>CM057453.1:32130833-33360000 GCA_016271365.2 Neoceratodus forsteri
TGATTTTTGACCTTGAGTGGACATCTGGTCTTCCCAAAATTGGGCTATCTAGTCTTCCCCAAGGACAACTGGTCATGAAAATCTGACTATCTGTTTGTCCAGTGGTGAAATATGCTCGCGATCAAAAATGATCTCACGAACAAAGAATTTACAGGCTCGCGATCAAAGAATTTAAAATGGCAACACACAATTTTTTGAGACGAGTACAGAAAACCAGAGGCATGGGTCGATAGAGGGAGGCCCCCTGAGCAAAATCCATCATAGTTTTACTTCAGAAGTCACCTCTGAGCTGAGATATTTGTTTTTTTCAACCGCAAACTGAAAATAAGATGGTGGTCGTTGTGAACGATAAATTTCTCGTGGTCACAATCAAAGATTCTTTGATCACGAACTTGCAAATTCTTTGATTGTGAGGACTGACTAGATGGCCAAAACCCCATTCTTCTTTTGCAAAATAACCATATACATTTTCCCATAGACTAATAATAGGAGATAAAAGTTTAATAACATTTGAATGGAATAATATTTTTTCACCAAACAAAAAGTGGCTTGTTTCATCACCCATGCTCTTTCTATGTGCCAAGATTTGGACTGGCAGACCAAACAACAGCTGCACAGCACCACAGACAAATTCTGAAAAACTGCCTACAAAACTGGCGAAAAGTGCATTTTTGAGCATTCTGATGCGCAACAACTGTAAGTCCAACAGAACTGCAATTTGGTAGTACAAGAGATCTACCATGCCCCACTGCACATACCAAATTGTGTGCAAATCCATTGAACGGGTCTAACGTTATTAAAGGGTACCTAAACAAGCAATTTTTTTAAACTGCAAACTCCAAAATCTGGCTTCATATGGAGGTAAAGTAAAGGCTGCTGTTTACATCTATGCTAAAACTGCATTTATGTAAATAACATAAATGCAGTTTCATAGCTTTTGAAAAATGTAAACATCAGCCTTTCACATTCAAAAAACAGCCTTGGCTTCTCCCTAAGATGTCTGCCAAGTGTGTTAAGTGATGAGTCATGATGACATCATTTGAGCCAGAGACAGAGATCAACATATATTTCTATAGTGCTAACTAGTTCTTCTTTCCCTCTTTATTTTGAATTGTTGCACCAGAATGATCAACACCATGTATTACCTCATGGATTATTTTGATCAGTACACGTTAGGTTATGATTTTGTTCATTTTGTTTACTTTAATTTGCAGAAAATGTCTTGCAATCCAGCTGATTTTTTCTTTGGCAGACTGCATTACAGTACAACACTTCAAATACCTGATGATCTAGTGGTTATATGATGCACTGAATTTTGTTTTTTGTTAACCAGGAGAGACACACTAAGCTGACAGCTTGTTTACAGGTGTGGCATAGGAGCAAAAGGAAGTTTAGTGACTTGCTCAGGGTCACACAGCAAAGTACCAGTCTTGTTCAGTTCCAAAGCTCATGCTCTCTTGTTAATCCACAAATAAGGCTTTCTTTTTGCATGTGAACCCCTGCACCTAGCCTGCCTTCTGTTGAACACCCCACCATCCATACCCTGTCCTTAGTACTGCCTGGGGCGGCATATGAGCTTGCAGTCTCATGAAGAGAATTATCACACCTCAGATTGTAATCTTGTACCTCAGAGGGTTGTGCACACCTATACTGATATGCATCATAAGCTGGCACTGTTAAAAAATGCATTCCAAATCACTCTCCAGTTCACACTGTCAGTGTCAGACTTCTGCTCCCACAGTAAATATTAAGTGGATCACCACCCTTCTGCACAGTGATGGTAGTATGTACAGTTCCCTGTTGTGTTTTTTTCTCACCTTCCCAGCAATTGTTCTCCAGTACTTTTCTGTGCTCTACTCCACAATGCAAGTTGGTTGGCTACCACCCTTCCAAATCTTGAATGAGCTATACACAACTCCCTAATACTGTCCTAACAAATTCAAATCCCCACCCATAATCTCCTACACTGAATTCAAGTAACAGTTTAGGTGCAGCCTTGCCACTCAGAGTATTTGTCATTGTTGACTACTCTCATCCACAGTCAGGTAGTGATCACGATGCTGGCAGCCCTACATTTCAGATCTCACAGTGATCTGCTCAGCGTCCTCCTTCATGTCTTCAACTAACCTGAATATAGCTGTACCCTGCTGGAATGGCCTCTTCAGTTCCTCTCTGGCATTCATTCTTCTCACCTGCTCTCCACACCAAAAACTGGTGAGTTCACTACCCTTCCACATCATGAATGTGGTTAGTACAGTCTTCCGTGTTATAGTTACATATTAATAATAAACATGATCTTCTGGTAATCCAGGCTGATAGCAGCATGGCACAAGTGGAAAAATAGGGCTTTCTACTCATATAAGATCTAAACCACCTATGAGTAGGCTCTATTAAATGACGTGCATAATGATGTACACACCTGTCATTTAATAGTGCCTAATCAAAGGTACCCTAGATCTTTTAAGAATAGGAAAGCCCATCAATCTCCTTGTTCCCTGCTGCTATGAGCCTGACTTACTGGAAATATATTTTTATATTTGATATGTCAAAATAAAACGGGAACTGTACTACTTGCATTCATTATGCAGAAGGGTGATGAGCTCACCAGTTTTCAGTGTGAGGAGGAATAGTGAAGACTGAATACCAGAGGGGGACTGAGAAGCCACTCTTGCAAGGTACTCCTATATTCAAGGAAGGGGAAGACAGAAGGAGAGAAATATGAGCAGATTACTGTGAGAAATAAGATGTGGGGCTGCCAGCTCCTTGATCACTACCTGACCCTATTGTCCTGGCCAACATTCCCCTTCCCATAAAACCAGTTCATGCAATTATCCAAGGCTGTGTGTGGATATTAATGTATGGAACAGCTGCCACTACACATTCAGTCACTTCATTATCAGTCTAGTATTGCTTGTAAAGCACTTTGGGATACAGTGTGTATGAAAACCACTGTATAAATGCTGATTCTTCTTATTATTTATTTTCCATGGAAAAAGAGGACAAGACAAGCATATATTTGAGTTTCAAGAAAGTATGAACTTTAACATTGGACTGCACAAGAACTTTGCTACAAAAAAGTGGTGGCTCTAGAGGGTGCTGAAGGGTGTGGCTGCAACCTCCCCACCACTTAGTAACATGCTTGCAGCAGCTGCTGCATTTCACTTTGTTGAAGAAGTCTGATTTATTGATTGTACAAATGTTTACATTCAAACTATGGATTACATTTGTAGGTTCTGTCAAAAACGTACTAAAATAGAATAATAGCAGAGAATATAAAGGTTTAATAAAAATGTTAAAAAGCACATATTAAGCATGCACACCACCCCAGCACCCCCATTGTAGCATCCTGGATCTGTCATAACCACTAGACCACCAGGTTATTCAAGATTCATACTGCACTGTGGTTTGCCACAGAGAAAGTCGGTTGGATTAAAACACATTTTCAGCATGTTAAAGTAAACAAAATGAACAGAACCATAGCCTAACATGTGCATTATACAAAATAATGCACATGGTTTTAATAATTTGGGTGGAACACTTCTATACAAAGGGATAAAAGAACTAGTTAGCACTACAGAGAGACATATATCTCTTTGACTTTGGCTCAGATGATGTCATCACATCACATTTGGCAGCCATTTTAGGAAGCAGGTAAGACAGTTTTTTTCTAAATTGGAAGGCTGATTTTACAATTTTCAAATGCTCTGGAAATACATTTAGGTAATTTATGTAAATGTAATTTTAGCATTAATGAATACAGCAGCCTTTCCTTTGGTCACCTACGGAGTACAATTTTTAAATAGTTTGTTGTAAAAATGTTGTTTAGGTGTCCTTTAACATCCAAAATTTCAGATTTAACAAAGAAGTGCCTACTCAATTCTAAATATAGGGTGCTGCCTGCTATATAAATATATATATATATATATATATATATATATATATATATATATGGTATATCTTTACAGCTGTTATTGGGTTTAGTATTTTGCCATTCAGTATATAAATGTAGTTTCTGATATATTTGCCCAAATGCATGACTGTGCATTTTTCATCATTAAAAGGCATTCTCTGCTTGTATTCTCATTTTGCCATTGAATTCAGATCTTCCTGTAGTTTAAAATGTTCATTTAGACTGTCCACCACTTCTCGTGGTTTGGTGTCATCAGCATTAAAGAAACAAACACCAAAAGAAAAAGCAAAAAAAAAAAGAAAAAAAGAGAGTGTGTTGAGGAGAGAGAAAGAGAGTGTATGGTGGTGGGTTTCGGGGGGTTCTGAGCCTATATCATTGACAGTGGGGTGTTCAGACTCCAGAAACAGCAGGCCAGAAATCAATCTCAAAGTTCATGCATGTATTTATTGTAGTTAAGTCACAACTTCTCAGTGGTCACCAGTATATACATCCCAATGTTTCACTATCTGATATTGATAGCTACAGTATATCAAGGGTGGTGTTTCTTCAATATATACATCAACTTCAAATTAGAAACATAGAAGCATAGAATTTGATGGCAGATAAGGACTGCTTGGCCCACCTAGTCTGCCCATTCCCCTACCTAATGGATAAGCTGCAGATCTTAGTTAACAAAACAGCCTACTTCCTCCTACCCCCCGCTAGAATTGCCTTATGTCTGTCCCATGCATTCTTGAACTCCCCCACTGTGTTTGACTCTGCGACCTCCTCAGGAAGGCTGTTCCATGTATCCACAACCCTTTCTGTGAAGAAATACTTCCTCACATTACCTCTGAGCCATCCCCCCTCTATCTTCAAATTGTTCCCCTTGTTTTTGCACATCTCTTTTTCTGAAAGATGCTACCCTCTTGGACTTTGTTGATTCCCTTAAGGTATTTGAAAGTTTCTATCATGTCCCCCCTCTCCCTCCTTTCCTCGAGGCTATACATCTTTATTTCCTTTAGTCTTTCTTCATATGTCTTCTGATGCAGACCCTGCATCATTTTGGTTGCCCTCCTCTGGACAGCCTTAACCCTGTCTATGTCTCGGAGATGGGGTCTCCAGAACTGTTCACAGTTTTATTATAATTATATAATAAATCAAATGTTAATAGCTACTCCTTAAAGCACACCTTAGCCCAAATCAGTGGTTGGATTCCTCAACACATTGCCAGCATTGTTGGTGCTGACTTTTGAGAAACTTCAGCACAACTATTCAGGTATGTTTAATAATTTGAACTAAATGGAAGCTAATGAATTAAATTCTGGCAATATTTGAAAGCCTAATCTAACCATCAATTTCGACTAAGGTGTGCTATTAAAATATTAGAAAGGGATGTATGGCCAATTGCAAGTTTCAGCCTCTTTCACCAATACATAGAACTAGTTTTAGTTAAATGGCAGATACCTTGACAGATAGATTGGATGGGCCTAATTAAAAGGTCATTCACATGTGGAAAGTACCTTTAACTGTTATATATCTGTTTACAAAGTGGACTGAATATATACAAGCCCTAAATCGTATGACTGAAACAACAGCTGCCTTGTTATTGAACTGTGCACTTAGTTGTTGGTGTTTGCTTTTAAGAGTACAGTCTGACAGAGGTCCCCACTTCTCAGCAAAGGTGATGGAAAATGTCAAAAATTTTTGGTATATAAAGGAGAATGCATGTGTCCTGCAGTACCATCCTGAATACTCTGGACAAAGAGAATATGTGACTCAAACCACAGTGAGCATCCAAGAGAACCATGTCAGTACTTCTGGAAAGGATTGGAATATAAAAGCGTACACTTATTCTGATGGCAATACACCCAACCCTAATAATTCTGCAGTTATTTCACCTTTTGAGATGACTGGTAGACAAATGGCTATTACTTCTTCACATCTTATATACAGTAAAGAATAAAACATTAGCTGGTGTTTCTATAGCACGTGAATATATATACCATCCAAGATAGCATCTTCAAGAAGTCTGCATTAATGCAAGAAATACTACACAAAGAAAAGTGACAAAGGTTCTAGGCCTATTTTTATATATTTACTTAATTTTGTTGACTGGGAAAGGAGGGCTAGGCCATTCTGCTTGTTTTCATCCACGTCTCAGGGAGGAGAGTATAGATGGAAACCAACTGACATTGAACCAGATTAAGCTGTTGGTGATATTTTTTTTTAGGGAATGGGAAAAATCTGGCCAGGACAATGGGAAATTCCCCACCCTTTTCAAGAAGTGATATGGAATCTTAAACATCCACCTGAATAACCACCAGAAACAGGCAGATGGGACCTTCGATTTTACGTCTCATCTAAAAGATGGCAGCTCAGAGTGCAGCTACTTGGCTAGTTGGTTGTATAAAGTGTCTAATTCTTGTAGTCTGTCTTTAGTTGAATAATCATACAGGACATTTCTGTAATCGAATAATGGAAAAACCTGCACTTCAGCTCTTCTTTGTATAGTACAATTATCTAAACAGTTTTGATTATGATACAAAAGCACCACCTTCCTCAATCTGTGAAACAAGTTTGTCCACATGTACATTGCCTGTACCTGATGAATCTAACCAGTACTCTAAATATTTGTACAGTCGACCTGCTCCAGTTGAACCCTTCAGCGTCTAGAATAGACAGATTCCACAAACCTTAATTTTATTTGCAGTGCCAAACAAAATGCAATTGGTCTTTCCTGTGTTCATTTTAAATTTAGAATTTCTCACGATAGATCTGAAGTCTATGAAAGCTATTCTGCAACTTACTTTGTACTTTCATCAAAGTCACAGCAGAGGTGTACAATATTCTATCATCTGCATATAAATGGTATTTCATGTCTGAAACACCCCTCCCAAACCTTTTAAATAAACCAAAAACAGTAGCGGCTGTGGGACTGATCCCTGTGGTACTCCTCTAACTACTGATAGGGTGAAGATTCAGCATCCTTTATTGCAGTTTTTTGCTTCCTATGTTGAAGATAGAGCAGAACCATTTCAGGGTTTCCTCTGTTAGCTCCTACTTCTGCAAGCATACATAATACGATTTGGTGGTCAACCGTGTTGAAGGCCTTGGAGAGGTCAACAACGATGGCCCCAGTCATCAGAACTGAGTCCGTAGCTTTTTTGCCATTGTTCAAGACCCTCACCATGGAGACCACTGCACCATGTCCAGTTGGTCATTTTTTGTAGGTGATCCATTAACTGCTTAGCCAAAAGCTTTTCAAACAGCTTAGAAACTCATGACAATAAAGAAATAAGATGGTAGTTTGTTAGCTGACCTGGGCTGTCCCCCCCGGCCCCTTGAAAATGGGGACAACCCTGGCCAGCTTCCAGTCCTGTTGGATCACACCTTCAGACGATGACCAATTAAATAAATAGGTGATTGGCTCTGCAATTTGAAGTGCTGAATATTTTTTAAAAGTGATGGTGTTAGTCCATCAGGTGTGCTACTTTTATTTGTTCTGAGCCCCAACAAAAGGTCTAACACTTCAACATTTCAGAGAAATTCACCAGGCAAAGTAACCATACTAGGCAAAGTAAATTTAGCAACAAGCAACTAAAAGCATACCCTAGTAAAATCGCTTTGCTGTTATTATTGCTCTCTGGTTATATTCATCCAAACTCTAGCCCCACTACAACTACTACCCCCCCCCCAGAGAGCAACTGGGCAACTCTCTGTTGCCACAATAAGCATTTGCAGCCTCCTTCCTAAGAAGGAAAACCTGAATTCTTGGATCCTGCAACATAATCCTGATATTCTCTCAGTAGTGGAGACTTGGCTCTCTCCTAAAACAACAGACATTACCATCTTGTTACCTGAGTATACAGTTTAAAGACACGATGGACTGTCCAAATGCAGGAGCAGCAGTGCAGCCTACCTCAGAGACAACCTACAGGGACAGGTTCTGCCATTGCCCAGCACAGGTGCACACATACAGGCACTTCCATTGAAAGTGCCCCTTGGTGCCCACAATAAATCTATTACTATTCTAACAATATACATTCCACCCAAGCAGAAGACCCCTGGATTAGACTCACTTATGGAGTGCGCTGGATCACTGAATCTTAACTCTGAAATTATATTGCTTAGAGACTTTAATGCCAACTGACACTCCCCTGATGCAAGCCCTTACAGGGATGCAGTCTCAGCAGTTCACTTCACCCAGCTTGTAAAATCAACTGTGGGGATGAACTACAGTACTGGTATATCCACTCTGCAGGACTGGGTCCTGTCCAACCGCTCTGAACACATATCAAACACAATTGTATTCTCCGATTCTGTAAGTGACCATTTGCCTGTCCAGTTTCTATGGTCTAACAATTTTTGTAAACCTCTCCCCAGAACCATAACAAACAGGGTTCTAAAAAGAGGGCACCTTGACCAAATGAAAGCTGATCTGCAACAGTAGGATTGGTCTACAGTCTTCTCCATCAGCAATGTGAATACTGCAGGGGAGCAATTCATCCTTCTTTTCAACTTGGTGTGTGATAGGTGCACACTGTTTAAAATGTGAAAAATAAAAGGTTACTGCAATCCCTGGTTCTCTCACAATCTTCTTGAATGGACGAAATCCCGGGACCATCTTTGGCATATAGCATGGGCCACAGGTAAGCAAGCAGACATCCAGTCCTATAAAAAAGTCCGAAATTACTGCACCAGGGCTATACGTGCAGCAAAGAGCCAACACTACAAAGAAACACTTTCTAGTACATGCGGCGATGGCAGCAAATTCTGGTCAAACCTCAAAGAACTCATATGGAAAGATCTCAAATCTACCCACACCATGTTAAATATTGATGGAATTCCCACTCAGGATCCCTGTACCATTGCAAACAATCTTAATAATGCGTTCTCAGACCTGAGTAGTGTTCTCCCCCCTGACTTTTTCCACAATTCCAATTTGAACCTTAACTTATGGACTGAGAAACAGCCCCTCTCTCATTCTACCTTTCATTTCAGAGCTCTTACAGCAAGCTAAAGCCAAAAATACTTCCAGAAGCTTTGGGAAGTCTAGGTTTAATGGCGACTCCTGGACCTTATACTTTGTTGCACATACTTTGGACGAAATATTAGCTCCACTAATACACATACTCAGTACCTCTCTGAGTTTCTCACAGTTCCCGAAAAATGGAAAGGTGCCTTAGTTACACCCATTTTTAAAAGCGGGATCGAACTTTGACTGGAAACTATAGACCAATCCTAATCCTCCTCCACTTTCTAAAGCACTTGAAAGAATAGTGACTGATCAATTAGGAGAGTACAGTACCTTGAAAAATATCAACTACTATGCCGCAGCAACACGAGTTTCGGAAGAGACACAGCACCATTATGGTCTACATAGAATTCATGGGCTATATACATAATGCTTTGGACAAAGGTACCCTAGTTGGGGCAGCATCCATTGACTTAATGAAAGCATTCGATACAGTTAACCATGACCTCCTTATCGAACAGCTAGCATTCTTAGGCCTCTCTGTTGATACTGCTGCATGGTTCAAAAGTTACCTACATACCCGCTCCCAGCAAGTCAAGATCGATAACGTCCTATCAGACAGCCGACCAGTTCGCTCTGGAGTTCCACAAGGGTCAATACTCGGTCCACTTTTATTCAGCATATTCCTCAATCAGCTCCCATGCTCCTGCTTAGGACACATTCTGCTTTACACAGATGCAATCCTGTTCAACAGTCACCATGACCCAAAAAACTTGAACATAACTTACAGAGAAACTTCATGGACGTAGAGAGGTGATTCTGTGAGAATAAACTCATCATGAATTTCAAAACAATAAAAACAAAGTTGTTCTCCAGCACATGAAGCAAGCATAAATCCTACCCACTCTCAATCACAAATACAGTGGGTACACCACTGGAAGTAGTATAGCACTTTAAATATCTGGGAGTTACTGTGGACAGTACCTTGTACGACTCCCAACATATCGATATTATGGCCAAGGCAGTCAATACGTGCATTGGACTGATATACAGGCATAAGAATTGCCTAAACTCTGAGGCTCTTAGTTTTGCCATACATAGTTCTGTGGTTTTGCTTGTCGACTATGGCCTAGTGATCTCAAAGTGGCATTAAACAGAATGTGCCGACTCACTACTGGAGCAGCCTGGTTCACTCTCACATGCGACCTGTATGCTCAGGGTAACTGGTCTTTAGTTTGCAGGTAGACTCAGGTACCACTCCTATATTATGGCTTAAAAGGTTAACATAAGCCTGGTGCCCACTGGGGTACTTAAACTACTCACCCCCTACAAACCCAACCTCTGCACTAGAAGCTCTAAAAGTCTGATACTCAACATTCCCCACTCCAGCACCGCACTAGTGGAAAGGTCCTTTGCACACTGAGCTCCTTAGTGGTTTAATTCTCTTCCTCCAGACATCTCCTCTATGAGTAAATTAGGCTCCTTTAAAAGAAAGTTAGAAATCATCTAATTGTGAATTCCAGATGTGATTGCCTTCTTTAAATTCAACTCACACTATATCTGGTTGACCAATTCTATCACCCACCAATAGGACTCATTTATATAGTATCTCTGTCCCTTCACTCCCCATCGCATGTCACCCCAGCTCCCATCTTTTTCCCCTCCCCTAATGGCTGGTTAGCATTGGATGCCTACCATTTCACTACTTTGAATTGTCTTCTTTCACCTCTGGCTTTCTTCTGATACGCTTTCTGGTTGAAGTTCTTCTCTCATGCCCTGTAATTTCCTTTCATTAGCCCTGTGTTGATGATTTTAAAGTTGGTATGCATTGTACAATATGAATATTTACACATTGTTATATATTGTCTAAGCTAACCATGTATATTTTTTTTACTGCATTCCAGTAACATGTTTAATTTTTGTCTCAACTCTGACGTGGAACCTATATAATGAGCTTGTTCTCAAAGGTGTTAATCCAAGACCTTAATAATTAAAATTAATATATCTCTATCTCTCTAAAGGTTAAAGGAGGGATACTTTCCTTTCCTCCTAGATCCTTGGGTATATATAAATTTAGATCCGGATTGCCAAAAAGTTTCCAGAATCCACAAAATACCGATTGAATTTATCAGCTGTGGACTCCCATCAGTACCATCAGTTGTTTCAAAAGATGTACATTAGCTGACTTCTTAGATTAACCATTTAGTTCTTTTATGATTGACCAAAATTTCTTTGGGTTGCCTGCCATTTCAGTAATTTAAATATTATAAAATTCTCTTTTAGTGTCTCTGACTGTAGTTACATAAACATTTCTTACCTTCCTGTAAGACTCCAAGGACACAATTCTCAAAACTGTACCACAAACCCTGCGCCTGATTCTCTATCGGGCGGGGTCCCTGTGGCAAAGTCCTGTGACTTGCAGCAACCCTAGCAGTGCACCAAACAGAGGGCACACATGAACAGGTTGCTGCAAGCCTGCAGCAATGTGCAGCAATGTGCATAAGCACTCCCGGTCTAGTCCCCCCATCACCAGTAAAAATATGTAAAATAACCCTGGTGGTTTAAGGGTCCCCCTCCCCAATACCTGATCATTGTTAAATAACATATAAGCCCCTTTTCCTGACAGTCTAGTGTTCTCCACCCGATCACTGTAAACTAAAATATTAGCCCTTTTCACTGGTAGTTAGTGGCCCCCTCCTCGAACTCTGATCATTTTAGAATAAATAATAAATTACCATTTTCCCTGAGTAGTCTAGTGGCGCCCTCCTGATCCCAATAACCCCAAAATTACTGTATGAGATGACTGGTAGACAAATGGCACTACTTCTTCACATCTTATATACAGTAAGGAATAAAACATTAGCTGGTGTTACTATAGCACGTGAATATGTAACCCATCTAAGATAGCATCTTCAAGAAGTCTGCATTAATGCAAAGAAATACTGCACAAAGAAAAGTGTCAAAGGTTCTACATCCTATTTTTTATATATTTACTTAATTTTTGTTGACTGGGAAAGGAGGGCTAGGCCATTCTGCTTATTTTCAGCCACGTCTCAGGGAGGAGAGTTATAGATGGAAACCAACTGAAACTGAACCAGATTAAGCTGTTGGTGATATTTTTTTTTTTTTTAGCGAATGGGAAAAATCTGGCCAGGACAATGGGAAAATTCCCCCCCCACCCTTTTCAAGAAGTGAAATCTTTAACATCCACATGAATAACCAGCAGAAACAGGCAGATGGGACCTCAATTTTATGTCTCATCTAAAGGATGGCAGCTCAGGAGTGCAGCTACTTGGCTAGTTGGTTGTATAAAGTGTCTAATTCTTGTAGTCTGTCTTTAGTTGAATAATCATACAGGACATTTCTGTAATCGAATAATGGAAAAACCTGCACTTCTGCTCTTCTTTGTATAGTACAATTATCTAAACAGTTTTGATTATGATACAAAAGCCCCACCTCCTTCAATCTGTGAAACAAGTTTGTCCACATGTACATTGCCTGTACCTGATGAATCTAACCAGTACTCTAAATATTTGTACAGTCGACCTGCTCCAGTTGAACCCCTTCAGTGTCTAGAATAGACAGATTCCCACAAACCTTAATTTTACTTGCAGTGCCAAACAGTATGCACTTGGTCTTTCCTGTGTTCATTTTAAATTTAGAATTCATATGATAGACCAACGTCTATGAAAGCTATTCTGCAACTTACTTTGTACTTTCATCAAAATCACAGCAGAGGGTACAATATTGTATCATCTGCATATAAATGGCATTTAACGTCTGAAACACTACTCCCAAACCTTTTAAATATACCAAAACAGTAGCCTTCCTGGGACTGATCCCTGTGGTACTCCTCTAACTACTGGTAGGGGCGAAGAATCAGCATCCTTTATTACAGTTTTGTTTCCTATGTTGAAGATATGAGCAGAACCATTTCAGGGTTTCTCTGTTAGCTCCTACTTCTGCAAGCTACATATATAGGACTTTGGTGGTCAACCATGTTGAAGGCCTTGGAGAGGTCAACAAAGATGGCCCCAGTCATCTGAACTGAGTCCATAGCTTTTTTTTCATTGTCCAAGACCCTCACCATGGAGACCACTCCACCATGTTATTCACAGAATCCTGAGTGGTAAGTGTCCAGTCAATCATTTTTTGTAGGTGATCCATTAACTGCTTAGCCAAAAGCCTTTCAAACAGCTTAGAAACTCATGACAATAAAGAAATAAGATGGTAGATTGTTATTGACCAGGGCTGTCCCCCTTGAAAATGGGGACAACCCTGGCCAGCTTCCAGTCCTGTTGATCACACCTTCAGACAATGACCAATTAAATAAATAGGTGATTGGCTCTGCAATTTGAAGTGCTGAATATTTTTTAAAAGTGATGGTGTTAGTCCATCAGGTGTGCTACTTTTATTTGTTCTGAGCCCCAACAAAAGGTCTAACACTTCAACATTCCAAATAAATTCACCAGGCAAATCAACCATACTAGGCAAAGTAAATTTAGCAACAAGCAACTAAAAGCATACCTTTGTAAAATCACCTTGCTGTTATTATTGCTCTCTGGTTATATTCATCCAAACCATAGCCCCACTCCAACTTCTACCCCCCCTCCCCAGAGAGCAACTGGGCAACTCTCTGTTGCCACAATAAGCATTTGCAGCCTCCTTCCTAAGAAGGAAAACCTGAATTCTTGGATTCTGCAACATACTCCTGATATTCTCTCAGTAGTGGAGACTTGGCTCTCTCCTAAAACAACAGACATTTCCATCTCATTACCTGGATATACAGTTTACAGACAGGATAGACTGTCCAAATGCAGGGGCAGCAGTGCAGTCTACCTCAGAGACAACCTACAGGGACATGTTCTGCCATTGCCCAGCACAGGTGCACACATACAGGCACTTCCACTGAAAGTGCCCCTTGGTGCACACAACAAATCCATTACTATTCTAACAATATACATTCCACCCAAGCAGAAGACCCCTGGATTAGACTCACTTATGGAGTGCACTGGATCACTGAATCTTAACTCTGAAATTATATTGCTTAGAGACTTTAATGCCAACTGGCACTCTGATGCAAGCCCTTACATGGATGCAGTCTCAGCAGTTCACTTCACACAGCTTGTAAAATCAACTGCAAGGATAAACTACAGTACTGGTATATCCACTCTGCTGGACTGGGTCCTGTCCAACTGCTCTGAACACATATCAAATACAATTGTACTCTCCGATTCTGTAAGTGACCATTTGCCTGTCCAGTTTCTATGGTCTAACAATTTCTCTAAACCTCTCCCCAGAACCATAACAAACAGGGTTCTAAAAGAGGCACCTTGTCCAAATGAAAGCTGATCTGCAATGCAGGATTGGTCTACAGTCTTCTCCATCAGCAATGTGAATACTGCAGGGAGCAATTCATCCTTCTTTTCAACTTGGTGTGTGATAGGTGACACTGTTTAAAACATGAAAATAAAAGGTACTGCAGTCTCTAGTTCTCTCACAATCTTCTTGAATGGATGAAATCCTGGGACCATCTTTGGCATATAGCATGGGCCACGGGTAAACAAGCAGACATCCAGTCCTATAAAAAGTCCAAAATGACTGCACCAGGGCTATAGTGCAGCAAAGAGTCAACACTACAAAGAAACACTTTTCGTACATGCAGCGATGGCAGCAAATTCTGGTCAAACCTCAAAGAACTCATGGAAAGATCTCAAATCTGCCCACACCATGTTAAATATTGATGGAATTCCCACTCAGGATCCCAGTACCATTGCAAACAATCTTAACAATGCATTCTCAGACCTGAGTAGTGTTCTCCCCCCTGACTTTTTCCACAATTCCAATTTGAACCTTAACTTATGGACTGAGAAATAGCCCCTCTCTCATTCTTCCTTTCATTTCAGAGCTGTTACAGCAAGCGAAGACAAGAAATACTTCCAGAAGCTTTAGTGAAGTCTAGGTTTAGTGGCGACTCCCTGGACCTTATACTTTGTTGCACTTACTTTGGACAAAATATTAGCTCCAGTAATACACATACTCAGTACCTCTCTGAGGTTCTCACAGTTCCCGTAAAAATGGAAAGGTGCCTTAGTTACACCCATTTTTAAAAGTGGAGATCGAACTTTGACTGGAAACTATAGACCAATCCTAATCCTCCCTCCACTTTCTAAAGCACTTGAAAGAATAGTGGCTGATCAATTAGGAGAGTACAGTACCTTGAAAAATATCAACTATGATGCCCACAGCAACACGGGTTTCGGAAGAGACACAGCACCACAATGGCCTTCATAGAATTCATGGGCTATATACATAACACTTTGGACCAAGGTACCCTAGTTGGGCAGCATCCATTCACTTAATGAAAGCATTCAGTACAGTTAACCATGACCTCCTTATCGAACAGCTAGCATCCTTAGGCCTCTCTGTTGATACTGCTGCGTGGTTCAAAAGTTACCTACATACCCGCTCCCAGCAAGTCAAGATTGATAATGTCCTATCAGACAGCCGACCAGTTCGCTCTGGAGTTCCACAAGGGTCAATACTTGGTCCACTTTTATTCAGCATATTCCTCAATCAGCTCCCGTACTCCTGCTTAGGACACATTCTGCTTTACACAGATGATGCAATCCTGTTCAACAGTCACCATGACCCAAAAAACTTGAATATAACTTACAGAGAAATTTTATGGAGGTAGAGATGATTCTGTGAGCATAAACTCATCATGAATTTCAAAACAACAAAACAAAGTTGTTCTCCAGCACATGAAGCAAGCATAAATCCTACCCACTCTCAATCACAAATACAGTGGGTACACCACTGGAAGTAATATAGCACTTTAAATACCTGGGAGTTACTGTGGACAGTACCCTATACGACTCATATCGATATTATGGCCAAGGCAGTCAATACGTGCATTGGACTGATATACAGACAAAAGAATTGCCTAAACTCTGAGGCTCTTAATTTTGCCATACATAGTTCTGTGGTTTTGCTTGTCGACTATGGCCTAGTGATCTCAAAGTGGCATTAAACAGAATGTGCCGACTCACTACTGGAGCAACCTGGTTCACTCTCACATGCGACCTGTATGCTCAGGGTAACTGGCTTTAGTTTGCAGTACATGCCTGTATTATGGCTAAAAAGGTTATCCTAAGCCTGGTGCTCACTGGGGTACTGAAACTACTCACCCCCTATGAACCCAACCTCTGCACTAGAAGCTCTAAAAGTCTGATATTCAACATTTCCCACTCCAGCACCGCACTAGTGCAAAGGTCCTTTGCACACTGAGCTCCTTAGTGGTTTAATTCTCTTCCTCCAGACATCTCCTCTATGAGTAAATTAGGCTCCTTTAAGAGAAAGTTTTGAAATCATCTAATTGTGAATTCCAGATGTGATTGTCATCTTTAAATTCAACTCGCACTATATCTGGCTGACCAATTCTATCACTCACCAATAGGACTCATTTATATAGTATCTCTGTCCCTTCACTCCCATCCGCATGTCACCCCAACTCCCATCTTTTTCCCACCTCCCCCCTCCCTCCCTCCCCTAATGGCGTGTTAGCATTGGATGCCTGCCATTTTACTACTTTGAATTGTCTTTTTCACCTCTGGCTTTCTTCTGATGACGCTTTCTTGAGGTTCTTCTCTCATGCCCTGTAATTTCCTTTCATTAGTCCTGTGTTGATGATTTTAAAGTTGGTATGCATTGTACAATATGAATATTTACACATTGTTATATATTGTCTAAGCTAACCATGTATATTGTTTTCTTACTGCATTCCAGTAACATGTTTAATTTTTGTCTCAACTCTGACTTGGAAACTATATAATGAGCTTGTTCTCAAAGGTGTTAATCCAAGACCTCAATAATTAAAAATTAATATATCTCTGTCTCTCTAAAGGTAAAAGGAGGGATACTTTCCTTTCCTCCTAGATCCTTGGGGATATATAAATTTAGATCCAGATTGCCAAAAAAGTTTCCAGAATCCACAAAATATCGATTGAATTTATCAGCTGTGGACTCCCATCAGTACCATCAGTTGTTTCAAAAAGATGTACATTAGCCGACTTCTTAGATTAACCATTTAGTTCTTTTATGATTCACCAAAATTTCTTTGGGTTACGTGCCATTTCAGTAATTTAAATATTATAAAATTCTCTTTTAGTGTCTCTGACTGTAGTTACATAAACATTTCTTACCTTCCTGTAAGTCTCCAAGGGCACAATTCTCAAATCTGTACCACAAACCCTGCGCCTGATTCTCTATCAGGCGCGGTCTGTGTGGCAAAGTCCTGTGACTTGCAGCAACCCTAGCAGTGCACCAAACAGAGGGCACACATGAACAGGTTGCTGCAAGTCTGTGGCAATGTGCAGCAATGTGCATAAGCACTCCCGGTCTAGCCTCCCCATCACCAGTAAAAATATATAAAATAACCCTGGTGGTTTAAGGGTCCCCCTTCCCAATCCCCGATCATTGTTAAATAACATATAAGCCCCTTTTCCTTGACAGTCTAGTGTTCTCCCACCCCGATCACTATAAAATAAAATATTAGCCCCTTTACACTGGTAGTTTAGTGGCCCCCCTTCCTGAACTCTGATCATTTTTAGAATAAATAATAAATTACCATTTTCCCTGGTAGTCTAGTGGCCCCCCCCCGAACTTATTAACCCCAAAATTACTGTATCAATAGCACCTGGTGGTCAAGTTGGCACCCCACAGGCAGTGCCCTACCATCCCACTCCCCCAACTCGTAAGGAAATGGTGACTGGTACAGCTCACCTCTCAACTCTGCGCCAGCCACCAGCTGAGCTCTGAATGAGCAAGTACTGTAAATAGTATGCACTCAGTGAGCTGTCAGTCACTGAGTGCGTACTATATACAGTATGTGCTCATTCAGAGCTCAGTCAACAGTTGTCAGCAGTGGTAAGAGGTGGGCTTTGCCTGTTGCT
This sequence comes from Neoceratodus forsteri, assembly GCA_016271365.2. Taxonomy (NCBI): domain Eukaryota; kingdom Metazoa; phylum Chordata; order Ceratodontiformes; family Ceratodontidae; genus Neoceratodus; species Neoceratodus forsteri. Next base: position 32,148,655 of record CM057453.1, read on the forward strand.
GGCTTCCCTATGAGTTGGGAGGGAGCAGAGTGGTACAGCACTGCCAGGTGGGGGCCCACTAGACCGCCAGCTGTCAATTGATACAGTAATTTCAAGGTCATCGGGGATAGGGGGCCACTGAATTACCAGGAAAAGGAGCTAATACTTACTTTATAGTAACTGGGGTTCAGGGAGGGTGGCCACTAGTCTTCCAGGAAAAGGGGCTCATTAGTCAGGGTTCAGGAAGGAGCCAATAGGCTACCAGGAAAAGGGCCAATATTTTATTTTACAATGATCAGGGTTCAGGTTGGGGAATACTAGATTACCAGGAAAAGGGCTGATTATCTATTTAATATAACAATGATCGGGGACATCAGGGAGGGGGACCGTGGCACATTGCCACTACCAGGTCAACTCCCGGTGGTGAAATTTAGTGAAAGCTAGTGCTGGTCTAAGGGTACTTAGAAATATCACCACCAGGGAGTTTTGTGAATTAGATTCAGGGTATTGGCAGCCTGCATCTGCCACAAGCCCCTGGTGCCGTGCCCCACCACAGTGTGTGTGCAACGGGCCGGCAGTGCAAGCACAGCCTGCCTTTGTGAATTGCTCCCAGGGCATTATTTGGTGCAAAGGGCACTGTGCATCTATAATTTGAAACCAAGCCTCTTGTGCCCCAGGAAGCTTTGAGAATTGGGCCCTCCAATCTTTAGGTAACTCAGACTTGCATGCTCCATCCCATGCTTTATTTTTAGGCTTTTTCAATTTCCATAATGAGGAGGAAAACCAGGGGGCAGATTTATTTTCAGTCTTCCTCATTCTGACTGGCAATTGCTGGTTGTATACCTGCATTTACTCCAAAACAAAGTAATTCCAGCCCATATTGATGTATGGGATCAGTTTTAATTTCTCACAGTTTCAGCTACAAATGCTAAATAACTGAATTTTAAACTGAATGGTATTTAATGTATTTGGGTTGATTAGGGACCTGTGTTCTTCCCCTTATACAGTATGCCATATTATAATCATTACTCATGTCAGCCATAACTCCTGCTTCTAAATAGTTATGAGGAGCATTTGTCATAATCAGATCAAGTAAAGATGAATCTGCCAATTTTTTTGATGTTGATATGGGTAGGATCATTAATCAGTTGTTCCAAACCCAAATTAAAATCCATGGTATTTTTGGTAAATACTTCTTACATTGGAGTGTACAATCAGGACACAATTTCTGTTCTTTAGTACTGTACATAGCCCGATGGACCAGGACTTGAGTGCAGCTAGTTGTTTGCTGGTAAGGAGTAGTAGTTAAAGGTATAGCTGAGCCCTTCTTTTCACAGGTCTGCTGCTAAAAGCCCCAGCTTCGTAATGTAGCTCAGGTGGAAAAGGGCTAAGGATTCTTCACTTCAAGGAGCAAACAGTTTGGGCTGCAAGCAGGATGAAACTGGGGAGCAGTTTAACAGCTTCCTTTTACACAGTTCATGCTCTGCCCGGAAACCACACCTCCCTACTCACCCCCAACACCTGACTACCACCACCAGCCGAGAGAGGAGGGAAGGTAGGCTGAATAACTCAGTTGGAGGTGACAGTTCTTTAGTGCAGCTAGTTGTATATTGGCAAGGAATGTTGTAGTTAAAGCTGTAGCTGAGTCGTTATTCTTTTGCAGGTCCGCTGCTAACAGTCTAAGCCCAGTGGTGCAGCACAGGTGGAAATGGGCTAAGGATTCTTCACTCCAAGAACCAACAGTTCGGGCTGCAAGCAGGATAAAAGTGAGGAGCAGTTTAACAGCTCCCTTTCACACATTGTTTGCTTCGCCCCTGAAAACACACCTCCCCACTCACCCCAATCACATCATTAACTCTACAAACTCCGAATGTTTACCTCCTTCTATCATAGACTTTACCAGCAACTTTCAAATGCAAGTATTCCTTTTTGTTTAAAAGCATTTACTGAGGGCCAGCCCAGTGGTGAAGAGGGCTGAGGCACCGTGGGCATCTTATCTCTTTCCATGCCAGTGACCCGGGTTTGGGAATGGACATGGGTCACTCATGGGTCAGCCAGGAAAGGACTGAGTATCCATAGGACTGCTCTCTTCCCTCAGGGAGGGGGGATTCCGTGACTCGTTACTTGACTGCCACCTGGAGGAATCCAGGTGGTGGTGCGTGCAAGTCACCAAGATGGGAGGCCCCTCTCAGAGGCCTATGGAGCATCTTTGTGGAGGTGGAGTGCAGACAATGTGCTCACTGCACGTCCTGGAGCCCAGGGGAGAAAATAAGGAGGAAAAATGGAGGCCAGGCTTATGACTTTCTGCCCATCATGCAATGGCATGCCCGGTCTCTCTGGGTCTGGGACAGTTGGGATTTGTGTTCCAGGTGGGAGTGGATGGCCCTCCCTTCTGGGGCTCCGCCATGGGGGAGGGGGCAGTCCACATGGGATAATGGTCCTGGACATGGAGGAGGTTCGGGATGACTGCAGCTGATGGGGAGGCAGCTGTCCATACCTGCCAAAAGGGGATAAAAACCTATATATAAAAAAAGCATTTACTCAGAATAACCCTGGGGCAGTCTAATATTTTAATGCAGTTCAGTGGGCATACACTCAACAATGTTTACAATTTCATCTACACCTCTGAAAGATGAAGTGATCAGTATTAGCAACCAAAAGACATATCTTGCTGTTGCACATTGTTTTTAACAATTCTTTGCTGCTGATGTTTAGAACCTGCATTGATATGTTTTCCAGCTTACCATTCAAATTCCAATTTCCTGTAATGAGTAGCCTTACATAATTAAATAAAACTTATTTTTATACCACTTCTTTGTGACAAATGCAAGGCATTCATAGCAGATATCTTTACTATACTTTAGACATTGAGTAAATATAAAAGGGTCATTATACTTAAAACAATCTGAGTAGTTTTCTTAGAATTACTTTTCAAACAAAACTTAGATATTGTAATTGAAGGTTCCAGTCTAATGTTACAGCAGGAGGGCTGAATAACTCAGAAGGCAGAGAGAAAAAACACCTGAGGCACCAAGCAAGGAAAAGTACAGACCAAGTATATCACATATTTTTATGCACCTTTTAAGTTTACATAGAATATTGACAGTGGAAAATTCAATCAAACCTTCACAAAGCTGTAAATGAGGAAAAAGCAGACTAGCCAATTTAAACAGATTTATAGAGGCACAGATGAATTTAGATAAAGTGACTGTAGTGTAACCTTAGGCAGTGCTGTCTCTAGGTTACTCACCCTGCCTGTACTTCTGACAACAGGTTGAGGGACCTGGGTTCAGATTTAACAATTTCAGAACTTTCCTGCCTTCAGTAGCCACAATATTTTGGTGTCTCCACCCAGAGTAATGTATGGAGTATCTACCTAACCTGGTATATCCCTCTGGGAAGCTATAACCACTCACAAACCCTCCTAATGACCATGTACCTTGTAATGGGGAACAGCCTTTACAGCAGTTACCACACAGTTGGCAATAAACATTAACAATGTGCAAACACCCTTGCACTTACCACCAGGGTCTGATCTTTGGCATCCACCCTGGAACCTCCTGTAAGACAGTATTCAAAACAGGCATGCAGTTTAAATATGTTTCCCCAGACACATTAACCCTCACCCAGACAATGAGATATTCATGAGGCAATGTAACAGTGAAACAAACCAATCGATTTATTAAGGGGATTTGAACAAGGAAGGGCAGATTTAGATGAATGGCTACTATACTGGATTTAAACCAGGGCACTATGCACGCATGCATTTAGACCCACTGTACTGAATTGCAGCTGCTGGATACCCAGACTGTTGGTGGCTAGCCTAGACATTGCCTGGGGTTGCAGCTGTTGTTGGGGCCTTGATGGAAAGAAAAGCAGTTAAACATGCAAAACAAAGACCTTGGCTATTTGTATCCTTGGTGGTTGGCCCATCCACTGTAACCCTATAACACACTGAAGAAATCAAATGGTACCACAGAATGATTGAAAGAAGTATTTCAGAGAGCTACCCTGAGATTACTCACAATACCAGTTGGTAGGAATTGACCAGGTGACATGAAGACCTGTTATAGAGCACTGAAGAGCATGGGAAAGCTGGGCCTACATGACTCACCTCCACTTCACGGCCTTTCCCTCCAGGTGGCTGCAACCTGCCAGTCTTTGCTGCGCAGGGGCTGGATCTTCAAGCTGGTCTCTCAATGAGAAAACAGTAACTGGTGCAAAAATAGGCGGCTTGGGCCAGGTTTGGCATGAGCCCAAGGCTGGATGAACATTTTTGGCAAAGTTCTGCTTATTTATTTATTTTTTTTGACTGTTCTTTTTCTCCCCCTGGGTCCAGTCTGCCTACCTTGTCACGGCTACCCCAGGATTCTGGCCACCATCTCAAGGATCCCCAGCTCGCCCTCGCAGCGTACCTCGGCAGATTACCCCCCGCAGTGGGGAGGCGGTGAGTCCCCCGACACTCATCCGCCCAATCAGGATCCAGTGCCATGTTCTGACCCAAGTGATCCCCAATGAAGACGGCCATCATGCCACCACGACTGGAACCCAACTTTCCATGTTCTTCCCTTGTGCGTGGCATGCAATGAAGTGCATGGACAGGGGCGTGCATACTACTGCACGCACTCCTCCCCAGCGTCGGCCACAGCAGGTCCCTCAATTGTCTGCCAGTGTCCTGTAGTGTCCCCAGCCACTGCTAGAGGCCGCCAAGGCACCAAGGCAGGATACCCCCCTCCACGGAGATGGAGAGCTGTCCGACGGACGCTCAATCTGTCTCCTCCCTTGCCAACTCTTGACAACCCTGGCTTGTTCCCGAACCCGGGTTGCCGGTGTGGAGCGAGGTGTGGCGTCCAGTGCCTTAACTCTCAGTGCCACCGGGCTGGCCTAAATTTCAATTTATTACTGGTGACCCCTCCAACTGGCAGACAGTTCAGCCACTGGTAAAGGTAGGCTTCTTTCTGGCAGTTAGGAGTCCCTGGACAGTAGGCCTTGACCCATGATAAGCATTCAGCACATTTAATGGAAACAGCATTCACTTCTATACCTATCAGTTTGATTTCAGGCTGGTTCACTATTACAGTCGATTTGCTGAGAAAACCTCTCAATTGAAATCGGTTTTCGGATTAGTATGTTTTACTGTAATCAGGCAGTCCTCGCTGAAAACAAGTACAGGGAGACAAGTTAGGCCTCTCCCTGCCAGTTCTCCTCAGCTCCTTTCCAGGAGCCGCTTCTCGATGGCTCGAGCTGCTTACTCCTCTCCACTTTACAAGTGACTGCCTCTTTTTTCCAACAGTCTTGAACTAGTCTGGTCTTTCTGGATTCTGGTTGGCCAGGGAAGCTGTCAATCACAGTTTTGGTCCTCCCATTTGTCAGTTTATGTGCCAACCTGAAAAACTACAAGAACTACAGCTTTTGCCCGTGAGGCACTTGAGCTAAGGACCCCTCAAGGCCCCTTGTGACCCAACTGGTCTAAATTCCTGGAAGTTCCAGTCCAAATATGGTGGCTCCATTTGGATGCATGAGCTGCAAAAAAGCAGGTTAAAACAAACACTTTAATTTAAATATAACAACAAATTAGAAGCAAATATTTACAGTAATAGTGAGAGCTCCCTCTGCTTTACTATCAACCTCAGAATGGGGCAAATCAGGATGGTGCCTGGCCAGTTGCAAGCTCTGAAGCACCCTGACACAGCCCAGACCATTTACTGTATACACATTGGCTATGGCCTTAAAGGGACAGGCGCGGAGGCACGTCATGGTAATCTCACACAGATCAACCGGATTTACCAAACAACCATGGATTAACAATCTCCGCAGGACATTTGCATGACAGTGGGCATAACTGGAGCCCTGGGAGACACTTAAGATAAGCCCCAAATTGGTGGGGGGCTACAGTAGGAAGAAATAGTCCCTGTCTGCTAGAGCTACTCTAATAGGGAGTAGAAGCAACAACAGTCTCAAAATAAACAAGTCATATGTGAAGCTTCTCAGAGGTGTTTCTGCCTCTTGTACACTGGTACAAAACACTGCCTGAAATGAGGCTCTGGAACACTCATGACACCAGCATTTATTGCTGCTAGGCACAGCCCTTAAATCTATGTATAGAATGGGTAGAAAATATGTTGTTTTCTGATTGGATAAGAGCCACACTTTGGTGTGCTCTTATCCACCCATAATCTGATAACTGGTCCTAGTTAGGCTGTCAAGGATGTTGCACAGCCTAGGAGCTCCATATTACAACCAGATTTACAAAACAAAAATTCAGACCTGCAATCTCATTGTCATTCACCCAAAACCCCTTCCAGCAGCCGAGCAGCTCCCCCCCCACAGACACATCCACACTATCTCTAAAGTACACAGCCAATTATCTACATTACTTTTTTTACTGAAGTCTGACCTGTGCTGCTGTTTTAAAAGCTTCTGTAACTGCAATAAACTGACTGAAGCGCATGCCACAGCTTTCAAACCCACTACCAACCCACTCCTCTTGATCAACTGAATGTTGCAGCAGCTTCCAAATAAAATCACTGCATTCTTATCATTCACCTGAAGCAAAGCAACTTTTTTGTTAAAAAGGCATATTGTACCTCTGCTTTTCCTCCATGTTCACTGCTGCTCCTTCTGTGATCACAGCTCCTCCTCCTTTCAGTGCTGCTGTTCTTCTGGTCTCTGCTTCTTTCCCCAAGTGTCCTGCACCCCATCCCTTACAACCGAATAAGCGAGTGACTGTGGCGATCGCTAAAACTATAAAGATGAAAACCTTTCCCCCCAGTTCTATGGCCACTCACTCATACTGCAGCGCCATTGCACTGCAACAGTGATAAAGGAAAAAGCACTCAGTACCGTTGACCTTACAGGGACATGCTCCTACCAATCAATCAGCTTCGTTCCTCTGAATAAAACTCACTGGCCATTTCCTCAGTCAAAAAAACACAGACAAAAAAAGAAAAAATATATTTTGGAGGATTTTATGTGGGGGGGGGGGGGATGGCATACACCACAGTATACATTACAATACAATGACAAGGCTACTTTTTATTTTCTATTATATCATCATATTTTGTATCATCTTCATGTACACTTTTTATATGTATTTTCTAATTAATTTTTGTTACTACGGGACACATTTTATATGTGGAAGAAGACACTCTGAGATGTGGTTTATGACCTGATAAGAACACTTCCCAGGACCTAAAGGCACTCGGTGTAAGCGCCTTGTGCCTCATTATGCACCTGGGTCTGGGGCATGGTCTTATCAAGCCATAAACCACACCTCATTGTATCTTATTTCTTACTTATACAACACCAGTAGTGATAAATTTTCCCTGATAAATTTGTTTATCTCACTGTCTTACCTCCAAATAAACATTTATCTGGAGGTTAGATATGTCACAATGTCTATCCTTAATCAGAGAGCAGCTTTCACAATGCTGATGACATCACAATAGCCTTGTCCTACTATGATGCTAGCTGCTGAATTCAAAGAGCAACAGTTAACTCTACACAAACAGCTGACTTAACTGGTAATAGCTTATAAACTGATGTATGAATCAAATACACAGTGGCCTTGCTCAAAATACACAACATATCTCCATTTGTGAGGGAGCAGGACCATCGAACTCATTCATGGCTCTGCCACTTGTGAGTTACAGTCCTCCACCCCCCTCAGTCTTGAAGATAAATTGCATATTTTGAGTAAGGCCATTGTATATCTCCTATATCTGTTCCAGTGAGCACCTGGTCAGGATGCACATTACTCATGTAAATGTAATTCCCATTGTTAACATGGAGCAAAACCAAAAAGATCTCTTCTTCCATGTGCAGTAATAGAGTCAAGAAAGAGAGGAATCTGCAGTACTTGCAGGTCTGTTCCTTTTCTTTTACAGAAATTTGTAGATTCCTCAGATTATATTCTAGTTGTGTGGCCACCTGTGTGATGCTGTATTTGATGTAATCTCAGTAGTTTCTTTGCTAATTCAGCTGCAGAATGGGCTTGGGTATATCTTTTTGTAGTGTATAGCAGAGCATTGTTCTGTATAGAATTTCAACCATTTCAAGATGCTATTGCACCACAGTTCAAAGGTCATGTAATGTAATTGTACCCTTCTGAGCTACAACAGCATTTTGAAACTTACGGAGACTACGCAAGTCAGTTTTGTTCTGAAAGCAAAAGAAGCACCATGCGTGCATTTCACATATTATACACTATAAAAAAAATACCGGATGAGCAACTTTATGCACAACCAGTGTAAGCTTCACTCTCTAGGTCAGAGGGAATTAGAACCCCTCTGTGACAGAACACACTGGTTATGTGTAGTTGCCCATCCAGTATTCTCTATATATTACCACTTGTTTCTGTTTTAATAAAGTTTAATTTCAGTAGTTCTTCTCTTGCAGGCAATGCCTAGGACTTAGTAGGTAGCATTCTTGTCGTCACTGTGATTTAGTATAAAACACAGACAGCACTGAAGGTACAGCAGAATGCTTTATTTTCAAAACTAATTTCACATGTATAAGAAGTCTTCTACCATGTCTTTCCTGCTCCAATGTGTAGGTTTCCTTCTGCTAATAAGAGCTTTCCAATGTCTATGCTAATTATCTTAACAGATGAGCTCTGTGAAAAGCCAGTTCTGCAATACACAGACCTTATAGGAGTTTTTATTACATTATTGTGTTTTAATGCTTACGTATACTGTTGTTACTCTAATGTGGTCATTTGCTAAATGTTTCCCCTGCAGCATTCTTTTATCAAAACAATTGACTATGCTTATCGCCCTCTTAACAAGGCACATATTTATTTGCAGCTCTTCTCCTCTTCCTCAGACATGAACCCTGAAGGCAAGGCTAACAGAAACAACTTTTCCTCTTCCATTTTTGCTCCTTATCTGTTTTTTTTTTCAGTCTTCTGGTTTTCCCAGTTTTTCACTTTCCTCTTTTTTCTCTCTCCCTAAATTTTGTTCTCCTATCTCCAGCCACTCCCCACTTGAATGTTGTATTTCATTATATATTTATTATCTAAAAACAAAGAGTGAATGTTGATTTTTTTTTTCTACTTTCTATTTATGCTCCCTTCTTTCTCCAGCCTGTGACTTCCATAGCTCACCAAGGTCTACCTGATCCCTGCACCCCTGCTACCTGCAGCCACTATCCTCCATCGAACCTCAGTTTGCCTCCAGGGCAGAGTCAAAGGGGATTTACCCCCAAACAACTTGTCACCAGGTGGTGTTAAGGTAGTGGGTATCTACAGCAAACTTATTAGCACTCCTATCCAGTGCTGCTTTTAAGGGCCATAAACTACACAAAGACTTACTTAGGTTTCTGTTGTACTGCAGATTTGATCTTTTCAATGATGCAAAGATGTAAACTTGTGCAGATTAACATTCAGCACACAGTGCTGGTGTGCCTACCAGCTGGATTATAATTTGGAAATGGCTACAGTTCACAGCAATCCAGTAAAGTTTCAGTGGATAAAGATCCAGTGGATCACAAGTCACAATTACAGCTCCATTTGTGGCAGCACAGTGATGAGATTCTGATGTCCACATACAACATAGGCAGCAGCAACAAAGTTCAAGCAATTCAAAATTCTCCCTAATATGCCATATTACAGAGCCACTGATAAACACTTCCCTGTGCATTGATTTAAACAAAATTACTAAGCCATACATTTAACAAAAGCAGACTAACACATATACATACACACACACACACACACACATACACACCCTAAAGGCCCTCACTCCCAGTCACACTCACTGAACCAGCAGTCTGAAACACAGATCCAAAAAGTCAACAATGAAATGTCAGCAGTACAGTAAAAGACCTTGTCTGGCTGTAACTTCCATGTATGTCCCTCACTCCACATGAGTGCTTCCATTGGCAGCACAGCAGATGGCATTACTAGGCCATGTTCCACTTCTTGAGATCTGTTAGGTCTCAGTGTTGAATGAGAGACCATTGACAAACTCCATGGCCACCACGCCGCATTTTAACAAATAAATCCAAAGAAAAGGGCTCACCTGATTGCACAGCCTCTGGAATACACTTGCTATGCCAATAATCTGGGTGTGTACACCAAGCCTGGGTCATTAATACAGGTAGACAGAAAGTGGGTGAAGCATCTAACTAGATGCTCTCCATCCCAGGGTGGGGACAGGTGAGGGGCTGGTTACCTCAGAACTCAACTATCCCCTGGTGGTCCAGAGAAGTAAGGTAAGCCACAATATCAGACCAATGGCAGTAGGAGGCATTGACTGGTCCCTGTGGTAACACATCTCAGAAAGAAAAAAGAAAAGAAACAGGCTTATAAATGAAGGCCTACACTTGTTAGTTCCATCCGCCATGCCTGGGTGGAACACTGTATGAGTACTGCAGAGGGGAAGAGCTCCTGAAGGCTTCAACAATAGGGGTTAAGCTGTGTGAGTCTTTCATGGCTAGTTAAGAGGAATGCCAGGCATGGGAGGTTCCCTGACTTGAGAGGCCTGACCTGAGGATGTAACAATGTAAATAAAATTAAATTAAATATATTATTAATTAAAAGAACTATGGAAATAATTCTGGGGGCACCAGATGTTTGTGTGACCTTTCTCCCTCCAAATGGAGTCAACAGTGGCTGTGCCACTTTCACCTACTGTAGGTCATCATCAAAGATTCTGTCTATTTTCAAAGCATTAATTCCCAGTCTTTATTTACTCTGGGTTTTCCATTGCTTCACTACTCTGTTTTTCCATTGCTTCAGCTGAAGTTGTAATTTTACAGCACAGGGTCAGAGACTGTGATTTGCCTAGCATTGTAGTCTATCGTCTATAGATTCCTTTCTCTTATAAAAACTTCAGCTTGAGAATAGTATTGTGAAGATGTAAATAATACTTATAATCCTTCCTGTTGGAAATCTCATTCTACAGAGTTATTTCTTCAAGCCATTTCAGTTAGAAGTCTTATCTTAGATTTTTAATGATCATTAGAACTGTAACTATAAACTAGATTTTTGGGGTGGGAGGACTTCCATTATATGAGGGTGAGTTGGGCAAAATCCTTATTTGTTGATACCTCATGGGATGTAAGGGGGGGGCCTAGATGTTGGGGATCATTCTAAAGTCAAAGCAACACACAGATTTCCCTTGCCACTCCGTGTTCCCTAGAGTGTGTAAAGTACAAAACGGTTCTTGCTCACCTCCACATCAATATTACCAAGACAGTTGCCACTATGGAGAATTAAAGCACTTTTACTTTGATATCTCAGTAGCTTCAGGTCCAACTTGGAACAGAGGTACACACATCTTTGAGTGCCCTGTGGAGGACACATTTTCAATCATGAAGCATTAGTCAAAACAAGCAGCAAAGTCCAGAAAACAAACGGTTTGCATGATGGGATGTGAGGCTCATGAGAGAACCTAGCGTATGGGGGGATCCCAATTGGGGTTCAGGGACCACAATATCATACAGTTAGAGGTGATCCTGGGAACCAGTAAGCAGTCTTCTATGGCTGACATGCCAGAAACATAGAAACATAGAATTTGTAAGCAGATAAGAACTACTTAGCCCACCCATTCTGCCAGTTTTGTCCCTGCCTATACTGTCACTGCAGACCCTATCAGAACTCTGGCTACTCCCCGCTTTCTAACAAGATTCTTTTGTGCCTATCCATGCATGCTTGAAGCTCACCATTGTTTCCACCCCATTTAGCTATCCTGCACTCTTTCAGAGAAGAAGTTCTTCCTTACATCCTTCCTGAATTCCCTATTCCAGCTTCACTGCATGCCCCTTTGCTCTCATGCTCCTTGTATAGAAACATAGCAAAATAGAATTTGATGACATAAGGACCGCTTGGCCCCCCTAGTGTGCCTATCTGCAAAATGTATTGTAATACCATAGACTCTACTTGATCTCCAGCTTTACTCTTCTCTTCTTTTCCTAACCAGTAAGGTTCCCTTATGCCTATCCCATCCATTCTTGAATCCTGTTACACTTTTTAACCCCACGGCCTCAGCTGGGAGTCTGTTTCATGCATCCACCACTCTTTCTGTAAAGAAGTGCTTTCTCATCTTTCTCCTGAGTCCACTCCCTACAGCTTTGTAGAATGACCCCTTGTTCTTGAACATCTTTTTTCTGAAAATGCTTCCCTCTTGTACCTTATTTATACCCATGAGGAATTTGAAAGTCTCTATCATATGCTCCCTTTCCTTCCTTTCCACCAGGGAGTATATATTGAGGTCCTTTAGCCTCCCCTCAAACAGCTTTTGGTGTAGACCCTGCACCATTTTTGTTGCTCTCCTCTGAACTGCCTCTACTCTGTCTATGTCCTTCCAGAGATGTGGTCTCCAGTACTGGACACAGTACTCTAGATGAGGTCTCACCAATGATTTATACAGCGGTACCACCACCTCCCTCTTTCTGCTGGTGATACCACTCCCTATGCACCCTAGCATCCCACTGGCTCTCTCTACTATCTTGTCACACTGTTTGGCAACATTCGGTCACCACATATGATTACCCTGAGGTCTGTTTCCTGTTTGGTGGTCATCAGTACCACTCCCCAATCTTGTACTCTGCTTCTGGGTTTCTGTGCCCCAAGTGCATGATTTTGCACTTCTTCACATTTAAATTTAGTTGCCACACTCTTGCCAACTCCTCAAGCTTTTCTAAATTCCTCAACATTTTTTCCACCCACACTCTCCCCCCCCTCTGGAGTGTCTACCCTGTTGCAGATCTTTGTGTAATCTATGAAAAGGCATACCTTCCCTTCTAGCTCTTCTGCAATGTTGCTAATCAAAGACATTAAAAGAGGACCAGTCCCAGTACTGATCCTTGTGGCACCACACTGGTCACCCTCCCTTCCTCGGAGTGAACTCCATTTACCACCACCCTGTGCCATCTGTCTCCTTCTTATTAAAAATACTCCCTCCTATACCTTATTCACCCCAGTGAGGTACTTATAGGTGTATATCATGCTCTCTCTTCCAGATTATACCTATTGAGATCCCACTGTCTCTCCAGCAGGCTTATGATGCAACCCCTGCACTATTTTAATTGACTTCCTCTGGACAGCCTCCACCTGTCTATGTCCTTTCTGAGATGTGGTCTCCAGAATTGGACACAGTACTCCAGATGGGGTCTCACCTGTGACTAATGCATTGGTAACACCACCTCTGTCCTTCTGCTGGTGACTCTTCTCCCGATGCACAGCAGCATCTGGCTAGCGCAATCTACTGCCTTGTCACACTGCTCTGACAGCTTGAGGTCATCAGATATGATAACCCCAAGGTCCCCTTCCTTTTTACTGACCATCAATACCTCTTCCCTCATTTTATACACTGCCCCTGGGTTTCTATGCCTTAGTTTCATGAGTCAGCACTTTTTTGCATTGAAACCTAGCTGCCATACCCTCGTCAACTTCTTGAATTTTCTCAGTTCTCTACTCATGCTCTCCACCCCCTCTGAAGTATCTATCCTATTGCAGATTTTGGTGTTATCTGCCAAGAGGCATACTTTCCCTTCCAGCTCTTCTGTAATGTTGCTTATGAAGGGACTGAAGAGGACTAGTACCAGTACTGAGCCCTAAGGTACCCCACTAGTCACCTTCCCCTCATTAGAGTGTATGCCACTTACCACCACCCTCTGCTGCCTATTCATCAACCAGTTCCATACTCAGTTTGCCACCTTGGGTCTCACTCCCAGACTGTCCAGTTTCCATATAAGCCTCATATGTGGTACAGTGTTGACAGCCTTGCTGAAGTGTTAATAGGCTACATCCACCGCACAACCCTGACCTATAGCTAGACATCAGGAGGGGGGGATTTCAACCATATGAGAGATATTGTGCCTGACAAGCTAGCTAGAGTAGACAGCTTCAGGGGACAGGGAGAAAGATGAGAGATTATGAAAGGGGTCATTCTCCTGGCAACAAAAAGCATACACAAGATCAGCTAGCAAAAGAAAATCATATAAGAGACCAATATGGTTCTCTGAAATGGTCAGAAAAGCACTGATGACTAAAAAGAAAGCCTTTAAAAAGTACGAAGAAAAGTGTGTGTTGGGGGGAGAATGGAATGAGTAGTAGGAGAAAACTAGAGAGGCCAAGGGGAAAGTCAGGCTCATAAAGGCAGCCACAGAGCTGTGTATTGCAGAGGGGGCCAAGGGAGAGGAAAACACTTCTTTAGGTTCAGTATAAAAGAAAAAAGAAAGACAGGAGGGGGACTTGTCAGACTAATAGAGGGGGCAGGGTAATAGAGAACAGACAGAAAGCAACTATGCTAAATGATTAATTCTGCTCAGTAGTCACTAGGGAGAATTGCAGGTTAGTGTGTCCTTGCCAGAGTGCGGCATAAAGGCAGCCGATAGAGGGGTCCTAAAAATGAAACTGCAGAAACTTACTGGCAAAAGAGTCAAAAACAGACTAGCAGCCCTGAAGGTAAACAAGGCCCTGGGACCAGATGGGATCATCTGAGGGTGCTAAGGAAACTGGCATTAGTTTTAGTCAAACCCCTCGGGTGCTATTCAATAGCTCTGAGCAGCAAGGGCTGGTTTCCAGGAACTGGAGAATGGCAGACATGGTTCCACTGCAAAAGAAAGAGGACAAGAGCAGCTGGGAAATTATAGACCTGTCAGCCTCACCTCTGTGGAGGGGAACTGATGTAAACACTAGTCAAAGAAGATCTACTGGAATACCTGGAGAACAGACTTCAGTATAGTACTCAATATGAATTCATGACAGGGAGGTCTTGTCAGACCAGCCAGTTAGCATTCTTTGACTGGGTAACCTAGGTAACTGACAAGAACCATCCAGTAGATTTGCTCTTTTTTAACTTCAGCAAGGCATTTAACATGGTGCTACATTGAAAGCTGCTGAAGAAGACAGGGGCTCTTGGAAGCTAAGGAACTAGTAATGGGGTTGGGGAGTTGAACCAATGCTTGACAAAGCACTGCAAGCTTGTGGCATGAAGCACTAGGGTTCCAGTGAAGCCTCCTGAGGGCATTACATCCACTCATTGTGCTTGTTTCTGCACTTTATATTTACAATAAAGCATTGGAAACTTTGCACAGCAAAATGGACTTTACCAGTATGCTCTTTTAAGGAGTCAAGGATCCTGTCTTGTTTTGGTTTCAAAAGTGGATCTGCTGCAAAACCATTGAGTCAGTGGTCCTTTTACCTTGGGTAGGGAGTTGGTTGGACTGGAGGCAGCACATGCAGTAGTGTCAGTGTCAGTGGCTCAGCAGGTAGCAGCCTCGCCTCTAAGGCCGGGAGATCAGAAGGCTATGGGTTCTATCCCCACACCAGGCGCTTGGGTTAAATCCCAGTGGTGACATTTTACTTCAGCGGGGGGGGGGTGCTGCACTCCTGAGGTGCCATCTTTTGGATGAGACATTAAACTAAGGTCCCATGTTCAGGTGGATGTTATAGATCCCATGGCACTTCTCAAAAAGAGTAGGGCAATGTTTTATTATTACTTTCAACAACAAATGATAAACACCCACCCCCACTAGAAGAGCAGGGGAATGTTTTATTATAACTTCACTAATCAAATAAATCCAAAATCCAATAAAATGTAGTAAACCAAGCATCCCCATACTGTCCCTCTCTGAAGAGAAAAACAATAGATATGCGGAAGCTTCTACCTGTGTCTAACCAGTCAATATTGTCCCACCACTGTTTACATAAAATTGGTGGTACTGTATGCTTTTCGGTTGTTTTAAATGCTATCAAAGCCTTATGTATAATCCAAACAAGTTGTTCTGGTGTCACATAATGTTGTCTTAAAGACCACTGACATCTAATATGCCATATATGATATTTAAGAAAATAAGAATTAAGTATATGGTCTCCGCATTATATTTCTGCCATTCCCAGGGTAATATCCCTAAGAATAAAATATCCAGGGTTAACAATGTAAAGGGAGGATGAAGCCAATATTTATATACCTGGACACAAAGTTAGAAAATAAATGGACATTCAAAGTATAAATGAACCATGGATTCCATCTGGTTCATACAAAAATTACGTATTGGGCACATCCTCTCTCCAACTTCTTTGTGCTTCCGATTACTCTTTACATTTAACTTACAGTGAGTGCAAAACCAGAGAACATCCCACATAAATATTGGTGTCCTAGACTGTCTTAACATTTTCTCTATTTGTTTTATCTCTATTTCTGTTTTAGTTCAAAAATGTGTTTTTTTCCCAAAAAACTTTGTAATAACAAATTGTACATCTCTTTCCAAGGTAGGCATAATCCTTCTGATTTAGTTAAACACCATAATTTTAATTTTCCTAAACAATATTGCAGGTAATCTGGTAGCCCAATAATGGACTTTTGTCTAGGGATTTCCTTGTTCATTTCCTAGGAGTGTATCCAAGGCCCTAGAAGATCTAGAATCCAGGAACCCAAAGATTATCTTTCTTTTGTAAAAGAGGTTTTATATAGTTTTGAAAAAAAAATACTAAAATAGAATAAAACCGGATTAATCATCCCTAAACCACCTTTGGCTATGGGCAAGTATGTCATTCCTCTCTTAATTGGGTTAAGGTGGCTGCCCCAAATACACTTGAAAAAACACTATAAACCCTTGTTTCTAGTTGTTTTGGAAGCATAAAACTGCACCTGAAAATATAGGAACATACTCAGCAAAAAGGTTTTCAACATGTAAACTCTCTCATTTTTTTGAGAGAAAAACCACTTATTCCAATGAGATACTGTACTTTTATCTGAGCCTTGGAAAGTAGTGCATCCCAATTTACATGACCCATATCATCATGTCCAAAATAGACTCCCAATATTCTACAGTGGGAAAAAGAAATTGGTATACCTAGTAGTGATTGCTGTGGTCCATTTACTGATCCTATGGAAATGCACTTACTTTTTTCAAAATTTATTCTAGAGTCTGCTTCCTAGGTGAAGTTATGCAACTTCATTCCCAGCACTCCATCACAGGTATAATCTACCAAGGTCAAACATAAATCATCAGCGTATGCTTTATACTTAATCTCCCTATCATCACTAGACATAGATAAACCTTGAATGTTGATGTCCAAAGTCACTTTGTGCAACAGGGGTTCCAAAGTTAATATGTAGAACATTGGGCTCAAAGGACAGCCTTGTCTAACCTCTCCCTGCACTGTACATGAAGAACCTAACCACCCATTAATGTATGGAATCATTAAAGCAGTATCATGACACATTTTGATACATTTTATAAAAGGTGGGGGGAATTTAAATTTATGTAAACATTTCCATAAATAACAGTGTGTCACTCTGTCAAAAGCTTTTGCCTGATCCAAACTGACCAAAAAACCTATCAACTCCTCTGAACGTCCCTTTTCCATAATTTCCCTTATTAAAATCAGCTCATCCATAATCTGTCTCCCTGGAACCAAACAAAACTGTGTGGGGAGAATGATGCCCTGAAGGACTATACTCATTCTGGTACTCAGAAGTTTGGTGAGAATTTTCAAGTCCGTATTTAATAAGGAGAAAGGTCTCCAATTTTTCAAAGCATCCCTGCCTCCAATTTCAAACAACAAAATTAGTAGACCTATGTTCATAGTATTTGGGATATGATTAAGGCGGATAGACATTCGTTGTATACCCGGACCAATTCTGTCCCCAAGTAGTGTATCAAATATGTATATATTTCATTGGGCATGCCATCTTCTTCTGTGCTTTTCCGGTGGGCAGATTTGTAATTACAGCTGCCATTTCCTGACCCATAATAGGGGCAGTTAATGAAAGAAAATATTGTTCTGGAACAGGTGGAGACTAGCATCTCTCAACCAGTCCTCCAGTTGTTCCTCTTGTACATCAGGATCTGCTGCAAACATAGTTGAAATATAACATTCTATTTCCTTTAAAATATCTGTATTATTCATTAAGGTAGTCCCATCTTCCTTTTTTATTTGTTTTATATCTTTCTGCTTTCTGAGCATTACAGCTATCAAAGGGTTTGTGAAAGCATGTTTCCCTGAGTCACAAATCTTTGTTCTCTCTACAGTGAGTTCATTCTGTCATACTGGAGTTGTGTCATTTCTGTCTTAAGTGCTGCTATTTAGTCTTGATAAATTCCAACCCTGTCATCTGCAAAGTCTGAGATAAATTACTTGTTCCTCTAACTCCAGTATCTATCTTTTTTGTTTCCCATAATTTTCCTATTTTTGAAAATAGTTCCTTATGTGTTTTTACTGTCCTCCCACCATGTACAATCTGAGTCATATAAAAAGGAAACAGATCTTCCAGCTTCCAAAACAAAAAGGAACCCTCCAGAACTTCTGGATTATCAAGCAGGGATAAATGCAATTTCCAGTAACCTGGACCCTTCATTGTATCATGAAAATTTGATTCAGTCATAGTTAATAATCCATGGTCTGAGGTGGCTACAATTTGAACCTTTGGTGTTTGAAAGTCAAAGTCGGGTTATAAAAAATAATCTATATGTAGCCTTTCTTCCTTGAAAAAGTCTGGGAACTGTCCTGTGTCACTTTACTAAACACATCCTGAAGCCCAGTTTGTGCTAATAATGTATTCAAAAACTCTGTATCACAAAAGTCTTTTCTGTTTTACCTGTTTTATCATCGGAAAATCTGCTGATATAAAATCTCCCCAAAGATAATATTCTTGCTAGTATATAAGTAAGGTCTGATCAATTTTAATAAATCGATACGTAGTGATTTGTCCTGTGGGGCATACAGATTAATGAGTCTAAAATCAACTCCTGCACTTAAATATCCAGCAACATAGCTGTACTGGGGAAATATCAACAAAATGTGTGACAATGAACTCTGAAACTGAAAACATATACCAATACCACAACACAGATCCTCCCTCCTGACCAAAACAAGGGCCCCAGACCCATGCAGTTGAAGCAGTCTCAAAATAATGTACATCGTACAATCTGGTATCCTGAAAAAAGCAATATTGGTCCTACAATCTGCAAATAAAGCAAAAGTAGCCAAACATTTTCTCTCTGATTGAATACTATTAACATTGAGACTTGCAAAGTTCTGATCATAGGACCGTAGGTCTGGAGGCAAAGTGTTAAGTCATAGGTTTTTTTTTCCCAAGAGCTTTTTTTGTAAACCTATTTTAGGGCCGATATGTTTTTTTTGTTTGGAGCTTTCACAGGGTCACAGAGGAGTCCAAATCTAATGTGACATCCTTCTGTAAAGAAGTATGGGCTGTTGTGTCAGAGTCCATCTCTTCCTCCATATGTAAAACCTCAAAAGGATTGAATAAAGGAATTTCTCCTTCCTGTGTGTCTGATTGGGCTATCAGAGGAGGTTTCTTTCTTCTGTGTGTGAGTGTTTGGAAGACTGTGGGGGGCACAGGTGGAGGTGGCATAGAGGTGGAAAATTCGGGCTCCTTTGGAGGAGTCTTTCTCTCAGGATCCAGCCCTGCTGCTGATCCAGTAATAGCATTTGCCCAACCTGAATCTAGAACAACCAGATTTTCTGAAAAATTGGATGATCCTCCCGGCACTAGTGCCACCTACCACATAAATAGTAAGTCAATAGCACCATGCCTAATGCTATAGGAAAATATTAACTATGTTACTCAATACCTCCACAACTAAAGCACTGAAACAACATAATTCACATCTGTAGGACATCAACTCAACATCCTCCAAATTTCAAGCTAAAAGACCAAACAATATAAGAGATATTTAATTTTAAAGTCTTTACACCTTTAAAATTCTTTGATTGCAAGGCTGCAAAATAATCGATCGCGATCACAATCCAAGATGATTTTTGACCTTGAGTGGACATCTGTTCTTCCCAAATTTGGGCTATCTAGTCTTCCCTAAAGACATCTGGTCGTGAAAATCTGGCTATCTGGTTGTCCAGTGGCGAAATAAGCTCGCAATCAAAAACGATCTTGCGAACAAAGAATTTACAGGCTCGCGATCAAAGAATTTAAAATGGTAAAACTAAATTTTTTGAGACGAGTACAGAAAACCAGAGGTATGGGTCGATAGAGAGAGGCCCTCTGAGCAAAATCCATCATAGTTTTACTTCAGAAGTCACCTCTGGGCTGAGATATTTGGTTTTTTTTATCGCAAACTGAAAACAAGATGGTGGCCATTGCGAACGATAAATGTCTCGTGGTCACAATCAAAGATTCTTTGATCATGAATCTGCAAATTCTTTGATTGTGAGGACTGACCAGATGGCTAAAACCCCATTCTTCTTTGCAAAATAACCATATAAATTTTCCCATAGACTTATAAAGGAGCTAAAAGTTTAATAACTTTTGAATGAATTAATATTTTTCACCAAACAAAAGTGGTTTGTTTCTTCACTCATGCTCTTTCTATGTGCCAAGATTTTGACTGGCAGACCAAACAACAGCTGCACAGCACCACAGACAAATTCTGAAAAACTGCCCACAAAACTGGCGAAAAGTGCATTTTTGAGCATTCTGCTGCGCAACAACTGTAAGTCCAACAGAACTGCAACTTGGTAGTTCAAGAGATCTACCATGCCCCACTGCACATACCAAATTGCGTGCAAATCCGTTGAACGAGTCTAACGTTATTAAAGTGTACCTAAACAAGCAGTTTTTAAACTGCAAACCCAAAATCTGGCTTCATATGGTAGAAGTAAAGTGCTGTTTTATCTATGATAAACTGCATTTATGTAAATAACATAGATGCAGTTTCATAGCTTTAAAAAATGTAAACATCAGCCTTTCACATTCAAAAAACAGCCTTGGCTTCTCCCTAAGATGTCTGCCAAGTGTGTTAAGTGATGAGTCATGATGACATCATTTGAGCCAGAGACAGAGATCAATATATATTTCTATAGTGCTAACTAGTTCTTCTTTCCCCTCCTTATTTTGAATTGTTTTACCAGAATGATCAACACCATGTATTACCTCATGGATTATTTTGATCAGTACACATGTTAGGTTATGATTTTGTTCATTTTGTTTACTTTAATTTGCAGAAAATGTCTGCAATCCAGCTAATTTTTTTTTGGCAGACTGCATTACAGTACAACACTTCAAATACCTGATGATCTAGTGGTTATGTGATGCACTGAATTTAGTTTTTGTTAACCAGGAGAGACACACTAAGCTGACAGCTTGTTTACAGGTGTGGCATAGGAGCAAAAGGAAGTTTAGTGACTTGCTCAGGGTCACACAGCAAAGTACCAGTCTTGTTCAGTTCCAAAGCTCTTGCTCTCTTGTTAATCCACAAATAAGGCTTTATTTGTCCATGTAAACCTCCTGCAGCTAGCCTGCCTTCTGTTGAACACCCCACCATCCATACTCTGTCCTTAGTACTGCCTGGGGTGGCATATGAGCTTGCAGTCTCATTAAGAGAATTATCACACCTCAGATGGTAATCTTGAACCTCAGAGGGTTGTGCACACCTATACTGATATGCATCATAAGCTGGCACTGTTAAAAATGCATTCCAAATCACTTTCCAGTTCACATTCTCAATGTCTGACTTCTGCTCCCACAGTAAATATTAAGTGATCCACCCTTCTGCACAGTGATGGTAGTATGTACAGTTCCCTGTTGTGTTTTTTTCTCACCTTCCCAGCAATTCTTCTCCAGTACTTTTCTGTGCTCTACTCCACAATGCAAGTTGGTTGGCTACCACCCTTCCAAATCTTGAATGAGCTATACACAACTCCCTCAATACTGTCCTAACAAATGTCAACACCCCCCACCCCATAATCTCCCTACACTGAATTCAAGTAACAGTTTAGGTGCAGCCTTGCCACTCAGAGTATTTGTCATTGTTGACTACTCTCATCCACAGTCAGGTAGTGATCACGATGCTGGCAGTCCTACATTTCAGATCTCACAGTGATCTGCTCAGCGTCCTCCTTCATGTCTTCAACTAACCTGAATATAGCTGTACCCTGCTGGAACGGCCTCTTCAGTTCGTCTCTGGCATTCATTCTTCTCCCTGCTTCCCACACCAAAAACTGGTGAGTTCACTACCTTTCCACATCATTAGATGTGGTTAGTACAGTCTCCCGTGTTATAGGTACATATTAATAATAAACATGATCTTCTGGTAAACCAGGCTGATAGCAGCATGGCACAAGTGGAAAAAATAATCTTTACTACTCATATAAGATCTAAACCACCTATGATTAGGCTCTATTAAATGACGTGCATAATGATGTACACACCTTTCATTTAATAGTGCCTAATCAAAGGTACCCTAGATCTTTTAAGGATAGGAAAGCCCATCATTCCCCTTGTTCCCTGCTGCCATAAGCCTGACTTACTGGAAATATATTTTTATATTTGATATGTCAAAATAAAACGGGAACTGTACTACTTGCATTCATTAAGCAGAAGGGTGATGAGCTCACCAGTTTTCAGTATGAGGAGGAATAGTGAAGACTGAATACCAGAGGGGGACTGAGAAGGCCACTCTTGCAAGGTACTCCTATATTCAGGGAAGGGGAAGACAGAAGGAGAGAAATATGAGCAGATTACTGTGAGAAATAAGATGTGGGCCTGCCAGCTCCTTGATCACTACCTGACCCTATTGTCCTGGCCAACATTCCTCTTCCCATAAAACCAGTTCACGCAATTGTCCAAGGCTGTGTGTGGATATTAATGTATGGAACAGCTGCCACTACACATTCAGTCACTTCGTTATCAGTCTAGTATTGCTTGTAAAGCACTTTGGGATACAGTGTGTAAGAAAACCACTGTATAAATGCTGATTCTTCTTATTATTTATTTCCCGTGGAAAGAGACAAGCATGTACTTGAGTTTCAAGAAAGTATGAACTTTAACATTGGACTGCACAAGAACTTTGCTTCAAAAAAGTGGTGGCTCTAGGGGGTGGTGAAGGGGGTGGCTGCAACCTCTCCCCACATAGTAACATACTTACTTGCAGCTGCTGCTGCATTTCACTTTGTTGAAGAAGTCTGATTTATTGATTGTACAAATGTTTGCATTCAAACTATGGATTACATTTGTAGGTTCTGTCAAAAACGATTACAAAAGAATAATAGCAGAAAATATAAAGGTTTAATAAAATGTTAAAAGTGCATATTAAGCATGCACACCTCACCACACCCCATTGTAGCATCCTGGATCTGTCATAACCACTAGACCACCAGGTTATTCAAGATTCATACTGCACTGTGGTTTGCCACAGAGAAAGTTCGGTTGGATTAAAACACATTTTCAGCATGTTAAAGTAAACAAAATGAACAGAACTATGAGCCTAACATGTGCATTATACAAAATAATGCACATGGTTTTGATAATTTGGGTGGAACACTTCTATACAAAGGGATAAAAGAACTAGTTAGCACTACAGAGAGACATATATCTCTTTGACTTTGGCTCAGATGATGTCATCACATCACATTTGGCAGCCATTTTAGGAGCAGGTAAGACAGTTTTTTCTAAATTGGAAGGCTGATTTTACAACTTTCAAATGCTCTGGAAATACATTTAGGTAAATTATGTAAATGTAGTTTTAGCATTAATGAATACAGCAGCCTTTCCTTTGGTCACCTACGGAGTCAGATTTTTCAATAGTTTGTTTTCAAAATGTTGTTTAGGTATCCTTAACATGCAAAATTTCAGATTTAACAAAGAAGTGCCTACTCAACTCTAAATATAGGGCGCGACTGCGTCATTATAAAAAATATATATATATATATATATATATATATATATGGTATATCTTTATAGCTGTTATAGGGTTTAATATTTTGCCATTCAGTATATAAATGTAGTTTCTGATATTTTTGCACAAATGCATGACTCTGTATTTTTCATCTTTAAAAGGCATTCTCTGCTTGTATTCTCATTTTGCCATTGAATTCAGATCTTCCTGGAGTTTAAAATGTTCATTTAGACTGTCCACCTTGTCCATCACTTCACAGTTTGGTGTCATCAACATTAAAGAAACAAACACCAAAAGAAAAAGCAAAAAAATGAAAAAAGAGAGTGTGTTGAGGAGAGAGAAAGAGTGTGTAGTGGTGGGTTTCAGGGTGTTCTGAGACTATATCATTGACAGTAGGGTGTTCAGACTCCAGAAACAGCAGGCCAGAAATCAATCTCAAAGTTCATGCATGTATTTATTGTAGTTAAGTCTCAACTTCTCAGTGGTCACCAGTATATACATCCCAATGTTTCACTACCTGATATTAATAGCTACAGTATATCAAGGGTGGTGTTTCTTCAATATCAAATTCATATTAGAAAAATAGAAACACAGAATTTGACAGCAGATAAGGACTGCTTGGCCCACCTAGTCTGCCCATTTTCCTACCTAATGGATAAGCTGCAGATCCTAGTTAAAAAAACAACCTACTTCCTCCTACCCCCCCACTAGAATTGCCTTATGTCTGTCCCATGTATTCTTGAATTCCCCCACTGCGTTTGACTCTACGACCTCCTCAGGAAGGCTGTTCCATGTATCCACAAACCTCTCTGTGAAGAAATACTTCCTCACATTACCTCTGAGCCACCCCCCATCTTCAAATTGTTCCCCCTTGTTTTTGCACATCTCTTTTTCTGAAAGATGCTACCCTCTTGGACTTTGTTGATTCCTTAAGGTATTTGAACGTTTCTATCATGTCCCCCTCTCCTCCTTTCCTCGAGGTTATACATCTTTATTTCCTTTAGTCTTCTTCATCTGTCTTCTGATGCAGACCCTGCATCATTTGGTTGCTCCTCTGGACAGCCTCCACTCTGTCTATGACTTCCGGAGATGGGGTCTCCAGAACTGTTCACAGTTTTATTATAATTATATCATAAATCAAATGTTAATAGCTACCCTTAAAGTACACCTTAGCCCAATTCAGTGGTTGGATTCCTCAACACATTGCCAACATTGTTGGTGCTGACTTTTAGAAACTTGAGCACAACTATTCAGGTATGTTTAATAATTTTTAACTAAATGGAAGCTAATGAATTAAATTCTGGCAATATTTGAAAGCCTAATCTAACCATCAATTTCGACTAAGGTGCTATTAAAATATTAGAAAGGGATGTATGCAATTGCAAGTTTCAGCCTCTTTCACCAATACATAGAACTAGTTTTAGTCAAATGGCAGATACGTTGACAGATAGATTGGATGGACCTAATTAAAAGGTCATTCACATGTGGAAAGTACCTTTTAACTGTTATATATCTGTTTACAAAGTGAACTGAATATATACAATCCCAAAATCATATGACTGAAACAACAGCTGTATTATTACTGAACTGTGAACTTAGTTGTTGGTGTTTGCTTTTAAGAGTACAGTCTGACAGAGGTCCCCACTGCACAGCAAAGGTGATGGAAAATGTCAAAAATGTTTGGTAAATAAAGGAGAATGCATGTGTTCTACAGTACCATCCTGAATACTCCGGACAAAGAGAATGTGTGAATCAAACCACAGTGAGCATTCAAGAGAACCATGTCAGTACTTCTGGAAAGGATTGGAATATAAAACGTACACTTATTCTGATGGCAATACACCCAACCCTAATAATTCTGCAGTTATTTCACCTTTTGAGATGACTGATAGACAAATGGCACTACTTCTTCACATCTTATATACAGTAAGGAATAAAACATTAGCTGGTGTTTCTATAGCACGTGAATATGTAACCCATCCAAGATAGCATCTTCAAGAAGTCTGCATTAATGCAAGAAATACTGCACAAAGAAAAGTGTCAAAGGTTCTAGGGCCTATTTTTATATATTTACTTAATTTTGTTGACTGGGAAAGGAGGGCTAGGCCATTCTGCTTGTTTTCAGCCCGTCTCAGGGAGGAGAGATATAGATGGAAACCAACTGACACTTAACCACATTAAGCTGTTGGTTATATTTTATTTTTAGGAATGGGAAAATCTGGCCAGGACAATGGGAAATTCTCCCACCCTTTTCAAGAAGTGATATGGAATCTTAAACATCCACCTGAATAACCACCAGAAACAGGCAGATGGGACATCGATTTTATGTCTCATCTAAAAGATGGCAGTTCAGGAGTGCAGCTACTTGGCTAGCTGGTTGTATAAAGTGTCTAGTTCTTGTAGTCTGTCTTTAGTTGAATAATCATACAGGACATTTCTGTAATCGAATAATGGAAAAACCTGCACTTCAGCTCTTCTTTGTATAGTACAATTATCTAAACAGTTCTGATTATGATACAAAAGCACCACCTTCTTCAATCTGTGAAACAAGTTTGTCCACATGTACATTGCATGTACCTGATGAATCTAACCAGTACTCTAAATATTTGTACAGTCGACCTGCTCCAGTTGAACCACTTCAGCGTCCTAGAATAGACAGATTCCCACAAACCTTAATTTTATTTGCAGTGCCAAACAAAATGCAATTGGTCTTTCCTGTGTTCATTTTAAATTTAGAATTCCTACGATAGATCTGAAGTCTATGAAAGCTATTCTGCAACTTACTTTGTACTTTCATCAAAGTCACAGCAGAGGTGTTCAATATTATATCATCTGCATATAAATGGTTATTTCATGTCTGAAACACTACTCCCAAACCTTTTAAACCACTTTGGTTCTCAAATACAGTAGCAGAAAAGGTCAGAGCCAAAAGGCTGGCCTTAAGGAAATATAAGGAACACAGTGGGATGAAGATAGGGAGGCATACCAAACTGCCCTAAGGGACGCAGGGAAGGCAGTAAGGCAGGCAAAGTCCCAAACTGAGGAAACACTAGCACGAACAGTAAAAGAAGGTAGCAAGACTTTCTATAGATACATTAGTGAAAGGAGAAAGTCCAGAGGGGGTATTACTAAGCTTAATGGAGAAAAGGGAGCATGTAAGGAGGAGGACCATGTAAAAGCATCTATCCTAAATAGATACTTTTGCTCAGTATTTACTGAAGAGAAGGTAGGGCAGGGCCCACAGCTCAGCAACATGGACACGGGAGAAGGGAGGTGAGCACTACTCCCTTCACAAAAGAAAGGGTCCTACAAGAGCTTGCTAAGCTCAGGGTAGATAAGGCAATGGGACCTGATGGCATAGTTCCCAGGGTACGGGAGCTAAAGGTGGAACTAGCAGAGCCATTAGCAGAACTGTTTAGTGAGTCTCTGAGCACAGGAGAGGTCCCAGAAGGCTGGAGAAGGGTCATGTGATCCCACCCATAAGAGTGGTAGCAGGGAGGAGGCAGGGAACTACAGACCAGTCAGTCTTACCTCAGTAATGGGCAAGATTATGGAGGCACTCCTTAAGGAAAGGATAGTGCAACACCTGGAATCCATAGGGGCACAGGATCCAAGACAGCATGGGTTTACAAAAGGAAGGTCCTGTCAAACTAATCTCATAGATTTCTTTGACTGGGTAACCAGAGTGGTGGACCAAGGGGGAGCAGTTGATGTCACCTACCTTGACTTCAGCAAAGCTTTTGACACTGTTCCACATAGAAGATTGATAAATAAGCTGGGTAGGCTCAGGTGGGTCAGTTGGTCAACTGGGTGGCAAACTGGTTGACGGGCAGAAAACAGAGAGTGGTGGTAAATGGTATACAGTCAGAAGAGATGCAAGTCACAGGTGGGGTACCTCAGGGATCAGTCCTGGGGCAAGTCCTCTTCAACATCTTCATTAGTGACCTTGCAGATGGACTAGAGGTTAAGGCTTGTCCGTTTGCAGATGACACCAAGATCTGCAACAGAGTAGATGATCCAGATGGGGTGGGCAGAATGAGAAGAGATCTGGATAAACTGGCAAAATGATCAGAAGAGTGGCAACTGGGATTTAATGCAAAGAAGTGCAAGATCATGCACATAGGGAAGAGAAACCCTGAAGCCACCTATAGGCTGGGAGAGGAGTTGCTAGCAGTCACAAAGGAAGAAAGAGACTTGGGCATTATCATCACTGATGACCTGAAATCATCCAAGCAGACCTCTAAAGCAGTAGGTAAGGCTAGGGGGGTGTTAGGGTATATTAGTAGGGGTATCACAAGTCATAAGAGGGAGGTAATAATCCCTCTTTACAAGACACTGGTTAGGCCCCATCTGGAGTACTGCGTGCAGTATTGGAGGCCGCACCTTCACAAGGACATTAACCAGATTGAGGCAGTCCAGAGAAGGGAAACCAAAATGGTGCAGGGACTGCATCAGAAGACATATGAGAACAGATTAACAGAGCTCAATATGTATACCCTTGAGCAAAGGAGAGAGAGGTGATGTGATCAAGGCATTCAAACACCTTAAGGGCATTAACAAGGTGAAAGAGTCTAACATGTTTAAATATAAGAAAAATAGCAGGACAAGAGGACACAGCATGAGATTAGAGGGGCCAATTAAGGGGAATGAGGAAATTCTTTTCACAGAAAGGGTGGTGGATGCATGGAATGGCCTACCTCAAGAAGTGGTGGCTATGAACACAGTGCAGGGCTTCAAACGGGCATGGGATAGGCATAAGAGAGCAATACAAATGAGTATGAATAGATAGGCCACTGACAGAGCAAATGCCAATGGCACATTTATAAGGTAGAAAAGAAATGGGCAGACTGGATGGGCCTTGCAGTCCTTATCTGCCGTCACTTCTATGTTTCTATGTAAATAAACCAAAAATAGTAGCGGTCCAGGACTGATCCCTGTGGTACTCCTCTAACTACTGATAAGGGTGAAGATTCAGGCTCCTTTATTACAGTTTTTTGCTTCCTATGTTGAAGATATGAGCAGAACAATTTCAGGGTTTCTCTGTTAGCTCCTACTTCTGTAAGCATACATAATACGATTTGGTGGTCAACCGTCATGAAGGCCTTGGAGAGGTCAACAAAGATGGCCCCAGTCATCTGAACTGAGTCCATAGCTTTTTTGTCATTGTCCAAGACCCTCACCATGGAGACCACTGCACCATGTTATTCACAGAATCCTGAGTGGTAAGTGTCCAGTCAGTCATTTTTTGTAGGTGATCCATTAACTGCTTAGCCAAAAGCCTTTCAAACAGCTTAGAAACTCATGACAATAAAGAAATAAAATGGTAGTTTGTTAGCTGACCAGGGCTGTCCCCCCTTGAAAATGGGGACAACCCTGGCCAGCTTCCAGTCCTGTTGGATCACACCTTCAGACAATGACCAATTAAATAAATAGGTGATTGGCTCTGCAATTTGAAGTGCTGAATATTTTTTAAAGTGATGGCGTTAGTCCATCAAGTGTGCTGCTTTTATTTGTTCTGAGCCCCAACAAAAGGTCTAGCACTTCAACATTCCAGAGAAATTCACCAGGCAAAGTAAACATACCAGGCAAAGTAAATTAAGAAACAAGCAACTAAAAGTATACCTTTGTAAAATCGCCTTGGTGTTATTATTGCTCTCTGGTTATATTCATCCAAACCCTAGCCCCACTCCAACTACTACCCCCACCCTCAGAGAGCAACTGGGCAACTCTGTTGCCACAATAAGCATTTGCAGCCTCCTTCCTAAGAAGGAAAACCTGAATTCTTGGATCCTGCAACATAATCCTGATATTCTCTCAGTAGTGGAGACTTGATTCTCTCCTAAAACAACAGACATTTCCATCTCATTACCTGGATATACAGTTTACAGACAGGATAGACTGTCCAAATGCAGGGCAGCAGTGCAGTCTACCTCAGAGACAACCTACAGGGACATGTTCTGCCATTGCCCAACACAGGTGCACATATACAGTCACTTGCATTGAAAGGGCCCTTGGTGCACACAACAAATCCATTACTATTCTAACAATATACATTCCACCCAAGCAGAAGACTCCTGGATTAGACTCACTTATGGAGTGCACTGGATCACTGAATCTTAACTCTGAAATTATAGTGCTTAGAGACTTTAATGCCAACTGGCACTCCCCTGATGCAAGCCCTTACAGGGATGCAGTCTCAGCAGTTCACTTCACCCAGCTTGTAAAATGAACTGCGAGGATGAACTACAGTACTGGTATATCCACTCTGCTGGACTGGGTCCTGTCCAACCGCACTGAACACATATCAAATACAATTGTACTCTCTAATTCTGTAAGTGACCATTTGCCTGTCTGGTTTCTGTGGTCTAACAATTTCTCTAAACCTCTCCCCAGAACCATAACAAACAGGGTTCTAAAAAGAGGGTACCTTGACCAAATGAAAGCTGATCTGCAACAGTAGGATTGGTCTACAGTCTTCTCCATTAGCAATGTGAATACTGCTGGGGAGCAAATCATCCTTCTTTTCAACTTGGTGTGTGATAGGTGCACACTGTTTAAAACATGAAAAATAAAAGGTTACTGCAACCCCTGGTTCTCTCACGATCTTCTTGAATGGATGAAATCCAGGGACCATCTTTGGCATACAGCATGGGCCACGGGTAAGCAAGCAGACATCCAGTCCTATAAAAAAGTCCGAAATGACTGCACCAGGGCTATATGTGCAGCAAAGAGCCAACACTGCAAAGAAACACTTTCTCGTACATGCGGGGGTGGAAGCAAATTCTGGTCAAACCTCAAAGAACTCATAGGAAAAGATCTCAAATCTGCCCACACCATGTTAAATATTGATGGAATTCTTACTCAGGATCCCTGTACCATTGCAAACAACCTTAACAATGTGTTCTCAGACCGGAGTAGTGTTCTCCCCCCTGACTTTTTCCACAATTCCAATTCGAAGCTTAACTTATGGACTGAGAAACAGCCCCTCTCTCATTCTTCCCTTCTTTTCAGAGCTCTTACAGCAAGCAAAGCCAATAAATACTTCCAGAAGCTTTAGAGAAGTCTAGGTTTAGTGGCGACTCCCTGGACCTTATACTTTGTTGCACATACTTTGGACAAAATATTAGCTCCACTAATACACATAATCAGTACCTCTCTGAGGTTCTCACAGTTCCCGGAAAAAAATTGAAAGCTGCCTTAGTTACACCTATTTTTAAAAGCAGGGATCGACTTTGACTGGAAACTATAGACCAATCCTAATCCTCCCTCCACTTTCTAAAGCACTTGAAAGAATAGTGGCTGATCAATTAGGAGAGTACAGTACCTTGAAAAATATCAACTACTATGTCCACAGCAACATGGGTTTTGGAAGAGACACAGCACCACAATGGCCTTCATAGAATTCATGAGCTATATACATAACACTTTGGACCAAGGTATCCTAGTTGGGGCAGCATCCATTGACTTAATGAAAGCATTCGATACAGTTAACCATGACCTCCTTATCGAACAGCTGGCATCCTTAGGCCTCTCTGTTGATACTGCTGCGTGGTTCAAGAGTTACCTACATACCTGCTCCCAATCAAGTCAAGATTGATAACGTCCTATCAGACAGCTGACCAGTTCGCTCTGGAGTTCCACAAGGGTCAATACTCTGCCCATTATTATTCAGCGTATTCCTCAATCAGCTCCTGTGCTCCTGCATAGGACACATTCTGCTTTACACAGATGATGCAGTCCTGTTCAACAGTCACCATGACCCAAAAAAACTTGAATATAACTTACAGAGAAATTTTATGGAGGTAGAGAGGTGCTTCCGTGAGCATAAACTCATCATGAATTTCAAAACAGCAAAAACAAAGTTGTTCTCCAGCACATGAAGCAAGCACAAATCCTACCCACTCTCAATCACAAATACAGTGGGTACACCACTGGAAGTAGTATAGCACTTTAAATACCTGGGAGTTACTGTGGACAGTACCCTATACGACTCATATCGATATAATGGCCAAGGCAGTCAATACGTACATTGGACTGATATACAGGCATAAGAATTGCCTAAACTCTGAGGCTCTTAGTTTTGCCATACATAGTTCTGTGGTTTTGCTTGTCGACTATGGCCTAGTGATCTCAAAGTGGCGTTAAACAGAATGTGCTGACTCACTACTGGAGCAGCCTGGTTCACTCTCACATGTGACCTGTATGCTCAGGGTAACTGGCTTTAGTTTGCAGGTAGACTCAGGTACCACTCCTATATTATGGCTAAAAAAGGTTAACCTTAGCCTGGTGCCCACTTGGGTACTGAAACTACTCCCCCCTACAAACCCAACCTCTGCACTAGAAGTTCTAAAAGGCTGGTATTCAACATTCCCCACTGCAGCACCACACTAGTGCAAAAGGTCCTTTGCACACTGAGCTCCTTAGTGGTTTAATTCTCTTCCTCCAGACATCTCCTCTATGAGTAAATTAGGCTCCTTTAAGAGAAAGTTTAGAAATCATCTAATTGTGAATTCTAGATGTGATTGCCTTCTTTAAATTCAACTCGCACTATATTTGGTTGACCAATTCTATCACCCACCAATAGGACTCATTTATATAGTATCTCTGCCCTTTCACTCCCCATCCGCATGTCACCCCAACTCCCATCTTTTTTCCCACCTCCCCCCCCCCCCATGGCTGGTTAGCATTGGATGCCTACTATTTCACTACTTTGAATTTTCTTCTTTCACCTCTGGCTTTCTTCTGACAGCGCTTTCTGGCTGAAGTTCTTCTCTCATGCCCTGTAACCTCCACCCTATGTCCTTTCTGAAGTGTGGACTCTAAAACTGGACACAGTATTCCAGCTGGGGGTATATCCGGGAGTGATACAATGGCAGCACAACATCCCTCCTCCTCCTAGTACTGGAGATGCCACTCCTTATGCACCCCAGAATCCAATTTGACCTGCCCATAGCTCTTGTCACACTACACTGCCATCTTGAGGTCCTCTGATATAATAACCTCAAGGACCCTTTCATGTCTAGTGAGTGTCAGTACCTCCCCCCATCCTATACTCAGCATCGGGGTTCCTATGCCCAAGGTACATGATTTTACACTTGTTGGCATTGAACACCAAATAAGTAAGAAAATGGAACTGATTTGAATGAATTGCAGGCTTTTAAGCGGCTTTTCCGGGAATGTGTATGTGTGTGTGTGTGTGTGTTTGTGTTGGGGGGGGTTCTGGTACTATAACTATTTGCTTTTGGCCTCAAATCAGCTGCACTCCTGTAAACAGATAAAACATGTTTAAGAAAGACTCATAAGAAATGTAATAAAGTCTTTGTACATTAGCCTGGGCTCAGCTTGCAGACATTAGAGATAGAAACATAGACTTTGACAGCAGATCAGGACTGCTTGGCCCACCTAGTCTGCCAGTTTCCCTACCTACAGGATAAGCTGCAGATCCTAGTTAACCAACAGCCTATTTTTGCCTACCCCCCTCAAGATTTGCCTTATGTCTGTCCCATGCATTCTTGAATTCCCACTGTTTTTGACTCACGACCTCCTCAGGAAGGCTGTTCCATGCATCCACCACCCTCTCTGTGAAAAAATACTTCCTCACATTGCCCCTGAGCTGTTCCCCCCATCTTCAAATTGTGTCCCCTTGTTCTTGCACATCTCTTTTTCTGAAAGATGCTACCCTCTTGGACTTTGTTGATTCCACTGAGGTACTTAAAAGTTTCTATCATGTCCCGCTCTCCCTCCTTTCCTCAAGGGTATACATATTAAGCTCCTTTAGTCTCTCCTCATCGGCTTCTCTTGCAGACCCTGCACCATTTTAGTTGCCCTGCTTTCGACTACCTCCATCCTGTCTATGTTCTTGCGGAGATGGGGTCTCCAGAGCTGGATGCAGTACTCCAGATGGGGTCTCACCAACTGTCTGTACAGAGGGATAACAACCTCCTGTTTTCTGCAGGTGATGCCTTTCCCTATACATCCCAGTATCCCCCAGCCCCTCCCTACGCCTTCCCACATTGTTTGCCAACTTTAAAGTCATCTGATATGATTACCCCCAGGTCCCTTTCCATTTTGTTGTTGTTACTCCTTCCCCCATTGTGTAATCTTTCCCTGGGTTTCTGTTTCCCAAGTGCATTATTTTGCACTTCTTTGCACTGAATCCAAGCTGCCATACTTCTGACCATTCCTCCAACCTTGCCAAGTCCCTTCTCATTCTTTCCACACCTCCGTGTGTATCAACCCTGCTGCAGATCTTTGTGTCATCTGCAAAGAGGCATACTTTTCCTTCCAGTCCCTTTGCAATGTCACTTATAAAGACATTAAAAAGGAGATGCAGCCTGTTCCTAATTAATGAGCTTCCCACTGGTCACCTGTGCGCCTCTTATGAGCCAGAGCTTACTACACAAGCATTTGCCAATGCCGAATGGTTGCTTGCTGGCATTAGCAGTGGAAGTGCAGGAGTTAGACAGATGGGGTCACACTCTCAAAGCCCTGCGTCGTACGCAAGGTGCCTGCGCCGAACAGATCTGGTGCAAGGTGCACCTTGCGTCCATGACTGCCCTCCGTGCAATTTACAAAGGTGGCCTACATCAACCGCAGTCCACCTGCCCCAAACAGAGCTTGCACCTGCAATGCACTGTGGCATGGTGGTAGGGGGACTGCAGCCGAAGCAAGCTGCATCCTGCGATTCACAGACATCACCTGGCAGGAGAAATTCTAAGTGCCCTTAGACACCAGCCAGGGCAGATGTAAGAGGACTTAGACATTCTCCCCTGGGTGACATGCCTGAGTGTGGCACACCATACACCCCCGAGTGTGGCCCCGTATGTGTGACCCCCATCCCAGTGGAAAATTTGGCACCCCTCACAGCTCCCCGATGCCACCTGTGTGCCATGTTGGTACCCCGGTTCTGATGCTGCCCATACTGTCAGTGGCTCCCCTGATCCCTGATGCCTGCCCCACTGGCGCTACCGCAACACCAACTTATGGTGGTACAGTGCCCACTCATGCCCCAGCAGGTGGTGCCCAAACCCCCCCATACACCAGTCCCGACTACTCCCCAGCGTCTGGCACATCCCACCACTCACCTTCATGGCCAGGCACCAGTTGCACCAAACATGGTGGGGACGCTGGCCTGCAGGTTGGGACCACATGCCCATTACCTAGTGGGATGGGTTCCTGTGTTAGTCTCTGGTGGCCTGCAGTGTACCTGTGCGGTGCGCCGCGGGTCTGCTGCAGGGTTCTGGTCAGCACAAGCATGGGGACTTAGCAGCTGGGACCCTCCTGTACCTGAATCAGGTGCAGGGTCCCTGGTGCACCAGGCATTGGTGCAAGCTGCTGTTTACGCAGCTTGTGCCAGATGCAAACCTATGAGAATCAGGCCCATGCAGTATAGGAATGGCAGTGAAGTATTGAATGGACACCAACCCACCCCCACACTGCAGAGATGGACAGGCATTGGGGTGTGTCTTTAGGTCGTCTCCATAATGGTCATGGCATTTCACCTCACCCTACCCTGCAGACACTGACAAGCAGGGCTCAAAATAACCGGCTGTCCACCCGTCCCGGACAGCGTTTTCCCACCGAGGACAACCCGTTTTGAAGTCCGCCTGTCCGGAGACAGGCGGTTTTCACAGCCAGTAAATCTGCAGCCAGAGTACTGAGCAGGGCAGTAGGACCCAGCGGCAGATGGGAGGCTTCCGGACGGCGTCGATGTCATGACGCGTAGCTCCACCCGTTGAAAAGTGAAGCTCCGCTCGCCCATTCCCACTGACTGAGGGTCAAGTGACTGCAGCTACTAGCGTCACCTGACCTCTCAGCGAGCGGGAAAAACTGACTGGCGCCGACTCGCGCTCCTCACTCTCACTCTAGTCTGGCCATAGGGTGAGGAGCGCAGAGCGAGGAGAGCGCGAGCGAGTGAGTGGAAAAAAAAAAAAAGACTTCTGCAAATTCTCAACAGCCCTTCTCAGGGCTCTAGCATTTGGGGGCTCAGTTTGTGTGAATCAGTCCTGCTGGTACTTGGAGGAGGAGAGGGGAGGTGAACAAGGGGGATTTATTTAGTTAGTCTTAAAAGTGAAAAAAAAGACTTACATACTAACATACTAAAATGCCAGCAGAATAGACTTAACGGTCTTTTGTGTCTGCTCGTTGGTCAGCCCCCCTGGGCGCTGACCTTGTCCCCTCGCCTCTCTCTGGCTTCTCCTTCCCAGTTCGGATATTCTTGCTGCATTGGATTTTGCTTCCAGAACCCTTCCCTGTACCTGTCCCACCCCTCTTGAACCCCTCCACTGTCTCTGCCTCCACCAGCCCCTAGGCAGTGCATTCCATGGCTCCCACCCTCTCAGTGAAGTAGCACCTCCTCCTTTCTCCCTGAATCTTCCCCCTCCAGCTTCCACCCATGCCTCTAGTGGCCCCTCCTCCTTCCTTGAAGCACCCTGACGTTCCTCCCCTATTTACCCTCTTCATGTAACTGAAGACCTCTATCATGTCCCCCGGTCCCTTCTCTCTTCCAATGTGTACATATTTAGCTCTTGAGCCTCTCCTCTTAGGTCCTGTCCACAAGCCACCAAATCATTTTGGTTGCCCTCCTCTGGACCCTCTCCAGGAGGGTTAATATCCCTCTTTAGTGTGGCCTCCAAAACTGCATGAGTACTCAAGGTCTGGGCCTCACCAAGCAGCTATACAGAGGAGTATCACTTCCCTCCTTCTGGAGGTGATCCCCCTAGCGATGCATCCCAGCATCCTGTTGGCCTTGGCTGCTGCCTCCTGCAAGTCTCAGAGTTGTTCATCTTGACATCCACTACCACCCCCAGGTCCCTCTCAGCCATCGAGACTTGTAGCATTTCCCCAGGGTGTACACTTGGCCTGGGTTTCTGGCCCCCAGGTGGAGTACCTTGCATTTCCCTGCATTGAACCTCAACTTCCACTTTCTAGACCATCTTTCCAGAGCCTCCAGGTCCCCTGTAGGGCCACCCTCCCCTCCTCCCCATCCACCACCGCCCCAGTTTGAGTCATCTGCAAAGAGACTCATCTCCTCCTGATTCCTGTCCTTATGTCAGATCGTGGCGTTGAACAGAAGGGACCCAGGGACTGATCCTGTGGGACCCCACTAATGACCCTCCTTGAGGATGAGACTATCCCACCAACTCGACCCTCTGGGTCCGGTCCTGGAGCCAATTGCCTATCCATCTGATCATCTGGTTCCCCACCCCATTTCTCCCAGCTTATCCAACAGGCCCACGTGAGGAACAGAGTCAAATGCCTTGCTGAAGTCTAGAAGAGGACATCCACTGGTCTACCCAGGTCCAAGGCACTTGTCACCCAGTCATAGAACTCCACCAGGTTTGTCTGACACGATTTCCCCAGGAGGAGCACTCTAGGATGTAATTTATCTGGCCCGGTGCTTTCTCCATCTTAAAGGAACTGAGGGCTTCCCTCACTCTCTCCTGTGATTTCCACTTCGGTACCTCTTCTCCTGCTTAGCCCTCCCCCACCTGCCAGTGATGCCTCCCCTCTCCCAGACCTGCCGATTGGTAAGGGTCCCCCCTCCTCAGTATCTCTGTCTCCTCCCATGTGTGATGCAGCACCCCATTTTCCTCTGGTGACATGAGGTGAAGTACTCATTTAGTACCTCAGCCTGCTCCCCGGTCTTGTGCCCATCTCTCCCTGATTTAATCCTGCTAATCTGCCCTTCACCTTCGTTTTTCCCCAATGTATCTAAGAACCCTTGTTCCCTCTCCTAATTTCCCTGGCCAGGTTCTGCTCCTTCCTTGCCTTAGCCGCCCTCACCACTCTAGTGGCCCTTCTAGCCATCAGCTCATACTCCCCTTGATCCCTTTCACTCCTTGAGCACTTGAATTGCTTATAGGCTGCTTTCTTTCCCCGCACCACCTCCTGGACCTCCCTGGTCCACCAGCAGGGTTTTTGGGCCCTACCGCATTTTCGTCTTACTCTTGCACAGGTACTGGCAGCATCCTGCACCCTCTCCTAATGATTTCCACCTACTATCAGCGTCCATGTCTGACCCAATCCCATCCAAATGCTCCTAGGGTCCT
This sequence comes from Neoceratodus forsteri, assembly GCA_016271365.2. Lineage (NCBI taxonomy): Eukaryota > Metazoa > Chordata > Ceratodontiformes > Ceratodontidae > Neoceratodus > Neoceratodus forsteri. Next base: position 32,186,289 of record CM057453.1, read on the forward strand.
TCCATTTTCTTAAAATCTGCCCCTGAAGTCGGTTACTTCTGTCTTTGTGCAGCCTTCTACCCTCCTAGATCCAGGCAGAACCAGACCATGGCATGGTCACTCCCCTCAATGGGTCCCTTACCTCCAGGCCCCAATCGGGTCACTGTCTGCCAGGACCATCCAGTACCTTGCTTCCCTGGTCGGTTCCCTCACCTGCTGAGTTAGGAACGCGTCTTGAAAGACATCCAACAACCTCTGTTCCCTGGTCACAGAGGATGTCATAGTCTCCCAGTCTGTTCCTGGCATGTTTAAGTCCCCCAACACCACCACCGTTCCTCTGCCTAGTCTGCAGTGTCTCCCAACATCTGCCACCAGACTGTCCTCAAGCTCCTCCGCCAGGGCAGGGGGTCTATACACCATTCCTATTTTTACTCTCTTGCCTCCCTTGTTATCAAGGTGACCCAAATCACCTCCACGGTTCCCTCCGCCTCCTCTACTCCCCCTATGCCAATGCAGTTTTTGACTATCATTGCTACCCCTCCTCCCCTTCCCTCCCCCCTGTCCTTCCTGAACATAGTATAACCCTCCAGGTTCAGGTCCCAGTCATGTCCTGCAGTGGCCCAAGTCTCAGTGACCGCTGCCACATCCTGCTCCCTCAGTTAGCATCGCCTGGAGCTCAGGCATTTTATTGCCCAAGCTCCTGGCATTTATGAGACTACCTTCCACCCTTTCCCTATAGTTCCATTCCCCTGCTCGTGTTCCCATGGGATTCTGTTTTCCCGGTCTGTACTTTGCCAGTCGGCCTTCCTGCAATCCTACTGGTCCCCAGGGGTGGAGACAGAGTCCCTCCTTTATCGGCACCCCTTGACTTCTGCAAATTCTCAACATCCCTTCTCAGGGCTCTAGCATTTGGGGGCTCAGTTTGTGTGAATCAGTCCTGCTGGTACATGGAGGAGGAGAGGGGAGGTGAACAAGGGGGATTTATTTAGTGTAAGTCAAGTCTCAAAGCAGTCAGACACTGTACCTGTACACCTAAAACTCTCTCAAAGCCAAAACAGACCTTGTGATCTGCAAGTCTCATCATTTCTGACTCTGAATAAAAAAATATATCTTGAGTGTGCAGAGAGGTGAAGGCAAGGCTCTATTAGAGCTTATTGTTCACTCAGCCTGTGTATAGCCCTCCAGAGCTTGAACCTTGAAGATAGATACTGACGGACTTACTGTACTACTACTAGTACTACTACTAATTTAAACTAGCCCCTGTCAGCCTGCTGTTGTGCTTTGCCACTAGACTAACTGAATAAAAGTAAAATTGAGTGACTGTGACAAGAAGGCACTGTCAAAGGGAGAGGAGGGGGGATTAAATTACAAAACAGGTTGACAGCAGGATACCCCTCAGGTTTTAGTTGTGAAATCTGAGCGGGAGGAAAATATAAATATTAAACTCCTTTGTCCGGGGTTTTACAGGGGAGGAAAAGAAAACTAAACAGACTGTTCACGTCTTCTAATATCTCTGATCATCACTTCACTGTAGTGTCCACTGTCTTCAGAGTGCTTACTGTACTTTAAATTCGTACTAGCTAAGTAAACCAAAAGGGGAAAAAAATGCCTTTGTTAAAGTTTGGCTTTAAAATATTACAGGAAAGCCTTCAGTTTCAAGCCAAGAGGGAGGAGAAAGCTCGGGTTCTTCTATGTGTACTGCTTCTCCATTACTGATAGACTCAGCAGCACCAACTACTCACCCCACCATTGTGGCCACAGATGTGACAACTTGTAGTGCCAGTGCTGATATGCCAGCAACTCTGACTACTGTTGAAAGTGGCAGGAGTCCCGGGGCAAAAAGAAAAATGGGGTTCCAGGAGACCTGGAAGAAAACAGGAGTGGCTACTATATGAGCCTGATGTGGGCATGACCTGCTCATACTGCAAAAATACTTAAGGGAGACAAACACTTTCATGAGTGGCTGTAAGAGCATGAGACTTGGAAATGTACGAGCTCATGAACTCTCAAACCTCATAAATTAGCCAATGAAAAAAATACTGTGTCTAACACAGACCCTTCCAACTTAGCAATAGAACGAGGAATAATACAAATGGAAAAAAATGAGGCGACACAAGTGGAACATTTGTTTAGAACAACTATTTGATTAATTCAGAACGTCCATTCACAGATTTCCCTGGCATCTTAGAATTACAACATGTAAATGGTACAAATGTCAGAGTCAGTTATAGAAGTGACAAGCAGGCAGCAACGTTCACACATTTTATTTCAGAATCAATAAGGATAAAAGATGCAAAACTGGTTAATAGTAACACTTTTATCTCTGTCTTATGTGACTCGAGCACTGATGCCTCAGTAATAGAAGAGGAGGCAGTCTATATTAGGATAATGGAAAATTTCCGTCCAGTTAACAAATTTGTTTCCCTTCAGCCAATCTCTATTCCAAATGGTGAAAGCATTTATAACTCAGTAGGTGATGCCTTAGAATTCACCTTGGACTGTAAGACTGGAAAGAAAAATTGTTGCTTTTGGATCTGATGGGGCACCCGTCTATGTTGGGTAAAGTGACTGGGGTGTTTGGCAGGATTTTGAAAGATGTACCTCATTTGTTGGGGATTCAGTGCAGTGCCCACAAGTTGGAGCTAGCTATAAAGCAATCAGCAACATCTATTCCATACATGAAAACAACAGATGAAGTCTTAATAGGTATCTATAAAATATACCATAAGTCTCCCAAAAACTGGGCCGGTCTCAGAGTTAGCCAGTTATATGAGCTACACCATTCACAAACCAGTTAACGTGTCAGGGACCCAGTGGGTTGCACACAGAGAAAGGGCTCTGTCTGTTATTCTGTCCAGCTACAAGGCCTTAGCTGTACATTTACAGCACATTGCTTCCACACCAAGGCAAACAAAAGATCAGGCCAGTGAGTTGTTCAAAACAATAAGTACTGTGAGATTTGTCCTGTTTTCTCAGTTTCTGGCTGAATATCTTTCTGTCATGATGGCTTTCAGTCTAACTCTACAGAGAGACAGCTTCACAGTAGAAACAATAGTCAGCAAGGTTGAAAGCACGGTGCTCTGGCTAGAGAACTACCCTGCGCAGGATAAACTTGACAAAGTCTGTAACGAATTGCTGTTGCTCCCTGACTCTGACACAGATGACAGTAACACTAGCACAAGTCGACTGAGAGGCTCAGCCACTACTCAGGTTCAGTACCGTGGATCTGATATCTTCCTTAACTTAGAAAGGGGATATTCTATAAATAGAACCAAACAGGCAGTGTTGCGTGATGTTACAAGCCTTCTTTCATCAACAATTGAAAGTATTAACTCACGATTTTCCAATTTTAAACAGACAAAGTCCTACGGTCATTCAGTATATTTAACCCATTACAGTTACCAGATAGTGACCAGCTAGCCCTTTATGGCAATACTAACATACTACCATACTAAAATGCCAGCAGAATAAGCCTAACGGTCTTTCGTGTCTGCTCGCTTGGTCAGCCCCCACCCTGGGTGCTGACCTTGCTATGTCCCCTCACCTTCTCTGGCTTCTCCCTTCCCAGTTTCGGATATTCTTGCTGCATTGGATTTTGCTTCCAGAACCCTTCCCCTGTACCTGTCCCACCCCCAGTGAACCCCCTCCACTGTCTCTGCCTCCACCAGCCCCCTAGGCAGTGCATTCCATGGCTCCACCACCCTCTCAGTGAAGTAGCACCTCCTCCTTTCTCCCTGAATCTTCCCCTCCAGCTTCCACCCATGCCTTCTAGTGGCCCCTCCTCCTTCCTTCAGCACCCTGACTGTTCCTCCCTATTTACCCTCTTCATGTACCTGAAGCCTCTATCATGTCCCCTGGTCCTTCTCTCTTTCAATGTGTACATATTTAGCTCTTGAGCCTCTCCTCTTGGTCCTGTCCCCAAGCCCCAAATCATTTGGTTGCCCTCCTCTGGACCCTCTCCAGGAGGTTAATGTCCTCTTTAAGTGTGGCTCCAAAACTGCACTCCAGTACTCAAGGTGCGCCTCACCAAGCAGTTATACAGAGGGAGTATCACTCTCCTTCTGAGGTGATCACCCTAGCGATGCATCCCAGCATCCTGTTGGCCTTGGCTGCTGCCCTCCTAGAAGTCTCAGAGTTGTTCATCTTGACATCCACTACCACCCCCAGGTCCCTCTCAGCCATCAAGACTTGTAGCATTCCTCCCCCCCAGGGTGTACACTTGGCCTGGGTTTCTGGCCCCCAGGTGGAGTACCTTGCATTTCCCTGCATTGAACCTTAGCTTCCACGTTCTAGACCATCTTTCCAGAGCCTCCAGGTCCCCCTGTAGGGCCACCTCCCTCCTCCCCATCCACCACCGCCCCCAGTTTCGAGTCATCCGCAAAGAGACTCATCTCACCCTGATTCCTGTCCTTATGTCAGATACATAGGCGTTGAACAGAAGGGGCCCAAGGACTGATCCTGTGGGACCCCACTAATGACCCTCCTTGGGGATGAGACTATCCCGCCAACTCCAGTCCTGGAGCCAATTGCCTATCCATCTGATCATCTGGTTCCCACCCCCATTTCTCCCAGCTTATCCAACAGGCCCACGTGAGGAACAGAGTCAAATGCCTCTGCTGAAGTCTAGAAAGAGGACATCCACTGGTCTACCCAGGTCCAAGGCACTAGTCACCCAGTCATAGAACCCACCAGGTTTGTCTGACACGATTTCCCGGGATGAATCCATGCTGTCTATCGTCCAGGCACCCTGACTTATCCAGGTCCCCCAGCCTCTCCTTGACAATGCCCTCCATCACCTTGCCCACCACCCGATGTCAGGCTGACAGGCCTGTAGTTCCCTGCCACCTCCCTTGATCCCCTTGTGGATAGGCACTATAGCGCCACCTTCCAGTCTTGGGGCACCCACCTGTCCTCAGAGATGGTGAAAAGCTCCGCCAGGGTTTTGCCAGAACATCATGCAAGTTCCTTCAGCACTCTGGGATGTAATTTATCGGTCCCGTGCTTTCTCTGTCTTAAGAGAGCTGAGGGCTTCCTCACTCTCTCTGCTGTGATTTCCACTTCGGTACCTCTTCTCCCTGCTTTAGACCCCCGATCGGTAAGGGTCCCCCCCTCCTCAGTATCTCTGTCTACTCCCATGTATGATGCAGCACCCCCATTTTCCTTGGTGAAAACTGAGGTGAAGTACTCATTTAGTACCTCAGCCTGCTCCCCCGGGTCTTGTGCCCATCTCTCCTCTGATTTAATCCTGCTAATCTGCCCCATCACCCTTCATTTTTCCCCAATATATCTAAAGAACCCCTTGTTCCCTCTCCTAATTTCCCTGGCCAGGTTCTGCTCCTTCCTTGCCTTAGCCACCCTCACCACTCTAGTGGCCCTTCTAGCCATCAGCCCGTACTCCCCTCGATCCCTTTCACTCCTTGAGCACTTGAATTGCTTATAGGCTGCTTTCTTTCCTGCACCACCTCCTGGACCTCCCTGGTCCACCAGCAGGGCTTTTTGGGCCCTACGATTTTTGTCTTACTCTTGCACAGGTGCTGGTAGCATCCTGCACCCCTCTCTGATGATTTCCACCTACTATCAGGCGTCCATGTCTGACCCAATCCCATCCAAATGCTCCTTAAGGATCCTTCCATTTCCTTAAAATCTGTCCCCTGAAGTCGGTTACTTCCGTCTTTGAGCAGCCTTCACCCCTCCTAGGTCCAGGCAGAACCAGACCGTGGCATGGTCACTCCCGCCAATGGGTCCCTTACCTCCAGGCCCCAATCTGGTCACTGTCTGCCAGGACCACATCCAGTACCCGCGCCTCCCTGGTCGGTTCCCTCACCTGCTGAGTTAGGAACGCATCTTGAAAGACATCCAACAACCTCTGTTCTCTGGTCACAGAGGACGTCATAGTCTCCCAGTCTGTTCCTGGCATGTTTAAGTCCCCCAACACCACCACTGTTCCTCTGCCTAGTCTGCAGTGTCTCCCAACATCTGCCACCAGACTGTCCTCAAGCTCCTCCGCCAGGGCAGGGGGTCTATACTCCACTCCTATTTTTACTCTCTTGCCCCCCTTGTTATCAAGGTGACCCAAATCGCCTCCACGGTTCCCTCCGCCTCCTCTACTCCACCTATGCCAATGCAGTTTTTGACTATCATTGCTACCCCTCCTCCCCTTCCCTCCCCCCTGTCCTTCCTGAACATAGTGTAACCCTCCAGGTTCAGGTCCCAGTCATGTCCTGCAGTGGCCCAAGTCTCAGTGACCGTTGCCACATCCACTGCTCCCTCAGTTAGCATTGCCTGGAGCTCAGGCATTTTATTGCTCAAGCTCCTGGCATTTAGCAGGACTACCTTCCACCCTTTCCTATAGGTCCATTTCCCTGCTCGTGTTCCCATGGGATTCTGTTTTCTCCTGGTCTGCACTTTGCCAGTCAGCCTTTTCCTGCAATCCTCCAGGTCCCCAGGGGGGTGGAGACAGAGTCCCTCCTTTATCGGCACCCCCTTGACAGCCTTTTCTCCCATCCCGCCCCCCTTCACAAGTTTAAACCCCACTTTTCACCAATGAACCCCTCTATTTTCAACTTAAGGATTCCTGTCCCCTCCAAATTGAGATGGAGTCTATCTCTAGCATACAGCTCCTTATCCTCCCAGGTCTCCCCCAATCCCCATCAGCCCATACCTCTGGCCTCACACCACCCCTGAGCCCCTGGTTTATCTCCTAATCTTCCTTTTGTGTTCCCCACTAGCCCTTGGCACCGGCAGGATTTCTGAGAAGGAAACTGTGCATCCTGTGTCATGACAGACCCTGGCAGCTCCCTGAATCTTGCCTGTATCTCTAGCTCACTATTTCCCTCAATGTCATTTGTACCCAGGTGGACCAGTATGTCTGGGAACCCCACAATCCTTTGCCAGCTGATTTACCTAGTGCTTAGCCCTGTGCACGTTAGTCGGGAAGCATCTTGTTCTAACTAGTACGCTCTCCTCCCTATCCCATTTGATACCCCTGATCATAGAATCCCCAGCAGGAGCACTCTGACCACTCCTTTCCTCCATCCCCCTTCCATGTCCCTCATCCTTTCTACGGACCTCCACCCAGCCGGCTCCTTGTTCCTCCCCTATCTGGGTGCCACATGCCACCCCTCATATTTACCATGGCCACCCTCTCCCTCCAATCCTATGCCTCCTCCTCCTGAGTATCCTTCTGTACCTTGCTAATTCCCCCTCACTGCTCGCAACTGGTCCTTCTCCCCCATCTGCTAAACTAGCCTGGCTCGTCCTCCCTTCCTTCCTGTCTCCATTTAGTTCCTCCTTGCTCGTCGTGCTCCCCTGGCCTAAACCCTCAGCTCCCTTTACTGAATCCTCCTTGTACTTCTGGTCCTTCTCCTTTACCTTTCCTCCCAACTGGTCCTTCTCCTTGCGCTTTCGTCCCTCTTCCCCCTGCCCATCCTGCTCCGATTCACTGCTCCCCCCATTTTCCTGCATTCCAGGTCCCCCCCTGTTCTTCCTGCTATCTGGCCCCTGCCTCCCAGTCCCTTTCCGTCTCTAACCACCCCTGTCGTGGCTACATCACCCCCCTCATCCTCGAGCAGAAGAAGAGAACTGAGGCAGTTATTGGAGTGTAGGTCTGATCCACCTCCCGCCTTGCTTCCTTCTGTCCAGCCCTGGCCATCTGCCTACTTCCCTGAGAATGTTGTCCCTCCATCCCTCCTTTGTGAGGGGTCCCCAGTTACCTGCCTGCTTCCTTGGTAGTGTCCTTTGGACCCCTCTGCCAGGGTTCCTATGTGACCCTGAGTATTCTCCTGCACTCCTTTCCTATGCCCCACCCCAGTGCTTGGTGCAACCCCGTGGAGATTCCCAGCCCCTTCCCCAACCATACCACCCCCTTCCCCAGCTTTCTCCTAATCCCCGCAACCTCCTCCCTAAACTGTGCTAGCTGGTAGCACACTGGGCAACCACTGAACTTCCAAGCCCAGTCCAGTATCACGGCTGCTCCACACCCTGTGCACCCCACCACCCTCCCAAAGAAGCCGGCCCTAATGACGTGTGGTTCCATCCCCTTCCAAATAGGTTTCCTTGGTTGAGCCACCAGGTTCCCCCCTAGTCCAAGATACACCCGACTGCCTAATCAGGTCACCCACTAATCTTAGAGACAGTCCCACTGTACACCAGTAACCCTGTTACTAGGTGCAGTACAACACATTAAACTTATAAGGGAAATTAACAACTCCCTAAGCTCCTGTCTCCCAGCCTTTAAATCCAACCCCCAGTGGCTAGAACTACATGAGCTGCACCTGCAGCCTTTTCCTCAAATTGCAGGGCAGGTGTTCCCCTATAAATTAGCAGAATTCTGGTGGGGGAGGGCGGGTCTTGGGCAGACACCTGACTCGAGAGAGAGTGTATCAGCCCTGTGTCTCCCCTCCAAGCCCAGCAGCCAAAGAACCAGGCCCAAGCAAATCCCACCAAATAGGTTTTAAATCAGAAGAACTAGGCCTCTACCAGCGCAGCCTGTTACACAGTGAAACATCCACAAAATGAGCCCACTTACAGCCACCAAATCAGTTTTCAAACATCCAGCAGTCCCCAAAACAATACCCTGCTAGCCCCTTAGAAGTAAGAAAGAAAAGAACTAACCTACCAAGTAAAATCCACAAGAACCTTGTGAAAACAACAAGCAGCAGCTACTGTCCTGGAACACAACTGATCCTGTCCCCTTCCAGTTCTTTCTGAGGAAGTCAGAACCCTCACAGAGCACTACAGTGACCTACTGAAGAAACACAATAATAATATAAACTTGATTGAAGTGCAATGGTTAGAGCTTAAACCACTTATGAAAAAAAAAAAAATCACTGAATGAGCTGTCTCCAAAATTTCACTATTTGGATTTCTGGCAAAAAATTCTCCATAATGATGCACATGAACAGCGATTCCCTGATATTCTGGTCTTAGTCACAATAGCTCTACTGATCCCAACCCAAACTGCAGTAGTTGAGAGAGGATTCAGCTTGATGGGCAGAGTGAAGTCTGACTGGCGGTCCTGTCTGTCTCCTATGACTACATCTGAACTAATCGTGTCAAGCTGTCAGATGCTAGCGTTGCTACATTTGACCTGCAGGATGCCATAACACTATGGTTCAAATCTGGAAAACAAAAGAGAAGACCTCATGTGAGACCATATGGCTGCAGACTAGATTCAAGTTCTGATTCAGAAATAGACTAGACTCAAACAGTGTTTTACCTTGAAAAATAACCCCCCAAAAAGCAACAGTTTTCTCTCTTTCCACTTTACAGTCCATTTTATGTTTTAAGTTTAAAATTCACCTCACAAACATGTGGACAGGTAAAACTTTGTCCGGACAGGCAACATTTACATTCCACCTGTCCCTCGGACAGGCATCTTAAAAAAATTATTTCTAGCCCTGCTGACAAGTGTAGCAGTGTGCCTTCGGTGTTCGGGCTTTACTCATCTCATTCCATCAGGAAATATGCTGAAATGGGTGCAGTATAGGAGAATGGGATGAACTCTGGGGCCAAAGAGTCCAAGGCGCACCTTGATGCCTGTCACTGGCTGCAGGGTGCGGGTGGAATGGCATGAGCATTACTGTCGACAATCCCAAGTCACATCCCTGACGCCTGTCAGTCCCTACAGGGTAGGACGTTATGGTCGAAAACCTTAACACCCCGGGAGTTTCTTGGTATTTTTACTCCAAGTTTTCAACATGGGCTTTTTGTGATCCCACTGCATGAACACAAGACATTATAAGTATGTTAGCCGAAAGGAGATTTTGCACAGTGACTGCGCCATTTGGCACCACAGGTGCAAAAACACATTTTGAACAGGATGTGAAAAATGACAGCAGTACTGTTTATGAGGAGGTGTAAAAAAATGGCAATTTTGAAAATCCGGAATGAAAATATAAAAAAAAAAAATGGTGAAGTTACAAGTGTGCGTAGAAACTGCGCAACACACACCTGTAATGTAATTAGTTTGTTTTTTTTTTTTGTTTTTTTTTTTTTACAGCAGATTTTTTCAACACAGGCATTTTGGGACCTCCGCTCATGAACAGTGTCACTGATTTTCTTAATCTATCCCGAACACTGATTTCCCACAGCGACCATGCTATTCAGCACCGGAAGTGCGAAAACACATTTCGGCCAGGGTGTGAAAAATGACAGCTGTACTGTTACCAATGTTGAAAATCTGGACTGAAAAGATTACGAATTTGTGAACTTATGAGGGTGCATGGAAATTGCACATTATACAATGGGTACAAAAACACACACCAAATCCTGCATTTTGATTGGCTGGCTGGCACCTTTTCAGCACTGTAAATCCTGCAGTGTACCCACTGGAAAAGGTGCCAGCCACCAATCGACCGCATCATGAACTGGCCCCGAAATCACTTCGAACATATAAACGCAATCTAATAAGCATCATGACCGACAGTTGAAGTCCATCTTAGTAACCACCCACAGTAAGAAACTACTCCAATGCCTCCCCTTTTCAGTCCAGCAGCCCCAATTAACCAAACCACACACACACACACACACACACACACACACACACACACACACACACACACAAACTACCCGGCTTCTTCCATTTTCTATTCCATTTTTTTTTTTTTTTTTTTTTTAAACAGCTACCCAGAACTGTCCTCGTCCTCCATATCCTAACACTTACCTCACAGCCCCATATCACCAGAACCCTACGGAAGTTCCACACTTCAGAACTGTCACAGTTAGCCACTTGCACCAGCCAGCCTCTCAATTTTTCAGATGCAGAAATGGGTAACAAAAAAAATAAATTAATAAAAACTAAAAAAAACCTTTCTTTCCCGCTCCACAGTGCCTTCTACAAGCCACACCACCACATCAAACGGTTCCATCTGCACTGGTACCAGGGGACTTCGAAACCAAAAATGATCAGGTACTGCAAACTGATGAACAGGGAACTATTTATTTTTTTCCTCGGGCACCAAATAAAAATAATTTATAACCTGCAAAACATTTTTCATAAAAAAAAAAAAAAAAACACATACACAAAAAGCAGACATTGCATAATAGCAATATACCCCCCCAGGGAGTGGGTATACTGGTGGATTTACCACTTCTGGTGTGGTTAAGTCACTCGGCAGTGCCTCATGACCGAACCACACCAGCCGTGGTAAATCCACCAGTATACCCACACCCTGGAGGGGTATACTGCTAAATGCACGCCTTGTAACAAACTTATTTTATGGACTTTTGTCACCTAATTTTCAACATAGCCAGTTTAAGACCTCTGATCATGAACAGTGTCACTGTGATGCTCTTAATCTGTCCTGAACATTGATTTGTACACCAACCACACCATTGTGCGCTACATGTGTGAAAACACATTTCAGGTGAGATCGAAAATGACAGCTGTACTGTTCATAACAAGGTGTGGTAAAATGGCAATGTTGAAAATCTGGAAGAAAATATTAAAATAATTGAACTTACGAGCGTGTGTAGAACTGCACAACGATAAGAGAAATATTTTTTGGGATGCCACCAAATTTTCAACATAGGGTTTTGAGGGCTCACCTTATGAACTGTGACACTGTTGTTTTGTTACTCAGTCCCGAAAGGTGGTTCCGCGCAGTGACCGTGAAATCACCTTTCAGGACCGAATAACAAAATGACAGTGACTGAATTCGTAATTAGAACCCTAAAAACCATGCTGAAAATTTGGTGAAAATCCAAAATAGCCAAGATATGTACCAAAGCTGAAAAAAAAAACACAAAAAAAATACATTTATGCCATTATACAGCTTACCGGCATTTCTTCAGTTCATGGTCAGCTTTGAACAGAGCAGATGTGTTTCCGGTCCACGAAGATCACGCGGGCTCCAGAGGCAAGTATGGGGTGAGGGGTGTGTGGAAGTGGGGTACATAGAGGGGGCACGAGGTTGGGAGGACCAATGAATTGACGTGGGATGCTTTCTACTTTACAGGTTTATTTAAAAAAAAAAGTTGCAGGACAGTTTTCTGTTTTACAGGAGATTTAATATCACGCTGCGGTGGGCTCCCAGCGTGCCACTTGAGTGTTTGGGGGGCTGTAGCCAATGGGGGATTGGCACCCCCATCAGCACATACAGAGTGCTGGGGGGGAACAAGAGCTAAGGGGGACTGGGGCACCCCCACACACAAGAAATTGGGGAGGGAGCATTATGCCGACAGGGGGCTCCCCATCGACAAAATTATCAGGAAAGGGGCATGCCAACAGGGGGATTGGGCATCCCTGTCGGCACATACAAGTGCGGGGGAGTGGCAAGTGCAGAGGGGGATTGGGGAACCCCGGTCGTCTTTCTTGTATTTACCGAAATGTTTCACCAGGAAGGCACACTGAAGAGCGGGTGGGGGCTTCCTGAAAAACAACATAACACTGCTGTGTAATTGGCTGCTGCAGTCAGGGAGGCCCGTGTACAAACAGCTGATTGCGTAGTGATGGGGCGCTCCCTGATTGCAGTGCTTCAACTGCTTTGCTCTAGTGGCCTGCTCGTTAACTGCGGTGATCGACGACATGCTCCTCTTTTGGCCGAGGCAAAGACCAGACCCTGAATGGGCAGCTGCCATTCGTCACAACACTGCCATGCCTCCACAACCTGCTTGTGAAGAAAATGTGACGCAATGTGTTTCTTGCACATGCATGCAAGCAACAAAAATGAGAACCTAGCAATGTACTGTAGAAAAATGAGGGTCATGCATACAGTGTTTGAGGGAGGGGGGTGTCTGTTAATGTATTTTTTAAATAAAAATAAACAGTAAGCGAATGGCTTACAGTTTTTCATTACAAAAATACATTCATAAAACACACTCTTTAATCAAAGCATTTTAAAATGTATACACATCCCAGTTTTAGTTTTACTCATCTCACTTCAAATATGGTTAGTACAGTACTCAGTATAATCTTATCTGGAACACTGCCTTGAGGTCAAGAATCATAAATGCCTCTCTAGAATGTTGGTGAACACACTTCTGTAGTACAATCACTTTCTGTTACATATGCTGACTTGACAAAAGCAACCATTAAGAACGCAAGGTGATCTTATGTTTTGTACCATAAACTCAAGGTTCAAGTTATCTTAGTGCTCCAGACACGGTCAATTCACTTTTAGAACACTAATAGCTTGTGTGATGGTCAAAATCCATATTAGTGGTGCTTTAGTTTTGTTCAAGTAAAATATTAGTTATTTTAATTCTTCAGCTCCTTATGATAGGGTACATATATTGTACAGTAAGACTATCCAGCTCTAAATAAAGGAAATGCACATACCTGTCGTACTGTGTCTTTGCATTCTTCCACTTAAAGGAAGGTCACCTCCTGTTCACATGTGTAGTGTGCAGACATGAACAATGATTGCCTCTGTTGCACCCTCCCAATTTCATAGGATTTAAATGTAAATGAAGGTACTTAAGTCTGCAGTGAAAACCTGCTTGACTCCATTACAAGCGTCATGACCTGAGGCATCCTGGAATTTTATAATGGTTTAGTGCTGAAGCCTGCAGTAGTTATACCATATTAGTCACTGCTGTTGCTGTCCATCTGCAGTCCCTATGTTCTTGTCTTATGCTGGCTATGAAAACTTTTAAGGTAATAGCAAGTGTCCTGAAGTTTTCTGTAGATTAAAGTGTAAGTTTATAAAAAATGCTTTCAGAGAATAAAGGGACTTCACAAAACATGTCACAGAACTGAATGAGAGTATAACTTCTACTAGCCTGTACAGGTGTACATCATCAACTCCCATGATGCCTTACATGACCGGGGTCATGACCTTTGCAATGGAAACAAGACAGTTCACAGTGATTTACATACTCTTCCCATGATGCTTTGCTATTGTGGGTATGTATAATTTGTTTTCTGCATAAATACAAACTCAAATATTAAACATATTCAACAAATAACTTAATGGAACAAGTCAACAGCAACAGTTGTCTCTGTCCAGACATAAGCTAATGATTTTTCTGTGTAATCAGCACCAACAGTGAGGACATCATCTTTATTACAGCTCTGCCCTCATACATGCTAGATTCTGGACAATGTCAAGTCAAAGTAAATCATACACTCTGTAAAGTTCACCTTAGAACCACAGGATAGGACAATGAGGTTACATTCACTATTTCTGCTGTGCATTCAAGATCAGTTATTCAGAATGTGGTTGAAGTTCACCAGTGGTTAGTTGTCGCCAATGGCATTGCAGTGCCATCTGATTACCCTGCAGTTTAGCTCCTTTCTCCTGTGCTGTGAAAAGTGGAAGCTCAGGTTGCTGAGGCGTGCATACACGCACACACACAGATTCCAGTGATTACAGAAACCCTGATAAATGCCCACAAACGTCAGCATGTGACACAGACGTGTAAAATCAGAGAGACACTCCACCTGAGGGTTCCAAATGTTTACCAAACAATCACAAACAGGAGAAGAAAAGACTAGCACTCACCGTCCCGCAGCTCTGACTTCTAACAAGGACACTCCCACAGAAACTAGACTGCGGTATTCAGGAATCCTTTACTAAAGTACAAAATAATTGTGGCCAACAATGTAAAATCATATCACAAAAAGGCCCAACATGGACTTAAAGGGACACTTGTCAGTTTTTTTTTTTTTAAAACATCTTTTAAACTGGTGCCTTTTTCCATCTATAGTACCAGTGATGGAATGTCTGGTCTATGGTTTCAACATACTAGGTTAAAATAATGTTTTATTCAAATGCTCTTTTTGTTCAGTCCAAGCGTATTCTGGGAGCCAGCCACTCCCAAGCATCCCCAAAGAGAAGGGAGAAATGGGGGTGGGGAACCTGATGATCAGATGGACAGGAAATTGGCTCCAGAACCAGACCCAGAGGGTCATGGTTGGAGGGATAGTCTCATCCCCAAGGAGAGTCATTAGTGGAGTCCCTAAGGAATCGGTCCTTGGGCCCCTACTGTTCAACGCCTATGTCTCTGACATAAGGAAGGGCATCAGGAGTGAGATGAATCTCTTTGCGGATGACTCAAAACTGGGGGTGGTGGTGGATGAGGAGGAGGGGAAGGTGGCCCTACAGGGGGACCTGGAGGCTCTGGAACGATGGTCTAGAAAGTGGAAGCTGAGGTTCAATGCAGGAAAATGCAAGGTACTGCACCTGGGAGCCAGAAACCCTGGCCAAGTGTACACCCAGGCGGGGGATGCTACAAGTCTCGATGGCTGAGAGGGACCTGGGGGCGGTGGTGGTGGATGTCAAGATGAACAACTCGGAGACTTGTAGGAGGGCAGCAGCAAAGGCCAACAGGATGCTTGGATGCATCGCTAGGGGGCTCACCTCCAGAAGAAGGGAAGTGATACTTCCACTGTATAACTGCTTGGTGAGGCTGCACCTCGAGTACTGGGTGCAGTTTTGGAGGCCACATTTAAAGAGGGACATTGAACTCCTGGAGAGGTCCAGAGAGGGCAACCAAAATGATCTGGGGCTTGGGGGTAGGACCTATTGGAGGAGGCTCAAAGAGCTAAATATGTACACACTGGAAGAGAGGAGGAACCGGGGGACATGACAGAGGTCTTCAAGTACATGAAGGGGGTAAATAGGGGAGGAGCAGTCAGGCTGCTCCGAAGGAAGTGGGGGGCAACTAGAGGGCATGGGTGGAAGCTGGGGCGGGGGGAGAGAGTCAGGGGAGAAAGGAGGAGGTGCTACTTCACTAAGAGGGTGGTGGAGCCATGGAATGCGCTACCCAGGGAGCTGGTGCAGGCAGAAACAGTGGAGGGGATCAAGAGGGGGTGGGACAGGTACAGGGGAAGGGTTCTGGAAGCAAATACCAGTGCAGCGAGAATATCCGGGACTGGGAAGGCGGAAGTCAGAGAGGAGAGGGAGCAGCAAGGTCAGCTCCCAGGGTGAGGAGCTGACCAAGCGAACAGACACGAAGAGTGTTAGTCCTATTCTGCTGGCATTTTAGTATGTTAGTATCTTGTGCCTCCTTAGGGTTCCAGAAGCACTCAGCTTCACTTTGCGGTTCTCAAACCCTAAGAAGGCATGAGATGACACTCTTGATAAACCAAGAGACAGCTCAAAATCCCTATTTCTGTACATAAACAGTTTGACTCTGGCAGTCCACAGTGAGCTGAGCTCCTTTGTTGTGGCACCACTAACTTAACTGCAAAACAAAAGTTTAATGGAACTTGACAGTTCTACTACAGGGCATGGCCCATATTTTAGTCCTAGCCAAAGTGGCATAATAAATGTTTGCAATGACTCACCATTTCTGACTTATTCCAGGTGCACTGTGATGTTTCCTATTTTGCCATTATAACTATGTTGTCGTTATAACTGTAACCTGAATTAATGTTGTCTCACTGCATTATTCTCTTGCACTATGTAATCCCGGCTTGCCCCTGAAAAAGGGACCTTCGGGGCTCAGTGGGCTTACCCGGTCACCAAAATGTAATAAATAAATAAAAATAAATAATTTCTTGCAAAACATCCACCCAAGTGCTCCCACTCTTGGGTCCGCCTATCTAAACTGTAGCTACAATGCAGTTGCATTATCTGTCTTATTTACAGCCAATTACATCAGGACACCTAAAACAAATATATACATTTTTTGGTCATCTATATAGGACATCGCTCGAGCCACACTCCCTGAAGAAGAGGTCCATATCCATAAAGTGCTGGGGCATGTTAGTTTGGTCGGTAGGTTTACCTTTTTTTTTTTTTTTTTTATCTTGCATATGCACTTCTGCACCCTAGCACTTTCGACACTTTTGTTGCAATAAAAACAGGCGGACTCCTAGGAGTGCTAAGTTTCTGTATTCTTTAACATGCACCACCTGTAAACACCCTGCCACTCATACAAAGAGCCTGATGCACACAATATTCTGTTACACACAAACACATACAAACATGCCCCTACCAGACAGCAGTGCATACTATTTTCTTTTATTTCTTCTCATGAGCCCATTTGACAGATCTCAATTTCCTCTGCCAAAAGCAGCCAGCGTAACACATCGGGGGCACGGTGCACCATTTATAGCTCGTCTGCCTCTAGCAGCACGGTGGAGCTGGAGAGGTTCCTTTCTAGGCAGGCAGGAGTTGGGACAGTTGGGTGACAAAGCCAGAGGAAAGAACAGCCACAGTTCTGATCCCACTACCACTAGCAAAGACAATGGATGAAGGGAGGGCAAAAGTCTGGTCTTCACTGAACCCCCAAACAGCAGCCAGGACACCAGGGGAACAGATGGCCTGATGTTGATCTCCCCACAGCAGCAGGACCGATGACAAATAGTAAGGCTGACACACTGACCCCGAGTCTAGTACACACACACTGGCTAGGAACTTCACAATGACAGAGTAATGACAATAAAAATTTACTGTCAACAACAGCATACTGACACAAAGTCCTTTGACGTTTCAGGTCAGCTATAGTCTACCTTTGTTAGATGTATACCACAAACATGCATAGCAACCCCCCCACACACACACACACACATACACACCTCCTACAAAAAGGGACAGGATACTGCATCCCAAAATTACATGGCCCTATGGACACATGGACACCCCACTTTTCATTATGCCAGGAATGCTCACGGGTTACCTGTAGCACTAGAGATTTCAGCGGGAGCACAACAGGAGAGGTACATGATGAAGAGGTGGTGCTAGAGAACGTGAAGCTGAAGCAGAGGAATCACAGTGCAGTGGATCCACAGAAACTTGAGGGAAGGGTACGTGGCACTCCCCAGCCAATCCCAACTCCCATAAGTCAGCTCTGTTGTAGCAGAACCCAAACCATGAAGAATATGACCAGTTCCTGCAATGGAGCACTCATGGTCACCTCATAAAGAAGACTCTGCATCCAAAAAGCAATCGAAAAGGTGATTCTTTTCTGTGCAAAGCGCAACCCAATAGACAGTGCAAACAGCGGTCAAGCTATAGCAGTAGCTCCCACTGAAACACCTGATGCATTTTATTTCTTAGCAAATGGTACTCAATCAAAGGTGAACTCTCAGTAGCAAGACTGCAATTTCTGATTTAAAGAGGTACAGCCACTAATATGCCAGGGAGAAAAACTCAACCTTCCAGTTCTAACATGCAGCACACATGCAAAACGTATTTAACAACAAAAAAAAACAGGGTCCCATGATGGACCAGCGTGTAGCGTACTACGCTCCTGTGCCAGTGACGCAGATCTGGGAGTAAACTCGAAATTACATGGAGACAAGAACAGTTCACATAATCAGTTTTGGAACATCACATGTTGCAGTGGAGGCAGTGACCCACCTTCCACGGAGGAAGAGAACAGCCACTGGGATATTCAATCCTCCTGACCCCCAGCAAGCCCTCAATGACCCTGGCTGGTTTCCAAACTGGGGTCACTAGCATCAAGAATGGTGGCACAACCACTGCGCTGATGTGCCACCATACAGAATGTTTATTTTAAAACTACAAACAATATACGTACTAGGGTTGACAAGTGTCCCTTTCATGCCCCCCCCCCCATTATTCCTAGGTTTACGGGGTGGGGGAAAAGCCCATCTGCATTTATACAGTGTCATACTTATTAAACGGTGGTTAAGGAAAATACAGTCACCCAAGTACTGCTTTATTATGAAGAATGTTTCTGAACCAAATTCTTAATTGGCTGAAACAGATTAAAAATAACTTTCTCACTCCATTTACAAGTTTTTTTTTTTGTGACACACAAACACAGTATAATCATCATGATACTATGCCTCAGAAGACACAGAAATAGCAATCAAGTATTACAGTCCACAGTTTCAAAGCATAGGTTTAAACAAGTGCCTTTTCACACCAACAGCAGAACAATTTAGCTAAAGACTGCACTACCTAACCTCCAAAATGCCAGAAGACTCATTATGTAGTTTATTAAAGTCATGGAGCCAATTTAATGTTGGTTCCCTAAGAGAGTTAGGAATAATTACCTCAGAGTCTACTGAGACAGAAAATTTAACCAGCTGTTAACATCCAAGATGTTCCAATTTTAAAGGAGTATGTGTAACTACCTGGGCAAAAGGATCTCATCTTACCCTTTTATTTGTATTATCTATTTCTTAAAACTTTATTCAAGGAAAAATATGTCCACAGCACACAGTTTAAGATATGTCCACATTACAGTAAGGCATACCTTTAAGTAACATACCCAGTTTTGAATGTTTCAGTAACATACTGAAAATACTTAAAAGTCCTGTATATCTACCGGTACTATATAAAATCTGAAAAACAGACACCAGAGGTCTTAATTATCCCTGGTTCCGCAATTAAGCAAGGATGTATTATCTATTTCAACTGTTGCCATTTTAAAACAAAAAATGTTATCAAAAAAAATGTAAATACCTGTAAATTTTCTTTCTCCAACAGCTGGTCTCTGGGCTTCCATACAGATGGGCTGTACCTCCTGCTGTAGATATTCAGGCAGGAACTCAGAACTCGGCAGCTAGAGATATCCAGCCCTCCACTTCCTGTTCCCACCAATTCTTCCTAAAGCAGTCCAAATGTGGCAATACTATACGAACTTGGAAACAAAAACAAGGAAATTATGCCAAATTGCCAACTTTACACATTCTGGGAGGGAAGAGGCCCAGAGACGAGCCATTGGAGAAAGAAAACTGGCAGGTATTTAAATTTTGTTTTCTCTCTCCTAAGCTGGTCTCCGGGCTTCCATACAGATGGGCTACACAAAAGCAGTACATCCCCAGATATCCAGAGTGGGAAGAATGTAAGAAAATTTTTTGAACGTGTGAATGGATGACCATGTGGCCGTCCTGCATAGGTCTGCTGGAGATGCTTCTCTGAAGTCCACCCACAAAGTGTCCATAGCCCAGGTTGAATGGGCTTTCACTGGGCCAGGCAAAGGTACTCCAGCGTGATCACAGGCAGTGGTGATGCCAGAACAGATCCATCTGGCTACAGTGTCTTTAGACACTTTTTTACCCATATTTTGATCAGTAGTTAGAATGAACAAACTAAACATTATTCATATAGAATCCATTCTTTTAATGTACATTTTCACCACACTTCTAGGATCAGCGTGTGAAATTTCTTGCTTAATCTCCAGGCTGAGAGGACAGGTTGCTCAGATTGAGATGCAGTACTGGACCCTGATGGAGAAGGTCTGGGCTGATCGCCTTGACGGACTAAATCAGAGCGGGAACCATGGGCAACAAGGCCACTGGGGACAGACTAGAATCAGCTCTGCCCAGTTCAGAGCCACTTTGTGGAGGACTCTGGATAGGAGCAGTATGGGGAAAAGGCATACAGGAGACCGAACTGACCCCAGTGCAGGAAAAGGCATCCTGAGCCACTGCTAGTTAGTCCTTGGCAGGGAAAGAATTGCTTTACCATGGAGTTTTGTCAGCAGGCAAAAGACCTATCAGAGGATTGCCCCAATGCTCTGTTAAGATGTGAAAGGCACTGTCCTTCTGCTCCCATTCCCTGGTAGAACATCCTTGCGACTGAGCCAGTCTGCTGTGACATTTTCTGTAGGCAATGTACACTTCCCTTGTGCTTGCCAGGTGGTGCTCGGCCCAATGAAAGAGAAGAAGGGACTCCCGGAGCATTCTTGAGCTTCTTGTGCCACCCTGATGGATGATGTATGCCATCGATGTCACATTGTCTGTTAGAATCAGCACATCCTGACTGAAGACTTGCTGTTCAAAGTGCAACAGGGCTAGGTGTACTGCTCTCATCTCAAGGACATTTATGCTGCACCATGTTTCTAGCAGCAACCACTTGCCCTGAGCTGACAGCTGATCCAGGTGAACCCCCCAGCCCCTGAGGTTGGCATCAGTCATGATTCGGATTTGGCCTGGATGGCCCAACTTGCAACCCCATATAATATTGGTCCTCCAAGTCCACCACTGGAGGGAAGTCTATCAGTGGAGAAACTGGGATCAGTTGGTGCTGACCGTGTCTGGACTGGGACCACAGGCTGAGTAAGTGTGCTTGAATGGGCCGCATGTGAACTACAGCCCAACCGCCAGCAATACTAGAGTCCCAATTAGCTGTATGAAGGTGTGAGCTGGCAGTTGAGGAGCTGCGTGAAACTTCCTGATGAACTTCAGCAAGTCCCTGAATTTTGCTTCCGGGGGCGGGCGGGGACGGACTCTGTTGGCTTGTGTCATGAAGTCTGCCCCCAGGTGATTCAAGGTCTGGCTTGGAGTCAGGGAGCTTTTTCTCCAGTTGATGACAAATCTGTGTGCAGACAGGCACCCGACAACCTCTGCCACTGCTTGTACTGCTTGGTTGAGCTGCGGGGCCTTGATGAGAATATTGTCCAAGTAAGGGAAAAGTTGTATCCCTCAGTTCCAAAGGTGAGCTATGACCATTACTAGCACCTTGAAGAATGTCCTTGGGGCTGAAGAAAGCCCAAATGGCAGTGTTTTGAATTGGAAGTGCTGCTCCCCACCTTGAAACTGAGATATTGCCAGTGTAGGTCCTGGATGGGAATATGCAGATTGGCATCTTGCAAATCGATGGATGCCAGAAAATCCCCTTGTTGTAACTCCCTAATGATTGATGACAGGGTTTCCATCTTGAAAGGTCTGCTGTGGACAAAACGATTCGAGAATTTGAGGTCTAGGACTGGCCTGAATCCCCCTGTGCATTTAGGCACAATGAAGAATAAGGAGTAGACCACCCAGCTGAACTCTGTGGGGGGAACTTGCTCAATAGCCCCTGCTTGAAGAAGGCCTGTAATTGCCTGTAACATCGCCCGTCTTTTGGACGGGTTGCCTGAGCAAGGAGAGGGCACCACATGAAGTACTGGGGGCTTAGATTTGAATTCTATTAGGTAACCCTTGCTGATGATGTCTAGGACCCATCTGTCTGACGTGGTTTGGACCCATTCCTTGAGAAGGTTTGAAAGTCTGCCCCCACTGCAGGATGGGCCTGGATAGCTTTATTGTGACTTTTTGTTGTTCTTCCCGGTGTTTCTGGTGCCACCTCCACCCCCGGATCCTCCTCCCCTGAAGCTGCACTGGTTACGCGAGGAGAACCATGTTCTCTTGCCAGAGAAATTAGAGTTTTGATCCTTGTTGTAACCTCGGTCATGAAAATTGCGTCTGGGACCTGAGGACCATGATTTGCCTCTGCTTCTCGACTGGGGCATGTGCACTTTAGCCGTTTCCCCGCATTCCTTCACCACCTCCTTCAGGGCTGAGCCAAACAGGAGATTACCTTCATAAGGAGTGTTTATCAAATGGCTCTTTGAGGAGGCGTCTGCTTGCCAAGCCCAAAGCCAGAGGTTACAGTGAGCCGAAGTTTAATAAAACATGGTTGGAGTGGCGCACCTGACCGACTCCTCTGACACGTCTGCTGCATAAGCTGATGCCAAACCCATTAATTGCAGCTGCTGAATAATAGCCTTGTTCTTCTTTGGGTCCTCAGTGAATTGGAAGGCTAAATCTGAGACCCAGGACAGAGCATCTTTGGCAAAAAAAAAAGACTGGCAGTTGCCGCCTTAAGAGACATTGCTGACGCTTGGAAGACCTTCTTGAGTGAGGCATCCACTTTCCTGTCCACTGGGTCCCTGAGAGATGCCCCTCCTTTTCCTGGAATGACAGCCTTTTTAGTGAGGTTCAAAATCAAAGGGTCAGTTCTGGGGCAGTCTAGCCACTTTTCCGATTGTTTCTTGTCAAACTTGAGGAGCTTAAGAGTCTCGCTGGGGCACTGGATAGGTGTTCTCTGGACCTTACCATTCTTCCTTTAGCAAGTCCTCTATGGCTGAAGGAATAGGAAAAGCTGTGGCCAGTTTAGTGGCAGATGCCAGGCGAAAAGCCTGTTTCTGTTGTGTTGGAGCCACTGGAGAAGATCCGAGATTGCCCTCAGCTATGATCTTTTTGATGAAAATGTCTAGGTCCTCCAAGCCAAAGTTTTTGGACGGGGAGTCATCCAAGTCCGAGGATGAGTCCACTAGCTCCCCCTCTTCTGGAGAAGAGGAACTGGAGTCTGAGGAGTCCGGGGAACACTCCCTGTGATGCTTTCCCTGTGGGTGTCCTAGATCTGCTCCAAGAATGAGAAATTTCTTTCCTTGTGGCATGAGGAATGCTGATCCTCCTCAGCAGCGGATCTGTTCCTGTATCTGGATTTTCTCTTTTAGCGTAGTGATGTGAGGACAACCGCCCCTCTTTGGATGAGGATGGGGATGGGGTTCTCTTCCATTGCCTTCTTGTGAGGTCTCACATCTGGTGAGCCCAGAGGTTGCCAGTCCAAGCATGCAGGGTCCATGGCAAAGATCCTACTCAGCTTGTCTATGAGGTCTGGGGCTAAAGAGGGGATGCAAACTGATGGGTCTCCTGGTGGTTGCTACTCACTCAGACCTGTCTGTCTGGTGGCTATTAGTCTGAGTTGAGGAGTGTGAGGCCTCCATCATGTTCTCCTCATTCGCAGATGCTGCCTTCTCAGAGTTTAGGCAATGCGAACCAGCTAAAGTTATCAGTAGCGGGGACTTTCAGCGCTGGCATTTTCTGCCCCTAGAAGGCTTGTCTGAGGCCATGACGCAAAATGGTCCTAATCCCCCTTTATTCAACATACTCCCCCTTCAGAGGCTTCCTGATAATATGCTGGGTGGCTACCTGAAAGATAGCTGAAGCACCGATGAAACGCTGATGCTGGCCCTTTAAGGGCAAAATGCTGGGCTGCTTCCCTTTATACTGAGCTGCTTAACTTGCTGCCTTGGTCCTGTATTAATTAATTTCTACTCTTGATTTGTATACTTTCTTGTCCTTTAGTTGAGTTGCTGGGGGAGGGCCTGCACAACAAGTGATAAGCCCCATTGGTCCTGAACAAGCTCCCCTTGAACTGC
The DNA here is from genome assembly GCA_016271365.2 of Neoceratodus forsteri. Lineage (NCBI taxonomy): Eukaryota > Metazoa > Chordata > Ceratodontiformes > Ceratodontidae > Neoceratodus > Neoceratodus forsteri. Next base: position 32,210,061 of record CM057453.1, read on the forward strand.
AGCACTGGGTGATAACTGTACAATGAAACATCGATGAGGGGCTGTAATACAGCTGCAGACCCACCATCGACAAGTGTCTGGGAGACTCAAGGAGACAGCCATCGATGGGAGGAAACTGGAGCTGCCACCAGTGAGGAGATGGATCATCTTTGAGCTCTCAGGTGCTACGACTGTTTCCTCAGACTGCCGAAAAACGGCACCAGGAGATGAAATCCAGACGCAGGAGCCAATGGAATGAAACTGGATTGAGTCCCAAAACCGGGGGGGGAAAACTCCGCGTAAAATGGGGCCAGTCTGTGCAGCTTGCAAGGCTGAGACTGGAACCCACACAGAAGCGCTGTGTAAATGCTGCATTTCTTCAGAAATCCAACGGAAAATATAAATTTTGTGACTTGCAGTCTGCTGTCCTCAGCCCTGCCATGTGGTGACAGATCTCTGCTGCATGGAAGGCAGGAAGTAAACTGGTGGGAACAGGGAGTGGAGGTCTGAATATCCCTAGCCGCAGAGTTTTGAGTTCCTGCCTGCATATCTGCATCAGGAGGTACAGCCCATCTGTATGGAAGCCCGGAGACCAGCTTAGGGAGAGAGAATAATAACTGTTCTCTACCTTGTTAGTCTATCTATACCTTGCTACAGTGCCCCTGCAGATGGTTGACATTTGTTTCAACTACGGTGTCCACATGAGGACTGTGTTAGCCATATGGCCCAGAAGTTGTGCACTGCCCCAACCTGCTTAAAAATGCCACAGTTGAGGGTGGCATCAGCCACTGAGTGGAAAGCAGCAGGAATTTTGAGCTCTGCTTTTTTTCCTCATTTCATTCAAAACACTGGAATTTGTGCTCCACTTTAGATAAAGCTTACATATTTTGCAAGATCTAAAATAAAAAAAGAACAAATTTCACCGTAGAAAGTGCACATCTGCCAAAATGGGATGCCCAAACACATACGCATATGGAAGAGAGAAAGCGTGACCTAAATATGGTAAACAGTCTGCAACCACGTTGAAAGAGACTGACCTCCATTACCCAAAAGGAGCCTATAAACCTAAATCGATGGCTAAAATACTGGAGAACTTTCCACAAAATTCACAGTCCCAGATACTCAGGCTGAGTTGTGGAACAGCAACAATGTCGGCAGACAGAGCTATTGCTATAATGACCAGACTGGTAAAGAAAACTTACTATTACATGAGCTGGAAAACTAAGAGAACAGAGCCTGGCCACTAATAGCCACATGCTCGGTCTTCCTGAAGGTGTAAGGGTGACATTCCAATGGACTTCTTCACCACCTGGCTCCTCGTATTGTTACAGCTTGACTGCCAAATCTCTATCCAGCATGCTTATCAAATCTTACCCCGTGGTCCAAGAACAATCTATCCATGGGTGGCAGACCACAGGAATGGTGCTGGTAACTTTGGGCTCAGTTTCAGAGACAGACTGCTTGTAAAAACCTATGAAATCTATGAATTTTAAATACAAATGAGATTGCTTTACTCTGTTTTGCCCTGGTGTGAAAACCTGTTTGTCTCCATTGCAAAGGTCATGACCCCACTCATGCAAGGCATCATGGGAATTAGTGATGGCATCTGCAAAAGCCAGCAGAAGTTTATTCTCATTCAGTTCTGTTACATGTCTTGTTAAGTCCCTGTATTCTCTAAAAGCATTTTTATAACTCAGTTATACTTTAAACTACAGAGAACATGAGGGCACTAACTCTGCTTTGAAAAGTTTCATCGCCAACATAAGACAAAACAGAGGGACTGCAGAGGACAGCAACAGCACTAACTAATACAATTGAACTACTGCAGGCTTTTGCACTGGAACATCATAAAATTCCAGGATGCCTTGTGTGAGTCGAGTCATGAACTCTGAAATGAAGTCAAGCAGGTTTTCATACAATACTAAGTACTTTCATTTACACATTTAAATACTCATGAAATCAAAAGGGTGTAGTAGAGGCAGTCATTCTTCATGCCTAAAAATTACACTGATAAACAGAATAAAAAGCTGAGGAGACCTTTCCTAAATCACAGCCAATCTTATGAGAGGTTCAGAAAAGCATCTCTGAAGTACACTGTAAAATAGCACTGAGAAAAGGAGAAATGTGATAGGCTTAACCACATCATGCGACTGTACAGCAAACTATCTTACTGTATGTTTAGCAGTCAATCTAATTAGCAGTTGTCTTTACTTTCTAACTCAATGAGCCATTCTATGAGCACAATAACCCGCTCCAGAGTGTGCAGTAAGACCGATCCTACTGCACTTCCCAGGTGGTCGAAGCAACTCAGCTGTGCCTCATGTTTAAAAACATGCCTGAGGCGTACAGACAGATCTGTCTCTCCCCACACCCTCTTCTGGGGTACTGTTTACATATTACATGCTACCCTTAGAAGTTAACCTTTCCCAGTTCCTAGCAGCTTCCTTAGAGCTTAGGCCTCATCTGCCTGAAGACAGATGAGCTGACCTTTAGGTAATGTAGTACAAAAATAACCGTCTTATTGATGGAACTGCTCTGTATGCACCAAGAGATACTTAACAGCCCTCTGAACATCCAGATTACAAAACCATCTTTCCTTGCCGTTCTTCCATTGGGACAGAAAGATGACAACACATTAAAAAACTGTTTACATCCTACGAATAACATATCTGTTCACAGAAAAAATAAGGTACGGTATTTATTTTTTTACATAGCACCCCATCCAAATGGCTCCGACTGCTTCACACAACATATGAACACACGAAAACTGCAAGCAGAAAACATGCCATATTAGTCTATCAAGTCTGCTCAAGTGAGCAGCTCAGTCTATTTTACTGTAGCTGCTCCCCCCACCCTTGCCCCCCAGAGCGATCCTCCCCCCCCAATTCCCCATCCCCTTTCTCCCTCCCATTGCCACTTTCCTTTTTACCCTGCCCCACCCCACTTCAAAACTTCCCACTGTTCTCAATGGTATCACCTCCTCAGGTAGTTCATTCCACTTTGACACCACCCTTTCCGTGAAAAAAGGCCTCTTTTCCTTATTAAATCTACCCCCCACAAGTTTCAGACTGTGACCCTTTGTGGTCCCTTCCGTTTTTAAATTGAAAATGCCCTCCACTCCAACCCTGTTTATACCCTTTAGATACTTGAAGGTTTCTATCATATCCCCCCTTTCCCTTCTGTCTTCCAAGGAATACATACTGAGCTCCCTTAACTTCTCATTATGTGGCTTGTCCCCCATGCCCCGAATCATCTTAGCTGCCCTACGTAGGACCTCCTCCAGTAGTTTGATGTCCTTCTTCAAGTAAGGGCACCAGAACTGCACACAGTACTACTCCAAGTGTGGTCTAACCACTGACCTGTGCAAGGACAGAATGACTTCCTCCCTCCTGGAGGGGATTCCTCTGGCTATGCATCCCAGCATTTTATTTGCTTTGGCTGTCGCTTTACAGCACTGCGCACAGTGTTTCATGTCAAACCTATCACCCTGGATCCTTTTCCTCCTGTTAATTGGACACAAGTATACCACCCAACCAGTAGCTGGCCCCTGGGTTCCTAGCTCCAAGGTGCATGACCTTGCAATTCTTGGCGTTGAACCCCAACTGCCAGATGCCAGACCATTTCTCAAGTTTGGCCAGATCTTCCCCGAGTTCTTGTCTCCCTTCCTCTATGTTCACCCTCCCACAGAGCTTAGTCTCATCTGCGAAAAGGCAGACCTTACCTTTTACCCCTACCAAAATGTCTCCAATGAAGATGTTGAAAAGCACTGGACCTAGTATTGATCCCTGTGGGACCCCGCTGGTTACTGGTCTAGGCTTGGATAGTTTACCCCCTATCGTCACTGTCCGTTTCCTTTTCTCCAGACAGCTCCAGACCCACCCCTTCAGCTTGTCCCCAGCTCCCAGGTTACTCAATGTGCTAAGCAACCTACCATGTGGCACGGAATTGAAGGCCTTACCGAAATCCAGGTATAGTAGTACATCCACTGCTTGGCAACCTAGTGACCCAGTCAAAAAATTCTATCATGTTAGTCTGGCAGGATCTCCCCATGACAAACCCATGCCTATCGCCCTGAAAACTGTTAACCTCCAGAAAGTATACCAGCCTTTCTTTCAGAATGGTCTCCATTAATTTGCTCTACAATTGATGTTAGTTAGTTACCAGGTTCATCTCTGGGACCACTCTTATAGAGTGGCACCAAATGAGCCATTCTCCAGTCATGAGGCACACCTAGTCTCTAGTACACAGTATGAATCACCAAAAATAAATGCATAAAACAGTAGTGGAATTAATATAAATTAACAGCATTTCTTAAACAGCAGGCAAGTGACCTTTCTAAATATCTGAATTATATGCTAACTTTATTAAATGAGTTTTCAGACCCCTTTTATAACTCTCTACCAAGGCCAAATTTCTCAGTTGGTACAGAAGGGAGTTCCACAGACAAGGGGCCACCACCACGAAGGTTCTCTCCACAGACAGCTTCAGAAGAGCCCTTGGGATGACCAAAAACATGCCCTTGGAGGAGCAGAGGGTAGATCAGGAGCATACCAAGCTAAGAGGTCTTTAAGGTAGTCAGGCCCCAATCCGTGTAGAGCTCTGTAGGGTAACAAGATCTTGAAGGTGGTTCTCCACCTGATGGAGCCAGTGCAGCTGCTGCAGCATTCTGCACCAGCTCTTGGTGGCATACCAACCTCCTTGAGAGTCCTAGGTATAAAACATTACAAAAGTCCTGTCTTGAGGTCATAATAGCATGTACCAGAGTCACCAGCTCCTCTGGTCCTAGATATGGTTTGATGTGGGAGATATTTCTTACATGAAAAAATCCACCGTGGACCATGGCAGACAAATGATGTTCAAGTGTCAAATCTGTGTCCACAGTTACCCCAGATTCTTCACCCTATCCATGACCATCAGGAGCACACCATTCAGAGCTGGTACCCAGATGGCCACCAACCTGGCTGCCATTTCATGAGGACCCAGTTCTACCAGTAATAACTCTATCTTGGTTGAGTTTATGCTCAGCCAGCTAGAGGCCGTCCAATCCGTAGTTCCCTAGAGGTACTGCTCCACCACGAAGACTGCTGTCTGCCCATCAGGTGTAAATAACAGGTACAGCTGACTATCAATTGCAAAGCAGTGAAAAGCCACACCATCTAATGGCACATCCTAATGGTAGCATGTACACCACACACAACGTGGGTGATAGGACCAGCCTTTGCGGTACCCCACAGCTTGCCACTCTTGGCTGCAAAGCGAAAGTTCCCATCACAGCCATCTGCGATCTGTGAAGTCCACCCATTTAAGAAACTGCAGACCAAATATGGAATTAGAAATTGAGAAAATTTAAATATCTACAAGTGTGTGTGTATTTGCAAAAAAAAGGTAGGGATCGGGCTAAACTACCAGACCCACCCGAGTTTACTTCTTAATTTATTGATGAATGTAATTAGAGATGAGAGAGAGAACCACTTGATAGGACTTTTCTACAAAAGATTCCAAGAAGTGAACCATGCTGATGCTAAGATAATACTGGAGAGGTGGACCCGAGACCATTAGTTATGTTGCCTGGATGAAACACTCACTGTTAACTGTAAAGGTTACCCCCTTTCCATTCTGAAGTGAACTTTCCTGGAAGTGCCAGAACAAGTACTTCTGAACGCCAGTAATACAGGAATCCTATATGCAGGATCACTGGGGGCAATGTTGGAGATTATGTGGCGAGAGCAGAGCTGATCAAGTACGCATCTTTTGGTTATACCCTGAACTTGCAACATGGTGGAGGGCGGTTGGAGACCAGTTACAGTGCTTGTTCATACATATGCCACCCCTCATGGCCGACTTGGCACTACAACAGGTCTCCCCAATGGTTTAGGATCCAGGGAAATTCTAGAACATTTTTATGTATGGTATTAGTCACATCCCACAAGACCATAACCAGATTTTGGCTATGAGAAGAGGTCCTACCCTAAAATCAGTGGGTAGCTATAGTTCAATAAATTATACACACAGAACAGTTGAACATTTCTGTAAGAAATTGCACCCTCAATTTATGGAAATCTGGCAACCATGGCTACTAACTATAATGGACACAGACCCTTCTTTTGTACCACTGCACATTAATGTATTATCAATAGTTTGGTGGACAATAAGGTTACACGGTTTCATTGTTAAATTGTTTATTAATCTTGTAACTCACAGAGGCAAGTATGATGAAACAAGATTTTTCTTTCTGACAAGGGAAATAGCTTTGCTGTGATAATTATTCAGACTGTCATTCTGAGTAACTGCACCAGAATGCCTTTATTTGTAGTACTGTACAGCTGTAATGTCTGTTTTGTTGTCTTAAAAATCGGAATACCGAATATCAAAAAAAAACAAAAAAAAACTGTGATTTGCAGGAAGGAAGGACTCAAATCATCTTAAAGTTGTTCCAGTGAGTCACATGTATTCTGCAAGGCATTCTATCAACAATTACATCCAATGATCCAAGGCATTAAATGCTGACGAGAGATCAAGAAAAAAACAAGTACAGATCATCCCCCCATCCCTCACCAGAAGTAGGTCATCAAATACTTTTACGGGCATGGTCTGACCAGAACGAAATGGTGGGTAGATGTCAAATTTCTCCAGGTGGTCCCAATCTGTGCTGCCACCACCTTCCCCATCGTGAAGCTCTGAAACAGGTCTGTAATTCACCAGCATCTCTTGGTCCAGCTATGGCTTTTTCAGCAAGGGTCTCTCCACCACCTTTTTAAGGGCATTGGGGGAACAACCCTCTGTGAGGGAATGTAAGACAATGTCTGTGAGAACTGGGCCCAGGACTTCGTGACAGCGCACCAACAGCCAAGTCAGCCCAGGGTCCAAACTAGGCACAAACTCAAGATCACACAGAGGACATGATTCACAGAAACTGGCTGAAACTCATTCCAAACCCATCGAGTGCCGTCCTGCCCTTCCACTGAACCACTGCTGCCCCTGACAAGCCACCTGGAAGTATACCCGTTCTGATGGAGGCTACTGTCCAGGAAGAATTGGTTGTCAACTTTTTTCTGGAGACAATTCTCCCCTAGCTCGCATTCAGATTGGATGAATCAGCCTGTTCATGGTGCAGGAGAGCTGGGCCAGCTGATGCCTACCTGAGGTAATAATGTGTGACAGGAACTCAGCCTTTTTAAGAGTTACTGCCCTTTGACAGTCTCTATAATGAGACCACAGAGTCATCCAATTATCCAACAAGCAGGACCTCCTCTACGAATGCTCAAACCTCCATCCTGCTGCCTTCATCTGCCAGAGCTCACCATTATACCACGGTGGGCTATGGCAGGAGACAACTGAGTGTACATGGATTGGTCCAGTGGATTCCTCAAGGGAATCAACAAAGTCGAGAGGGTAGCATCTTTCAGAAAAGAGATGTGCAAGAACAAGGGGACACAATTTGAAGATAGAGGGGGGATGGCTCAGAGGTAATGTGAGGAAGTATTTCTTCACAGAGAGGGTTGTAGATGCATGCAACAGCCTTCCTGAGGAGGTTGTGGAGTCAAAAACAGTGGGTGAATTCAAGAATGCATGGGACAGACATAAGGCAATTCTAGTGGTGGGTAGAAGGAAGTAGGCTGTTGGTTAACTAGGATCTGCAGCTTATCCGTTAGGTAGGGAAATGGGCAGACTAGGTGGGCCAGGCGGTCCTTATCTGCCATCAAATTCTACGTTTCTGTGTTTCTATGAGTTCACTGCTGTTGAAACAGCCTAATTATAGCCCTCAACGGCAGCCACTGAACCTCCATCGCACACTGCCTCCATGCCCGAGATGTCTAGTATGCACAGGAGCTTATTAGACTCCACATTTTTTAACAAGCAATACAATCTCCACTGCAAGAATGGTTTTATGGGAGACCCTACTGGGAACTGCACATCAAAGTGATCCAACCACCCCAATATCACTGATGTCCACCTGCTGTGAGTAAACAAGGTCCAAGGCGTGGCCGTACTCAGTAGCAGCAGTGGAAACAACCTGAACTGCTAAGCAGATGCAAAGATTCATCATCGATACAAATATTAATGTCCCTCAACACAATAAGGTTGGGGGTATTCAATAAAAAGTCACTGGTGAAGTCCACAAATTCCTGTAGACAGTCCTGGTCCTTCCCCAGAGGGTGACAGACCAGGAGTATTCTGCACTTCACATCTGCCTCACCCTTGGCAGCCACACATTCAGTTGGCCCAGTCTCCTTCACAGGGTGTGCAGTCACCCCTAAGCAGGATCTAAAGCAGATAGCCCCCCCCGCTCTGACCCCCATGCACTCCCACCTTGGGAAGTGCATCACTGAGTACCTATCGGGATACCCAAGTACAGAACAGGCTCAGAGTCATTCCCCAACCAGGTCTCAATGAAGCATAGTTGGTCCCTAAAAGAATCCTTGATCCAATCCAAAATCATGGAGGTTTTATTCCTAAGGGACCTAGTATTACACAACATGCACGCAAGGGGAGGAGCTGGGGCAATTAATCCATTGATTACCTGCCCGCCACTTCTAGAGGGCTCCCCGAGTTTTGGGATGAGGCAGGGTGTACCCCGCTCTAAATTTTCTTAAACCCAGGGGACCTACTCAACCTGACAGTCCCAATTTATCCCACTCAGATATCTACCTCTCGGTCACCATCCCTCCCCCTTTCTCCATCTCTGCAGAATTCTAAACCTCCTGCAATGGTTATACTCTGCTCTATGATGCTGGTTCGACAACTTTGTTGTCGACAACATTACAACAATGGCTTTATATAGCACTACACACCATTGCCGTCAGCATAAAACTGTTCACTACAGACTTTGTTTTCTTTAGCGCGCTGCCCCATATCCTCGTGAATAATCAATCAACTCTGAGTCGGAACTGATTCGGGAGGGAGTGCAACACCCCAGAAAGCAATGCCGGTCCTGCGGTGACAGTACAATGACCTGTTACAATGACCTGTTGATGTTGTTGCTGTACTGTCATCTGTGGTGTAGGTTTCGTTGTAGCGATCAGCATACGGTTATACTCCACTGCAGAAAGAGGTGCGTCCGAACAGTACAGAGCTGGCGGATAACACCAGAAGATTAGATGTAAAGACAATCTACCTTACCAAGACACGCATCCACCAAATACTCCACTAACAATCTACTATAAAACCCCAACACTGTACAGCTCACCCCACTATAACCACCCTCCTCCCCACACTCACAACCTACTCACTACTTAAAGTACAAAAGTCCCTAACCAGTCACACCCCAATCATATATCTAAATAGAATAAAATTACAAATGTATGGCCCAAGAACCCTGTGGGCGCCACTACATAGCTTAATTACAGGAGTAAAATGATAGCTCACAGAAATAAGTCCAGAAAGAGTCAAGTTAATCAATAACTATGCGTTACTGAAAAACCATACAAGGTTTCTAAAATGTTGAGTTTTTGCTCTTTATCCTTAAGCTGTCCTGTTGGGATCCCATTCCTTGTGTAGCTACCTCTGCCCATCTAGAAGAGGTGCAATCGAGTGGAAAAGTACAATGCATCTCTCCTGACAGGAAGATGACACGATGGCACCCTCTCCAATAATGTCCCACTTTGCACAGACTCAGTATGGGCCACCATGGAGCAATACAGCGACCAAATCAGGAACCTTTCCTCCCAGGAAGTAAGCATCCAAAGGATCCTCAGTCTTCCTGCTACTGCTGGTCTGTTTCTTACTTTCTAGTCCCAAGGCACAAACCTGGATTGCCAAAGTGCAAGAAAGCCCCCTGATGTCTGGCACCACACAGCCAGCCACGCAAGATGCTTTACTAGAAAATCCCAGTTCATTCACCCTCCTAGCCTAAGATATCACTGCTAAAACAAGCATTTGTCAATGCTGAAAGTTTGATGCTTGGTAAACAATTTGTTTCTTGCAATTTTTTGACCCCAAATTTTAAAGTTACTTGTTTTAGGATTCGCCTTATAGATATGATATGTACCAGTCACAGTATATTGGCCGAAATGTCATTTCACACCAGAGGTGCGAAAACAAATCTCGTCCAGGATTTTAAAAAAAATGACACGTCATGTTTATGGGGTGGTGTGGAAAAATGGCTATGTTGAAAGGTTGGAGACAAAATATTGAAAATTAGTGAAGTTATGAGTGAACGCTGCAATAGTGTAATGTTCAGTCATAACCTAGGCATTTTATCGCATTTGTACACCAGATTTTTTAGCATAGCCTTCTTATTACCTCACCTAAAGAACCCAGTACATGAAAGTTTTTAAATCCCTGCCAAATCATCATTCCACATCACCGAAACATCATTCTGCATCACAGGTGTAAAAAAAAAAAAAACATATTTTGGCCAGGATCTGAAAAATGACAGCTGTCACATTAATGAAGTGCTGTGAAGAAATGGCTATGTTGAAAATCTGGGGTCAAAATATTGAAAATTGCCAGCCCAGTGGCATGGAGGGAGGAGGCATCCGTGCCTTACCTCCTGCAACACCGGCGACCTGTGTTCGTAGTGCGAGCGGGTTGCCAAGGGTCGGCTGGGGAGGGAGAGGATTGAGCGTCCAGAGGACATTACTGTGCTGTTAAGTTTGTGCCCTGCTTTTGCAGTAAAGAGACAATTTTACGACGGCTGCTTAAGTAATTGTGCCCTGCTTTGCAGTGATGGGAAAGACATTATCAAAGTGTTGTGCCGGGAAAAAGACATACTACTAACGTGGAGTTGTGCCCTGCTTTTGCAGAGACGATTACTGAACTGCGAAGTGTGTGCCTTGCTTTAGCTGCAGTGATGGGAAAATAGATTTTTACTGAACTTATACTGTGCCCTAAAAGGCAGTGATTTTTTTTTGGGGGGGAGGGTCAAACTGTCTGAGCTGTTCAATTGTTGTGCCCTGCTTTTGCAGTGAAAAATTGTACTGTGGATATTGTGCCAGCCCAGAGTTTGAAAAATTAAGTAATGAGCCCTGCTATGCAGTGTGATTTGACCTCTGCCCTGCATACAAAACATGAGAGGGAATGCCCAGCTAGTCAAGGATCGAAGGGTGGGGGTAACATGTGTCTGAGTGCCAGCCCTTGGGGACGAGCAAATCAGAATCCATTCTGCTTTGCTTCTCAGTACAGTACAGCCACGAAAATGTGTTAAGTGCACATCCAGACACCCTTGTTTGCCCAACTTCAAACTTTTTAATAACTGCAGTCTGCAACATGGCTTGAGTAACAGTAGCAAATGCAGAAGGATGGCGCCAAAAATATGATCCAGAAAAAAACTGGCTACAGATAAGCCATGAGGGAGACTTTGCAGTGCATATTAGTTGCAAACTGTGCTGAGAGTACAGAGATCAGCTATTTGAGTTGAGGAACTTCAGTGAGTCATTAATTGCAGGATAATAGGCCCCTAGCTAAAAGATGACACCATCCTCGGAAAACTTCTTCAAACAGAGCAACACAAGAAAGATTTTAAAATTTTGAAATTTGGCAAAACAAGGTCACCACTTCATATAAACGGGGGAAGGGAAAGGGGAACTGTTTAACCAGGAAAGGCACACTAAGCCGGAGCTCGTTTCAAGGTGCGACCTGGAAGCACAAGGAAGTTAAGTGACTTGCTCAGGGTCACAGTAAGCAAGTGGGAGCTGATGAGATTCAAACGCAGGTTTGCAGCTCAGTGCCCTTAACCACTATGCTATACTGCCTCCTGGAGACCCAGGTTCGTACCCCGAGCCTGGGTACCAGGAGTGGAGTGGTTTCAACAGCGTCCATTGGATGCTTCCCTCGTGGGGGTGGGCAGGGCCTTGGCACCTGTGGGTGGTTTGGGTGGCGAGCTAGGGGGACGTGATGCCTCAATATGCCCCCCACATGTCCCTGCCCAAGGTTGCCGCACTCAAGAAGGCCAATTAGGGCTATTGTGTGCGGGCCAAGAAAAATGAGAAAAAGTGCCCTCCAGCTGACCAGATGACGAACGCCGGCCCACACTGCCACTAAGCCCCGGAAAGCCTGGTCCGACCTAGCAGCCCCCGGGGATATGCCGTCTGCCCATAAAGTGCTTCCCCCCAGAAGAGAGGGACCCTCCTGACGAAGGGATACGTTGGGTTACCCTGAAGGTTGCTGCCCTGTCAGGTCAGTGGATGGTGGTAAGGGTCGAGATGGCGGCAGGGGGCCTAGGTACCCTGAAGGAGTGGCCAATCGGGGGTGCCAGTGGAAGACATAAATAATACAAAAAAAAGTTTGAAGCAATAGCAGAATAAGAGAAGCACCATGGAGTTCATTTGGGCAATAGAAACATAGACTTTGACAGCAGATAAGGATTGCTTGGCCCACCCAGTCTGCCCATTTCCCTATCTTTGGATAAGCAGCAGATCCTAGTTAACTAACAGCATACTGCTGTTAGTGGGAAAGAACTCACAATGTGTACTGGCAAGAACCTAGAAGAAAACCTGCCGGCAACTGTCAAAAATGCTAATTATTTTTCAGTGCTTATGGACAGTAATACTGAGAGTGGTGTAATTGAAAAGGAACTGGTTTATGTTATTTATGTAAATCCCAGCAATGGACACGTGGAGACTAAATTTCTACAAATGAAAGCAGTATCAGATGGCACAAGTGAGGGACTGAAAAAGCTTCTCTTGGACATTCTTGCAGAAAGTGGCCTTAGTTTAAAAAAAAAAAAAGGGTTGGGTCTGAGGCGGATTGGGCAGCTGTCAACGTGGGTGTAAAACGGGGTCTTGCTGCACTTTTAAGGGGAGACATTCAGTGGTTAGTTATGGTCCACTGTTTCTTACACAGATTAGAACTGGCCTTAAAAGAGGCTTTGGATTAACACCTATTTCAATGAAGTTTCTTCTTTTTTGTTTTTTAAAACTTGTATTTATTGATTTTAAGGTGCAGTAGGTACAAGCATAGCCCATAGGACAGTGCATAGATTCAGTACATACAGATTATAAAACATTCAGTATCATTAGCACTCCTAATTTTGTTACTACATTGGGAGGTTACTCAAACTGTATTACAAACATAGTTAATGTTTCTTGGACTATATGGTGCCATGAGGCGGGAAATACACTACATCCAACCAACTTTTCCTTAGCACACCTACCCCTTTTAAAAGGTTAAACTTATACTGTATCATGATAGACAAGAAATATAAAGCCCTCTACCATCTTCACAACCTTTCTTTCACGATTCCTGACCTAATTCGGCCAACAACCCTCTTGATATAATTTAGTTATGCATCCAAAACGCCAAATTCTATTATAATTACATTTCTTTAGTTCTGTATCTTAACTACAATCACAGGAAACAGTGAGCCATTCAGACTTCTAATAAAAGTATCCTTATTAGAGAAAACGTGGGAAGATCCCAACTGCGTCACAAAAATGTGAATAACTACTTAAGTTTAAAGTCTAAAAAACCTTGTAATAAGTATTCTGTAAAGTCAGTTAGATTTTAACCAAGAAGTTTTATTCTACTTTTAAAAGAAAACTACCTCATATTTTTGTAGTTCCAATTCTGACTTACTAGACCATATCTCTAAAAGAGTAAGCTCATGTGGTGTTCTCATCTTCTGATTCCAGTCGGGTCCCGTTCGTGTAGTCCAGTTCTGTTTTGCTAGTAGCTTTGCCGCTTCTATCGGATCTCCAAAGAGGTAAGTTTTTGCCCCATAGACTATTTTTAAGCTGGCAGGCATTAGAAGAATGTGATGCACCCCCAATTACCGCAGCTTCGCTTGGACCCCATCAAAGGCCTTGTGGCGCTGGCTGGTGGTGAAACTGAGGTTGGGGAAAACATGAATGGGCATTCCCTGCCACTGTGATTCATATTCTCTCTCTCTCTCTCTCTCTCTCATACACACACACACTCACACACACACACACACACACACACACACATATCGAGCTCAATGCCGCTAAAATGGATCTGGTCGGCAGATGCGCTGTATCTACATGTAATCGAACTCCTCTAGCATTTACCCGATAGGGCCTCATAATTGCAGGTGGTGAATCCAAGTGCAGAAGTTCTTGCAAACCATGTTTCTAGGAAGCTCACCAGGTCTTCTCCTTCCAACTCTTCCGGTAAACCTAGTATTCGAATATGGGACGCCCGCACCCCGTTTTCAAGATTTTCCAATCTCCGGCGCAGAAGGACATTCTCCTTCACGATGTCCGACGTCATCGCCATTGCCTTGTCAGCTGTCTTAACGGCCCCTTGTGCTGCATCATCCACTACTTGCAGCTCGATTTCTACCACTAGCATCCCTGAGTTATATGCGTCCATTTTCTTATCTATCGCCTGAATGGCTCTTAGCAAGGCTGAATTTGAGGGCTGGTTCGAGTTAGTATCAGAGGGCTTCTTCTCTGGGCCTGTTCGGGTTTCTTTTGGCCTGGCCCCTTCACCTCCAGTCATCGTTTTATTGAGACCCATAGCTCCCACTGTAAAGTTTTTTATACCTTCGTAATCTGCAGTAGTTGTTGGATCCCAATATGACAATTAAAAGTAGTTATTAGCACTTACTAGCATTTTGAATGCAAATCAAGATTCAATGTTGCTGAGCTGGTAAAGGTGCTGCTCTCCACTGCTGCTAGCCCCCAATTTAAATGAAGTTTCAAACTTTCTGACCCAACTATTTTACCTCCATCAGAAAAGTCCTAAGCGACTCAAGAGAGTTGCGGTCCTTTGCCCAGGCCATGGAGATGTCAGTTGAGAAGCCCAAGAAGGCCCATGGCACACGTTTGGTGTAGCATAAAACTTTTGCCACCCGGGCTGTTACCAAATCGTTCCCCGTAATTTGTGCTTATTTAGAATTTATGGCCACAGACCCAACTCATGACCAGGCCAATGCCAAGGGAGTATTGCAAATTATGGCAAATTATGGCTAAATTCCAAATGGTGGCACATCTGTTGTATTTTGAACAGTTGCTTCAGCCACTTGACAAATTCTCACTAGCACTTCAAAAGAAGTAGCTGAAACTTTGAGAAACACTCTTGACTATGCTAAGCAGAGTGGTCCCATAGGTGGCAGTGAAACTGAAATGCTCTTAAAAATGGGTCTGAGGTTCTTTCAGGAGCATGTGCTCAAGTCACTTACAAGGATGGAAATTAACACATTTCAGTGGCTAAGCTGTTAAAACTTTTAAACAGCAATCAAGAAATACATTATAAACGTTGAAAAGTGTTGTGAAGAAAGGTTCTGTTTGACTGATGAAAGTAGTATCTATAACCATGCAAAACTGTTACATACCAGACTTTGGCCAGCAGACCGAAAGGAGCTGGAGCTGTATGGTAGGTAACAAGGACATTCCTGAGTAGCTGACCATTTTTCAGCACTTCTGCAGCCTGACTGTGGCAGCACTCTGCTGCTTCCAGAATGGTAAGTTTAAGATTTTTGCTCAAACCAATTTAATTGGTCTGTCTGCCTCTGCTATCTGGTCAAAGCTGGCATGTGACTTCCAAAATCCTTATCCAAATCTGTTGAAGCTAGTCAATGTGTTGAGAGTATTTCCTGTGTCTAAGGAAAGGATGGGTCTTAGTTCTTTAAATCAGAAAACACAAACTGAGCCAGTTCACCAGCAGGGATTCCATGGGAAACGGCCCACCTGCTAAACACAAAGCTTCTCCTACACCACTGTTTTGAAGAGCCGAGTCATTAAAAAAATAAAATGGCAAACGTTGCAACTTGCACACTCGGAGTACTGTAGCCAAAGCATTTCTATAGGAAAGATATCTCAGTGAATGCAGAACTGATCCTCAAGTACCAAATGGGATAACTGAGGGAGATAAATTGGCAGACTGGCTCAATTCTCATCATCAGATGAAAGACTCATGGTTTCCTTGCTCAGCAAGTCACTGACCACCATGCTCACAACGGCCTTAATTTCCTTCAGTCTTCCACAGAACTCTCAAAATGATAGGAAGAAGACAGGCATAAAGAATAGCTCTTCTGTGCTGTTGAAAGAAGAGAAAGACACAAATTAAATGCCCCGAAGAACAAAAAGTATTCAGAGTTGAGAAAAAGGATATGAAAAGATCCAAGTTTGGATATCCCATCAATCCAGTATATCTGTTGAAAAACTCCCTTGTCTGTAGACCCTTCTCCTAGAAAAAATCCCATCCTCTCAGCAACTAGGGGCTTAAGTAATTACTCCATGTTACTTATGAATATATAATGTGCGTTTATTTTGCCATGTTGTGAGTACTGTATACGTAGTTTTATAACTGAATGTTGCATCCCTGATCATACCCCGAATACTTTTTTAACGTCAATTGTAAAGTTGTAATGTGTTCCTGTGTAATTTCAAATAAATCTGATTCAGAATCTAGGCAAAGACGTTTGTGTCTGCAGATAAATTGCTTTCAATGATAAGATGGAAGACTACCTGTAGCTGTGCTCCTCTGAGCACGTCCCCTATTGTCTCCGTATACCATTATCAGCTTTACCATTATTATTACCAACACCATCTGTCCTCACACTTGGCAGATGGAGCACTGTAAAGAAAGACATACTGCTCTCATCACTAGCACACTGGGGTGCAATTCTGCTTCCTTGGCCAACTGGTGACCCAACGTGCAGTTTGAATACTGGTTTCAGGATCAGAAAGGATGGGCCTTAGTTCTTTAAATCAGAAAACACAAACTGAGCCAGTTCACCAGCAGAGATTCCATGGGAAACAGCCCACCTGCTAAACACAAAGCTTCTCCTACACCACTGTTTTGAAGAGCCTCACGACCAACTTTACAGACTTTAGGGTACCCACAAGGTTTTCCAGAGTCCTACAAGAACCTGGTAACAAAAATTCCTAGCACTTATCAAGATGATTGAGACAGACCCTTAGAGTGGGTTAGGCAGTCTAGCATATTTGTTAAGAGTGCAGAACTGTAACTCTGTGAATCAAAAGATCCTTGTTCCAATCCCACCAAAGCAACTGCCCTCGAGCTTAACTTCCCAGTGTGTCCATCTACTGGCAGGCACAATGGGCTGGTACTGCAGCCCTCAGAGCCTCTTCAAAAATACTGGACTTCAACGGCACGTCTCTTCTACCTTGGGGGATACTGTGGCCTCAAATACTGCAAACATGAAAGAAAAAAAAAAAAAACTAGCTTGTTTCCTCTTTTTGGGGGCCTTTTGCTCTACCTGATCGAAGATTCCTTTTTCAGGCTGGTGGCCCCACATAATCTAGTCCCGGAAGCACACCCTTCCCATCTTCCAAACTGATTCACATACCACTCAAGTCACAAACCAGGGACACATCTTATTAAAAACAAAAGTCAGTAACAAACGGGCAATATCAAGGGTTACCATTGGCATGATACAGTATGTGGCTCAGTGTGACTAGCATTTTCTGAAAGAGAACTAAACTGTTACACTAATGTCTGACATTTATTTATTTCTCAAGGCTCTACTCCTCAGTGACAGACATGCCAAGGAAGGACTAATGAAATTTCCGAGGCAAAAATCAAGAACATTCCAAAAAAACTGGGGCCAGCTGAGAGGTATGTAGATCAACAATGCTCCAAATGCACACACAGGATCACTGAGAATGTTGGGTGGGGACCATACCATCCTGTTGTGAATGTACAGCTCAAACACACAAACCTTTCCTTTTGCAGCATAGTTGGTTACAAATGCTGCAGAGGAGCGGCTTTAAAGGGAAAATGAACCGGGGTGGGTAGTGCAGTACACGTGGAAGAGAGATGGGGGTAATAAAAGGGGCCATCCCTGAAGCAGCACAATTATTTTTGATGACAGGAGTAATGAAGAATAAGTTCAAAAGACCTATATGGTTCTCAGCGAGAGTAAGGGAAGCAGTTACAGCCAAAAGAAAGGCCTTCTGTAACTTTAAGGAGAAGTGGGGAGAGGAAGAATGGGAGGAATACATTCCGAAAAAGTAGGGAAGAAAAGAAGGCAGGGAGGCAAAAGCAGACATGGAGCTGTGGATTACTGAGGGAATCAAAACCGTGAAAAAAAAGAACAAAAACAAAAAAAAACTTTTCTTCTGCTATATCGGAGAGAAAAGAAAAAAGGGAGGGGGAATCGTTAGGTTGTCAGGGGGGGTAGGGTAACTGATGATGATGATGATGAGCAAAAGGCTGCCATCCTAAATGACTACTTTTATTGTTTTCACAAAGGAGATGACTGGCCCCCCTACCTGAAAGTGGCATCCAAGCAGCCACCAGAGGGATTCCAGAGATGGGAACATCAGTTTACTAACAACAGGATCTGGAAAGGGCTAGCAGGCCTGAGGATAGACAAGGCCCCAGGTCCAGACAGGATGCATCAGACAGCGCTAAGGAAACTGGCAGAAGAACTGGCTGATCCAGTAGCAAGCCTATTCAACAGCACACTGCAGACAGGGGTGGTTCCTAAGGACTGGAGGGTGGAAGAAGTGGTTCCACTCCATAAAGGGAAGGATAAGAACAGGCAGGGAACTACAGGCTGGTCAGTCTTACCTCCATTCTAGGGAAGCTGATGGAATCACTTGTCAAGCAGGATCTCGTTGACTACCTGGAGAAAAATAGTCTTCAGATAGTAAACTAGCCAACTCAGAACTATTCAACTAGCCAAGATGGAAGAGAAGAAGGATCTAGGGGTGATCATAATGGGAGCAATGAACAACTTAGCACAATGTAGAAAGGCAGCTGCAAAGGCCAACAGGATGCTGGGTTGTACTGCCTGAGGCATATCCTCGGGGGGGGGGCGATTCTGCTGCTATACAGGTCACTGGTTAGACCACAACTGGAGTACTGCATGCAGTTCTGGCCACCATACCTGAAGAAGGACATTAGATATTGGAAGGGGTTCAGCGCAGGGCAACAAAAATGATCCAAGGGCTAGGGGACTTCCCTTACGAGAGCAGTCTGAGGAAGCTGAACATGTACTCCCTGGAGGAGAGAAGGGATAGGGGGAACATGATTGAAACCTTCAAAGTACATGAAAGGGCTTTTCAAATTAAGGAAGGGAAGGGACGGCTGGCCCAGTGGCACTGAGGGTTGAGGCGCTGGATGCCACACCTCGCACCATAACGGCGACCCGGGTTCGGGAACGGACTTGGGCTGCTGAGGGTTGGCAGGGGAGAGGAAGGATCGAGCATCCCACAACTGCTCTCCTTCCTCTGTGGAGGGATGGGGCACTGCAGAGCACTGTACTGGCGACTGGCGTAGGCCAGTAGCACTACAGCACTGAGAAGCAGAGCGGGGGGGAGAGAGAGCGCGGTGGGCATCAGCACGTAGGTGCTTGCATGCCACTGCACGTCCAGCTCTCTGGAGCGGAAAAACCAAGGCAGAAAATGGCGGGGGCGTGATCTCGATGACTGATGGCCACGCCCGGTGCCCCATGGTATTCGAGAGGACCCTGCATTCAGAGCGACGTGAGCAATTAATGGCTGGCTCTGAGAGGTGCCAGACTGAGCCCGGGGGGGGGTGCCGGCAGCCGGGAGATTGCGGAGATCCGCTCCACAGGGGAGAAAAAGGGATGACATTAAAAAAAAAAAAAATGGAGGGAAAGGGACACTCGAGGGCATGATCAGAGATCGGAAGGGGGAAGGTTCGGAAGGGAAATGAGGAAACACTTTTTTACAGAGAGGGTGGTGTCTGGGTGAAATGCATTGCCAGGGGAAGTGGTATCCTTTAGAAAAGTGGGCTGCTTCAAAAGCAGATGGGACAGAGTAAGGGGAAGATCACTGGAGGGGACAGCTGCAGTATAAGA
Organism: Neoceratodus forsteri; assembly: GCA_016271365.2. NCBI lineage: Eukaryota > Metazoa > Chordata > Ceratodontiformes > Ceratodontidae > Neoceratodus > Neoceratodus forsteri. The sequence continues at coordinate 32,229,736 of CM057453.1, forward strand.
GATGCTAGCTGCACAATCGAGCAGACTTGACAGATCATAAGGCCTTTATCTGCTGGCAATTTTGTACGCTTTGTATATTATGTAAGCAGCACGGATTCTGTGGCAGGGAGGTCCTGTTAGACAAACTTAACTGTCTTCTGACTGGGTAATGAGGGAGCAGGATAGGGGCCATTCTGAAGATCTACTGTACTTTGACTTCAGTAAGACTTTGACTCAGTGCCACAGATGTCTGCTGAGGAAGATGGAGGATCTGGAGTCAGCAAGAGATATAGTTAGATATGAAAACCGCCCTCATGACAGGCAGCACCAGGTTGTCAGCCAATGGGGTTAAATCAGTGGAGAGGGAGGTCAAAAGTGGGTGTCATAAGGATTGGTCCTAGGCCTGGTCCTTTTAGTATGTTCATTAGTGACATTGATTAAGGAGTCCAGGTATGATTAGCCTCTTCGCAGATGAAACTAAACTCTGCAGAAGGGTGGACAGTGTTGAGGGAGTTAGGAATTACAAAATGACATTCAAAGGCTGGAGAGATGGTCCGATGTTTGCCAACTGAAATTAATGCCAAGAAGTGCAAGGCAATGCACTTTGGGGGGGACGGGACCCCGTACAGAGTATTGGTTGGATGAGGTAAAACTCAGCACTACATCAGAGGAGCAAGACACAGGAGTCACATCAGTGACACCCTAAAGCAGTCGAGCCAGTGCAACAAAGCCTACAGCAAGGCAATCAGGATGCTGGGGTGTATAGGTAGGGGCACAGACTGTAGAAGAAAAGAAATACTCCCCCCTTTATAGAGCCTTGGTGAGGCCACATTTAGAGCACTGTGTCCAGTTCTGGAGCCCTCACCTCAGAAAGGATAAAGGCAGGCTGGAGGCAGTAGAGCATAGTGCAACAAAGATGATTCAGAGCCTACAAGGGCAGTCCTAAGAGGAATGTCCTAGAACACTAAACTTGTACTCGCTGGAGGCCAAAAGGGAGAGCAGAGATATGTTAGAGACCTTCACGTTTCTGAAAGGGATCAATAAACTGAACTTTGCAAAAGTATTTAGGAGGAACATCAACTTAGTGAGAAGACAGCATGGTTGGAAACTGAAAAACAGGAGCTTCAGGATAGACTTGAGGAAGTATTATTTTACCAAAATGGTGGTAGAACCATGGACTAGTCTGCCTACCTACCAAAGTGATGGGTACTGAAACTGTGGCTGGCTTCAAGCATGGATGGGACAGAAAAAAAGGAAACAGTAGGAAGCTCTGAACAGTGTACTGGGAGGGAAAAGGATGGGCTGATGGGGGGAGGAGGGAATAGGACTCTGGATAGACATTAGATCTCGGGGTTGGACAGGCAACCATGGGCAGACTAGATGGATCATCAGTCTTTTCTGCCATCATCAATCATCATCATCATCATCATCATCATCATCATCATCATCATCATCATCATCATCATCATCATCATCATCTGTATTTAGAAAGTCCTCTTATTTTCTGTATACCCGTGTAGTCTGAAGGCATGAACAAGGATTCCTGCTCTTGCATTCCCCCTAATTTCATCCTAACAAATATAAATGGAGGTTGCTTCACTCTGTTTTGCCCTGGTGTGAAAAACAGTTTTTCTGCATTGCAAAGGTCATGACCCCACTCATGCAAGTCCCATGGGTGCACATGTGCAGAGTCCCGTTTTTACATGCTGGCAGTGATTTCTTTATTAAACACTGCTCGGTTTGTTACACTACTCCTACTGCCAAACTCTGGGGATTTTCTTTATACTACTAGCTATTTTGTTTAATAGCAATAAAAATGCTGAATTTGTTCATGCACAAGTTCAGCAGAATTCAACAGCAGGGAAGCGGGGCACCAAAAAAAAGAGCTCAGTCCGACCTAAATGCTTTGTTTGTAAAAAATAAATAAATAAATAAATAATGTCTACACATAAAAAAAGTACTGTAGGATTGAAATGTAATGTCAGCAACTGCCTTCAGAGTACAGTTTACAGGCACCAAGATTAGAGGGGTCATAAAAAAATGCTCAGAAGCCGACGGTGTCCCTTTAAACACTGTCAATGCTTCAATATGAATTTTTTTCCTTTTTCAATACCCTTACCTTTTAGTTGTAAAAGTTCTGAGTAAAGATGTTCAAAAAGATTTGGAATCAAACAACCAGCTACATCAGCAGTCTCTGCAGAATTGAACTATCATAACGTGTTTTTAAACTAGGGACCGTTGTTGCTAAGGGGGTTGACAATGTCCCTTTATTTAGGACAGACATTTTACCTCAGGAGGCAGTACACAGTTGGTGATATTGATGGGGAGGAGGCATCCCAAATGCCCTAGATTGGGGATGCTGCACTGAGAAGAGGGGAAAACATCTTTAGTTACCGATTATTGCTTTAACAAGGTTTCTCAAACTCTGAGGCCTGCCCTCTTGGTTGGGGTACCAATCTGTTTCAGGGAGTTCAAAATACCTTGATAACAGAACCTATTTACTGAAAATAATGAAGTGTTTTGTATACTTCCAAAATAAGAATATAAGATAACTTTTGTTTATATTGAATTTTAAATGACTTTTTGAGTAGGTGTTACTGTTTAAATACTTTAGATGCGTGTTTCACGTCTATGACTACATTCAAAATTGAGTACTGCTGTTAGTGTGTGTGTGGCTTATTAATTGGTATAAGTATTGAGTTTAATAGATGTTTTCTACTTAGTTGTTTGCATTGGGGCTTATTACCAGAGATTATGGAGTTGTTATTTAGGTAAAGCAATAACATACTTAAATAAAATTAGGTTGCTTACAAGTGCTCTGGGATTAAAGCACATGTTGTGCAGATTTACATACTTGTATTTTTTATGCTTCACCAATTGGTTAAATTTTTTTTTTGAGTAGTAGGTTTAAATATTAGACGTGTTTTTGGTAAAAATAAAAGTAGGGTTATTTTACTTGCTGTTATTTCATTTAGGTATTATTGTTTCACGGCTACTGGGCATAAATTTACTTTTAGGTATTTGCTGTGTTACTTTGGGGTTAGTAATTTTTAGGTACTTGATTCTTTGTTGGCGTAATTTATTTTTCTTTCTCATAGAATTTAAATTTTGGTTGTTTGGAGCCTTAAAGCAGATTTACCTTTATGACTTGGTTTGTGATTGTCTCTCGGCTTTGTGCCTTAGCTACTACCTTTCATACATTGTGGATTGGATTTTTGTCTGTTTAGGCTTGCAATAATTACTGGGGTGTATATGCTACTGGGCTTCTGCAGTGTATGTTTCTGTTACCTTGCTACTGCCTGTATACTATGTATCTATGCTTGGCAACACTGTGTATCTTTGTATCACCAGCTGCTTTACTGTGTTAGCATTTTGTACCATTTGTAACCATTTCTGTAACTATTGTGTCTAATTGTTGCTATTGTCCCTGATGTCTTGTTCTCAATGGTGTGGAACCTTTGTAAAGGAGTCTGAATCAAAGGTATGTTATCCAATATCTTCAATAAATAAGTAAATAAATAAAATACTTTTTGCTGTGTTGAGTTAGGAGAAGGTGCAAACTTAATAGCTGCTGTTGTACAGAAAAGCTGATTGGCTATCCAGAGGAAAGTGCTGACCTGCCTCTATGAACTGCATGGAGACGCTTGCATCTTTCTTGCAGACTTCAAATATAGTAATCGTAAATAATGGCATGAGATTACTGTATACCCAGTCCTTCACTAAAAGAAATTTCAGTTACTCCCAGTATCCTTGTACTAAGTACAGAACTGTTTTGCTTATATTGGCAAGTCCGGAACTTTTCATTGCGTAGGTTAGCTTACTATGGCAAGGTTTGAGAATTAATTCTCTACAGTATTACAACATACTAAAAGCCAGCAGAATAGGCCTGTCGGTCTTTCGTGTCTGCTTGGTTAGCCAGCCCTAATGAGACTCGCCCCCTTGTCCCCGGTGAGGGTCAATCTTGGCTTCAGTACCCCATGCATCTGTCCCACCCCCTTGAATCCCTCCACAGTCTCTTGCTTTTACTAGACTCCTGGGCAAAGCATTCCATGGCTCCACCACTCCTCTGTGAAGTAATGCCTTCTATGTTCTCCCTTACAGGTTCCTCCTCCAGTTTCCATTGATGCCCTCTGATTGTGCCCCTTTGCTTTAGCCTGAACATTTCATTGGCTCTACCCCTGTTAATCCCCTTCACACATTTGAAAACTTCAATCATGTCCCCCCTATCTCTCCTCCAGTGAATACAGCCCAAGGGCTTCCAGCCTGTCCTCATAGGTCCCATCCCCCATGCCCCGGATCATCCTGGTTGCCCTCCTCTGGACCATCTCCAACAGTACTATGTCCTTCTTGAGGTGCGGCCTCCAGAACTGCACGCAATACTCAAGGTGCAGCCTAACCAAGGCATTGCACAGAGGTAGGATCACCTCACTCTTCCTGGACGTTATTCCCCGGGCTATGCAGCCCAGTAACTTGTTTGCCTTTGCCGCCATTCTTCTGCAGTTCTCACTGTTCATTTTGGTGTCTACCACCACCCCGAGGTCCCTTTCACTCGAAGTGGCTTGTAGTGGAATCCCTCCCAAGGTATAAACATGCCCTGGGTTTCTGGACCCAGATGCAACACCCTACACTTCTCCAGGTCAAACCAATATATGTACACACACACACACACACACACACACACACACCTATAAAATGAATAGAAAAAAATCCTGAAAGCAGATTGATACAGAGGAGTTTTAACCCATAATGTTATTTCACTACAGCATCAGGGTTGGAAACAGATACTCTGCCCCCACCCTTTAGAATTCACTCCTTTTTCCCTCTCTCTCTCACTGTCCGAATATTTACTTCACCCTAGGGTCTGTACCAGCTTTGTTTAACTGATGTATCTTTGTAACATAATCCTGGGTCTCAACTGTGTATATATTAGTATATATGTTGAACCTATTCTCTGCTGTACACCAATTGTAAATAAATGGTTTCATTTTTTTTTTTTTTTTTTTTTTTTTTTTACCATTGATGTATACTGAATTTATATTATCTAACGTGTTTAAGTGTTGTACTCTAACCCAGGTCGACATTGAAAAAGGGACTGCACTGTCTCAGTGGGTTTACCCGGTCACCAAATTTCAAATAAATAAATAAAAACCTACATAAAATGCCTTTATATCAGCCCGAGTATGCCGCCTCTGCTAGCGGGAGAAGGAGACAGTACTATGAAGACCCTGGAGGTCACTGGTGGTATTAATACAGGAGTCCCCATTTCGGAGTTCACAGCAGCTGGTCCATCTTTGAGAGACTGAACCTCCTAGGTTCTTGGTCTACAGTTAAAACAGAAAGGAAAGAAAAAGCCACCTTATGGCTACCACAAGCATGGTACATTTCTATGCCAGTGACCGGGACTGGGAGCAGACTCCAGGAGCTGGGATTGTGGCAGCCAGAGCGAGGAGTGCTACCGACTGTAAGACAAGCCAGCCTAGATAGGGAGATAGCCAGGTTCTGCCACCACAGCAGCCCCTCGTGGGGGGCTAGGGAGCTTGTCCTTCATGGGGGTGACACCTCCATGAAAGTGCACTGATGTGTGGAAGCCAACTGAGACATCGGCCGATGTTGGGGAGGTGGGAGGAGGGTAAAAACCATTAAGATGTCGGGTGACAGTGTGTGGCCAAGAACCGTAGCTCCCCCTTTGTAATCCATATAGGTGAGGGCTAGCAGATGATGGAGCTGGGGCAGTAACCAAATGGTTACACCCCCAGGCCTGAGAATGGAGCGGATAGGTGGAAGAGGAGAACAAACATATATGAAAAATAAATTATTACATCTAGGGAATAAGGCAGGACATAGCGTGTTTGAAACATAGAAACAAAGAATTTGATGGCAGATAAGGACCGCTTGGCCCACCTAGTCTGCCCATTTCCCTACCTAACGGATAAGTTTCAGATCTTAGTTAACCAACAGCCTACTTCCTCCTGCCCCCCACTAGAATTGCCTTATGTCTGTCCCATGCATTCTTGAATTCTCCCACTGTTTTTGACTATATGACCTCCTCAGGAAGGCTGTTCCATGCATCTACAACCCCCTCTGTGAAAAAATACTTCCTCACATTACCTCTGAGCCGTCCCCCCCTCTATCTTCAAATTGTGTCCCCTTGTTCTTGCACTTCTCTTTTTTTTGAAAGATGCTACCCTCTTGGACTTTGTCGATTCCCTTGAGGTATTTTAAAGTTTCTAACATGTCCCTCCACTCCCTCCTTTCTTCAAGGCTATACATCTTAAGCTCCTTTAGTCTTTCTTCATGTGTCTTCTGGTGCAGACCCTGCACCATTTTGGTTGCCCTCCTCTGGACAACCTCCACCCTGTCTATGTCTTTGCGGAGATGGGGTCTCCAGAACTGTACACAGTACTCCAAATATAGTCTGTACAGAGGGCCAACAACTTTCTGTTTTCTACTGGTGATGCCTCTCCCTATGCATCCAAGTATCCTCCCAGCCCTCCTTACTGCCTTCTCACATTGCTGGCCCACCTTTAGGTTGTCTGATATAACTACCCCCAGGTCCCTTTCCATTTTTGTTGTTGTCAGTATCTCACCCCCCATTGTGTACTCTTGCCCTGGGTTTTTGTTTCCCAGGTGCATTACTTTGCACTTCTTTGCGTTGAATCTAAGCTGCCATACATCTGACCATTCCTCCAACCTTGCCAAGTCCCTTTTCATCCTTTCCACCCCACCTTGCTTGCGTATCAACCCTGTTGCAGATCTTTGTCTCATCTGCAAAGAAACATATCTTCCCCTCCAGTTCCTCCGCAATGTCACTTATAAAGACATTAAAAAGGACCAGCCCCAGTACTGAACCCTGTGGTACCCCACTAGTAACCCTCCTTTCTTCACTGTGGACTCCATTTACTATTACCCGCTGTGTCCTGTTATCCAGCCAGTGTTTTACCCAGGATACCACCCTGGGACCCACTCCTAGGCTGGCTAATTTGTTTATTAATCTTGTGTGGGACTGTGTCAAATGCCTTGCTAAAGTCTAGGTAGGCCATGTCCACAGCCCCTCCCTGGTCTACTACTTTGGTCACCCAGTCAAATAAATCAATTAGATTTGTCGGACATGACCTTCCTGCTCTGAATCCATCCTGCCTTGGGTCCTCTGCCCCACTGGCCTCTAGGTACTCAAAAATTCTTTCCTTCAGAAGTGATTCCATCATTTTCCCTACCACTGAGGTCAAACTGACAGGTCTGCAGTTTCCTGCCTCTGTCTTGCTCCCACTTTTGTGAAGGGAATCACATCCACCCTTCTCCAGTCCTCAGGTACCACACCATCCTCCCATAATTTATTAAAAGGGTAGTCAGTGGTGTTACTAGTCCTTCCCTTAGTTCTTTTAGAATTCTGGGGTGAATCCCATCAGGCCCCATTGCTTTATCCACCTTCAGTTTTAAGAGTTCTTTCAGAATCCTTTCTTCTGTGAAAGGACTAATATCAACCCCCCTATCCAGAGTGCTTCTATTGACTGGATTAGGTCTTTCCCCCTGCTTTTCCACTGTGAATACTGTGCAGAAAATGCTGATGCTGGGATAACATAATGGCTCAGGTGTACTATGAGGCACAAGGCACAGCTGAGTGCCTTCAACCACCTGGAGAAGTGACATCCACCAGCATGACCTGTGTTCCAAAGTGTCCTAATGTATTATATGGTAAATAATCATTCCATATACCGAATGTGGGCAAAGACATAGTAAAAAAAAAAGAAAAGGTGGAAATGGAAGGCAGACCATATGTGCTTGGGTGGAAGCAGTTTGGTAGAAATTTCTTCTGTAACACAAATATTGTAAATGTCAGCTGCAAACAGCTACTGAATTTGGGACTGAGTAATTGATTGGCTGATACAGCACATTATTTATTCCTTTTAAAACACATTAATTAAGAATTTATTTGGGTTTTAGTGCTTTTTGTTCTACAGTTGATTCTGTTTTATAGTTTCTGTAAGGCATCCAGGGCATAGGTCACTGTGGAGTTACTCTTCTTGTGCAGTTTAAGTTTAAGAGATGGACAGTGCATCCCAAGGATTGCAAGGGCAGCAGGACGGAGGGTGAGCTAGACGTCGTCGTCTACCTGGGCACGAATGATCTGGCAAGTGGTGAGGCTAGGTAGTGCAAAAGCAGTTCAAGGAGTTGGGGAGGGGTCTTAGACAAGTGGCATGCTCTGTAACCTTTCTCAGAGGTGTTTCCATCCAGGGCAAGGGGAGAACAGGTTCTCCCGCACCAGGAGATTCAGCACATGGCTGGAAGGACTGGTGGAACAGAGGGATTTGGCTTCCTGGAGACTGGGGCTGCAGGCCTGTACAGAGGCAAGGGCCTGCATCTATCCAGGGGGGAACCAGGATCCTTAGTGAGAAGTTTTAATGTTTCATCAGCATGCATTTAAACTAGCCAAGGGGGGTAGCAGAAAAAAGCTGGGTGAAGCAAACACACACACACACACACACACACACACACACACACACACTCTGAAAATGATACAGACAGCAAAGAGGACCCAAAGGTTGAGAAATCACAAAAAATAGCTAACACCAAAATAGGTAAAAATGCAGAGAAAAGGCAGAATGAAAGACATGGGGATAGGAGGAGAGTTATTAGGAAAGGAGACAGTAAAAATTGAAAGGCCATGTGCACAAATGCTGTGATCTACAGACCTCCCACACAAGGGGAAGAGCTGGGCAGAGCACCCGTAGAAGCCATCCACAGAATGACAGCTATAGGGAGGTGCTGCTGGTAGGAGACTTCAATCTGCTGGATGTGAATTGGAGAAGTAGGGTTGCAGCCTCAGCCAGGATTAGAGACATCCTGGAAGCCCTGCAGGGGCGTGCCTAAGACAGCTAGAGAAGGAGTAACTTTGGACCTGGTACTGCCAACAGGGACAGAATTACAGACGTTGAAGTGTGGAGCCATCTGGGATCAAGCAATTATAGTACAGTGTGGTTCAGTGTAGGAACAGCAGAAGAGTCAAACCACACGAAAGCAAGGGTCCTGGATTTCAGGTGGGCCGACTTGCAAAAGAGGGAGGAATGTCTTGTAAAACGGTCAGGGAAGGAGAAAGGTGTGTGTGTGTGGAGGAACAATGGGAGAATCTTAAGGAAGCCATAGCAGAGGCAACAAGCCACTGCATTACGCAAGTCTCAATGGCTGAGAGGGACCTGGGGGTGGTGATGAATGTCAAGATGAACAACTCAGACTTGTAGGAGGGCAGCAGCCAAGGCCAACAGGATGCTGTGATGCATCGCTAGGGGATCACCTCCAGAGGAGGAAGTGATACCCTTATGTCTAACTGCTTGGTGAGGCCGCACCTAGAGTACTGCATGCAGTTTTGAGGCCACACTTAAAGAGGGATATTGAACTCCTGGAGAGGGTCCAGAGGAGGGCAGCCAAAGTGATCTGGGGCTTGGGGGGCAGGAACTATGGGGAGAGGCTCAAAGAGCTAAACATGTACACACTGGAAGAGAGACAGGACCAGGGGACATGACAGAGGTCTTCAGGTACATGAAGGGGGTAAATAAGGGAGGAACAGTCAGAGTGCTCCAAGGAAGGAGGGGGCAACTAGAGGGCATGGGTGGAAGCCGGTGGGGGGGGGAGATTCAGGGGAGAAAGGAGGAGGTGCTACTTCACTGAGAGGGTGGTGGGGCCGTGGAATGCGCTGCCCAGGGGGCTGGTGGAGGGGTTCAGGAAGGGGTGGAACAAGTACAGGAGAAGGGTTCTGGTAGCAAAGTCCAGTGCAGCGAGAATATCCGGGACTGGGAAGGGAGAAGCCAGAGAGGGCGAGGGGGGCAGCAGGGTCAGCTCCCAGGGTGGGGGCTGTACAAATGAGCAGATGCGAAAGACCGTTAGGTCTATTCTACTGGCATTTTAGTATGTTAGTATGTTAAGCAAGCAAAGCAAAGAGAAAGAAAAAAAATACTATGGTTCTCAAAGGAAGAGGCCAAGACAATAAGGGCGAAAAAGGTGGCATTCAGCAGATACAAGGAAAAGAAAAAAACACTATGGTTCTCAAAGTAAGTGGCTGAGAAGGTAAGGTTGAAAAGGTGGCATTCAGGAGGTACAGGAAACACATGGGGAAGAAGATAGGGAAGTGTATCTGGAAAAGCAGAGGGAGGTGGGGAAAGCAGTTAGGAGCGCAAAGGCGTAAACAGAAGAAAAAAGAAAAAATAGCCCAGGCAATAACTAAAGGGGACAAGAACTTTTTCAGATACGTTAGTGAAAGAAAAAAAGACTACGAGCGGGATTGCGAGACTGAAAAAGAAAGGAGGGAAGTGTGCAGAGGGGGACCAAGAAAAAGCAGAATTCCTGAACAAGTATTTTGTTCAGTATTCACAGAAGAAGGGAAGGAAGGGACCAAAGTAAGCGACAAAAGAACCACTGGGAAGGAGGTGAACACCAGTCCATTTAAAGATCAATGGAACCATTTTACATTGTTTAAAAAGCATGAATTCAGGTCCCTGGTCATAAGTAGTGCTTCCTGAAATTACATGCCGTTTGGTTTGTGGTTTGCTTTAAAACAGCATTTGTTAACTTGTTCTGTCCTTCTGACAGAGCCTTGGAGAGTGATGACATCATATTGGACTAAGTTACAGTTTCAGCAGTGTAAGAACCTGCTTCACTGAAGAGCTGTCAACTTCCCAATGAGAGCACTCTGTGAGGTAACCTGCTTGCTGTCCAGGGTTTTACTTACTCAGTTGCTCGTGACTTACTCAGATGAATTGGCTGAAAATCCACATTTTGTTCTTCTAAAGAGATGATCATTTAAGTTTCAGTGCTGAATTGAAGTGGTATGCATTTGAGGAATCAGCTTATCTGTATCACAGCTGCTGCCATTTCTTTTCTTATCAAAACTCTTGTTTGTTTCTAGTTATATAACAATGGGTTGTTTATTCAATGAATATAAAATAGTCTAAAGTTTGTTAATCTGCATAAGTAGTTTGTCTTCGATGTAGCCTCAATAAATAGGTTCATGTAAGAACAATTTTTCTTCCTCCCAGATTGACAAACGTGCCTGCCACACTATTTCAGGCACATGTACTGTATGAACTCACACATTTCATTTCTTTGATGGTTTATGAGTGAAAATACATCATGAATATGTATAACCAGAAACACTACATTGCATCCTGATGCCCCACATCTCCTGCCTACAGTTGAGGCAGCAGCACTGTGCTGCCCCGCCACCTGCTCCACATGCCCCTGTCTCCTGCCCCAAATCTGAGGCTGCTGCCCACCCCTTATCCCACACTGTCAGGGCTGCTGCACCCTGTTGCCCCATGTCCTGCCTGAATAATCAGGGCCTCAGCACCCTGCTGCAGCCTACCTAAACAGTTGAGGTTGCTGCACCCTGTTGCTGCCCTTTGTCCCCCACCCCCTCAGTCAGAGCCGCTGCACTCCGTTCTCCCTGTTCCTGTCACCACAGTCAGGGCTGCTGTGCACTTCTATGCCCTAGAATCCCATGTCCCTTGCTTCCACATTTGGCCCATGCCACCAAAGGTGGGACTTTTATTGCACCCTGCTACCTACATCCATTTTCCCAAATGGGCAGGGCTGCTGCACCATGAACATCCCATCCCACAGTCAGGGCTGCTGTGCCCTCCCCCCCCCAATGTCCTGTCCCACAAGCAAGGCTTCTGCGTCACGCTGTAGTCTGTCTCCTGCCACCATAGCCAGAGCTGCTGCACCCTGTTCCTGTCTACACAGTCAGGGCCCACTGTACCTGCTGCACTCTACAGCCCCCTGCCTCCACAGCCCCATGACTCTGCAGTTAGGATTGCTGAACCATGCTGCCCCCTGCCACTAAAGTCACATTTGTTTGCTGCACTGCTGACAGGAAAAAACAGAAAAATACTTTCATCTTGTGTTATGGGGTGAAGGGCAGAGGGCATTAGGGTGCAGAAGTACTGTTTGGTCAGGATGCAGCAGCCACACCTGGTGGAACTAACACGATCATGGGGCAGAGCGCAGTGGGCAGCAAATGTCCTAACTCTTGTAGCACTGGCAACATGGTGCACTAGCCCTAACTGTAGAGGCAAGGGGCTCTAGGGCACAGCAGGCCAGAGCAGCCCTGCCTGACTAGGCAGGAGCAGGGTGTAGCAGCCCTGGCTGTGGTGGCAGGGGACTGTGGACAGCATGGTGCAGAAGCCTTAACTGTGGAGCAGGATACAGGGGGGCATTAGGGTACAGCAGCCCTGACTGTGGGATGGGGTGCACATGGTACAGCAGCCCTGCTCATTTGGGACACTGGATGTGGATAGCAGGGGTGCAAAAGCCACACCTCTGTGGCACAGGGCAGCAGTGCAGCAGCCCTAACTATAGAGGCAAGATGCATGGAACCCTAGAGTGTAACACAGCACAGCAGCCCTAACTGTGGAGAAGGGAATATGGTGCAGCAGGGTGCAATGTCCCCAACTGTGGGTTTGTGGGACAAAAGACAGCAGGGTGCAACAACCCCAACTGTTCTGGCATGGGGAAGCATGATGCAGCAGCCCTGACTGTTCAGGCTGATGGTGGGCAACAGGGTGCATTAACCCCAACTTTGTAGAAGACGACAGTGGGCAGCAGGCGTGATGCCGTAAATGTTGAGCAAGAGATAGAGGGTGGTGGGCAGGGGACAAGGCAGCAGAGTGCAGCTGCCTCAACTATGGTGCAAGAGATGGGGGCATCAGGATGCTATACACTGTTTCTAGTTATACAATATGTATTTTCACACAGGCACCATCACATAACTTGAAATTTGTGAGTTCATATTGTACATGTGCCTGAAATAGCAGTGTGGGGCAAGCGCCTGTTTGTCAATCTGAGAGGAAGAAAAATTGTTCTTACGTGAACCTATTTATTGAGACTACATCAAAGACAAACTACTTGTATGAATTAACAAATTTAGATTTATTTTATATCCATTAAATAAACAACCCAGTGTTATATAGCTAGAAAAAAAAAAAACACAGAGTTTTAATGAGAAAGAACTGGCAGCAGCTGTGATACAGATAAGCTGATTTCTCAAATGCATACCACTTCAGTTCAGCACTGAAACTCAAATGATCGCTCTTTAGAAGAACAAAATGTGGATTTTCAGCCAATTCATCTGAAGAAACACCAGAGACTGAGTTAGTAAAAACCATGGACAGCAAACAATTACCTCACAGACTGCTCTAATTGGGAAGTTAACATCTCTTCAGTCAAGCAGGCAGCAGCAGCTTAGTCCAATATGATGTCATCACTCTCCAAGGCTCAGTCAAAGGGATGGAAACAGCCTGACTGTTTCCAGTTAGTGCAGAACAAGTTATTAAATGCAGATTCAAAGAAAACCACAAAACAAATGGCATGAAATTTTCAAAGAAACACTAGTCATGACACAGGGACTTGAATTCAGGCTTTTAAGACTTTTTTTTTTTTAAACAATGTGTAAAATTGTTGCCATTGCTCTTTAAGAAGGAGACAGTCTTAAAGGAAGACACTAATCTGAAAGCGGACAAGGCAATGGGGCCAGATGGACTACATCCCAGAGTATTAAGAGAACTCGGAGAGGTGCTGGCAGCACCACTGTCCCTCCCAAGTACATAATTTCTGATTTATTTAATTTATACCCCAAAAATCTGGCAAAGGAGTTCACTATGTTTAGCAGAATTGGTACAGACTGTTCCCGTTAGTTACAAAAGTAAAATATCATCTTGTTCCAACAGTCTGCTGGAAACTGGGGTGCTACCAAAGGACTGGAGGAGGGCGAATGTAGTCCCTCTCCACAAAAGTAGGAGCAGTGAGGAGACTAGCAATTACAGGCCAGTTAGCCTGACCTCATGGTGGGGAAACGAATGGAATCACTACTAAAAGAAAGATTTGAGATACATCTTGAATCCACCAGAGCACAGGATCCGAGGCAGCATGGATTCACAGTGTGAAGACACTGTCAAAAAAATCTGATAGATTTCTTTGACTGGGTGACTAGGGAGGTGGATCAGGGAGGACAGTGGATGTGGCCTACTCAATTTCAGCAAGGCCATCGACACCGCCTTACATAGGTGGCTAGTAAACAAGCTGGGCAGCCTGAGAGTGGGTCACAGAGTTGTAAGCTGGGTCAAAAATTGGCTAATAGGACACAGAGGGTGATGGTGAATGGAGTTCAGTCCAATGAGAGGGGTGATCAGCAGGGTTCCGCAAGGATCAGTGCTTGGACCAGTCATAGGTTCATAGGTAGGGATTACAAGTCCTGTAGCTAACGCAGCCATTTGTGGACTTGCCACTAATAGTGGATGTATTCTAATTTTCTTTTCCCCTTGTACAAATCTAACTGGTATTTAAAAGCTTCTATACTGGTGGCCCCCAATACCATCTCTGGCAAACCATTCCATGTTTTAACTACTCTCTGGCTGAACCAGTTACCCCTTCTAGTGGTTTTCTACAGATCTCCCTTTAACTGGTGGGGGTGCAGTCTAGTTGCCGTTTCCAGGCTCCTTTTCTGGACAGGCCTCTTTAACATCTTCATAAGTGACATTGTAGAGTGGCTGGAAGGGAAAGAGTATCTCTTTGCAGACCATACAAAGATGTACAACAGGGTTGACACTCCAGGAGGGTTAGAGAAAATGAGAAGGGGCCTAAGCAAGCTTGGGGTGTGGCAGCAAAGATTCAATGCAAAGCAGTGTAAGATCATGCACTTGGGACACAGAAATGCAGGAGAGGAGGAGTACATGATGGGGGGAGGTACTGACGAACACCAAACAGGAAAGGGACCTGGGAGTAATCACATCTGATGATTTAAAGGTTACCAACGTGAGAAGGCTGTGAGGAGAGCCAGTAGAATGCTGGGGTGCACAGGGAGAGGCATCTCCAGCAGAAGGAAGGAAGTGGTGATGCCACTGTACAGAATATTGGTGAGACCTAATCTAGAGCACCGTGTCCAGTCTGGGAGGCCACATCTCCAGAAGGACATAAACTGAGTAGAAGTGGTTTAGAGAAGAGTGACAAAAATAGTGCAGGGGCTGCACCAAAAGTGATATGAGGGGAGACTGGAGGATCTCAGTATATATTCCCAAGAGGAGAGGAGAGAGAGGAGGGATATGATACTTTTTTTTTCTTATTCTTTTAATAATATTTTTATTAACTTTCGTTTTCAGATAAAAATATTCACATTACATAGCTTCGCTTTAGTACTTGGCATACTGTTTACACATGTTCTATACATTACATTTAAGCCTTCAATATACACTGTGCAATTTAAGTATCCTTATTCAATTATTAGTCTGCCACTTATTTGTGGTAAAAGAAAAGATAAAAGAAAACTTACAACTAGAGATACAATTAGAAATTAATTGAGAAAGGAAACTTGGCAAATCTATAAACAACTAAGTGCAGATCACTATCATTTACTATATTTTACTCTATAATCTCCAGATATCTGTCTGTTCCTTTATCCTCTTATTCTACAGTATATCATGTATGTTTTCTATTATTCTTACTGCCTTTTTGTTTCCCTTACTGTTCACCCACTATTAAGAGATGCAGGTTTAGGCCGTGCCCCTTCCCTTAGAAGAGCTGCTTCTCCGGTTGTCAGGATTGTCAGAAACTTTTCCCACTCCCTTAAAATTTTTTCTCCTTGGGCCTTTAACACGTAGGTCAATCTATCTGTTGCCAAAGCCTTGATAGCCAACCCCTTCCACTGTTCTACTGTCAGAACTAGAGATTCTGTATACCTTGTTGGTCTACTACCAGTGATATCCGAATCCTGCAGGGGTACAAACCCCAGTCTCCATCTCTAAACTCCTCCATGCCTAACAGCAAGGACCGTGGTGAGAATTCCACCTCCTGCCCCTCTATTCTGGATAACTCATGTGCTATACCTTTCTAGTATGCCTTCAGCTGTGGGCACTTCCAGTAGTAGTGGAGATATGTCCCCCTAGCCGCCCTACATTTGGCACTTTTAAGTGACACTACCGGATAAAATTTGTGGACCATGCTCAGAGGGTAGTACAGTCTATGAAGGAACTTGTACTGCATTTCTTTATATTTATTACACAACAAAAGCCCCATGCGGGATGTAAATATCATCCGCCAATTATTGTCCGAAATTCGTATTCCTAGTTCCCTTTCCCACCACTGTTTAGCTTTCTCGATGTCTTCTTGGAAGCAGTTCCCATTTAGATTTGTCACCCACCCCAGTAAGCCTTTTTCATTTTTACTAGCCCAAAACTTTCCCTCTCTACCTCTATTAGGGCACCGTCTGCCACTGAGAGTCTATTTATATTTTGACAGTAATTTCTTGTTTGAAAGAACCTGAATAGGTGTGAAGCAAGCAGTCCCAGACCCATTTGCAGAGCCTCAATGTGTGCATCCTCCTCGGGTGAGAAGATCCCACACATCTACTGTAATCCCTTTATCCTGCCAGATCCTGAACCCCTCATCTGTTAGACCTGGTAAGAAATATGGGATGCCTGCCACTGGAACCAGAATAGTGTGTATCTGTTGTGCTCCCTCTCTTCTTAATCTGGTCCCATGCTTCTAGTACTGCTAATATCAGTGGACTTTTATTTTTTAGCCTCCTATATGCTTGCTCCCCCCCCATTCCCTAGATAGGCTGTTATTCTCATCCTACATTCCTCTTCCTCAAATTTTAACCATGTGGCTGCTCCAGTCTTATTCACCCAATTCAGGGTTTTAAATAATTGATTAGCACTTTTTTTCTTGGGACAATACTAACGGTACAGAAAGCATTTATATAGGTTTTCTAGAAGTGTTATGTTTGCTAAGCACAGTGAGGCAAGTGCTATGCATTTTCACAATGTTTTAGAACTTTTATGAGCAAAACGCTAATCAATTTTTAGAGTTAAATAAAACCCTGCAATTATGTATATAGTGATGCTGTGTGGCTAGATAGTACCCCTTTATATCCGGAAAATTCAAACCCCCACCCCCTTTCCCTTGAGACCTTTAGTCTCTTCAGGCCGATTCTAGATTTCTTTCCCTGCCATATGAAGTCTGTAAACCCTTTCATCTTCTTTATGTCTTTGTTAGTTGGGCATGGGTGTATCATCTGCACTGTATACAGAGTTCTAGGTAAGATGTTCATTTTCGGCAGATTAATTCTGCCCATCCAGGATATCGGAAGTGCCTCCACCTACTCAAGTCCTTCAGTATAGTCTCAAACAAAGGGGTATAATTCAGGATATAGAGGCTATCTACATCCCTCCTCACCTTTATACCTAGATATATGTAAAGGCATTGTCCACTAATCTTAGTCCCCATGATTGCCCTTCTCTCCCTCCCAGTACATAATTTCTGATTTATTTAATTTATACCCCAAAATCTGGCAAAGGAGTTCACTATGTTTAGCAGAATTGGTACAGACTGTTCCGCGTTAGTTACAAAAAGTAAAATATCATCTGCATACAATGTAATGGCATGCTGCCTCCCTTCCCTGCTCTTTATCCCTGTAATTTGTGGGTCCGATCTTATTTTGATTGCTAAAGGTTCTATTGCTAGTGCGAACAAAAGAGGAGAAAACGGGCATCCCTGCTTGGTGCCCCTTCCCAGCCGGAATTCCTTTGTTAGTGCTCCATTAATTAAAATTCTAGCTCTGGGTGTCTTATAAAAATCTCCCACTAGCTTGATAAATTCCTCTCCCAGTCCGAATCTGCCCAAGACTCATTAGATATAGCCATTCAATCCTGTCATTTTGGCATCCATAGATAGAACACAGGCACAACCAGGGTTTCTAGTGCCCCACCACACCACATTTAGCAGCTGTGGTATGATAACCGATCTTGGACAAATTTGGTCTGATCCAGGTGCAGCAGCAGGGGAGCACTCTCTCAATCTCAGGACAAGTACTTTGACATGATCTTACAGTCACAATTTAGGAGGGAAACCGATCTGTATATACAGGTTACTCACCTGTAACAGGAGTTCTAGGAATGGTGTATGTTGTTCATCCACACTTATTGGCAGGTTCCTTGCCGCTTTAAATCTTACCGGAAGGTCTTCAAGCTGGCTCCTCCCACCCACCCGGGTGGTAAAACTCTCGGCTCCGCCCCATGATGCCAGATCTAGCCCGCTGGAAGCCAGGTTGTGCGTCGAAGCCGGGGAGGTCGGGTGGGTTGTGTGGATGAACATATACCATTCCTAGAACTCCTGTTACAGGTGAGTAACCTGTATTTCTAGGGATATGGATATGTTGTTCATCCACACTTATTGGCAGACTCCTAGCAGTTCTCCGGGAGGAGGGAGGCAAGGCGCACACCCCCTACTTACGGAATAAAGACTGGAGAACCGAGGCCCCAAACCAGCATCCCAGCATGACCCAAGGTGGATGTGGAAGGGGGTAAATACGGTATGTGCCGACTTCCAGGTAGGAGCCCTGCAGATATCCTGGATAGGGACATCCTAGGAAGCAGCCACCGATGCAGCGGTATGGCGGGTAAAATGAGCTCTTATCCCTCTGGGAGGCTCCATGCCCGCCCACCTATAGCGGAGATCTATGCAGGATGTGACCCACCCGCTCATCGTCCGCTTGGCTGCAGGTCTGCCAGGTGCGGCTTCAGCGTAGATGATAAACAGCTGGCGAACCTCTCGAACTTCAGCCCTATGCTCCCTGAGAAGGCGGCAACTAGGGTCAAATGGAGCCTATATTGACCTCCGAGGTGTGAATGGGGTAGAACACCGCAGAGTCAACACCGGTTAAGGTGAAGCTCTGACACCATCTTCGGAAGGAATTTCGGGTGGGTGCAGGACAACCTTGTCCCTGTGGAAGACCAGATGGGAGACTCAATGGAGCGCCTGGGCTCTCCCATCCTTCTGGCTGGCGTGGTAGCCACGAAGGTGTTCTTCCACAACAGGTGGGAGAATCGCACCTGTGCATTGGTTCAAATGGCTTGCCTGTGAGCTAAGCCAATACCAGCGGTAGATCCCACGGAGGTAGAGATTCTCGCACTGGAGGGGAAGTGTGATCAAGGCCTTGTAAAAGCGCCCGACCACCTTTCCTGCGCCAGCAACTGCCTTCAGAGCTGGCTGCCAGGAGCACCTTAAGGGTCGTCGAAAGAAGAAGAAGAAAAAGAAGGGACCACAGGTAGTCCAGATTGCTCGACGAGAAACAGGGGAAGGGACCAGGCCCTACCCTAACACTGAATGGAGAACTCTTCCATTTGAAGGCGTAGCATTATCCGGTCGACTCCTGACGGGATGCCTCAACAACATTGAGGACCTCGCCGGAAGACCCAAGGCCTGGCAACTAGCCGCACAGGAACCAGGCCATCAGGTGCAGGGACTGAAGGTCCGGATGGAATACCTTCCCCTGATAACCGAGATCAGGTCCGGGTGGGCTGGAAGCCGCCTCAGGAGCCTGGAGCCGAGACTGAGGAGAGCTGGATACCAGAGCTGGCGGAACCAGTCTGGGGCTACCAGAATCACCTGCGCCTTGTCCCTCCTCACCCTAAGGATCAAGGGAAATGGGGGAAAGGCATAGAAGAGGCCCGGGGTCCACGGCCTCGAGAAGGCATCCTCCTGCAGTGAGCCCTGCTGAGGGGGCGGGAATGGAACAGTCTCAGCTTCACATTCTCCCTGGAAGCAAACAGGTTCACCTGAGGCGTGCCCCAGTGGGAGAACAGATCTTGTACTACCTCCGGCAGGAGAGACCACTCGTGAGACACAGCCCCTATCCGGCTTAGGGCATCAGCCATGGTGTTGGAGGCTCCTGCCACGTGAATGGCAAGGAGGTCCACCTCCAGGCTGCGCACAAGTGACCAAATGCGGAGAGCTTCCCTGCACAGAGGCATGGAGCACGTCCCGCCCTGGCGGTTTAGATAGTACATGGTCGTGGTATTGTCCATCTGGACCTGAACCACTTGACCCCGTAGAAACAGAGCGAAGGCGGTGAGGGCTAGAAGAACCGCTCGAAGCTCCAGCAGGTTGATGTGGCATCGGGACTCCCGAGGAGACCAGAGGCCGTGCGCTCTGTGCTCCCCCAGATGGGCACCCCAACCCATAGAGATGCATCGGTCAATAGAGAGACTGTTGGCTCGGGGCGGATGAACGGGATGCCCTCCTGCAGATGTGCCGGAACGGTCCACCACTGGAAAGCGTTCCACATCTCCTGGGTCACTATCACGGGCTGGTCCAATGGATCGCAGCGATGTGACCACTGGCTGGCCAGTCCCCACTGAAGGGGACGCATGTGCCAACGGGCCCAACGGACCACACTGGTGCAGGCCGCCACGAGGCCCAGGACGCACAGGAAGTCCCGGGCAGGGCACAACCGTCCAATCAGACGTGATTGGGTAAAGGAGGAAGAACCTCGGCCCTGTCCGCCAGGAGCCAAGCTCTGGCTCGAAGAGTTGAGCTCTGCCCCGATGAAAAGAATCACCTGCTTTGGCACAAGTTCTGACTTGGCTCCATTGAAGAGGAGGCCCATCTGAGAGCAACATAGAGGGCCAGAACTCCGGACCGCTCCACCTCCGCTCTGGAGGGGTGCAATCAGCCAGCCATCCGGGTAGGGGTACACCCGGACCCTTCAGCGCCGCAGGAATGCTGTCACCACTGCTATGCATTGGAGAAGACCCTGGGAGCTGGGAAGAGGCCGAAGGGTATGGCTCGGAACTCATAAACAGATCCCTCCGCTCTGAAGTGGAGAAGTCTCTGAAGAAACGGATGGATCGGAACGTGAAGAATGCGTCCTGGAGGTCCAGGGAACACAGTCACATGCCTCATTCCAAGGATGGGATATCTGAGTCAGAGTGACCATCCAGAAGGTCCGAGACCATAGGAACTTGATCAGGTTGTGCAGGCCGGGAATGGGGTGCCAGCCCCCCCGTCCGTTTGGGGACCAGGAAGTACCTGGACACAAACCCGGGTCTGGAGGAGGATCCGCCACCTTCCTGATCACCTCTATTTCGAGGAGCAGGGCAATATTGGCTCGGCCGGGCCGACAGAGAGGCTCGGACACGAGACCCCGAGGGTGATGCGATTGGAAGGGTGGGACCTGCTCGAACTCCAGAGGCAGGCCCTTTCCTACCACCTCCAACACCCAGCGGTCCGTGGTGATAGCGGACCAGGCGGAAAGGAAGTGGCGGAGCCATTCCCCCACGGGGGGGGACCCAGGTAGGGGTGACGAGGCTGGGGGAGATGCCCCTCAGCCCGTCACTGAGCAAGCTTGCAGGAGGGACTGGCCGAGGGAGCTCCTGGGCCTTTACCTCCTTGCTTCCCTTTAGAGGAAGCCGCTGGCTGGATTCAGGGTGCCAAGCGCAAGCCTGCTGGCCCTCTTGCTGGTGCTGATGGGCTGGTTGTGCCGCAGTGGCCGAAGGGGCTTACGCAGAGGTTGCCGGCGGCCCTTGTCCTTCTGGGCTGGGGTGACCAAGTCCAGAGTGGCATTGGACTTCTCGGTCCCCTGGAGGTGTCCCTCCACTCCAGGGCCGAAGAGGTCAGTCCCCAAGAAGGGGATGTCCGCCAACTTGTGCTGGGCATCCGCAGAGAAGATGGATATCCTCAGCCATGCCCTGCGGCGCATGGCCACCGCGGCCGCTACTGACCTGGTACAGGAATCACCTATGTCCAGAGCAGTCTGAAGCTGCTGCTTAGCCACCGCCCTACCCTGGTCCCGCACCTGCCGGACCGTGGTCTGCAGGTCGGCCGGGAGATGAGGTATCACCTCATCCAGGGAGCCCAAGAGGGCGTGGGAGAAGTGTGCCACAAGCGCGACCCAGCTGGCCTGTCGGAGGCCTAGGGAGGACGCGGCATAAATACAGTTTACTCACCTGTAACAGGAGTTCTAGGAATGGTATATGTTGTTCATCCACACTATCTGGCAGGTATCCTTGCCACTTTAAGTCTTGCCGGAAGGTCTTCAAGCTGGCTCCTCCCACCCACCCGGGTGGTAAAACTCTCAGCTCCGCCCCATGACACCAGATCTGGCCCGCTGGAAGCTCAGGTTGTGCGTCGAAGCCGGGGAGGTCGGGTGGGTCGTGTGGATGAACAACATAGACCATATACCAGTGAAGGCGGTGAGGCTAGATGAACCGCTCGAGCTCCAGCAGGTTGATGTGGCATCGGGACTCCAGGGGACCAGAGGCCGTCGCTCTGTGCTCCCAGATGGGCACCCCAACCCATAGAGATGCATGGGTCAATAGAGACCGTCGGCTCGGGCGGACGAGGCAGGATGCCCTCCTGCAGATGTGCCGGAACGGTCCACCACTGGAAGGCGTTCCACATCTCCTGGGTCACTATCACGGGCTGGTCCAACGGATCGCAGCGATGTGACCACCGGCCGGCCAGTCCCCACTGAAGGGGACGCATGTACCAACGGGCCCAACGGACCACGCTGGTGCAGGCCGCCACGAGGCCCAGGAGGCACAGGAAGTCCCAGGCAGGGCACAACTGTCCAATCAGACGTGATTGGGTAAAGGAGAAAGAACCTTGGCCCTGTCCGCCGGGAGCCAAGCTCTGGCTCAAGAGTTGAGAGCCCTCCTGGGCCTTTACCTCCTTGCTTCCCTTTAGAGAGCCGCTGGCCCTAGTTCAGGGTGCCAAGCGCCAAGCCTGCTGGCCCTCTTGCTGGTGCTGATGGGCAGTTGTGCGAGGGGCCAAAGGACGAAGGGCTTACGCAGGAGGTTGCCGGCGGCCTTGTCCTTCTGGGCGGGGTGACAAGTCCAGAGTGGCATTGGACTTCTCGGTCCCCTGGAGGTGTCCCTCCACCCAAGGTCAAGAGGTCAGTCCCCAAGAAGGGATGTCCGCCAACTTGTGCTGGGTATCCGCAGAGAAGGTGGATATCCTCAGCCATGCCCTGCGGGCGCATGGCCACCGCAGCCGCTACTGACCTGATACAGGAATCACCTATGTCCAGAGCAGTCTGAAGCCGCTGCTTAGCCACCTACCCTACCTGGTCCCACCCTGCGGACCATGGTCAGCAGGTGGCTGGGAGATGAGGTATCACCTCATCCAGGAGCAGAGTGGGAAAGTGCCCAAGCACGACCCAGCTGGCCTGTCGGAGGCCTAGGGAGGGGCCAGCGTAAATACAGGTTACTCACCTGTAACAGGAGTTCTAGGAATGGTATATGTTGTTCATCCACTATCTAGCAGGTATCCTTGCGCTTTAAGTCTTGCGGAAGGTCTTCAAGCTGGCTCCTCCACCACCGGTGGTAAAACTCGGCTCCGCCCCATGGCATAGATCTGGCCGCTGGAAGCTCAGGTTGTGCGTCGAAGCCGGGGAGGTCGGGTGGGTCTTGTGGATGAACAACATATACCATTCCTAGAACTCCTGTTAAAGGTGAGTAACCTGTATTTCTAGGGACATGGATATGTTGTTCATCCACACTATCTGGCAGACTCCTAGCAGTTCTCCAGGAGGAGGGAGGCAAGGCGCACACCCCCGATACTTACTTGGGAAAGAGAGACTGGAGAACCGAGGCCCCAAAACCAGCATCCCAGCATGACTCAAGGTCGATGTGGTAGTGGGTAATAAAGGTATGTGCAGACTTCCAGGTAGCAGCCCTGCAGATATTCTGGATAGGGACATCCCTGGAAGCAGCTACCGATGCAGCGGTATGGCGGGTAGAATGAGCTCTTATCCCTCTGGGAGGCTCCATGCCCGCCAACCTGTAGCAGAGCTCTATGCAGGAGGTGACCCACCTGCCTATGGTCCGCTCTGCTGCAGGTCTGCCAGGTGCGGCTTCAACGTAGGTGACAAACAGCTGGCGAACCTCTCCCTGAACTTCAGCCGTCCACTCCTTATAATAAGCGAGCACTCGTCTAGGGTCCAAAGTATGGAGCCTATACTTGGCGTCCGAGGTGTGATTGGGGTAGAACACCAGCAGAGTCAACACCTGGTTAAGGTGAAACTCCAACACCACCTTCGGAAGGAATTTCGGGTGGGGGCGCAGGACAACCTTGTACCTGTGGAAGACCAGGTAAGGAGACTAGATGGAAAGCGCCTGGAGCTCTCCCATCCTTCTGGCTGACGTGATAGCCACCAAGAAGGCGGTCTTCCACGACAGGTGTGAAATATCGCACCTGTGCATTGATGAATAGCTTGCTTGCAAAGCAGCCAATACCAGCAGTAGATCCTAGAGGTGGAGGTTCTCGCACTGGAGGGGAAACGTGGTCAAGGCCTTTGAAAATGCGCCTAACCACCTTCTCCCACCACAGACTGCTTGCCGCCTGCGCCCAGTAAGCAGAGATGGCTGCCAGGTGCACCTTAAGGGTCTGCTCGAATCAAGCCCTTGCTGAGAAGGACACAGGTAGTCCAGAATGCTTGCCAAGGGGCAGTCGGAAGGGTCCAAGCCCTTCCCCTGCACTAAATGGAGAATCTTTTCCATTTGAAGGCATAGCATTCCTGGTCGACTCACTTACAGGGCGCCTTAATGACGCTGAGGACCTCGTCGAAAAGACCCAAAGCCTGGAACTCTAGCCGTTCAGGAACCAGGCCGTCAGGTGCAGGGATCGAAGGTCCAGATGGAATACCTTCCCCTGGTTGACTGAGATCAGGTCCAGGCGGGCTGGAAGCCGCCTTGGGAGCCTGGAGCTGAGGCTGAGGCTGAGGAGATCTGGATACCAGAACTGGCGGGGACAGTCCGAGGCTACCAGAATCACCTGCACCTTGTCCCTCCTCGCCTTGAGAAGCACCTTGTGGATCAAAGGAAATGGGGGAAGGCGTAGAAGGGCCGGGGTCCACGGCCTCGAAGGCATCCCCTGCAGCAGAAACCCTGCTGAGGGCGGGCATGGAACAGACTCAGCTCACGCATTCTCCTGGAGGCAAGCAGGTACACCTGAGGTGTGCCCCAGTGGGAGAACAGATCTTGACTACCTCCGGCAGGAGAGACCACTCGTGAGGCGCAGCCCCTATCTGGCTTAGGGCATGTCGGCCAGGGTGTTGGAGGCTCCTGCCACGTGAATGGCTAGGAGATCCGCCTCCAGGCTGCGCACGAGGGACCATATGCGGAGAGCTTCCTTGCATATCAGCATGGAGCGCGTCCCGCCCTGGCGGTTCAGACAGTACATAGTCGTGGTGTTGTCTGTCTGGACCTGAACCACTTGACCCCGTAGAAACGGAGCAAAGGCGGTGAGAGCTAGACAGACCGCTCGGAGCTCCAGCAGGTTGATGTGGCATCGGGACTCCCGAGGGGACCAGAGGCCGTGCGCTCGGTGTTCCCCCAGATGGGCACCCCAACCCATCAGAGATGCATCGGTCGAGAGAGACCGTCGGCTCGGGGCAGACGAACGGGATGCCCTCCTGCAGATGTGCTGGAACGATCCACCATTGGAGAGCGTTCCACATCTCCTGGGTCACTGTCACAGGCTGGTCCAATGGATCGTGAAGTCGTGCCCATTGGCTGGCCAGTCCCATTAAGGGGCGCATGTACAACAGGCCCAATGGACCACGCTGGTGCAGGCAGCCATGAGGCCCAGGCGGCCAGGAGGTCCCGGGCAGGCGCGGTGCCCAACCAAAAATGACTGGGCAAAGGAGGAAAGAACCTCGGCGCAGTGGCGGGGAGCCGTGCTGCAACAGCAGAGGTCAACTCTGCCCCGATGAACAGTATCACCTGCTTTGGCACAAGTTCCGACTTGGCCTCGTTGAGGAGGCCAACCTGAGAGCAAACCTGAGGGCCAGATCTCTGGACTGCTCCACCTCCCTATCTGGAGGGCTGCTATCAACCAATCGTCCAGGTAAGGTACACCCAGACCCTCGGCGCCGCAGAGTGCTGTCACCACTGCCATGCATTTGGTGAAGACCCTGGGAGCTAGGGAGGCCGAAGGGCATGGCCGGAACTCAGTAAAGGGATCCCTCCGCTCTGAAATGGAGGAATCTCTGATGGGACAGACGGAGTTGGGACGTGAGAGAATCGTCCTGGAGGTCCAGGGAACAGAACCACACGCCTCGTTCCAGGATGGGATTATCTGAGCCAGAGTGACCAACCTGAAGGTTCGAGGCGTTAGGAACTTGTTCAGGTCATGCAGGTTGAGAATGGGGGCCCAGCCCCGTCCGTTTTGGGACCAGGAAGTACCTGGACACAAACCCTGGGTCTGGAGGAGGATCGCCACCTTCCTGATCCCACCTCACTCGAGGGGCAGGCAATATTCGGCTCGGGTGGGCCGACAGCGAGCTGCGGACCCGTGGCCCCGAGGCGGCTCGAAAAGGGTGAGGCTGATCGAACTCCAGAGGCAGGCCTTTCCTACCACCTCCAACCCAGCGGTCCGTGGTGATGGCAGACCAGGCGGAAAGAGTGGGCGGGCCGTCCCCACTGGGGGACCCAGGGGAGTGGCGGAGGCTGGGCGGTGCCCCTCAACCTGTCATTGGGCAGGCTTGGAGGAAGAACTGGCGAAAGACCTCCTGGGCCTTTCTCTTTTGCTTCCTGTTGGAGAAATCCACGGCTTGGGTTTGGGATGTAGCCTTGAGCCTGCTAGCCCTGTTGCTGGTGCTGCTGGGACGGTCAAGAAGCAAGCAGGACGAAGGACGAAGGACTTCTGCTGCTGTTGCGCCTTTGTCCCTCTGGGCGGGGATTGCAGTCAGGGTGGCACTGGACTTTGATCCGCTGGAGTGACCCTCCACTCCAGGGCGAAGAGGTCAGTCCCCAAGAAGGGGACTTCCGCCAACTTGTGCTGGGTATCCGCCGTGAAGGTGGATATCCTCAGCCACGCCCTGCGTCGCATGGCCACCGCAGCCGCTACTGACCTGGCACAGGAATAACCTATGTCCAGAGCAGTCTGAAGCTGCTGCTTCGCCACCACCCTACCCTGGTCCCGCACCTGGCAGACCGTGGTCTGCAGGTCAGGCGGGAGATGAGGAACAACCTCATCAAGGAGCCCAAGAGGCGTGGGAGAAGTGTGCCATCAGCACGGCCAAGCTGGCCTGTCGGAGGCCGAGGAGGATGCAGCGTACACCTTGTGCCCGCAAAGTCCAGCTTTTGGACTCTTTGTCGGGGGGTTATCCACCTCCCGGCGTTACGGAACGCCGAAAATGCTGTTGGTGACTAACCCCTCGGCAGAAGGTGCTCGAAACCGGGCAAGAGCGGTGGGAACCACATACTTCCTGGCCATCCTGGCCGGGCCGGGACAGGAAGCAGGCCACTGCCAAGCTCAAGGCTGGGCCGACAATGGCCCTCAGCCACGGGAAACCTCCGTGGGAGAATCCCTCGGTCCAGAATCTCCGTCAGGATACTTGGCCCGTTTGGACACGGGCTCGAGCTGCATCCGGTGGACTCGAGATGAGTGAAGCAGACCCAAGAAGGGCGATGGGCTAGTCGTCCACTGACTAACCCGGAGGACTCCAGATCGAACTGCCTGGATAACAGGGAGGAGTCGTCGTCGTCGGATTCTGAAGAGTCTGCGAAGAGCTGCCTCAGCCCTGAGCCACCCTCCACCTGCTGAGGACGGTCGGGAGTGAGGGTGACTGACAACCTGTGGGGCAGGCCGTGACCCGACCGAGAATTCTTGGTCGGTGCCCCCGACTTCGGTTGTGGAGGCGGAGGTTCCACCACAATCAGTGGAGCAGTTGGTTTCAGCCGAGCAACAGGCCCTGGAACGGGCAACTCGACTGGAACGAGTGGTTGCTTCAGTCGTTCAGGCGACAGCCACTTGATGGCCGGGGTCGGCTTAGGCCCGGACAACAGCAACTGCTGCCACATAAGGTCCTCGTAGCACCGGCGCAATTTGCGCCGCAGCCTCTCCTCACGCAAGGAGGAGGACGAGGAAAAACGGCGCCGCCGCTCTGGCTAACTAGATCGAGTCCGGCCATGTCGGGCGGAATGGCTGGACCGAGAAGAGGTCCGAGACGAGACCTTGTTGGGGACCGAGGTGGGTCTGGAAGGGCGGGACACCGCTCTTCCCTCGGCTCGGCACTTTAACCAGGGACTCGCGCCCAGAAGGCGCGAGGCAGATCCTCGGTATCCACCGGGGAACGGTGAAGGAGGTTGTCGGCTTCTCCAGTCGACAGCCTGTCTAACGGATCGAGAAAATCTCAACCGTGAGGCGACTCCATCTGGGAGTCTGGCCTGTGAGGGGCACCGTGAACCAGCGGCCTCAGCCGCAACCTCGACAAGTCGGCCGTCAGCTGTCCGGGAAGGGGACCTCTCCCGCCTCATCAACGCCGATGGTGGGACTTGCCTTTCGACTCCTTTTTCTTGGGCCGAGAAGAATGTCCCGAAGGCCCCTCTCCTTTCGTGGAAAGGGACTGACAAAGCTCCTTGAATGAAGCCATATACGAGGAACTCAGAGAGAGCAGAATAAATGCCACGGCCGAGGAGGAGGAAGATGCGGCCCGGGCCGCCTCCTCCTCGAGGGCGATCATCTGCTCGAGCTGCTCAGCCGAGCCAGCCGCTGCGGACACCGCCCAACGAGCCTCTTTAGATTTTACCGGCGGGAAACGTTTCTCGGGGCGCCGAGCTTCAATCGAGCAGCGCGATCGTCCAGGGCGTTGGCGAGAAAGAGCGGCACAACTCGCAGGCCTGCGGGTCGTGATCTAGGCCTAGGCAGTAGACACACGTGGAGTGCGGATCCGTCCTGGACATTTTCTGCCCGCAAGGGCACCTCCGAAAGCCGGGAACAGATTTGTCCATCGCAGCCGCGAGGAAGATGAAGACCGAGGTTTAGAAAACTTCAAAACCAATTTCGGATGAACCAAACAGTTAGGATCCAGTCTAAACGCAAGCGCTAAGGAGGAACCTGAGCTTCCAAGCGTAAGGAAGATCTGGCGCCATAGGGGCGGAGCCGAGTTTTACCACCCGGTGGGTGGGAGGAGCCAGCTTGAAGACCTTCCGGCAAGACTTAAAGCGGCAAGGATACCTGCCAGATAGTGTGGATGAACAACATATCCGTGTCCCTACAAACCTTGTGCCTGACATAGTCCATCCTTTTGGACTCTTTGTCAGGAGGCCTATCCACATCCCGAGTGTTTACGAAACGCTGGAAGACGTTATCGGCAACTAACCCCTCAGCAGAGGGGTGCTCCGAGAAACCGGGCAAAGAACCGATAGGGACTGCATACTTCCTGGCCATCCTGGCCAAGGGCACAGGACAGGAAGTAGGCGCTGCCAAAGCTCCAAGGCTGGGCCGACAATGGCCTCAGCCACAAGGAAGGCCTCAGAGGGTGAATCCCCTCGGTCTAGGATCTCCGTCAGGGGAAAATAGGCCCATTTGGACACGGGCTCGAGCTGCATCCCGGTGAACTCCAAGATGAGCCTAAGCAGACCCAGGAAGGACGATGGGCTGTCGTCCAAAGACCGGTCCAGGGAGGACTCCAGGCCCACCCGCCTGGGGAACACGGAGGAGTCATCATCGGACTCCGAAGGGTCTGCAAACAGCTGCCTCAGGCCTGAGCCTCTCTTCACCCGCCGAGGGCGGGCAGGAGTGAGGGTGACCGACAACCTGCGGGACAGGCCGTTACCCCGACCAGGTTCCACTACAATCGGTGGGGCAGCAAGATTTGGTCGAACAACCGCCCGAAGTGGCACCTCAACTCAAAGGAAGGCCGCGGCTGCCGCTCAGGCGGCAGCCGGTTGATAGACAGGGAATGAATCTGAGTCGATTGATTCCGGGACAACAGCAACTGCTGCCACATAAACTCCTCGCAACGTCGACGCCATCTGCGTCAAAGCCTCTCCTCATCCGAGGAGGAACGGTGTTGCCATTTAACTCTGTGCCCCGACCGAGACCGCCGAAGTTGGTGGGAGCGGCTTGACAGAGAAGAAGAAGACCGAGACTGAGACCGAGATCCTTGGTGAAACCGAGGGTGGGTCTAAGAAGGAGCGGGGGACACCCGCTCTTCCCTCGGCTCGGACACTTTGACCGAGGACTGCCACCCCGGAGGTGCAGGCAGAACCTCAGCCCCCACCGGGGAAACCGGCGAAGGGTTGACGGCTCTTCCAGTCGACCACCCAGGTGATGGGTCGAGAAAAAACTCGACTGCGTCGACGCGAGTCTCGGCCGGCTGGCCTGACGGGGATACCGTGAAGCCAACGGCCTGAGCCGCAACCTCGACCGAAGTTGATGGTCGGCAGTCCGAGGAAGGAGACCTCTCCCGCTCCCACAAACGCCGATGATGGGACTTACCTTGCAACTCCCTCAACCTGGGCCGAGAGGCAAGTCCCGATGGCCCCTCTCCCTTCATGGAGAGGGACTGGTAGCTCCTTGAACAGGCCGAATGAGAGGAACTCAGAGCGGGATAAATGCGCGACCGAGGAGGAGGGAGATGCAGCCTTGACCGCCGCCTCCTCCAGGGCGATAGAGTGTTCAAGCTGCTCAGCCGAGTCAGCCGTCGCAGACACCGCCCGACGAGCCTCTATGGATTTTACGGTAGGGAAAAATCTCAGGCGCCCAAGCTCAATCGGGCATGGGATCCTCCAGGGGCATTAATTAGAAGGGGCGTGGCAGAACTACGCAGACTTGCGGGTCGTGGTCCTAGTTGAGACAGTATATGCATGTGGAGTGCGGATCAGTCCTGGAGAGATAGCGCCCGCCAGGCGCCTCCGAATCCGGGAAGCGATTGTCCGCCGCGGCAGCGAGGAAAAGACAGAAGTTTGAAAACTTTACAAGCTAAATTCAGACAAACCGAAGAATCAGGAACCAGTCGAAAAGCATGAAGCGCTAAGGAGGGAACCTGAGCTTCAAGCTGATAGGAAGATCTGGTGTCATGGGCGGAGCCGAGTTTTACCACCCGGGTGGGTGGGATGAGCCACCTTGAAGACTTTCCGGCAAGATTTAAAGCGGCAAGGAACCTGCCAATAAGTGTGGATGAACAACATATCCATATCCCTAAAACAGGAACATTCTGTGGGATCTTTGTTCGGCTTTGGGAGCACACATATATTGGCTTCACAACAAAGTTTTTGTAAACCCCCCCCCCCCTTGCCTCCTCCATTAAATCTCATATTAGTGCAGCCAATTCTCCCTTCAATTCTTTAGAATATTCCACCACAAATCCATCTGGTCCTGCTGCTTTCCCTTTGTAATGTCCCTACTGCTTTTATAACTTCTTCTGTTGTTATCTTGCTCCCTAACAGGGCCCTCTCACCCTTTCAGTTCGCGATCAGGTATCCGGTCTCTACCTCTCTCAACTGGTCTCACAAGCTACCAGATTTAATTACAAAACTGGCACCAAGTACAATAATTAACTGGCTCCTGGCAAGCTGTCCAGAACACATCTCTGAGGTCACTGTCCTACCGGACACTCTCAGTGATCACTTGCCAGTAATGTGCATATGGTCGAATAAGATCACCACCAGTGCTCCACAGGTCTCGAGAAATCACTCCCCAAGACCTCAGCAACTGGACTATTTTAGTCAATACCTGAAGCTTGTGGATTGGTCGCCACTTAAAAGAGCGGAGGATGGCAACCAAGCCCTCAATTTCTTCATCACAATGTTTAACAAGGACGGTGACATCTTTGCTCCCTATAAAACTAAAAAAAAAAAAAAAAACTACTAGAGGGGCTGTAAACCCATGGCTCACAGGCTTCCTCCTTGTGCTCATGCGAGAAAGGGATAATCTCTGGCATAAGGCCAAAGCAACGTGCAAACTGACAGAACTCATGGCTTTTAAGTCTGCCAGAAACAATTGCACAAAACTTACTTGGCAAGCTAAGGCAACATACTACAATGAACTTCTAAAAAGGAGTTGGGGCCATGGTAAGAAATTCTGGGACTCTGTAAAATCACTAACTGGGAAACCCTCCAAAGTTGAACTGGGGCTTATAATCACCGACACTGGATCGCATCAAAAGCCTGGTGATCTAGCCAATGCTTTTAACTTGGCTTTCAGTGATCTAAGCATGATACTCCCCAGTAACTACCTGACCTCCTCAACCCTTGATCGTGTCCCAATCACCCCCTCGACTCATATGGCCAAGATCAACATACCCCTCTTCTACTTCAAACTGATCACCAGATCTGACACTACCAAATATGTTAAGCACATACTAGGAAAGACAAGGATGGGGAGCGACCTTATTGACATGAGGCTGGTGGCACTTGTGGTAAACGGGCTGATGGATCCACTCACTAAAGTTTTCAATGCCTCACTAAAGTCAGGAGTGTTCCTGACAAATGGAAGGAGGCGTATGTCACCCTCTGTCCTCAACATAGGGATGCCACCAACCTGTCAAACTACAGGCCCATCTCCATTCTCCCCTTGACTAAAGCCCTTGAGCAAATGGTCTCCAAACAGCTCAAGGATTTCCTTTATACAACCTACTTTGTGCCCAGCAACATGGGTTCCGTAAGACCATTCTACAATCACTGCTCTGGTTGGACTGTACCTCCAAAATCTACAATGCCTTTGATGATGGACTGGCTGTAGGATCCATCTTTACTGACCTCACAAAGACATTCGATACAGTCAGCCATTAGCTCCTCCTGCACTACCTACTCACTTTAGCCCTGTCCACAGACACAGTCACATGGTTCAGGAGCTACCTCTCGGGCGGACTCAATGTGTCAAAATAAAAGGCACTCTATCTGAGCCAAAGAGGTGAGTCTTGGTGTCCCCACGAGGCTCAATACTGGGGCCACTCCCTTTCAGCCTCTTCATTAACCCCTGCCCGCAATCTGCCCAGCGCATCGTACAAATGCTGATGATGCGGTCGCTCCGAAGTGGATAAAATCTACCTCTATCATCCACGAACTTGATGAATCTTCACCAACTTGAGGTATGGTTCACTAATAATAAACTAATACTAAAATACTAAAAGCCAGCAGAATAGGCCAGACGGTCCTTCGTGTCTGCTCGGTAGCCAGCCCTATCAGGCACTCCGCCTCCACTCCCTTGTCCCCGTGAGGGTCAATCTTGGCTCAATACCCCCATGTATCTGTCCCACTCCTCTTGAAGCCCTCCACAGTGCCTTGCTCAACTAGACTCCCAGAGAAAGTATTCCATGGCTCCACCACCGCTCTGTGAAGTAATGCCTTCTACATTCTCCCCTATAGGTTCCTCCTCAATTTCCATTCATGCCCTCTAGTTTTGTGCCCTTTGCTTTAGCCTGAACATTTCTTTGGCTCTACCCCTGTTAATCCCCTTCCCATATTTGAAAACCACAATCATGTTCCCCGTATCTCTCCTCTCCTCCAGTGAATACAGCCCAAGGGCTTCCAGCCTATCCTCACAGGTCCTATCCCCATGCCCTGGATCATCCTGGTTGCCCTCCTCTGGACCCTCTCCAACAGTACTACGTCCTTCTTAAGATGCGGCCTCCAGAACTGCACACAATACTCGAGGTGTGGCCTAACCAAGACATTGTACAGAGGTAGGATCACCTCACTCCTCCTGGACGTTATTCCTCAGGCTATGCAGCCCAGTAACTTGTTTGCCTTTGCCGACGTTCTTCTGCAGTTCTCACTGTTGTTCATTTTGGTGTCTACCACCACCCCGAGGTCCCTTTCACTCAAAGTGGCTTACAGTAGGACCCCTCCCAAGGTATAAACATGCCCTGGGTTTCCGACCCCCAGATGCAACACCCTACACTTCTCCGGATTAAACCTCAGCCACCACCTCCTTGACCAACCCTCCAGAGTGTCCAGATCCCTCTGGACTGCCACCCCTGCTTCCTCCCCGTCGGCCAATGCTCCCAGTTTAGAGTCATCCGCGAATAGGCTCATCCTACTCCTAACTCCTGCCCCTGTATCAGAGACATAGGCATTGAACAGAAGTGGCCCCAGTACCGAACCCTGGGGCACCCCACTGATGACCTTCCTAGGGGAGGAGACAATCCCTCTAACCACCACCCTCTGTGTTCTATCTGTAAGCCAGTTTTCCACCCATCTAAGCAACTGTCTTCCCACCCCCATCTCCCCCAACTTTGCCAATAACCAGAAGAGGGGTACTGAGTCAAACACCTTACTAAAATCCAGATATAAAACATCCACTGGTCTCTGTCTCAATTACAAAAGACTAAAAGCATGCTTTTCTTGGTCCCACAAAACCAAAAGAAATTTGGGAAACTAGCAAGTACAGAGTAGCAAGGAGGCTGAATTGGAGCAGGTAGGCACTTTCAAATATCACGGGGTTCACTTAGATACTGCCCTTTCATTCACACATTATTACTGACCATGTAGTCAAAACAGCCAATGCAAAACTAGGTGTCCTGTATCGATACAGACACTATTTGCCGTCTGAGGCTCTAAAGATGGTCACAAGTAGCACAGTGCTATCTACCACCGACTACGGCCTAGTAATTTATGGTGCTGGCACTGAAACAGCCCTCAAAAGGGTAAAAACCCTTCTCAATAAAGCATGTAGGCTGGTCATGGGAGCAGACCGTTTCACTCACACTTGTAACCTTTATAAGGCAACTGGTTGGCTAACCCTTCATCTCAGGGCCCAGTACCAGGCCTGCCTTCTGGCAAAGAAAGCTTTGCTCAGGCAGGCACCTGAAACTACCTCTTGTTTATTCAAACTAAATAAACCAACTGTCAGTGCAAGGGCATCCAAGGGTGGATTGGTGGTACCCTGAAGCATACCTCAATTGCTCAGAGATTTCTGTCTTATAGGGGACCCAAGTGGGTAAATAATCTCCCCTCTGACCTTCTTGAATGTGGCAAGGTCAGCTCCTTCAAAGCTGGACTCAGAGCTTTCCTAGCCCACGCCTGTATTTGTGAGTGCCCCAACAAAAACTAGCCAGTAAATTTACACACTCAAAGTGTGCCCTGCCTATTATAACTCTAGCACTTGAATTGTCCCAAACAACTCCTCCCACCCACCTCTACTGCTTAATTATCCCCCTTCTCCACTCACCACCATCACCACACCATGCCCAGATGCCCAGTTCCTCCCCCGCTTACCATCTCCCTCACCACGCCACCCCCACCTGAACCACTCCCCCCCCCTTTTTTTTTTTTTAATTAACTCCCTACCTCCCCCAATCTGCACCATGGACCTTCCTATCCATACGATAATGCCCCTCAGGCTGCCACCCGCTTACTATCTCCCTCACCCTACCCACCCCACCTAAACACTCCCTCCACACTCTCACCACCTACCCACCCGACCCTCTCTCCCCCAGTCACATCAGAGATCCTGTTTCAAAAAGCCTCCTCAGGCTACCACTATGTTTCAGCATCAACAACAACAAAATAAAAAAAAAAAACCACTTACTGGCGGCCTTACTCTTCTCATGCACTGGCTACCTGAAATGTGTCTTTGTCCTGTGCTGAATTTCTGAACTAACTGTTTTCTCAAGTATAACTGACGATGAAGTAATCACTTAAAATTATATGGCTAACCTATAGCCTAATTGGAAAGTGTTCAGAACATCACTACATTTTTTATGTATGCTATAAAACCCTCCTTGTTTGCCATAAAACCATGTAATCATGATATCATAACACGTAAATGTCTCTGTTTGTATGCTGCTGTACTGTTAATCTCCGTTTTTGTTCTTTGTTTTGACCTGGAGCCTTTGTAAATGAGCCCTTTGCTCAAAAG
The DNA here is from genome assembly GCA_016271365.2 of Neoceratodus forsteri. Classification (NCBI taxonomy): domain Eukaryota; kingdom Metazoa; phylum Chordata; order Ceratodontiformes; family Ceratodontidae; genus Neoceratodus; species Neoceratodus forsteri. The sequence continues at coordinate 32,265,127 of CM057453.1, forward strand.
GTATTAATCCCCAAACTGAAATAAAAAAAAATAAATAAACCCTCATCCAGTACCGGTATGTTAAGCTCTTCCAAAATTCTCCATCAGTTGTTCCAACCTGTACTCTGCCGATATAGAATCTCATAAAGTCTCTCAAACATTTCCTAATTTTTATTCCCTCTTATACCAGCTTACCTTCCTTTGTACTGATATTTGCTATTCTCTGTAACATTTTGCCTCCCTTCATTAGACGTACCATCAAGGGACCCAGTCTATTTCCCCATTCATAGATCTTTATAACATTTTGGATCTAGCTTCCTCCGCAAGACACATATTTAAAGCTTCTCTTGCTCCCTGTAGTTCCTTCAGTAGCTCAACATTTTTACTCTCTATAGCTTTACCTTCTAGGTCCATAACCTTCTTTCCTAGCTCCACCTGCTTCATCCTCTTCTCTTTCTTCACCCTAGTTGTGAACCCGATTGTAACTCCCCTCATGCAAGCCTTTCCTGCCTCCCAAAAAGTGCCTACCATTACTTACCTTACTGTTTCTAACTATCACATATATTTTTTAACGTATTCGAAATTCCTTTTTGCCAGCAAATATGTATGGAACTGCCACCCTCCTCCCCTCTCCCTTCCCAGCTCAAGAGCCATCTCCATTTGCACCACAGCATGGTCCGATACAAATATTGGACTGTGTCGCATTTATTACCTGGGGGTAGATATCCGTTTGTGTATAGATTATATTGTCCAATCTAGACCAGGAAACATGTGGGTGAGAGAAAAAAGTATATTCCCTGGCCCCTGGGTTGGAAGTCCGCCATACGTCCATCAAATTCAATTCAGAAAGCCCCACTTGCCATTGTTGTACAGCCCCCACCACCCTGGACCTTGTCCTGAGTAATCCAATCTGGAATCTGCCACACAATTGAAGCCCCCCCCCCCCGAGAAAAAATCATCAGATTCGGAAATTGCTCCTTTATTAAAATATCTAATATTTTCTGATAAAGGACGGATCCATTACCAAGGAGGGATATATGCTCCAAGCGTCATTTCCTTCCGTTTGCCTCCCTACTATGAAGATATACCGACCTACTGTAGGGTCCTTAACTGTCGTCTTATTTGGAATGGAAATTTTTATTTACCAATATAGCCATCCCTCTTGTGGGAGTTGTAAGATGATGCATGGCAGGCTCCCAGCCCCCCAGTTTCCCATGTTCTTTGCAGACAACTGAGTTTTTGCAAGGCTACACACTCATCCCTTTGCTTGAGTGCTGCTAACTCCTTCGTTTTTTGCTGGGATGTGAAGCCCTTCACATTCCAAGAAATAACTGTTATTATTTATTTTATTTTTATTCAATTTTGATAACCCGGTAGGCCCACTGAGCCCCGAAGGTCCCTTTTTCAGGGGTGACCCGGATTTAGTTATAGAGTACAATCAGTTCACATACATAGCAGTTTGGTGTATTGACCATTTTGGTTACAATCTGGTCAGTATACTGACTCACTAGGGAATTACACATTCATACATTAGGAATCAACAGAGCTTGTACTGACCATTTTGGTTCACTGTAGACTGATCTTTTACCATCTTTGTTTCCATTTAAGACCTTCATGCCCCTCAAGTGGGTTCCATTCTTTTACCTTCTGTGATCTGTATTTCTGCTTTCCAAATGCATCTCTTTGGTTACCTATGTGATCTGCATAAACATTAACTATAGCTAACAATAGTGATAAACAAACACCCAAACAACATTCCCTATATGATTATCTTTTCTGCCCGTCCCCCCGACCATCCTCATATTTTCTTTCCCTTTGTCTCACTCTCCCCATTTTGTCAGCCTGAACTGAAGAATTTGCTATCCTCATATCAGACCTATGTACCGCCCCATGCCTCCGCATTAATTTTGTGTTTACTATGATTTTTGCGTTCTCATTTCTTTCTTCTCCTTCCTTTAATGTATTTCCTTCCTACTGCTTGTAACCCCTTGCTCCAAAATCATATCTCCGTTTGTCTTTTGTACCTGCTCCCCTTTCTGATTCTCTTCCAGAAAGATATTAATACCTTCCCCCTCCAAACATGGCAATTCTCACAAGGATTGCGCAAGTGCACCCGCCTCATACTGTCCCAGTCTGCTCCAGCAGGCTCCCCGTGCAACCTCCACATGACCCATTTATCATCCTCTAGCGTAGGGTTTCCCTACTGTGTTTTGTATGGTGTTTGGGTGGTAGCATGACACAGCAGTTTCAGAGCACAGCAGCAGGGTGGGAGCGCAACATTTGGTGGAACAACAGGCTTGGAGCTGCATCAAGGGACCAGGGTGTCTGTAAGTGTGGCTGGCAGGGAACAGAATGGAGCAAAGGTGTTCAAGTGGCACGTTTCCAGGGGTGTGATAGAATTGTACTTTGTAAGGGCAATAGTTTAGGCTGTGTAACTGAAAGTGTGTTGGTTTTGAAAACCTTTTAGAGATTTTTCTTTACTATCTTTTTTAGCGTTTTACACATTTTGATGAGAGATTTTGATGGTGCCAGGCGGTATTTGAATATTGTAGAGGTTATTTAATGGATCGTTATGTTCTTGTTTTTTGGTTTGTCAACTGGGCTAATTATTAAGTGCTTAATTTTGTTTACTGGTGTTGTATGACTTTTGTGAAAGTAGTATACAGCTTCATTTGCAGTGGTATACAGGGAATAACTGCTAACCTATTCTATAAGGGTAAAGTTCCATCCTTATATTTCATTTTGATTGGTATGTTTAGCACCTTACAGCGCACCATGCTGGCGACCCAGATTCAGGAATGGACTCTGGTCGCTGGGGGTCAACAGGGAGGAGAGGATCTAGCATCCGTGAGGACTGCTCTCTCCTCTCCTGTGGTGGATAGCAGGGTCAAGATTGTTTGCAGCGCCCCCGTGGAGACCGAGCACTGCATGAGGGTTGCAATAGGGGAAGCACCAGAAAAAAGCAGAAATCACTCCAGGATTAGCTGGATGACAGCTGCCGTCCGCCTGACACCTCAGAACTCCTGACAGAGCCACGCCCACCTCAGCAGCGCTCTGGGACCAAGTAGCGAGTGTGCTGGATGCCTGCCTGCAGTGCCTTCCCCTCAGAGAAGAGGGACCCGCTCAGCAAGCGGTTATGCCAGGCTACCCTGGGAAGGCTGCAATATGAGGTAAGAGGCTTGTGGGAGTAGTAGGGGTTGTCTGAGACCATGCGGCGCCGAAGGGTGGCGGGTCTCAGAGCACATAGGAGATAAAGAATGTAAAAAATATATATATTTTTTTTTTTTAAACTTCAATAAAATCATGATCGGTCATTAAAGGTATGCTGGGCCAGCCCCATGGCATGGCAGCCACTCAGCACACTGCCATCTGGAAGACCGTGGTTCACATTTGAGCCCTGGAATCTCACACTGAAGCCGGCTGGGAACCAAGCATGTCACAGAGATGAGAAGCCCAGTTCCTAGGGAGGGTAAGGAATGGAATCACACAAAGTCAGCTGGGAACTGAGCACATCGGAGATGAAGTGCTCAGCTCCCAGGGAGGATGGAATGGCATCACATGCAAAGCTCCCAGGGAGAGAGACGTCCTGGAATCAAACACTGGAGCTGGCTAGGCACAGAGCAGATCTCAGAGATGAGACACCAGCTTCTTGAGAGCAAGGGACTGGAATTATACGCTGAAGCTGGTCGAGCACTGAGCACATCACAGAGATGAGGCACCCCGTTCCTAGGGAGGGGTAGACCTGGGTCACTCAGCATCTGTGCACCTCCTGCCAAAATGATAACAGAGCAGAATTGGTGTTAACTGTGATGGCTGTCAGTTGCTCACCCTCCCAGCCAGAGGAAGAGTGCAACTGTAGGGATCACAATCACTGGAGCGGTTAACAAGGGGAACCATAAGGAGGAGATATTTAACTTAAAAAAAAAAAAAAAAAAAAAGAATATTAAGGAAATAAAAGCAACCCAGGGGTGAAATTTACAAAGTTGTGATGGCAAGTGATGCACCAAAACAAAAAGGACAGCACCATCACAAAAAAAAAAAAAAAATTGATACTTCTTATTGCTTAATAAATTGTGCACAACACTCACAAGGAACTGCAGCCATAACACAGAGACGCCAACAAAAGGCCTAAGGTCTTCAGACATGTCGCACACATGCACATTGTTTTAGTGTTTTATTTTTTCATTTTGGTGCCGTTAACTGGACAACCACATCTGGTGGTGGAGTGGCTACATCAAGTTGCTTCTTAGAATGCAGAAGTTGCCATTTATCAAACTGTGTATGAGCTGTCACAATCAGATGTTGTTCCTTGCAGCACGTCTCCAACTGCACATGTATCTGTCAACAGGGGCTAAGTCAGCCTACAGCAAAACAAAACTGGCCCAGTTGACTTGATTGCTGGCCACACACACGTGCACCAACAAATGCGGAACTGTTGCTCTCTGGCTCCCAGCACCCACCTGTGTCCAGAGACAGAAGGCCAACACAGCCCATTTAAGCAATAATAATCCAATAATCACTCTCTAGGGTCGTAAGGCAGCACAAGGCATAGCAGACTGCCACATACCTCTAGAGAGTAATTCACCTATAGCATTAACACCACCCCAAGGAGTACCTTGCTACTACAGAATTAAAATGGAAACATAAACAGTGGTGTACCTTGTTCAACTTGTGATTATGGGCTACATGAATGTTAATCAGAGATGAACATAACACTGATAGAATGCTTAAAGACAAACAGGAAGCTTTATTTCTCAGACCCTTTTTATAGTTGAAAATAGTCCTGGACACAGTGCAGGTAGCAAGGCTTGAAAAATCCAGTGCCAGTCTTAAAAAACAAAATGTCAGAGAATACACAGCTACTACAAAAAAAAAAAAACACACACAAGAAAACTTTGCTTACGTCCACTAGCAACATTATGGTAGTAACTTGTGTGTGTGGAGGGCTATAGCAGTTCTAACCCACAAAGACTGAACACAGAGGTGGCAAACTACATGGTCTAAACAGATGCCAACTCCTGAGACACTTCAAATAATTCATGACTCTTTTGAATAGAATTTTTGGAATGTTGCTTCAGTACATCAGATGACTTCTCACGTCTTAAACATGCCCCTTTTTCACCATGCTACGATTACCATAACAAAAAAAAACAGAAAGCATTAAGATGAACGAAAATGCATTTTTAACTACGTGTCGTGAAGGAAGTAAATGATGACACATTTTGCTTATGCAGTGATAGAGGAGGGTGCCCACATGCTTCTGGTATGCACTCCAATACTTTTCAAAGCAAGGTTAAAATCAGTTACACTTTACGAATGCTGTGACAGGTTACACTTCTTGGCCTTGTTTTACCCCTCTTTTGATCTTGGCTCTGCCCCCCCCCCAATGGCTCTCCCCCCACCCCAGTACTTGTAACAATCACACGGGAGTACAGTGTGCATATTTATGGAACACATACAAACAGAGGAGAGAAAAAAGTAAGTGCTGAGGGTCCACCTTTTTTTTTTTTTTTTTTTTACAGCCAGGACAATTGGCCAGCCACTGCCTTCTAGGCCAACACCAAAGCCACCCCAGAATGGGCCTGATGGTGGTGTGAGGCCAAGCAACCTTCCTCCCTGGGAGCCAAGTGCTCCCCTCCACGACACTCCCAGGCAGCCTCAGCTAGAATGTAATGGTATCACGGTTTTATGGTATACTGCAGTATCAAACATCACAGTACTGATACCAAGGGCAATTTCCAAATACCTCGACTACAGTGGTTCACAGTATACCACAGTATTCAGACCTTTCAATAAATTTTCTTTGCATTTTCAGGGCCAACTGTCCCTTCCACACCGACTCTCCCTGATGCAAGAGTTGGAGGAGGCTTCTTTTGTGTTCAAAAATCACTTCTGTAATACCGTGGTATAACAGTAACATTGGTATTACATGCGACGGTTATCATATACCATCAGAATTTCATACCGTGACATCCCTAGCCTCAGCACTGTATTTATGTCAGCCTCAAATGTTAGAGGCACAATGTACGGACTTTACAGCACTGGTCTAGCCCAGGCTGTGACAATTACAGCACTGGGGAAGCACAGGCTAGAAATGGAATAGAGAAAAGCAGAAAAGGAGAAGTACTGTCTCCCCATCTGTGTGTAAGTGTACTGCATAGAATGCTTGTTACAAGCCACCAGCAGAACTTCTGAAATCACCATGGACACACCGAAATTGGACAGTTCTACGTCATCAGGAGCCAGGCATGAAGTTGCAGGAATGGAAGGCTTCTGGGTGTTACAGACTGCCTTGGTCCTACCTCTGCAGCCCCATACAAAGTTGGAGATGGATAGCAGGTTCTTCTGCAATCTGCCAGAACAGAGGGAACCAAATTGGTCTGGGCCACAACAGTAAAGGGACAATACAACTCTCAAAAAAAAAAAAAAATAATAAGATTTCCATGCCCTGGAGCGAAAAAGCAGAAATGTGGCAGTTTTTCATTGTGTGGGGATGCAAAAAGGTCCAACTCCAGAAGACTTCGGCAGGCAGAGGACTGAAACCACATCGTCCACAATTGACATGTTGCAACAGTCTGCAAGGATGCTCTAAGAGCTGGGCAGAAATGTGGAAACAGTGTATATGTTTTGTGCCAGGACCCAGTCCCACACATTCATGTATTCTCTGCAGAAGATATAGGAGAGGGTTCCTTCTGGTTTGTTAAAGCAGCATGAAAGAAAAGACTGTCTTGTCCATACCACAACACTGCCCATTTGCACCAGCAGAGCACGGCCCTGTTTGTGAGGGACAGAGGCCCACAGGCCAAGAAGAACAGCCCTCATTCTCCAGAATGTTGATGTGAGAGGTCATTCTGAAAGGGACCACAAACCCTTTTTTTTTTTTAGGGAAACCAGACTGGGCCCCATCCTGTTGCAGGGTCCTCCCTAGTGAGGACCTCCTATACTAAGGGAATTTTATGGAGAAAATAATGGGACCCCCCCCCCCCAAGCAGAAGGGAGTGGTCCTACCACCAGCAGAGTGTTGAATAAAGAGTTTGTGACAAAGATAGTGTTACTACTGAAGAGAACAAAGAAGCAGTGTAGGTAATCAACCCTTTCAAAAGCATCCAAACATAAATATATTTATGGATGTTTCTCTGGAAAGAAGTAAATGTACCACCACATTAAAAAAAAAAAAAAAGTCAGATTTCTTCTTCTGTATATTCCTTTATTCTTTAGCATTGTCAGAGTTTCAAAAGGAAAATTCCATCAATCAATTCATCAACCCATCATTCCATACTTGGTATGTCATCCATACAATTGCTTCCGTATGCCTTTGTATTATTCTGTTACTGTTTCAGACTAAAACAGGTCCCTTCTTCAGATCAGAGGGCTGTGTGTGTGTTCCAAAGTCTTTGTGGAACGTGTTTAGAAAGGAACCACCTGGCAGTGGCACTTGTCTACTAGTTTCTCATTTTAAGCCATCTCAAGGGAAGGGCAGCTGCAGAATAAGGAGTGCTAGCTGCACATTCAAGCAGACTTGATAGACCACTAGGCATTTTTCTACTGGCAAATTTCATATGTTCGTATGTTCGTAAGTTACTAGTGTAGTTTTGTTAAATGCTTCCTTATTCCAACTTTCCTTCCATGTTAGAGTTGTAAAGGATTCAAATGCGCCTAGTAATGCCTCTGATCAGATCTTCAGGGCTACAGTTTAACAGTGCTGAGATGCGGTTTGCTCCTACTATTAGTTGGCATGCCGACTTCAAGGTTCTTTCTTCCATTTATTTAGTTCCGTTTATGATTCCCAGTCATCATCCTCCCCTCCTCCTGGCTGATGCGGTGGAGGGAGAGGCGGTATGACACTGGACATTCTGGCACAGGCACCACCAGGAGCACTTGGAGCATCACCATTGCCCCCGTCACCTCCTGCAGGTCCTTTCCCTGAAATGCCTTTCCGCCTCATTGCCAATTTATTAAAGAGATCTGACATAAGGTCACCTCCGCCACTGCTTCCTCCTCCTCCTACTACTGTAGCTCTCACTTGCTCTTGTTCTTTCCGTTTCTTTTCCAGTTTTCTTTGCTTGACACTGCCGAGTTTAGCCTTCCCGATCCCTCCTGCCTGCCGGATGGATTCCAGCAGGCTGGCGCTGCCAGTTGAAGGTTGTGCCACTTCCTGCAGAGCTCCCTGAATGGGTCCTGCAGACTGGTTGATCCCTCCAACATCCCCTGAAGGCAGTGACACAGATAGGGGAGGAGGAAGTGCAGTTACAGTGAAACAAGGTCCTGGTGGAGGAAGTTCTGGGGGCACCTGCAGAGGTGGTGGTATCACTCCTACATCCGGAAGATCTGGTCCGTTGGTTTCAGCTGGTTGCATACTGAAGGTGGTAAGTTCTGGCATGCTGCTGCCTGGCACAGATGGTGCAATGCTAGGACCCAGGTCAGCACTATACATGAGGTAGTCAGCAATACCAGGCAGGTCTGGCAGGTAAGATGGAACATCGATTTCAGGAACCTGCCCCAGATTTAGCACACAGAAGTAATTCTCAGTAGTCTGTCTCTCCAGCTGGTCTCGTTTGGTAATGGACAGTGGGGCCTCAAAAGGCTTTTCTTCCTTCTCCGTCTTCAGGGTCATGTGGGTCTTTGTTACTGCTCCTGCTAGAGGATCCAGGAAGATATATTTTGTGTACAGATTTTCCGTGGTGTTAAAGAGTAACAAGGAACTGATGGAGCTGATGTTTCTCGGCAAACCACCTAGGCCTTCTTGTGCTTCATCTTCCTCTCGACGCTATGTGGTTACACAGACAGGGAAACACTTCAGCTTCTCCTGTAATGCATTTTCATCTAGAGGCTGATGTTTGCTCTGGATTCTGTAGCGAGGTCGTTTGTGTGCAGCTGGGTCATCTGCCCCATTGAAGATGGACCTGTACTCCTGCAGTTTATCTGGGACAGGGTACTTTGCACTGGAGAACACCTTGATAGCCTTCCTTTGATACTTTCAACCTTGGCCTGAGCCAAAGTGATTCACTCAGATCGAGGCGGCTTCGGTTAGTCTCCACATTCTGAGAAATTCTCATAAAGACGTCACTGGAAACTTTCTGCAGGTATTGCAGAGCATCTGCAATCTGCTGTATGGCCTCCTCTCTCCACAGTTCAGGCTGGATCAATGGCACTGAATACACCTGCCCTTCCAGAACGAGCTTTTGGGTCATCCTGGTTACCCTTCTTTTGTCCAGGAAAAAAAAACAACGACCCTGTCCAAATGTTTCCACAGTTAATCCCCTTGTGGCACACATGACCCACTGTCCGACTGCCCCCCCCCCCCCGACCATTTATTTTCAGTTCTGATAAAGACATTTCAATCTTGCAAAAGGAAGCATGCTCTGCCAGAATGGTGTATGAATTATGAAGAGGTACAACTGGAGGGATGCGCATCAGGACCAGCCCCACACTTGAGAGTGGGGCCCTTTGTGCTGACTGTTCCCCTTTAACAAGTCACAGTTTGACTAGTGTATTTTGTGGTATAGACAGTTTCTCTCCCACTAAGCACAGCTCGAGGGGAGGCACTATTATTTATTGATTTATTTATTTCTGATAACTGGATAGGTGCACTAGACATGGAAATGCCTATTTTCAGGCATGACCTGGGAGGGTACAAGTCAAACTATAAAACTGAAGTGATAAAAGTACAGTTCGGATCGGAATAAAAAACAAAATGGACAAATAAGAAGAATATTAGTGAAATCTAGACAAACTGGAAACTCTCTGGACCTCAAACTTGTTGCTCTCACCTTAGATGAAATACTGGAACCCCTTACTAAGATTCTTGACCTCTTGCCACAACTGACAATTTCCCCAACTATGGAAGTCAGCCCTAGTAACCCCTGAACATAAAAATGGGGATCGGACCTTCCACGCAAATTATAGACCAATACCTACCCTCCCTCCGTTATCTAAAGCGCTCGAGTGCATAGTTGTGGATCAGCTGGTTGACAGCCTTGAAAAATACTCAATCCAATGCCTGCAGCAACATGGTTTCAGAAAAGGGCATAACACCACTATGGTGCTGATGGAGTTCTCCGGTTACATTCATCAATCACTTGACTGAGGTAACTTAGCTGGTGTGTCATTCATAGAACTAACAAAGCCCTTGAAACGTTCACCAGCTACCCCTTCTTCAGCACTTGACTTCCACTGGTCTTCTCCCCGACGCGATGCACTGGTTCAAGAGTTACTTGAAGACTGCTCCCAGCAGGTGACAATAGCAGCCAATGTCACCTCTGACCAGCAGCTTGTCTGCTCTGAATACTGCAGGATTCTACTTTAGACACCTTCTTTTTAGCATCTTTCTCGACAGCTTCCCATGAGCCTGCCACTAACAAATCCTCCTTTACGTGGAGGACGCCGTCATCCTTACTAGTAACCCTAACCCCAACCCCATGCAACTGGAACACCACCTGCAACGTAGCTTTGAGGAAGTGGAGGACTGGAGGACTGGTCCTAAAAACACAAATTGGTCCAACACTACAAGAAAACTAATGTCATGATGTTCAGCAGCGCTTGCAGTAAACACAAATCCCAACCTCTAACCATCAGGAACTGCCTGGGTGTCGCCCTTGAACAAGTCCAACACTTCAAATATCTAGGGGTCACTCTGGACAGCTCCCGGTCTTTCGCCCAGCACACTGATAATGTTTCCAGAGCTGTCAATATCAAGATCGGATTACTTCACAGACACAAGCACTGTCACCTGAAGCTCTCAAAATTGCAATACTTAGTTCTGTCATTTCTATTGTCGACAATAGACTGGTCATCTACGATGCAGCCTCCACCTCATCTCTCCGTAGGATAACCGTGGCACTAAATAAGGCATGCAGACTTCTCATTGGTGCAGCACGCCTCACTCACACTTGTGATTGGTATGCTCAAACAGGATGGCTTCAGCTAAGTGGGAGGATATAACATCAAACCTACCTGCTAGCTAAAAAAGCACTTCTCAGCCACCTGCCCCCTGGCATTGAAGGCCTCTTAACCTCTCACTGCAGCTTTCAGCATACTCAAAGCTCAGCCAACCAATTTCTCCATGTTCCTAGATGACGGACAACTCAAAGGACAGCACTCATTTGCCTGCAGGGCACCTCTTTGGTTTAAAGCACTCCACAGCAATATCTCGACAATACCAAAACTGGGTCCTTTCAAACACATGCTCTGTCAACAGTTCATGACTAACAGTTCATGTGACTGCTCTACCTGAGACACCACCATTGCGGGTTTGCCCTACTCATGTTCTCTCACTATATGTGAATTGACCTTTAGCCCCTTGCTTACCCTCCACCCCCACCTATCCCATCCCCCCTTTCCTCTAAATCTGCTACCCCTTCCTCCCTTCTGCTTCCCCTGTCCACCCCTCTGCTAGTACCCCGCTCTTACTACCTCTGTCTACCCTAGCTTAACAAGGCCTTCTGGCTGCCTCCACTTTTCTTGATTCACCCCCTCTCCCTGCATTGCACTGTCCACCATCCAATCAAATAGTTTTTACTTGTAGATACAAAGTATGCCTTGTGTTATCTGTGATGCTGTTTTTCAACAACCTTTGTTTGTTTATCCTTCCACACTGATGTGGAACCTTTGTAAATGAGCCACTTTGTGCTCAAAGCAAGGTACTGAAATCCAAGATTGAATGAATAAATAAATAGCAGCCAGCCCGGTGGCGCTGAGGGTTGAGGCGGTGGACGCCACACCTCGCACCATGTCGGCGACCCAGGTTTAAGAGCAGACTCGGGTCGCAGGTGGGTCAGCCGGGAGGAGAGCCCTTCTCTGCATTGCCTCGAGCTGGTTAATGTTTTTTGCTGCCATTATACAACATCGGAAAGAGGATCAAGCCATGAGGAACCCCGCAGGTCACCTGCTAGGAGGGAAGAACTAAAACCAATGCAACACTGTACCAAAATCCTCACAGTTCCTCAGACAAGATGGCAAAACCAAGTAGTCCACAGGGTCAAATGCCAACGTGAGACAGAGGAGAATCACCTTCAAGTAGTCCTTTCAATCCTTTGCGAGGAGACTGTTCATCACCTTTACTAGGACATTCTCTGTGCCGTCTTGAGATCCGTGTCTGTGTTGAGGTCTGACCCCCAATTGGAATGGTTCATAGATAATAAACAAGCTGAGCCTCCCAATGTGATGTATTAAGTCTCACATTGTGTCCAGGCACAGTAACAGTAGAACAAACAAGGGGTCAAGCATTAATGTATTTTTGCAGTGCCACCTCTCTTTCAAGAAAGGACTGAGCTTAGAGCATGCTCATAAAATGTAGATGCTCCGCTCCCCACAATACCACCAGCATTTGGCTATACAAGTTATTTATTTATTGAGTTGTACCTCTCTGCTGCTGCAGTTCTGGGGTTACGAAGATAAGGAGGGGAGTTTTTCCATGCACGTTCCCTCCATTCATATCAGAAAGGCGGAAGTGATCCTTCCATTGTACAACTGCTTGGTTAGGCCACGCCTCGATTATTGTGTGCAGTTTTGGAGACCACATTTAAAAAGAGACATTACACTCCTAGAGAGGGTCTAAAGGAGAGCAACCAAAATGATCTGGGGCCTGGGGAGAGGATCTATGAGGAGAGGCTCAGGGAGCTCGACATGTACACCCTGGAGGAGAGGAGGGACGGGGGAAGGGACATGATAGAGGTCTTTAAATACATGAAAGGGATCAATAAAGGAGGCCCAGTCAGGGTGCTCCAAAGGAAGAGGGTTGGGCAACGAAAGGTCAGGGGTGTAAGCTGGAATGGGCAGGCTCAGAGGGGAGAGGAGGAGATGTTATTTCACTGAAAGGATAGTGAAGCTGTGGAATGCACTGCCCAGGGAGCCTGTAAAGATAGAGACCGTGGACGGGTTTAAATGGGGATGGGTCGGGTACAGGGAGAATAAATCTGACCAGGTCCAGTACAGGTGGAACATCTGGGACTGGGGACAGTATAACCGGGGGCACACCAAAATCGACCCTCAGTGCGGTGCTGAAAATCGAGCAGACTCGAGAGACCGTTAGGGCCCTATTCTGCTGGCATTTTTGTATGTTAGAAAGGGCTTTAATAGTGTCAACACAAATCTGATTCCAATGCCTTCTGGTAAACGTCCGAGTTAATTCCACTCCTACTCAGGAAATCCTGCTGGTATTACATCAACCGCCTATTCCTGCAAACTTTTATAAAGCATGGAGAAGATGATGCCCCGCCATCAGTAAGTCCTAGGATTTCACCATTAGTCGGAACATGACAAGGCATTACACTGAAGCAGTACACTGTATCTTCAGCTGTTAGAAATGCGCCCTAGCATGAAACAAACATAAGATATCGTCTCTTATTGGGCCATTCCACCACCTCTTTAATGTCAATTCTGAATAAATAAGTGCCATGAAAAATTAAGCATGGACCATCCCCTTATTGCCCAACTTTCAACATGCAATGACCTGGTAAAAAACAAAACGTGTGTTGACAGTTTATAGCTGCACCACTGCTGATGCTTCAGCAATGAGTGAGCACTCAGCAACATATCCACAGCTTCCGAAAAAGCCATACATCCTTTGCAAGTACAACATTCTCATAGCTCAACAATGTGAAAAGCATCACAATATTTAGGGGAGGTTATACAGTACAACTGAGTCCCAGAGTTTAATGGGACACTACAATCCTCAAATGGGGGGAAATGCTACAAGTCTCGATGGCTGAGAGGGACCTGGGGGTGGTGGTGGATGTTAAGATGAACAACTCTGAGACTTGTAGGAGGGCAGCAGACAAGACCAACAGGATGCTGGGATGCATCGCTAGGGGGATCACCTCCAGAAGGAGGGAAGTGATACTCCCTCTGTATAACTGCTTGGTGAGGCCGCACCTTGAGTACTGCGCGCAGTTTTGGAGGCCACACTTAAAGAGGGACATTAACCTCCTGGAGAGGGTCCAGAGGAGGGCAACCAAAATGATTTGGGGCTTGGGGGACAGGACCTATGAGGAGAGGCTCGAAGAGCTAAATATGTACACATTGGAAGAGAGAAGGGACCGGGGGGACATGATAGAGGTCTTCAGGTACATGAAGAGGGTAAATAGGGGAGGAACAGTCAGGGTGCTTCAAAGGAAGGAGGAAGGGGCCACTAGAGGGCATGGGTGGAAGCTGGAGGGGGGAAGATTCAGGGAGAAAGGAGGAGGTGCTACTTCACTGAGAGGTGGTGGAGCCATGTAATGCACTGCCTAGGGGCTGGTGGAGGCAGAGACAGTGGAGGGGTTCAAGAGGGTGGGACAGGTACAGGGAAGGGTTCTGGAAGCAAATCCAATGCAGCAAGAATATCCGGAACTGGGAAGGGAGAAGCCAGAGAAGGCGAGGGGGACAGCAAGGTCAGCACCCAGGGTGGGGGCTGACCAAACGAGCAGACACGAAAGACCGTTAGGCCTATTCTACTGGCATTTTAGTATGTTAGTATGTATGTCAAATGCCTTATTCCCGCGATTCAGAAAAGATGGATTAGGAGCAGAAGATCAAGGGTTAAGTTTTGGTATAGTAACACCTCAGGTTTTCATTTTATTGAGAAAGAGGAAGCAGATACAAAGCAAGCAGCTACAGCAATAAATTACACAGAAAGTGAGCAATCACGAAATGTGTTTAGTTTAAACCAGAAGTAAATCAAGAGTTTGATAAAAGGTATTTACAATAGCCTTTTAATGGGACATTGTTATTAGAGCAGGTCAATTGTGAAACTGCCATAATTCTGCTGCTTTTAAATACTACAAAAATGATGTTTGTTAACGCTTCCGGTACAGCTTCACACCTTTCTTTCACTCCAGTCTCAGAGGTAAGAGTAAAGCTCGGGACCAGCACAGTTTCTGGCTCTTTATCTGCACTTGGCAGCCTTGAAAGCAAACAAGTCGTAAAGTAGGTAAGCAGTGTAAACATGCCTTGGAATGCAAGCAATAAGAAGTAATCACAAATGTCAAGTAATAAACTAGAACATGGTAAATTTGTTTTGTTTGTTTAGTACAGATAGCTGTCAATCAGCAAAGGCACGAGGAACCTGGTTAAAAAAAAAAAAGTCAGCACTGCTTGTCATGAGCAGTTAGTAAACTACAGATACAGTACAGAAACTAGCAGAGCAGTTGATAAGATTTCACTTTTCTGAGGCTCCCTGAACTGTAAAGATGCATATTCATTGGGTCAATCTTTTCATTTCAGAACTGCCTGGGAAGATAGGTGGAGTATATTTATATTTTTTGAAAGAGTATTATGTTTATTAAAAGTTTGCAGTTTACAAAGACAGGACACAACAGTATACCAGGGAGCTGGATGTCATTGTCCACCTAGGGACAAATGACCTGGCTGGTAATGGGATCAGAGCAGTGCAAGAGGAGTCTGTAGAGTTGGGGAGGGGCCTTAGACAAGTAGCGCATATGGTATCCTTCTTGGAGGTGCTGCCTGTCTATGGCAAGGGTGATGCTAGGGTACTCCTCGCCATGGAATTCAATGAATGGTTGAAAAACTGGTGTGGAGCTCAGGGTTTTGGCTTCACTGGGGACCAAGAAGCCACCTGGAGGGATGCAGACCTATACTGGCGCAATGGTCTGCATCTGTCCAGGGGGGAAACGAGGATCCTAGGTGACAGGTTTAAACGCTTCACTGGCAAGCATTTAAACTAGACAAGGGGGGAGGCACTGAAAAGAAGCAGGGAAATCCCAGTCACACCCTCCCCCCCCCCAACACACACACAAAATACGGTAATTAGCGAGGTAAACATCAAGCAGAGAAGTCACTGGGGAGCAGCACAGGGGTAAATGCAAAAAAAGGCTAAGGCAGTAAGGACAGAGATGGGGCTAAAAGGGGTAAGGACATCAAAAAATGGAGGGTGATGAGTACCAATGCCCATAGTCTGTGTAACAAGCTCCCTGAACTAGTGGCCTTGATGTAAGAGGGATGTCTGGATATTGTGGCAGTCACAGAAACATGGTACAGAGAACCATGACTGGGATGTCAACATACCAGGATACACAATCTACAGGAGGGACAGGGAGGGTAAATGAGGAGGAGGAGTAGCTCTCTATGCAAGGGAAGGGATCAAAGCAACAGAACTAAGGAATAAACAGGGAGCAGATAAGGCACTCTGGGTCACCCTGGAGACAGGAAATGGCACCACAATCCGCATGTGGGTTGTATACAGACCCCCCATCTCAGGGGGAGAGAATGGACAAGGAAATGATATAAGGTATCCTTCGAATGGCAAAAAAGGGGAGATATTGTTGATGGGGGACCTGAATATGCCAGATGTTACCTGGAGCACCTTTGTTACAGGCACATCCAAGAACAGGGTCATTCTTGATGTCCTACAAGGGGCATGCCTCAGACAGCTAGTATTGGAACCCACTCAGGAGGGAGCAATCTTAGACCTGGTACTATCAAATGGGGATGGAAAAAGAATCTCGGATTTAGGGTGGGTAGCCATCTGGGAACAAGCGACCACCAAACAGTGTGGTTCATGATAAACACAGCCATAGAGTCAAGCCATAGAAAAGCAAGAGTATTGGACTTTAGGAGGGCTGACTTTGGGTAAATGAGAGAGTGCCTCAGAAAAGCACTAGCAAACAGGCAAGAAGGAGGGGTGGAGGAACAATGGGGAGTAATCAAAACAGCCATCACAGAGGCAACAAGTCTTTGTGTGAAGCAAATCAACAAAACGCAATGAAGGAAGAAAACGCTATCGTTCTCAAAAAAGAGGTGGCAGGAAAAAAGTTAAGGAGAAAAGGATAGCATTCAGGAAATATAAGGAAACACAGAAGGAGCAGGACAGAGAACTTTATCAGTTAAAGCAGAAAGAGGCAGGGAAGGCAGTCAGACTAGCAAAAACCCAAACCGAGGAAAGGATAGCCAGCTCTGTTAAGAAGAGGGATAAGACCTTTTATAGGTACATTAGTGAGTGAAGAAAGACCAAGGGAGGGATACTGAGGCTTAATAAAAGGGAGGGAAAGTGGGCAGAGGGTGACAGTGAAAAAGCAGGGATACAGAACAAATATTTCTGCTCAGTATTCACAAAGGAAGAGGAGGGGGAGGTACTTAAACCAAACAAGAGAAACATTCTGGATAGGGAGGTCAATACCAGTCCATTCACAGAAGAAAGGGTTCTGAAAGAACTAGTAAAACTGAAGGTGGACAAAGCAATGGGGCCTGATGGGATTCACCCAAGAATTCTAAAAGAACAAAAGGGTAGAACTAGTGACACCACTGACTACTCTCTTTAACAAATCATGAGAAGATGGGGTGATACCTGAGGACTGGAGGAGGGAGGATGTGATTCCTCTTCACAAAAGTGGGAGCAGGGCAGAGGCAGAAAACTACAGACCAGTTAGTTTGACCTCAGTGGTAGGGAAAATGATGGAATCATTTCTAAAGGAAAGAACTGTTGAGCACCTAGAGGCCAGTGGGGCACAGGACCCAAAGCAGCACGGACTCACAGCAGAAAGGTTGTGTCAGATGAATCTAATAGATTTCTTTGACTGGGTGACCAAAGTAGTAGACCAGGAAGGGGCTGTGGATGTGGCCTACCTAGATATAAGCAAGGCATTTGATACAGTTCCACACAAAAGATTAATACACACATTAGCCGGCCTTGGAATGGGTCCCAAGGAGGTAGCCTGGATAAAAAACTGGCTAGACAACAGGACGCAAAGGGTAATAGTAAACAGAGTCCACAGTGAAGAAAGGAGGGTTACTAGTGGGGTACCGCAGGGTTCAGTACTGGGACTGGTCCTTTTTAATGTCTTTATAAGTGACATTGCAGAGGAACTGGAAGGAAAAGTAGCCTCTTGCAGACGACACAAAGATCTGCAACAGGGTTGATACATAAGATGGAGTGGAAAGGATGAGAAGGGATTTGGCAAGGTTGGAGGAATGGTCAAATGTATGGCAGCTCAGATTCAACACAAAGAAATGCAAGGTAATGCACCTGGAAAACAAAAACCAAGGGGAAGAGTACACAATGGGGGGTGAGATACTGACAACAAAAATGGAAAGGGACCTAGAGGTAATTATATCAGATGACCTAAAGGTGGACAAGCAATGTGAGCAGGCAGTAAGAAGGGCTGGGGTGATACTGGGATGCACAGGGAGAGGCATCACCAGTAGAAAACAGTAAGTTGTTATCCCTCTGTACAGACAGTTGGTGAGATCCCATCTGGAGTACTGCGTGCAGTTCTGGAGACCCCATCTCCGCAAAGACACAGACAGAGTGGAGGCTGTCCAGAGGAGTGCAACCAAAATGGTGCAGGGTCTGCACCAGACGACATACAAAGAGAGACTAAAGGAGCTTAATATGTATACCCTTGAGGAAAGAAGGGAGAAGGGGGACAGGATAGAAACTTTCAAGTACCTCAAGGGAATCAACAATCAACAAAGTCCAAGAGGGTAGTACCGTTCAGGAAAAGAGATGTGCAAGAACAAGGGGGTACAATTTGAAGATGGGGGGGTGGCTCACAGGTAATGCGAGGAGGTATTTTTTCATGTAGATGGTTGTGGATGCATGGAACAGCCTTCCTGAGGAGGTCGTGGAGTCAAGAACAGTGGAGGAGTTCAAGAATGCATGGGACAGACATAAGGCAGTTCTAGTGGGGGTAGGAGGAAGTAGGTTGTTGGTTAACTAGGATCTGCAGCTTATCCATCAGGTAGGAAAATGGGTAGACTGGGTGGGCCAAGCGGTCCTTATCTGCCGTCAAATTGTATGTTTCTATGTTTCTACCACAAACAGTTTGATCAACAACTATACAAATATCCAAACATCCACAGACATAATTACATTTTATTACAACCAAAACATTAGCTTCACACATCTTAATTAATTTCTGATAATATGCTCAGCAGCTCCACTGCACTTTAGTAATACACTTTGCAGTTCTTAGCCCTTCATCCTCTTAATGGGCATTTACACCTGTACTGTGACTACGTATCCGACTAGGATCATCCTCATCCTCCTCAGACGACGACGACCTGGACACCAACTCTTTCAGGCCAAGGCTAACCCCCACATCTCGCCAGGCTCATCCTGCACCTCTGAACCCTCCCCCCCAGGCCTCCGGTATCTTTGTCACAGGCTGATCCAACTCATCCCTGCTGGGGGCCCTCCTGCTGCCACCAGGAGGGGAGCACCTGTGTCTGCCTACAACCAGGAGCGTAGCAACCTTTTTTTTTTTTTTTTAAAACACAGGGGCAAAGACTGCTAAAAGTCCTGGTTGTCCTATTGTCCTAAGAAATACTAAACAGGCCGGATGCATGGGGGCTGCCTAGGCCCCAGAAACAATCAGGTTTTAAATGCATTCTGGTGCATTTTGAGGGTAATTCTGAAACTTTCTGGCTGCTTTTAAAGCTTTCTTTGACTTGTTCCAAACAGCATATGTATCGTTTCCAAGATTCTCCTTTTTAAAATTGGTGGTACTCAGACTCTGACGATCTCTCGATTAAAGCCAAGGAGCAAAATCTGCATACTTCTCCCTTCTAGAAAATTCAACTATAAATACTTAAATTCAGCTAAAAGCCATGGTTGCTTGAACCCCCTCAAACAACCAGTTACATCAGCGTGAGTAATCATGTGTTCATACTCCAGCCAGCCACCCAAGAAGAGCATCATTATAATTATGTGAAAAACTACAATTTTAAGTCAAGACCTGGTCTCAAAATGTTGAAACTGCAGGCACTCCTTCTCTCCTGTCTTTTCCTTGTCTAGTCAGACTACCACATACACCATACTCTTCCCATAAGGGATGATTAAAAATCCAGTGACCTGCTGGGTGAGGAATGGAAATATACTGCAGGTACTCTGCATCTTTGGATATGCAAGTTTGCTAAAAACAGATTTTCATAAATGGAAGTTTTGGATAACCAATAAATGACATGCTTGTGCCGAACTCGATGCATACTCGGTATTGGTACTCCTGTGCAGACACAGTGGGCTGACTGCGGCGAAACACGCCTCTGAAGAGTAGAGCAAACAAAATGGAGCCGATGTGCTTCTTGCAGGCACGCTCCAACAAACACTCACCAGGCACGAGTTTGACCCACCAGTCTGGCCACTTCAACTGGCTTATGATCTGATCTGCCTGTTAAACAGAGTGGTGTTGCATTGCAGCCGATCAAGAGAAAAGAAAACATTTACAAGGATGGCAGACTGACACGGACAGACTGGCTGAGTGGCTGTGTGGTTGTGTTTAACACCCCCAAAACTCTTGTTAGAGTCCTGAATCCTGCGGTTGCAATCAATACAGAAGAAAAAAGTAAATAAAATAATGGGGGGTTTTAAAAGTCCCTCTCTGATTGGCTCTGAATGTCTGAAGGGGGGGCATCCTGCCCCCCCCAAAAAAAAATCTATGCCACTGCCTACAACAGCTGGAGATGGAAAGGCCAGCCTACACTGTGGGGTTGGTAATGTAGAAGGTGACTGCCTCCCTGGCATCCCCTAGGGTGCCCAGCGCAACCCTTTTCCATTTATGGGACCCCACCCACCTCCTGCATATATGCGTCCACAGTGGCATGCTGGGGGTGAGAACACTTTGCACTGTGTAGTCACACATGCTGCCGAAAGCATCACTGCAGAGCCAACCATCATGAGCTGCTACTGAAAAACGACACGCATTTACCCACCTCCCGGGAGGGAAGCGTCCAAAGGGCGCTCTGAATCCCTCCCTGTTGGCTCCACTCCTGACGCCCAGTGCTTGGGGCTCAAACCCAGGTCGCCAGCGTGCACAGAGCAATGCCCATCTCAGCGCCACAAAGTCAGCTTGACGTAGAACTTTTGTACCTGAGCACTTGTGTTCAAGGGTGATCTCTGAAGTGTTCAATACATAAATAAGTGCCCTCGATTACCTCACTCAATCCCTGCTCTAACCAGCATGGCAGTTTGCAACAGCAGGGTGCAGGCATGGGCTTCATGCTTTGTCAAACTGATCTGCCTGTCCCCAAAGGTGGCATGCTAGTCTTTCCAGGGGGAGTGCCTTAAGAAGTTCTTGCCATTGCTGAATTAAGGGGGTGACCTTAAAAACTCAGATATTATGCATTCAATGTTGAGCCATCCCTAGCAACAACCTTATATTCCTACTAAACAAGGCACCAATCATTCTCATCCTAGGTCTTAATAGTAAATAGCATGGTTGGGTGTCTGCTAAGGTTCACCACCATCGGCAATTACATTTTGACTTTTTTTTTTTTTTTTTTAATGTTCCCAGTGAGTTGACACTTTGGCTAAGGTATTTGGGCATAATGAATTTTTACTGTTCAGTTAACCTGCTGTAACAGCTAATCCAAGGCCAAGGCTGGCAGTACAGCCTAGAGATTAGAGTAACAAGCTATGAATGAGCTTGGTACATCCAGCAGCCCTGGGTTCGATTCTCCCAGCCTCCACTTGCATACTGTGTGATTCTTAGTAAGTCACAACCACCCCAGTGCCCCAAGGTCACTCCTGAAAACTGGCACTTGTGCCTAGTGGGCCTTACCCAGCTACCAAAGAATAAGATAAAATAAATAAATAAATAAATCCAGTCCCCACATGGCTGAATCAATTTGGTGCATTTCAGCCATGACTGATACGATTTTGTAGACCTTAGCACCCACTCCGTATGGTCAACAGTGTGGCCAGAATCGGACACTTGTGTAACCTTCCAATAATCCCTGCTACAGCAATCCAAGATGGTTCTAGCTTTTCACATGCCTGAAAGTTGTGAAAGTATGTTGAAGGTTCCCTTTCACACCTTCCACACATGGGTGATAGGCTTGGTTTAAATTTGTGTGCTACATTGATGGACAGTATAGGTGATTCAGTTACTTACACTGCACCCCCCCCCCTTATATCTGCTGCAGATAGAGAGACCCATGTTGGACTCGCACTGAACCATCCCCACCTTATCTGGGATACAGCTTTTCAAGTCCACCTCTCAGCATGCCCGTACTCTGACGGAAGGGTCTGGTTCCAACAGTCTGTCAGACTATGAGCAATATCACTTGTTTGGGATCTTGGTGCTTCTGCATAATGATGTGTTCCAAGTTGTGATTTTATTTTTAAGTTGTACATCTTAATCAGGCATGGCTGTATTTCAGAATTAGATCTTCTGAATTGAACTGGAACTGGAAGGGGACAGGATCAGTTGTGTTCCAGGACAGTAGCTGCTTCTTGTTGTTTTCACAGGGTTGCTGTGGATTTTACTTGGTAGAAGGTTATTTCTTTTCTTTCTTCCTTCTAAGGGGCTAGCAGGGTATTGTTTTGGGGGCTGCTGGAAGTTTGAAAACTGGTTTGGTGGCTGTAAGTGGGCTCATTCGTTAGATGTTTCACTGTGTAACAGGCTGCGCTGGTGGAGGCCTATTACTTCTGATTTAAAACCTATTTGGTGGGAGTTGCTTCGGCCTGGTTCTTTGGCTGCTGGGCTTGGAGGGGAGACACAGGGCTGATACACTCTCTCGAGTCGGGTGTCTGCCCAAACCCACCCCTCCCTCCCCAGAGTTCTGCTAATTTATAGGGAACACCTGCCCTGCAATTGGAGGAAAAGGCTGCAGGTGCAGCTCATGTAGTTCTAGCCACTGGGGGTTGAATTTAAAGGCTGGGAGAGAGGAGCTTAGGGAGTTGTTCATTTCCCTTATAAGGTTACTGTGTTTTACTGCACCTAGTAACAGGGTGACCGGTGTACTGTGGGACTGTATCTAAGATTAGTGGGAGACCTGATTAGGCAGTAGAGGTGTATCTTGGACTGGGGGGAACCTGGTGGCTCACCCAAGGAAACCTACTTGGAGGGGGATGGAACCACACGTCATTAGGGCCGGCATCTTTGGGAGGGTGGTGGGGTGCACAGGGTGTGGAGCAGCCATGATACTGGACTGGGCTTGGAAGTTCGGTGGTTGCCCAGTGTGCTACCAGCTGGCACAGCTTAGGGAAGAGGTTGCGGGGATTAGGAGGCAGCTGGGGAAGGGAAGTATGGTTGGGGAAGGGGGCACGGGGTTGCACCAAGCACTGGGGGCCGGGGGCATAGGGAAAGGAGTGCAGGAAAATACTCAGGGGTCACATAGGGAGTCTGGCAGAGGGAGTCCAAAAGGACACTACCAAGGAAGCAGGCAGATAACTGGGGACCCTCACAAAGGAGGGACAGAGGGACAACATTCTCAGGGAAGTAGGCAGATGGCCAGGGCTGGACAGAAGGAAGCAAGGCGTGGAGGTGGATCAGACCTTACACTCCGTAACCGCTTCAATTCTCTTCTTCTGCTCAAGGATGAGGGGGGTGATGTAGCCACGACAGGGGTGGTTAAAGACGGAAAGGGAGTGGGAGGCAGGGGCCGGATAGCAGGAAGAACAGGGAGAACCAGGAATGCAGGAAAATGGGGGGAGCAGTGAATCAGAGCAGGAGGGGCAGGGGAAGAGGGAGGAAAGCGCAAGGAGAAGGACCAGTTGGGAGGAAAGGTAAGGAGAAGGACCAGAAGTACAAGGAGGATTCAGTAAAGGAAGCTGAGGGTTTAGGCCAGGGGAGCACGACAAGCAAGGAGGGACTAAATGGAGACAGGAAGGAAGGGAGGACAGAGCCAAGCTAGTTTAGCAGATGGAGGAGAAGGACCAGTCGCGAGCAGTGAGGGGGGAGTTAGCAAGGTACAGAAGGATACTCAGGAGGAGGAGAGGCATAGGATTGGAGGGGAGGGGGTGGCCAGGGTAAATAAGGAGGGGGTGGCATGTGGCACCCAGATAAGCGGAGGAACAAGGAGCCGGCTGGGTGGAGGGTCCAGTAGAAAGGATGAGGGACATGGAAGGGGGGGAATGGAGGAAAAGGAGTGGTCAGAGTGCTCCTGTTGGGGGATTCTATGATCAGGGGTATCAAATGGGATAGGGAGGAGAAGCCTAGCCAGTTAGAACAAAATGCTTCCCTGGACTAACGTGCACAAGGCTAAGCACCGAGGTATATCAGCTGGCAAAGGATTGTGGGGTTCCCTGGACATACTAGTCCACCTGGGTACAAATGACATTGAGGAAATAGAGCTAGAGATACAGGCAAGATTCAGGAGCTTGCCAGGGTCTGTCATGACATAGGATGCACAGTTTCCTTCAGAAATCCTGCCGTGCCAAGGGCTAGTGGGGAAACACAAAAGGAAGATTAGGGAGATAAAACCATGGCTCAGGGAGTGGTGTGAGGCCAGAGGGTATGGGCTGATGGGGGATTGGGGGGAGACCTGGGAGGATAAGGAGCTGTATGCTAGAGATAGACTCCATCTCAATTTGGAGGGGAAGGGAATCCTTAAGTTGAAAATAGAGGGGTTCATTGGTGAAAGTGGGGTTTAAACTTGTGAAGGGGGGAGGGATGGGAGAAAAGGCTGCCAAGGGGTGCCGATAAAGGAGGGACTCCGTCTCCACCCCCCTGGGGAGTTGGAGGATTGCGGAAAAAGGCCGACTGGTAAAGTGCAGACCAAGGGAAAACAGAATCCCCATGGGAACACAAGCAGGGGAAATGGAAGTATAGGGAAAGGGTGGAAGGTAGTCCTGCTAAATGCCAGGACCTTGGGCAATAAAATGCCTGAGCTCCAGACGATGCTAACTGAGGGGGCAGTGGATGTGGCAGCGGTCACTGAAACCTGGGCCACTGCAGGACATGACTGGGACCTTAACCTGAAGGGTTACACTATGTTCAGGAAGGACAGGGGAGGGAAGGGAGGAGGGTAGTAATGATAGTCAAAACTGCATTGGCATAGGGGAGTAGAGGAGGCGGAGAGGGAACCGTGGAGGCAATTTGGGTCACCTTGATAAGTGGGGCAAGACAGTAAAAATAGGAGTGGTGTATAGACCCCTGCCCGGCGGAGGAGCTGGAGAAGAGTCTGGTGGCAGATGTTGGGAGACACTGCAGACTGGGCAGAGAACAGTGGTGGTGGTGTTGGGGGACTAAACATGCCAGGAACAGACTGGGAGACTATGACATCCTCTGTGACCAGGAACAGAGGTTGTGATGTCTTTCAAGATGTTCCTAACTCAGCAGGTGGGGGAACCGACCAGGGAGGCGCGGGTACTGGATGTGGTCCTGGCAGACAGTGACCAGATTGGGGGCCTGGAGGTAAGGGACCCATTGGCGGGGAGTAACCATGCCACGGTCTGGTTCTGCCTGGACCTAGGAGGGCTAGAAGGCTGCACAAAGACAGAGGTAACTGACTTCAGGGGACGAATTTTAAGGAAATGGGAAGGATCCTTAAGGAGCATTTGGATGGGATTGGGTCAGACATGGACGCTGATAGTAGGTGGAAAATCATCAGGAGAGGGGTGCAGGATGCTACCAGCACCTGTGCAAGAGTAAGACAAAAATGTGGTAGGGCCCGAAAACCCTGCTGGTGGACCAAGGAGGTCCAGGAGGTGGTCTGAGGGAAGAAGGCAGCCTATAAGCAATTCAAGTGCTCAAGGAGTGAAAGGGATCGAGGGAGTATGAGCTGATGGCTAGAAGGGCCACTAGGGTGGTGAGGGTGGCTAAGGCAAGGAAGGAGCAGAACCTGGCCAAGGAAATTAGGGAGAGGGAACAAGGGTTCTTTAGATATATTGGGGAAAACGAAGGGTGAAGGGGCAGATTAGCAGGATTAAATCAGGGAGAGATGGGCACAAGACCCGGGGAGCAGGCTGAGGTACTAAATGAGTACTTCACCTCAGTTTCACCAAGGAAAATGGGGTGCTGCATCATACATGGGAGGAAACAGAGATACTGAGGAGGGGGGACCCTTACCGATCGGCGGGTCTGGGGAGAGGGGGAGGCATCACTGGCAGGAGGGCTAAGCAGGGAGAAGAGGTACCGGAAGTGGAAATCACAGCAGAGAGAGTGAGGGAAGTCTTCAGCTCCCTTAAGACGGAGAAAGCACCGGGGCCAGATAAATTACATCCCAGAGTGCCGAAGGAACTTGCGGATGTCCTGGCGAAACCCCTGGCGGAGCTTTTCACCATCTCTCTGAGGACAGGGTGGGTGCCCCAGGACTGGAAGGCGGCGCATATAGTGGCTATCCACAAGAGGGGATCAAGTGAGGTGGCAAGGAACTACAGGCCTGTCAGCTTGACATCGGTGGTGGGCAAGGTGATGGAGGGCATTGTCAAGGAGAGGCAGGCTGGGGGGACCTGGAAAAGTCAGGGTGCCTGGATGATAGACAGCATGGATTCGTCCCGGGGAAATCGTGTCAGACAAACCTTGTGGAGTTCTATGACTGGGTGACGAGTGCCCTGGACCTGGGTAGACCAGTGGACGTCCTCTTTCTAGACTTCAGCAAGGCATTTGACTCTGTTCCTCACATGTGCCTGTTGGATAAGCTGGGAGAAATGGGGGTGGGGAACCAGATGATCAGATGGATAGGCAATTGGCTCCAGGACCGGACCCAGAGGGTCGTAGTTGGCGGGATAGTCTCATCCCCAAGGAGGGTCATTAGTGGGGTCCCACAGGGATCAGTCCTTGGGCCCCTCCTGTTCAACGCCTACGTCTCTGACATAAGGACAGGAATCAGGAGTGAGATGAGTCTCTTTGGATGACTCAAAACTGGGGGCGGTGGTGGATGGGGAGGAGGGGAGGGTGGCCCTACAGGGGGACCTGGAGGCTCTGGAAAGATGGTCTAGAAAGTGGAAGCTGAGGTTCAATGCAGGGAAATGCAAGGTACTCCACCTGGGGACCAGAAACCCGGGCCAAGTGTACACCCTGGGGGATGCTACAAGTCTCGATGGCTGAGAGGGACCTGTGGGTGGTGGTGGATATCAAGATGAACAACTCAGACTTGTAGGAGGGCAGCAGCCAAGGCCAACAGGATGCTGGGATGCATCGCTAGGGGGATCACCTCCAGAAGGAGGGAAGTGATACTTCCTCTGTATAACTGCTCGGTGAGGCCGTACCTTGAGCACTGTGTGCAGTTTTGGAGGCCACATTAAAGAGGGACATTAAACTCCTGGAGAGGTCCAGGAGGGCAACAAAATGATTTGGGGCTTGGGGACAGGACCTATGAGGAGAGGCTCGAAGAGCTAAATATGTACACATTGGAAGAGAGAAGGGACCGGGGACATGATAGAGTCTTCAGGTACATGAAGAGGGGTAAATAGGGAGGAGAACAGTCAGGGTGCTTGAAGGAAGGAGGAGGGGCCACTAGAGGGCATGGGTGGAAGCTGGAGGGAAAGATTCAGGGATGAAAGGAGGAGGTGCTACTTCACTGAGAGGGTGGTGGAGCCATGGAATCGCCTGCCCACGGGGCTGGTGGAGGCAGAGACAGTGGAGGGGTTCAAGAGGAGGTGGGACAGGTACAGGGAAGGGCTCTGGAAGCAAAATCCAATGCAGCGAGAATATCCGGAACTGGGAAGGGAGAAGCCAGAGAAGGCAAGGGGGGCAGCAAGGTCAGCACCCAGGGTGGGGGCTGACCAAACGAGCAGACACAAAAGACAGTTAGGCCTATTCTGCTGGCATTTTAGTATGTTAGTATGAAAATCTATTCCCAAGTACAGGCCAATAATGTGTTGCTGCACATACAGGAGGACATCTGTCCGCTTCTCCCATTTATATTTGCCTGCCTCAAGAGGATGACCATCTAAATTTCAACAATACAATCAGTAGCTTTCAGACTAGCACTTCTGTGCACCAGAGTCTTAAAACCCACAAGAAAGGGATGCAATGGAGCCCTGTCATCCAATCTATACAGGAGTCTGCTGCCAGCAATACATGGTACTGTGCAGGTTAAGGGTGGGGCGGACACTGATCATGAAGACAGAAGTCTTCAAAGTAGAGCAGGAAATGGGTTTCTACTGAAGGACAACTGCACTGAACCTGTAAATCACCCCCACATAAAAGCTATTTTTAAATACTGGTTAAAAGTCTGTTATTGTTCCATCTATACAGGCCTTTTAGTAACATCAGTGTGAGTTTCTGCTTTACAATCTGATGTTAAGCACCATTTTAGAATCGAATGATGTAGTCTATGCCCCAAACAGCCTCAGAGTTCTGCAGTGCAACATAACTGAATTGTGCCAATAACAAATGTGTAAAAAGAGGGACATTAACGGCATCATACAGTTCTAAAATGGTTCTTACAGCAGCAGCATGTAAATCAGAAACACCCACTAGGATAACTGAAGAGCAATAACAAAATTTGAACCTTAAAAATGCTTCTACTCATAAACTGACCTCTAGATCCATCACAGTTCTCCTTTAAGGAATTACTGAAACAAATTGCTGTATGTCTCTTTAAATAAGTATCTTATCAGCAGACTTTAACACTCAATGAATGCATAACCAAAATTAGAAAAAAAAAACACAAATTCTTCATAGTCTCTGCTGTCTCACACTAGGGAGACATCCTTCATTTTACAACGTGAAAGATCTACTATTATGCATAATGAAGGTGCTGTCCACCAGATTTTGAAAAGGAGTTCATATTAATCTGTTGCACTCTATGAACAGCAACCTGTACTGAAACCAGAGCACTAGTTTATTTTTCAGTAGCGTCCCCAGTCCAAGTTTAAATCCCCGAGGTTTTCTGTTCCACATTAAAGGGCCAGTGTCTCACACCTGCATGATTCAAGGTTCAGCTGTATGCAGAGCAGCGCTAGGACTCTACCAGCTCTGCTCTAATGTACAACGATGCAACCTACTCTAGCTACCTTTCTTTCCATGCCTAGGGAAGGATGCACCCTCTAATGTCGCAAGTCCCATTCTCTTACCACCTTCTATTCAAAACTAAAGACTTTCTGTTTGAGCGGGCCTATGGGACTTTATCATAACACTGCTTATGTTGTACATCTGTAAGGAGACGGATTCTCTTGTACTTGTTACACCACAGCATTGTTGACTTTTTATATACTGACTGGTCTGTTTTTAAATTATCGTTTTTACTCCAGGCACTTAAATGAGGTGCTTGTGTAACAGGTGTTCCGTAAAATAAAATGGACTGACTGATCTAGCGCTGATGCACCTTGTACTGAACTCCCACTCTCCAAGCAGTTGCACGTTTTGTTACTGAATGTTCTGCTGGATTGCTTCCAGCATTCAAGAACTACCCTTTCACAAGGAAAACTATACTTGGTCACGTCGGTGTCAATGGCAACCTACCACAATATACATAACCCCACCCCACCCTTATGCCAGTACAAGTTAAAGGCCATCAACAGTTAGTAGGCCCTGGTTGTAAACTCATCTGTCACACCTTTTATCATTAGAGGAGGAAAATGTGAGGGGCTGACGCCCATCGGTAAAGCTACTGCCTGCAATGCCAGAGACGCAGGTTTGCGAATATGTCCCAGAAGACACACTATTCTGCAGAGGAGGGTCATGGCATTCACTAAGATGCTACTGCCCGAGTGACCACAGGTAGCCAGGTTTTAAATAAGTTGAAAAAACTGATTTTCAGATTGATGCGTGAAAGTGCTAATCTGTTGTGAAAATGCATAGCACTTGGCACAGAATGATTAACAAAAGTTAATAAAAATATATAGTTTATTAATGTCTACTGTGCCATAGACACACAAAAATGGTTAGCAGTCTACTGCTAAGCATTTCTGGAAATGGTTAGCATTACCCACCATTTTGTGAAACGTTTTGCTTTGCTATACCAGCTATTTAATACCCTGGGTAGTAGTGTAGCATTAGGAAAAGTTGGAGGGAGGACTTTGAAAAACACATCATTAAGCCGAAACATCAGTCATCTCAAGCGGAGGTTCAACACAGCCGTGGATTCGAGAAGGAGAAAAAAGTTCACTACAGTGTTAGTGTTTACACCCTAAAGCTACTAACTGAAGCCCAGGATGTGTTCTTAACATGTGATGGAGCCCACAAGGAGGGCATGTCCTGACGTGTTTGGCAGATGGGGATCTGGTAAAGGACCTGGTTGTAGAGGACCCCCTGACTGGGAGCGACCACAATACTGTCTGGTTCCAAATAAGCATGGGGGGGTGAGATCTAGGACACTGGCAGTGGACTTCAGGGGGGCAGACTTTGTGGGCATGGGAAATATTCTCAAGGATCACTTGAAGGGGATTACATCAATGACAAGTGTGGAAAGGAGATGGGAGGTCATAAAACGGGGACTTCATGAGGCAGTCAGGATCTGCGCTAAGTTGAAACGTAAGGGAGCAAGGTCACATAAACCATGCTGGTGGTCCAGTGAGGTACAGGTAGCGGTCAGAGAAAAGAAGGCCGCCTACAAAAAATATAAAACAACAAGAGGGGATAGGGATAAGGAAATGTACCATCTTGCATCTAGAAAAGTCACCCGGATGGTGAGGGGAGCAAAGTCCAGTAAAGAGCAGCAGCTGGCACAGGGATACATGGAGGGAAAAGGGTTCTTCCGGTACATTGGAGAGAGGAGAAAATCTAAGGGCCATCTCAGCAGATTGAGATCAGGAGGGTGGATGGAAGAGGTGAGGGACCAGGCAGAGGTATTTAACTAGTACTTTGCCTCTGTGTTCTACATTAGGGAGGGATGGGATATCTACAAAGCAAGGAACGATGGGGATAGAAGCGGCAGTGAGTGGGATCAGGGGAGCAACAGAAATGGAGCAAGAGGGAGAGAGAGGTACCCCAGGGGTGTCACATCTGGACAAGGATAAAAAGGCCAGTAAGGTGGAGGGGACGGATGATGCTATCTCCACCAAAAGGGTGTGGTTAGCCCTCAAGGCCCTAAAGAAAGACAAATCTTCTGGGCTGGATGGCATTCAACTGAGAGTACTATGGGAATTGGCGGACATACTGGCTGCACCCCTGGCAGAGCTCTTCAACAGGTCACTTGAGACAGGGAGGGTACCTAGGGACTGGCGAGAGGCACATGTGGTGCCAATCCATAAAGGGGGGTCGAGGGAAGTACCAGGTAACTATAGACCCATCAGTTTGACCTCAGTGGTGGGAAAATTAATGGAGAGTATACTAAAGGAACGATTGGGGGTGTACTTGGAGGAGGTGGGAGGTCTGGATAGTCGGCAACATGGGTTTGTGCCAGGGAGATCATGTCAAACCAATCTTGTGGAGTTCTATGAATGGGTAACATCAGAACTGGACAGGGGAAAGCCTGTGGATGTATTATTCTTGGACTTCAGCAAGGCGTTTGACTCTGTCCCCCACAATGGTCTGGTTATGAAACTGATGGGGTTAGGAGTAGGCCCTTTGATGGTCAGATGAATTGAAAACTGGCTAGCTGGACGCACCCAGAGAGTAGTGGTCTGTGGAGAGCTCTCGAACCCTAGAGCGGTTGGTAGTGGGGTACCGCAGGGCTCGGTACTGGGTCCAATCCTGTT
The DNA here is from genome assembly GCA_016271365.2 of Neoceratodus forsteri. Classification (NCBI taxonomy): domain Eukaryota; kingdom Metazoa; phylum Chordata; order Ceratodontiformes; family Ceratodontidae; genus Neoceratodus; species Neoceratodus forsteri. The sequence continues at coordinate 32,296,349 of CM057453.1, forward strand.
TAATGCATACATATCTGACATCAGAGAGGGTATAGGGTGTGAAATGAGTCTCTTCACTGATGACTCCAAGATGGGAGCAGTAGTTGAGGGAGAAGAGGGAGGTTGGCCCTGCAAGGGACCTGGACACCCTGGAAGCTGGGCTCACACATGGAAATTAAATTTTCCAATACACCAAGTGCAGGTGTTGCATCTTGGGCGGAAACCTAACACAGGTACACCCTGGGAGGGGAGGCACTGGAGGCCTAATAGGGGAAAAGACCTAGGGATCATGGTGGATGCATGTATGAATAACTCTGAGCAGTGCAGGAGAGTGGCTAGCAAGGCAAACAGGATGTTGGGATGCATCGTAAGGGGATCACCTCTAGGAGCAAGGAAGTGATTTTGCGCTGTACAATGGACTGGTTAGACCACACCTTGAGTACTGTGTGCAGTACTGGAGACCACACTTGAAGAGGGACATACAGCTCCTGGAGAGGGTACAGAGGAGGGCAACTAAGATGATACGAGGGCTAGGGGATTTGACGTATGAGGACAGACTTGAGGAGCTCTGCCTGTTTTCATTGGAGGAGAGGAGAGACAGGGGGACATGATTGAGGTCTTCAAGTACCTCAAGGGAATAAATAGGGTAAACATGGAGGGGATCTTTAGACTAAAGCAGGGAGGTATTACCAGAGGGCATGGTTTGAAGTTGGAAGAAGGAAGGGGCAGGGGGAAAAGAGGAGGAGGTTTTTCACTGAGAGGGTGGTGGACCCTTGGAATGCACTTACTGGCGAGCTGGTTCAGAGATCCACAGTGGAGGGCTTCAAGAGAGGGTGGGACAGACACAGAAAGTGGATGTATCAGATGATGGCCTGTCCCAGGGGTGGGAATGGATGATAGGGTTTCTGGAACACAAGGGAGGGAGGGCCTCGGCACCCAACTAGGGATCTGAGGTTCGAGCAGACTCGATGGACCTTAGGCCTAATCTGCTGGCAAATAGTATTATGTCACTGGCTAGATCAGGAAGAAATTTCCTATTCTGAATGGCTAAGGGAAATTCTGTATAGTTTAAGGATTGAAAAAACAATAGCCACTCTTAGGGACCGCCCTCAAGGATACGACAAGAGATGGGGTAAATTGGAGACTTTGTTAATGGTGTAAATATCTCCTTTAAATGGCAATTGGAAAATAAGGATATGCACTTAGGGTTTTAAGTCTGACATGGTAAGGATGATAGTCATTTGATAGTTCCTGTAAATTTACTGTACACCCATGAAAAGGAACCCCTCTTATTTCCTTTGTTTTATCTATTTTAGTCTTATTTTAGGTATCTTAGGGAGGGAGGGAGGGTTAATAAGGGAGGGGATATGTGTATTGCTTGTGCAGCTGTTTCTAAAGATGTCTGGTCTTTACATGCTATGTAATGATAATGTGTCTGTACAAGTTAATATGAATAAAGCTTATTAAATTTCAAAAAAGAAATATGAAAAGAAACAGCAGTAACTGCTGAGGTAAAGGGGAACACAGTGCACTATTAAGGGTACCACAAGCACTGATAATTAAGTTATCAAAAATTGGTCAAAGAATCAGAATACATGACTGACGTGGAAAGGAAAATGGGAGAGTGTTTAACAGAGGGCTGAGCAATAAGCTGTGGCTGAGCTTGGCATATCCAACAGACCTGAGTTTGATTCCCACACCCTCCACTTAAATATTGTGACCCTGAGCAAGTCACTTAACCTTCCTGTGCTCATGGGTCACTCCTGTAAAATGGATATGCAGCCTATGGGAAGTAACCTGGTTGCCAAAGAATAGAAATAAATAACTGAATAAATCAATCAAATAAATAACAGTATAAAAATAATTTCCTCTCACTAGTAATGTATATTCAACATACCTCTCAACCTTTTGTCCCCCAAATGTGGAACATTGCCTCTTAAAATGTGGAACAAATGAGCAAAATGTGGAACACTTACTAAATCTTTACTTAAGAAGCTCGGAACACTGTTAAAATGTTTGCATTTATATTCAGAAAGTCTGTTATTAATTGAATAATATATTTTTTGCATCACTTACTAAAGATTTCTGGTTTAAAATGTTGACACTGAATGTGGGACAAGTCCTCACAATGTGGAACAGGGAGCTTTTGTGAAGTAAAAGAGGAACGCCTCGCAATGTGGTACAGTTGAGAGGTATGTATTCCAACATTACAAATGGCTTTGGAGAAGGAGTAATATACTTGCCAGTCATAAAAAAGGGGTGGAGCCAGAGGCGGAGTTTGGGGTGTGGTTTCGGATCCAGTTTTTACCTCATCCAAAGGTGGTGACCCTAAACACATTACAGTTCTTTATTTGTCCAGAGACTGAGAGACACAGGTGATCTGTATTTAAAGTGTGCCACTTGTGCCCTTTTTGCCGGTTTGTGTTTCTTTAATTCCTTCCTGTTTGGAGAAAAAGTTACCTTTTGTGTTTTACTACACTAGGCTGCCTACCATATAAGATATTAGTTCTACTGTAAGTGCTGTTACCTGTCCTGATTGTTTTTGGACTTTTAAGGAAGCCAGTACTGTAGGGTGTCAGCGTATTCAGTTGGTAGCACATCCACTTCTGGACCAGAAAGTCGTGTGTGTTTGTTTTTTCCAATTGTTTAACCAATTGTTAATTAATTGTGGTTCTCATCCCACACCAGGATTGAACTTGCACCTAAAACGCTGGCATCCAAGTGCAGTATTAGGGGGGTGCTGTACTGCTGATATGTGCCATCCTTCGGATGAGACGTTAAACCGAGGTCCTTTCTACCCATCCTGGTGTTGTCCTGGTTAGTGTACAGGTGGAAGTAAAAGAACCCAGGACACTCTTCGTAAAGAGTAGGGGACATTCCCTGTGTCCTGGCCAACATTTCCTTTCCCATAAACCAGTTCATGCAATTATCCAGGCTGTATGTGGGTGCTGATGTATGATATGGCTGACACTACACATTCAGTCACTTCACTACCAGTCTAGCATTGCTTGTAAAGTGCTTTGGGATATACTGTGTATGAAAAGTGCTATATAAATGCTGATTCTTCTTCTTCTTCTTCGTAGGTGTGGATTGTGTGATATCATCATTCACATGTGAGGTATTATTCACATTTAGTAGTAGTAATAAACTTTTTCAAATACTTCTGGAGAAAGGCAAAGCTTTTGAGCAGCAGTCAGGAAAAATGCCTGGTAAGGGTGAGGGAGCTAAGAAGTCTGCTGAAAAAAGTGCAATTTCAGTTCCAGTTCCCCATAGCAGTGAAAGCACAGGTATGTCTGCACCATTGTCTTCAGGTTCTGATGTAGGCCCTGGTGGTGCGGCAGGAACCAGCAAAGGAGTTGTTGCCGAACTGGGTCAGGCATACCTGTGTCTTACTTTTTTAAAGCTCAAACTGCTGCAGCCATGCTAGTGGGAAATGCTGACAGTGAGAAGAAGGGAGGCACTAACACCAGCACAGGAACAGTGGTCCAGGACTTGGAGGAGGGTGATAATAAGTCTGTCAGTGTGACTGTCCATGTTCCTGCAGGAGCTGGTGATGACAGAGTTCAACAAGAGTCTGATAGTCCTGGAGATAAGGATAGCCAGCCCCTGTGATGGTTGTAGAGAAAGAAAAAGGTGCTGTCCTCCAAGAAGACAGTGATGGGGGGAGGAGGAGGAGGAGGAAGACAAGGACATCATCGCTATTGGTGGTGATGATGATGATGACTGGGATGATCCCACATGGGAGCCTGAGTTAAAAAATGTCAAGGGTGATGTAGGCCATTTACATGTACAGACCGTGGGTCAGTCTGTCACCAAGCCTATAAACACACCTCCAAGCAGTCAAGTAACCACCCCTCCCAAAAGTAGTGTTATGGAAGTCATGTTAGCAGCTCAAAAAATACACACTTCCACACCTGTTTCTGAATCATCCCAGTCCCAGAAGCATCTGAAATCCAGAGGTCAAAAGTCCCTAGTTTGGGACTTTTATGTGCTAGATCCTGCTGATGAGACCACAGCCATATGCCAACTTTGTCAAGCCCGTGTTAGTTGGGGGGAAAAAGGAAAGCCACATAGGCACTTTGTTACCAATATGCCCACCTGAAAAACAATGCCACTGAGATGGCATCAACACCAGAAGGATGCCAGAGCTGTTGGTAGCAAGCTGCATGTAATAGAGCAAGAACATGAGGAGGGAGGGCAGAGTGGGTCAGTGGTGGAGGAGAGTGAGGAATCCTTTGCCTCTCTAGTAGTGAGCATAGCAGTGGCGGTGTGAGTCCCAGTCCCACGAGTCTGAAAAGTACACCACCCCCACACCCACAAGAAACCAAAATAAATTTCATGTGGTCTCCAACACCTGGCCAAGAGTCAATTGTTACTCCTGAAAGAAAATCATTTCTGACACAAGTATAGCATTCTGGTCAGACAGCCCCAAAAATGCAGCCCACTCTGAAGACCATCCTTGAGTGGCAGACAAAGTACCCACCCAATCTGCACGAGAGTTAAATGCTGCCATTGCTGAAATGCTGGCCATCGATCTGTTGCCATTCTCATTCGTAGAGAATGCTGGTTTCCGCAGGTTGATGGCCTATGCCTGTCCCAAATGGCAAGTTCCATCGCAAACCTATTTTAGTAAGCATGCTATGCCAGAGCTGAACAGTAGAGTTGGTGATTACATTAGACATGCATTGAAGCACAGTGCATCACACTATATCCATCTTAGCATGGATATGTGGACCAGTGGACAAACAGCAGCAAGCTCATATCTGTGCATAACAGCACACTGGACACAGTTGTGTGGTGCGGTACTTGGTTTTGGGCCTGGCAAAACATGTATGAAGCAAAATTGTAGTGGTAGCAACACACCTGGTATTCGGCAGCATGCAACCTTGACTATGACAAGTGTCACAGGTTCGCACATGGCTGCAAAAATGTTTAATGTTCTGCTGGACGAGATTGATGGGTGGCTACACACACATACACTCATAGCAGGATTCATCGCAAGTGATAATGGCTCCAATGTAGTGAAGTGCATTAGCTGATGGTAGTTTTTCAGAGTGCTCTGCCTGGCACACTGCCTTAATCTTGCTGTTCAGCAGTTTCTCAACCATGCAGACATTAAGGAAATGGTTACTTTTGCCCGTCGCATCTGTGTCCACTTTGCCCATTCTGCAAAGGCCCGTGACCATCTACGTGAGCTACAGCGCAATAATAATGTGCATCAGCACCGGCTGAAGCTTGATGTTGTCACTAGGTGAAACTCCACACTGTACATGCTTGAACAATATAAGGCTGTGTCAGAATACCTGCTGCTGCACACCACCCGTGACAGTGCTGGAGTGTCCATCACTCTAACAACAGTACAGTGGTGCCAAATTGATGGGCTAATACACATTCTCTGTCATTTGAGAATGCTACACAGGCAGTGAGTAGGGACACTGCTTGCATAAGTCAGTCCATACCTCCCATACATGTGCCAAGGCAGACACTAGTGAATGTGCGACACCAGACAGAGGCAAGTGGGGATCATGGCACTTGTGATCTAATGGATCACATGCTCCATGTGCTGGACACAAATACCCATGTATCTGGCATTTGCAGTCAGCTGAGTTTGCAATCACCACCATGCTGGATTCACAGTACAAACGTGGCCTTCCCTCTGTAATTGAAGGAGATTGTCAGTGAGTACAACAGTTGACAGAGAAACTCATTAAACTGGTACATGCTGCACAAATGAAACATGCACACACTGCATCAAAAACCGGTGTTGTTACCACCACCAACGGCTCACAGGGAACACAATCAGAGACAATGGGCAAGGCAGAGCAGAAAACAGCAAGCAATCCCATTTGGGATGTTGTCTTTCAGGTGGGAGTGGAAGATATGGAGGAAAAGGCGGAGGGGACAGATGAGGCAGCTGGACTCCGGGCAACAGAACAAATGGTGGAGGCCTACATGGGGGACCCAAAGCACCTTGCCATTAATGACAAGCCACTTCTGTACTAGAGCAGTAAAATGACTGAAGGCCAGCACTAACATCGGTTGCTGTGAAATACCTGAGCTGCCCACCATACAGTGTCACTGCGGAATGAGTGTTTAGTGCAGCTAGGGCAATTGTGATTGACTGTAGAATGAATTTGTCACCCAAGAATGTGTCCGTGCTAGCATTTATCAAAATGAATGAAAGGCACATTCCACACCACACAGTGATGTCAGTGGTGTTGCCATAGGAACGGTGTCTTGGTGATGAGGATGATGACAATTCCTTGAGTAAGGCATCCATTGGCAGTGAGGTGGATGAGGCAGCAATGTTGAGAGAATTCCCACCTGATGAGAACTCCAGTCTTGAAGACTGTGAGGTGTGCTTCTTGGATGATGTGGAATTGGAAGTTGAAAAAGGCTAAGTTTACTCCAAGGCCCCCCAGACAACAACTTTCAACTCAGTATTGTGGCTGGGTGTGTATGTATGTTACACCTTCTTTCTAGTTATGTATCACTGGATTGGTTATGGAAATATGTTGTTATGTAATGCAGCCTGCAGTGTGTGTAAGTTTCATTTCATCACCCTTTGCCATAACCCATTGATTGATCACCTCACCATTTCCACCAGTCCCAAGGCCACAAGCCTATATAAGCAGCAGCAATGTAATTACCATAACTGTAAATATTTTGCAATTGCGTGATTAATGTTTTTCTCAAAAAATATATTACTTTTTATGTTGACTATATCAACACATCATCATTTTACAGCAAGATATATTGTCTTGATGTTCTTAAAAGTGCCCAGGATGGCAAATTTCACACTGCCCTACCGCACCCTCTCATCACCTGTTCTGACCTGACACACCCATGCACTCCATGAGAATGAAAAAAAATGTTTCTGCCACTTAGTATTGATGACTTGTACAAGAACCCTGGCACCTAGACCAGTGTACAAGTAGCATATGAATGTAATATGCTAATTCAACAGTTAACACCAAGTTGAACACATTTTGAAAATGGTGAATGATGGCCATCTTTAATATCACGAGTCATTAATTACAAAAGTAATCATGAAGAGGCTTAACAACTTACAACATCAAATCCCCCCAAAAGGTTACTTCTACAGTACCAGATTAAGGTACACCAAAATCGCAATGGTTCCGGGGGGGGGGGTCAACTCAGGGCAGGGTGAGTGTCCTTTTGTTCTCACTTTTGAATGGATTCAAAATGTTCATGATTACTGCAGCTATGCAATCCCCATTGAGCAAACAAGACATTAACCCCCTCCACCTAATTATTTGCTAAACACCATATCAACCATCTGTGTTCGCATATAGTTCCACCTCGTATGTGGGTGGCAGTGGTGATTACTCATTAATGGTAATGGTATGGACACCAGTCCAGTGGCAAACATCACAGTTCAAGCAACACTCCTGTGTTCCAACGACACAACACAGCTCCTACTCCTGCATGGCCTGGACTGATCATGTGTCATCAAGATACGACATACTGAAACCTCAACAGAGGAAAATGATCTAAGCAGAGCAAAGATAAGAAAAATTGTTGGATACTAATCAATTTGCATACCTGCTTTTACCTAACAAGTTGGAAGAAGAAGCAGAGAAAAAAATGTATACTTACCATACCCCGTGATGTGATGTCATTCAACTTAGGACATTCCCCACAGGTACATGCTGTGTGGTGCACATCATTCCAATCCAGACAGGTTCCGATGAACCACAGTAGCACTAGCAGGCATACCCCTTTCCCTATCAGCACTGCGTACCTTGACATAAGAAAAAATTAAGAACAAATTTTGGTGATTGTTGAAAGTTCCCCACACCACCCGTGATGAGTCTGACCATCCACCTCCCTCCACCACCCCAGAGAACCATAAAAAATGAAGACATACTTACCTCAAGGACTGTGAAAGTGGAACCATCATGCAAGGGTGCAATTAAATAAATTCCCCAGACCTGGTTCGGCAGCCAGTAGTAGCAGCAGCAGAAGCAGGATGGAAAAATACTTAACTTCACCTGAATTCCTGATGTTGAAAAAAGCAAAAAATAACACAATTACTATCAAGCTCAGACAACCATATGGTAGTAACAGACATATCACACTTGTTTGAAAATTCCAATACTTACCATCTGCATTGGCAAATTGGGAAGATCCATACATCTGACATCTCCCTCCCTCACGGCCCGGCATGATGATGTCATCCACAGCACACTGAAAAATAATATAAGAGTAGTACAAGCATATTAGAACTCATACTAAGGGTTCATACTAAAGTTGAAAGGAAGCTAGAAGACGTAAGGCCCATATATGCTTTCTTGAGTTAATAGTAAACAAGAGTAAAATCAGATTGTATTAACCTATCCAAACAAAATTTAAATAGTTGCTTAGTACTACTACAGATAATTTCTAAGGTAAAGCATTCCAAGGTTTTATAATTGTAATGTGTAAAAAAGTATTTCCATGACAATGTTACATTTCTTGAATTTTAATTGAAGTGGGTGACCTCTGAGATTAAAGATATTATCTTCAAACATTAATCCAAGATAAGTTAGTAATATGGACCTTTCATAATGTCAAACATAAGAAGGAGATCCTCTCAACTTTCTCGTACTGAGAGGCATCAAATTTAATGTAACCAGTCTAGATTCATATGGGACATATTGTAACCCCTTTATACATTTAGTGTAACATCTTTGCACTTTCTCAAGACGAGAGATGTCATATTTCTTGAAAGGACACCATAAAGGGGAACAAAAGTCCAGATGTGGACGAACATAAGCTCTATACAATGGCAACAACACATTTTTATCTCTGGATTTAATATTTCTAAGAATAGGCCAAATGACCCTATTTGCTTTTAATATTACAGCATTAATCTGAGAATTGGGCTGAAAATCATCTGTAACTAACACCCCCAGGTCTTTTTCTGTGCAAGTGTTATTCACCACTTTGTTATTCAAGTTATAAGGATGGAATGTATTAGCCAACCCAAAATGAATGACCTTACATTTATTGTGATTTAGTTTCATACCCAACGATTAATCCAGTTGGAGATGGAATCCAGATCAGTAAGATAGTAGCAATCTGCTCAGGCGTAGAACATAACCCACCATTGTTAATGTCATAATAATGGGATTAGATATACAGCTAACTGAAATGTCAGATATAAACATCTGAAAGAGGATAGGCCCTAAAACCGAGCCTTGTGGTAAGCCACTGGTGACATATCCTAGTCTTGATAGTTGTTCATTAATCAAGACTTGTTGGGTCTGCCAGTCAACCAACTAGATATCCATTGAACAACAGCTGTGGCCATATTTGTGGAGACAAGTTTTATCAATAATGCCCAATGGGGAAGGAGGTCAAATGCGTTACTGAAATCAATATAAATTACATTATACGAAAATTGATTATCAAGCTGTAAACTAACATTCTCATAAAAACTAAATAAATTTGTTAAGCAGCTTTGTCCCTTTTTAAAGTCATGTTGTTCTGCATCTAGTGAAATGAAAGTAGGGGAAATAATGTCCTTAATTAGACTTTACACAGAGGGGCAGTCAAACTGATTGGTCTATAGTTTTCCCAACAATTTTTAGGTCCTTGTTTATGAATAGGGATTACATAAGCTGTTCTCCATAAATGATGCATAAAGTTGTGATTAATACAATATTCGAAAAGTAATTTAAGGGGAAATGCTAAACAATCTGCCAATAAGTACAAAAGGTGACCTGGTATACCGTCAGGCGATATACTAAACTTCCCTTTAAGATAAATTAATTTGGCACGTACATCAGTTACAGGAATAGTAATATTTCCTACCACAGAAGCTACATCAGTATTGACTGTCTGATCATCAGAAAAATTTTTACAGAAATTAACATTAAATATATTTGCCATTTCCAAGGATCTTGAACTAATGTGTTATTATACTGAATAGGTCCTACTTGACAGGTAGGATTCTTAAGTGAATAAATATATGAAAAAAGGATTTACTGTTGTCTTTACTAGCATTGACTGCCAATTTTAGTTCCATGTTTTTGGGGTTTTTTTGGCTTTTCTAATGCATTTCTTATATTTCTTCTGAATAACAAGAAATTTACACCAATTTGAAGGATTTCGTAATTTCAAATACACAGCATAACACTTATTTTTTTTTTAATAATGCTGTAATGGAATTATTCATCCATCTAGGTACATGTTTTTTAAAGCACCTTTTAAATTTAGTTGGAATATGGGAGTCTCTAAGTTCAGAGATTTTATTGTGAAAAAAGGAGAAATAATCACCAATGCCATCTGTATTTAGTATAGAAGCCCAGTCAATACTATCCAAATTGGTTTTAATGCTGGAAATATCCACCTTTGTCATACAAATATAATATGGAGTTATTTTTTAATGGAACAACCATGTGTTCAAATTGAAACCTAATAGAACAATGGTCACTATTTCCAATAGGTGCAGTCACATTTAGACTTTTTGGTGCCATTTTTGCACTATAAAGCACCAAATCCAAAATGTTACTGCATCTGGTAGGCTGTTTTACCCCTGGGTGAGGCTGCACTGCTGACCGATGTTAATTAATTTTCTGCCAAAAGTTGAGGTACAGTAGCAGTATGTTTATAATAACAATAATAATAATAAAATGTATTTATAGGTGCCTTATCAATAACCAAGGTGCCTTACAGTTAAAACAAAAACAAACATCAATAACATCAACATTGAAATAACAGTACATCAAAAGGAAAAGAAAATCAGTTACCGAAAGCCTGGTGCCACAAGTGCATTTTTAAAGATTGCTTAAATCCCCCCAACAGTTGTGCACTCCTGTAGCCGAAGAGGTAGAGAATTCCAAAGGGTAGGGGCTGCATACATAAAAGCTCTTGCCCCAGATGTTTTTAAACACACCCTTGGAATCTCTAGCAACCCCTCATTGGCCGAGCGGAGAGATCATTCAGGGCAGTAAGGAATTAGGAGCTCTTTCAGATAATCTGGGCCCAGTCCGTGAAGGGCTTTAAAAGTCAGCAAGCTGACTTTAAAGGTGATTTGCCACTGTACAGGCAGCCAGTGCAGTTCGCACAGGACCAGCGAAATATGACAGGATCGAGCAGATACTGTCAAAAGCAGGGCGCCGCATTCTGCACTAGCTGCAAGTGGCGGATTTCTACCCCAAGTAGCCCTAAGTAAAGGGAGTTGCAATAATCTATTTAATCAATTTCTCCTAGATTAAAATCCCCTGTCAAAATAATATCCCCCATAGAGGAGGCAATTTTAATTTCAGAAATTAAACCGTCAAGATATTCGGTGGATGCATCAGGGGGACGATAACAAACACCCAAAATAAAGTGTTAATGTTTATGTAAAACTAGTTTAATCCATAGTAATTCAGTGGGACAATCAGGAGACTTGATCTTGTCAGAAATATTAACTGACATTAGTGATTCCTTGAGAAAAATTGCAACCCCACCACCTTTTCTATTTTGTCTATTATAATTATAGGTTGTGTACCCAGAAAAAAGGGGCCCCAGCTGATATTATCATCACCCCATGTTTCAGTGACCGTGATCACATCAGTTTTTTCAACTGAAAGAAGAGCCTGCAGCTCATCTAATTTGTTGTTTAGACTCCTATCATTGAAATAGATATAATGTAAACAATTTGAGAGTTTTGTAGCAGGTACCTCACTTGTAAGCTGCTGGGGGGGGGGAGTTATTCTCACCCCCAGATCAAATAGTTTAAATGTTCATTAGTATATCTGAGCATACGTACAGCCAACAACTGATTTCCCCTAGGGCTTAAATGAAGGCCATCCCTACTAAACAGTTCTGGTCTGTCAGCAAATTCCTCCCAATGAGTAATACAGACCTGATTTTGTTGAAGACATCTTTGACGGAGCCAATTGTTGAATCTGTGTATTCTATTATTGAATGCCTCAGAAGCTTTAGGAACAGGTAAAACTTCTAAGAAGACAATCTCACATGCCATTTCAACCAAAATATTAGAGAGCACCACCATATATTTTTTCTATCCAGTAATTCAGAGCGTACAAAATCATTTGTGCCAACATGGAGCACAATCAAGGAGTTCTGACCACTATGTGTCAAGGCATTATGGACCGTATAAGAGATGTTGAAATTTGGGGGCCTCTAAAGCTTGAACGCGTGTGATTTGTTTTATCAGGATTACATATTGCCCTATCTAAATATTTAATAATGGAATCCCTGAGTACATAGACTTGCCTAGGGACACTCCAGTGCATCAAGGGGGTCTCCACATGATTACGGGTAGTAATCACAGGTGCCACACTATCTGGTGGGGAGGGTGTAATAACAGGAATTAGCGGGGTATGAGAGGGAGGAGGACAAACCTGTGGGACACTAGATGAAATACTAAGAAAATTAGGAGAGACGTTTTGATTTTCAGTATCAGATAAAAGAGGAGGATCTAGCCATAAAGGGACTGTCTCTAAAGTACTGCTGTCATCACACAGAGGTTCAAAAGTATTATGTGTTGGTAAACAGAACTGTGTTGCTTTGCAACCCCTTTTGTATGCTCTATTGTCTTGCACTTCATCCCACTGTTCATCCATGTTTATACTGTGTTCCTGTTCTCTAGGACACTTCTTAGTACATTTATAGGGACCAGTATGAATAATAGTTTTTGTGTGGAGTTCTAACATTTATTAAATCTGTAGTGGGTGGAGATGCACTGGAAACTGCTGGTGCTTCAGGAATAGGGAAACATTTTGATCTAGTGCTTGAAACCTAGCACTCATTTGGCATTGACTTGCTTTAATTCCAACAATCTAACACTGAACGTAGCTATAATCTATCTAAGGGATTCATTTTAAATACATTTATCACAAGTAAAACCTATACTGGTTTTGTCTGTCACATTCATGCTATACATTAAACAAACTGTACACTGGTTATGTAACATGTTTAGTGTCTGTCGATCAGTGTTGGCCACGATACAATCACTCAGAAGATTTAAATACTGCTGATAGAATTATTTATTTTATTTAGTTTTTGTTGACCGGGTAAGTGTACTAGACAAATCCTGCCTATTTTCAGGCACGACCCTAGGGAAGGGGATACAGATGAATGCCAACTGACCTTAAACCAGATTAATCTGTCAGTGGTATTTTTAGTGAAATTATAATGCCACGGTGATTTAATAGGGCCTTGGCTCACCTGCACATGCTGAACACACAGAACACGTACAGATGTGTGTGTCTCTGCATCGCGACTCCATGCGACAACGCCACGACGCCCCTGCTCACCGCAGATCTCTGGAAATAACAGTCTCAGAACCCGAAGTGTTCCAATGGGTCACGCATGCGAGCAGCACTCCAAACTAGCCCATAATTAACTTAAAAGTGTAGATATTGCCTATACAAGGCACTCTATTATGTTAAAAGGTGCCCGCAAACATTCAAAAGCACAAAGAGGTCAATAATTGGAAAGTTGTAGTTCCAGAGCAAAGCTCAAAAAACTATTCACCCTCTCCCTGTCAGAGACATAACAGGGCTCAATACAATCAGTAAAGGTATATTTAGCACACAAAACGTTAGGCACACTTTGTACACACTGGAGTAGCTCACAGGAGATAAAGCAAACGCCCTAGCAGCTCAGCTGTGAGTTAACTCCCCTCAATCAGTAAAACTCAAGATGCCCTAATACCAACCACCAACACCCTAACCTTGCACAGGAAAAACAATGAAAACAGATACTTACGTGTTCATCAGCAGCAGTATGGACTGTGTGAGGATAATCCACCAGGCATCAACCATCCAGAACAGTAGTTCTTCATGTCTTGTGGCATTTTGGAAAGTAGTAGTTGTTAGGGGTGGGCAGACTGACCCACCAAAAATTAGAACCACCATGGATCCAATCGGGTCCGACGGACGCAGATTAATAAGGGTCAGCTGCTAATTTGTACCAAGTCCAGGTCCATTGGCCACAATTGCTTTTAATGTATTTGATAAAAAGCACTGTACCTTTCAGCACTTCCACTCTTAGCCAGTAGATGGCACAATCCACCGGAGCCCAGCCAGCCAGCAGTCACCAGTTCGCCACATTTCAGGTCATATGACTGGCTGTCTGGCAGTGGCATCCTCCTGGGCTGGTAGCAGGTACTGGCTTCTGCTTCATGCTTATAGGAGAGACAGCAGGCAATGCTCATCAGAAGCGAGTGAGTCACCGGCTCATGAACAAGCGCACACAACGAAAGGGCAGAGAAAGCCATTTGTGAGTAAACAGTCAGAGAGAAATGATGTGTTGCTTGCTTTTGTGCTTTATTCTGAGCATCTCAGTGTTACCAGTTTTTTAAAAAAACACATTACACTGATAATATCTTTCTGTGTCTAACGTCTGTGCTGCCTTGTAATAACTCTTAAAAAATAGCATGCTGCATTTAAGGAACAGTAAAGAAAAAAATATATATATATATATATATATGGGGTGGGGATTGAAGTGAGAGACAGAACATCATGTGGGTAGGGCAGGGGACATCTGAGGCTCCTGGTGGTGGGCCAGATGGAGATATTTATTATTATATATACACACAAACACACACACACACACACACACACACACACACACACACACACACACACATATACACACACACACACACACACACACTAGTAAGCTGGCAAGAAAGAAAGATAAAAAAGTAAATACATTAAAGTGCTTTTTACTGAGTTCATGTGGAGGTTGGAGGAATTGTTATTACCAGTCTGAGGGCAATCACATTCTGATCTAAACCTAAAATACAAATAAAAGTATTTACTACAGTAAAAAAGGAAAGGTCTTATAAAGCGGATGAAGTGGGAGTGTGTGTGTGTGGTTGTGAGGCTGGGAGGACAAAGGAACTTGAGAACAGCCGAGAGGAGTAAAGAAAAATACATACAGGACAAAGCTTTTTTTCAAATAAATAAACAAACCTAGATACAGTCAGTGGTGGAAGGGAAAGTGTGTTTGTGAGTCTGAGCCTGTCCTGAGAGGATGGAGGAACTTGAAAACAAGTAAGAGGACTAAATATTTAAAGGAAAAAGCATTTTCTTTTCTGTGTCATTAAACAAAAATAAACCTAGCTAAGGTGGTGGAAGGGGGTGTGTCTGTGAGGCTGAGCCTATTCTAAGAGGACAGAGGATCTTGAGAACAAGTGAGAGGACTAAATATAATAAAACCCCACGAAAAGCATTTTCTGTGTCCATCAAAGAAAAGGGAATGGGATTCGCGTCTGAGGTCAGACAGGTCACTTTACAGTTACAGCGCTGGCACTAAGGCAGGGAACAGAAAGAGGTCAACTGCATGACTGCCATATTCAATTGACCAGAACATCAGTGCTATAAACTCACAATTTCATTTTCTGAAATGCTGCTTACAATTCTACTCATGTGTCACAGATCTCAGTATCGTTTTATGCAATTATATAGCAGATTTGCAGTTTTTATCACATTTTACGAAAGGTTCTGATTCGAATCAGAACAAATCAGAACTTATCAGGACTTTGGCCTGGATCCTGACAATAAGGGTCAGGACCTTTTCGGGTCCGCCCATCCCTAGTAGTTGCAGACAGCAGCAGGCAGCAAGCTACAGTGCCCCAAAATTTCATTCACTACCCCACCGCCAGGCAATGTACTACCACAGAGACAGTCAGTCAATACAACTAGACAATCAGTACAGCAGCACAGGGATAGGGAAATGATACTGCTGCATTTCTGTGTCAATCAATTGAAACACAGCAGCAGAAGAATGAAAGTATTGAAAGTAGCAGCAGCATTTTGCAGGAGGAATTCATTTTCTCTGCATGTGGGCACCCCTTTTCAGGTCCCTGAGGCGGTGGGGCACCATAAAGCATCAGGACTAACAGCACATTTCAGTCTCAATTTGATATCACATTTTTGGGTAAACATTTCTGGACTTGTAAACCCTGTTTGGCACAGGCAGCAGTGAGTTTCAGGCAGAAATATTGTTTAAACAGGCCCTAAAACAGCTACTTAATGTCTGGGTGGTGTGGGGGGCACACTAAAACACAATGGCTAAGACCATATTCGCTTCCAATTTAATGTATCATTTTTTCTGCAACATTCTGGACATTTACTGCCTGTGCTGCAGTGGCAGAAACAAAGATAGAGACCTAAAGACAATTGTAAAGTAGACAAAAGACCATTGTTTGGTCCGGGTGGTGGTGGGGCACCATAAAACATCGTGGCTGAGACCTGATTTTACTCTCAATGTACTGTGCAATATTTTTGGAAACATTTGTGGACAAGTGGGACATGATTTGAGCATGCAGCCACACACTTAGCCTAAACACATTTAAAAGCGTGCAGAAAACTGCACAATTTGGGTCCGTGAGGGTGGGTGTGAGGCTGTAACTGCATGTCTCAAACCTGATTTCACTCTCAACGTACTGTGTAATTTTTGGGAAACATTTCTGGACAGGTGGGACATGATTTGAGCATTCAGCCACACTTAGGCCCAAAAAGCATTTAAAACGTACAGAAAACAGCACATTTGGGTCCGCAGGGTGGGTGTGAGGCTGTAACATGCAAAGTCAAGACCTGATTTCACTTCTATGTACTGTGCAATTTTTTGGAAACATTTCTAGACAGGTGGGACATGATTTGAGCGTGCAGTCACACATTAGGCCCCAAAAGCATTTAAAAGTGCAGAAAACAGCACATTTGGGTCCACAGGGTGGGTGTGAGCCTGTAATCATGCGCTCACACCTGATTTCACTCTCTTTGTACTGTGCAATTTTTTTGGAAACATTTCTGGACAGGTGGGACATGATTAATCGTGCAGCCACACATAGGCCCACAAAGCATTTAAAATATACAGAAAACAGCACATTTGGGTCCACAGGGTGGGTGTGAGTCTGTAACTGCATGTCTCACACATGATTTCACTCTCTATGTACTGTGCAATTTTTTTTGAACCATTTCTGGACAAGTGGGACATGATTTGAGCATGCAGCCACACACTTAGGCCCAAAGCGCATTTAAAACGTGCAGAAAACAGCACATTTGGGTACGAAGGGTGGGTGTGAGGCTGTAACATGTGCCTCACACATGATTTCACTCTATGTACTGTGCAATTTTTGGGAAACATTCTGGGCATGTTTTGAGCCAGAAGCAGTGAGTTTCAGGCAGAATTACTGTGTAAACAGGCCCCAAAATGGCTACTTAATGCCTGGGTGGTGGGGAGCACTCTAAAACATAATGGCTGAGACCAGATTCCACTTCCAATTTAATTTACCATTTTTTCTGCAACATTTCTGGACATTTACTGCCTGTGCTGCAGTGGCAGAAACAAGATAGGGCCTAAAGACAATTGTAAAAGTGGACCAAAGACCATCATTTGGCCCGGGTGGTAGTGGGGCGCCATAAAACTTCATGGCTGAGACCTGATTTTATTCTCAATGTAATGTGCAATTTTTTGGAAACATTTGTGGACAGGTGGGACATGATTTGAGCATGCAACCACACACTTAGGCCCAAAAGCATTTAAACGTGCAGAAAACAGCACATTTGGGTCCGCAGGGTGGATGTGAGCCTGTAACTGCATGTCTCACACCTAATTTCACTCTCTATGTAACATGGAATTTTTTGGGAAATATTCTGGACATGTTTTGAGGCAGCAGTGAGTTTCAGGCAGAATTATTGTGTAAACAGGCCCCAAAACAGCTACTTAATGTCTGGGTGGTGGGGAGCACTCTAAAACATAATGGCTGAGACCAGATTCCACTTCCAATTTAATGTCCCATTTTTTCTGTAACATTTCTGGACATTTACTGCCTGTGCTGCAGTGGCAGAAACAAGATAGGGCCTAAAGACAATTGTAAAAGTGGACCAAAGACCATCATTTGACCCGGGTGGTAGTGGGGCGCCATAAAACATCGTGGCTGAGACCTGATTTTACTCTCAATGTACTGTGCAATTTTTTGGGAAACATTTGTGGACAGGTGGGACATGATTTGAACGTAGCCACAACTTAGGCCCAAAAGCATTTAAAAGCGTGCAGAAAACAGCACATTTGAGTCTCCATGAGGGTGGTGTGGCTATAACTGCGTGTCTCAAACCTGATTTCACTCTCAACGTACTGTGCAATTTTTGGGAAACTTTTCTGGACAGGTGGGACATGATTTGAGCATTCAGCCACACACTTAGGCCCAAAAAGCATTTAAAACGTGCAGAAAACAGCACATTTGGGTCCGTAGGGTGGGTGTGAGGCTGTAACTGCGTGTCTCACACCTAATTTCACTCTCTATGTACTGTGCAATTTTTTGTGAAACATTCTGGACATGTTTTGAGCCTGTAGCAGCGAGTTTCAGGCAGAAATATTATGTAAACAGGCCCTAAAACAGCTACTTAATGTCTGCGTGGTGGGGAGCACCCTAAAACATAATGGCTAAGACCATATTCCACTTCCAATTTAATGTACCATTTTATCTACAACATTTCTGGACATTTACTGCCTGTGTTGCAGTGGCAGAAACAAGATAGGGCCTAAAGACAATTGTAAAAGTGGACCAAAGACCATCGTTTGGCCCAGGTGGTGGTGGGGTGCTATAAAACATCATGGCTGAGACCTGATTTCACTCTCAAAGTACTGTGCAATTTTTCTGGAAACATTTCTGGACAGGTGGGACATAATTTGATCATGCAGCCACACACTTAGGCCCCAGGGTGGGTTTGAGCCTGTAACTACATGCCTCACACCTGATTTCACTCTGTATGTACTGTGCAATTTGCAGTGGCAGAAAAAGATAGGGCCTAAAGACACTTTTAAACGGTGTCCAAACAGCATTTTGATGCCTGGTTGCTGGTAGGGCACCATTAAACACCAGGTCTGACAGCGATTTCAGTCTCAATTTGAAGTCGTACTTTTGGGAAGCATTTCATTACCTCAGGGACCTGTTTTACATGAGCAGAGCCAACATTCACTGACACATAGCTTTGGAAAATATATTTGTTCAGAGTAAAGTGCTTATACTTGACATTTGTGGAGAGGATAGAAGGAGCAAGGAGGAAACATATAAAGACAAAAGGAGTAACTTAACGGAAGACAAAGAGGACAGAAAAGATTTTGTTTTTGGTTTTTGGATTTTTGGGGGGGTATTTTTTAAGGGAGGGGATGTAGAACAAGATCAGTGAAAAAAACAAATAAAGGAGAAGAAAGGAAAAACAACACTGGCCCACCACCACAGCCACAGGCCATTCACTGTGGCTGTGCACTGCCGCCACCACCACCACCACCACCACCATGAAGCTCCACCAGGAGGTCCAAGACCTTCTTCTGGTCCTCCATTATTTTTTGGAGGTTCCCCCGACCTCCTGGCGAAGCTGGTCGAGGTCATGACGCACACCTTGCACCGTAGTGCGCACAGCCTCAAGGTCTGCCCTGGTGACCAAGACCTGACTTGGGGGAGCTGCAGGATGATCAGGGTGGTGGCTTCTCCGACAGGTCCTCTGTGGTGCTGCATCATGGTCAAGGGTGGGGGATGCATCTGGCTGCTTGGGAGGATGCGTCCTGCTGGTAGGCCTCCTCCTCCTCCTCCCCACCCTGGTATGGCACCCCCGAGACTCACTGCTGCCTCCTGCTGCTGCTGCCGCTCTCTGTTTTGTGAGCCACTCTGCAGCATGGTGGTGCTGCAGGTGGTTCCTCTGGCCAGAAGTCCCAAAGTGGGACTCTGGTTTCCCCCTTTTAACACTCTTCGCACACAGGGTGCAGACCACAGTGCTTGCATCATCTGCCTTGGTTCTAAAAAGGCCCAAACTGTCGATCTTTGGTTTGGGGGCACAAGCTGATGTCCCGGGGGCTCTCCTGTACAACAATATCCTGCTGTGGCCAGGGGCTACCAGACACAACAGAAGCCACATCATCATCCTGGGGGCAATGGGATCACAACCTGAATGCTGCTGCTGCTGGGTGGCTGTCTCAGTGTCCAACTCCACAATGACCTGCTACTGCTGGGGGGCACAGGCCGGGGCCAACTGCTCCTGCTGCTGGTGGGGGGGGGGGCTCAATTTCAAATATGTGCCTGTTGAGGCGAACGCATCCTCTTCCCCTTCCACTGTCAATACCTCCATTACTCCCAGTCCCAGTCCCTTCCATCATTATAAAAAAAAAGTTTTAATAAACTACTAAAGAAAAAAATGAAAAAAGGGGGAAGTGAAACACACACACACACATATACATGGTATCCTCTGAACTTTCCAACTGACACCCGAGGACCTTGAAGAACCAACTTTGAGTGCGTTTGCAGCACCAGAGCTCAAGGAGTCAACGGACCACTGGATCACTCTGTACCAGCACCCCTGCCTACCCAGAAGAAAGAGGCATGCCCATGGACCTTTGCCCACCTCTGTAATAAAGGCCTGACCTACAGACACCATCCACAAACTCATCCTCTGGAGGATTGCGACAGGTACTTTTTCAAAGTTATTGGGGAAATAGGCAGGACTGCGTGAAAGTGAGAAAGTGAAAGTAACAGTAATCTTGTATTAATGGTATCAAGCCTCTGGTGTGTGTGCAAGGTGTGTGTGTGTGTGTGCATGGTATAAAGACTGTTGAACTCAACTTTAAAAAGTACTAAAACAGTCAGAACAGGCATACTAGGGAGTGGTAACCACCTTCAAGATCTCCTTCTTCTTCTTCCTCTTCAGCCACAAACCAATGGAGTACGTGAGGGTCTGGGGGGAAGGGGGAAGGCAGCCATTCCAGACTCAAAGATTGTTACACTGGAAGATTATAATGGGGACAAACAGAGAAGCATCAGATCAAGCCCTGGCTGTCAGGGCATGTCTTTTAGAGGGGTTAGGGAAAGAAGAGCTTATAGAGTAGCAGAGGGGGTGGAGGAAGGACTTAATTCAGTACATGGGCCTGATATTGTGGGGTACTAAATAATGAAATGCTGACCATCTCCTAAGCCTCAGTCTCTTACTTCTTTTTATTGTGTAACTATGTATTATTATGTTGACCTTTGTATGTATGTAAACCCCCCATTCCTTCAACGTGGAACCTTTGTAAATGAGCAGTTCCTGCTCAAAGGTATTTGTAATCCTAGATTTCAATAAATAAAAATAAAAAAAAATCTCCAGGTTCCCTAGCTCTTCTGTAGGAATTGCAGGGAAGCCGGAGAGTAAGTCGCTCTGCAAGGAGAAACCGCAGCCACGTGCCAAGTCCAGCTGCCCAATTACATAGATAAGACCAGCATGTCACATCAGAGATTGCAGATACTGTAAGAATCACATTTGTCTAAATACAAAATTGAAATCAGTCTTAATTTAGCTTCCCATAATTTTTAGTTGATTTATTCAGTCGAGTGAATAATTTTTCATTTTTAGACACTTTTCACTCTACCCCCAGCACCTCAGGAACAGCTCACGTTTTTTGGAATCTTGACAAGTTAGGGAAAACCTGCATCTTTGAAGATTTCCACCAGAGTATTGGCTTGCATGCAGTGCCACCTATTGGGATTTTGAAGCAACTACTGTAATGTGGCCATTATTTTTGATTAGAATAGAGATGAGAGATTCTAGAAGCATGGTGCAAGTCTCCGCCACAGGCGGCTTGCCCCAGACTCAGTTGCGACATGGACCCTGAGCCCTATTCTAGAAGGGGCAGGGTCCTCGTGGCTAAGTCCTGTGACTTGCGACATGTGGTGGGCTCACGCATGAACAAGGGCATACCCAAGGGGCAGTTGCAAGTCACAACCCCCATGAGCGCAAGTGCCCCCAAAGTCCCGCATGGCACTTAAGGGGCCCCCAGCCTGGATCCTGAAGAGGCTCCACAGGCAGCACACCCCTCGTTTCGAACCCCTGAACAAGCCTTCAGTAGGCTGGCGTTCTCTGAACCTCATCACAGCCCACAGGGCTCACTGTCCACCCCCACCCGCTTCAGACCCCGAGACACGCCGCAATCCAGCTTATCGACCATCATTGTTTTCACCCAGCAGTAAACATCCATTTCAGCACACTACTTTACCTCAGTCGTGCACCGGCACAGCCCCTCCGCTTCATGGTATTGCTGGCTGACTGAGTTCCATAGGAGGCGGCATGTATAGACACACTCATAATGAATGAATACCCATTCATTTTGAGCATATCTATACAGTCAGCGCTTCTATCGAACTCAGTCGGCGGCTGGCCGTGGAAGTAGGTGGGCTGTGCCAGCCACCAGCTGGGGATGGGTGGGGGGTGCTGGGTGACTGGCATGTTGGTGGGGGCCACTAGGGACTACCAGGGCTAGTTGAGTGGTCATTGGCACCATTTGTGGTATCATGCCTCGGGTCTGGGCAACGTAATGGAGGGCTGGGATAGCCAGGTTCTGCGGGTCCTTTAGTGGTGGGGGGTTCAGGGGCATGAGGTATGTGGGCAGTCCTGCAGAGCTCTAACTGTTCGGGATTGGGAAATATGTGCGTGATGCCCCGTGGGCATGTACTGTCACGCAGGATGGGGGGCAGGGTGTGTTGCCCAGTGGGGCACCTACATGGGTATTCTGGGCATGGGAGGCACATGTATTGCGTTCTGGGCTGCTGGCGGGTCTACAGAACACCTGGAGGGTGTACATGCGTTATGCAAGCTAAATGCTGGTTTAAGTTATGTCGGCGGTTCTCTCCGGGGTTCTTGTAGAATCCCGACATTGAGAACAGAGACGCTGCCACGTTCAGAATAGGGTTCAACTGCTGCCGTAAACCTCCTAGCACCATGTCGCGGGGTTTCAAGGCATAGTGGAGGCCATAACTCCCAGCTTTATGTCAAGTGGCCGTGAATGTCGAGGCCACCTTGTAGAATACCGCATGTTGCAACCTGCTGGTGAACTTGCTACTTATGCCATTCTTTTTGGTGCAAGTGCGTTACACCAGTCGAACTCTTCTAGAATCGGACAGCTGACCTCTGATGAGCAACATAAAAGAAAGCAAGGTCACCATTCCTTGGAAAATAAATGTCAGTAATTCACATTTTCTCAGGGACCCCTTGAGAAAGTGCCCAACTTTACCATGATTTATCTGTTGTCTCTGCACTTGGCATTTTATCTGCAAATAAGATACAGTATATCCTAATAAAGTTCTGTAACTGTATGATCAACATATGGTATTGTCTTTCTGTGTGTGCAATGGCAGCCAGCTATTAGATTTTCATTTACTGCCTAGTGCCTGCCCATTTCAAGTCTTTTTTTTTAATTCTATTTTCCCATGGGTATCTCAGATCAGGACTTCCTACAGCCACTGCCAGTGCCACCTTCCTACTCTCATGCCACCCAAGACACACTGCTGCATTACTCCCTCAGCTTGAACACCCCCCTGAGACAAGGCCTGCCAACCCATATGCTCCAGTGCTGCTCCACCTCCTATATACAGCTGTCCACAGAAGAGGGGAAGCCCATGAGCCAACATGAGAGCCAGGAGGAGAGCATAATAATGGATGAGGAGGGCAGGCATGCTGTTATCTGCTCAGCCCATAGCCACTTTTTCCCTTCCTTTTTCCGTCCCTGGGCATGATGCCATGCAGTGATGCACATAGGTATGCACCCTGCATACATGTTCAGTCTGTCAGCAATCCGTCCCCCATCCTGTTGTTCCCCAAGCTATGCGGTCACTCAGCCTTTATTAGGTGGCAGTCAAATGGCAGGATGTTCTTCCCTTCCCAAAGGAGGAGGGCAGTCAGGTTATCTGGGAGAGAACATAAATCCATCTGGATAGCTGTGGGGTGTGAACCGATGTTGGGTATGTGCATCATGTCAGCTTTGAAAGGAAGGGCACAGGCTGTCACCCTCACAGCTCATAAATGAAAATTTTTCAAATAATCAATCACAAAATCATTCTTATGAGTAGGATACTTTTTTGTCTGAGAAAATATGTTCTGAAACTAAAACAAAATAACACTGGTCGAAGTAGAAATGAATTGGGGGTTTGAAAAAAGTTCTTATTAGCAGGATGTTCTTTACATCGGAGTTCTTGTAAGTGGGCTTTACTGTATCCACCACCCAGTCTGTGTAACACCTTCTCAAATATGAGGCTTTTAATAGTACCTGTTTTCTCCTTGAGGCAGGGCATGGCCCAGAAATGGTGTATAACAAAGCACAGCAGTTCATTTCTAAGAACCCAATCCACAAACATGGCTCTGATATGCCTGATTCATGTGTATCTGGTTTGTGGAGCTCCATACCCATGGATGCCAATGCACTTGCTGACATCCATGACCCTTGACCTCTCAGAGCTACATGATAAGCACAGCACAGAGGGGACAGGAGCCTGTCAGAAGTGGAGCAGGTCAGGACAGTGGGCATCCAGTTGACTGCCCTGGATGGGGGTCCTCCAAGAACTGCCATATCCTGACTGTAAATTTTAAAATGAAAACATTACGTTAAGCCCCCAGACTCCATGTTAACATGGGAGTCTGGGGCAATAGATGCCAGATGGAACAGGGCACAGAAAATTCCAGGAGGTCCAGGCAGATCTTGTCTGGACATGTAGGTGTCATGGGTCAACCCAAATGCAATGTTGCCATCCTCTGTATCCCTCTGTGCAGTGTATTTTGTTGTAAGGGTCATGTGAAAGTGTGTCCTAAGCCAGCCACCCTCAGAGATGGATGGATGGAGTAGGATCGAGGTAGTGGGTCAGCACAACCCACAATGTGTTGCTGCGAATGCTACATATGTGTGCAGGAGGAACTCAATGCTTTTGCTGACCTTCACTGCTGCAGAATGTCAAAAAGGCTTTGTTGGTCATGTTCTTAGTCTAGTTCTAGTCTGGTGAAGCAGGCTGCCATCTAGAGGCCACATGGATTCATTTCAACCTATGGAACTGACTGTAGCTGTCCAGGGGGACCATCCAGACTCTGGGAGCAGCACTATGGGTCCTTAGTCTGGGTGTGACACAGATCTCCCTTTGGGTCTGGTCTCCAGGCTGACCTGTCCAAAAGAAAAAGAGAGAACACCAAAGGCATGGTGAATGGCCTAAAGTGGAGCCGTCCCTGTCAACGGTCCCTTCTATATGGCAACACTGATGTCCTGTGCAAGAGAAATTCCAGCTGTGCAGTAGTTTTCCAGCCTGGTAAGCTGAAAGGGTGAAACAAAAGATCATGGCTCAGACTCCCAGGGAGTGGATGAGTGCATGAACTAAGAAAGAGGGATGGTACCACGTGCTAGCAGTGCCCACACCAAAGCTACTCCGAATGGGAGACAGGTTTGTCCCACTACAGTTCATGTATATAACCAAAATAAACTGCTCCAAGTCAGTAAGGTGGAGCTCTTGGTACAAACAATGTAGCCAGCAAACTGAAAACCTGGACAGAACGCATTCCATACATGAGGCTATACACGCATACATAACTGTAAAAAAAGTTTGTTTTATAACTTACAAAAGATTTAAAAACACATAGACAGTATAACAGTTCAGTTGGTACTCTACCATCTATTGTACATGTTTTTCAAACCTTTGTATATTATACAATAAACTTTTTGCACTGTTATATACATATGTTTAGCCTGATCTGTAGAGTATGCTGTGTCCTGGTTTTCTGTTGTCATCCAGATTCTTGCCTGTTTGGAATGTTCGAGGCACTGAGAAAATAAATGGTACCTGATATGAAATGTGCCATAAATCCCCAAAAGATCAGAGT
Source organism: Neoceratodus forsteri (assembly GCA_016271365.2). Lineage (NCBI taxonomy): Eukaryota > Metazoa > Chordata > Ceratodontiformes > Ceratodontidae > Neoceratodus > Neoceratodus forsteri. The sequence goes on from CM057453.1 coordinate 32,321,962, forward strand.
TTTTTATTTCCTTCCATTTCTGTTTGGAGTGTGAGGTTCTATTACATGCTCTGCACATGTGTCTTTTCCTTCAGCTCAATCACAGACTTCTGGCATTTGCCACTGAAGCTGCAGTGCATACCCCAATAGAAGTGATATTCCAAGGTTCAATGCTAGCCAAATGTGCGGCCAGTGAGAGAGTACCTTAGCAACAAACAGTTGACCATTTTACCATCAGATGTGTGACTGTATTGAAAGATCTGTGCACAGAATTTGCAAATAAAGTTGTTCTGTTTCGTTGCAACTTGAAGTATTGTGCTCAGTTTGTATCTGCCTAATGTGATGAATGCAGACATCATGATGTGGAGGGGTGGCACCACGTTCTTTGGGTACCTGTGTGAAATAAAGATTGAGAGCCAGTCAGCATAGCCATGTGACGTGCCCAGCTATTAATCAAGGACAGCTGGATTGTTTATGGCAGACACCCTCCCCATCCCTATGCGATAAAGATGTGCCACTGTCAACTGTACATTTCCAGAGGAGCAGCACCTCGAGGCATGCCTTACAAAAGGAGTGACTAGGGTAGAGGTACTGCACAACTGACCGTCAAGCTGACAGCAATGAGCCCAGGTCTATCTGCTCAAGAAACAGACCACCCAAGCCTCTTCTTATGTAATTAGTGTCGGGTTTGGCCAACACATGTGGGCAGGGGCTACAACAGTAAAATAGTTATTCTTGATATTTCTCCCTAAATCTGACCTCTCTGAAGGACACTTGAGGGCCAGATTTTTAAAAGGCCAAAGGCCAGCAATGTGCCTGGGTCCATCAGCACCCACAGTGTCCATCACCCTCTTGGATACAACAATGCTACTTTAGAAACTTCATCATATTTGCAACACTCAAATGTGGTTTCTGGCAGCATGTGTACAACTATGGCTACATCTGTTGACAGGGCAAAATTTAATCTAGACTAAAATAAATTGTCTAGCTGACTTTTTCCTGGCCACTGTGTCCACGAATGGGCATGAGTAGACATGGGAACTTTCTGCCAAGGCCCCATGCTATCCTGAGTACAGGGACAAGGAACTATCAAAGCCCCTTTGACTAATGCCCTGGATGCAGCCCTGTATTTGGAACTTTGAAAATCCAGCCCTGTGTATCCCCTTTTTCCCTGTACATCCTGAAGTGATGCATTTGGTCAGGCAGTGTTATTTCTTTCAGACATTTGAATTATGTGATCTTGTCTCCTCTGAGTCTTCTCCATTGAGAACAGTACCAGGTTTGCAAGCCGGCCCTCATAGCCCATGTTTTCCAAGTCTTCAATCACTTTGGTGCCTTTTCTCTGCACCTTGATGAACCTAGGGTCCCTTCCAACCTTAAATCATCATGTTACCTTCTCAGTCCTGCCACTGTCATTCCTTACTTCCTTAGTAGTGGGGGTCAGAAATATGCATTATATATAAGATGTTTCTATTAGAATGAGAAGAGATCTGGATAAACTTGCAAAATGGTCTGAAGAGTGGCAGTTGGGTTAAAGAAGTGCAAGATCATGCACATAAGGAAGAGAACCCTGAAGCCACCTATAGGCTGGGAGGGAGCTGCTGACACTCACAAGGGAAGAAAGAGACTTGGGCATCATCATCACCGATGACCTGAAATCATTCAAGCAGACCACTAAAGCAGTAGGTAAGGCTAGGGGGTGTTAGGGCATATTAGTAGGGGGTATCACAAGTTGGAAGAGGAAGTAATAATCCCTCTTTACAAGACACTGGTTAGGCCCCATCTGGAGTACTGCATGCAGTACTGGAGGCCACACCTTCACAAGGACACTAACCAGATTGAGGCAGTCCAGAGAAGGGCAACCAAAATGGTGCAGAGATTGCATCAGAGAACATATGAAGACAGATTAACGGAGCTCAATATGTATACCCTAGAGCAAAGGAGGGAGAGAGGTGATATGATCGAAACATTCAAACACCTTAAGGGCATTAACAAGGTGAAAGAGTCTAACATGTTTCAATATAAGAAAAATAGCAGGACAACATGACACAGCATGAGATTAGAGGGAGGTCGATTAAGGGGTAATGTGAGGAAGTTCTTTTTCACAGAAAAGGTGGTGGATGCATGGAGCGGCCTACCTCAGGAAGTGGTGGATATGAATACAGTGTAGGGCTTCAAACAAGTATGGGATAGGCATAAGGGAGCAATACAGATGAGTATGAATAGATATGCCATTGACAGAGCAAAAGCCGATGGCACATTCATAAGGTAGAAAAAGAAATGGGCAGACTGGATGTGCCTTGCGATCCTTATCTGCCATCAACTTCTATGTTTCTACGTTTCTAAGATAGAGATAGCTTAATGATCTGTACAGGGAGACCCTTCTATTTAATGTAACCCCCCCAGTTAGTGTGCCATTAAGACTTCCTTGTTCCTTGGACATCAAAAACGTTTTCTACCACAGACAAAGCTGATCTTGCCCTGTCAGTGACTGGAATGGGAAACACTCAGTCTATCGCTCAACACCACTAGATGTGAATGTGCAGCCATACAGGACTGGCTCAGGGTGCCAGAAGAGGAATAGGGTGCTAACTGCTGTGCTGTGGCAGTGAGTAAAAGGGAGAAGGGTGGTCACTAGGATCACTGCAAGAGTAGTAGGTAGGGTTGGGCAGACTGGACGAGCCTTTTTCTGCTGTCATATTGTCTGTTTATATGGGCTCTGTGTTTTTGGAAAGAGGACTTTTGTATAAAGGCTATTTGGAACAACAAAGCAGCAGCCATATTGCTGCCTTGACCCATCCTACCATGGCAATGGAAATGAGCAGACCAGACCAACCACCTCCCTCTTAGACTATCTTGGGAACAGCAAATCAAAACTCAGTGAAAACTAGAGTGCTACAAATCCTTCTATCAAAACTTCACCCTAACTGATTTATCTTCGCACTGTTAAAATGCTAAACACAGAGTAATTCTAACCAAATTCAGAATCAGTGACTGAAATTTAGAACTAGAAACAGGCATATACAAATTAACCTGGAAATGTAGCCCAACTCTGCAGCCAGTGTGAAGTTGTGACATTAAATCACAACTGCATTTCATTTTCCTCCACTAACTAAAAACAACTGTATACAATTACAGTGTGTTCTGCTGCTATCAAAAGGAACAGCACATGTCCAGTTCATGAATGATGATGCTAAATTGTGTATACTGTTGGGGGGGGGGAAAGAAAAGATGTAGCACAAAATAGCGGCAAACTACATAGCTTCCTACCATCAACTTCAAAACACATCACCAATGACTCTAAGCACATTGTGATCACTCTAAGAATAGTAGTATGTTTACGTCTTACAAATTACAATTAACAGTTTGATGCATAAAGTTTGGCAATACCTACATCTCTCCAATAAAAACTTCCCCAAAATAATTATACTGCAACATGGTTCAATCATGCTTTCAGCAATCACAAACTCCTCAACTGAATTCTTGTTAATTACTCGGACAGAATCAGAGCTCCTGGCGTTACTTGCAGGTTGTTTTAGCAACCATGCCATCACATTCTGTGACTGTAAAATTTGATGCAAAAAAAAAAACCTCCTCCAAAACTGATCACTGCTTGACCATACAGGCATTTCAAACATAGAAACATAGAATGTGTCCGCAGAAAAGGACCACCAGGCCCACCCAGTCTGTCCAATGTACTTTCAGTCTGAAGGACTTCTATGCACACTTCTGGCTGAGAATGGGATCAAAGCAGTGCAACAGGAGTTTGTGGAGTTGGGGAGAGGCCTTAGACAAGTAGCACACATGATAACTTTCTCGGAAGTGTTACCTGTCTATGGCATGGATGAGGCTAGGGTACTCCGCACCATGGGATTCAATGACTGGTTGAAAAGCTGGTGCAGATCTCAGGGATTTGGCTTCATTGAGGACTGGGGCTCCACCTGGAGGGGATGCAGGCCTATACAGGTGCGATGGTCTGCAGCTATCCTGGAGGGGAACCAGGATCCTAGGTGATAGGTTTAAATGCTTCAATGGCAAGCATTTAAACTAGCCGAGGGGGGAGGCACTGAAGAGGAGAAGGGAAATCCTAGCCCCCCCCAAAAAATCAGGGTAATTAGTGAGGCAAACACCAAGATAGAGCAGTCGATAGGGAGAAGGGCAGGGGTAAATTGAGAAAAAGACAAAGGCAGTAGGGACAGAGATGGGGCAAAAAGAAATAAAGCCATACAAAATAGAGGGTAATGAGTACCAATGCCGTAGTCTAGGTAAAAAGCTCCCTGAAATGGCAGCCTTGATGGAAGAGGGGATGCCTGGATATTGTGGCAGTCACAGAAACATGGTACACAGAGAACCATGACTGGGATATCAACATACCAGGGTACACAATCTACAGGAGGGACAGGGAAGAAAGAACATGAGGAGGAGTAGCTCTCTATGTAAGGGAAGGGATCAAAGCAACAGAACTGAAGGGTAAACATGGAGGAGAGGAGGCACTGTGGGCCACTCTGGAAACTGGAAATGGCTCCACAATCTGCACAGGGGTTGTATACAGATCCCCGTCTCAGGGGGAGGAAATGGACAAGGAAATGATAGAAGGCATCCTTGGGATGGCAGATAAAGGGGAGATATTGCTGATGGGGGACCTGAATATGCCAGATGTTGACTGGAGCACCTTTGCTGCAGCCACATCCAAGAGCAGGGCCATTCTCGATGCCCTACAGGGGGCATGCCTCAGACAGCTAGTTCTGGAACCCACTCAGGAGAGAGCAATCTTAGACCTGGTACTCTCAAATGGGGACGGAGACAGGATCTCTGATCTTGAAGTGGGTAGCCATCTGGGAACAAGCAACCACCAAACAGTATGGTTCACAATAAACTTAGCTGTAGAGTCAAGCCACACAAACGTGAAGGTACTGGACTTCAGGAGGGCTGATTTTGTCAAAATGAGAGAGTGCCTCTGAAAAGCACTAGCAAACAAGCAAGAAGGTGGGGTGGAGCAACAATGGAGAAACATCAAAACCGCCATCACAGAGGCAACAAGCCTTTGTGTGAAGCAAATAAACAAATCAAAATGAAAAAAAAAACCACTACGGTTCTCAAAAGAAGTGGCAGGGAAGTTGCAGGAAGAGGAAGAAGAATCAGCATTTATGTGAGCGCTTTTCATACACAGTATCCCAAAGCACTTTACAAGCAATGCTAGACTGGTAGTGAAGTGAAGGGAGAAAAAGATAGCATTCAGAAAGTATGAGGAAACACAGAAGGAGCAGGACAGAGAACTGTACCAGTTAAAGCAGAAGGAAGCGGGTAAGGCAGTCAGAATAGCAAAGGCCCAAACCGAGGAAAAGATAGCCAACTTGGTTAAGAAGGGGGATAAAGCCTTTTATAGGTACATTAGGGAGCAAAGAAAGACTAAGACAGGGATACTGAGGCTGAACAAAGAGGAAGGTGGTTGGGCAGAGTGACAGTGAAAAGCAGGGATACTGAACAAATACTTCTGCTCAGTATTCACAATGGAAAAGCAGGAAATACCTACTCGGTCAATAAAGCACTCTGGATAGGGGGTGATATTAGTCCTTTCACAGAAGATAGGGTTCTGAAAGAACTCTAAAACTGAAGGTGGATAAAGCAATGGGGCCTGATGGGATTCACCTCAGAATTCTAAAAGAACTAAGGAAGAACTAGTAACACCACTGACTACTCTTTTAATAAATCATGGGAGGATGGTGTGGTACCTGAGGACTGAAGGAGGTGGATGTGATTCCCCTTCACAAAAGTGGGAGACACGACAGAGGCAGGAAACTACAGACCTGTCAATTTGGCCTCTGTGATAGGGAAAATGATGGAATCACTTCTGAAGGAAAGAATTGTTGAGTACCTAGAGGCCAGTGGGGCACAGGACTCAAGGCAGCATGAATTGACAGCGGGAAGGTCATGTCAGACATATCTAATTGATTTCTTTGATTGGATGACCAAAGCAGTAGACCAGGGAGGGGCTGTGGACATGGCCTAACTAGACTTTAGCAAGGCATTTGATACAGTCCTGCACAAAAGATTAATAAACAAATTAGCCAGCCTGGGAGTGGGTCCCAGGGTGGTAGCCTGGGTAAAACACTGGTTGGACAACAGAACACAGCAGGTAATGGTAAATGGAGTCCACAGTGAAGAAAGGAGGGTTACTAGTGGAGTACCGCAAGGTTCAGTATTGGGGCCAGTCCTTTTTAGTATCTTTATAAGTGACATTGCAGAGAGACTGGAAGGGAAAGTATGTCTCTTTGCAGATGACACAAAGATCTGCAACAGGGCTGATACACAAGGTGGGGTGGAAAGGATGAAAAGGGACTTGGCAAGGTTGGAGGAATGGTCAAATGTACGGCAGCTTAGATTCAATGCAAAGAAGTGCAAAGTAATGCACCTGGGAAACAAAAACCCAGGGGAAGAGTACACAATGGAGGGTGAGATATTGACAACAACAAAAATGGAAAGGGACCTGGGGGTAGTCATATCAGATGACCTAAAAGTGGGCCAGCAATGTGAGAAGGCAGTAAGGAGGGCTGGGGGGATACTGGGATGCATAGGGAGAGGCATCACCAGTAGAAAACAGGAAGTTGTTGGCCCTCTGTACAGACAGTTGGTGAGACCACATCTAGAGTACTGTGCACAGTTCTGGAGACCCCATCTCCGTAAAGACATAGACAGGGTGGAGGCTGTCCAGAGGAGGGCAACCAAATGATGCAGGATCTACATCAGAAGACATATGAAGAGAGACTGAGAGAGCTTAATATGTATACCCTTGATGAAAAGGAAATCAACAAAGTCCAAGAGGGTAGCATCTTTCAGAAAAAGAGATGTGCAAAAACAAGGGGGCACAATTTGAAGATAGAGGGGGGGACGGCTCAGAGGTAATGTGAGAAAGTATTTCTTCACAGAGAGGGTTGTGGATACTGTACATGGAACAGCATTCCTGAGGAGGTCATAGAGTCAAAAACAGTGGGGGAATTCAAGAATGCATGGGACAGACATAGGGCACTTCTAGTGGGGGATATGAGGAAGTAGGCTGTTGGTTAACTAGGATCTGCAGCTTATCCGTTAGGTGAGGAAATGGGCAGACTAGGGCGGCCAAGCGGTCCTTATCTGCTGTCAAATTCTATGTTTCTATAAGATGGATCTGAGTCCACCAGATGCCATCCAACACAGAACCCTGGGGATTTTTTGTCAGTCTGTTCCTACAAGTCTGCAGTAAGCATTCTCCACTCAGAACATAGAAGGTCAAAGGCTGCTTCTACACCTAGATCTCAAAGGAGATTATTGGACTGTTTTCACATGTGGATACTGCCTGGGACCTGTTTCAAAAAACCAGATCTATCACTGATGCATTCTATGGACATGTCCAGAATCTAAGTAAATCTGCAGTAGAAAAAGCCAAGGCTGACTCAGAACTACTGGGAGGAAAACAAGCATCTTTCCAGTAAATGACTTGATGATAACTCTAGGCCTATCCAGGAGGCAGCTATCCTAGCTGTTTTTTGGCTGTGCCCTACCCATGGTATGATCACAGAAGGTATGGTGTGGCCATCTGTTTTAGATCTAGCCTGAATCTCATTGCATACCCTATGAATGAAATCAGGTCATTTGAATGTGTGGCTGTTAAGGGTGGAGCAGGTGTGGGATGTAGGATTCTCCAGGCCTACCACCCTCCAAGGTGGGAACATAATTTTCTTTAGGAATTTGTGGATTTTGTAGTTCCATTGCACTGGACTCCCCAGCTTGTTGGTGCTGGGATTTCAATGCCAGGGTAGAGAATGGGACCTCACAATTTGTTTTGCAATTCCTCCTGTTTATAACATCATGGGGCCTCACACAAACAGGGTTCCACAGCTACCCACAAGTTAGGCCATAACTTGGACCTTGTCTTTAACTGGGTCTGGGCATTTCTGATGTAAGTGTGAATTCTGTTGGGTGGTGGATCCCATGCTGTGGAGTATTTGGCTGGAACACTCTGGGTTTATCCCCCGCTGAGATGATCCACTGCTGTCCAAGTACAGTCTGAACCAGAGACACTCATGGCAGTATTAGACATCCTGAGCATGATAACAACATGCAGAGGGGGTTCAGAGGCTGCCTAGATGTCTATAGCTTCTCAAATGCCCTGGACTCTTTCACATTAGTCTGTGTCAGCCCGATTACCTACTGCCACAGCTTGCCATGTTATAACAATGATCTGTGATGGTTGAAGGCAACAGGGCAGAAACTGGGGCATTCTTGGAAGAGGCCTGGCTTGACTGGCCGCAGGCAAACCAGCAAGCAAAAGCTAACTAAAGTAAAATAAAGCTCTGAGGGCCTATTATAGGGAGTATCAGAGGGCAATCACTCTGAGAAAGGCAGAGTTACTGTCATGTGTGATTGCTTCAAGTAAGAACTAATTAACTCAGGTTTTTCACATTGGACCGATTATTGTGCTCGCTTTGTCTATAGTCTGTAAGAGCACTGTCTGCAGGAAAGTGCAAGGCATTTGGCAACTACTTCCTGGATTGAATGTCATTCATTAGGACACAGATTTCTACAAGTGACTTGTCTGTGGCTGGTAGTATCAGTTCGATGATGATGGAAGGCCCTCCGTGGTCATGGAGTGAGTTTCAGTACATTTCAGAGGAAGAGATGCTTGCGGTGATATCTGAGCTGCACTGATCTTTCTGTCTTTTTGACCCTGTTCCTAACCATTTGTTGGTGAACTGCCAGGAGACCCTGGCTTCATTTGTGACAAGGATCACTAGGTGTTCCCTCCAGCAGGATGTTTCCCTTTGGAAAATTTGAGGAGTTGAGGAAGACTCAAGACTGCTATAAATTTTAGTCCAAAATGATTTACTGTTTATGAACAAAAATGTTTTAATGAGTCACCAGCAGAACAGGCCAATGTACATCAGGCAGAGTACTGAATGCAAAACCAGTCAAGGTTTCAGTTTTATCCCAAGGTGTTGGCGCACTTGGCATTTTTTGTAATAAAGCCTTCATTCACTTCATCTATCTGGTGTCAATACTTCCTTGTTTTTGGAGAGTATTGAATGCATGTTTTGAATTTTTGCAGCCTGTGTGAAAGAGAGACCCTCACAGCTATAACTAACAGGGTAGACACAGCTAAGTAAACCCTTGCTGTACAGCAGGAAACACAAGAATGTGTAAGCACAAAAGCTAGTGAGATATATTCTGAGGCAGAGAAGCTTATAGACCACCATGGGCCCTGAAGAAGTGGCCCGCTTGGCTATGAAATGTTGGCCAGTCCTGCAGGTGGCTCATTAAAATATTTTTGTTCATGAGTAATAAATATTTTGAACTAAAATTTATAGGAGTCCTGAGTCTTCCTCAACCCATCAAACTTTCTTGTCAGTAAGCACCTCTGAGGAGAACTCCTTCAAAGTATCAGTTTGGAGAAAGGCCTTAGCCACAAGGCCAGGTTAGCAACCAGGTTCCACCCACCCAGTCCCTAAAGCATGTTTCCCTTTGGCCCTGAGAAGGGCTGCAATAAGACTTCTGAAAAAGCCATCTCTAGGTCAGTCCAGTGGCATTGAGGGCTGAGGTGCTGTGTGCTTCATCTCCTGCCATGCCAGTGACCTGGGTTCAGAAATGGATGTTGGTTGCTCAGGGGCTGGCCGGGGAGAGAGGGTTGAACATCCATAAGGCTGGTCTCCTCCCTTAAGGAGAGGGGTTGCTGTGGCTCACTGCTCAACTGCCATCTGAAGTGTCAAAGTGGCATCACCAGCAAGCCAAATGTAGAGGAAAGGGATCCCACATTTGGGGTGTTGCGGGGGGTCTCCACAGAGGAGGAGCTCACACATCATGCCCACTGCACATCCTGTGGGCCTGAGGTGAAAACATGGTGGAAAACTACCTGACTGTGGGATGACGATCGACCCCCTATAATCGGCACATCAGCAACCAGGCTACACACACACACACACACACACAGTCTTGTGGTAGAGAACAATGGAGGGAAGGTAAATCCTGAAGAAGTTTGGGTCTGGGGCTGGGAGGGTCAAACAGAGTGAAAAAAAGCCATCTCTGGACCCAGATACCTTGGCAAATTACAGCCCAATATCAAACCTTCCCTTTTTTGGGGAAGGTGATTGAGAAGATTGTTGCAGCACAGCTTGATGCCCACCAGGAGAAGTTTAACATCTGCAAGCCATTTCAGTCTGGCTTAGGCCTTGGCACAAAAACAGAAACACAGACTGTGTCGGCAGAAAAAAAACAGATGTCCATCCAGTCCATCAATTTCCCTGCCTAGCTCTGTGCCCCGCTTAGCAGAGCTGATAGCACACAGACTGTGATTGCCAAAGTGTTTTTGTCAGCTCTTATAGGTAGTCAGATAGTATGGTATGAGCTGCTCTACCCTGCTAGCTGGAACAGGATGAAACAGTCTAAGACAAGACTTAGGACATGCCCCTTCCCAGACTTCTTCAGTCTTTTTCATCCTGTCCTAGCTGATAGTCGTAATAGTATATTTATTTATTTGACTAATAGGCCTTTATAATCACGCCAGTTTACAAGTTAAAAATTTGAAGCACCATTCACAGAACATGTTAATATAGTAATATAAAACAAGTACCATAAAATAGCATACATTCATGCATTAATGTACTTCATGTCACCTTTTTGGTTTCAGCACACTCAACCACAAAATGCTGTATTGCCAAAACTATCCTGGCGGAATACAAAAAGGCTTTAGAAAATGCTGCTTAAATTAACATGTATAGGGTGGTTCAGATATGGTTACCTACATTCTACTCTAATACATGTTCTATCCTATAATCACAGTTCCTATAGCATTAATGCCCAGTGGCTTGAACTATTGTTCTAACAAACCTTCCAGGTCTCATAATTACAGTATAAATTTTCCGTTTCTTTAAAGTCATCATGATTGTGAGAAATGTCTATGCCACTGCAATGTGTATGTTCGTATTAATTCCATGCCTGATTTGTTGCTTCATTTTGTAATTACCTGACTAATGCTTTTGGCTAATTTGTACTGCTTGTTATCACCCCATTTATTCTTTGTATTCACTGTTATTTATTTATGTATGTATGTATGTCTTTGGTAACCGGGTAGGTGCACTGATCCAGAGGATCGCTTTCAGTCATGACCTGAGCCACAAACATGGCACATTAAGCAATGTAAATACAGGTAAACACACAATAGTACAGGCTTCAAACATGAGTATAGGAATTATAGTACATGGGGTCATTACGTAACGAAGTTACAAAAGATACATGGTGCCATTTAAGGCCAGCAGACAGGTAAAATACATAGTCACAAAAAACACAGAGTTCATACATACGGAGTCAAATTATCAGATACAATAAAATAAAAATAAAGTGCAATTGCATTCAGGTAAACAGTCAGCTTTCAGGTAAACTGTAGTAAACACGCATCAGGCAGATGAGTACATAATACAGTGCAACAATCCACCTTAAAATAAGTGCAGTGGCAAAGAACAGTAGAGAGGCAATATCCTGAGCCACGCTGGGGAGGGTGGAGGGCAGGAGATGGAGGGGAGTCTCAGGAGAGGGTGTGACCCAGCCATAGTTGGGTGGAAGAGAAAGGATGGGGATGCCCGGGATTACCCACCCCATTGCATGTAACCTCCTTGATCGTGCCTGAAAATAGGCAACTTTGCTGTCTAGCACACCTACCTGATCAACAAAAACTAAATAAATGCATAAATTAGCGTTTTGACAAGAAACACTTAAATGGCCAGCCCACCAGCACAGCAGTAGAGTTATCACTCATGATGACGGTGACTCGAGTTCGGGAACAAGCCTTGGTTGTCAGAGGGCCGGCTGAGGAAAGGAGGCTTGAGTGTGCTAGGGACACTCTTCTCCTCTGGGGAAGGAGGTTTGTTGTACCCACTGCAATACTGCTACCTGGGTGGCCATGGGTGGCAGTGAAGTCAGGATACCATGTGGGTGAGGAGGACATCAGCTGGGCTCCAGAGAGGCAGCACATATCTGCGTGTGCATGTCTCTTTGAACTCTCTCATACGCCAGCATCCTCAGGGACTGGGGAGAAAAATGGGGAAAAACCATGCCTTAGGACCTCCGGCATGGTTGTTGGCCACAGGCATAGCCAAGGTGGGGGTACCCGGAGGTCATCGTCCCTCAGGATGGCCCAACCCCAATGGATAATTTGTAGGGTTGTAAGTCCCATGGTGGGGTGAGAGCCAGTGCTGGGGGTGAATCATGTATGAAGCAACTGCTTGGGAGATAAAATATAAATTGAAAAAGAAACACTTAAAGACCTGTAAATTACCAGTCTGTTACCAGCTGACCATAACGTGTGCCTAAAAGTTGGACTAACTCTAGGAAGGGCGTAAACAGTCCAAACACTTTAGAAAAAGATAATATTTATTGAATAAATGTTTCACACCAAACAATGGCGCTTTTTCAAGGCCTTGAAAAGGCACTATTGTTTGGAGCGAAATGGTGGTGGCAGGGGTGCCTACTGCTGCTTTTATTAAATACATTTTTTATCTTTTTTCAAAGTATTTGGAATGTGGATGCCATTCCGTGGTTAGCCCAGCTTTTTGGATTGCGTTTGGTACTTTGGAATTCCCTGGAGCTCCTGAGGTTCCGTTTTCAGTGCTACCTACTGGGAAACTGTGTCCTTTATTCACCCTTGGTCAATGACTCCTATACATTAAGGAGTGGGATGCCTACATCTGAGAGCTGTGAACCAGGGATCCCAAAGGCCTTGTGCGCATTCATCATGTGTCCCTTCCACACAGGGTCCCTGCCAATCAATCAATCAAGTTCTTTATTTATCCAGGCCAACACCATTGAGCAAGCTCATTTACAAGGTGGACCTGCATTACACAAGTCAAGTAACCATGCATTTATATACAGACAAATAGACAGTAGATGCAAGAGTACACCAGTACAGGTAGGCCTGCAATAGACAGGATAAGTAAAAATACATTTGGGTTCAGGTAAAAGACAGTCGGTAAGGGTACACATAACAATAGGGTAGCAAGTCAGTAAAAATTTATACCAGATACAACAACATACATGGTTTAGTATTCCTGTAAGGTAAAGGCATTATAGTCCAGGGAAGAGATTACTTGAAGTGGATGCTACAAGCAAAGAGACATACACAGTCAGTTTAAAAAGACCCAGGCATATCAAGGGGGAGAAGTGGCAGCCAGTGGGGGGTCTGGAACTGGGATAATACTAGGAGTGAAGGAATGAGATGCTGTGTGTATTCAAGGAATAGCTGGGTGAGGAGGGTGAGATTTAGGGTAGTAGATAAGTAGGTGGCTCACGGACAAGTTATGCACTGATACAAGAAGAAAGGAGGATGGGAAAAGCAGGAGGATGTGAAGAGGGGTGTAAATAAGCTAGATCATTGGAAGCAGTTGCAGGCTTCTGTAATGTATTTTGAGTATAAGGTCTTCAACACAGTGAGACTAACAGGATTCCTCAGTTTCAGTGAAATTCTGTAGCACATTCCAGAGCTAGGATTGTTGGAAGCAGTTGCAGGCTTCTGCAATGTATTTTGAGTATAAGAACTTAAACACAGTAATACTAACAGGAGTCCTCAGTTTCAGTGATTTCTGTAGCACATTCCAGAGTGACGGTAGAACGAATCCTATGGCAGCTCTCCCAAAACACATTAGGGCTTTGGACACTTTCAGAGAAATCAGTGAACAGCTTCTTAGGGCATAGGTTCCAGGCATACTGAGAGTCAGGCAATCAACAATGTACTGCGGAAGTTTGTCAGTGATAGCTCTGTATGTCCAGAGAGCTGCATTTTTATTTCATCTGTAGTGTAGGGAGGTCCAACCTATGGCCACATATAAAGAGCAGTGATAGGTGGAGAAGGGGAGACCAGTAATGAAGTGCAGGGCTCTGTGGTAAAGTATGTCCAATTTACCGAGGTATGAAGTAGCACATTGGCTGTATATAAAGTCAGCATAATCAATTAGGGAAAGGAAAGTAGACTGAACTAGCTGTCCCTTGGCCTCTGTAGTTAGTAGGCGGTTTAACCTGAAGAAGAGACCTAGTCTCTGCATCAGTTTTTTTAACAAATCCTCCAGGTGGTCTGCAAAGGAGAGTTTAAAGTCTAGCCAGACCCCCAGGTATTTGAATTTCAGCACAAATTCCAGGGTTTCTCCCAGAAGGGTGGTCATTGGGGGTAGAGCAGGGTAGGCTGCATGGTTAATAGGTGAAAATAGCATTGCCATTGTCTTTTTGGCATTAAGTAGCAATTTTTTACTAAGGAGTTAGTATTGAAGTATGTTGAAGTCAGCTTGCAGGTCACTACAGGCAGTTTCAGGAGATGTAAGGCTTAGGCAGATCACTGTATCATCTCTGGAACCAGATGGATTTTCACCTCATTGATGCCTGAGTCTATATTGTTGATGTAGTTGGCAAATAGGAGTGGCCCAGGATGGATCCCTAGGGATGTCTCTTTTAACAGATTTGAGGGGAGAGTTCACCTTCGGCCTTGACCTGTTGGTGCCTATCAGAAAAGTAGTTGTGGAACCAATACAAGAAGGGAGAATTTAGACCAATAGCTTTTAATGAAGAAAGAAGGAGGCTGTGGTCGACAGTGTCAAGGTCTTACTTAGGTCTAGAAAATGGCGCAGACAAATTTTTTGTTCTTTAGCTCATGCTGCCAGTCATTTGTCACCTTGGCCAGGGCTGTGACTGTACTGTGTTCAGTTCTGAAACCAGATTGCAATGGGTTTAGCAGGTTAGTATCATCTATGAAAGATTTCAGCTGGGCATTCATGATTTTTTTGAGAAGTTTTGATAGTACCGGGAGAAGGGAGATGGGCCTGTAGTTGTTTAAATCACAGGGGTCTCCAGATTTAAACAACAGAATAACATGTGCGGTCTTCCACAGTTTGGGGAGGGTCCCTTGAGAAAGGGTCAAGTTAAATATTGTAGATGCATAATAGGTAAGGCCAAGACATGATAGGCAATCTTTAGGTAGTATGGATTGAAGGTGTCAGCGCCAGCACTTTTTCTGGTGTCTAACTGGAGGAGGAGATCTTCAACCTCTTTTAGTGAGGCAGGAGAGAATGAAAAGACTGCATCTGATGGACTAGATTCTGAAGGTTGCTTGGTAAGCTAGGAGCGTAGGTTGCGTGCAGGTGAGTTATCAAAAGCTAGCCCTGCAGTAGCAAAGTGATTGTTGAAGGCTTGTAGTATCTCTTTATTGTTGTTGATAGTTACATTGTCAGAAATAATTTTTGAGGGGAGAGTGTTTCCTGTGGTATTACCAGAAAGTTCTTTTATTGTGGACCAGAACTTGGTAGGGCAGTTGGAGGCAGTGTCGAGTTCAGAGCGATAGAAGTTGGACTTGGTTTCCCGAATTAACTTTGTACAGTGGTTTCTGGCTGTTCTGAAAAGATGCCAGTTTTCGGCTTTGTGGGATTTGCGTGCTAGCTTCCAGAGCTTGTCTCTTTTTAATAGTGCTGCCTTGATGTCTGCTGTAAACCAATGGCACTTTCTAGCCTTTATGTGGGTGTTAAGAGTGCTGGATACAATTTCATGGAAAATGGCATATGCTGTTTCTACTGATTTGGCTAAATAAAAGGTTTGCCAAAGCAGGAAGACTTTCAGGTCATTGATATATGCAAGCGGGTCAAAATTCCATTTTGATCTTTTGGTAGAG
Source organism: Neoceratodus forsteri (assembly GCA_016271365.2). Taxonomy (NCBI): domain Eukaryota; kingdom Metazoa; phylum Chordata; order Ceratodontiformes; family Ceratodontidae; genus Neoceratodus; species Neoceratodus forsteri. The sequence continues at coordinate 32,337,611 of CM057453.1, forward strand.
AACTTTGCTGAGGCTGTTGGTTTAGGGACTGCTCTTACTGTATGCCAGCAATAAAGCAATGGTCACTAACATCGGCAGAAAAGATTCCAGCATGGGAGAAGAAATGGGGTTTGCTTACTAGAAGTACATCTAATAGTGTACTTTTCGTAGGGTTTTTCTTATTGATACGAGTAGGTTCATTAATAAGTATAGTGAGCCCATAAGAGTCACAGAAGGATTTAAGTGGAAGAGATGAGCTTGACAGTTAGTTAGTTAGTTAAAACCTTTATTTTTAGACACGCGTTTAGATGGTATAGCACATCATTAAGACATAGTCCTATTTACAAGATGGTTCTGTTACATTTTGAATAAAACAGATAGACTACATATAGATTACAAGACAGTCAAATATAAATTTCATTCCATACAGTGTAGGATTCCAATACATTTCAAAATACCAATGTAACATATATTCACTAATGGAAACACTAATTTATACATGTATTATTTTATCTGTTAACTCCAGTGAAATGGTCCATTTCCTAACCATAGCATTCACAACATGCTCTTAGTTCTATCTTTGGACTAGTTGAGAGTGTTTTCACATCTTGAATTTGATTGCAAATTACTGGTTTTAGGACTTTCCATATCCTATTAACAATTACTGGAAACTACAGATTACTATATTTATTTTTAATTTTAGGAATACAAAATTCCTTAAAGTAATATCTTGAGGTTGTAAACATGTTGTTTCATTTCTAATTTATCACAGAGATTTTTAGGCTGTTCCTGTTTTACCACTTTATAGATCTGAGTTGCCCAAGTGATCTGGCGTTTGCTATCCTGTGTAAGCCATCCTAGTTCATTAAGCAATTCACAATGATGTGTTTTATAATCTTTTTGTGTTATAAATCTTGCCATCCTATAGCATGTTTGATCAATTTTTGGTAACAGGCTTTTTGTTACCAAACCATAAACATGACTACCACATTCCAATACTGGAAGGAGAAACTGGTTTATAACACATTCCCTCATGGACCTATTCATACAAAAGCCAGAACGCCTAAAAGCTTCCAGCCTTTTATTTACTTTTAATACAGTATCTAGTATACGATAATCAAATTTTAAGGTAGCATCAATCCATACCCCCAGGTATCTATATTCCGACAAGCGTGATAATACTTCATTTTGTAATGTTTTTATAATTACTGTTTCTTTACAGTTACTTGAATGTGTACTTTTTTTACCAAAAACCATAAGTTTTTTTTTTTTTTGCTATTGAGTATTAAACCAGATTCGGTCAACCATTTACATAGCCCTTCAAAATCTGCCTGTAAGTTCTACTCCATTTCACAATAAGTTCTACCACTGGCAATTAAGAGAGTGTCAACTGCGTAAAGACTAATATTCGTGTATTTTATACTATCCACAATATTATTTATATAAATCAAAAATAATGTTGGCCCCAAGATAGAACCTTGGGGCACTCCTCTCTGCACACTTACTATATCAGATAACACTCCATTTATATAAACCTGCTGTGTTCTATTCGAAAGGTAGGACCTGTACCAGTTACACGATTCTTCAGCTAATCCAATCTCAGCCAGTCATTTCCCTAAGAGCCTATGGTTCACTGTATCAAAGGCTTTGGATAAATCCATGAACACCACACCCACCAACAGGTCTTCCTCCAACTTTGAGGCTATGATGTCTACCATATCAGTGAATTCGATTGCCCGTGGGTATCCCTTATGAAAGCCCGATTATTGTTTTGTTAACAGAGAATATTTTTCTAAATGATCAGAAAGCTGTACCTGAACTAATCTTTCCAAAATCTTGGATAACCCAGATAACAGAGCTATAGGCCTATAATTTGTGGGTTGAAATGGGTCCCCAGCTCCTTTATATATAGGTATACTTTTGTGTTTTTCCAGCTGTTAGGAAAATACCTTCAGTAAGAATCAGTTAAATAATTTAGTCAATCACCGAGCAATCACTTGAACGGAATCTTTAAGGAAGCGATTTTCAATGTAATCCAAGCTGAAAGCCTTTTTAGATTTTAGCTTTCTAATCTCAGCTTTTACCGGTTTACAGGAAATTATTTTAAATCTAAACTTTGGTACATCTATATTAATCTTCTCTTTAACTCTGTCTTTAACTACTATATTAGAGAACTCTAGATCAGGCAATCTCACAAAATAATCATTCAGGATGTTTGCTGAATGCCTAGTATTCTGGGGAATACCCCTACTTGACATTTGTATGGGGGGGGCATAAGTTTGTGGTGATTCAAAAGATTTTATTAAAGACCAGATTTTTTTATTATCTGTAGTTTGTTTAGTTTTCTCCTCAAAATAATTTTGTTTTGATTTTTTTTATTTGAAATTTCAAATGATTTCTAACTTTTTTATATTTTTCCCAATCTTCTGTTTTCAAAGTCTTACCTGCCTTTTTCCATAATCGATCCTTTCCACATATTAGTTTTTTTTATTTTTCCAATATCCAAGGGACATGGGACTTTCTTTGCATACATATTCGGTAAGGGGCCATTTCATTACATATATCCAAGAACCATTTTGAAAATTCCTGAATTGCTACATTCACAGATGGTATTAGAAACAGTCTAGCCCACCTAACTGACACCAATTTAGCTACAAATGCTTCTTTATTATAATTTTTGAAATTCCTACAATTTATTTTTAAGGGAGAATTTCCAATATAGTTACATTTTTGCCCTCAACTGCAAATACACAACTTATTGAACTATGGTCTCCATTACTGGCTGTTTTACTTCTATTGATTTAATGTAAATTTTGGCTGTAACAACGTTTAGATCAATATGCTTCCTACACTAAGTTGTGTAGTTTTCCTTGTGGGAAAATAATTTTCTGCTCTAACTCTAAAGCTTTAAAACTATTTTCCAATGCCAGACCTCAGGTTTGCCCCAGGCAGCGTTTAAAGTCACCAATCAACATTAATTCATAGCCCATTGAGAATCTCTGTATCACTGATTCTAGATTTTCAAATTTCTCATAGGTGTCTCTGGGGGCAGCAAATAGCACCTATAATTAGTTCCACTTATGGACCTTTATTAATAGGCAATCAACTAATCCTATTTGATCTGCATATAACCTTGAAGTTTGACCAAGCTCCCAATTTGTAAATAAAATGACTCTCCCACCTTTCTGTCCAAACCTATCTAAACAGTGGCTATAAAAGCCCTCAGGCACAAGTTCTTTAGTATCTATATTTTTATTTAGCCATGGTCTCTGTTAACGCCACTATTTCTGGGGTTTCTGTATATATCCAGGATTTCATTAGATCAATTTTCTTTCTTAGACACCTAGTATTATCGTATATAACTTTAATTTCTCCATCTCCACCAGGACCAGGATTGGATTCTATATCACCCCCCATTAAAAATGAAATCAACAGGCAATTTCTAGATTTAATTTGTCCATGCCCTAATACACTTGTTACAAACAATTTATTATTTAACTGGATTCTAATTTTGGAAAAGGAGTTTCTACCTCCTCCTTTAACTTCCAATTCCCTACCAATTGAGATTGTCCCAAATCTTGTAGCAACCTCAATCTCAACTGCTAAGGAGCTAGTTACCTCAATTTGACTTGGGGTAGCAAACTCTCCATTTAGTAATAATATTATACATGCTTATACCAGTAACCTACATAATAGATCCATGTAAAGGTTAACAATGTGTCAGAAACCTCTTTACCAGACTATTCTCTAGTACTTCTCACTGTCTTGGTAACTATAGTTTTAACAACAATGTTTAAAATCACATTAACTTACTAAACATCAATATTTAAAAATGTAAACACTAGCCAATCCTTTAAAGCTTTCTTGGATGTTTAAATTTACCTTGCTGTTTTATTACTGAGTGGCACTCATGCTACTCACGCTCGCGCAGTATCAGCGCAAGACTTAAACTGTAGTTCATTCCTCCCAGCAGGTTGACATTGCTTCTCTGGTACCCGCCCCCTTCACAGCAGGTCTCAATGCTGTCGGTAAACCGGAGAACACAGGGAGCAATGGCACAAGATGTTTTCGGCAAATAACACAGTTCTCACAGCCAGTCGTACTGAAGGTTCCCTAGTATAATTGTTTCCATTGTGTCGGTACTCATAGTAGATGATAGGTGGGACAGGAGCTGTGACCCCGAGGATGGGGGTCTATAACATCCTATGACACAGAGGGCCAGTGATGCAGATATTTCAATTTTTAAGGACAGGCATTCAAAGGCATTGGCAATTGATGTAGTGTCGAGGGTAGTGACCGTAAACTTGTCCTTAACATAGATAGCTACACCACCGCATCTGGTTAGTCTATCATCTCTGAGTAACAGATAGTTGGGGATATTGACCTCTTTGTCTGGCGTGGATGGACGAAGCCAGGATTCAGATATGACAAGTACATCCAGCTCCATGTGGAGAGCCCAAGCCTGTATTGAGGTGAGTTTCTTTAAGAGGCTACACACATTAACATGCATAAAGCTGATACCTTTATACTTTGTGACTTGGACGGTGAAGGAATTGCTTGTATAGGACCAGAGTTAAGTTTAACATTACCTGAGCATAGCAAGAGGAGGAGTACAACTTTCCTCAGGGCAACAAGTAGTAATTTGGAAGAACTAAACCTTCTTTGGCTAGTGGGAGTATTGGCATAGGAATACAAGGACCTATTCTTTGTACTGTTCAGTCCTAGTGATAAACATGCTAAGACCCTAGCTGTATGACACCTGCCAGTAGATGCAGGTACTGGGCCGAGTAGGTAACATTCCTTGGTAGGTAACGAGATGCCAGTGACTGTCCGAGAGGGAGACTCAGCTGAAAGTGGGTATGACAACTTGGGGGCATAGCACGAGTTGTATAGGGACTCCATGAGTAGACATTCTTGTGGTAGGGAATATGAGTCCTCTTTGGGGTAAATTCCATCTGGCGTGTACCCTAATAAGGGTAGGGTGCATAAGGCAGTAAATAGGTAGAGTCAGATTGCAAGTTCCATGGTTAAAGTCTGGGGCTCAGAAAGAGAAACACTTGTAAGGGCTTAATCTGGGCAAGGTATCACCAGGTAAGGCTACGCACCACAGGGTCTGAAAAGGGATATGCCAGTCATGCAGTTACACACACAGCCAATCCGGGGCATGTCTGCACTCTGCACCATTCACAGAGGCATGGAGTGCCAGGCAAGTGCACAGAGATGAAGTAGCAGGTACCCTGCTGCATCTGTTGTGCTCCGAGAAACCCTCGCAGCTGTGGGTGGACACAACACCATCTTCTTTTTGTTGTTATTATTCTTTCTGTGCCACCATGGACCTGGCAGGGTACCCTCTGGCATTCTTTGGCCATCATGGGTCCTGCTAGGTCCTGGAATTTTCCATTTTCTCCCAGACCCATGTCTGTGCAATGGGCCAGCAGACTATCTCCACCTCCGTGGAGGCAGCCCATCATCCTAGATGTGGCCCAACCCCTTTCATGGCTGTGTGCATGTGCTGACCCACAGCCACCGCTAGGTGTTGGCTAACTGTGCACAGCGAAACCCTCCCACCACGGGGAAGGAGAACAGTCCTCTGGACACTCGATCCTTTCTCTCCCGGCTGATCCTTGAGCAATCCGAGTCCATTCCTGAACCCAGGTCACTGGTGGGGCATGAGGTTAGGTGTCCAGCATCTTAGCCCTCAGCGCCACCTGGCCAGTGACACAACACCTCTTATGAGGCTTCCCAGCCACCAAGGTGGAAAGGTAAGGCTAGAGGCAGTCATTCAGGCACCCACCTGATGTTTACATTTCTGTCTCCCATATCTTCCCATAATTCTTCTGCTCACGCGAGAGCAGAGAATCCACTGGGGGCCCCAGGATGAGCATCTGATTAGATGCCCATCTCTGTCCCTTGATCAACCCCACACAGCAGCATGCAGGGGAGCAGGACCATGGAGAAGCGCCTGAGGAGGCATGTGATAGTGCATATCGTGCACCATGCACCAGTCTACAGGTGTGGGCTGTGACACCAGGTATGCACCTCGTGCATACCAGGTGACACTTTCATAGCCCCACTATTTATACTTTTCAAAAATCATCATAGTTTGTTAGGACATATGGATAATTAGTTAAGTTAATGTGTTAAATAACCATGCAATAATTTTGTCAGTTGTCATACAGTAGATACAGCAGGCTCGAGTGTGATTTGTTCCCAGAGCATGGTTCTTGGGGCAGCACTGCTCCTGGGGCAGCACCCTTTAACTCCTCCTCCAGCTTACCCTATTGGTGGATTTCGCCTACTGGTAGTGCTGCCCCCGGGGCAGAACCCTCACACTCTGCCGCCCACCTATCCCTATTGGTGCATTTTGTCCCCTGTCCCCTGGGCAGCAACCTGTAGCTGTTACGTCCCACAAATCTGATTGCTGCAAGTTTGAGGAATTGAGGGTTTTAAGTGTAGATGAGAATGTTATGGAAATGCTCCCCCCAGCTATGTGCACTGCTTGTCTTTGAATTTTGGTGGCTCAAGGTGTATGTCTGTCTGTATCCAAAAGAGCCAGACTTCAAGGGTTCAAATCTTAACCAAGGACAGTTTTTTGTGCCTTGTGTCAAACTCAGTTGTGAGCATTTAATCATATAAGTGTCACAAATCATTACCTTTTTTTAATATTGCCAATTTAAGACAGATGTATGCGACAGAATATATTATTATTTATAAACTGTATTAAATGGGGCAGTACCATAATGACTGGTTACTGGCGATGCCCTGGGGCAGTGCAATGATGGTTGGTTTCTGTTGGTTGCCCGTGGGGCAGTGCTCTGGCTGGCCATGGGGCAGCACCTATGTAATTGGTTCCCATGGGCTGCCCCTGGGGCAGCGCCTGTGTAATTGGTTCCCATGGGTTGTTCCTGAGGCAGTGTCCTCACTGCCCCTGGGGCAGTGTCTGTGTAATTGGTTCCTGTGGGCTTCCCCTGGGGCAGTGTCCATGCTGCCCCTGAAGAAGTGCCTGTGTAACTGGTTCCCATGGGCTGCCCCTGGGGAAGTGTCCATGCTGCCCCTGGGGCAGTGACCTTGCTGCTTAAATCCCCTCACTTCCTCAGACTTGCAACAATCAGATTTGTGGGAAGTAACAGCTACAGGTTGCTGCCCCAGGAGCAGGGGATAAAATCCACCAATAGGGATAGGTGGGATGTGGATTGAGAAGGTTCTGCCTCTGGGTCAGCACTGCCAGTGGGCAAAATCCACCAATAGGAATTAGCTGGAGAGGAACTAAAGAGTGCTGCCCCGGGGGCAGTGCTGCCCTGAGAACCGTGCTCTGGGAACAAATCACACTTGAGCATACAGTAGTTGGCTTAAAAGTTCCCCCAGTGGGCCAGCCTGGTGATGCTGAGGTTGAGGCACTGGGCGTTACACTCTCTTACTGTGCCAGTGACCCAGGTTCAGGAATGGACTCAGGTGCCGTGGGCTGGCAGGGGAGAGGAAGGATCACGCTTCCCACAACTGCTCTCCTTCCTCTGGGGTGGGCAAGGGCACTGCACCGCAATACAGCAGCACCTGGTGGAAGCTGGGTGCACTGTAGACTGTGGGCAGGACAAGGGAGTGGAGCATGTTGGGCATCTCACGCATGTGTGCCGACGCCATTGCGCATCCGGCCTCTCGGGGGATCTACTACTGGAGGAAAAATTGCAGAGCAACCGCATCGGCTGATGGTCGAGCCCTGCTCCCCTGGATCCATGAAGACATAGCCACTGGGTGTCCATGCTGCAGGTCCCTTCAGAAAGGGGGTCCTGTCATTGGCCAGTCTGGTGAGTGGGCGTATAAATCCACACAACAGACCTGGTCGGAGGTGCAGGTGCTGTTGGCCAAGGTCATTGGGGAGGGCTGTTCCGGCCAAAGAGGAGAAAGTATTTAATGATAAAAAAAAAGTGCCCCTGTAGACCGGCCCAGTGGTGCTGAGGATTAAGGGGCTGGACACCATGCTTCATGCCATGCCAGCAACCCAGGTTCATTCATAAGCTCAGAACTGTCATTGAGGCACAGGTCAGGAAGTTTAGGGAAAACCAAGAGCAGTTGTAGAATTCACCAAAAGTATTTATTTACAGTAGCAGTAACATAAAAAAAAAACTTGCTCATAATAACTATTTACAAAGGAGAAATTAAATATTTTTTTCTTTCAGTCTCTGTGTCCCTTTTTCTTCTCATCTGCAGTTGCAGCTTAGCTCTTATAAATCTTTTTAACCCCCACTCTTAATTCAAGCATCCTGTTTCTTACAAAGTGTTCTGTTCTCGTAAGTATCAGGCAGGAGCTGCTAGAACACTGTATGCTTCTTGAATTGAGGCCCCCTCTGCACAGCTCTTGCATAAGGGTCAAAGAATTGCACTAAAGTAACCTCTTGAGTTTACAATAGCTGTCTGCAATCATCTCAAAATATAATTATATACATTTCAACAGTAACACTATATATTTTCTAAACAATAGGGATCCCAATATCAGTTTTGTTTCCATACAATGATTTGCATATATTTTTATATCGGTAGATATGCAAGGGAAGAAAACAGCAAGAGAAAACTGAGAGACAGCAAGAGGCAAAGAATTGTGAGATTGTCGGGTTGATCAAATCTGAAGTCTCACAGGAAAATTTGGTTGCACAACCAGACAGAGAAGAGACAGAAAAGGAAAGATCATTGAATTTAAACACTTTCTCCATAACAAATGGGACAGGGTCATATTCTACCCTGTCACAGGGACGCCAGAGGTCAGTTAAGGGAGAGAGTGAGGAGCTGACTGAGCTGCCGGTTGGCAGCTCTGCTCCTCAGGGAGGGCTTGGGGTCTCCTCAGCACTTGGTCACCTTCTGGTGGAGGCTGGGGGGCTGGCCCATGTTTGAGGAGCTCTGGCGTTAGGCTGAGGGAGGGTAGAATGGGTTGTCGCTGGAGCTGCGGTGTGTCTGCACACTTCCACACGCATGTGCTACCATGTTCTGGGGTCTTGGGGTAATGGGAAGTAAATGAGGAAATACAGGGGCAGCAGTAGGATGAGGCCTCTGGGCCAGCTCTGGGGGATCCGCCGGGGCATGCAAGGTGCCTACAAGACCCTGAAAGACCTCCAGAGTCAGGTAAGGGTGGCTGACGCAGTCCACTGTGGAGGATAAAAAGCAATATGGGGGGAAAAATTTCCCCCAGTATGCACTGTCTTGATTCATTAAATGGGCTTCAGAATCCTACTAAGGTTATTGGTCTAAACACATCACTTGACCAATCATTTATCTCCGGTATAAGAACAGTTCATAACTAACCTGCCCTAATATGCCTAGCAACAGCCTAACTAAATGAAAATAAATCCTTTTTCCATTAATATAAAAATATTTTCCACTTTATAAGCACAAAAATACACAACTGGGTATAGGTTTAAAAAAAATCAGGGACAAAGGACCAGGGTCAGGGACACATCTTCAAAATTAGAGATATCCACCCAGAAAGCTGGTAGAATGAGGGGCCTTGTGTAAAACACATTTTATAAGGAAGAACAAGTCTGTAACTTTAATGTCTGACATTATTTTGTGCTTACACCCCGGTACATTCAAAGGCACTTGGACTTTGTTACTAGACTCACAAATTCTACTTAACAACAACCTAGCCAAAGGAAAATAAAACCTTTTTCCATAAAAAAAAAAAAAAAAAAATTTCCAATTTATAAGCACAATAACACACTCCAGGGCATGGTGTTCTTGAGTATTAATGCACTTCCTGGGTGCACTGAAAGTCACTTGGCACTGGCCTTTTGCTTCCAATTCACCCAAGGCATGCATTTATTCTCTAGAAACATGTGCCCTGGTGTTGGTTATTGCTTACTTAATTAACAGACTCTGCTCAGAGCCACAATGACTGCTAATGCATTAATGTGATAAGAGATATGGAATTAATGTGTGACTTAGTTGTACTTGTATTATAGTGATATACAAATCCCACATTTATACATCCCAGTAGTGAAAAAATGAAAGGGGAAAAAAATGACCATTGCTATGTAAAACCTTTGGCTGCTGATTTATTCCTTCAGCATGGAGATATCATGCATCAGCCAGCATTTTATGATAAAATTTCTGGCTACCACTGGGAGACTTCCCACCAGGTACATATTGTCTGGGTAGACACAAATAAACACACGCTCACAGCCTCTTCAGTTGGTACAGGTTAAACAGACTTGCAACAGCAGACACAAGGTGAGTGCACACTCATTCAGAACAACAAATCCACAGAATTGCAGAATAATAATGTGGACTCATCGTTTTAATAGTACAAACTCAAGCTGTAGCACCTAAAAGTCCCAGCACGTCGGGTCTTGAATGTGACTCTTTGTATGGGGGGCATGACTACTGCATCAAAGATCAGAGAGTTTAAATACATTAACAGCTGTACATAAATTAATTGCTTTGGTGCAGTTAAAGTTAAAATGGTCCGAGCATCTTAGAACATTTCATAGAACACCTAATGCAACTTCTCAATAATCCACAAAGTAACAGAACATGAAATAAATGTCAAAGTAAAAATACAAAAAAATTTAATCTGGGGACATTACATAAAAAAATAGGAGGAGGGGGAAGGAGGAAGGAACGGACATCTAATATTAGGGCTGGCAATCCTGGTGTAAGGCTGCCTGTAAATCAGTGTAAAAATATTGAACTTCAGGGCAAATGTATGTTCTACAGCCCATTACATCCTAAATTTGAAGCCCCAAATAACCCTAACTACTGAACTTGGCTAAAAGGTATGCCTCTAAATCTGCCAGGAGTCGGACCTAAATCAGGGACACCTCCCCTCGAGTCAAGAAGAGTACAGGGGAGCAGTCTCTGTCTCTGTCTCTATTTCCTCTTAGTAATTTTCAGCACTTCAGCAGGTTGCAGTCCCGGGCTCAGCTGCTGTGGAAGTCTAGTGCACAGTCAGGAATAGGTGAGGCGAGGCTTGCCCTAGAGGTCATCTCTCCTTTTATGTCCTGGAGATGGACCTGATGGGGAGCCTGTAAAGTGCTGAAAGCATCACCATGGGGGGGGAGAGTACTCACTGAATGTTGGGGGAGTCTGATGCCAGGTTTTAGTTTAAAATCTAGATATGAGGTTTTTTTTTAAATGTAGTGCATCAGCGTGACATGCGAGTCTATTACCCCATGACCTCACTGGAAGGACCTCTGATTGGCTGTCAGCACCACATGTAGATGCCAGATGCCAAGAGACTATTAAGCCCCAGAAAATTAACCCATTTAGTACTTCAGCTATTGTTTGAGCACAGTGGCATGCTCCTCTCACTGGCACTGTTCACTTTCTACTGCATTGTGCTGGCAAACAGGATTGCCTGCAGGTGAGTTGGGACTTCAGGACAGGCTGGGTAAAATTGGGAAATCCTGGAAAAATCGGAACCCTTCAGAGAGGTATGTGGCTATGTATTATGTAATTTACGAGGGGGAGGAAAAGCCACAACAAACTGCCAAATGGCATACTGCACATGCCCACCGCCACTGTCCCCAACCTGATGGTACCACATTAGGTCAACAAAAAACTGATGAAATGGTAGCAGTTGTGGAACATTCATGTACCAAAAAAGTTGGTGTTCTCTTGACAGGTACTCCTGGCACTCAGTGTGCACCGTAAGGGGAGGGGGGTAGAGAGAAAGCAGACTGATTCATGTGGAACTATATGTGACTCAACTCCACTGGGTGGAAATGCAGAGGAAACAAAATGCTGGATATCTGCCATTCAGCCACAACCACACCCCCACACGACAGCCACGCCCCTACATGATAAGAGTGCTGATTGAGTCTTACTGCTTGCCATTGGGATACACAGTAGCCACTATAACATTGCCTTATGTTGTATACGTCTTTTACATTATTGTATTTTGCAATGCTGGGCAGCTGTTCTGAGAAATGCGAGCAGGGGGCAGAGATAAAGCCATGCCCCAGAGCCCCTTTCAAGCAATACGTTAGAATAGCTCTGATGCTATGCAGCCATAAAGAGGGACATAAATGTATCAGATGCCTATGATCTTCTCTCTGAAAAAGATTGCAATAACAAAGTAGGGAAGAAACCTCATGTTGTTTTTGTCTAAACAAAAAAGTATTGCTTCCAAAAAGATCCAGACTAAATCTAGTGATTAATATATGCCCCTTTGGAGTTGTAGTTCAGATATCAGGAAAGTCTACTGTGCTACAAGATCAGCTGTCATCAGGGGCTTTTGCCATGCTTTTTCTCAGGGCTACCCCTGTCATCGCCAAACTACCAGTAATGGTACTTTATGCAGCTTGTACTGGATGTTTAAATGCTAACCTTCAACTGGCTTCCCAGCACAGCAGTAATGATACCGATTGAGGTGCTGATGACCCATGTTCGGGAGGGAACTCAAGATATCAGAGGATCAGCTGGGGGAGGAGGATCGAGCATCCCATGGATGTCTCTCCTCTGGGGAGAGAGGTATGCAGCACCCAGTGCATGTCTGACCCCTAGCCATGGCTAGAGGAAGGGAAGCCCAGGGACTGCAACACTTGGGGTGTGAAGAGTGGTGGCTGCTGACGTGCTGCATGCAGGAGTATACGTATGGCCATCTAGGCAGCATTGCACATCTGGCCTTCAAGGGGACCAAAACAAAGGAGGAGAAAAAGGGGCTGGCCAGCATGTTGGAACCAACCTTCCACAGCCTCCCCACTCTGTGACATGATATGTCTCCCGTCCAAGGATCCATTTCGTGGCCTCTTGGCTGTGCCTACCACAGGAGGGAGAGCCATGGGGAAGGCGGGAGTCGAACAGTAAGTCTATGGCGAGCCGGGTTGATGGGGCTGGGGGATCGCTGTCTGATGATGGGGCTAGTCTGCAGTTGAAATTAAAAGAGAACTAACTGCAACAAGCATTTGTCAATGCCGTATGTTTGCTTGCATCGTATGTGTCAGGAGTGTATTTTGGAGATTAGTTATTTCTTTGAAATAAAGGGAGAGAAGAAATGGCAAAATTGGTGAAAGTCAGCATTTACTTACTATAAATGTAATGAACAGTACAGTTTGGTAACAGTATGGGGGAAAGGTGCTACCCACACAGAGAACATAGTTTAAAATCAAAGTGCAGCAGAGAAATCCATAATATTGCATGATGGTAAATGGAAAAAAAAGTTGTAGAAATAAAGACAGTAGTTTGCAGAATGTGTTGGGTGGGGTATCCTTCAGCTCTCTCTGTCTGCCTTTAGGGGAGTTGGGTGTTACAGAGTCTTCCATCCATGTAGGGCATACATCACGTAATGCTTATAAATTGTTGATTTAATAAATATATGGCTGCAGCCATTTAAACACACAGGATTATGCCTTAACATGTCAAGAAAAAGAAATGACAGAAAGGGTGCAGCATAAAGGAACAAAAGACATGTATACTGGGCTTGTCATTGATATATTATTATATGAGTAAAATGTTATAGGCCATTTTTACTGAGCATTTCGCAGTCGCTAACTTGGAGGTGGAGAAAACTATGGGACCAGACAGGATACATAAAAGGGTGCTAAGGGAGGTCAGAGAGGTACTGGCTGCACCTCTGACAGACCTGTTTAACAGATCACTTGAGACCTGGTCCTGGAGAACTGGAGAAGGGCAGAGGGAGTCCAACTTCACAGAAGTGGTAGCAAGGAAGAAGCAGGCAATTATAGGCTTATCAGCCTAACATCAGTGGTGGACAAGTTAATGAAAACACTATTAAAGGAAAGGATTGTGGAATACCTGGTTACTTGATTAAAAAGACAGAAGAAGGCAACTGGCCCATCGAGTCTGTCTCCCACACCATGTGGGGCTTGATAATCAGTAATTCATTAGAAATTTGTCAGGTTTCAACTTGAAATCATCACATTTCCTCAACTGAACGAGGTATTGTGGTAAGCTGTTCCATGTTTTTGTTGTAAAGTAATTATCTTGTTCATTGCTGTTGACCCTTGGAACCTTTAATCGCATGTCATGAGATCTTAAATTAGCTAGTCTTGTTGGCACTAATACCACATTGACTAGGCATTTCTGGATCATCCATTGTTTTTAGTGTCAAAATATCCCCTCTTCTTTCTATGCTCTAAACTTTGTAACCTTAGATCTGATAATCTATCCATGTAATGTTTGTCTTTTAATCTGGGTATTAATTGTGTTATCCTCCGTGGCATGCCCTCCAATAAATGTATGTCCTGCCTAAGATAGGGGGGTCAAAATTGTGACCCATAGTCCAAATGGTGCCCTTACATACACTCTGTACAGTAGAATCAGACAGTAATAATTTCTTGATACAAATGATTTCTTAATGCAATTTATTCTGGTAGCCATTTGAACAGTTTTTCTACAGTGGTTAGATGACGTAAATGAATTGTTCACCACTATGCTTGGATCTTGTTCGCTTAGTACTGGTTTCAGTGGAACCCCGTTTAATGTATACTGCCTCTGTTGACTATGCCTGCCAAGGTGTAATATCGCACACTTGTCAGTATTAAATTCCAGTTTATTTTTTTGCACCCATGATTCAATGCATTTAGGTCATTCACTAGGCGATGGTAATTGGCATCAGCAACTACCACTCCACTTAATTTGGCGTCATCAGCGAATTTAAAGATATTACTTTCCACACTGTCATGCAGATCCCTAATGAAGAGTCCAACAGAGTTGGACCCAGGACAGAGCCCTGGAGGACCCCACTACTAACTGGCCTCTCTGTTGATAAATATCCAGTAATCTTCACTTGCTGTAACCTCCCTTCCAACAACAACTCCACCCATTTGATGAGGTGCATACTGAATCCCATGCCCTTCAGTTTGTTTATTAATTCAAGATGTGGTACAGTGTTGAATGGTTTCCTGAAGTCCAGGACAATCTCATCAACAGTGGTGTCCAGGTTAGCACTAACTTTTTGGTAGAAGGCCAGCCTGGTGGTGTTGATGGTTGAGGCACTGGATACCACATCTCGTGTCATGTTGGTGTCTCAGGTTCGGGAACGAGCCTGGACCATTGGGGGTTGGCAGGGGAGAGAGAGGATTGAGCATCCAGAGGACAGCTCTCCTCTCTCGGGAAGTGATCCAGGGGTAGCCCGGCACTGCAGCGGCCTAGGGCAGAAGCCAGAGGCACTGCTACACAACAGGGCACAGAAAGGGATGGGCCGAGCTGCGGCGGATGTCGATAGGATGTCATTGCACATCCAGGCTCAGAGGGGAGGGTGGAAGAGGGCAGAAACAACACAGAAAACCCTTCCTCCCAGTGATAGGTGAAGGCGCCGCCTGCCCTCCAACATCCACACTCCCAATGTCGGGCTTGCCTCTCTGCTGTGTCCCTCCCCCCCAGTCTGGAGCTCAACACTATAGAAAGAGCACCCTGAGGGGATAGGGTGGCTCTTCCTCTGAGGGTTCAGACCCAGAGAATGTGCCGGGCCGGGGGTGCAGAGAAAACATGAGCCATGACAGGAGAAAGAGACAAGGGAGGGTCTAGGAGGATGCTGGAGAGAGTTTGCTGGGGTCAGGAGGAGATAAAAAGAATTTCTAAAAAAAAAAACTTTTTGGTATAAGGCGATCAAATTTGTTGCGCCTGATCTTCCTGGGGCGAAATTGTACTGGGTAGGGTCCTGCAACCCCTTCTCTATCAGCTCATCTTCTAAGTTTGTCTTGATTAATTTCTCCGTTGCTTTATATGGGGCAGATATTAGGCTTATAGACCTGTAGTTCTCTGCAACAGCCCTACTGCCATTTTTATGGATTTGATGTGATTATGGTCTTCTTCTAATCTTGCACCACTTCCCCCTTTTTGAAGGACTTGTTAAATATTGTTCAGAAGGAAGTGCATTGGGAAGGTGCCGACTCCTTGTTGAAGTTGGGGTGGATACCGTCTGATCCAGGTGATGTATTTGCCTTATTGCCCTTTAGGACCCTTAGGACCTCGCATTCAGTAAATCCCAGATCAATGAACGTAGGGAGTTCACCTATAATTTTACAGTTTTTATTTACTCCAAAGACTGTACCAAAGTAACTATTTAGTGTGTCTGCTATTTCTGTTGGGTCATTCAATGTAACCCCTTTATCTACTAATGGACCTATTGTGATTTGTTGTTGCTCCTCACAGAGTTACCATATGAGTAAAAAGATTTTTGGTTATCATTTGTAAAGGCAATTCTTAGTTCTATATTCCTTCTCTCATCCTTTATTAAATGTTTAGTTTGATTTAGTTCCAGTTTGTATCTTGAGTTGGTTATTTCAGAAGGATTGTTTTAAATGTCCTTTCCTTTCTCCTGATCTGTTTTTGGAGCTTCCTATTTAGCCATTTGGGTATTTTTCCCTTTCTATTATTTATTTTCTTCAAAGGGAATAGATTTTTCTTCTACCTTTCTTAATATTGTTCTTATAGCATCCCAACTGTCCTCAAATAATAAGTCCTTTAATGTGTTCTCCCATTTTATTGAGTCTAGATATTTCCTGATTTTGCTACATTGAGATTTAGTGTAGTTCCTTGCTGTTAGTTCTATTGTCACCCGAATGATCTGCTCACAAACTGAATGATGTCATGTTGTGGTTGTTATGTTGTAACATAACTATAACTTTAATATTACATATCGCAGACTTGAGATTTGTAATTATCAGGCCCAGAATATGTTTTTCCCTTGTAGGGTCCATTATTTTTTAATCTAGACCTGTCTAGGCTATTTAGGACTTGTACATAAGAACATAAGAAAAGTGTTGGCACATGGGGACTATGTGGTCCATCTAGTCTGCCCAAGGTGAATAACCCCATTATATTTTTTTCCTAAGTTGCCCACATTGCCTGTCCCAAGCGAGTTTGAATTCCCTTACTGTCTTTGATGCTACCACTTCTGGTAGCAGGCTGTTCCATGGGTCTATCACTCTCTTAGTGAAAAAGTACTTTCTACAGTTGCTTTTAAACTTGCCTCCTGCCAGACACAAGTTGTGCCCTCTTATACGTGCCACCCTGTTTTCCTGGAAGAGGTTTTCTTTTTGGGTTGTGTTAAATCCCTTGATGTACTTAAATGTTTCTATCATGTCCCCCATGTTTCTTTTCAGTTCCAGAGAGAATAAATTCAACTCTTTGAGTCTTGTCTTGTATGGCTTATGATGCAGGCTCTGCACCATCTTTGTGACCCTTCTTTGCACCATGCCCAGACATTTGATATCCTTTTTTAGGTGAGGCCTCCAGAACTGGACAGAGTACTCGAAGTGTGGCTTCACCAAGGATCTGTAGAGGAGTATGATAACTTCCTGCTTTCTGCTCGTAATACCCTCTCCTATGCATCTGAGGATACCTCTTGCTTTCTGCATTGCTGTTTCACATTGTTTTCCTACCTTTAAGTCGTTGGTAATGATCACGTCCAGATCCCGTTCCATCTTTTTCTCCCCGATTGATGCCCTTCTAGTATGTAGTTTTTCCTGGGTTCTGCTTCTCCAGGTGCATTACCTTACAATTCTTGGCATTAAATTTTAACTTCCAATTTCTGGACCATTCTTCCAGTCTCCTTAGGTCAGCTTCCATACCTAATCCCCCCTCTAGTGTATGCATCCTGTTGCAGAGCTTTGTATCATCTGAAAACAGGCAAACCTTCCCCTCCAGTTCACCTTTGATGTCACTGATGAATATGTTGAAGAGGACTGGACCCAGCACTTTTCTCTGTGGAATGCCACTGGTCACATCTCTCCCCCCCCCCCCGATAATGCCCCATTGACCAAAACTCTCTGGGTCCTATTCTACAGCCAGTTTCTAATCCAATTTACTACTTTCTGTTCAACTCCTGTGTGTTCTAGTTTGTTAGCAAGTCTCCTGTGGGAAACTGTGTCAAATGCCTTGCTGAAGTCTAGGTACACCACTTCCACCGCCCCGCCCTGGTCCACTGTTCTGGTAACCTAACTGAAAAATCAGTCATGTTTGTTTGGCACGCGTACCCTGTTGTGAAGCCATGCTGCTAGGGGTTGAGTTTTCCCATTTCCTTTAGGTAGTCGATTATTCTCTCCTTTAGTAATGTCTCCATAATTTTTCCCACTATAGAGGTCAGGCTGACTGGGCAGTAGTTTCCTGCTTCTTCCTTGCTACCACTTTTGTGCAAGGGCACAACTGTTGCCCTTTTCCAGTCTTGAGGTACTCTGCTGCTTTCAATAGATAGATTGAACTGCTCAGCTAGTGGTGCCACCATTTCTTCCCAAAGTTCTTTTAGTATTCTGGGGTAGATACCATCTGGTCCCATGGCTTTTAGCCACCTTAAATTTGCTTAGCTCTTTTAAGACCCTCTCCTTCGTGAAGGGACTTGTGTCTGCCCCTCCACCATCTTGCTCTGCCTTACTTAGTGTGGGCCCTTTGCCAGTATCTTCTATTGTGAACACTGAGCAGAAGACTTTGTTTAAGAACTCTGCTTTGTCTTCATCTTTCTCTAACAGCTGGCCCTCTCTTGTTGTTAGTCATACTATTCCCCCTTTACTCTTCCTTTTTTCTCTTATGTATCTATAGAAAGTTTTATCTCCCTTCCTAACCCCCTGTGCTATTCTTTCCTCTGTTTGGGCTTTGGCTAGCTGAATTGCTTTTCCTGCCTCCAGGAGTTTGTTCCTATAATCCTCCCTGTCCGTTTCTCCTTTTGTTTCCTTGTACTGACTAAAAGCCCTCTTCTTTCCTTGATTTTGGTTGCTACCTCTTTGGAGAACCAGAGAGGGTTCTTCCTTCTTTTGGCTTTGCTGATTTGTCTTGCGCATTGCTTAGTGACAGTATTCAAGGCATTCTTTAAGTTCTCCCAGCAGTGTTCTTTATCCCCCTTGTTACTGGTATCAAGCATGGTCTTGATCCTGGATTTTATTTCGAGAAAGTTTGCTTTCCTGAAATCAAGTATCTTGATTTTTGTGTGACTTTTACCTTCCCTTTTATTTACTGATAACCAAACTGATCTGTGGACACTGGTCCACAAATTGATACCCACATGAATGTCAGAAATCCAGTTGCTGTTTGTGAGCACCAGGTCCAGGGTTGCTTCGTCTCTGGTGGGTGTCTACCAGATGATTTAGACCTGCCCCCCCGCAGCATGAACAGGAATTCTCTGCTATGCTTTGTGGCTGCTGTACATGAGATCCAATCCACATCTGGCAGACTGAAGTCCCTGGCAACAAGTCACAACTCAACTCTGTCCACCATCACTGAAATGGCTTCCAAGAGCTCTTTGATGATTTCACTTTCCTGGATTGGGGGTCTTTAGATAACTCCCACCCAAAGTATAATCCCAACATAGTGTGGCTTGTCAATTTTTCCCAGTGTATTCCAGGTAGATTGAAATTGCCCCATGTGGCCAACTGTGGCTCTCGCCATCAAACCCAGCTTTATCGGTGGGGGGGGGGCACCAGAGAGCCATCTTCCAGGTTGGAAGCACTTCAGAGGAGCTCCTTCCCTTGAGACAATTTATCGATTAAAAAACAGAAAAATCTGAATCTAGTTTGCAAACTAATAACAGATTTACATTCCTGAAAGTATCTGGATTTGAGCAATATAAAATTTATGATGGTTCACCAAAAAGCACAGCACCTGAGACCACCAAAAGATCTGTAGCAGCCGAACACAAGCAAGGCCACTGGAGTGGCGTGTAATGAGGATGCAAGCACCTTGGCCTCATGGGAAGCCCCAAGGAAGGTGATGCTTGAGTCAGTGAAAGCTATGGACTCGTTGCCAGCATGTCGGTGCAGCGGCTGGATTTCCACTTGCGACGCTGATGACCCGAGTTCGGGAGCTGACCCACAGAGTCAGAGGGACAGCTGGGGAAGAAGGATCGAGCATCCCATGGACTGCTGTCCTTCTCCAGGGGGGGAGGGAGGATAGAGTGTCTGTTGCTCGATGGACACCTGGCAGAGGCAGGGGGAAACCACAGGCGACCGATGCTAGCATGCTAGAGGAGTGGAACAAATGCTGCACGTCATTGCACATCCCCACCCCTGGGGCAGCCTAGAAATATAGCTGTCCACCGAGGATGACACCCACCACAGCACTTGGCCTCTATGGCTCCCTGCCTCCCTGCTGACCAATTACAGCTCTGCAGCATCACCAGACCCTGAACCCTGCCCTGGGGGGAAGCCAGGGAGGCAATGTCAGTATCCGCTGACACTTTCTCCCATAGTAGATGGGCCTGATATGGTGCCATAGCCCCACCCTGGGGGATAAGCCAGGGGGTATCTGTGGGGAAAAGGAACTAGGGGAGCAAGGCAGGTGCTTGCAGCTGGAGCTGAATAGTGGAGCAGCTGGTGGCAAAAAGCATAATAAATACAAAAAAATAAAAGCTATGGACTCGAAGATCGAGAAAACTTTGCAGAAGTTAGAGTCTCACGATGCTGCAATTCAGACTCTGACAGGCTCGGTGGCTGAGACTGAAAAGCATTCAGTTTCTGCTTGGCAACAGTGGCTACCTTAACCCAGGAGAATACCCAACTTCGGAGCCACATGGAGGCCATCAAACTGAAGTTCACTCCAGGAATGTGCAACTAGTCGGGGCCCCTGAGGGAGCTGAGGAGATTGTTCTCCAGCAGTTCTTGGTGGACTGGCTACAAGAATATTTCACTTTACCAGTGGATTTTGAATGATCTTCCCTCACAAAGGCATACCAAGTCAACCCTAGAGTGCAACTGACCAGATTCAATCAGCCATGCACCATACTTCTACGCTCTACAGGCTCTGAGGTACAAGATGTGATTATTTTGGCCGCAAGGGCTACTTACCCCCTGTAGGTCAATGGCTTGGATTTTAAAATGTACCTGGACCTCTCCTTCCAGACAAGGGCCAGATGGAAGAGCTTTGACACCATTTGAGAAAGACTCAGAACTCTGGATATTATTCACTCATTTTTGTTGCCGACTCGTTTAAGTATCATGTACAGGGGTAAGACATGGCACTTCAGCAATCCGCAGAATGCCAGTTGCTGGGTTGAGAAGGTGGAGGCTGAGTTTGAGGGGCTCAGGGAAGCCACAGATCATCAGTACTCAGGCTTAGACACATAAGACTGAACTTAGGCTTCTGTTTTGGCTGGTAGCAGTAAGTTGTGATTTTAATGCAGCACCCAGAAATGACTCTTAGCTCCTCTTAGAAATGCCTAAGAGGATTAACATGTTAGGGGCTTTGAATCGTTTTCTACTGGGGATTGTAAGGGGCTACGTGATTTGCTTTTTTTGCTTCAGGTAGAATATACATATTGTTGTATATTTATAACAACGGCTTATATTAAGTGAGCTCAGGAAGAATCATCATTTTGTTAGTCCCTTACGTCTGTGGCTGCATATGTATTACCTGCTATAGCACTGTTGTTTTTCAGAACAAAAATACACTGCTAAATTCATGTTTATCTGTTTCTTGTTCCAAGATCTGGTAGAGATTTGCTAGCATAGCTAATTCAGAATGAATTTAGTTAGATAGAAGCTGTTTCTATAATAAACATGTGTTCATCTTTATTTCTCGAGGATGGGGAGAGCTCTAGCGGGGTCTAATATTTGTGATTTTCGCCCTAACTATGACCAGGTTAAATAGCAATCAGTTGATTGTATTATATTTCCTATGTTTTTATACTCCCTACAGGATGTACCTTTTACCTCTGAAGAGGCTGGCAACTTACTGGACATTATGGGACTTGTTTCACCAAACTTTAATGGACTTCCCCATTCCCGACTGTACAAGATTATGGGCTATCATAACAATGATTTTCAAACTTTATCTAATGTACATTATATTGTACCTAAACCCTGCATGAGCTATGTAACTGTTAATTGTTTATTAACATGAAAACATAATAAACATAAAGTAAAAAAAAAAAGAAATTGCCCAATGTCAATATATCAGACAGAGTGGATGCAGTGACCAATTCATAGATCGACTGATTATTGTACTCTGGGAACTGGACAGTGGGCAGTAGCAATTACTGTACCACTTGTCAGTTTTTTCCCATTTTTAGCAGAAAATGTAGCCATATACTTTCTGTATCAATGTCCATACTCAGTTCAATGCAGTTGTATATGTTCTTTTGTAAATACAAACAACCCCACCTTTTCTATCTGTTCTATTCTTATAAAAAAGCTTATATCCTGAGATTTCATATATCCATTCACTAGTCTCATCCCACCATGTCTCAGTTATAGCTGTAAAAGCTATGTCATCCCTTAATAATAAGGTAACTAATTCTGTTCTTTTGAGTAAATTCAAGCTTCTAGCCTTGGCTAATACAAACCTGTATTCTTGAGCTGGCTTGTCATGTGTTTCCTGTATTCTCTTAATCAATCTACCTTCCCGAGCCCCCAAAGGGATCAGTTTAAATGTTGTGTGATAAAGATCTCGATTTTATTTCCCAGCAATCCACTCCCTTTCCTATTCAAATGAAGGCCATCCCAGCTGCACAGACCATATTTATTGTCAAAGTTTTCTCAGTGAGTCACACATTTTATTTGGTTTTTCAAGGTCCATTTCAGGGACTGACTATTATTTCCCAAATACCATTCTTGTATCCAACAGATTACAGAATCCAAGGCACTATGGTTTCACAGGGGGATGGTTATGCCAAACAAACCAGATAGATTCCTTTGACTGGTTGACCAAAGAGTTGGATCAGGGAGGAGTGGTGGACATGGACTATCTGGATTTCAGCAAGGCGTTCAACTCTGTTCCACATAGAAGAGTGGTAAGCATGTTGGGGAACTTAGGGGTAGGTAATAAGGAGATAACCTGGGTACAGAACTGGTTAGGGGACAGGGCACGGAGGGCAGTGTTAAACAGAGTTCACTCTGAGAAAGGGAGGGTGACCAGCGGGGTGCATCACAGATTGGTGCTGGGACTGGTCCTCTTCAATGCCTTTGTAAGTGACAGCAGGGGGACTGGAAAGATCTGCCTCTTTGTGGATGACACCAAGATTTGCAACAGAGTGGACACTGTGTGTGTGTGTGTGTGTGTGTGTGTGTGTGTGTGTGTAAAGGATGGACAGTGATCTGAAATGACTAGAAGAGTGGTTAGGGGTATGGCAGCTCGGTTTTAATGCAGCAAGTGTAAAATAATGCACTAGGGTCATAGAAATCTGGTAGCGGAGTACAAAATGGGTGGAGTGATTCTGGCAAAAACCAAGTAGGAAAGAGACTTGGGGTATCATACTGGATGACCTAAAGGTGGCCAGGAAGTGTGATGAGGGAGTCAGACAGGTCAGTGGGATTCTGGGGTACATAAGAAGGGGTATCGCCAGCAGGATCAGAGAGGAGGTGTTGCCCCTATATAGATCACAGGTAAGACCTCACCTTGAGTACTCTGTCCAGTTCTGAAGACCACATCTCGGGAAGGACACAGACAGAGTGAAGATGGTACAGAGGAGGGCTTCCAAAATGGTGTAGAGTCTGCATCAAAAGCCCTATGAGGAGAGGCTTAAGCTGCTAAATATGTACACCCTGGAGGAGAGATGGGAGAGGGTAGATACGATAGAGACAAATACCTTATGGGGAGAAATAAGGTATAGGAGGGGGGGTATTTTACAGAGAAAAAGATGCTCTGTAACAAGAAGCATGCTATGCAGCTGGGGGGGTAAATTCAGGAAGGATGAGGGAAAGTACTTCTTCACAGAAAGGGTAGTGGATGCCAGGAACAGTCTTCCAGATGAGGTAGTAAGGGTGAAAACAGTGGTGGGGTTCAAAAAGGCCTGGGCAGGCACACGGGAATCATAGGGGTAAAGAAGGGAAGGGAAGAGATGGCACTGTAAATCAAGTTGGGTCTGCAGCAAAAAAATGAAAGTAAAAAAATGGGCTGACTGGTTGGGCCCAGTGGTCCTTATCTGCTGACACATTCTATGTTTCTATGTATCAGTACAGATTTTCATGAAAACATAGCAAGGTTTACACTTGAAGAGGCAGTCCCCCCCCAAGTGAGAAGTACACAGCACCACTAGTGATGGAGACCAGCACTGCCCTCCACTCTCCCCCTCATTCAGCTGCCATCAGAGTCACTTCTGAACTTTACACTACTTGGAAATACAGAAGAAGCACATTACCCCCCCAAAACAAAACAAAATCTACAAACTTCATGTCTGTTAATGGCGACTGGCTCTGCTCTCCACTCTCTAGCTTGTTCAGCCACCATCAAAGTCACTACTGGAAAAATAATCCCCCTCCCCACACTCACACACACAAACTTTGTATATATTTATGGTGACCAGCTCTTTTCTCTGCTCTGCATCATGACTGTCCACTGTCAGAGATCGCTACAGAATGTAACACTATTTAAAAATATGAGAGAGAATCTAGTGATATGGTGGTTATGCAAAATGTCAAGCATTACACATTATCAACTCCTCCACCATTTCTAAATAGTGTTACATTCAGAAGTGACTCTGATGGTGGCCAGATGAGGTGTAGAGTGTAGAGGGAAGAGCTGGTCACCATCAACAGCTATAACATTTGTGTTGGGGGGATGTGTTTCCCTGGTACTTGCTCGTGATAGAAAATAAATAGTTCACTGCCAGTATCCACAAAGTCATAAAGGTGCCCAGCTGCTTGCTGGACAGCTTTATGCAAATGAAAGACCAAAGCACTCTCTCATTGGAGCACCTCAGTCCTTTCAACTACATGACATTTCTGCCCATAAACTGTGACCACTATCATTCATTGTAATAAAATATTTCTTGCACATGCACAAGCAAACAAAAATATCACTAGACACTCGGAGAATGCTTTCTGTTATATACTCTGGGCTGAGATCAGTCAGTGGTTTCAGTTACACCTCCCGCATTGTACTTGAAAGTGGGGCTGTGCAGGGGCTGACTATTATTTCCCAAATACCATGAATAGTAGGGCTCCCAAATATTTGGAAGCCCTTCCCAAATAGGGGACTGTCCATATTCAGGAAAAAGTATTGGGCCAGCTACGGAATAAAAAAAAAGTAAAAATTAAACAGTCCCTCCCTCCTCCTTCCCAGCCCCCCAAAAAGTAACATGTAACCTCTTATCCCTCCACCCTAAATCAGCAGTGCAATCCCACCCTCCTCCTCCCAGCACCCACAATTTCTTATATTAATCCCTCGATGGATAACTGGCACAACCAGCTCACATCCAGAGCCGGCCACCCTTCTTTCTTATGGTATAGCTCATTTTTGGTGCACAAAAAAAAATTAGTCATGTTCCCCCCCACCCCACACTGACAGAACCCTACTCCCACCCTCCATCCCCTCCTGTACCCAATTCTTAACACAAGAAGGTTACTGGCACAAACCCATCCTCTTCCACGGCCGGCCACCTCTCATGAAGAAAAGCGCTCCTGCTTCTGCTCTCTCTGGGTAGTAAAACCAACTGGTCACATGATCGATCGACTGGTTTTACTATATCTACACTTAATCACTGAGGACATGGGTGAGCAGTTATGAGCATTAAAGGAAAACTACACCCTCATATTTAAATTTTATTTGTTTCCATGCCAACAGACAACTCCTTTCCTGAAGCTGTTGGGCTATATGTGTTAGGTTTAGTTTGTTTTCACTGTCCAGGGTAACCCATGTGACTGCCCTGGGGGGTCTCCATTTCATGGCTGTTTAAATCTCATTGTCCATGAAAACTGCATTACCATATGAGAACATGATGTCAGATCAACCATTTGTATCATGGAGCTCTATGCTGAAAGAACAAATACCCTGCAAAAACCCTCTGGAAACACATAAACTGAATGAAGTTTAAAGGGAAAAACCCTGCATTACAGCTCAGATAGCTTGAAAAATGACAAAAATCCAAAAATAGTCCAGCACACTTGTAGCCTATATAAAGATAAATCCAGGTCCAGATGCTGAAATATGCCAAAAGAATTTATTGTGTTCCATAGAACGACAGGACCAGCAGGCGGACAAAACAAAAAACAAAGCGCTTAACGTGCCCCAGCACTTCGACTCACCAATAAGTCTTCATCAGGGGGTAAAGGTTACATTATGCACATAGCCTTTTTATAGTCAGTAAATTAAAAGCAATTACTCAATTAATGAAAACACACATGATTTCAACAAACACTTTAAAGCCTGTATAACATGTTAAACCTAGATAGGTCACTAGATGGTGCTATTACAGCACAAACATCATTCAATGGTATATACCAGAACATATATAATGCAGTTGCAAAGTGTTGATGAAAAGATGAAATGAAATGAAATGAAAAAGACAATAAAAACATGACTCCATGGATGAAAATGAGACCAAACCTCCAGCAAATCCTGGAAAGAGGAGAGAGAGAATGCAAGGCAACCAGAGTATAGGACCTCCCAGTAATTGAGGACTACGCAGCTGGAGGACAGTCAGATGAGATAAAATTTTATCCTATAAAAAAGGAAGAAACAATATTACATCATTTTAACAGGAAATTCCAGATTTCTATATTTAAATATATATGTGCAACATCATTTTTTCCTTCTCAAAAAGCCAAAGGACAAAAAAGAACATTTTTACTATTTCAAAAAGGGTTTCAGATCCCATTTGTCATTAAGTCCATGTGGTTTTACACTATGTAAAGTGTAAATCCAGAAGCTCTCATGCTGCAGTAGTAGGTTAGATCTGTCCCCACCATTTTTCATCTGCGATACATGTTCTAACCCTAAAAATTTCAAATCAGGTGGTTTTGAATTATGTACATCTGAAAAATGTGTACCCACAGGAGTGTCTTGTTTATTATTCACAATGGAGCGAAAAAGTGGTGAATAAACAGGTACAAGAAATTTTGAACAATCAAACTAAACCTAGGTATTATAACCTTACATGAAATGAAAAAATAGCTTTGGAAAGTTTGTCTAGAAATCATGAAATAGTTATCAAGCCAGCTGACAAAGGGGATAATATTGTAGTAATGGACACTGCTCACTATAATGACATAGTGTATACACTATAACTACTGTAAACTACCCTCCGATCCTACTCAGGCCTTTAAAAGAGAGTTGTTTCAACTACTCAAATATACTGTTGACAGCGGCCTAATATCAGAAAAGGAATACAGTTTTATTTGGCAAGACAATCCCACCACTCTTAATTTCTATATTTTACCAAAAATCCATAAGGATATAAACAAACCACCAGGTAGGCCCATAGTGTCAGGATGTGATTCTCTCACACAAAATTTGGGAAAATGTATTGATTTCTTTTTCCAGTTTCAAGTGATCAAACTCCCGTCATATATTAAGGACAGTACAGCTGTACTTAACATCATGAAAGATATAGAATGGAAACCAAGTTATCAGTGGTTGAGTATTGATGTTGAGTCCTTATATACCTCTATTCAACAACAAATGGGACTGGAAACAACAAAATTCTGGATGGAAGAATTATCTAAAACTGAACATGCCCCACATGAATTTATTGTAGAAGCTACTGAATTCTTATTGACACACACTTACTTTGAATTCAGAGGAGAATTTTATTTACAGAAATGTGGCCCTGCTATGGGACCATCAATGGCACCCAGCTATGCCAATCTGTTTCTAGGATTCTGGGAAAAAGATGTAGCATTTTCTAATACCAATCCATTTGTCAAAAACATTGCACACTGGCTTCGTTTTATTGACAATGTCTTATGTATATGGGAGGGACCTACTGATGCCATGTCTGAATTTGTAGGCTGGCTGAATGAAAATACATTTAACTTAAAATTTACTTATGTCACTGATCCGTGGAGCATCTCTTTTCTGGATCTTTGTCTTTATGTTAATAAAAACAAAATAGAGACCAAGTGTTACCGAAAAAGTACAGTAACAAATTCATTACTATTGGCTTGCAGTGCCCACCCCTGTAGTCTAAAAAACTCTATTCCTTTTGGACAAATGTTAAGATTAAAGAGAAACTGCAGTTCAGATACTGAATTCATAAAACAAACTGAAGAACTCATGCAAAGGTTTGAAATGAGGGGTTATGATAAAAAAAACCTTTGGAACAAACAAAAGAAAAAGTACAACAAATGAATAGGGATGATCTCTTGAAAGACACAAACAAAACAAATACAACTGAGAGAAAAAAATATCTTGTACATTTGTGACAGATTTTAACCATGTAGCAGGTCAGATAGGTAATGTTATACACAAGAACTGGCCCATCTTATTAGGAGACAATATGGTGGGTAAATCAGTGGGCCCCAGACCCAGAGTCATTTTTAATAGAAGTGAGAATCTTAAGGATAGATTGGTACACAGCCGAACTCCTTGTGTAAATAAAACCACTGGCACATGGTTGTCACGCCTTTCTAATGGCTTTTACAGATGTAATAATTGTAACATCTGTAAAAATGGAGTGCCAGCCAAAGAATTCACCCATCCTATACATATGGACATTAAAGCTGAGATCAGGGAACTCATTACATGTAATACTCCCTATGTTGTCTATGCATTATGGTGCACATGTAATTTAGTTTATGTGGGCAAAACTGTCAGACCTTTAAAACAAAGGGTACAGGAACATATTCGCTCCATTGTGAATAATAAACAAGACACTCCTGCGGGTACACATTTTTCAGATGTACATAATTCAAAACCACATGATTTGAATTTTTTAGGATTAGAACATGTATCACAGATGAAAAATGGTGGGGACAGATCTAACCTACTGCTGCAGTGTGAGAGCTTCTGGATTTACACTTCACATAGTGTAAAACCACATGGACTTAATGACAAATAGGATTTGAAACCCTTTTTGAAATAGTAAAAATTTTCTTTTTTGTCCTTTGGCTTTTTGAGAAGGAAAAATGATGTTGCACATATATATTTAAATACAGAAATCTGGAATTTCCCATTAAAATCATGTAATATTGTTTCTTCCTTTTTTATAAGATAACATTTTATCTCATCTGACTGTCCTCCAGCTGCCTAGTCCTCAATTACTGGGAGGTCCTATACTCTGGTTGCCTTGCATTCTCTCTCTCTCCTCTTTCCAGGATTTGCTGGAGGTTTGGTCTCATTTTCATCCATGGAGTCATGTTTTTATTATCTTTTTCATTTCATTTCATTTCATCTTTTCATCAACACTTTGCAACTGCATTATATATGTTCTGGTATATACCATTGAATGATGTTTGTGCTGTAATAGCACCATCTAGTGACCTATCTAGGTTTAACATGTTATACAGGCTTTAAAGTGTTTGTTGAAATCATGTGTGTTTTCATTAATTGATCAATTGCTTTTAATTTACTGACTATAAAAAGGCTATGTGCATAATGTAACCTTTACCCCCTGATGAAGACTTATTGGTGAGTCGAAGCGCTGGGGCACGTTAAGCGCTTTGTTTTTTGTTTTGTCTGCCTGCTGGTCCTGTCGTTCTATGGAACACAATAAATTCTTTTGGCATATTTCAGCATCTGGACCTGGATTTATCTTTATATAGGCTACAAGTGTGCTGGACTATTTTTGGATTTTTGTCACTTTTGGGCTGACTACCCTTTGTTTCTAGCACCACCTCACTAAGCCTTGGCTCGCAGCACGCTCGCTTTGGTTTTAGTTTGAAAAGTGCACTGAAGGTAAAAGTGGTATTTCGTGTCTTCTTGCAGCTTGTTTCTTTGAAGACTAATTAAGCAGACAGGCATACCAGGGAGTTTAAGGTTGATTATGCATCATGTTCTCATATGCTAATGCAGCTCTCAGGGACAATGAGACTTCAACAACCACCAAATGGAGCTTCCCAGAACAGTTACAGGGCCTAGTATGAAGTGTGAAAACAGAATAAGGCAGTTGCATGCATCTCTAACAGCTGCATGAAAAGAGTCGTCTATTGACATGGAAACAAACACAACTTAGAAGATATGAGGGTGTAGTTTTCCTTTAAGGTTTCCAGGGGGATGGGGTAGTTCAGCAGCTGGGGGGGGGTGCAGCTGTTCACCAAGAAAGAAATGATCCCTGTGACCCATGGCAGTGTTAAATGAAAAATAACAAAGCAGTCCAATTTTAGATACTGGAATGAAGCTGCACTGAAACATTAATTTACAGTACCTGCACAACTGTGTTTGGATTGCAGGTGGAAGACGAGGTAGCAAATGCAGCCTGCACAGAGGCATTTGGTGCTCTCCGCTCTCTACCTCATCTCACTGCCATCAAAGTCACTACCGAGCACTACAGGAAAAGCAGTGTACCACCCCCCCCCCACACACACACACACACACACTTCATATATATTTATGGTGGCCGGCTCTGCCCTCTACTCTCCACCATGTCTGGCCTAGAGATGCAGCAAATTATTAATCCACCTACAGTGGACGCAGAGTGGTCACTGCTAGTCCATGGAGCACAACACAAAGTGACGCTGCAAAGCACCACTTTATGCTATTATTATTACCACTTCCTGTTGCCATTATGCCTTAACGTGAAGTAAGGTGACGTGAGAAGAAAATAGGCACATCACATGGCTTTGCAGTACTGTAAGTTACATGCTTTAGCCAGGCAGGAAGGAACTGAGTCACAGAAGCAGTTTCACTTTCTCCTTTGCATTTGTAGAGGGAGAAAACAGTTGTGAGAGGAGAGGAGTTACTGCTTGATTGCCATGTTGCCACTTCATTGCGTTTCAGTGCCAGAACAAAACAAACAGCTTTTTTAAAAGCTATTTATTTAGTTTTTATATTGTATTTGTGGGTTTTTTTGTTAGTGAATTTTTTTCTATAAGTTTTGTTTTATTTTGTGTGTGTGACTAACTGTGTGTGTGTGTGTCCACTGTCTGTGTGTACGTGTCGCCCTGTGGACTTCAGGAGGATGGACCTAGGAGAAGGCGAGTCGCTGGCCTGTGGGCGTGGTAGGAGGGGTGTGTGGACCGTGGAGGGGTGGGGCGGTCGTGTCACGTTGGACCACTTCTGACTCCTGGCCGGTGTTGCTTCCCCTGTTGAAGCAACAGGAGCAGCAGCACCAGTGCCACCGGTGGCTGCTGCATGTCCACCTTCTCTGCCACTACCACCACCACCACCACTAGCAGCAGCTGTTGGACTCAAGCAGCACCTCCTCCACCACCTCCAGAGCCACAGGAGGTGGCCCAGGAAATTGTAGGTGGTGGTGGTGGGACTCATTTCCCTGACATGCAAGGACAGTGTCTGGTTCCCCCTGCAGCTCCCCAGTGTGGGAGTTTTTTAACTGTGTGGGGGAAGACAGCACAGTGGTGGAGTGCCGAGTGTGTGGAGTGCTGGTGCGCCATGGCCCCTGGGGGACACATTTGGGGACTGGTGGCCAGCGCACCCACATGCAGAACCACAACAGGGCAGAGTGGCAGGTTGCCACGGAAGGAGTCAAGCATCCACCTGCTGGCCCTTCCATGGCAGTGGCCAAGGGTGCTGCTGGATTAGGAGTTGTGCCTCACAGTCACCGCCACAGCAGGAGGGGGGCTACTACAGCAGCTGCTGCACCACCACTGCCCCCACAGCCACCAGCACCACCGTGTCCACCACCAGCCCCACTACCTGGATTCCCCACTGCAGTGGACCCCACCACAGTCCCTGAAACACAGTCTGACATCAGCCTGGTGTGGGCATTGCTTGAAGAAAATAATGAGCGGTTCAGTGCTTTGGAGCAGCAGGTGAACAGAGTAGAAGCACAGCAGCAGCAAATGCTTTCAATGCTGCACCTGCTGCTGGACCACCATGGCATCCCACGGCCATAGTAAGTGAGAGGATTGTTTTCTGCCCCCACCCCTGACCCCACCCACTACTGTGTTGTACTGTTTTTGTGTGTTTTTTGTTTGTTATTGTTTAATCATACACATTTTCCCTTCCAGGGGAATCTTTCTTGCCCCACATAGTGCAATACATTTTTGTGAAAACCACCCATAATTTCATTACACTGTGGCATGTGATGGAGGAATTCCTGTTCTGAAAATCTGCCCACATTCTGCCTCCCTTCTCAGAAACGCTAGGATGTGATGGCAGGGAGAGCGCTTGTGCGTGCTCCTTACAGTGAATATCCAATTGTCCAGCAGGTTTCCAAATGTTTCTTTATGTTATAATGGTCAGTTTGTGGTGAAATGTGTAGGCACATTTCCAGTAAGAAGAGCCTTGTTAGTGGAAACATTCCCACATTTCACCACAAAGTCAACCTTATAACATAAGGAAACATTGGGATAGCTGCCGAACATTCACTATAGTGGACCATGCACCTGCGCTCCCCTGGCATCACGTCCTAACGTTGCTGAGAAAGGGTGGCAGAATGTGGGTGGCTTTTCTGATCGGTAATTCCTCCACCACATGACTCACTGTAATGAAATTATGGGTGGTTTTCACAGAAATATATTGCACTCTGTGGAGCAAGAAATATTCCAGTGGGAGTAATGCCCCCACATATTAGGTTATGTGCATCACCATAACTATGTAATGTGGTGAATCTCTGTAAAGCAGCAGCATAACAATCTGTTGAGAACTCTGACCTATATTTTTTAATGCTATGTTACAACTTCCTTTACTTACATCCTGACTGACTGGAATGATACAAAAATTTACAGTAGTTTAGTCTGCTGTACTATCTTTTTTCATGTGTGAAATGTTGAAAGGAGCATTCCTTTTAAACTGGTGCTGACCAGGTATTTGTCATTGTTTTCCTCTGCTTTTCTCCATCACATCAAGTAGTTGTTATATATCACTTCTGTTGTTAATTAACAGTTATGCATCAGGCAGTGTTTTATGACACCACAGAGCAATAGTTATTGAAAAGCAGCTGTAAATAAATACAAACCTGGTCCGAACAATATTGGAAGGCATGCTCATTTTTTTTCATACATGAAAAAAAGTAGTCAAGTAAGTAAAGCAGACATTAATTGTGAAAAGAATAGTATCACTCAAGTCAAGACTCGGAGGTAACTAGTGGTGGCTGTGGCAATGTAAAGTAGCATAAAAAAGTACAGTTCAGAACTGTGAGGACATTCTTGCAATGCTACTTTAATTGTAAAAATGTCAATGTGACATCATGAGCTCACAGCAACAATCACGGAACACACAAAAGTGGCACAGAGTCCCCAGATTTTTTCTGCCAGCCCAAAATGCATCCTGCTTCTGTGTATTACATTGACAGGTGGTTGCACAGTGAAATGAGACTGTTTCAGCACATACAAAGTCCCCCAGAATTAATGGCGCACTCAGTCATGCGTGCAGTGGTGGCACAGAGTCCCAGATTTTTTCTGCCAGCCCAAAATGCATCTTGCTTCTATGCAGAAAATTGACAAGTGGTTACACAGCGAAATGAGACTTTCAACACATACAATGTCCCCCAGAATTAATGGTGCACTCAGTCATGCGCACAAAAGTGATAGAGTCCCCAGATGTTTTCTGCAGGCCCACAATGCATCCTCCTTACGTGCAAAAAATTGATGAGTGGTTACATAGCAAAATGAGACTGTTTCAGCACATACAAAGTCCCCCAGAATTATTGGCACACTCAGTCATGCGCACAAAAGTGGCACAGAGTCCCCAGATTTTTTCTGCCAGCCCAAAATGCATCCTGCTTCTGTGCAGAAAATTGGCAAGTGGTTACACAATGAAATGAGACTGTTTCAGCATGTACAAAGTCCCCCAGAATTATTGACGCATTCAGTCATGCGCACAAAAGTGGCATAGGGTCCCCAGATGTTTTCTGCAGGCGCACAATGCATCCTCCTTGTGTGCAGAAAATTGATGAGTGGTTACACAGTGAAATGAGACTGTTTCCGCACATACAAAATCCCCCAGAATTAATGGTGCACTCTGTCATGCGCGCAGTGGTGGCACAGAGTCCCAGATTTTTCTACCAGCCCAAAATGCATCCTGCTTCTGTGCAGAAAATTGACAAGTGGTTACACAGCAAAATTAGACTGTTTCAGCACATACAAAGTCCCCCCGAATTTATGGCACACTGAGTCATGAGCACAAAAGTGGCACAGAGTCCCCAGATTTTTTCTGCCAGCCCAAAATGCATCCTGCTTCTGTGCAGAAAATTGACAAGTGTTACTCAGCAAAATGAGACTGTTTCAGCAAATCCCCCAGTATAAAATGATGACTGTGAGCGTCGTGTTGCTGGTCCAATATGTTCTGCGTAGACAATTCCAGCAAATGCAATGTGATCATCTCAACTGGATTGAAGGGTGCCCTTTGTTCTACACTAGTAGTTGCCTTGGTGAGTATATAAATATATATATATATATATATACACACACACACACACACACATATATATATATATATATATATATATATATATATATATATAAATATATATATGACAAAGATCCTCTGTGCACAAGCACTGAGGCAATGATTACCCCAAAGGGCATTTGGCTGTTTCAAAGAAATACAAAATCACACATGCCCCCACAATGCAAAGCATCATGGGCTACATATGCAAATTACCACAGAATATTATGCTGGTTCAACTTTAAGCAGAAATGCATGGTGCCGAAAGGCCTCTCACACAGTTTGCAAAGGGTGCCAACAGAAGACATAGACACGTGTTTCGTCCTACCAGGACTCATCAGTATGCCTCGTCTGTTTGACACCCCAGTGGAATGAACCAGCTACCCTAAGAGAGATATATATATATAGATATATAGATAGATAGATAGATAGATAGATAGATAGATAGAGATATAGATATATGGTTGTGTTGTGTATTTTTTAGGTGAGGAGGGGGGTTGACATGGACATGTACTCATGGTATTGTTCTGCATCACATGTCACACAGAAAATGTTGGTGTGCACATTCCAGTCCTCAATGAGAAATCTTTGCGTTGAAATTGGAAACGGATAACTCTCAAGCACATGAAGGTAAGTTTTTTTTTTTTGTGGGAGGTGGAGGGAATCATATTTGCAGGTTTGTCTCTAATGGTTTCTTATTTTGTTACTTCTTCACAGATTTCATCAGCGTCCTTCTGGAGTCCGGTCGTCTTAGGATGGTCATGGTCATCTATTGAAATGACTTCTGCGTGTTGCATGTGTGCCCAAGCTCGAGGGACGGGGGTTCCTGATGTTGAAGAACTTTTTTGGATAAGGCCACTTTGACAGAACAACAAAGCATCTGAAAGTTTCCTAAAAAAAGAAATGAATGACTTCTCACAACTTAATTGTTATGTGTCCCTCTCTGGTTCTCAAATCTCAATCTAAAGTCAAGTTACATTTCAAACCCACATCTTGTCAACTAACACAACCTGTGTGCAATATTTGCTGCAGTTTTTACAAAACAATGAAACGGATTAAATAAAATCTTCATACTTACCAGAATGGATTTCACATGGATATTACAGCGCTTCCTCTCTGTACAGTACAGCTACAGTACCATTCCCAATGAGTTTTAGCGATGGAGCCTTTTTTTGTTACCCTGTAAAAGAAACAAAATAAATGTACCATATGTGTTTTAGCATTGCAACTCTGAAAAGCTACAGAAAACAAAACATACAACTAAAGGAAGTGAAACAGCATAACAAACATGAGTACACATACTCACTTTATGGTTTAAATATTAAGAAGCTTTGTGTCTCTGGCTGATGGATGTGGTGGTCCGGCGAGACTCAGGCACAGTGGTGGCAGTGGCTAATATCAGTCCCAGTGGTGGTGGTGGTGGTGGTCCGGGGGTCAGACAGACTCATGGTGGCAGTGGCTAACATCAGTCCCAGTGGTGGTGGTGGTCCAGGGGGCAGACAGACTCATGGTGGCAGTGGCTAACATCAGTCCCAGTGGTGGTGGTGGTCTGGGGAGGCAGACAGACTCATGGTGGAAGTGGCTAACATCAGTCCCAGTGGTGGTGGTGGTCCAGGGGGCAGACAGACTCATGGTGGCAGTGGCTAACATCAGTCCCAGTGGTGGTGGTGGTCCGAGGGGCAGACAAACTCATGTTGGCAGTGGCTAACCTCAGTCCCGGTGGTGGTGGTGGTGGTCCAGGTGGCAGACAGACTCATGGTGGCAGTGGCTAACTTTTAGTCCCAGTGGTGGTGATGGTCAGGGGGGCAGACAGACTCATGGTGGCAGTGGTTAACATCAGTCCCAGTGGTGGTGGTCTGAGGGGGGTGGCACACCACCTTTTAAAAACTTCAGTTAAAATCTGCCAACATTAACCACATCATCATCCTCATAAAGAAAGCTGCCCTCACAGTCATCGATGTCTGAAGTCTGACCACTGGGAAATTCTTTCTCCATTGTGTCATCATCTACATCAGTGGTGGGATGTTTCAGGCAGCCACTGCCAGTGCCACCAGGATGCTCCATCTCCACATCAGCAAGACCACCATGACTAGGCCGGGGTACGAATACCGAGGTTGCAGTCTGTGCTGGTATGTGCCTCTCATTCATTTTAATGAATGTTAGCAAACTAACATTTGCAGGAGACAGGTTTGTCCGACAATTCCTGACTATTGCACCTGCTGAGCTGAATACCCTCTCAACACTTACACTGGAGTGTGGGCATGTGAGATACTTCAGTGCCACTGCAGTCAGCTCTGGCCATTCACTGACCTTTCCACTCCAGTACAAAAGAGGATCTTCAGTTATTGTCAGATGCCTGTTTTCAGACAAATATGACTCAACCATTCTCTGTGCCACACTAAGTCCATTTGTTGATGCATCATCCTGTTCTCCCGAATCATTTATTTCACAAATACCCACTTGGAACAAAGCCTTCCAAAGTGGGTTGACACCAGCCACTTTGGATGACAGACCACCTGGAACTGCAGTCCCCTTCCCCTTGCAGGATATGCTTGATGGTCCTCCAGGTACACCTTCAGTCGGATTATGCTGTTGAGGTTTGCTGACCTTGGCACATGACTTCTGTGCCCCATAAACCAAGCGCACCAGTTGACCACTGATATTTTTTACTTGTTCAGGCCTTCCCTCCAGTACTGATGCAATTCCACGTTTATATCATGGGTACAGCATTGTTGCTATGGCAAAGTTGTCACTACGCTGAATGCTCACAACGTGACAATTCTGGTCGAATACTGTCAGCATGTGTTGCAGCAACATACTGCTACCACCATCTCCGGCAACATCAAGGTTATGATGTACATTCACCAATGTCTACCTCAGCACCTGCAGCAGTGGAATTGATTGGCTAATGGAGGCAGACTCGCCACTCACTGCCTGTGTGGCATCTTCAAAAGGCCGCAAAATTTTTATTACAGAGTCCATGAGGCGCCGCTGTTCAGTCGTCATAGACATGGAGGCCCCAGAATTGTCACGGCTAGTGTGCATAACAAGATATTCTGAGATGGCTTTGTATTGTTCATAAAACCTCTCTGCCATGTATAAAGTGGAGTTCCAGTTCCATCGGGTGACAACTTCCAGCTTCAAGCGGTGCTGAGGCAGGCTGTTTTGTATCTGCAACTGTTGCAGTTGGTCACAGACCTCTCTGGATCTTGAAAAATGAGAGCAGATACATTGTGCAACAGTCAGCATTTCCTTTATATCAGGGTGCTGTAGAAACTCCTGAACCACAAGATTTAAACAGTGGGCCATGCATGAAACACGAAAAAAAACACCATTCGTGATGCATTTCACCACATTTGACCCATTGTCACTTGTTATGAACCTAGCTCTCAGGGACAGAGGCTTTAGCCATCTGTCAATTTCAGTCAGTACCACATCCAACATGTTCTCACCAGTGTGTGTGAACAGGTCACACTGTGCATAGCAATCGTTGCATGCTGTCGAATTCCTGGAAGATTGCTACCGCAACAATCCACCTTACTGCACTGATTATTCACACTACCAACATCACAAACAACCCCTGGCACCTGCGCCCAGTGTGCAGTTATACACAAATATGAACTACCTGCTGTTTTGCCACTTGTCCACATAGTCATACTTAAATGGATGGATGGAGAGGAGGAATGTTGAAGGGCATGTCTTACTGAGTCAGACACAGTGCGGACCAACTCGGGGGCAGCATGGGTAGAAAAGTATGTCCTGGATGGGACTTTCCATTTTGGACAGGCACATGCAGCAAACTGCCGGAACCCAGAATTCTCCACAAAGGAGAAGGGCAAAAGATCAGTTGCCAGCATTTCTGCTACAGCAGCATTGAGTTCACGTGACACTGTATGATTTGGGGGGTACTTCAGCTTCTGCGCAAAAACACTCTGTAACGTGGGCTGACTTAAACATTTTACATGGGGTGTGTTGATCACAAATGGTTATACTCTGTGATGAATGGCATTGGCATGGGAGGAGTGTGGACATTCGATGAAGACAGTTGCACAGGTGATGATGACAAACCCAGAAATGCTGTTATTTTGCCAGATTTGCCAACGGGTTGATGTACCACTTGCACTAGACATACTGCATTCACCACCACCACCACCACCAAAACTGCTACTCTCACCAGCACTGGACAACATTTCAAAGTCATTATGGTCCTCCACCTCATCATGTCTGTAGTAATCCTCTGGTCTTATTACCACACTATTGCACACATTTAATTTCCTACTGGGCTTAACAGTCATGGAAGGGGATAACATGCTGGCTATGGTTGCTGGTGATGTGGGTGAACGCCCCACCATGGTATTAGCTGCCAGCTTGTGCTGGGTCCACAGTGCCATGTGCCCTATTCTTAAGATGCGTATGCTGTCCTCCTGTGCCCTGATGGCTCCCCTTTTTTACCTCGACTCACATGCACATGGCAAACCTGGCAGATTGCAACTGAATCATTATTTGGCTGGCAGTATAGCCTAGAGGTTAGAGGAACGAGGTGTGAATGATCTTGGTACATCCAGCAGCCCAGACCTGAGTTTGATTCTCACAATCTCCACTTGCATACTGCGTGACTCTGAGCAAGTCACTTAACTGCCTACTGCTCCCAGGTCACCCCTGAAAAAAGGCACTTGTGCCTAGTGGGACTTACCCAGTTACCAAAGACTGAAAAAAAAAAAAACAATTTGCATCTTGAGCAAAAAAATCCCAAACAAGAGATTGTGATGCTCTGCCTTTAACATGTCCATGATGTGGCTTATTTAAGTCCATTATTTTAAGAACTGAAGTGGTGGGGGCACGTGATGTTTCGGGCACTGCACACCTGGACTGCAACTGACCACCATGATTACCTATCGTATTGATTACTGGGTCACCATCATCATCAACTAAAACCGGTAGATCACAAGTTTTTACAGGTGGGGGGATTACTGCAAACAGACTCGGACACAGCCACATTTAATTTCTTTTCTCTGGTTCCCAACTGGGGTCAATTACATCATCATCATATTCATCAATGTCACACACATCCACACCTTCTGCTTGGATGCTAGCATGTGGACTTCATGTTGCAACAACAGCAACATCATCGTCATCATCACATTCATCATCAGCATCTACACCACCATCACCTGATATTTTTTCACCACACTGTGAATCACTGCATGGAAAATGCGTGACAAGTGCCACGGTGGACTGAATATCACATTGTATGTTATCATTGACATGATTATCAGAATCCTCAGGTTCAGTTACTGGGATGTTACTGGGAAGTATGACATCATCTATGCTGCCGCTCACTTGCACTGCTTCACACTCAATATTTTTGGATACGGTACACTAGTCGGAATTAGAACTTGATGCAACAATACTAATACTACCTCCACCACCACTAACACCAGTAACACTAACACCACCAGCTGGGAAAACATCATCTCCTCCAACTATGAGTGAAGCTACTAATTGGGCTGTAAAAAACATTGCAGGAGAAATACCTTTCCTCACATCAGCAATGCACTTCTGCATCTGCGTATTACTGCCACGCCCACAGATCATCTTACTGCTAACATTGCCATGGCGAGAAACAGCTTTGCTTGCACGTCTCTTTGAAGGCATTTTGGGAGATCAACCACAAATATTATAACCAAATTCAGATTTTGATATGTTCACTCTCTGATTGGAGGGACACTGGATGTGAAGCCAAATAAACAACTGTGGCTTTAGAAAACAGATAAGAGACTACTCTGAGATTGTCACGGAATTAAAACAACTTCGGTAACCACTAACCAGTGGTGCTGATGAGGTCACAAAAACAATCCAATCTGGTAAAAAATACCTTTTGAACATGGAGAGGGGGAGCACTGAATGCAGACAGTGCTGATTTTTACGGCACTACAAGCAGCAAAACTAAGAACAGATGCCACAATCACAGTACAAAATCAGGCAGCTGCAGTGGATAGCAGGTTCACACTGCTGCGCCTACAATTATACTAGTCTGTGGCACAATAAAAGGTGTATTATTTGATGCATGCAACACTGCACACACACTCGCACACAGAACAGTTTGTGTTACTGTACAATGCTGAACGAGGAATGCATCACAAATGCAAAAGTGCAGTACTATGCCACGTTACGTATTGTAAATTTGTAATGTGAACAACCTGAACTTATGAACTGCTGCACCACATCCACACAACAAACAGCAAGAAAATGTCTACTATTACTGACAATATTACTGTGTGTACATTAACACAGTCAGTTATATAACAATAATATAACCAAAAAACAAAGAAATCACTATTTCTCCAACTTACAGATACACCCCTGCCCCAATGCACAGTTTCACTGTCTTTCACCAAACACACTCAGTGTTGTAAATTAACATTCAAAATCCACACAAAAATAAAACGCTCTATGATATCAGCACAGGAGGGTTTCCTACAATCAATGAACTAAAGTTGGATCCCAAAAAATAAAGCAAAAATGCTTTCTGAACAGCTTTTACAATATTCCTATCACAGAGAGCTATCAGGGCACACTGTCTCCTACTCCTTCCTACTCGTACTACCCCAAACTGAGGCTGTGCAGATCAATATAAAGCCCATGTGACCAGAAATCCCATGAATCACTGCAAAATTCACCTTTGGAGCTCAAAAACAAGGTGAAGTGCACTGCTCACAATGCACTTCGCCCTAAATTTGGCAGAGTGGTGGCCTGGGGAGGCGGAGTAACACAAAGTCATTGATTCCAATGGACTTCATGTTCCTCATTACAACGCGAAGTTCTCCGAAAATCCACCTTTGCTCCTTGAATTGCTTCATGGAGCGGATTGAGCCTACTTCGCCCACCACTAGTCTGGCCACCATCAGAGATCTTTACTGAATGTAACACTATTTAGAAATACTGGCGATACTCTAGTGATATGGTGCTTATGCAAAATCCTCCAGTATTTCTAAATAGTGTGACATTCAGTAGTGACTCTGACAGTGGCCGAATGACATGTAAAGCGTAGAGGGCAGAGCAAATCACCATCAATAGTTACAGTGCTTGTGGGGGGGGGCTGCATTTGCCTGACTCTTGCTCGTGATAGAAAAAAAAACAGTCCGCTGTCAAGATCCACAAAGTCATAAAGCCGCTGAGCTGCTTGCCACCTTTATTCAAAGGAAAGGACAGAGGCGCTCTCTCATTCAAGTGCTTCAGTCCTCTCAAGTACACAAAGTTTCTGCCCATAAACTATGACCACTGTCACATTCAACTTGCTTGCTCATTGGTCTGTCAGGGACAAGCCCAATGCAGCTTGACCTACACTGGACAGTACACTGTCACACCTCTGAAAAGCTGCTCACTAAAACAAAATGTTTCTTGCCGAAGTGCAAGCAATAAAAAAATAAATGCAATCCTCCAATACCAACACTGGTATTGCTGCTTCAGCAGCCATCATGAATACTATATTATTGCCACATACAATAGATTTAACTTTACTGATTCAGTGGGCAACTAAGTATGGAACAATTACTGCAGTAAATGCATGTACAGCAAAGAATGGTGCTTATGCAACTTAGATTGGATAGGTGTACCGAGTATTGGCAGTAGCTCAGTACTGTTGGTTAAGAGACTGTTGAAAGTGAGTCAAAGGACTGCTACTCAGTAGGCAATGTTTGTACATGTGGTCTTTCAAGCTCTCTGACCCTGTATGGGACTACCACCTTTTTGGGGTAACAATGGCACAGGAACCTGAAAAGGGTTCCACCTCTAGAGGTGCCACGGAACCACAGATAACTTTGTCTAAAGATACAGTACCTTAAGGAGGAAGCCCAAAAAGTGTTGAATAGAACTATCAGAAGACTATCAACTTCCACTAAGAAGAGAGGGAAGGCCACAGTGATGAGCAAAGCCAAGTGAAGAAATGGAAGAGAACCATCACTCAAGAGCCCAACTCAACAGGCTAAAAAAGGAGTTTAACTAACAAACAAACTAACCAGCTGATTATTTTTTATGATCTTCAGCATGGAGAGGAAAAAACCCTTGTGGAGAAAACCTCAGGTGATCCAAGGCTTTAGGTTACCATCCCTTCCGGCTAACACAATTCTATTTCACTGCAAACATGGAGTTGAACTTGTGAGATGCCAGTGCAAGCTATGGAGTATGTTAACTTCTCCTCATGTCTAAGACTTCCACCTCCACAACGGTGCTACAGGATGAGGCTCTGCAACCAAAGGAGTCTCTGAATGAAGAAGCTCTTTCCCTATGAGGTGCACACAGACTGAACCTGTATGCTGAAGGAATGCCAGTGCCAATCCAGAAGAAGAGGAGAAGATAATGAACAGTTACTTCCAGCTTGGCAGCCCTAATATTCTCTTTTAAAGAATAAAGCTCCTGGATATAAACAGGCCGAGTCCTTGAGGGGCACAGTATGTTGCAGTATGAAGTCTTGAATGAGAGAAAGCATACTGAACCCCTGAGGGACAGTTGTTGGGACCAGTGCTCTGGTCGTTGGGGCGTATGCCTAACTGTCTGTGAGGCATGTGCTCAACTATCATTTTGGCATGTGTCCAACTGTCACGGAAGCATATGCCAGATAGTATTAGAAGATAACGAATGAGTAGAATATGTGGTAGAGAAGGTTGATAAAGATGAAAGTTGAGTCCCGAGGAGAGGACTGGACAACTGCCTGGCATTCTGGTGGATACAGGTTGAGGAGCAACAGAATGAAGGTCTAAGAAAACAAGAGAAGCATGGCCATGGCCCGAAAAAATCAAGAA
This sequence comes from Neoceratodus forsteri, assembly GCA_016271365.2. Lineage (NCBI taxonomy): Eukaryota > Metazoa > Chordata > Ceratodontiformes > Ceratodontidae > Neoceratodus > Neoceratodus forsteri. The sequence continues at coordinate 32,380,489 of CM057453.1, forward strand.
GGGTCCAGAAGGATGGAGACTGGATCCAACAAAGCCTAGGAGTACAGCAGAAGTTGGGGGAGGGGGCTGCTCCACAGGAGCAACATGGTCACCCAGAGGCACAAAGCAGTAGAGCAGGCAGAACAAGTGACAATATCAATTAGTGTATGAGGAAGTCATTCACAGTTTCATGAAGTTCAGAACTCAGTGAAGGATGTGGTTTACGTGGGACGGTCTGATGCGCTTTTGTTTGCTGCTGGTGATTTTATCCTCTTCTACTACAATAAAACAAGATTTATTGAAATGGTTGCAGGAGTCCATGAAACTGTGAGTGACTTTTGTATTCACATCCTGGCACCACTTCACTCAGCAGTTGGCTGCTTTGGACTTATCCAGAATATTAGGAAGCAAATCCCAGCTGAAGAGGCTGAAGGCAGACGTCATGTGAAGGCAGCACTGCAAGTGCAGGTGGAGGAAGGAGCAGGAGTAATCAAGGAGCCAGCCAAAGTTTCTGGAAAGTGTGCACTGGGAGAAGCAGAGGCTGGTGCCAGGAGAGGCATCAGGGAACAATATGGTGGACCTATGTAGCACTGGATGAAAAGCCACAGAGCCACTAAGCCAAGAGGGAAAACACAGAAGGAGCCCCATGGACAGAACCAGTCAAATGAGGGATGAACACCAGAACATCCTGAACTGCAGATCTGGGGCAATGCTGATGGAGCATGCCTGCTCCTAGGCCCTCTGTTGCTACTCACTGCTAACTGACTGCTGTTTTAAAAGCTGTTTTGGGGGCGTGGCTTCACTCCAATCATGATTGCCGCCTGATTATGGAGCTCTGCAGACCTGGGGATCGCTAGCCGTTATTTGCACCTTTTAAAAAATATATATCTACCGGCTACACATATAATTCAACTCAGCTATAACACAGTCAGGCACCGAGTAAGATCATATCTCTCCCTGCCGCATTTCCTTTTGTTACAAGCTGCCGACTGATATCGGAGCCTCGCTATATCGCAGTGTAACAGGCCCGAGGTGCCCGGGAGCCTCTCTACGCAGCAGATCACAGAAATGTTCGCTGCACTGATGCAGCGAATGACCGAAGTGACTTGAGCCACCAATAAGACTACCTCGGCCATACAGCAAATGGATTCCAGGATGTCCAAAATGGAAGCTCTGGTAAACCGGAATTCGGAGAAAATTTACTCCCTCACAGCACTAGTTCAGGAACAGGAGTGCACAATTCATAGCCTGCAGAATAAAGTAGACAATATAGATAACAGAAGCCGCTGAAATAACCTCCGTCTCCTGGGCTTTCCTGAAGGGGTTGAGAGGGGGCAACAGCTGATTTCTTATACAATGTCTTACCGGAGACACTCCAACATGATCTCCCACCAGGCTTCATGATTGAAAGGGCCCACAGAACACTTAATCCTAAACCAAGACCCAGTGAATGGCCTAGGCCCCTTATGGTATGCATTCTTAACTTTGCAGACAAGCAATGGGTCTCCTCTCGGGCCCGAGAGCTTGGGGCTCTATCATGGCATGGCTATAAAATCCTTATATTTCAGGACTAATCTAAGGATCTGGCTGCCAAATGCAAAGTGTACACAGAATGTCGCCGACTGATGCATGCCAAAGACATTCAGTTCACACTACGATATCCCGCTATGATGCGGCTGGAGGCGAATGGGGCACCTATATTTTCTCTACCCCCAAGGCCCTAAAGGAATACCTCAGCAACGCACAGGTTAGCAATACTACTTCTGGCCACAACAACACTCCATATAAAGGTCAGTCTGACAATTGGGTACCAGCTACTTCTACAATGAGGACAGATGCTGGGAGTAGCTACCGGTTCCAAGGATTCCCCCCAAGGCCTACCAGCCAGATCTCGGAAACGCCAGCAGTCTGGGAAGCATGCCAGAAGGAGCCACCTGCATGATCGAGCAACGGAGCCAGAATATCGAGTACCTGAAACACAATACTCATGTGAACTCACCCTTCAGAAGTTTGCATTACCCGATCGATATGCGGTTCTAACACCGGAAGAACAGTCCAATACAATTGAATTTTCCGAGTACCCCGAGGCAGAAATGGTACAAGAGGCCAGGACATCTGAAAATACCTACACCGACCGATACAGCTGCAGAGGAGCCTAATGAAGCACCCACCTTTTTCTCAGTACCAGAAGAGGAACATGAACATATAGACACTAGTTCAGATAAGCTGGCACCCTCTCCAGCACTGCACACTTCGCCTCTCCATGTGGAACCCCTCAAGAATGGAGACAGATAAGTGTCCCTTTTGTTCTTTTTCCGAGGGCAGGGCAGGGGTTTGGACATTGGGGAATGCTCCCATTTGTTAAATGGGAAGGTTTAGGACTGTTAGTTTCTCCTCTGCTATTCTATGTCCTGATAGCCTTACCTTGTCGCCTGAGGAATAATATCCGGACACTGGAATTTAGTGTTTTAGTTATAAACAAAAGTTTCTTTGATGTAAATAACAGCATAGTGGAGGGTGTAATTTCATAACTCATCTCCTAAGCAGATACCCTTCTCCAATTCCCTTGCACCCCATCTAGGAAGGATTCCTGTAATGGAACCCCTCCCCGTATGCTGGTAAGCAATACCCAGGAAATAACTGCATTTAACATATGGGAGAGCCAATATCTCAGCTGGAACAATGTGCCATCATCATTAGACAGATTACTTGATTAGCCACTCCTAAAGGCTTATACACCCACCCGGTAGATCGGCATACTGAACTAGACACCAGTTTAGGTGCATCCTACTAACCTCCTATTCTTTGGACACCTCCCCCAGATCTGGCCAGACCAGTACAAAGCTGGCATCACATTTGGTTTTGTGCTTCCCTCCTATACTTGTTAACTTAGTGGAGCACCCTCACTCTCATCTATCCCCTCCCCCCAATGGACAGTCGGCTGGAGCCAACAGAGGCTGGCTATCCCTTGCTCCATGAACCGACTGCTACCAATGCACATATTAGTGCAATGTTTGTAGATAGTTTCATAGTTAATGGTTTTATATTAGTGTTATTGTTTTTTTATGCATGATATGCTGTAATCTCTCTGCTAACTCCAATTCACTATGTTGTATACTGATGGAAGAATTTACTTAAAGTATTAGCACTTTTGGTTATGTGGGATCTATGTCCGATCTCATCTGGTGATTTTGACCCCTGGAGCCCTTCAATTGTTTCTATCACAAATCTCATCATTTTCCGTAGACCCCTGGACCATGGCTGAAATATCTTTTATAACATGGAATATTAGGGGTCTAAACACTCCAGTGAAATGGAAAAAAGTGCTGACACACTTGAAAACATTGAAAGATCAGGTCGCCTTCCTGCAGGAGACAAAACTAACCAGACATGATCACTGCACAACTGGTCAGAGATTGGGTGGGGCAAGAGATCCACGCAGGTGCCCCTACAAAAAAGAGAGGTGTAACAATTCTGTTCCATAAAGCTATGTCATGGAATATATTACAGAGTATATCTGACCCCCAGGGCCGCTGGGTTATAGCCCAAATTGCTACCCCGAATGGCAATCTTCTCCTGGTCAACAAATATGCCCCAAATGAGGATAACCCCCTTTTCTTTGTCAATCTAACTGCTGAGATAGAGACCATGATCACTCCAGACATCCCTATTATAGCCGGTGGAGACTTTAACCCTGCTTTGATCCCTATACTAGACAGGAGCAACCTGAGCAAAGAAACTCACAAGAGGGGATTCCAAGCTGTCCACAACTTATGCTTAGAATACCAACTAGTGGATGTCTGGCACCTTACACTTCCCAAAGAACGGGATTATACATTTCAATCTGGAGTTCATGGCTCCTTTAGCAGGCTAGATTTTTGGTTGATTTCACAAACTTAAGCACATTCAGTAACTACCTCTAGCATTTTCCCCACGGTCATTTCGAACCACACCCCAGTTCATCTGCTCATAGCATGGGGTGACCCCGCTCCCAAATCTTCCTCCTGTAGGCTTGACCCCCTCCTCATGCAGGACCCAAACTTCTTGTGCTGAGCTAAATCCGAAACTGAGCTTTTCCTACTTGAGAATCCTATCTCGGATACCTCAGCACAAAACACCTGGGAAACCTACAAGGCTACAATGAGGGGGAAGATTATAGGGTATGCCACCAACAGAAGAAAGGAAAGAGAAAAAGAGCTGACCAGGCTAGAAGGAGAGCTGGTTCTAGCTGAGCAAGCCTTAAAAGCCTGCCCACGCCCCACCTTGCAATCTCATATGGGCAGACAGGTCCTAACCTTCAGACTTAAGATAAACAAACTCATGTCCCGGAAGGCTGATTTAGCCATGCTGAGAGTCCAGCACACCTACTGGGAAGGAGCAGACAAATGTGGGAAAATCCTGGCTTACCAGATCAGACAGCAACAGGCTGCTGGGTTTATTGCTAGTTTAAAAGACCCGGTATCAGGAACAATAACAACTAAGGCGCCTGAGGTGAACAAGATTATGACTAACTTCTATGCTCAACTCTATACCTCATCCCATCCTGCCGCACGCTCAGATGTTCAAGCATTTTTGGACAAATTAACCCTCCCTATACTGTCCCACACCCAAGGGGATAGACTAGATGCCCCCTTCACTGTCCAGGAAATAACCCAACTGCCTTACTAGCTTTAAAACTGTGGAAGGCATCTGGAGGGGACGGATTCCCAGTGGAATTTTTACAAGCCATGGCCCCCATGATAACTCCCATCCTAGGCCAAATGTTTGCTGAATCCAAGGACATAAGAGTGCTGCCCCCCCCACCTTCAGAAAAGCCACCATAACTGTATTACCTAAGAAAGGTAAAGATCCTACTGCCCCCTCTAGCTATCACCCTATTTCCTTAATAAATTCAGACAGCAAGGTTTTTGCCAAGGTTTTGGCTAATAGATTAAGCCCCCTTCTCGCTTCCCTAATCCACCCCTCCCAATTGGTTTCATTCCAGGCCGATACAGTACTGACCACACCCAAACTCTTCTTAACCTTATTTACATAGCTCAACAACTTAGTACCCCATCAGCCACCTTGGCAATTGATTTTGAAAAGGCATTTGACTCGGTTGAATGGGACTACCTGCATACTGCCCTGGACCATTTTGGCTTTGGACTGCAGTTTTGGCTAACATTCAGGCCCTATACACACTCCCACAAGCTCGAGTAAGAACCATCCCTCACTGTCCAATCCCTTCCCACTCTACAGAGGCACCAGACAGGGTTGCCCTCTCTCCCCTACTTTTCGTCCTGGCAGTAGATCCCTAGCCTCCACCATCCGCAAGCTAAAAATATCACAGGGATTCTGCGGAGACTCCTATTTCACAACCTTGATGTACGCAGATGATCTACTAGTGACTCTGGCAGATGTCAGTGCTTCCATTCCTCCTTATTATCCCTTTTAGACCAATTCATACATCTCTGGCCTGAAAGTCAATCAAACAAAAACGAAATTCTCCCCTAACTCAGCCTGCCATGAGGATGTATCCCAAACGGGCCTTAAATGGTCCCAAAACATTATTACTTACCTGGGGGTCAAGATAGGTGCCAACATTGTTGACAAATCGTGGGATAATAATTTGAACCCTTTCATTTCCAAATGTAAGAGATCTGGAGCGCTGGACCCACCTGCACCTCACCATGGCTGGGAAAATCACAGATTTTAAGATGTCCATGGCACCAAAATGTTCTATATTCTTTCTCACATCCCCTTTTTCTTTCCTCAACACTGGTACCAAAAACTAGACAGGATGGTAGGCTCTTTTCTCTGGGTTCTTCTCGGCCCGCTTAGCTGGAACGCCCTTAGGGCACATTGTGCAGTCAGGGGTGGGGCTTCCATGGCTGGAAGTCTATAAAATAGCATACCAATGTTCCCAGTCTTTAAAATGATTTCAGACTATTTCCAATAGTTCCACTCAATGGCAAAAATTGAACAAATGCTTGGCCATACATCCTTGTTAGCTTCTTTGTTTATGGCTCCCAAAAGCCCTCTCTCTAAGCACCCTATAGCCCCTCTATCCACTACTGGGAAGTGACCACAAGAAGCTTAAAACATCTGCACCCCCTGTCTCACACTCCTCTATGGCATAACTTTCATATAAAATAGCTGGCCTCCCAGTGTACTGGCAGTTTTGGAATGATAAAGGTATACATTTCCTCAGTGATCTTCTGCTCCCCAACACTGAGACAATTGTGGCCTTTCAATATATGTAAGATCACTGGTCTCTGCCTAATTCAGACTTCTTGTGCTACCTACAGTTAAGGGATGCAATTCAATCAATTCTAACTCAGGGTAAACTCCGATCGGTCGAGGTATCTCCCATTCAGAAGCGGCCCCTACAAAAAAGAGGAGTAGCTGGAGCTATCTACACCTCACTGAGAAACACCTTACCTAATCCAGTGTCTGCACTTAAAGCTAGATGGAAGGTGGCCTTATATGTTCAAATCTCCGACAGCCAGTGGAAAAAGTGCTGGACCACCCATACTGCCTACAGAGACACCCATAGTAGACTGACTCAAAATAAAATCATACATTTTGGTACAGAACCCCACAGTACTCTGTAAGGCCAAGGTCCTCCCACATGATAAATGCTGGAGGTGCCCCCAGCCAGGAGGTGATCTCGTGCATCTACTGTGGGAATGCTCTTCATATCACCTCTCTGGCTAGACATAGCAGAGTTAGCAAGTCAAATCCTAAACCATAATATTGCACTGGTGGTCCCTCTGATGTTGCTCGGACTGCAGCTCACTAACCCACTTCTCCCTCCCCATTTTAGATGACTGATGCTACTATACATGTAGGTAAATCGTTCCATTCTGCGTAACTGAAGAAGCCCAACTATACCTTCACTGGCAGATATTATACCCTCACTCACATCCTTGTATGAATTAGACAGATGTTTCCATGTATCCTTAGGACAAAGGGGTAAGCTACATATGTGCTGGGCCCATACATGGCATACCTAGACCCCAGAGCGGGCATAGAGTGAAGCATATAGTCAGAACCTTCTGTTTTCTCTTGTTAATGAACCAGCAAAGACTTTTGACTCTTTTTGAACAGCAAGCCTTTTAAATTCTCTTGCTTTAGATGCAGCTACCCTTTCTGCCAAGTTATATTTACAAATGTTTGTGTAAATAGTTGTCACTAGGACATTTTAGTTAGTATATGATTATACATTCAGGCACATATTGTAGCCAGGTATCTTATCTATCTTAAGACTTTTTACTTTGTGATACTCTTTTTCTTTTCATTACAGAATGAGGCCACATTGATCACTGGAAGGTACCACTTTCTGAACGTCGAAGCCCTGTCTAACCTCAGCAACAGTACCTCCTACTTGGTCCGGACTGTAAGCCTTTAGAGCATTAGGTAAGTGGTGTAACATACCCACTTCTGATGCTATCCTTACCAGTGCTTGGGCATTCAACCTGTCCAAACTACGAAATAAGAATCATATGCAGTCTTTGAGATTGTAGTACCATGCATATATTGGTCATGTGATCATTTTTGTCTACTTGCAACTTATCCTTGAATGATACTGTTAATAATCTGCTAGATCTGCTACTGCATCAACTATACTTGTATGTTCCTTTTTCTTTCTGTTTTTTATGTCTGTGAAAATTAATACAACATTTAACTCAAAAAGCTGTTTCGACTGCAACAACCTTGCTATCTGATAGGCATGGGGGAAGGTAAGGGTTATGGGTAGGGAGGATGGAAAGGATGGGAGGAGTGGGGGGGGGCAAGGTTAGTAGCTCTAGCTGTTGACCTTGCATTTCGAGCAGACTAGACAGACCAAATGGCCTTCTTCTCTTGTCTTCTTCATATGTTCGCATGTTCATATCTCATGTTTTATATTACAGTCTACTTTTATTGCTGTATACCTTTATTTGAGTTATCAGACTATATGCTTACAAACTCAAATGGGCAGACTGTGTGGGCCATAGGCCCTTATCTGCCGACACTGTCTATGTATCTATGTATCTATGCTGTTTATAAATGTTGTTCTATTCCTTATCTTGCATCCTTGTAATCAATGTGATTTTTCTGTATTGTACTGTACTGTAAGGTCCTAACCAGGACCTCCTTACAAATGAGCTTTGCTCAATGGAGCTTTCCATGGTAAAACAAATAAAATAAATGAAGTGAATGAATGCGTGCTTAAAGTAGTGCTCCATGGGGGCATAGCATGAGTCATATGCCACCCCACCAAACCCCATGCTCATACTTAAAGAAATCTTGCTTCAGTGACAATCATTAAAGGGATTCTGTGGTTTCCTTTAAAATGACAACAGACTTATTACCCCCCAACTCACACACACATATACAAATTTTAGCAATTCATTTTACAGGCAGTCCAGTGTCACCAGAATCCATTTAATGATTGCAATTCTAGTTGGGGGGTAGGAGGAAGTAGGCTGTTGGTTAACTAGGATCTGCAGCTTATCCATTAGGTAGGGAAATGTGCAGACTAGGTGGGCCAAGCGGTCCTTATCTGCCATCAAATTCTATGTTTCTATGTTTATACCAATGTTGAGCGGCATGTCCATCTAAAATCAGTAGTGTCTGTGGGTTGGGCATGTCATTTAGAGATTTTTGTGATGCCAGCATCTCATCATGCCCATACATATGAACAGATGCTGGTGAGGCACTTACATCACAGAAACATCCCCATGTAAAGAAATGGTGCTGTCTAGCCAGAGGACAGCTCTGTGTTTTTGATTCATATTCAGCCCACAAAGATGATTCCATATGGCCCTGTCGGATGAATTGCTAACTCATGGGGTAAGGAGACATATACTGTATTTAGCATATACTGTATTTAATTTGAAAAGGGAAGCCACAGAGTCTGTTTCCTATTAATAAAACACAGAGTGCCAATATTGAAAATATTGGATACTGAGGCCATGGCGAGTCTAGAAGAAGGGATTGTACAGAAGATCAAAGGAGATAATAAATCCTCTTTTCAACACACAGGGGCCAAAAGAAGAGTCTGGAATAAAGTGTGACCCTTTATCAGTGGTGATGATGGGGGGGGGGCAACACTGCCTGAGGCAAACAGACTAGCAGAGGCATCAAATAACTTTGTGTCTGTATTCAGTCAGCATGGCAGGACATGGTCAACTGTGTGGAATTTATGGGAGAGGTGCAGGCCAGACAGGAAGCAGTGCTGCTGCTTAGCATACCAAAATAACAGGGTTATGCCCATGGTTTGCCAGGGCCACAGGTGATGCCCCCCCCCGAGCAGTATTTAAACCACACATGGCCCAAGCATGCTTCAGATGCTGCTCATTTTTGCTGCAGTGTTTGCCAGTCTCCCAGCCACCTTCCTCTATTGTCAGCCTCCCCTACACTTATCTTGCTGTCAGCCCCCTGGCTACTGGCCAGTTGTTTTGCTTCTCTCCCTCTCAGTGGCTGCTGCATTTGGGGTTCTGCTTGCCCTGGTCCTCTCCCCATGGCCTCCTTCCTACCATGGCTGCTGCTTCAGGTGCTCTTCTTGTTGGATCCTTCAGTTCGGTCCCACTTCTTGTCATTTCATTTGACTGCATCCTTGCCCCTTCCTAGTTGATTATTTGCTGCCATTGCACAGCCTAGACCCATGACTTATTGCCTTTTCATTCTGCCTTTGCTCCCTGCCTGTCATATGTGTTCAGTTGGGTGTCCTCCCTTCCACTGCTTCCAGTTGCCATCCTGGGGTAGATGAGCTGCTGATTTCCTGGCTCCCACCTGGGCCCAGTTCTTAGGGTTACCCTTACCTTCCACTGAGACCTGCACCTGGTAGCTGCTGTACAAGCTCTGGTGCTCCTCCACTGGCTTGTGCCCTATACAGGCTGTACCTCCTGTCTCCTGCTTTCCTCCTGGTCCTAGTTCTGCTTCCTGATGCCTTTCAACTATCGCACCCCACCCATCTTAGCCTCCTTGGCTTCCCTAACTGTTCTTTTTTCTTTCCTGACTACCCTCTGACTGTTGCTTCCTGTACAACCCAAGTGGACCCCCATCTGCCACTGCACTTCCCTCTGCTGCTAGGTGGTCAAAAGTCCTACATTCCTTCCACATTCCTCTTGTATCCTCTCTGACTGGCCCCCACTGCTGTGGCCATGTTCTTCATCCTCTGTGTTTTTCACCCTTTCACCCTGACTGATCCATTCCTCAGTCCACAACTTCACCCTTACTACCATGTCCAACAGCCTGTCTGGGCAGCCATCCAGGTCTTTCCTCAGGTCTCAGTACTTATACTGTTCTAACCACACCAGGCTACATCCTCCTACTCATACTACATTAACCTAGGCTTTGCCTTCCCTACATTCTACCCTACCTTTCAACTTCTGTGTCTGTCACTTCAACTCATTTGCCCCAACAAATGTTGCACTTTCACTCCAATGCTCTCCCAGGATTTCATCTTTTCCTTCTTATGGAAAGTACAGTGAGTGTACATTCTATTCAATCACTCTTTTGAGCTTTCTTTCCTAAGATGCCTTTGGTCTAAGGGTATCTTGTCCCTGCAGCATCTCTAGGGGTGGATATGTCCTCAAGAAGTTTAATAATTGTAACTAAATGGAAGCTAATGAATTAAATTCTGGCAATATTTGAAAGCCTAATCTAACCATCAATTTCGACTAAGGTGTGCTATTAAAATATTAGAAAGGGATGTATGGCCAATTGCAAGTTTCAGCCTCTTTCACCAATACATAGAACTAGTTTTAGTTAAATGGCAGATACCTTGACAGATAGATTGGATGGGCCTAATTAAAAGGTCATTCACATGTGGAAAGTACCTTTTAACTGTTATATATCTGTTTACAAAGAGGACGGAATATATACAAGCCCTAAATCGTATGACTGAAACAACAGCTGCCTTGTTATTGAACTGTGCACTTAGTTGTTGGTGTTTGCTTTTAAGAGTACAGTCTGACAGAGGTCCCCACTTCTCAGCAAAGGTGATGGAAAATGTCAAAAATTTTTGGTATATAAAGGAGAATGCATGTGTCCTGCAGTACCATCCTGAATACTCTGGACAAAGAGAATATGTGACTCAAACCACAGTGAGCATCCAAGAGAACCATGTCAGTACTTCTGGAAAGGATTGGAATATAAAACGTACACTTATTCTGATGGCAATACACCCAACCTCTAATAATTCTGCAGTTATTTCACCTTTTGAGAAGACTGGTAGACAAATGGCACTACTTCTTCACATATTATATAAAGTAAAGAATAAAACATTAGCTGGTATTTCTATAGCACGTGAATATGTAACACATCCAAGATAGCATCTTCAAGAAGTCTGCATTAATGCAAAGAAATACTACACAAAGAAAAGTGACAAAGGTTCTACGGCCTATTTTTTATATATTTACTTAATTTTTGTTGACTGGGAAAGGAGGGCTAGGCCATTCTGCTTGTTTTCATCCACGTCTCAGGGAGGACAGATATAGATGGAAACCAGCTGACATTGAACCAGATTAAGCTGTTGGTGATATTTTTTTTTAAGGGAATGGGAAAAATCTGGCCAGGACAAAGGGGAAATTCCCCCACCCTTTTCAAGAAGTGATATGGAATCTTTAACATCCACCTGAATAACCACCAGAATCAGGCAGATGGGACCTTGATTTTACATCTCATCTAAAAGATGGCAGCTCAGGAGTGCAGCTACTTGGCTAGTTGGTTGTATAAAGTGTCCAATTCTTGTAGTCTGTCTTTAGTTGAGTAATCATACAGGACATTTCTGTAATCGAATAATGGAAAAACCTGCACTTCTGCTCTTCTTTGTATAGTACAATTATCTAAACAGTTTTGATTATGATACAAAAGCACCACCTTCCTCAATCTGTGAAACAAGTTTGTCCACATGTACATTGCCTGTACCTGATGAATCTGACCAGTACTCTAAATATTTGTACAGTCGACCTGCTCCAGTTGAACCCTTCAGCGTCCAGAATAGACAGATTCCCACAAACCTTAATTTTATTTGCAGTGGCAAACAAAATGAAATTGGTCTTTCCTGTGTTCATTTTAAATTTAGAATTTCTACGATAGATCTGAAGTCTATGAAAGCTATTCTGCAACTTACTTTGTACTTTCATCAAAGTCACAGCAGAGGTGTATAATATTCTATCATCTGCATATAAATGGTATTTCATGTCTGAAACACCCCTCCCAAACCTTTTAAATAAACCAAAAACAGTAGCGGCTGTGGGACTGATCCCTGTGGTACTCCTCTAACTACTGATAGGGGTGAAGATTCAGCATCCTTTATTGCAGTTTTTTTGCTTCCTATGTTGAAGATATGAGCAGAACCATTTCAGGGTTTCCTCTGTTAGCTCCTACTTCTGCAAGCATACATAATACGATTTGGTGGTCAACCGTGTTGAAGGCCTTGGAGAGGTCAACAACGATGGCCCCAGTCATCAGAACTGAGTCCGTAGCTTTTTTGCCATTGTTCAAGACCCTCACCATGGAGACCACTGCACCATGTCCAGTTGGTCATTTTTTGTAGGTGATCCATTAACTGCTTAGCCAAAAGCTTTTCAAACAGCTTAGAAACTCATGACAATAAAGAAATAAGATGGTAGTTTGTTAGCTGACCTGGGCTGTCCCCCCCGCCCCCTTGAAAATGGGGACAACCCTGGCCAGCTTCCAGTCCTGTTGGATCACACCTTCAGACGATGACCAATTAAATAAATAGGTGATTGGCTCTGCAATTTGAAGTGCTGAATATTTTTTAAAAGTGATGGTGTTAGTCCATCAGGTGTGCTACTTTTATTTGTTCTGAGCCCCAACAAAAGGTCTAACACTTCAACATTTCAGAGAAATTCACCAGGCAAAGTAACCATACTAGGCAAAGTAAATTTAGCAACAAGCAACTAAAGCATACCTTTGTAAAATCGCCTTGCTGTTATTATTGCTCTCTGGTTATATTCATCAAACTCTAGCCCCACTACAACTACTACCCCCAGAGAGCAACTGGGCAACTCTCTGTTGCCACAATAAGCATTGCAGCCTCCTTCCTAAGAAGGAAAACCTGAATTCTTGGATCCTGCAACATAATCCTGATATTCTCTCAGTAGTGGAGACTTGGCTCTCTCCTAAAACAACAGACATTACCATCTTGTTACCTGAGTATACAGTTTAAAGACACGATGGACTGTCCAAATGCAGGAGCAGCAGTGCAGCCTACCTCAGAGACAACCTACAGGGACATGTTCTGCCATTGCCCAGCACAGGTGCACACATACAGGCACTTCCACTGAAAGTGCCCCTTGGTGCACACAACAAATCCATTACTATTCTAACAATATACATTCCACCCAAGCAGAAGACCCCTGGATTAGACTCACTTATGGAGTGCACTGGATCACTGAATCTTAACTCTGAAATTATATTGCTTAGAGACTTTAATGCCAACTGGCACTCCCCTGATGCAAGCCCTTACAGGGATGCAGTCTCAGCAGTTCACTTCACCCAGCTTGTAAAATCAACTGTGGGGATGAACTACAGTACTGGTATATCCACTCTGCAGGACTGGGTCCTGTCCAACCGCTCTGAACACATATCAAACACAATTGTATTCTCCGATTCTGTAAGTGACCATTTGCCTGTCCAGTTTCTATGGTCTAACAATTTTTGTAAACCTCTCCCCAGAACCATAACAAACAGGGTTCTAAAAAGAGGGCACCTTGACCAAATGAAAGCTGATCTGCAACAGTAGGATTGGTCTACAGTCTTCTCCATCAGCAATGTGAATACTGCAGGGGAGCAATTCATCCTTCTTTTCAACTTGGTGTGTGATAGGTGCACACTGTTTAAAACATGAAAATAAAGGTTACTGCAATCCCTGGTTCTCTCACAATCTTCTTGAATGGATGAAATCCGGGACCATCTTTGGCATATAGCATGGGCCACAGGTAAGCAAGCAGACATCCAGTCCTATAAAAAGTCCGAAATTACTGCACCAGGGCTATACGTGCAGCAAAGAGCCAACACTACAAAGAAACACTTTCGTACATGCAGCGATGGCAGCAAATTCTGGTCAAACCTCAAAGAACTCATAGGAAAGATCTCAAATCTACCCACACCATGTTAAATATTGATGGAATTCCTCAGGATCCCTGTACCATTGCAAACAATCTTAATAATGCGTTCTCAGACCTGAGTAGTGTTCTCCCCCCTGACTTTTTCCACAATTCCAATTTGAACCTTAACTTATGGACTGAGAAACAGCCCCTCTCTCATTCTACCTTTCATTTCAGAGCTCTTACAGCAAGCAAAGCCAAGAAATACTTCCAGAAGCTTTAGGGAAGTCTAGGTTTAATGGCGACTCCCTGGACCTTATACTTTGTTGAACATACTTTGGACGAAATATTAGCTCCACTAATACACATACTCAGTACCTCTCTGAGTTTCTCACAGTTCCCGGAAAAATGGAAAGGTGCCTTAGTTACACCCATTTTTAAAAGCGGGGATCGAACTTTGACTGGAAACTATAGACCAATCCTAATCCTCCCTCCACTTTCTAAAGCACTTGAAAGAATAGTGACTGATCAATTAGGAGAGTACAGTACCTTGAAAAATATCAACTACTATGCCGCAGCAACACGAGTTTCGGAAGAGACACAGCACCATTATGGTCTACATAGAATTCATGGGCTATATACATAATGCTTTGGACAAAGGTACCCTAGTTGGGCAGCATCCATTGACTTAATGAAAGCATTGATACAGTTAACCATGACCTCCTTATCGAACAGCTAGCATTCTTAGGCCTCTCTGTTGATACTGCTGCATGGTTCAAAGGTTACCTACATACCGCTCCCAGCAAGTCAAGATTGATAACGTCCTATCAGACAGCCGACCAGTTCGCTCTGGAGTTCCACAGGGTCAATACTCGGTCCACTTTTATTCAGCATATTCCTCAATCAGCTCCATGCTCCTACTTAGGACACATTCTGCTTTACACAGATGCAATCCTGTTCAACAGTCACCATGACCCAAAAACTTGAATATAACTTACAGAGAAACTTCATGGACGTAGAGGTGATTCTGTGAGAATAAACTCATCATGAATTTCAAAACAATAAAAACAAAGTTGTTCTCCAGCACATGAAGCAAGCATAAATCCTACCCACTCTCAATCACAAATACAGTGGGTACACCACTGGAAGTAGTATAGCACTTTAAATATCTGGGAGTTACTGTGGACAGTACCTTGTACGACTCCCAACATATCGATATTATGGCCAAGGCAGTCAATACATGCATTGGACTGATATACAGACAAAAGAATTGCCTAAACTCTGAGGCTCTTAGTTTTGCCATACATAGTTCTGTGGTTTTGCTTGTCGACTATGGCCTAGAGATCTCAAAGTGGCATTAAACAGAATGTGCCAACTCACTACTGGAGCAGCCTGGTTCACTCTCACATGCGACCTGTATGCTCAGGGTAACTGGTCTTTAGTTTGCAGGTAGACTCAGGTACCACTCCTATATTATGGCTTAAAAGGTTAACATAAGCCTGGTGCCCACTGGGGTAGTTAAACTACTCACCCCCTACAAACCCAACCTCTGCACTAGAAGCTCTAAAAGTCTGATACTCAACATTCCCCACTCCAGCACCGCACTAGTGGAAAGGTCCTTTGCACACTGAGCTCCTTAGTGGTTTAATTCTCTTCCTCCAGACATCTCCTCTATGAGTAAATTAGGCTCCTTTAAAAGAAAGTTAAGAAATCATCTAATTGTGAATTCCAGATGTGATTGCCTTCTTTAAATTCAACTCACACTATATCTGGTTGACCAATTCTATCACCCACCAATAGGACTCATTTATATAGTATCTCTGTCCCTTCACTCCCCATCTGCATGTCACCCCAGCTCCCATCTTTTTTCCCCGCTCCCCCTAATGGCTGGTTAGCATTGGATGCCTACCATTTCACTACTTTGAATTGTCTTCTTTCACCTCTGGCTTTCTTCTGATGACGCTTTCTGGTTGAAGTTCTTCTCTCATGCCCTGTAATTTCCTTTCATTAGCCCTGTGTTGATGATTTTAAAGTTGGTATGCATTGTACAATATCGGCCTTTACACATTGTTATGTATTGTCTAAGCTAACCATGTATATTGTTTTTTTACTGCATTCCAGTAACATGTTTAATTTTTGTCTCAGCTCTGACGTGGAACCTATATAATGAGCTTGTTCTCAAAGGTGTTAATCCAAGACCTTAATAATTAAAAATTAATATATCTCTATCTCTCTAAAGGTTAAAGGAGGGATACTTTCCTTTCCTCCTAGATCCTTGGGTATATATAAATTTAGATCCGGATTGCCAAAAAAGTTTCCAGAATCCACAAAATACTGATTGAATTTATCAGCTGTGGACTCCCGTCAGTACCATCGGTTGTTTCAAAAAGATGTACATTAGCTGACTTCTTAGATTAACCATTTAGTTCTTTTATGATTGACCAAAATTTCTTTGGGTTGCCTGCCATTTCAGTAATTTAAATATTATAAAATTCTCTTTTAGTGTCTCTGACTGTAGTTACATAAACATTTCTTACCTTCCTGTAAGACTCCAAGGACACAATTCTCAAAACTGTACCACAAACCCTCGCCTGATTCTCTATCAGGCGGGGTCTATTAACAGCAAAGTCCTGTGACTTGCAGCAACCCTAGCAGTGCACCAAACAGAGGGCACACATGAACAGGTTGCTGCAAGCCTGCAGCAATGTGCAGCAATGTGCATAAGCACTCCCGGTCTAGTCCCCCCATCACCAGTAAAAATATGTAAAATAACCCTGGTGGTTTAAGGGTCCCCCTCCCCAATACCTGATCATTGTTAAATAACATATAAACCCCTTTTCCCTGACAGTCTAGTGTTCTCCCACCCCGATCACTGTAAAATAAAATATTAGCCCCTTTTCACTGGTAGTCTAGTGGCCCCCCTCCTCGAACTCTGATCATTTTTAGAATAAATAATAAATTACCATTTTCCCTGGTAGTCTAGTGGCGCCCTCCCTGATCCCAATAACCCCAAAATTACTGTATCAATAACACCTGGTGGTCAAGTTGGCACCCCCACCAGGCAGTGCCCTACTAACCCACTCCCCCCCCAACTCATAAGGGAAATGGTGACTGGTATAGCTCACCTCTCAACTCTGCGGCCAGCCACCAACTGAGCTCTGAATGAGTGAGTACTGTAAATAGTATACACTCAGTGAGCTGTCAGTCACTGAGTGCGTACTATATACAGTATGTACTCATTCAGAGCTCAGTCAGCAGTTGTCAGCAGTGGTAAGAGGTGGGCTTTGCCCGTTGCTGGCTCCCCTATGAGTTGGGAGGGAGCAGGGTGGTAAGGCACTCCCAGGAGGGGGCCCACTAGACCACCAGGTGTCAATTGATACAGTAATTTAAGGGTCATCGGGAAGGGGGGCCACTGAACTACCAGGGAAAAGGGGCTAATACTTACTTTTATAGTAACTGGGGTTCAGGGAGGGGTGGCCACTAGTCTACCAGGGAAAAGGGGCTCATTAGTCAGGGTTCAGGAAGGGGAGCCACTAGGCTACCAGGAAAAAGGGGCCAATATTTTATTTTACCATTATCAGGGTTCGGGTTGGGGGGATACTAGATTACCAGGAAAAAGGGGCAGATTATCTATTTAATATAACAATGATCGGGGACATCAGGGAGGTGGGACCGCAGCACATTGCCACTACCAGGTCAACTCCCCCGGTGGTGAAATTTAGTGAAAGCTAGTGCTGGTCTAAGGGTACTTAGAAATATCACCACCAGGGTAGCTTTGTGAATTGCAATTCAGGAGTTTTGGCAGCCTGCATCTGCCACAAGCCTCTGGTGCCGTGCCCCAGCACAGTGTGTGTGCAATGGCAGTGCAAGCACAGCCTGTCTTTGTGAATTGCTCTCACAACCCAGTCTTTAGATAACTCAGACTTGCATGCTCCATCCCATGCTTTATTTTTAGGTTTTTCAATTTCCATAATGAGGAGGAAAACCAGGGGACAGATTTATTTTTAATCTTCCTCATTCTGACTTGCAAATGCTGGTTGTATACCTGCATTAACTCCAAAACAAAGTAATTCCAGCCCAGATTGATGTATGGGATTAGTTTTAATCTCTCACAATTTCAGCTACAAATGCTAAATAATTGAATTTTAAACTGAATGGTATTTAATGTATTTGGGTTGATTAGGGACCTGTGTTCTTCCCCTTATACAGTATGCCATATTATAATCATTACTCACGTCAGCCATAACGCCTGCTTCTAGATAGTTATGAGGAGCATTTGTTATAATCAGATCAAGTAAAGATGAATCTGCCAATTTTTTTGATGTTGATATGGGTAGGATCATTAATCAGTTGTTCCAACCCCAAATTTAAATCCATGGTATTTGTGAAATTGGATCCCCTATGATCCAACCTGTCTTCATTAAAATCCCCAATCAGTAACAGCTCATGTGTCACAGAACAGGGAAATAAAATGTCAGTTAAAGTTAACATATTGAACCTTGGAAGTTTTGCAGGTCTGTATCCTCCAAATAAAAATACTGGTTTGCCAAATTTGATCATGACCTCTGTTGCTAGGAACTCACAACAACCATTCCCAATATTTAGTGAAAACTGTTTACATGAGAATTTATTTTGAAAATAGATTATAACCCCTCCTCCCCTTTTAATCATTTCAGCCTGAATTAGACTGTAACCTTGGATAGCCACAACTGAGTACACTATCCTGTTATTTAGCCAGGACTCGGAAAACACCAAAAATCTAATTCGTATTCAACAGCAAAGCCTCTTATCAGGTGTATTTTTGGTAAACTACTTCTCACATTGGAGTGTATAATCAGGACACAATTTCTGTTCTTTGGTACTGTACATAGCCCGATGGACCAGGACTTGAGTACAGCTAGTTGTTTGCTGGTAAGGAATGTAGGAGTTAAAGCTATAGCTGAGCCCTTCTTCTTTCACAGGTCTCCTGCTAAAAGCCTCAGCTTCGTAATGTAGCTCAGGTGGAAACGAGCGAAGGATTCTTCACTTCAAGGAGCAAACAGTTTGGGTTGCAAGCAGGATGAAATTGGGGAGCAGTTTAACAGCTTCCTTTTACACAGTTCATGCTCTGTCCCTGCAAACACACCTCCCTACTCACCCCCAACACCTGACTACCACCACCAGCCGAGAGAGGAGGGAAGGTAGGCTGAATAACTCAGTTACGGGTGACAGTTCTTTAGTGCAGCTAGTTGTATATTAGCAAAGAATGTTGTAGTTAAAGCTGTAGCTGAGCCGTTATTCTTTTGCAGGTCCGCTGCTAAAAGTCTAAGCCCAGTAGTGCAGCACAGGTGGAAATAGGCTAAAGATTCTTCACTCCAAGGAACCATCAGTTCGGGCTGCAAGCCGGATGAAACTGAGGAGCAGTTTAACAGCTCCCTTTCACACATTTTTTGCTTCACCCCTGAAAACACACCTCCCCACTCACCCCAATCACATCATTAACTCTACAAACTCAAAATGCTTACCCCCCTTCTATCATAGACTTTACCAGCAACTTTAAAATGTAAGTATTCCTTTTTGTTTAAAAGCATTTACTGAGGGCCAGCCCAGTGGTGAAGAGGGCTGAGGCACCGTGGGCACCTTATCTCTTTCCATGCCAGTGACCTGGGTTTGGGAATGGACATAGGTCGCTCATGGGTCTGCCAGGAAAGGACTGAGTAGCCATAGGACTGCTCTCTTTCCTCAGGGAAGGGGGATTCCGTGAGTCGTTGCTTGACTGCCACCTGGAGGAATCCAGCTGGTGGTGTGTGCAAGTCACCAAGATGGGAGGCCCCTCTTCAGAGCACTATGGGGGCATCTTTGTGGAGGTGGGGTGCAGACAATGTGCTCACTGCACGTCCGTGGAGCCCAGGGGAGAAAATAAGGAGGAAAAATGGAGGCCAGGCTTCATGACTTTCTGCCCATCATGCAATGGCATGCCTGGTCTCTCTGGGTCTGGGACAGTCGGGATTTGTGTTCCAGGTGGGAGTGGATGGCCCTCCCTTCTGGGGCTCCGACATGGGGAAGGGGGCTGTCCACATGGGATAATGGTCCTGGACATGGAGCAGGTTCGGGATGACTGCAGCTGATGAGGAGGCAGCTGTCCATACCTGCCAAAAGGGGATAAAAATCTATATATAAAAAAAGCATTTACTCTGAATAACCCTGGAGCAGTCTAATATTTTAATGCAGTTCAGTGGGTATACACTCAGCAATGTTTAGAATTTCATCTACACCTCTGAAAGATGAAGTGATCAGTATTAGCAACCAAAAGACATATCTTGCTGTTGCACATTGTTTTTAACAAGTCTTTGCTACTGATGTTTAGAACCTGCATTGATATGTTTTCCAGCTTACCATTCAAATTCCAATTTTCAGTAATGAATAGCCTTACATAATTAGATAAAACTTATTTTTATACCACTTCTTTGTGACAAATGCAAGGCATTCATAGCCGATCTCTTTACTATACTTTAGACATTGAGTAAATATAAAAAGGTCATAATATTTAAAAAAAATCTGAGTAGTTTTCTTGGAATTAATTTTCAAACAAAACTTAGATACTGTGATTGAAGGTTCCAGTCTAATTTTACAGCAGGAGGGCTGAATGACTCAGAAGGCAGAGAGAAAAAAAAAACACCTGAGGCACCAAGCAAGGAAAAGTACAGACCAACTACATCACATGTTTTTTATGCTCCTTTTTTAAGTTTACATAGAATATTGACAGTGGTAAATTCAATCAAACCTTCACAAAAGCTGTAAATGAGGAAAAAGCAGGCTAGCCAATTTAAACAGATTTATAGAGGCACAGATGAATTTAGATAGAGTGACTGTAGTGTAACTCCTTGGTGGTGCTGTCTCTAGGGTTACTACCCCTGCCTGTACTTTTGACAACAGGTTGAGAGGCCTGAGTTCAGACTTAACAATTATAGGACTTTCCCTGCCTTCAGTAGCCACAATATTTTGGTGTCTCCACCCAGAGCAATGTATGTGGAGTATCTACCTAATCTGGTATAGCCCTCTGGGAAGCTATTACCACCCACAAACCCGCCTAATGACCACGTACCTTGTAATGGGGAACAGCCCTTTACAGCAGTTACCACACAGTTGGCAATAAACATTAACAATATGTAAACACCCTTTGCACTTACCACCAGGGTCTGATCTTTGGCATCAACCCTGGAACCCCCTATAAGACAGTATTCAAAACAGGCATGCACATTTAAATATGTTTCCTCCAGACACAATAACCCACCCCCAGACAATGAGATATTCATGAGGCAATGTAACAGTGAAACAAACCAATCGATTTATTAAAGGGTATTTGAACAAGGGAAGGGGCAGATTTAGTTGAATGATTACTATACTGGATTTAAATCAGGGCAAATTTGCATGCATGCATTTAGTCCCACTGTACTGTCTTGCAGCTGCTGGATACCCAGAATGTTGGTGGCTAGTCTAGACATTGGCCGGGGTTGCAGCTGTTGTTGGGGCCCTAGATGGAAAGAAATGCAGTTAAACATGCAAAAACTAAGACCTTGGCTATTTGTATCCTTGGCCAGTTGGCCCAGTCCACTGTAACCCAGATGGTACCACAGAATGATTAAAGGAACTGTTGCAGGGAGCTACCCTGAGTTTACTCACAATGCCAGTTGGTAGGAATTGACCAGGCGACATGAAGACCTGTTCCAGAGCACTGAAGCACATGGGAAAGCTGGGCCTACATGACTCACCTCCACTTCACTGCCTTTCCCTCCAGGTGGCTGTAACCTGCCAGTCTTTGCCGCACTGGGGCTGGATCTTCAAGCTGGTCTCTCAACGATAAATTAGTAACTGGTGCAAAAATAGGTGGCTTGGGCCAGGTTTGGCGTGAGCCCAAGGCTGGATGAACATTTTTGGCAAAGTTCAGTTTATTTTTTTTTTTTTTTCACTATTCTTTTTCTCCCCCTGGGTCCAGTCTGCCTACCTTGTCATGGCTACCCCAGGATTTCAGCCACCGTCTCGAGGATCCCCAGCTCAGCCTTGCAGCATACCCCAGTGGATTACCCCCGCGGTGGGGAGGCGGAGAGTCCCCCAACACTCATCCGCCCAATCAGGATCCAGTGCCACGTTCTGACCCAAGCGATCCCCAGAGAAGACGGCCATCATGCCGCCATGACTGGAGTCCAATTTTCTATGTTCTCCTCTTGTGCGTGGTGTGCAATGACGCCCATGGACAGGATCGTGCGCACTACAGCACGTACTCCTCCCAAGCGTCGGCCACAGCAGGTCCCTCAATTGTCTGCCAGTGCCCTGCAGTGCCCCCAGTCACCGCTAGAGGCTGCCAAGGCACCGAGGCAGGATACCCCCCTCCCCGGAGATGGAGAGCAGTCCAACGGATGCTCAATCCATCTCCTCCCCTGCCAACTCCCGATGACCCTGGCTCATTCTCGAACCTGGGTGGCCGGCGTGGAGCGAGGTGTGGCATCCAGCGCCTCAATCCTCAGCACCACCGGGCTGGCCTAAAGTTTAGTTTATTTACTGGTGACCCCTCCAACTGGCAGACAGATCAGTCACTGGTAAAGGTAGGTTTCTTTCTGGCAGTCAGGAGTCCCTGGACAGTAGGCCTTGACCCATGATAAGCATTCAGCACATTTAATGGAAACAGCATTCACTTCTATACCTCTCAGTTCGATTTCAGGCCGGTTCACTATTACAGTCAATTTGCTGAGAAAACCTCTCAATTGAAATTGGTTTTCGGATTAGTATGTTTTACTGCAATCAGGCAGTCCACGCTGAAAACAAGTACAGGAAGGCAAGTTAGGCCTCTCCCTGCCAGTTCTCCTCAGCTCCTTTCCAGGAGCCTCTTCTCGGTGGCTTGAGCTGCTTACTCATCTCCACTTTACAAGTGACTGCCTCTTTTTTCTAACAGTTCTTGAAATAGTCTGGTTTTTCTGGATTCTGGTTGGCTAGGAGAGCTGTCAATCACAGTTTGGCGCTCCCATTTGTCAGTTTATGTGACAACCTGAAAAACTACAAGAACTACAGCTTTTTCCCATGAGGCACTTGAGCTAAGGACCCCTCAAGGCCCCTTGTGACCCAACTGGTCTAAATTCCTGGAAGTCCCAGTCCAAAAATGGTGGCTCCATTTGGATGCATGAGCTGCAAGAAGGCAGGATAAAACAAAGACTCTAATTTAAATATAACAACAAATTAGAAGTAAATATTTCCAGTAATAGTGAGAGCTCCCTTTGCTTTACTATCGACCTCAGAATGGGGCAAATCAGGATGGTGCCTGGCCAGTTGCAAGCTCTGAAGCACTCTGACACAGCCCAGACCATTTCCTGTATACAAACTGGCTATGGCCTTAGGGGGACAGGCGCAGAGGCACATCATGGCAATCTCACACAGATCAACCGGATTTATCAAACAACCATGGATTTACAATCTCTGCAGGACATTTGCATGACAGTGGGCATAACTGGAGCCCTGGAAGACACTTAAGATAAGCCCCAAATTGGTGGTGGTGGGGGGCTACAGTAGGAAACAATAGTCCCTGTCTGCTAGAGCTGCTCTAATAGGAAGTAAAAGCAACAACAGTCTCAAAATAAACAAGTCATATGTGAAGCTACTCAGAGGTGTTTCTGCCTCTTGTACACTGGTACAAAACACAGCCTGAAATGAGGCTCTGTAACACTCATGACACCAGCATTTATTGCTGCTAGGCACAGCCCTTAAATCTATCTATAGAATGGGTAGAAAATATCTTGTTTTCTGATTGGATAAGAGCCACACTTTGGTGTGCTCTTATCCACCCATCATCTGAAAACTGGTCCTAGTTAGGCTGTCAAGGGTGCTGCACAGCCTAAGAGCTCCATATTAACAACCAGATTAAAAAACCAAAAATTCAGACCTGCAGTCTCATTGTTATTCGCCCTCAACCCCTCCCAGCAGCCGAGCAGCTGCCTCCCCCCCCCCACAGACACATCCAAACTAACTCTTACAAATGAAGGAACACAGCCAATTCAATACATTACTTTTTTACTGAAGTCTGACCTGTGCTGTTGTTTTAAAAGCTTCTGTAACTGCAATAAACTGACTGAAGCGCATGCTGCAGCTTTCAAACCCGCTATAAACCTGTTCCTCTTGATCAACTGAATGTTGCAGCAGCTTCCAAATAAAATCACTGCATTCTTATCATTTACCCGAAGCAAATCAACTTTTTTGTTAAAAAGGCATATTGTACCTCTGCTTTTCCTCCATGTTCACTGCTGCTCCTTCTCTGATTGCAGCCCCTCCTCCTTTTCAGTGCTGCTGTTCTTCTGGTCTCCTGCCCTCTTTCCCCCAAGTGTCCTGCACCCCACCCCATTACAAATCGAATAAGCGAGTGACTGTGGCAATCACTAAAACTATAAAGAAAAAAAACCTTTCCCCCCCCAGTTCTATGGCAACTCACGCATACTGCAGCGCCATTGCACTGCAACAGTGATAAAGGAAAAAGCACTCAGTACCGTTGCCTTACAGGGACATGCTCCCTACCAATCAATCAGCTTCCGTTCCTCTGAATAAAACTCACTGGACATTTCTTCAGTCAAAAAAACACAGACAAAATAAGAAAAAATATATTCTGGAGGATTTTATGTGAGGGGGGTGGTGGCAGACACCACAGTATCCATTACAATACAATGACAAGGCTACTTTTTATTTTCTATTATGTCACCATATTTTGTATCATCTTCATGTACACTTTTTATATGTATTATCTAATTAATTTTTGCTACTACGGAACCCATTTTATCAGTGGAATAAGACACGCTGAGGTGTGGTTTATAACCTGATAAGAGCACCTCCCAGGATCTAAAGGCACTCGGCGTAAGCGCCTTATACCTCATTATGCACCTGGGCCTGGGGCATGGTCTTATCAAGCCATAAACCACACCTCATTGTGTCTTATTTCTTACTTATACAACACCAGTAGTGATAAATGTTCCCTGATAAATTTGTTTATCTCACTGTCTTACCTCCAAATAAATATTTATCTGGAGGTTAGATATGTCACAATGTATATCCTTAATCAGAGAGCAGCTTTCACAATGCTGATGACATCACAATAGCCTTGTCCTACTATGATGCTAGCTGCTGAATTCAAAGAGCAACAGTTAACTCTACACAAACAGCTGACTTAACTGGTAATAACTTATAAACTGATATATGAATCAAATACACAGTGGCCTTGCTCAAAATACACAACATATCTCCATTTGTGAGGGAGCAGGACTGTCGAACTCATTCATTGCTCTGCCACTTGTGAGTTACAGTCCTCCACCTTCCTCACCCTTGAAGATAAATTGCATATTTTGAGTAAGTCCATTGTATATCCCCTATATCTGTTCCAGTGAGCCCCTGGACAGGACGCACATTACCTGTGTAAATGTAATTCCCATTGTTAACATGGAGCAAAACTGAAAAGATCTCTTCTTCCATGTGCAGTAGAAGAGCCAAGAAAGAGAGGAATCTGCTGTACTTGCAGGTTTGTTCTTTTTCTTTTACAGAACTTTGTAGATTCCTCAGATGATATTCTAGTTGTGTGGCCACCTGTGTGATGCTGTACTTGATGTAATCTCAGTAGTTTCTCTGCTAATTCAGCTGCAGAATTGGCTTGGTTACATCTTTTTGTAGTGTATAGCAGAGCATTGTTCTGTATAGAATTTCATCCATTTCAAGATGCTATTGCACCACAGTTCAAAGGTCATGAAATGTGATTGTACCCTTCTGAGCTACAACAGCATTTTGAAACTTACGGAGACTACGCAAGTCAGTTTTGTTCTGAAAGCAAACGAAGCACCATGCGTGCATTTCACATACTATACACTATAAAAAAAATGCAGGATGAGCAACTTTATGCACAACCAGTGTAAGCTTCGCTCTAGAGGTCAGAGGGAATCAGAACCCCTCGAAGGCAGAACACACTGGTTATGTGCAGTTGCCCATCCAGTATTCTCTATATATGACCACTTGTTTCTGTTTTTATAAAGTTTAATTTCAGTAGTTCTTCTCTTGCAGGCAATGCCTAGGACTTAGTAGGGAGCATTCTTGTCGCCACTGAGATTTAGTATGAAACACAGACAGCACTGAAGGTACAGCAGAATGCTTTATTTTCAAAACTAACTTCACATGCATAAGAAGTCTTCTACCATGTCTTTCCTGCTCCAATGTTTAGGTCTCCTTGTGCTAATAAGAGCTTTCCAATGTCTATGCTAATTATCTTAACAGATGAGCTCCGTGAAAAGCCAGTTCTGCAATACACAGACCTCAGAGAAGTTTGTATTACATTACTGTGTTTTAATGCTTACGTATACTGTAGTTACTCTAATGTGGTCATTTGCTAAATGTTTCCCTGTAGCATTCTTTTATCAAAACTATTGACTATGCTCATCGCCCTCTTAACAAGGCATAGATTTCTTTGCAGCTCTTCTCATCTTCCTCAGACATGAACCCTGAAGGCAAGGCTCACAGAAACAAATTTCTCCTCTTCCATTTTTGCTCATCTGTTTTTTTTTCAAGTCTTCTGGTTTTCCCAGTTTTTCACTTTCCTCTTTTTTCTCAATCCCTTAATTTTTTTCTCCTATCTCCAGCCACTCCCCACTTGAATTTTGTATTTCATTACATAGTTATTATCTAAAAACAAACACTGAATGTTGATTTTTTTTCTGCTTTCTATTTATGCTCCCTTCTTTCTCCAGTTTCTGACTTCCATAGTTCACCAAGGTCTACCCGATCCCGGCCCCCCTGTTACTTGCAGCCACTGTCCTCCATCGAATCTCAGATTGCCTCCAGGGCAGAGTCAAAGGGGATTTACCCCCAAACATCTTGTCACCAGGTGGTGTTAAGGCAGGGGGTATCTACAGCAAACTTATTAGCACTTCTATCCAGTGTTGCTTTTAAGGCCCATAAACTACAGAAACAAATGACTTAGGTTTCTGTTGTACTGCAGATTGGATCTATTCAATGATGCAAAGATGTAAACTTGTGCAGATTAACATTCAGTGCACAGTGCTGGTGTGCCTACCAGCTGGATTATAACTTGGAAATGGCTACAGTTCACAGCAATCCAGTAAAGTTTCAGTGGATAACGATCCAATGGATCATAAGTCACAACTACAGCTCCACTTGTGACAGCACAGTGATTAGATTCTGATGTCCACATACAACATAGACAGCAGCAACAAAGTTCAAGCAATTCAAAATTTTCCCTAATATGCCATATTACAGAGCCACTGATAAACACGTGCCTATGCATTGATTTAAACAATATTACTAAGCCATACTTTTAACAAAAGCAGACTAACACATATACACACACACACACACACACACACACATACACACCCCTAAAGGCCCTCACTCCCAGTCATACTCACTGAACCAGCAGTCTGAAACACAGATCCAAAAAAAGTCAATAATGAAATGTCAGCAGTACAGTAAAAGAACCCATCTGGCTGTAGCTTCCATGTATGTCCCCATTCCACATGCGTGCTTCCATTGGCAGCACAGCAGATGGCATTAACTAGGCCATGTTCCCCTTCTTGAGATCGGTCAGGTCTCGGTGTTGAATGAGAGACCATTCACAAACTCCATGGCAGCCACGCCACATTTTAACAAATAAATCAAAGGAAAAGGGCTCACCTGATTGCACAGCCTCTGGAATACACTTGCTATGCCAATAACCTGGGTGTGTACACCAAGCCTGGGTCATTAATACATATGGACAGAAGGTAGGTGAAGCATCTAACCAGATGCTCTCCATCCCAGGGTGGGGACAGGTGAGGGGCAGGTTACCTCAGAACTCAACTATCTCCTGGTGGCTCAGGGGAGCAAAGGTAAGCCACAATATCAGACCAATGGCAGTAGGAGGCATTGACTGGTCCCTGTGGTAACACATCTCAGAAAGAAAACGAAAAGAAAATAAACAGGCTTATGAATGAAGGCCTACACTTGTTAGTTCCATCCTCCATGCCTGGGCGGAACACTGTATGAGTACTGCAGAGGGGGAAGAGCTCCCTGAAGGCTTCAACAATAGGGTTAAGCTATGTGGGTCTTTCATGGCTAGTTAAGGGGAATGCAAGGCATGGGAGGTTCCCTGGCTTGAGAGACCTGACCTGAGGATGTAACAATGTAAATAAAATTGAATTAAATATATTATTAATTAAAAGAACTATGAAAATAATTCTGGGGGCACCAGATGTTTGTGTGACCTTTCTCCTTCCAAATGGAGTCAATAGTGGCTGTGCCACTTTCACCTACTGCAGGTCTTCATCAAAGATTCTGTCTATTCTCAAAGCATTAATTCCCAGTCTTTACTTACTCTGGGTTTTTTCCATTGCTTTACTTACTCTGTTTTTTTCCATTGCTTCAGCTGAAGTTGTAATTTTACAGCACAGGGTCAGAGACTGTGATTTGCCTAGCATTGTAGTCTATCTTCTATAGATTCCTTTCTCTTATAAAAACATCAGCTTGAGAATAGTATTGTGAGGATGCAAATAATACTTATAATCCCTCCTGTTGGAAATCTCATTCTACAGAGTTATTTCTTCAAGCGATTTCAGTTAGAAGTCTTATCTTAGATTTTTAATGATCATTAGAACTGTAACTATAAACTGGATTTTTGGGGGTGGGAGGGACTTCCCATTATATGAGGGTGAGTTGGGCAACATCCTTATTTGCGGATACCTCATGGGATGTAAGGAGGGGCTAGATGTGGGGGGAACATTCTAAAGTCAAAGCAACACACAGATTTCCCTTGCCACTCCATGTTCCCTAGAGCATGTAAAGTACAAAACGGTTCTTGCTCACCTCCACTTCAGTGTTACCAAGGCAGTTGCCACTATGGAGCATTAAAGCGCTTACAGGTGCAGCAGTGCTGCACTTTTCCTTTGATATCTCAGTAGCTTCAGGTCCAACTTGGAACACACACTCTTTTGAGTGCCCTGTGGAAGACACATTTTCAATCATGAAGCATTAGTCAAAACAAGCAGCAAAGTCCAGAAAACAAACGGTTTGCATGATGGGATGTGAGGCTCATCAGGGAACCTAGCGTATGGGAGGGGGATCCCAATTGGGGTTCAGGGACCACAATATCATATAGTTAGAGGTGATCCTGGGAACCAGTAAGCAGTCTTCTATGGCTGACATGCCAGAAACATAGAAACATAGAATTTGTAAGCAGATAAGGACCCTAAGCCCACCCATTCTGCCAGTTTTGTCCCTGCCTATACTGTCACTGCAGACCCTACCAGATCTCTGGTTACTCCTCCCTTCCCCTCCCCTGCTTTCTTAACAAGATTCTTTTGTGCCTATCCCATGCATGCTTGAAGCTCACCATTGTTTCCACACCATTTAGCTATCCAGCACTCTTTCAGAGAAGAAGTTCTTCCTTACATCCTTCCTGAATTCCCTATTCCAGCTTCACTGCATGCCCCTTTGTTCTCATGCTCGTTGTATAGAAACATAGCAACATAGAATTTGATGACATAAGGACCGCTTGCCCCCCCCCAGTGTGTCTATCTACAATATGTATTGTAACACCATAGACTATACTTGATCTCCAGCTTTACTCTTCTTTTCCTAACCAGTAAGGTTCCCTTATGCCTATCCCATCTATTCTTGAATCCTGTTACAGTTTTAACCCCCACGGCGTCTGTTGGGAGTCTGTTTCATGCATCCACCACTCTTTCTGTAAAGAAGTGCTTTCTCATGTTTCTCCTGAGTCTACTCCCTACAGCTTTGTAAAATGACCCCTTGTTCTTGAACATCTTTTTCTGAAAATGCTTCCCTCTTGTACCTTATTTATACCAGTGAGGTATTTGAAAGTCTCTATCATATGTTCCCTTTCCTTCCTTTCCACCAGGGAGTATATATTTAGGTCCTTTAGTCTCCCCTCATACAGCTTTTGGTGTAGACCTTGCACCATTTTTGTTGCTCTCCTCTGAACTGCCTCTACTCTGTCTATGTCTTTCCAGAGATGTGGTCTCCAGAACCGGACACAGTACTCTAGATGAGGTCTCACCAATGATTTTTCAGCGGTATCACCACCTCCCTCTTTCTGCTGCTGATACCGCTCCCTATGCACCCTAGCATCCCACTGGCTCTTTCTACTATCTTGTCACACTGTTTGGCAACATTTAGTCATCACATCTGATTGCCCCGAGGTCTGTTTCCTGTTTGGTGGTCATCAGTACCACTCCCCAATCTTGTACTCTGCCCCCGGGTTTCTGTGCCCCAAGTGCATGAATTTGCACTTCTTCGCATTTAAATTTAGCTGCCACACTCTTGCCCACTTCTCAAGCTTTCCTAAATCCATGAACATTTTTTCCACAAACATGCTCCTCCCTTCTGGAGTGTTACCCTGTTGCAGATCTTTGTGTAATCTGTGAAAAGGCATACCTTCTCTTCTAGCCCTTCTGCAATGTTGCTAATCAAAGACATTAAAGAGGACCAGTCCCAGTACTGATCCTTGTGGCACCACACTGGTCACCCTCCCTTCCTCGGAGTGAACTCAATTTACCACCACCCTGTGCCATCAATCCCCTTCTTATTAACAATACTCCCCTCCTATACCTTATTCACCCCAGTGAGGTACTTATAGGTGTATATCATGCTCCTCTCTTCCAGAGTATACCTATTGAGATCTCACTGTCTCTCCCAGAGGGCTTATGATGCAACCCCTGCACTATTTTAATTGACTTCCTCTGGACAGCCTCTACCTTTCGATGTCCTTTCTGAGATGTGGTCTCCAGAAATGGACACAGTACTCCAGATGGGGTCTCACCAGTGATTGATGCAGTGGTAACACCACATCTGACCTTCTGCTGGTGACTCTTCTCCCGATACACAGCAGCATTTGGCTAGCATAACCTACTGCCTTGTCACACTGCTCTGACAGCTTGAGGTCATCAGATATGATAACCCCAAGGTCCCCTTCCTTTTTAGTGACCTTCAATACCTCTTCCCTCATTTTATACACTGCCCCTGGGTTTCTATGCCTTAGTTGCACGAGTCTGCACTTTTTTGCATTGAAACCTAGCTGCCATACCCTCATCAACTTCTTGAATTTTCCCAGTTCTCTACTCATGCTCTCCACCCCCTCTGGAGTATCTATCCTATTGCAGATTTTGGTGTTATCTGCCAAGAGGCATACCTTCCCTTCCAGATGTTCTGCACTGTTGCTTATGAAGGGATTGAAGAGGACTAGTACCAGTACTGAGCCCTAAGGTACCCCACTAGTCACCTTCCCCTCATTAGAGTGTATGCCACTTACCATCACCCTGTGCTGCCTATTCATCAACCAGTTTCATGCTAAGTTTGCCACCTTGGGTCTCACTCCCAGACTGCCCAGTTTCCATATAAGCCTCATATGTGGTACAGTGTTGAAAGCCTTGCTGAAGTCTAAATAGGCTACATCCACCACCCAACCCTGACCTATAGCTAGACATCAGGAGGGGGAGGATTTCAACCATATGAGAGATATTGTGCCAGACAAGCTAGCTAGAGTAGACAGCTTCAGGGGACAGGGAGAAAAATGAGAGGTTATGAAAGGGGTCATTCTCCTGGCAACAAAAAACATACACAAGATCAGTTAGCAAAAGAAACACATACAGTATAAGAGACTAATATGGTTCACTGAAATGGTCAGGAAGGCACTGATGACTAAAAAGAAAGCATTTAAAAAGTACAAAGAAAAGTGTGTTGGGGGGGAGAATGGAATGAGTAGCAGGAGAAAACTAGAGAGGCCAAGGGGAAAGTTAGGCTAATAAAGGCAGCCACAGAGCTGTGTATTGCAGAGGGGGCCAAGGGAGGGGAAAACATTTCTTTAGGTACAGTATAAAAGAAAAAAGAAAGACAGGAGGGGGAATTGTCAGACTAATAGAGGGGGCAGGGTAATAGAGAACCGACAGAAAGCAACTGTGCTAAATGATTAATTCTGCTCAGTAGTCACTAGGGAGAATTACAGGTTAGTGTGTCCTTGCCAGAGTGCGGCATAAAGGCATCCGATAGAGGGGTCTCAAAAATGAAACTGCAGAAATTTACTGGCAAAACAGTCAAAAACAGACTAGCAGCCCTGAAGGTAAACAAGGCCCTGGGACCAGATGGGATCATCTGAGGGTGCCAAGGAAACTGGCATAAGTGTTAGTCAAGCCCTTGGGTGCTATTCAATAGCTCTTAGCAGCAAGGGCTGGTTTCTAGGAACTGGAGAATGGCAGACATGGTTCCACTGCACAAGAAAGAGGACAAGAGCAGCTGGGAAATTATAGACCTGTCAGCCTCACCTCTGTGGAGGGGAACTGATGTAGACACTAGTCAAAGAAGATCTACTGGAGTACCTGGAGAACGGACTTCAGTATAGTACTCAATATGGATTCAAGACAGGGAGGTCTTGTCAGACCAGCCAGTTAGCATTCTTTGACTGGGTGACCAAGGAAACTGACAAGGACCATCCAGTTGATTTGCTCTTTTTTAACTTCAGCAAGGCATTTAACATGATGCTACATTGAAAGTTGCTGAAGAAGATAGGGGCTCTTGGAAGCTAAGGAACTAGTAATGGGGTTAGGGAGTTCAATCAATGCTTGACAGAGCACTGCAAGCTTGTGGCATGAAGCACTAGGGTTCCAGTGAAGCCTCCTGAGGGAATTACATACACTCATTGCACTTGTTTCTGCACTTTATATTTACAACAAAGCCTTGGAAACTTTGCACAGCAAAATGGACTTTACCAGTATACTCTTTTAAGGAGTCAAGGATCCTGTCTTGTTTTGGTTTCAAAAGTGGATCTGCTGCAAAACCATTGAGTCAGTGGCCCTTTTACCTTGGGTAGGGACTTGGTTAGACTGGAGGCAGCACATACAGTAGTGTCAGTGTCAGTGGCTCAGCAGGTAGCATCCTCGCCTCTAAGGACGGGAGATCAGAAGGCTATGGGTTCTATCCCACACAGGCGCTTGGGTTAAATCCCAATGCTGACATTCTAGTTCAGCAGAAGGGGGGGTGCTGCACTCCTGAGGTGCCATCTTTCGGATGAGACATTAAACTGATGTCCCATGTTCAGGTGGATGTTATAGATCCCTTGGCACTTCTTGAAAAGAGATGGGGAATGTTTTATTATTACTTTCAACAACAAATGATAACAAACACCCACCCACTAGAAGAGCAGGGGAATGTTTTATTATAACTTCACTAATCAAATAAATCCAAAATCCAATAAAACATAGTAATCCAAGCATCCCCATACTGTCCTTCTCCTAAGAGAAAAACAATAGATATGCGGAAGCTTCAACCTGTGTCTAACCAGTCAATATTGTCCCACCACTGTCTACATAAAATCGGTGGTACTGTATGCTTTTCGGTTGTTTTAAATGCTATCAAAGCCTTATGTATAATCCAAACAAGTTGTTCTGGTGTCACATAATGTTGTCTTAATGACCATTGACATCTAATATGCCATATATGATATTTAAGAAACATAAGAATGAAGTATATGGTCTCCGCATTATATTTCTGCCATTCCGAGGGTAATATCCCTAAGAATAAAATATCCAGGGTTAATAATGTAAAGGCAGGATGAAGCCAATATTTATCTACCTGGACCCAAAGTTATAAAATAAATGGACATTCAAAGTATAAATGAACCATGGATTCCATCTGGTTCATATAAAAATTTTGTATTGGGCACATCCTCTCTCCCACTTCTTTGTGCTTCAGATTACTCTTTACTTTTAACTTACAATGAGTGCTAAACCAGGGAACATCCCACATAAATAGTGGTGTCCTAGACTCTTAACATTTTCTCTATTTGTTTTATCTCTATTTCTGTTTTAGTTCAAAAATGTGTTTTTTCCCATAAAACTTTGTAATAACAAATTGTACATCTAGTTCCAAGGTAGGCGTAATCGTTCTGATTTAGTTAAACATCATCATTTTAATTTTCCTAAACAATATTGCAGGTAATCTGGAAGCCCAATAATGGACTTTTGTCTAGGGATTTCCTTGTTCATTTCACAGGAGTGTATCAAGGCCCTAGAGATCTAGAACCAAGGAACCAAAGATTATCTTTCTTTTGTAAAAGAGGTTTTATATAGTTTTGAAAAAAATACTAAAATAGAATAAAACCGGATTAATCATTCCTAAACCGCCTTTGGCTATGGGCAGGTATGTCACTCCTCTCTTAATTGGGTTAAGGCGGCTGCCCCAAATACCCTGGAGAAAACACTATAAACCCTTGTTTCTAGTTGTTTTGGTAGCATAAAAACCGCACCTAAAAATATAGAAACATACTCAGCAAAAAGGTTTTCAACATGTAATCTCTCTTTTTTTTTTTGAGAGAGAAATCACTTATTCCAATGAAATACTATACTTTTCTCTGAGCCTTGGAAAGTAGTGCATCCCAATTTACATATCCCATATCATCATGTCCAAAATAGACTCCCAATATTCTACAGTGGGAAAAATAAATTGGTATACCTAGCAGTGATTGCTGCTGTCCATTTACTGATCCTAAGGAAATGCACTTACTTTTTTCAAAATTTATTCAAGTGTCTGCTTCCTAGGTTAAGTTATGCAACGCCATTCCCAGCACTCCACCACAGGTATAATCTGCCAAGGTAAAACATAAATCTTCGGCGTATGCTATATACTTAATCTCCCTATCATCACTAGACATAGATAAACCTTGAATGTTGATGTCCAAAGTCACTTTGTGCAACAGGGGTTCAAAAGTTAGTATGTATAACATAGGGCTCAAAGGACAGCCTTGTCTAACCTCTCTCTCTGCACTGTACATGAAGAACCTAACCACCCATTAATGTATGGAATTGTTAAAGCAGAATCATAACACATTTTGATACATCTTATAAAAGGTGGAGGAAATTTAAATTTATGTAAACATTTCCATAAATAACAGTGTGTCACTCTGTCAAAAGCTTTTGCCTGATCCAAACTGACCAAAAAACCCATCAACTCCTCTGAACATCTCTTTTCCATAATTTCCCTTATTAAAATCAGCTCATCAATAATTCGTCTCCCTGGAACCAAACTAAACTGTGTGGGGAGAATGATGCTCTGAAGGGCTATACTCATTCTGGCACTGAGAAGTTTGGTGAGAATTTTCAAGTCCATATTTAATAAGGAGATAGGTCTCCAATTTTTCAAAGCATCCCTGTCTCCATTTTCAAACAACAAAATTAGTAGACCTGTGTTCATAGTATTTGGGATATGATTAAGGCGGAGACATTCGTTGAATATCCGGACCAATTCTGTCCCCAAGTAGTGTTTCAAATATGTATATATTTACTATCTTCTTCTGGTGCTTTTCCCCCTGTTTTTGCACATCTCTTTTTCTGAAAGATGCTACCCTCTTGGACTTTGATTCCCTTGACGTATTTGAAAGTTTCTATCATGTCCTCCCTCTCCCTCCTTTCCTCGAGGCTATACATCTTTATTTCCTTTAGTCTTTCTTCATATGTCTTCTGATGCAGACCCTGCATCATTTTGGTTGATCTAATTTGGACAGCCTCCACCCTGTCTATGTCTTTGCGGAGATGGGGTCTCCAGAACTGTACACAGTTTTATTATAATTATATAGTAAATCAAATGTTAATAGCTACTCCTTAAAGCACACCTTAGCCCAAATCAGTGGTTGGATTCCTCAACACATTCCCAACATTGTTGGTGCTGACTTTTGAGAAACTTCAGCACAACTATTCAGGTATGTTTAATAACTTGTAACTAAATGGAAGCTAATGAATTAAATTCTGGCAATATTTGAAAGCCTAATCTAACCATCAATTTCAACTAAGGTGTGCTATTAAAATATTAGAAAGGGATGTATGGCCAATTGCAAGTTTCAGCCTCCTTCACCAAGATATACAACTAGTTTTAGTTAAATGGCAGAATCATTGACAGATAGATTGGATAGGTCTAGTTATAAGGTCATTCACATGTGGCAAGTACCTTTTTAACTGTTACATATCTGTTTACAAAGTGGACTGAATATATACAAGCCCTAAATCATATGACTGAAACAACAGCTGTATAGATATAGAATTGTTCACTTAGTTTTTGGTGTTTGCTTTTAAGAGTACAGTCTGACAGAGGTCCCCACTTCACAACAAAGGTGATGGAAAATGTCAAAAATGTTTGGTATATAAAGGAGAATGCATGTGTTCTACAGTACCATCCTGAATACTCTGGACAAAGAGAATGTGTGAATCAAACCACAGTGAGCATCCAAGAGAACCATGTCAGTACTTCTGGAAAGGATTGGAATATAAAACGTACACTTATTCTGATGGCAATACACCCAACCCCTAATAATTCTGCAGTTATTTCACCTTTTGAGATGACTGGTAGACAGTACTACTTCTTCACATCTTATATACAGTAAAGAATAAAACATTAGCTGGTGTTACTATAGCACGTGAATATGTAACCCATCCAAGATAGTATCTTCAAGAAGTCTGCATTAATGCAAAGAAATACTGCACAAAGAAAAGTGTCAAAGGTTCTACTGCCTATTTTTTATATATTTACTTAATTTTTGTTGACTGGGAAAGGAGGGCTAGGCCATTCTGCTTGTTTTCAGCCACGTCTCAGGGAGGAGAGAAACAGATGGAAACCAACTGACATTGAACCACATTAAGCTGTTGGTGATATTTTTCTTTTTCAGGGAGTGGGAAAAATCTGGCCAGGACAATGGGGAAATTCTCCCACCCTTTTCAAGAAGTGATAAGAAATCTTTAACATCCACCTGAATAACCACCAGAAATAGGCAGATGGGACCTTGATTTTACATCTCATCTAAAAGTTGGCAGCTCAGGAGTGCAGCTACTTGGCTAGTTGGTTGTATAAAGTGTCTAGTTCTTGTAGTCTGTCTTTAGTTGAATAATCATACAGGACATTTCTGTAATCGAATAATGGAAAAACCTGCACTTCTGCTCTTCTTTGTATAGTACAATTATCTAAACAGTTTTGATTATAATACAAAAGTACCACCTTCTTCAATCTGTGAAACAAGTTTGTCCACATGTACATTGCCTGTACCTGATGAATATAACCAGTACTCTAAATATTTGTACAGTCGACCTGCTCCAGTTGAACCCTTCAGTGTCTAGAATAGACAGATTCCACAAACCTTAATTTTATTTGCAGTGCCAAACAAAATGCAATTGGTCATTCCTGTGTTCATTTTCAATTTAGAATTCCTACGATAGATCTGAAGTCTATGAAAGCAATTCTGCAACTTACTTTGTACTTTCATCAAAGTCACAACAGAGGTGTATAATATTGTATCATCTGCATATAAATGGCATTTCATGTCTGAAACACTACTCCCAAACCTTTTAAATAAACCAAAAACAGTAACAGTCCTGGGACTGATCCCTGTGGTACTCCTCTAACTACTGATAGGAGTGAAGATTCAGCATCCTTTATTACAGTTTTTTTGCTTTCTATGTTGAAGATATGAGAAGAACCATTTCAGGGTTTCTCTGTTAGCTCCTACTTCTGCCAGCATACATAATAGGACTTGGTGGTCGACCATGTTGAAGGCCTTGGAGAGGTCAACAAAGATGGCCCCAGTCATCTGAACTGAGTCCATAGCTTTTTTGTCATTGTCCATGACCCTCACCATGGAGACCACTGCACCATGTTATTCACAGAATCCTGAGTGGTAAGTGTCCAGTTGGTCATTTTTTGTAGGTGATCCATTAACTGCTTAGCCAAAAGCCTTTCAAACAGCTTAGAAACTCATGACAATAAGAAATAAAATGGTAGTTTGTTAGCTGACCAGGGCTGCCCCACCCCCTTGAAAATGGGGACAACCCTGGCCAGCTTCCAGTCCTGTTGGATCACACCTTCAGACAATGACCAATTAAATAAATAGGTGATTGGCTCTGCAATTTGATGTGCTGAATATTTTTTAAAGTGATGGTGTTAGTCCATCAGGTGTGCTACTTTTATTTGTTCTGAGCCCCAACAAAAGGTCTAACACTTCAACATTCCAGAGAAATTCACCAGGCAAATCAACCATACTAGGCAAAGTAAATTTAGCAACAAGCAACTAAAGCATACCTTTGTAAAATCGCCTTGCTGTTATTATGCTCTCTGGTTATATTCATCCAAACCTAGCCCCACCCAACTACTACCCCCCCCAGAGAGCAACTGGGCAACTCTCTGTTGCAACAGTAAGCATTTGCAGCCTCCTTCCTAAGAAGGAAAACCTGAATTCTTGGATCCTGCAACATAATCCTGATATTCTCTCAGTAGTGGAGACTTGGCTCTCTCCTAAAACTACAGACATTTCCATCTCGTTACCCTGATACACAGTTTACAGACAGGATAGACTGTCCAAATGCAGGGGCAGCAGTGCAGTCTACCTCAGAGACAACCTACAGGGACATGTTCTGCCATTGCCCAGCACAGGTGCACACATACAGGCACTTCCACTGAAAGTGCCCCTTGGTGCACACAACAAATCCATTACTATTCTAACAACATACATTCCAACCAAGCAGAAGACCCTTGGATTAGACTCATTTATGGAGTGCACTGGATCACTGAATCTTAACTCTGAAATAATATTGCTTAGAGACTTTAATGCCAACTGGCACTCCCCTGATGCTAGCCCTTACAGGGATGCAGTCTCAGCAGTTCACTTCACCCAGCTTGTAAAATCACCTGAGAGGATGAACTACAGTACTGGTATATCCACTCTGCTGGACTGTGCCTCGTCCAACCACTCTGAACACATATCAAACACAATTGTACTCTCCGATTCTGTAAGTGACCATTTGCCTGTCCAGTTTCTGTGGTCTAACAATTTCTCTAAACCTCTCCCCAGAACCATAACAAACAGGGTTCTAAAAAGAGGGCACCTTGACCAAATGAAAGCTGATCTGCAACAGTAGGATTGGTCTACAGTCTTCTCCATCAGCAATGTGAATACTGCAGGACAGCAATTCATCATTCTTTTCAACTTGGTGTGTGATACGTGCACACTGTTTAAAACATGAAAAATAAAAGGTTACTGCAACCCCTGGTTCTCTCACGATCTTCTTGAATGGATGAAATCCCGGGACCATCTTTGGCATATAGCATGGGCCACAGGTAAGCAAGCAGACGTCCAGTCCTATAAAAGAGTCCAAAATGACTATACCAGGGCTATACGTGCAGCAAAGAGCCAGCACTACAAAGAAACACTTTCTCGTACATGCAGCGATGGCAGCAAATTCTGGTCAAACCTCAAAGAACTCATAGGAAAAGATCTCAAATCTGCCCACACCATGTTAAATATTGATGGAATTCCCACTCAGGATCCCTGTACCACTGCAAACAACCTTAACAAAGTGTTCTCAGACCAGAGTAGTGTTCTCCCCTCGACTTTTTCCACAATTCCAATTCAAACCTTAACTTATGGACTGAGAAACAGCCCCTCTCTCATTCCAGAGCTCTTACAGCAAGCGAAGCTAAGAAATACTTCCAGAAGCTTTAGGGAAGTCTAGGTTTAGTGGCGACTCCCTGGACCTTATACTTTGTTGCACATACTTTGGACGAAATATTAGCTCCACTAATACACATAATCAGTACCTCTCCTAGGTTGTCACAGTTCCCGGAAGAATGGAAAGCTGCCTTAGTTACACCTATTTTTAAAAGCGGGGATCGAACTTTGACAGGAAACTATAGACCAATCCTAATCCTCCCTCCACTTTCTAAAGCACTTGAAAGAATAGTGGCTGATCAATTAGGAGAGTACAGTACCTTGAAAAATATCAACTACTATGTCCACAGCAACATGGGTTTTAGAAGAGACACAGGACCACAATGGTCTTCATAGAATTCATGGGCTGTATACATAACACTTTGGACCAAGGTACCCTAGTTTGGGCAGCATCCATTGACTTAATGAAAGCATTCGATACAGTTAACCATGACCTCCTTATCGAACAGCTAGCATCCTTAGGCCTCTCTGTTGATACTGCTGCATGGTTCAAAAGTTACCTACATACCTGCTCCCAGTCAAGTCAAGATTGATAACGTCCTATCAGACAGCCAACCAGTTCGCTCTGGAGTTCCACAAGGGTCAATACTCGGCCCACTTTTATTCAGCGTATTCCTCAATCAGCTCCTGTGCTCCTGCATATGACACATTCTGCTTTACACAGATGATGCAGTCCTGTTCAACAGTCGCCATGACCTAAAAAAACTTGAATATAACTTACAGATAAATTTTATAAAGGTAGAGAGGTGGTTCCATGAGCATAAACTCATCATGAATTTCAAAACAACAAAAAAAAAGTTGTTCTCCAGCACACGAAGCAAGCACAAATCCTACCCACTCTCAATCACAAATACAGTGGGTACACCACTGGAAGTAGTATAGCACTTTAAATACCTGGGAGTTACTGTCGACAGTACCCTGTACGACTCCCAAAATATCGATATTATGGCCAAGGCAGTCAATACGTGCATTGGACTGATATACAGGCATAAGAATTGCCTAAACTCTGAGGCTCTTAGTTTTGCCATACATAGTACTGTGGTTTTGCTTGTCAACTATGGCCTAGTGATCTCAAAGTGGCATTAAACAGAATGTGCCGACTCACTACTGGAGCAGCCTGGCTCACTCTCACATGTGACCTATATGCTCAGGGTAACTGGCTTTAGTTTGCAGGTAGACTCAGGTACCACTCCTGTATTATGGCTAAAAAGGTTAACCTAAGCCTGGTGCCCACTGGGGTACTGAGACTACTCACCCCCTATGAACCCAACCTCTGCACTAGAAGCTCTAAAAGTCTAGTATTCAACATTCCCCACTCCAGCACCACACTAGTGCAAAGGTCCTTTGCACACTGAGATCCTTAGTGGTTTAATTCTCTTCCTCCAGACATCTCCTATATGAGTAAATTAGGCTCCTTTAAGAGAAAGTTTAGAAATCATCTAATTGTGAATTCTAGATGTGATTGCCTTCTTTAAATTCAACTCACACTATATCTGGTTGACCAATTCTATCACCACCAATAGGACTCATTTATATAGTATCTCTGCCCCTTCACTCCCCATCCGCATGTCACCCCAACTCCCATCTTTTTCCCCCCTCCCTCCCTCCCCCTAATGGCTGGTTAGCATTGGATGCCTGCCATTTCACTACTTTGAAATGTCTTCTTTCACCTCTGACTTTCTTCCGACGTCATTTTCTGGCTGAAGTTCTTCTCTCATGCCCTGTAATTTCCTTTTATTAGTCCTGTGCTGATGATTTTAAAGTTGGTATACATTGTACAATATGAATATTTACACATTGTTATGTATTGTCTAAGCTAACCATGTATATTGTTTTTTTTACTGCATTCCAGTAATGTTTAATTTTTGTCTCAACTCTGACGTGGAACCTATATGATGAGCTTGTTCTCAAAGGTGTTAATCCAAGACCTTAATAAATAAAAATAAATATATCTCTATCTCTCTAAAGGTTAAAGCAGGGATACTTTCCTTTCCTCCTAGATCCTTGGGTATATATAAATTTAGATACGGATTGCCAAAAAAGTTTCCAAAATCCACAAAATACTGATTGAATTTATCAGCTGTGGACTCCCATCAGTACCATCGGTTGTTTCAAAAAGATGTACATTAGCTGACTTCTTAGATTGTCCATTTAGTTTTTTTATGATTGACCAAAATTTCTTTGGGTTACCTGCCATTTCAGTAATTTAAATATTATAAAATTCTCTTTTAGTGTCTCTGACTGTAGTTACATAAACATTTCTTACCTTCCTGTCAGACTCCAAGGGCACAATTCTCAAAACTGTACCACGAACCCTGCGCCTGATTCTCTATCAGGCGGGGTCCATGTGGCAAAGTCCTGTGACATGCAGCAACCCTAGCAGTGCACCAAACAGAGGGCACACATGAATACGTTGCCGCAAACCTGCGGCAATGTGCATAAGCACTCCCGGTCTAGCCTCCCCCATCACCAGTAAAAATATATAAAATACTCCTGGTGGTTTAAGGTTCCCCCTCCCCAATCCCTGATCATTGTTAAATAACATATAAGCCCCATTCCCCTGACAGTCTAGTGTTCTCCCACCCCGATCACTGTAAAATAAAATATTAGCCCCTTTTCACTGGTAGTCTAGTGGCCCCCCTCCTCGAACTCTGATCATTTTTAGAATAAATAATAAATTACCATTTTCCCTGGTAGTCTAGTGGCGCCCTCCTGATCCCAATAACCCCAAAATTACTGTATCAATAACACCTGGTGGTCAAGTTGGCACCCCCACCAGGCAGTGCCTACTAACACTCCCCCAACTCATAAGGGAAATGGTGACTGGTACAGCTCACCTCTCAACTCTGCGGCCAGCCACCAACTGAGCTCTGAATGAGGGAGTACTGTAAATAGTATGTACTCAGTGAGCTGTCAGTAACTGAGTGCATACTATATACAGTATGTGCTCATTCAGAGCTCAGTCAGCAGTTGTCAGCAGTGGTAAGAGGTGGGCTTTGCCTGTTGCTGGGTCCCCTATGAGCTGGGAGGGAGCAGGGTGGTATGGCACTGCCAGGTGAGGCCCACTAGACCACATGTCAGTGATACAGTAATTTCAGGGTCATCGGGAGGGCCACTGAACTACCAGGGAAAAGGGGCAAATACTTACTTTTATAATAACTGGGGTTCAGGGAGGGGTGGCCACTAGTCTACCAGGGAAAAGGGGCCAATATTTTATTTTACACTGATCAGGGTTTGGGTTGGGGGTGACACTAGATTACCAGGGAAAAGGGGATGATTATCTATTTAGTATAACAATGATCGGGGACATCAGGGAGGGTGTACTGTGGCACATTGCCACTAACAGGTCAACTCCCCCGGTGGTGAAATTTAGTGAAAGCTAGTGCTGGTCTAAGGCTACTTACAAATATCACCACCAGGGGAGTTTTATGGACTGCGATTCAGGGGTATTGGCAGCCTGCATCTGCCACAAGCCCCTGGTGCCGTGCACCAGCTCAGTGTGTGTGCAATGGCAGTGCAAGCACAGCCTGTCTTTGTGAATTGCTCCCAGGGCATTATTTGGTGCAAGGGGCACTGTGCATCTATAATTTGAAACCAAGCCTCTTGCACCCCAGGAAGCTTTGAGAATTGGGCCCCCCAATCTTTAGGTAACTCAGACTTGTGTGCTACATCCCATGCTTTATTTTTAGCCTTTTTCAATTTCCATAATGAGGAGGAAAACCAGGGGGCAGATTTATTTATAATCTTCCTCGTTCTGACTGGAAAATGCTGGTTGTATATCTGCATTAACTCCAAAGCAAAGTAATTCCAGCCCAGACTGATGTATGGGATCAGTTTAATCTCTCACAGTTTCAGCTACAAATGTTAAATAATTGAATTTTTAACTGAATGGTATTTAATGTATTTGGGTTGATTAGGGACCTGTGTTCTTTCCCTTATACAGTATGCCATATTATAATCATTACTCATGTCAGCCATAACTCCTGCTTCTAGATTGATATGAGGAGCATTTGTCATAATCAGATCAAGTAAAGACGAATCTGCCATTTTTTTGATGTTGATATGGGTAGGATCATTAATCAGTTGTTCCAACCCCAAATTTAAATCCATGGCATTTGTGAAATTGGTTCCCCTATGG
Source organism: Neoceratodus forsteri (assembly GCA_016271365.2). Lineage (NCBI taxonomy): Eukaryota > Metazoa > Chordata > Ceratodontiformes > Ceratodontidae > Neoceratodus > Neoceratodus forsteri. The sequence continues at coordinate 32,424,188 of CM057453.1, forward strand.
TCCAGCCAATCTTCATAAAAATCCCCAATCAGTAACAGCTCATGCGTCACAGAACAGGGAAATAAAATGTCAATTAAAGTTAACATATTGAACCTTGGAAGTTTTGCAGGTCTGTATCCTCCAAATAAAAATACTGGTTTGCCAAATTTGATCATGACCTCTGTTGCTAGGAACTCACAACAACCATTCCCAATATTTAGTGAAAACTGTTTATATGAGAATTTATTTTGAAAATAGATTATAACCCCTCCTCCCCTTATATTCATTTCAGCCTGAATTAGACTGTAACCTTGGATAGCCACAACTGAGTTCTCTATCTTGTTATTTAGCCAGGACTCTGAAAACACCAAAAATCTGGTTCGTATTCAACAGCAAAGTCTCTTGTCAGGTGTATTTTTGGTAAACTACTTCTTACATTGGAGTGTACAATCAGCACACATTTTCTGTTCTTTGGTACTGTACATAGCCAGATGGACCAGGACTTTAGTACAGCTAGTTGTTTGCTGGTAAGGAATGTAGGAGTTAAAGCTATAGCTGAGCCCTTCTTCTTTTACAGGTCTGCTGCTAAAACCCTCAGCTTCCTAGAGTAGCTCAGGTGGAAACGGGCTAACGATTCTTCACTTCAAGGAGCAAACAGTTTGCGCTGCAAGCAGGATGAAACTGGGGAGCAGTTTAACAGCTTCCTTTACACAGTTCATGCTCTGTCTGCAAACACACCTCCTACTCACCCCAACACCTGACTACCACCACCAGGAGAGGAGGAAGGTAGGCTAAATAACTCAGTTTGGGGTGACTGTTCTTTAGTGCAGCTAGTTGTATATTGGCAAGGAATGTTGTAGTTAAAGCTGTAGCTGAGCCGTTATTCTTTTGCAGGTCCGCTGCTAAAAGTCTAATCCCAGTAGTGCAGCACAGGTGGAAATAGGCTAACGATTCTTCACTCCAAGGAGCCAACTGTTCAGGCTGCAAGCAGGATGAAAGTGAGGAACAGTTTAACAGCTCCCTTTCACACATTTTTTGCTTTGCCCCTAAAAACACACCTCCCTACTCACCCCAATCACATCATCAACTCTACAAACTCAGAATGTTTACCCCCTTCTATCACAGACTTTACCAGCAACTTTAAAATGCAAGTATTCCTTTTTGTTTAAAATCATTTACTGAGGGCCAGCCCAGTGGTAAAGAGGGCTGAGGCACCGTGGGCACCTTATCTCTTTCCATGCCAGTGACCCGGGTTTGGGAATGGACATGGGTCACGCATGGGTCAGCTAGGAAAGGATTGAGTATCTATAGGACTGCTCTCTTCCCTCAGGAAGGGGGGATTCCGTGACTCATTGCTTGACTGCCACCTGGAGGAATCCAGGTGGTGGTGCGTGCAAGTCACCAAGATGGGAGGCCCCTTTTCAGAGCACTGTGGGGCATCTTTGTGGAGGTGGAGGGCAGACAATGTGCTCACTGCACGTCTGTGGAGCCCAGGAGAGAAAATAAGGAGGAAAAATGGAGACCAGGTTTCATGACTTTCTGCCCATCATGCAATGGCATACCTGGTCTCACTAGCTCTGGGACAGTCGGGATTTGTGTTCCAGGTGGGAGTGGATGGCTCTCCCTTCTGGGGCTCCGCCACGGGTGGGGGGCTGTCCACATGGGATAATGGTCCTGGACATGGAGGAGGTTCGGGATGACTGCAGCTGATGGGGAGGCAGCTGTCCATACCTGCCAAAAGGGGATAAAAATCTATATATAAAAAGAGCATTTACTCTGAATAACCCTGGGGCAGTCTATTATTTTAATGTAGTTCAGTGGGTATACACTCAGCAATGTTTAGAATTTCATCTACACCTCTGAAAGATGAAGTGATCAGTATTAGCAACCAAAAGACATATCTTGCTGTTGCACATTGTTTTTAACAATTCTTTGCTGCTGATGTTTAGAACCTGCATTGATATGTTTTCCAGCTTACCATTCAAATTCCAATTTCCTGTAATGAGTAGCCTTACATAATTAAATAAAACTTATTTTTATACCACTTCTTTGTGACAAATGCAAGGCATTCATAGCCGATCTCTTTGCTATACTTTAGACATTGAGTAAATATAAAAGGGTCATAATATTTAAAAAAAAATCTGAGTAGCTTTCTTAGAATTAATTTTCAAACAAAACTTAGATACTGTGATTGAAGTTCCAGTCTAATGTTACAGCAGGAGGGCTGAATGACTCAGAAGGCAGAGAGAGAAAAAAAATAAAAAAAAACCTGAGGCACCAAGCAAGGAAAAGTACAGACCGAGTATATCACATATTTTTTATGCACCTTTTTTAAGTTTACATAGAATACTGACAGTGGTAAATTCAATCAAACCTTCACAAAAGCTGTAAATGAGGAAAAAGCAGGCTAGCCAATTTAAACAGATTTATAGAGGCACAGATGAATTTAGATAGAGTGACTGTAGAGTAACCCCTAGGCAATACTGTCTCTAGGGTTACTACCCCTGCCTGTACTTCTGACAACAGGTTGATGGGCCTGAGTTCAGAGTTAACAATTACAGGACTTTCCCTGCCTTCAGTAGCCACAATATTTTGGTGTCTCCACCCAGAGTAATGTATGTGGAAGTATCTACCTAACCTGGTATAGCCCTCTGGGAAGCTATAACCAACCACAAACCCACCTAATGACCACGAACCTTGTAATGGGGAACAGCCCTTTACAGCAGTTACCACACAGTTGGCAATAAACATTAGCAATATGCAAACACCCCTTGCACTTACCAGCAGGGTCTGATATTTGGCATCCACCCTGGAACCCCCTGTAAGACAGTGTTCAAAACAGGCATGCATGTTTAAATATGTTTCCTCCAGACACAATAACCCGCCCCCAGACAATGAGATATTCATGAGGCAATGTAACAGAGAAAAAAAACAATCGATTTATTAAGGGGTATTTGAACAAGGGAAGGGACAGATTTAGTTGAATGATTACTATACTGGATTTAAATCAGGGCACATTTGCATGCATGCATTTAGTCCCACTGTACTGTCTTGCAGCTGATGGATACCCAGACTGTTGGTGGCTAGCCTAGATATTGCCCAGGGTTGCAGCTGTTGTTGGGGCCCTATTTATTTTATTTTATTTGCTTTTGGTAACAGGGTGAGTGCACTAGGCATAGCAATGCCTATTTTCAGGCACGACCCGGGAGAAGGCAGTTTAAGACATACAAAATGAAGCATACATGTGACACAGCACATGATATTGGTGAAACACAGTGAGGAATGCAGGCAACTAAATAAAACTGGAACAAAATGGAAAGAAAAGCAGTTAAACATGCAAAAACAAAGACCTTGGCTATGTGTATACTTGGCCAGTTGGCCCAGTCCACTGTAACCCTGTAACACACTGAAGAAATCAGATGGTACAACAGAATGATTAAAAGAACTGTTGCAGGGAGCTACCCTGAGTTTGCTCACAATGCCAGTTGGTAGAAATTGACCAGGCGACATGAAGACCTGTTACAGAGCACTGAAGAGCATGGGAAAGCTGGGCCTACATGACTCACCTCCACTTTATGGCCTTTCCCTCCAGGTGGCTGTAACCTGCCGGTCTTTGCTGCGCAGGGGCTGGATCTTCAAGCTGGTCTCTCAATGATAAAACAGTAACTGGTGCAAAAATAGGTGGCTTGGGCCAGGTTTGGCATGAGCCCAAGGCTAGATGAACATTTTTGGCAAAGTTCAGTTTATTTTTATTTTTTTTTTAACTATTCTTTTTCTCCCCCTGGGTCCTGTCTGCCTACCTTGTCATGGCTACCCCAGGATTCCAGCCACTGTCTCGAGGATCCTCAGCTCGGCCTCGCAGCATACCCCGGTGGATTACCCCCCGTGGTGGGGAGGCAGAGAGTCCCCCGACACTCATCCGCCCAATCAGAATCCAATGACACATTCCGACCCAAGCGATCCCCAATGAAGACGGCCATCATGCTGCCACGACTGGAACCCCATTTTCCATGTTCTCCCCTTGTGCGTGGTGTGCAATGACGCCCATGGACAGGGTCGTGCGTTCTACCGCACGCACTCCTCCCAAGCGTTGGTCACCGCAGGTCTCGCAATTGTCTGCCAGTGCCCTGCAGTGCCCCCAGCCACTGCTAGAGGCTGCCAAGGCACCGAGGCAGGATATCCCCTCCCGGAGATGGACAGCAGTCCAGCGGACGCCAATCCATCTTTCTCCCCAGCTAACTCCTCGATTTCACCCTGGTTTGGCTCCTCGAACCTGGTCGGCATGGAGCGCAGGTGTGGTATCCAGCACCTCAGTCCTCAGCACCACCGGCTGGCCTAAAGTTTAGTTATTTACTGGTGACCCCTCCAACTGGCAGACAGTTCAGTCACTGGTAAAGGTAGGCTTCTTTCTGGCAGTCAGGAGTCCCTGGACAGTAGGCCTTGACCCATGATAAGCATTCAGCACATTTATTGGAAACAGCATTCACTTCTATACCTATCAGATCGATTTCAGACTGGTTCACTATTACAGCCAATTTGCTGAGCAAGCCTCTCAATTGAAATTGGTTTTCGGATTAGTATGTTTTACTGCTATCAGGCAGTACACGCCGAAAACAAGTACAGGAAGGCAAGTTAGGCCTCTCCCTGCCAGTTCTCCTCAGCTCCTTTCCAGGAGCCGCTTCTCGGTGGCTCGAGCTGCTTACTCCTCTCCACTTTACAAGTGACTGCCTCTTTTTTCTAACAGTTCTTGAAATAGTCTGGTCTTTCTGGATTCTGGTTGGCTAGGGGAGCTGTCAATCACAGTTTGGCACTCCCATTTGTCAGTTTATGTGCCAACCTGAAAAACTACAAGAACTGCAGCTTTTTCCCATGAGGCACTTGAGCTAAGGACCCCTAAAGTCCCCTTGTGACCCAACTGGTCTAAATTCCTGTAAGTCCCAGTCCAAACATGTTGGCTCCATTACGATGCATGAGCTGCAAGAAGGTGGGTTTAAAACAAACACTCTAATTTAAATATAACAACTAATTAGAAGTAAATATTTACAGTAATAGTGAGAGCTCCCTCTGCTTTGCAATTGACCTCAGAATGGGGCAGATTAGGGTGGTGCCTGGCCAGTTGCAAGCTCTGAAGCACTCTGACACAGCCCAGACCATTTACTGTATACACACTAGCTGTGGCCTTAAAGGGACAGGCGCGGCGGCACATCATGGCAATCTCACACAGATCAACCGGATTTACCAAACAACCATGGATTTACAATCTCTGCAGGACATTTGCATGACAGTGGGCATAACTGGAGCCCTGGGAGACACTTAAGATAAGCCCAAATTTGGTGGGCGGGCTACAGTAGTAAACAATAGTCCCTGTCTGCTAGAGCTACTCTAATAGGGAGTAAAAGCAACAACAGTCTCAAAATAAACAAGTCATATGTGAAGCTACTCAGAGGTGTTTCTGCCTCTTGTACACTGGTACAAATCACAGCTTGAAATGAGGCTCTGAAACACTCATGACACCAGCATTTATTGCTGCTAAGCACAGCCCTTAAATCTATGTATAGAATGGGTAGAAAATATGTTGTTTTCTGATTGGATAAGAGCCACACTTTGGTGTGCTCTTATCCACCCATAATCTGATAACTGGTCCTAGTTAGGCTGTCAAGGATGCTACATAGCCTAAGAGCTCTGTATTACAACCAGATTTACAAAACAAAAATTCAGACCTGCAGTCTCATTGTCATTCACCAGCAACCCTCCCAGCAGCCAGGCAGCTCCCCCCCACAGACACATCCACACTATCTCTTACAAACGAAAGTACACAGCCAATTCCCTACATTACTTTTTTTACTGAAGTCTGACCTGTGCTGCTGTTTTAAAAGCTTCTGTAACTGCAATAAACTGACTGAAGCGCATGCCACAGCTTTCAAACCCGCTACAAACCCGCTCCTCTTTATCAACTGAATGCTGCAGCAGCTTCCAAATAAAATCACTGCTTTCTTATCATTTACCCGAAGCAAGGCAACTTTTTTGTTAAAAAGGCATATAGTACCTCTGCTTTTCCTCCATGTTCACTGCTGATCCTTCTGTGATCGCAGCTCCTCCTCCTTTTCAGTGCTGCTGTTCTTCTGGTCTTCCGCCCTCTTTCCCCCACATGTCCTGCACCCCACCCCTTTACAGACCGAATAAGCGAGTGACTGTGACGATCGCTAAAACTATAAAGATGAAAAACCTTTCCCCCCCAGTTCTAAGGCCACTCACTCATACTGCAGCGCCATTGCACTGCAACAGTGATAAAGGAAAAAGAACTCAGTACCGTTGCCTTACAGGGACATGCTCCCTACCAATCAATCAGCTTCCGTTCCTCTGAATAAAACTCACTGGACATTTCCTCAGTCAAAAAAACACAGACAAAATAAGAAAAAATATATTCTGGAGGATTTTATGTGGGGGGGGGGATGGCAGACACCACAGTATCCATTACAATACAATGACAAGGCTACTTTTTATTTTCTATTACATCATCATATTTTGTATCATCTTCATGTACACTTTTTATAAGTATTTTCTAATTAATTTTTGTTACAACGAGACCCATTTTATCAGTGGAATAAGACACGCTGTGGTGTGGTTTATGACCTGATAAGAGCACTTCCCAGGAGCTAAAGGCACGCTGCGTGAGCGCCTTGTGCCTTATTATGCACCTGGGGCTGGGGCATGGTCTAATCAAGCCATAAACCACACCTCATTGGTCTTATTTTTTACTTATACAACACCAGTAGTGATAAATCTTCCCTGATAAATTTATCTCACTGTCTTACCTCCAAATAGACATTTATCTGAAGGTTAGATATGTCACAGTGTCTATGCTTTATCAGAGCGCAGCTTTCACAATGCTGATGACTTCACAATAGCCTTGTCCTACTATGATGCTAGCTGCTGAATTGAAACAGCAACAGTTAACTCAACACAAACAGCTGACTTAACTGGTAATAACTTATAATAACTGGTCAGCAATTTCTCCCAATGTACTGACCAGGTTGATATTTTCCATAACAACCAGCTGGTTGTTATGACATTCATGAGCCATGCCAGTCAAACTATGCAGCTGCCTCATTGGCCAACATTCTGTTTGTGGGCGGGGCCAAACAGTCTCACAAACTGCTGGAGAAAAATTGCTGGTCTGTTATTATAAAAAATAAAAGATGGGAGAGTTTTTCATATGAGAATTTAATGCACACCCTCATTGTGGGATGCTTTGATAAACCCCTCGGGCTTCGCCCTTGGGGTTTATGTAGCATCCCACAACTCGGGTGTGCATTAAATTATCATATCAAACCCTTCCCCATCCGTTATTCTCTATATAAACTGATGTATGAATCAAATACACAGTGGCCTTGCTCAAAATGCACAACATATCTAAATTTATGAGGGAGCAGGACTGTCAAACTCACTCATGGCTCTGCCACTTGTGAGTTACAGTCCTCCACCTCCCTCACTCTTGAAGATAAATTGCATATTTTAAGTAAGGCCATTGTATATCCCCTATATCTGTTCCAGTGAGCCCCTGGTCAGGATGCACATTACCCGTGTAAATGTAATTCCCATTGTTAACATGGAGCAAAACCGAAAAGATCTCTTCTTCCATGTGCAGTAGAAGAGTCAAGAAAGAGAGGAATCTGCAGTACTTGCAGGTTTGTTCTTTTCCTTTTACAGAACATTGTAGATTCCTCAGATGATATTCTAGTTGTGTGGCCACCTGTGTGATGCTGTACTTGATGTAATCTCAGTAGTTTCCTGGCTAATTCAGCTGCAGAATTGGCTTGAGTATATATTTTTGTAGTGTATAGCAGAGCATTGTTCTGTATAGAATTTCATCCATTTCAAGATGCTATTGCACCACAGTTCAAAGGTCATGAAATTTGATTGTACCCTTCTGAGCTACAACAGCATTTTGAAACTTACGGAGACTACGCAAGTCAGTTTTGTTCTGAAAGCAAAAGAAGCGCCATGCGTGCATTTCAAATACTATACACTATAAAAAAAATACAGGATGAGTAACTTTATGCACAACCAGTGGAAACTTTGCTCTCTAGGTCAGAGGGAATCAGAACCCCTCTGTGGCAGAACACACTGGTTATGTGCACTTGCCCATCCAGTATTCTCTATATATTACCGCTTGTTTCTGTTTTAATAAAGTTTAATTTCAGTAGTTCTTCTCTTGCAGGCAATGCCTAGAACTTAGTAGGGAGCATTCTTGTTGCCACTGTGATTTAGTATAAAACACAGACAGCACTGAAGGTACAGCAGAATGCTTTATTTTCAAAACTAACTTCACATGCATAAGAAGTCTTCTACCATGTCTTTCCTGCTCCAATGTTTAGGTCTCCTTGTGCTAATAAGAGCTTTCCATCGTCTATGCTAATTATCTTAACAGATGAGCTCTGTGAAAATCCAGTTCTGCAATTCACAGACCTCAGAGAACTTTTTATTACATTATTGTGTTTTAATGCTTACGTATACTGTAGTTACTCTAATGTGGTCATTTGCTAAATGTTTCCCTGTAGCATCCTTTTATCAAAACTATTGACTATGCTCATCACCCTTTTAACAAGGAATAGATTTATTTGCAGCTCTTCTCTCCCTCAAACATGAACCCCGAAGAGAAGGCTAACAGAAACAAATTCTCCTCTTCCATTTTTGCTCCTTATCTGTTTTTTTTTTCAGTCTTCTGGTTTTCCCAGTTTTTCACTTTCCTCTTTTTTTCTCTCTCCCTAAATTTTTTCTCCTATCTCAAGCCACTCCCCTCTTGAATTTTGTATTTCATTATGTATTTATTATCTAAAAACAAACACTGAATGTTGATTTTTTTTCTGCTTTCTATTCATGCTCCCTTCTTTCTCCAGCCTCTGATTTCCATAGTTCACCAAGGTCTACCCGATCCCGGCCCCCCTGTTACTTGCAGCCACTGTCCTCCATCGAACCTCAGATTGCCTCCAGGGCAGAGTCAAAGGGGATTTACCCCCAAACATCTTGTCACCAGGTGGTGTTAAGGCAGGGGGTATCTACAGCAAACTTATTAGCACTCCTATCCAGTGCTGCTTTTAAGGCCCATAAACTGCAGAAACAAATTTACTTAGGTTTCTGTTGTACTGCAGATTTGATCTATTCAATGATGCAAAGATGTAAACTTGTGCAGATTAACATTCAGTGCAAAGTGCTGGTGTGCCTACCAGCTGGATTGTAACTTGGAAATGGCTACAGTTCACAGCAATCCAGTAAAGTTTCAATGGATAACGATCCAATGGATCATAAGTCACAACTACAGCTCCATTTGTGGCAGCACAGTGATTAGATTCTGATGTCCACATACAACATAGGCAGCAGCAACAAAGTTCAAGCAATTCAAAATTGTCCCTAATATGCCATATTACAGAGCCACGGATAAACACTTCCCTATGCATTGATTTAAATAAAATTACTAAGCCATACATTTAACAAAAGCAGACTAACACATATACGTACACACCCACACACACACATACACACCCTTAAAAGGCCCTCACTCCCAGTCACACTCACTGAACCAGCAGTCTGAAACACAGATCTAAAAAAAGTCAATAATGAAATGTCAGCAGTACAGTAAAAGATCCCGTCTGGCTGTAGCTTCCATGTACGTCCCCATTCCACATGCCTGCTTCCATTGGCAGCACAGCAGATGGCATTAACTAGGCCATGTTCCCCTTCTTGAGATCGGTCAGGTCTCGGTGTTGAATGAGAGACCATTCACAAACTCCATGGCTGCCACGCCACATTTTAACAAATAAATCAAAAGAAAAGGGCTCACCTGATTGCACAGCCTCTGGAATACACTTGCTATGCCAATAACCTGGGTGTGTACACCAAGCCTGGGTCATTAATACAGGTGGACAGAAGGTGGGTGAAGCATCTAACTAGATGTTCTCCATCCCAGGGAGGGGACAGGTAAGGGGCAGGTTACCTCAGAACTCAACTATCCCCTGGTGGCCCAGGGTAGCAAAGGTAAGCCACAATATCAGATCAAAGGCAGTAGGAGGCATTGACTGGTCCCTGTGGTAACACATCTCAGAAAGAAAACAAAAAGAAAAGAAACAGGCTTATGAATGAAGGAAAGGAGGGAGAGGGGGGACATGATAGAAACTTTCAAGTATCTCAAGGGAATTAACAAGGTACAAGAGGGCAGTATCTTTCAGAAGATGAGATCTGCAAGAGCAAGGGGGCACAATTTGAAGATAGAGGGGGACGGCTCAGAGGTAATGTTAGAAAGTATTTTTTCACACAGAGAGTTGTGGATGCATGGAATAGCCTTCCAGAGTAGGTTGTGGAGTCAGGAACAGTGGGAGAATTCAAGAATGCATGGGACAGGCATAAAGTAATTCTAGTGGGGGGCAGGAGGAAGTAAGCTGTTGATTAACTAGAATCTGCAGCTTATCCATCAGGTAGGGGAAATGGGCAAACTGGGTGGGCCAAGTGGTCCTTATCTGCCATCAAATTCTATGTTTGTATGTTTCTATGTTTCTACACTTGTTAGTTCCATCCTCCGTGCCTGGGTGGGACACTGTATAAGTACTGCAGAGGGGGGAGGAGCTCCCTGAAGGCTTCAACAATAGGGTTAAGCTGCGTGGGTCTTCCATGGCTAGTTAAGGGGAATGCAAGGCATGGGAGGTTCCCTTACTTGAGAGGCCTGACCTGAGGATGTAACAATGTAAATAAAATTGACTTAAATATATTATTAATTAAAATATCTCTGGAAATAATTCTGGGGGCACCAGATGTTTGTGTGACCTTTCTCCCTCCCAATGGAGTCAATAGTGACTGTGCCACTTTCACCTACTGTAGGTCATCATCAAAGATTCTGTCTATTTTCAAAGCATTAATTCCCAGCCTTTACTTACTCTGGGTTTTTTCCATTGCTTCACTTACTCTGCTTTTTCCACTGCTTCAGCTGAAGTTGTAATTTTACAGCACAGGGTCAGAGACTGTGATTTGCCTAGCATTGTAGTCTATCTTCTATAGATTCCTTTCTCTTATAAAAACATCAGCTTGAGAATAGTATTGTGAGGATGCAAATAATACTTACAATCCCTCCTGTTGGAAATCTCATTCAACAGAGTTATTTCTTCAAGCGATTTCAGTTAGAAGTCTTATCTTAGATTTTTAATGATCATTAGAACTGTAACTATAAACCGGATTTTTGGGGGTGGGAGGGACTTCCCATTATATGAGGGTGAGTTGGGCAGAATCCTTATTTGCGGATACCTCATGGGATGTAAGGGGGGGGGCTAGATGTTGGGGAACATTCTAAAGTCAAAGCAACACACAGATTTCCCTTGCCACTCCATGTTCCCTAGAGCGTGTAAAGTACAAAACGGTTCTTGCTCACCTCCACTTCAGTGTTACCAAGGCAGTTGCCACTATGGAGCATTAAAGCGCTTACAGGTGCAGTAGTGCTGCACTTTTACTTTGATATCTCAGTAGCTTCAGGTCCAACGTGGAACAGAGGTGCACACATTCTTTTGAGTGCCCTGTGGAGGACACATTTTCAATCATGAAGCATTAGTCAAAACAAGCAGCAAAGTCCAGAAAACAAATGGTTTGCATGATGGGATGTGAGGCTCATCAGGGAACCTAGCATATGGGGGGGGGGATCCCAATTGGGGATCAGGGACCACAATATCACATAGTTAGAGGTGATCCTGTGAACCAGTAAGCAGTCTTCTATGGCTGACATGCCAGAAACATAGAAACATAGAATTTGTAAGCAGATAAGGACCACTTAGCCCACCCATTCTGCCAGTTTTGTCCCTGCCTATACTGTCACTTCAGACCCTACCAGATCTCTGGTTACTCCCCTCCACAACCACCACTTTCCTAACAAGATTCTTTTACTAACATACTAAAACGCCAGCAGAATAGGCCTAATGGACTTTCGCATCTGCTCGTTTGGTCAGCTCCTATCCTGGGAGCTGACCTTGCTGCCCCCTTCGCCTTCTCTGGCTTCTCCCTTCCCAGTTCTGAATATTCTCGCTGCATTGGATTTTGCTTCCAGAACCCTTCCTCTGTACCTGTCCCACCCCCTCTTGAACCCCTCCACCATCTCTGCCTCCACCAGCCCCCTAGGCAGCACATTCAATGGCTCCACCACCCTCTCAGTGAAGTAGCACCTCCTCCTTTCTCCCCTGAATCTTCACCCCTCCAGCTTCCACCCATGCCTTCTAGTGGTCCCCTCCTCCTTCCTTCAAAGCACCCTGACTGTTTCTCCCCTATTTACCCCCTTCATGTACCTGAAGACCTCTATCATGTCCTTTTCTCTTCCAATGTGTACATATTTAACTCTTCGAGCCTCTCCTCATAGGTCCTGTCCCCCAAGCCCCAAATCATTATAGTTGCCCTCCTCTGGACACTCTCCAGGAGTTTAATGTCCCTCCTTAAGTGTGGCCTCCAAAACTGCACGCAGTACTCGAGGTGCGGCCTCACCAAGCAGTTATACAGACGGAGTATCACTTCCCTCCTTCTGGAGGTGATCCCCCTAGCGATGCATCCCAGCATCCTGTTGGCCTTGGCTGCTGCCCTCCTACAAGTCTCCGAGTTGTTCATCTTGACATCCACCACCACCCCCAGGTCCTTCTCAGCCATCGAGACTTGTAGCATTTGCCCCCCCAGGGTGTACACTTGGCCCGGGTTTCTGGACCCCAGAAGCAGTACCTTGCATTTCCCGGCATTGAACCTCAGCTTCCACTTTCTAGACCATCTTTCCAAAGCCTCCAGGTCCCCTGTAGGCCACCCTCCCTCCCCATCCACCACGCCCCAGTTTTGAGTCATCCGCAAAGAGACTCATCTCACTCCTGATACCTGTCCTTATGTCAGAGACATGGGTGTTGAACAGGAGGGACCCAAGGACTGATCCCTGTGGGACCCCACTAATGACCCTCCTTGGGGATGAGACTATCCCACCAACTATCTGGTCCAGGAGCCAATTTCCTATCCATCTGATCATCTGGTTCCCCACCCCCATTTCTCCCAGCTTATCCAACAGGCCAATGTGAGGAACAGAGTCAAATGCCTTGCTGAAGTCTAGAAAGAGGATGTCCACTGGTCTACCCAGGTCCAAGGCACTCGTCACCCAGTCATATAACTCCACAAAGTTTTTCTGACACGATTTCCCTGGGATGAATCCATGCTGTCTATCGTCCAGGCACCCTGACTTTTCCAGCTCCCTCCCAGCCTCTTCTTGACAATGCCCTCCATCACCTTGCCCACCACCAATGTCAGGCTGATAGGCCTGTAGTTCCCTGCCACTTCCCTTGATCCCCCCTTGTGGATAGGCACTATATGCGCCACCTTCCAGTCCTGGGGCACCCACCCTGTCCTCAGAGAGATGGTAAAAAGCTCCGCCAGTGGTTTTGCCAGGACATCCGCAAGTTCCTTCAGCACTCTGGGATGTAATTTATCCGGGCCTGGTGCTTTCTCCATTTTAAGGGACCTGAGGGCTTCCCTCACTCTCTCTGCTGTGATTTTGTGCCTATCCCATGCATGCTTGAAGTTCACCTTTGTTTCCACCCCATTTAGCGATCCAGCACTCTTTCAGAGAAGAAGTTCTTCCTTACATCCTTCCTGAATTCCCTATTCCAGCTTCACTGCATGCCCATTTGTTCTCATGCTCCTTGTATAGAAACATGGCAACATAGAATTTGGTGACATAAGGACCGCTTGGCCCCCCCCTAGTGTGCCTATCTACAATATGTATATATACATAGACTCTGCTTGATCTCCAGCTTTACTCTTCTTTTCTAACCAGTAAGGTTCCCTTATGCCAGTCCCATCCATTCTTGAATCCCGTTACAGTTTTAACCCCCACGGCCTCTGCTGGGAGTCTGTTTCATGCATCCACCACTCTTTCTGTGAAGAAGTGCTTTCTCATGTTTCTTCTGAGTCTACTCCCTACAGCTTTGTAGAATGACCCCTTGTTCTTGAACATCTTTTTTCTGAAAATGCTTCCCTCTTGTACCTTATTAATACCCATGAGGTATTTGAAAGTCTCTATCATATGCTTCCTTTCATTCCTTTCCATCAGGGAGTACATATTGAGGTCCTTTAGTCTCCCCTCATACAGCTTTTGGTGTAGACCCTGCACCATTTTAGTTGCTGTCCTCTGAACCACCTCTACTCTGTCAATGTCCTTCCAGACATGTGGTCTCCAGAACTGGACACAGTACTCTAGATGAGGTCTCACCAATGATTTTACAGCGGTATCACCACCTCCCTCTTTCTGCTGGAGATACCGCTCCCTATGCACCCTAGCATCCTACTAGTTCTCTCTACTATCTTGTCTCACTGTTTGGCAACATTTGGTCATCACATATGAATACCCCAAGGTCTGTTTTCCTGTTTGGTGGTCGTCAGTACCACTCCCAAATCTTGTACTCTGCCCATGGGTTTCTGTGCCCTATGTGCATGATTTTGCACTTCTTCGCATTTAAATTTAGTTGCCACACGCTTGTCCACTCCTCAAGCTTTCCTAAATCCCTCAACATTTTTTCCACACACACCCTCCCCCCCCCCAGAGTGTCTACCCTGCTACAGATCTTTGTGTAATCTGTGAAAAGGAATACCTTCCCTTCTCACCCTTCTGCAATGTTGCTAATCAAAGACATTAAAGAGGACCAGTCCCAGTACTGATCCTTGTGGCACCACACTGGTCACCCTCCCTTCCTCGGAGTGAGCTCCGTTTACCACCACCCTGTGCTATCTATCCCCCTTCTTATTAAAAATACTCCCCCTCCTATACCTTATTCACCCCAGTGAGGAACTTATAGGTGTGTATCATGCTCCTCTCTTCCAGAGTATACCTATTGAGATCTCACTGTCTCTCCCATAGGGCTTACGATGCAACCCCTGCACTATTTTAATTGACTTCCTCTGGACAGCCTCTACCTGTCTATGTCCTTTCTGAGATGTGGTCTCCAGAACTGGACACAGTACTTCAGATGGGGTCTCACCAGTGACTGATGCAGTGGTAACACCAACTCTCTCCTTCTGCTGGTGACTCTTCTCCCGATGCACTGTAGCATCTGGCTAGCGCAACCTACTGCCTTGTCACACTGCTCTGACAGCTTGAGGTCATCAGATATGATAACCCCAAGGTCCCCTTCCTTTTTACTGACCATCAATACCTCTTCCCTCATTTTATACACTGCCCCTGGGTTTCTATGCCTTAGCTGCATGAGTCTGCACTTTTTTGCATTGAAACCTAGCTGCCATACCCTCGTCAACTTCTTGAATTTTCTCAGTTCTCTACTTATGCTCTCCACCCCCTCTGGAGTATCTATCCTATTGCAGATTTTGGTGTTATCTGCCAAGAGGCATACCTTCCCTTCCAGCTCTTCTGCAATGTTGCTTATGAAGGGATTGAAGAGGACTAGTACCAGTACTGAGCCCTAAGGTACCCCACTAGTCACCTTCCCCTCATTAGAGTGTATGCCACTTACCACCATCCTCTGCTGCCTATTCATCAACCAGTTCCATACTCAGTTTGCCACCATGGGTCTCACTCCCAGACTGTCCAGTTTCCATATAAGCCTCATATGTGGTACAGTGTTGAAAGCCTTGCTGAAGTCTAAATAGGCTACATCCACCGCACAACCCTGACCTATAGCTAGACATCAGGAGGGGGGATTACAACCATATGAGAGATATTGTGCCAGACAAGCTAGCTAGAGTAGACAGCTTCAGGGACAGGGAGAAAGATGAGAGGTTATGAAAGGGGTCATTCTCCTGGCACAAAAAACATACACAAGATCAGTTAGCAAAAGAAACACATATAACAGACCAATATGGTTCTCTGAAATGATCAGGAAGGCACTGATGACTAAAAAGAAAGCCTTTAAAAAGTACAAAGAGAAATGTGGGGGGAGGAGAATAGAATGAGTAGCAGGAGAAAACTAGAGAGGCCAAGGGGAAAGTCAGGCTAATAAAGGCAGCCACAGAGCTGTGTATTGCAGAGGGGGCCAAGGGAGGGGAAAACACTTCTTTAGGTGCAGTATAAAAGAAAAAAGAAAGACAGGAGAGGGAATTGTCAGACTAATAGAGGGGGCAGGGTAATAGAGAGCAGACAGAAAGCAACTGTGCTAAATGATTAATTCTGCTCAGTAGTCACTAGGGAGAATTGTGGGTTAGTGTGTCCTTGCCAGAGTGTGGCATAAAGACAGCAAATAGAGGGGTCCCAAAAATGAAACTGCAGAAATTTACTGGCAAAAGAGTCAAAAACAGGCTAGCAGCCCTGAAGGTAAACAAGGCCCTGGGACCAGATGAGATCTTCTGAGGGTGCTAGGGAAACTGGCATTGGTGTTAGACAAACCCCTAGTGTGCTATTCAGTAGCTCTAAGCAGCAAGGGATGGTTTCCAGGAACCGGAGAATGGCAGACATGGTTCCACTACACAAGAAAGAGGACAAGAGCAGCTGGGAAATTTTAGGCCTGTCAGCCTCACCTCTGTGGAGGGGAACTGATGTATACACTAGTCAAAGAAGATCTACTGGAATATCTGGAGAACAGACTTCAGTATAGTACTTAATACGGATTCATGACAGGGAGGTGTTGTCAGACCAGCCTGTTAGCATTCTTTGACTGGGTGACCAAGGTAATTGACAAGTGCCATCCAGTAGATTTGCTCTTTTTTAACTTCAGCAAGGCATTTAACATGGTGCTACATCGAAACCTGCTGAAGAAGATAGGGGCTCTTGGAAGCTAAGGAACTTGTAATGGGGTTAGGGAGTTCAACCAATGTTTGACAAAGCACTGCGAGCTTGTGGCATGAAGCACTAGGGTTCCAGTGAAGCCTCCTGAGGGCATTACATCCACTCATTACGCTTGTTTCTGCACTTTATATTTACAATAAAGCATTGGAAACTTTGCACAGCAAAATGGACTTTACCAGTATACTCTTTTAAGGAGTCAAGGATCCTGTCTTGTTTTGTTTCAAAAGTGGATCTGCTGCAAAACCATTGAGTCAGTGGTCCTTTTACCTTGGGTAGGGAGTTGGTTGGACTGGAGGCAGCACATACAGTAGTGTCAGTGTCAGTGGCTCAGCAGGTAGCAGCCTCGCCTCTAAGGCCGGGAGATCAGAAAGCTATGGGTTCTATCCCCACACCAGGCACTTGGGTTAAATCCCAATGCTGACATTCTAGTTCAGCAAAAGGGGGGTGCTGCACTCCTGAGGTGCCATCTTTCGGATGAGACATTAAACTGACGTCCCATGTTCAGGTGGATGTTATAGTTCCTATGGCACTTCTCGAAAAGAGTAGGGAAATTTTTTATTATTACTTTCAACAACAAATGATAACAAACACCCACCCCACTAGAAGAGCAGGGGAATCTTTTATTATAACTTCACTAATCAAATAAATCCAAAATCCAGTAAAACGTAGTAATCCAAGCATCCCCATACTGTCCCTCTCCTAAGAGAAAAACAATAGATATGCAGAATCTTCAACCTGTGTCTAACCAGTCAATATTGTCCTACCACTGTTTACATAAAATCGGTGGTACTGTATGCTTTTCGGTTGTTTTAAATACTATCAAAGCCTTATGTATAATCCAAAACAGTTGTTCTGGTGTCACATAATGTTGTCTTAAAGACCATTGACATCTAATGTGCCATATATGTTATTTAAGAAAAATAAGAATTAAGTATATGGTCTCCGCATTATATTTCTGCCATTCCCAGGGTAATATCCCTAAGAATAAAATATCCAGGGTTAATAATGTAAAGGGAGAATGAAGCCAATATTTATATACCTGGACCCAAAATTGTAAAATAAATGGACATTCAAAGTATAAATGAACCATGGATTCCATCTGGTTCATACAAAAATTATGTATTGGGCACATCCTGTCTCCCACTTCTTTGTGCTTCAGATTACTCTTTACATTTAACTTACAGTGAGTGCAAAACCAGAGAACACCCCACATAAATATTGGTGTCCTAGACTGTCTTAACATTTTCTCTATTTGTTTTATCTCTATTTCTGTTTTAGTTCAAAAATGTGTTTTTTCCCAAAAATCTTTATAATAACAAATTGTACATCTCCTTCCAAGGTAGGCATAATCCTTCTGATTTAGTTAAACACCATAATTTTAATTTTCCTAAACAATATTGCTGGTAATCTGGTAGCCCAATAATGGACTTTTGTATGGGGATTCCCTTGTTCATTTCCTTGGAGTGTATCCAAGGCCCTAGAAGATCTAGAACCCAAGAAACCCAAAGATTTTCTTTCTTTTGTAAAAGAGGTTTTATATAGTTTTGAAAAAAAATACTAAAATAGAATAAAAACGGATTAATCATCCCTAAACCACCTTTGGCTGTGGGCAGGTATGTCACTCCTCTCTTAATTGGGTTAAGGCAGCTGCCCCAAATACCCTGGAAAAAACACTATAAACCCTGTTTCTAGTTGTTTTCGAAGCATAAAAACTGCACCTAAAAATATAGAAACATACTCAGCAAAAAGGTTTTCAACATGTAAACTCTCTCTTTTTTTTGAGAGAGTAACCACTTATTCCAATGAGATATTGTACTTTTCTTTGAACCTTGGAAAGTAGTGCATCCCAATTTACATAACCCATATCATCATGTCCAAAATAGACTCCCAATATTCTACAGTGGGAAAAAGAAATTGGTATATCTAGTAGTGATTGCTGCTGTCCATTTACTGATCCTATGGAAATGCGCTTACTTTTTTCAGAATTTACTCTAGAGTCTGCTTCCTGGGTGAAGTTATGCAACATCATTCCCAGCACTCCACCACAGGTAAAATCTGCCAAGGTAAAACATAAATCATCGGCATATACTATATACTTAATCTCCCTATCATCACTAGACATAGATAAACCTTGAATGTTGATGTCCAAAGTCACTTTGTGCAACAGTGGTTCCAAAGTTAATATGTATAACATAAGGCTCAAAGGACAGCCTTGTCTAACCTCTCTCGGCACTGTACATGAAGAACCTAACCACCCATTAATGTATGGAATCGTTAAAGCAGTATCATAACACATTTTGATACATCTTATAAAACGTGGGGGAAACATTTAAATTTATGTAAACATTTCCATAAATAACAGTGTGCCACTCTGTCAAAAGCTTTTGCCTGATCCAAACTGACCAACAAAAACTATCAACTCCTCTGAATGTCCCTTTTCCATAATTTCCCTTATTAAAATCAGCTCATCCATAATCTGTCTCCCTGGAACCGAACAAAACCGTATGGGAAGAATGATGTCCTAAAGGACTATACTCATTCTGGTACTGAGAAGTTTGGTGAGAATTGTCAAGTCCGTATTTAATAAGGAGATAGGTCTCCAATTTTTCAAAGCATCCCTGTCTCCGTTTTCAAACAACAAAATTAGTAGATCTATAATCATAGTATTTGGGATATGATTAAGGTGGAGACATTCGTTGTATACCTGGACCAATTCTGTCCCCAAGTAATGTATTCAGCAAGCCATCTTCTTCTGGTGCTTTTCCTGTTGGCAGATTTGTAATTACAGCTGCCATTTCCTGACCCATAATAGGGGCAGTTAATGAAAGAAAATATTGTTCTGGAACAGGTGGGAGACTAGCATCTCTCAACCAGTCCTCCAGTTGTTCCTCTTGTGCATCAGGATCTGCTGCAAACATAGTTGAAATATAACATTCTATTTCCTTTAAAATATCAGTATTATTCATTAAGGTAGTCCCATCGTCCTTTTTATTTGTTTTATATCTTTCTGTTTTCTCTGAGTATTACAGCTATCAAAGGGGTTTGTGAAAGCATGTTTCCCCTGAGTCACAAATCTTTGTTCTCTCTCCAGTGATTTCATTCTGTCATACTGGAGTTGTGTCATTTCTGTCTTAAGTGATGCTATTTAGTCTTGATAAATTCCAACCCCTGTCGTCTGCAAAGTCTGAAGATAAATTAGTTGTTCCCTTAACTCGCAGTATCTATCTTTTTTTGTTTCCCCATAATTTTCCCTATTTTTTGAAAATAGTTCCTTATGTGTTTTTTACTGTCCTCCCCCCATGTACAATATGAGTCATATAAAAAGGAAACAGATCGTCTAGCTTCCAAAACAAAAAGGAACCCTTACAGAACTTCTGGATTATCTAGCAGGGATAAATGCAATTTCCAGTAACCTGGACCCTTCGTTGTATCATGAAAATTTGATACAGTCATAGTTAATAATCCATGGTCCGAGGTGGCTACAATTTGAACCTTTTGGTGTTTAAAAGTCAAAGTCAGGGTTATAAAAAAATAATCTATATGCGTAGCCTTTCTTTCTTGAAAAAAAGTCTGGGGACTGTCCTGTGTCACTTTACTAAACATATCCTGAAGCCCAGTTTGTGCTAATAAGGTATTCAAAAACTCTGTGTCACAAAAAGTATTTTCTATTTTACCTGTTTTATCAGAGGAACATCTGCTGATATTAAAATCTCCCCCAAAGATAATATTCTTGCTAATATATAAGTAAGGTCTGATCAATTTTAATAAGTCGATACGTAGTGATTTGTCCTATAGGGCATATAGATTAATGAGACTAAAATCAACTCCCTGCACTTAAATATCCAGCAACATAGCTCTACCTGGGGAAATATCAACAACATGTGAGACAGTGAACTCTGAAATTGAAAAACATATACCAATACCACAACACAAACCCTTCCCTCCCGACCAAAAACAAGGGTCCCAGAGCCATGCAGTTGAAGCAGTCTCAAAATCATGCACATCGTACAATCTGGTATCCTGAAAAAAGCAATACTGGTCCTACAATCTGCAAATAAAGCAAAAGTAGCCAAACATTTTCTCTCTGCTCGAATACTATTAACATTGAGACTTGCAAAGTTCTGATCATAGGACCGTAGGTCTGGAAGCAAAGTGTTAAGTCATAGTTTTTTTTTTTCCCCAGAGCTTTTTTGTAAACCTGTTTTAGGGCCGATATTTTTTTTTTTGTTTGGAGCTTTCACAGGGTCACAGAGGAATCCAAATCTAATGTGACATCCTTCTGTAAAGAAGTATGGGCTGTTGTATCAGAGTCCATCTCTTCCTCCATATGTAAAACCTCAAAAGGATTGAATAAAGGAATTCCTCCTTCCTGTGTGTCCGACTGGGCTATCAGAGGAGGTTTCTTTCTTCTGTGTGGGAGTGTTTGGAAGTCTGTGGGGGGCACAGGTGGAGGTGGCATTGAGGTGGAAACTTCGGGCTCCTTTAGAGGGACGTCTTTCCAGGAACCAGCCCTGCTGCTGATTCGGTAATAGCATTTGTCCAAACTGAATCTAGAACAACCAGATTTTCAGAAAAATGGGATGATCACCCCTAGTCAACATCTGCATACATTTGCTTAGAATAAGGAAATCTTCTAGGGTGATGCTCAGGTGGGACTTGAGGGTAGGACCTGGTCATTACAGCCCTAGTAGCTTTGAACAGATAATACTCTTGAACTCCAAAATCAGCATCTTCGGTATTATGAGACGCTTTTGGGCCATCAGTAAAAGTATGACCTTCTTCACTGCAAAGGGTGCATTTCAGGGGTTTGCTATAATGGAAACCTGAGTGACATGGTTTCCAACAGTATGTACACTGGATAACAGTACAGGAGGTGCTAGTATGCCTTGCAGACCCACAGCGGTAGCTACCACTTTCACGATCCTGCGGCCACGACTGGAGAAGTCAGCCGGCTACGTGCCCTTCAGCCTACCCAACTGGGAGCCCTACAAGCTGGCTCCATGAGCCCCTTATCAGGCTACCGCTTCCACAAAATCCTGCAGCTGTGGCTGGAGAAGCCAGCCGGCTGTGCGCCCTTCAGCCTGCCCGACTGGGAGCCCTACAAGCCAGGTAAGCTAAGTCACAGCCTTGGGGAACAGCTTGGAGCCTTGATTAGCCAGTGACATGCTGAGAATCCCTCTGATTGGTTACTGCTGCACGGCTTTCCCTGTGATTGGCCGCCTGGAGACTCTGCTCTCTGCAGCTCTTTCCCAAATGACTGTCTCATTTTTTGGCGCCTCTCCTTACACTGCTGTAACCACCTCTGAAATGTTTTTGTGGATGTTATATTGGGATTGCACATTGTTGTAGAACTGCTAATTTGTGGGACAACAATATTGTTAATCTGCTTAAACCTTGACAGCACCTCTGTCTCTCTCCCTAACCCTCCTGCAGATACCTCTCTCTCTCTTCCCCACCCCCCAGTTCAACCTGCTAATTTCTTCAAACTAACTTCTCCCTGGGCTAAACGGCGCTGATCCAAATTGCATAGCCACCTGGTTCCTTGTCCATTCAGCCCCCCTCCTAATCTGTCTCCTTTCTCTACAAACTTACACCCCAACCCCCGATTTACTTCTTTTGTGCTCTACACTATCCTTCTGTACTGCCTGCCCATAACTAAACTTCCCATTCTGCTCTCTTGCAGATCCGTGAGCCCCTGATCAAGCTACCACTTCCATGATCCTGCAGCCGCAGCTGGAGAAGCCAGCTGGCTACGCGCCCTTCAGCCTGCCCGACTGGGAGCCCTACAAGCCGGGTAAGCTAAGTCACAGCCTCGGGGAACAGCTTGGAGCCTTGATTGGCCAGTGACATGCTGAGAATCCCTCCAATTGGTTACCGCTGCACGGCTTTCCTTGTGTTTGGCTGGCTGGAGACTCTGCTCTCTGCGGCTCTTTCCCAAATGACTCTCGTTTTTTGGTGCCTCTGCTTATGCTGCTTTAACCTCCTCTGAAATGTTATTGTGGATGTTATATTGGGATTGCACATTGTTGTAGAACTGTTAAATTGTGGGACAGCAATATTGTTAATCTGCTTATACCTTGACTGCACCTCTGTCTCTCTTCCTAACCATCCTGCAGATACCGCTCTCTCTTCCCCCCGCCAGTTCAATCTGCTATTTTCTTCAAACTAACTTCTCCCTGGGCTAAACGGCACCACTCCAAATTGCATAGCTGTCTGGTTCCTTGCCCATTCAGCCCTCCTCCTAATCTGTCTCCTTTCTCTACAAACTTGCACCCCTGCCCCCCATTTACTTCTTTTGTGCTCTACACTGTCCTTTTGTACTGCCTGCCCATAACTAAACCTCCTATTCTGCTCTCTTGCAGCTCCGTGAGCCCCGATCGGGCTACCGCTTCCACGATCCTGTGGCTGGAGAAGCCAGCCAACCGCGCGCCCTTCAGCCTGCCCAACTGGGAGCCCCACAAGCCAGGTAAGCTAAGTCACAGCCTCTCGGAGCAGCTTGGAGCCTTGATTGGCCAGTGGCACGCTGAGAATCCCTCTGATTGGTTACCCGCCACAAGGCTTTCCCTGTGACTGATCGCCTTGAGACTCTACTCTCCACGGCTCTTTCCCAAACAATTCTCTCATTTTTTGGTGCCTTGGCTTATGCTGCTCTAACCTCCTCTGAGATTTTCTCCTACACCACCCGCCCCAACCCCGGCCTCGGCCTCTATTAAATGCTCTTCCCCTGAGAGCAAGCCCAACCTACTTCATACTCATTGGACCAAGTACCATTAGTCATGCCTATTTTTCAGCCCCCTCACCCAGTTAGCCCTGCCTCTCAAAGTAATCTCACACAGATCATCCCTATCAACCTCGCACATACTGCCCCTTCTAGGACATAACTCCCTACTAAAAATGACATGTGGGGATATTCTTTTTGCTTAGTTGGCTCATCTTGCTAACCTATGCCCCAGTCAGAAGCCCAGTTACCAACCTGCATCATAGCCAAATCTCCTCCCAGGATGACCACCATGCTATGCCCTCTATTGATAGTCTATGGCAACACAAAGTGGGGATGACTCCCATGTGGTCTTGTCCATCCTCACATCAGGCGCTGACCAGAGAACACGTGAGAGAGTCTCTGAACCTATCAGCAAAAACAGTAATTTATGCCTTATATATAACAAATTTATTTATTCATTTGCTTTTGGTAACCGGGTAAGCACACTAGACAGAAGGTGCCAATTTTCAGGTGCGACATGGGAGAATCACAGGGTAATTACATAGAAGAAGATACATTGACAACAATTACATTCGGGAGCAGACATATTCCAACAATGAGACACAGCAGTAGTTACAGAGATAACAATTTGTCAGGTGCATACGGTACAGAATAACTTATCAATAGATACATTGACAACATTACAATCAGGAGCAGATATACTCCAACAGTGAGGCAGAGTAGTAGATACAGAGATAACATTTTGTCAGGTGCGTATGGTACAGAATAACCTAACAATCGGGAACCAGCACGTACTCCAAAATAGTGGGATGAACACAGGGGATTGTGAGAAGAAGCAATGGAATTGCATGTAGACAACCACAGGTTTCAAAACATACTGGCCCAGGGGCTACAGGGTGGTGTGAGACTTCTCCCAAGGTGAAGGACACAAAACGACAACTTAACTAGTAGAGTGCTGCACTGAGTCAGCAAGGGGGGCAGAGCTAGGTTGGGGTACCATAGCAGAAAAGGTTGTGGGGCTGGGCGATTAGGCCGCACACAGGCAGGTAGCAGCAGGTTTCAGGAAGTTCCAGAGGGAGGTTTTAAAGGTGGAGTAGGAGTGGGAGGCTCGAATTTGGGGGGGAAGGGAGTTCCACAGCTTAGGTGTGTGAGAGGCAAATGCCCTATCACCAGTGAGGGTGCGGGTCCTGGGGACCAGGCGGGTCTGGGACACACAGGACCTAAGGTGGTAGATGGGGAGGCATGTTTCAGGGGGAGGGCGAGCCAGGCAGGGGCGGATGTTCGGATAATGTTGTCGATGAAGTTGCCCATGGAGTATATCCGGAGTTTATCAGGGTGGAGCCAATCTAGACGGGAGTAGAGCTCACATTGGTGGGTAAGTCGGGGGGGCCGAGAGCGCAAAGCGGCATATGTTGTTATACGTGGTATCCCACTTGGCAAGGCATGAGGAGGAGGCAGAGGCAAAGGCAACAAGACCATAGGAAAGGGTGGGCAGTAGTACCCCCCTAGCTAAAGCCAGCCGAGTGGCGGGGGTGAGGCAGTCCTTAGCCCTATAAGCAAGGCCAAGTTTGTCATTTGTAGGATTGCAGATGTTCCTGATGTGCCCAGAGAGGTCCAGCTGGGGGTCAAGGGTGACTCTGAGGTACTTAGCAGAGTCAGTTGTAGGCAGTAGGGAGTTACAGGTACCAAGAATTTTAAGGGGCATCATGCAGGAGGAGATTTTAACCGCAGTGCCAAATAGCATTGCCTGGGTTTTCTTAAGGTTAACTACGAGTTTGTGCCCTTCCAGCCATTCTCTGATTCGGGAGAAGTCAGAGTTGAGTTGGGCATTGATGTTGGTAATATCGTGGGAGCTGGTTAATAGGACGAGGTCATCCACATACATAGTAAGGTGCCCTTCGGTAGCAGTGAAGGGTAAGCCATTGACAAACAGAGAGAACAGGATCGGTCCAAGGACAGATCCTTGCGGTACCCCACTGGATATGGGCAAGAGGGGCGAGAGGGTACGACTGAAGCAGGTGAGTTGCTTCCTGTCCCCAAGGTAGCTGGAAAACCAGGTGAGGGAACAGCAGGAGAAGCCGAGGGTGTGGAGTGTGCTGAGGAGGAGGAGATGATCTACAATGTCAAAGGCTTTGGACAGGTCCACAAATATGGCCCCCGTGAGCTTTCCCTGATCGGTAGCGGTCCTGATCCTTGTTGTAATTTCGGCTAGTGCTGTAGAGGTGCTGTGGTTTTTACGGAAGCCATGCTGACATGGGGAAAGGACATTATATTCCTGGATGTAGTAGAGAAGCAGTGACACAACTGCTTTTTCCAGCAGTTTGCATGCAGCTGAGAGTATGGCGATAGGACGATAATTGTTAATGTCCTTAGGGTCACCATTTTTCAGTACAGGGACAACCCTGGCAATTTTCCATAAGTCGGGGATGACCCCTGTTATGAGCAAGGTGTTGAATATGTGGGCGAGTGGCCTGGCAATATGGGGAGCCCCCAGGCTGAGAAGCCTGGCTCGAGGCCATCGTGACCCGCCCCCGCATGGTGGGAGAGACCGACAAGGAGAGCCTGGGTCACCCTCACAGTGATCTTCTTGAGGTAGAAGGGTGGGCGGGGAGACTGGGGGCTGGAGCCGAGGACTGGGGCAGCTGGCAGTGGGAAGGGGGGACGGCAGGTCAGTGAAGAGGCAGTTGAAGGAGGAGGCAATGGTTAGGGAGTTATTGCAGTTTGCCTCACCTATTGTCATGTCAGTAACTTGAGTTTTGGTCGAGCCACTGACTAGGTTTTTTATGTTCACCCAGAAATGTCTGGGGTCGCGTGCGGTGGCAACCAGTGCAGAGCTACAGTACTGGCTTTTCGCAGAATGTATAGCCCTCTTGCAGGAGTTTCTAAGCTGACGGTACTCCTGGAGGTCCGTTTGGTTGCACGATGCCCTATATTTTGACCAGGCCTTATCACGCTGCTTCATGAGAGATAGGAGCTCGCTATGAAGCCATTTGGTGACCGAGCCTCGGACATACCTCTTGGAAAGGGGAACATGCCTGTTCTGAAGCGGCGCAAATGCCACGAGGAAGAGGTCAAGGGCTGTAACGGGGTCTGGCGTAGCCATGACGTGGTTCCAAGACACTCCCTGTAGGTCCTTGAGGTACGTGGGGGATTGAGAATTTCGAGTAGTCCCTCATAGTTACCACTCGGCAGGGGACCCTGAGCGGGTTTGAGCCCCAAATGCAGAATACCGGTGAGTAGTCTGAGATGGACTCAGGAAGGAGTCCTGACTTAACAATTTTGTCCAGACGGTTGCACAGGATCCAGTCAATGAGTGACCCCTTGTCCCCACGATTGGAGAGCCGGGTGGGTTCCACAATGACCTGACTGACGGAGAGGCCGGAGAGTAATGGTTCATACAACTTGGCGTGGGGTCCCAACCAGTTACGGTTAAGGTCACCTAGTAGGAGAAGCTCGCTGGAGCCCACCTTCTCCTGGAGTAACTCCAGTAGTGACGACAAACCCTGCAGACCCCCCTTGGGAGGGTTATATGCACACACTATGTGCACCTTTTTGGTGTTACCAAGGAGAAGGAGTAAGTGGAGAAACTCATAGTGCGAGGTTCCAAGGGTTTGGTGTGACACAATGGAAATGTTTAGGTGTACCTTAAAGTATATAAGTACACCTCCACCTCTTTTGTTACCAGCCCTGTCGAATCTTGCCATGCCGTAGCCCTGGAGAGAGCAAGCTGAATCAGGGGTGTGGGGTTTGAGCCACGTTTCGGTAATGCACAGGACGTCAGGTTTGTAGTAGGCAGCCCAAGCAGTTAGCTCCACCAGATTCTGGAGTAGGCTACAGATGTTCAGGAGGGCTAATTTTAACCCCTTAGCCATCCCCCAGGAGGGGGGGGCAGTAGGGGACTGGGTGCGATGAGGGACCTAGGCTGCTGGCGGATGGGCCAGCTTTGGGAGGGGGCCATGCTTCAGAGGGTAGGTTGCCCTAGCACAGCAGGTCCCTGGATAGAAGGGCAGATGGGGTGTGTAGAGAGGGATGGGGGTGAGTGAAAGCGAAACAGGGGAGGGTCTTGGGCTGGGTAGCAAGAGACTGTGGGTTTAGAGCAACAGGAGTAGGAGTCAGGGGTTGGGGGAATCAACTACAGGAACAGCAGGAGGGTGGAGGAATCCCCTAAGGGAACAGCAGGAGAGTGCAGCTATGGGAGCTATTTGTGTAGTGTAGAGACTACTGCAGGAAATAGTGGAAAAAACCCTAGTGGCAGAATGGTATAGCCTGCTGATGGAGAAGTGGGCTGATAGGTTATTTCAGCTCTCCATCATCACCAGCAACCTATAAAAGGGAGAGCCAACCAAGGGTGGTGGTGGGGAGCCAAACGCGTAGCATTCAGCGGGGCTAGACCTGCACCGACGAAAATGGCTGCAGCAGCCCCCTTGAGTGATCGCAGGTAGGAGGCTAGGGCTCAAGCTTGTCTTTAGGATCCACAGTGAGTTTCAAGCGTGCAGGACGGAGGCTTGAGTGAATTTCAGAATGTAGCATTGAGCTTTTAAAAAATGGCGCCAATATGGTGAATTTTTACCTTCAAACTGTTCCACGGGGGTCCAGGCTCGTGTGGGGGAGGGCAGCAGGAAGCCCTCGCAACCTCCACTCCTCGGGGGTCCGGGAGATCTGTGGAAGGACAGAGGAGAAAACAGGTGAGTTATAAGGGCGGGGGGACAGAACAAAAGAACCTGGGGACCAGATCAATGATTGGGCTGAACGCACACCAAGCACCACGAGTGGCAATTGGTTAAACAGAAGGCTTTACAAAGCACCACGAGTAGCAAATCAGTTGAAACAGTAAGCTTTTAAATGTGAGTCTGAAATCCTCCTAACATTGTGCTCAGATACTGTTCAATTTCACTGGTTACAGTAGCTACCGGTAGGGTCTAACAACTAAAGCTCAGTGCAATTAAATAAAATCAGATGCTGTTCAATTTCACTGGTTGCAGTCGCTACAGGCAGGGTCTAACAACTAAAGCTCAATGCAATTTGATAAAATCAGCTAACAACTAAAGCTCAATGCAATTTGATAAAATCAGCTGCACACAGAGGCTACTATAGGGGCTGAGCACAGCGTATTGCAGTAAAGGGAAAAACAGGTTAGAGCCACCAGTATAGGGCACAAATGTAGCATGTACTAGGGGTCTTAAGGTAATTGCTGTTCCGGTGCAGAATACAGTGCTGGAGGGGGAAAAGTTTGATGTTCATGCACTATCTCCACACCTGCACCAATGAAAATGGCTGCAGCAGCCCCCTTGAGTGATCACAGGTAGGAGGCTAGGGCTCAAGCTTGTCCTTAGGATCCGCAGTGAGTTCTGAGTGTGCAGGAAGGAGGCTTGAGTGAATTTCAGAATGTAGCACTGAGCTTTTAAAAAATGGCACCAATACGGTGAATTTTTACCTTTAAACTGTTCCGCGGGGGTCCAGGCTCGTGTGGGGGAGGGCAGCGGGAAGCCCTCATGACCTCTGCTCCTCGGGGGTCCGGGGGGTCTGGGAGATCTTCAAACTGTTCTGCTGGGGTCCAGGTTCGTGTGGGGGAGGGCAGCGGGAAGCCCTCGCGACCTCCATTCCTCGGGGGTCCGGGGGGGTCCGGGAGACCTGTGGAAGGATCTGACACAGCCAAACTAGGACAGCAGAGGAAAGGCACGAAATGCACTGCATGTCCCTTTTCGACACCCTGTTGTCCTTAAGCCAGCAACCACAAAACCTTCCCATGCCAGACGAAGCAACACGAGACTGCTCAGCAGGCTAAGACACTACCTCAAGAAACTATTACTGCTTCTCTTACTCTGTTCTGGAAATGTTGAACTTAACCCAGGCCCACCTATTACACTCAGCACCCCTGCGGACCTTCCACAATACAAAGGTATCAGCTTCCTGCACGTGAATGTCTGTAGTTTGCTAAAGAAACTTGACCTAATACAGACTTGGGCCCTACATGCATCCCCTGATTTCTTTATGATGTCAGAATCCTGGCTTACGTCCTCAATCCCTGATAAATCCATCAGCATACCCGGGATACATCACCCACCGATGTGATAGACCGACCGGGGGGGGGGGGTCGTAATATATGTGAAGAGCAAATTCGTTGGCACAGTCATTGACTGTACCTCTAAGGCCAAAGAATTTGAATGCCTGGCACTAAAACTATCCCTCTCAATGGAAAAGGCACTCCTTATTGTTGCATGCTACAGACCGCCGTCTAGTGGCATGGCCCTTCTACCGCATCTCCAAAGCCTGTACGACTTGACTATGACCGAATGTATTCTAATGGGGGACCTCAACCATAACTGGAATGATGACAGCTCCAAGAAGCTTAAAGAATTCTGCGATATGAATGGACTGGCACAAATGACACCCACAGTCACCAGACCCAACAGGAAAAACCCGGAGCAAAGCTCCCTACTGGGACCTCATGATAGTAAGCAAACCTTATAATATCTCACACACTGGAGTGTTTTCTAATGACCTAAGTGATCATTGTGCCACTGCATGCATCAGACATTCTCCCCAAATAAAGTCGGCCCCTAAATTCAAACTAAAAAGATGTCTGAAGAAGTTTTGCCAGAATGCCTTCCTGAAAGACTTGGGTAACATCAGATGGCGGGACTTCTATCTAGCCCTCTCCCTCAGCGAGGCATTCAATATCTTTCATAACCTCCTAGAGGTTATAATAAACAAACACACACCTCTAAGGTTGATCAAGTTGAAAAAAAGACCCCCCCCAGCTGGTTCTCTCCTATTCTGAAAAAATCACTCAAGGATAGAGACGCCTGGTGGAAAATAGAGAGAAAATCACACCTGGCGGCCAATTGGCAAGCATTTCGTACCTCTTGAAATGCCTGCACCAAACTGATTAGGTCTGAAAAGGCTGAATATTTTCAAGCAGCTTTAGAAGACAATAAGAACAACTCTTCCAAATTCTGGAATATACTCAGAGAGGCTGAAGGTCATACTACGGACACCCCCCTTCCAGCCAAAATAGTGGCCAATGGATCTACCTTCACAGACAAAGCTACTATATTAGAACAGCTTAACGAACACTTTGCCAGAGCAGGACTGGCCTTTGACACCTCGCCTATCAACAAGCTCAAACCATTAGGGGATTCCACTGCCAACTCTAATGCTAATTGCATCTCTAACCAACTTCATTCCTCCTCCTTCAGCTTCCATGCAGTCACGTTTAAACAAACAGTGGACCTCCTGTTGTCACTGGATACAAGAAAGAGTGCCGGTGTTGACGATATTGAACTCTACTTTCTAAAATTAGGCCATTACTACATGACGGCCCACATCACCCATTTATTCAACACCTCCCTAACACAGGGCAAGCTCCCTGTGCCGTGGAAAACTGCACACATCATACCCTTGTTCAAATCTGGGGATCCGAGCGACATGAATAACTACCGACCCATTTCCATACTACCTACCCTTTCAAAACTACTGGAAAAAATTGTCAACACCCAAGTTAGAGAGCATCTGGACTCGCAGAAACTGCTAAACCCTGCACAGTCTGGATTTACAGCCAAACATAGCACAATATCAGCCCTAGCAAAAGTAACCACTGATTGGCAAATTGCCTTGGACTCTAAGAAGAATGTGTTTGCTCTCTTCCTTAATCTTAGTGAGGCCTTTGATACTGTTGATCACAACATTTTGCTTAAGGCACTGAATAACATTAGACTCGATGGCTCTGCCATCAAATGGTTCACTAGCTACCTTACAGACAGGTTGCAACAAGTAAAAGCTGCAGGTGAATTATCTCCACTAAAATTCCTTCCTCGAGGTGTCCCTCAAGGCTCCATCTTGGGTCCAATTCTATTCACAATCTATATTAATAACCTTGACTCACACCTGCGCTCAGCTAATGTGCACTTATTTGCAGATGATACTGTACTCTACACTGCAAACTCATCGCTGGACCTGGCCCAAGAGGATTTACAGTGAGACTTTATCACTCTGCAATGTAACCTTATTAACCACAAGTTACTACTCAACGCCAAAAAGACTAAAGCCCTGATCCTTTCCTCAAAGGCAGCCTCAGGACCTACACATCATCCCATGATCCTAACACTCTTGGGAGAACCTCTTGAGACAGTTGATACCTTTAAATACTTAGGGTTCTGGCTGGATAACAAACTTAACTTTCTGTGCCACCTGAATGAGACTTTGAAAAAACTAAGGCAGCGGTTAGGCTTATTCTACCGCATTAAGTATCTACTCACCAAAGAAACTAGAAAGAGACTAGTGCAAACCACATTCCTACTCCTACTGGACTATGCTGACTTTCTCTACAACCACTGCCCCTCAACAGTTCTCAACAAACTTGACATCCTTTATCACCTGGCCTTAAGGTTCATCCTTAATCTGCCCCCTCGCACCCACCACTGCCTTCTGTATCAAGAGATGGGATGGCCCTCACTCTCAGCTAGGAGGAAAAGAAATGCTCTTCTCTGGTTCTTTAGAATGCTGTCTGATAAACTTTGTGCATATATCTCAAACTTCTTTGAACATGCCAAGGGATCTTATGGTCTGAGACGCTTCTGCACACTCTGCTTCCAGATCCCCAGAGTAAAAACAACCCATGTCTCAGCAGCAATCAACATCTCACTCCCATCCATATGGAACACCATGCAAGGTTCCCTAAAACTCTCATTCCTTCCAGGTCCATTCACATTCAAAGCACTAATAGCTAGGTACCTGAAGGAAACCTGCTGTTTTTTTTAGGTGTCTATGTACCTGTAGCCTTGGGTATATTACATGAAGCCATTGTCAGAGTCTACCTCAACTTACAGCACTCTAAGGGGGTACCCAGCATTTGTTAGCCCTTCTCCTCTTCTTCTGGCCCTCACGATTCTATTCTCTCTCTCCTTCTCACATACTTTCTCCTCTTCCCCTTCCCTCACTTGAGATGTATCATAACTGCTGTTATCTCTGATAGTTCCATACCTATAGGCCTAACCTATCTTTTCACATGTATAATGTCTTGTTTTTGTCCACTTTATTTTGTGAATTGTATTGATGTCCAGGACCACTTTGAAAATGAGCCTGCTCAATGGTGTTTACACCTGGTTAAATAAAGTTTGATTGATTGACTGATTGATCTGCGGGGTTGCCCTGGATAGAATATAAAGCCCTTATCCTGACCACTAAACAGACAGTTTGGTAAATGCTTAAATTCAGCTCCTTCCTGAAACTGCTTTATTTTCGCCTTCCAACTTCCATTCCAGAAACCCTCATTATCCAAAATGGGTTCTGGTGTACCCATTACTTCACATTGCTGTTCCAACCAAAATAGAACATCCATGATATGCACCCCTTCACTTCGAAAAAGTATAGCGATTACCTGAAATGCTTGTTTGGTTAAAGGAGTGACCTGAAATGGGGTCCATAAAGAGTTTGTCTTTAATAAAGCACAGTTAGCTCAGAAACGTTTTAACAACTCTGTTGTGCGGAAGCTAATGTCAAATGTATGTTCCCCAGAGATGTGTATAAAAGTTCAAATGTCTGCTGGAGTAAACCCCAGGGATTGCTTTATTAAAACCTGCCCCACATATTGTCTGTCGGGGGGGGGTCTGCCATCCCAGTTAGATACCTCAGTCGGATGGCGTGCCTCCATTTTGCCAGTTCAATTTATTTACGTATGCACCCCAAGAAATTTTGTCTGTGCCTCTAAGCTGGGGGGAGGTTTGAGGAGGACCCTCCCCCTCTTGCATTCACTCTTCTTCTTCTTGTCCCTGACCTCCATTCGGTAAAAATCCCTGATTGGCCTTACCCTGTTGAGCATCATAGAACAGTTCTATCTGTGACCCCAATGGTGAAAAGGTTATATTACCTGATTCTCCCGAAGGTGCTCATACCTGAGAGTGAGGAGCCGGGGTTTCAGGAATTATATGTGCATCATTTTCTTGTTGGTTTGGTAGAGTTGAGAAATCCTGGATAGGACAATTCGATGAAAATGGACCCGCCATTGTAGGCTGCGCATCAGGAGTAACTCCATCCTTGACTTTGTGCATCATGCTCAGGGGATCAACCATCCATTCCTCTGTGTTCGATCTGATCCAGCCTGCTTTTTCTAGAGCTCCTTCTGGTGCCCACACTGTGTCTTCCGATTCCTGTGATGCTGGCTCTGTGATCACAATATCTGACAAAGGCATTGCTGGTATGGAATCCCCACCTTTATTCCCGAAAACAAAAACCTTAGTGCTGGGCGAAACAGACTGACTCGGTGAGTGCTCTAGCATCTGTTTCCTTTTCCCTTGCTCATCACGACTTCCATTTTCTTTGACTATTTGTAGTTCCACTTTTTGCAGCTCATTTTGTAAAATCTCCTTTTTCTCCTCCAATGAAAGCGGCAAACTAGGCTGCAAGTCTGAAGCCACCAGAGGGGTAGCAGTTGTAAGTACTCCTGAACGTTCTGTAATTGCCGCTATTTTGACATCTCCAGCACCCAATGCTCACACAGCAGAACCATTGTCTTCTTTCTCTTGGCATGAACTGGGATTCTCCATCTCTTAGCAGTGTAGCAGTGCCACCTGCCGAAAGAGATGGGGAATTTCCCCTGTGCCCTTGCCAAATTCCCCCCATTAACTAAAAATACCAGCAACAGCTTAATCTGATTCAATGTCAGTTGGCATTCGTCTGTATCCCCCTTCCTCGAGTCATGCCTGAAAACAGGCGGAATTTGTCTAGTGCACTTACCCAGTCAACAAAAATGAAATAAATAGTTGTGGTGAATCAGGTCAGATCAGAGGAAAGAGAGTTCACTAGTAGAGTACCACAGGGATCTCATCTGGGGCCAGTCATCTTCAATGTGTTCATCAGTGACATGGGAGAGGGAATCCAGGGCAAGCTGTGTCTATTTACAAATGATACTGAACTCTGTGGCAGGGTTGACAATGTGGAGGGGATAAGGGAGTTGCAGGGAGAAAAAAGCAAGGCTGAGGCCACACTCGGAAAAAGAAGGAGATAGACATTAAATAGTGTTAGCATTATACAGCAACAAAAAAACCTGGTGCTTTTTTCCATGTAGAATTTTCTTCCCTGAGGAAGAAGGGGGAAGAAGGGGAGGAGGAAGAATCTGCATGGATTCAAAGTGCCAGGCTTTCTTGTTGTGTGTTGTCTTTCTAATAATGTCACTCTGCTAGCATTAATTAGTGCCGATCTTCTTTTTATTCCGAGCAGGCCTCAGCCTTGCTTTTGAGTGTATTGTTTGGTTGCTGCTCCCTTCATCCCTGCTGATGCCAGCGTCTTTGGTTTGGTTAAGTTGCAGAGAGACCAGCAAATGCTGGAAAACTGGTCCAAAGTCTGGCAGCTGAAATTCAATACCAAAAAGTGCAAAGTAACTCCCTTAAGAAAAACAGCCAATGTAACAAGGCCTTCAACAAGACTAACAGGATGCTAGGGTCATCTGCAGAGGATTCAACAGTAGAAGGCAGGAGGTACCATTACCACTGTAGTGGTCGCTGTTGAGGCCACACCTGGAGTACTATGCCAGATTCTGGAGTTTCCACCTAATAACAATCAGGGTTAGGCTAGAGAAGGTACAATAAAGGATGACCAAGATGATCTGGGGCCAGTAGGGTAGATCCAATGAGGAGTGACTAAAGATACTAAACGTGTTCCCTTGAAATCAGAAGAGAATGGGTGGATATGATAGAGACCTTCAAATACCTAAATGGAATTGACAAAGAGGATTATGAGGAGCTATTTACCAGGAACAGAGAAGTTGGAACAAGGGGTTACGAGTGGAAGTTTATGGGGGAAGATTTAAAAAGGACGTGAGAAAGTATTATTTTACAGAAAGAGTGGTCGAGCCATGGAATGGTCTGCCAGCAGAGGTGGTGGGTGCCAAAACCAAAATTAGCTTCTAACATGGCTGGGACAGAGTCAAAGGGATATTAGCTGCTCATCGGGAAGTGGGGGTAGAAACATGGATTACAAATGGGGGAATAGTGTAAGCAAAGACTCCACAGAGACAATAGATCCTAGGGTATGATAGGATAATAGGGACAGATTGGATGGGCCATCAGTCTTGTTCTGCTATCAGCGTCAATGTTTCTATGGGTCTTTTTGGTTTTTTTGTTTACTTTCCCTGGATGACAGCTTGGGGATATATTCTCCCCCCCCACTCCCAAGTTCTCATCTGGGTCCCGGTGTACCAGAATTCATCCCAGTGTCACTCTGCTTGATGCCAAGAATTTTTTTTTTTTTGCCATTTTTGTTCCCACTTTAGTCCCCTCCCGACTCTGAGTTCGAGACCACTGCCCATGCTTCCATGGGTGGCAGTACTGGTTTGTGGCATGAAAGCAGCCCTTTGTCCCTCTCTCATTGGAGGAGGACAGTGTTCTTTGGGATGCTCAATCCTCCTCCCCCAAGCTGGCCCTGAGAACCCAGGATCGTTCCCGAATCCGGGTCACTGGTGTCAGGAGCAGTAGCGCTACCACTGTACTGACAGGCCGACCCTATGTTTCTATGTTTTTATGTTTAATTTCTCCCAAAGACCTGACACAAATATTGGGAAAGTGATTAACAGTACAAAACTCACAGTGGCAATGGGAACTTCTCAAAACCCAGTTTCTGTGGCATGGAAGTCCATTCCCAAACAATACCTTCCTACCCTAGATGTGTGTGTGTGGGATGAAGGACCACCAGAAGACACCTTCCTCAGGCCCTGTCATCTTCTGCCAGCTTGAGATCCCTGCAGATTCTTGGTAGCAGAGTTCGGGTTTGAACATGTTTCTTCCTGTCTCCCCCACATCATAACATTTTAAATATGCTTCATATAATGACCCCATTACCTAACCTTAATATTCCCACATGTATTTTGAAATTGCTATTTTTAAACATTTCTTTGCAGTGAGACCTAAAAGAGTACCCTCTGCCTGCAGCTCAAGCAGGGTTTCACACTATGATGCCATGAGAGGGAATTGCTGAGCTACCTGTATATACAACAGCAGACAAATAATGAAATGGCAGGGAATTGCTGAGCTACCTGTATATACAATAGCAGACAAATGACGAAACTACAGTGTAGTCTAGTAGTGTTATATTACTGTCATATTATCCCCCATGGGGCAGACACTTTGATAATTGAGATATACAGTGAAGGTTCCTGCCTGTAAATCTGAATGTACAATACATAGTACAGCATTTATTCACTAAAAACACCACCAACAGCTTAATGTGGTTCAATTTCAATTGGTTACCATCGGTATCCCCTCCCTGCCCTGGCATGAGGCTGAAAATAGGCAGAATTGTCTAGCACTCCTTTCCTGGTCAACAAAAACTAAATTAATAAATATCTATATAACATTTACAGTATTCAGGCTATACCTTGAGAACTGCTTATCAGAGTGCTATCAAATTTAAGTGCTTCAAGTTCCTCAGTGTTTTAGACTATTGTGTACAGTGATCTAATTATGCATAGCATAGGGTATGAATTTTTATTGGCATCTATGACACGTACAGTAATATATGAGTGTGACTGTCACGCTTAATATTTTTAGCAATATCTTGAAAACTGCACATCAGATTGTCCCCAAACATGTAACAGAGTTTCAACATTTTGAGTTCTTAATGGTATTATACATAATAATGCATGCTTGATGCTTGACACACTGTACATCTGCACATCACAGATTTTTAGTTCCTGTAACTCATGTGAATCACATATCCTATTCATACTAAATTTGCATTTTACATCTCACATTATTATTCCTTTAAGATACTGCATTGTGAAGGATATTCACATAATTATGCAAAAGTTCCGACTTATGATTACTGGCTACTAAATTTGTGCTTATACAGTATCTTGAAAGCCACACCCATTTTTCATCAGACTTGGTATATACAGCTATCTCCATGGCACTGAGTGTTAGGGGACCACTCTAACATGATTGCATCCTGAATTATTGCTCCAAGCCTGGGACTGCAGGAGCAGAGACCAGCAGGGGACTGTATTTAACTTGATGCTCACCTGATCTGGGGAGGGTGCTTGGCTGTCCACACCTGAGCCTGCCCCCTGCTGGCCACAGAAGTAGTGGCATGTCAACCCAGTAGCACAGCAGTTGTTCTACCACTTGCTGTGCCAGTAACCAAGGTTTGGGAACAGACTCAGGTCACTCTTGGGCCAGCCAAGGGAGGGAGGACTGAGAATCACACAGACAGCTCTCCTCCCTCAAGGGTGGGGGACAGACACTGCATCCCACTATTTAACTGCCACCTGGCAGAGACCACAACAGAGCACACAACAAGGGGGGGGGGGGCAGCCACTGATAGCATATATGTGTATCGTAGTTATTTGTTTTACCAGGAAAAGGCTCCATTGAGCAAAGCTCATTTAATAGGAGGTAAGACAGCATATGCAGTCAAAATCAAAAAAAACACTTGAGGTACAAAGGGGTAAACAGGACACAAGATAATACATGATAAGACAAAGTGAAAACATACGAGTCAACACAAATTTATGATCAGGAGCAACAGACGAGAGGATTATACGTATGAAGCATAAGAAAAGAACTTGCTCAGGGTCACACAGTATGCACGTGGGGGATTTGGGATTCAAACCCAGGTCTTCAGATTTGCAGCTCAGAGCCTTAAACCACTGTGCTATGCTGCCTCCTATCTTGAGAGAGGATTGCAGATTGTTCCATACAGTGGGGATAGTGCAGCTGATTTCAGATTTACCAAATAGAGTGACGTACCTAGGAATATCCAGGAGAGTAAAACTGTTACTTTTCAGAGTGTAAGAGCTGTAAGTTCTATGGGAAAAATCTGTAACATAGGGTGGTAGATCATTTAGCAACACCTTATAAGACCACATATATTGATTTTTTAAGTGCCTAGTTGTGAGGGAGGACCAACCAAAGCATACAAGCATGCATGTATTCCACTGTGCATGGGTATGTACATCATTGTTCCTACAAGACAAAATCTTTCAAGGGGAAAAAATATTGTACGATGAAAAATCCCCAGCTGGCAGAATGACACCACGGCCCTCACAGGCCCCATACCACTGACCATGGCACCCACCAACCAGATACTGGTCCAGGCAAGTGGTGGTGGTGGTGGTGGTAAGCCCCAGGGAAGGTGTATGATGTGGCCAGGAGTGCTGGTAGATGGGCAGGCTGGGCAGCTAAGAGCTAAATAAAGAGGCTTGCAAGGTGTGGCACTTAGTGTTTGGGATGTCATCAGCATGTCAACCCATCTGGAGTGACGTGGTGGCACTTTGCCACTGTGAAAATGAGATGGAAAACCTGATGGGGTAAAAGGTAGACTGATGAAACTCTCCCTTTCTACATCTCAAAGGCAGGCCCCCATAGTCCTTCCTGTCTAGTAATACGTAAGGAAAGTTATAAAGGAAGCTGTGTAAGGAGTTCCTAGAAAAGAAAAACGGGGGCGACACCTGCAGTCCAGAGTGCAAGAGTAAACAGTCACAAATCCAGAAAACAAAAAGGAAACTCAGTACTCCACAGATATGCTCACACTAAAGTGCAACAGAAAGGATTTCATATCCCATTTCAGGTGATTCAAGCTTTGCTTATTAAAGTGCAAAAGTAGTTCAGAATGAAGCAGCAAGGGAGCGGCAGATGACTCAATGTGTCACAATAATGCTATTTTAAGACTCTTGAAAAGCATAACTGTGAAACATTGAGTCACACTGATGAAGTCTGAAATACCTTGTGCTGCACTTCAGTGCAGACATATTGGTGGTTCAGTGCTGAGTTTTCTTTTTCTTTCTAGTTCCTAGAAAAACCCTATCTAGAGTAGTACAAAAAAGTAAATTGTGAAACAGGATGTGTAAGGGGTTCCTACAAAAAACCCTATCTAGGGTAACACAAAATAGTACAGATCCAGGCTGTGCAAAACGTCCTAGAAAAATTATATCTAGGGTAACACAAAAAACTAAATTGTGAAGCAGATTGTGCAAGGGGTTCCTAAAAAAAAACTATCGAAGGTTGCAAAACCTTGTGGATAGGCTGTGTGCAGAAGGGAGACAATCTACTAATTTCTCAAAGCCTCTTACAGCCCTGCATACACACAAGGATGCAGAGGGAACACATTGGAGGGATGTGAAAGGGGTGTAGGGGGCATGAGACAGTGGTGAACCAGAGGGTGCTGTGGAAGTTTAGCCACTGTCTCAGTGTAGGAAGTTCCAGGCCATGAGGGCAGATCTAGAAGCTGCAAGGGCTGGACTATGCTGCTTGAGAGGCAGTATTGTTACAGCCACCTGCATGGCCATATAAACATAGAATTTGATGAAAGATTAGGCCCACTTGGCCCACTTAGTCTGCCATTTTTTCCCTACCTAAAGTGTCACCACAGACCCTACAGTACTTGATCTTTGGCTCTTTCTACCCCCCCCCCCCACTCTTCCTTTCCAGTAAGACTCCTTTATGCCTATCCCATGTATTCTTGAATTCCACCACTGTTTTCACCCCCACCACCTCCACTGGACGACTGTTCCAGGCATCCACAACCCTTTCTGTGAAGTACTGCCTCACATCTCTCCTGACTGTACCCCCCCAAGCTTCATTTCATGTCCCCTTGTTCTTGAGCAACTTTTTTTCTGTAAAATTCTCCCCTCCTGTACCTTATTTACTCTTGTGAGATATTTATCAGTCTCTATCATATCCACCCCCCTCTCCCTTCTGTCTTATAGGGT
This sequence comes from Neoceratodus forsteri, assembly GCA_016271365.2. NCBI lineage: Eukaryota > Metazoa > Chordata > Ceratodontiformes > Ceratodontidae > Neoceratodus > Neoceratodus forsteri. The sequence continues at coordinate 32,464,376 of CM057453.1, forward strand.
GTATATATTGAGGTCCTTTAGTCTCTCCTTGTAGGATATCTGATACACACCCTTGCCATTTTAGTTGCCCTCCTCTGGACAGTCACCACTCTGTGTATATCTTTCTGGAGATTGGTCTCCAGAACTTGACACAGTACTCTAGGTGGGGTCTCACCTGCGATCTATACAGAGGCAACATCACCTCCCTCTTTCTGCTGGTGATAGAAACACAGTCAGAGAATGAGTCTGGATAGTGGTGGAGGGAGGAAGGGAAGATGGGAAGGGAAGCCTAAGCTAGTGGAACTGGGGCTGTGCACCAAGTGATAGGTTTACCCTATTATGAGAGGAGGAACCCCAATCTACCCTTATGAGGAAACGTTAACAGGCAGGCACTGCTGGAGAGCATGCCAGAGAGAGGGCTAAACTCCAAAGGGGTTAAGAGGAAGGCACATATAGTTAGGGACTCAATTGTCAGGGGCACTGGGAAGGACTTGGGTCTCACACCCAATGGTAAAGAGGTGGTCTGCTGCTTCCCTGGAGTAACAGCAGACAGACGTATGGTCAGGGTTATGGAAATCATGGGAGATGGTCAGGGAAGGCCAAATCTAACTGTAAATGTGGGACTGAATGATCTGAGCAGGAGGAGCATAAAGCAGGTAAAGACAGACTTACATGCCCTGGGAAAGGTAGCGAAGCAGACAGCAGAAAGTAACCTTCTCTGAGGTGCTACCACAGCCATGCCTGAATAAAATGGAACTGTCACATGTGTTCCAATTCAAGTCATGCTTAGAGGGATGGTGCAGGAAGGAGGGATTTCAGTTCCTTGGAAAGTTGTGCTTGAACTGCAGAGACTGGAGGCAGTTTAAAAGGGATGGCTTACGCCCCAATGGGGAGAGCAGCTGGGTGCTGGGATCTAGATGGGTGCAGTGCATTGCTACAGTAGTTTAAACTAGTCAGGAGGGAAGTCAGTGTGGTAAAGAAAAACTGATGTCACAACCCAGGTGGCCCTTTCCACCTCCCCCACCAAACAATGGAACTAAGGCAACCACTCCCGAAAAAGTAAAGGGTGGGCGGAACCAGTTACAGGAGGATCATATGCACCTACGCAAGTAGTATTGGAAAACATATATCAGAACTCCAGACAGTAGTCGAGGAAGGGAACTTTAACCTGATGGCTTTTAACAAGACATGGGCAAGCTCCAGCCATGAGTGGAACTACACCATGCCAGGATACCCACTGTTCAGGAAGGACAGAATAAAGATCAAGGGAATGGTGAGTAGTGTTGTACAAGTAGGGATTAGAGCCAATGAAAATGGACCATCTGGGAGACTCAAAAAGGATGGAAGTCCTGTGGGTGCTAGCAGCATCAACAGGAAATGGTCAACAAATTAGGATTGGGGGGTGGTCTACAAACTGCCAGGCCAGGACCAGAGAGCTGATAAGGAACTAGGGGAGAAGCGGAGGAGGATGGATAAATTATGGGAAGTGGTAGTAGCAGGGGACTTTAACATGCTGGCTGTGGACTGTAAAGTTCCAATCACGGCAAGCACTAGGAATCAGCTCCCGATGGATGCATGCCAGGAGGCATTCAACAGGTCCAAGACCCAACAAAAGGGACCCTTCTGGATCTAGTACTCACTAACAGTGAGAAGATTCAAAATGTGGTAGTCCAGGATCTGCTAGGATCAAGTGGCCAGAAAACAGTAGTTGGAGCTCCAAACAAGGACCACTTAAGGGGCAAATACAGTAAGGTATGGGATTTCAAGAAGGCAGATTTTGACAGTATGAGGGGGCTGTTGAAAGAAAGCATGGAGAAAATAGAGCAGATAAAAGGGCAGAGGAGAAATGGAAAGCATTTCAAATAAAGAATCTTAGGGGCAGCAGCAAGCTGTTGGAAGGGTATCTAAAGAAAAATGTCAGGAGGGACAATGTGGTTAATGGCGGAAGTAAACAATCAGTAAGAGCCAAAAGGAAGGCATTCATGAGCTATAACGGAAGCCAAAAGGGGGGGAGGATAGGGAGGACTACTGAAAAGCAGAAAGGGTAACTAGTAGACGGGTCAGGAAGGCCAAGGTGGAGACATAACTCAGACTAGCAAAGTGGGTAAAGTACAGTGAAAAGGCATTTTTCAGACACATTCAAGAGAAGCGAGAGGCCAAAGGGGGCATAATGAGGCTTAAGAAGGAGGAAGGTTCGGAAGAGGGGGAGAATGGTAAAGCAAAGATGCTGAACACATATTTTTGTTCCATATACATGAAGGTAAAAGAGACTTTGCTGCCAGAATGTGGGATAAAGAGGGAAGGAGAGGGGGCAACTGCAGAAGTAGCATGGGCAATATAATGTGGGAAAGGGTGATGGAAAAGCTAAAAGGTTTGAAATTAGATAAATCTATGGCATCTGACAGCTTACGTCCTAAGATGTTCAAAGAGGTGGCAGAAGTAATAGTGGCTTCAATTGCAGACATATTCAGCTGCTCACTGTCCACAGGTGTGACCACTAGAGACTGGAGGACAGCAGACATGATCCCTCTGCACAAGACTGTAAGGAAGGATAAGCCAAGAAACAATAGATCAGTCCATCTGATGTCTATGGTGGGTAAGGTAATGGAGTCCATACTGAGGGAGGAAACAGTGGACTTCCCAGAAGGGAATGGGCTACAGGACCCTATGCAGCATGGGTTCACAAGTGGGAGATCTTGCCAGACAAATCTAATAGCTGTTTACTCTATCGCTGGAAATGGGAGAGGTCCCAGAGGTTTGGAAAAAAGCAAATGTGGTTCCACAACACAGGGTGGGGACAGGGAAGTGGTGGGTAACTACAGGCCTGTCAGCCTGATGTCGGTGGTTGGGAAGATAATGGAGTCACTCTTAAAGGACCATATAGTGAACTACCTCAAGGGAAGAGGGCTGGTTGACCCCAGGTAGCATGGATTTACCAGAGGGAGATCCTGCAAAACAAACTTAATACGGTTTTTTGACTGAGTGACAGGGGTGGTGGACCACAGAGGAGCAGCAGATGTAGCTTATCTGGACTTCAGGAAGGTTTTCAATACTGTACCTTATAAAAGGCTATTGAACAAACTGGGCAGTCTTAGAGTGGGAGGAGCCATAGTTAAGTGGGTTGAAAACTGGCTCTCCAGCAGGACCCAGAAGGTGATAGTTAATGGGGTACTCTCTACTGAGGAGAGGGCGACAAGTGGGGGTACCACAGGGATCAGTCTCAGGCCCAGTCCTATTTAATGTAGTCATTGGAGACATTGCAGTAGGGCTGGAGGGGAAGGTGTGCTTGTTCATGGACAACACGAAGAGTTGTAACAGGGTGGATACACTGGAGGGTGTTGGCAGGATGATGGAGGACCTTAAAAGACTGGAGAAGTGGTCCAAGGCATGGGGACTGGGGTTCAATGAGGGGAAGTATAAAATTATACACCTGGGGCATAGGAATCCTAGGGCAAAATATGTGCTTTGGGGGGAAGAAATAGTCACAGAACAGGAGAGGGACCTCCATGTCATTGTCATGGCTGACCTCAAGGTGACAAGTCAACGCCAACAGGTGGTAGGGAAGGGTAACAGAATGCTGGGATGCATGAGGGGTGGCATTGCTAGCAGAAGGAGGGAGTTCATTGTGCCCCTGTATAAGACATTGATCAGGCCTCACCTTGAGTACTTTATCCAGTTCTGGAGACAACATCTGGAAAATTATGTTGAGAGGGTGGAGGCTGTCCGAAGGAGGGCCACAAAATGATTCATGGGCTGCAAGGGAAGGCATAAGAGGACAGATTGAGGGATCCAAATATGTACTCCCTGGAGGAAAGGAGGACGAGGGGGAACATGATTGAGACTTTCAAAAAATCTAAAGGGATTTAACAGGGTACAGGAGGGACGCTTATTTCAGAGGAAAAAGGACTCAACAACTAAGGGTCATGGCATGAAGCACGAGGGAGGAAAATATAGGGTAAATATAAGGAAGTACTTTTTCATGGAGAGGGTGGTGGATGCCTGGAATGGGCTGCCGGATGAGGTAGTAAGGGTTGAAACTGTCTCAGGTTTTAAGCATGCATTGGACAGACACAAGAGGATCCTGAGAGAGCAGGGTGGGACTGACTTAACTGGGGGGGGGGGTAAAGGGGAAATCAGCCAACAATCAGAGGGGGCAAGGGGATACTCAAAAGATAAGAGTATCATGGGGCAGACTAGGTGGGCCATATTGGTCCTTATCTGCCAGCAATTATATTTATGTATGAAGTTGACTTCAACTAGGTGACCAGGGCAGCTGATAAGGTACAAGCACAGCAGTATATATAGAATACACAGATTTTAATAAGGTTTTTGGCTCAGTCCAAGAAGCTAAGTGTCTTTGGGATAGAGGGAAAATTGTCAGCTTGGGTGGAAAGCTGGCTGAGAGGAAAGACACAAAAGGCTGTAGTAAATGGGAGCTCTCAGAGGGAAGGGAGGTTGTGAACAGAGCACCATAGTGATTGATGCTGAACCCTGTTCTTTGCAGTGTGTTCATTTGATACTACAATGGAAGGCGTAAAGAGCAAGATCTGACTCTTTGGAACTGACACAAAGATCTGCACAAGAGCTGACATGGAGGAAGGGATAAAGGAACTCAGGGAGAATCTGGGCAGACTGGAGAGCTGGTCAAAGATCTGGCAGCTGTGCTTCAGTTCATTCATTATCAGAAAATCTATAATCCACATCACACTGTAACAGAGTTGTGAAAAAGGCTAACAGACTGTTGTAATTTATATGGAGGGGGGTAAGCAGCAGAAGCTGGGATGTAATCCTCTGAATGTACAGGTCACTGGTGAGACCACATCTGGAGTACTGTACAAGGTTCTGGAGTCTACACCTGACTGAGGAACAACTGTGATAAAGTGAAAGCAGTATAGCGTAGAGCAACCAAGATGGTCCAGGGTCTAGGGAGCAAGTCATACAAGGAGAGGCTGCAGGACTTGGACATGTACAGTACACCCTAAAAAAGAGAATGGAAAGGGGTAACGTGATAGAAACATACAAATACCTGAACGAGATAAACAGGCGGACACTAAGAAACTTCTTTCCTTGAGCTCAAATACAGGGACATTGGGGGACTGAATTAAGCTAGCAGGAGTAGCTTCAAGAAATGCACTGGTAAACACTTTTTCATGGTGGCAGTAGTACAAAAGAGGAACAAGCTAACTGAAGAAGTGGTAAGGGCCAAATCGATAAGCAGTTAAAGAAGGAGTGGGACTGGCAAATGGGCTTAGTCAATAGAGGGGGGCAGTAACTAAGGGGCAGGACAGTTACTATGGCCAGAGCAGAGTAGTGAGGTATGGTGGGCAGACTGGATGATCTGTCACTGTAGCTGTGTCTTTTACAGTATCAGCTGAACCTGCATTAGGGAGCACGGTCTGCCTAGCGTTAGTGATTGACACTAGGCTGACTGTCACAGAGGTCAGCAAAGAAGCACACTAGTGTATTACATCAGTAAAGTCTTTTGCTATACTCTGTGACAGTCTGCCTAGCATCACTGAGTGTCACTCAGTTGTCAGCTGGTAATCAAAGAGACTGTTGCCATGGAATTAACCCTGATCATCCTGGGGGGTTACATAGTAACAGTTTTTTTAAGGTTGGAAGGGACTCTAGGTCCATCAAGTCTATCTACGTATTAAAATACTATACATCCTTATAATGAATACCCTGATGCAGGGGACTTTTGCTAAAATCCCAATTTATTTCAGTGTTTCCTAATGTTTCCTAAAGGAAGTTAGAAATGCCAAGCATAAACATTATTCTCACTTATTGGATAAAAATTATACACAACATCCCAAAGATTTTTGGAAAATCATAAACATGCTTATGAAGGGTCAGAGGAATAATGATTCTAATGTATTTAATATAGAAGGACAGATGATGCCAATGTCACAACAGGTGGTTGATCAGTTGAATGATTATTTTAGCAAAATGGGTGTGACAGACTCAGTCAGACCATCAGGCACACCAGGAGCCCATCAAGTCTATCAGATGAGAGATTGTGGGTATATTAAACCTTTTGTATTCACAAAGATAAAGACTTAAATAGTGATCAGGGAAATACTAGACTTAAACATCACTAAGGCTGTTGGTTTAGATAAGATTCCATCAAGATTGTTAAAGTACGCTGCCCCAGTTATAGCATATCATCCTTTGGCTTATACATATAACTCATCACTAAGAACAGGAGAATGTCCCTCAGCATGGAAACAATCAAGGGTAATACCTATATTTAAGGGAGGCAATAAGACAGAGATGAGTAACTATCAGCCAATCTCCCTTCTGTCCCAGATATCTGAAATATTGAAAGAATAGTGGCAGCCCAACTAAAGGAGCATTTGGACTCCCTTGGTTTAATCGATATGCAACTGGGATTCCGAAAGCATCATAGCACAATCTCAGCCCTCGTAAAAGTGGCTGGAGATGTACAGGCGGCCCTGGACAGGAGGACAGAGGTGGGTGCAATATTTGTAGATCTTTCCAAAGCTTTTGATTCCTTGGATCACCATGTCCTCCTGCCCAAGGCAGCATCACTTGGGATCGTGGGCCAGGGCTTGAAGTGGTTGGACTCGTATTTGGCCAACAGGAGTCAGAAAGTCTTTATGGGTAGGTGGGAATCTGGTTTGTTACCTATTGGGTCAGGGGTCCCACAGGGTTCCATCCTGGGGCCATTATTGTTCAATATTTATGTACATGGTCTGTCTTTCTCAGATTCCAAGGTGTCATTCCATCTTTATGCAGATGACACTATTATGTATACATTTGATAATACTGTAGAGACAATACAAAAGAGGTCCCAGCAGGCCTTCAATGAGCTGTAGGCTTTTTTAGTGGATAGTAAGCTTGTACTGAATGTAAAAAAACATGCAGACCTTGCTGTTCCATCGAAAGAAGGACAAGCAGGGCGATTTGGCCCTAAGGGTGGTTACTTCTTGGGAGAGCCCGATCCAGCAAGTACAGGCCTATAAATACCTGGGGACTTTGGGTGGGCAATTTACTGAACTGGGGTATACATATTAATAATTTGGTCAAAAATGTGAATAAAAGAATAGGAGCCCACTATAGGGTTAGATTATCTATGAGTATGGAAGTTAAAAAGAGGGTAGTAAACTCAATGATTGCCCCCATGTTTGATTATGGAGATATACTATACTCCAGTGGGAGAAAGGGGGACTTTAAAAAATTAGAGACTTGTCATGGCAAACTTGCCAGGTTTATTCTGGGAGCCTCTCAGTTAACCCATAAGTGTCAATTATATGACCTGATGGGCTGGCAGAGACTAAATAAGAGAATCCATGAACACTTGCTGGCCTTTATATGTAAAGGCCTGGTGGGTAAATATCTCAGTTACATCATGGATAATGTGACCTATAGAAATATATTAGGTTCATTAAGAAATGACAATGTGCCTGATATGGTGCTGCCTAGATGTGACCTGGAGATTGGCCATCAGTCCACATATTATAAGGGAGCAATAGGATGGAATGAGATTCCTGCTTAATTGCATATGGGAAATGTAAATAAACTCTGGCCATGTATAAAATCTAGGTATAGGAAAGAGATACGTTGGAAAAGGCAATGTTGTGTACCTACCTAATTAATGTAACACAACTGCGCAAGTCATGACATGCAAGATACACCATATAAAAGGGTGGAATACGCAGCAGCGGCCCAACATACACCAGCAGACATGCCACAGCCATGGCAGAAGCTGCAGCTGAGAGACAGAGGAGGAAGAAGAACTTCAGCCATGAGAAGGTGAACACACCGATGAAGCAAATAGACCACCACCATGCACTCCACATGAGTCACGGAGGGGATGCCAAAAGGAGGGAAAAATGCAAGACGGCATGGGACAGGGTGACATGCAGAGTCAATGCCGTCGTTGCACAGTGCCGGACAGCCCGAGATGTACAAAAAAAGTACAACGACCTCAAGTGCCTGGTGAAGTGCAAGGTGGCGCAAAACAGACGCAGTACACAGGGCACAGGGGGTGGACCCACCCAGCAGGAGCCACTCAGCAACATCGAGAGGAGGACAGCGGCACATCTCAGCCAGCACAGCATCACTGGAGTTATACAGCTGGACACATTCAGACAGCAGACGGCCACAGGTAGGGACACACAACAGCAATGTATGTGACAGGCCAGACATGATAACAGCACTGAAGCCAACAGCGAAGGCAGGGTGGGTGGGGTAACAATGTGTAGGCAGAGGTATCAGTGGAGAGGCATGCCACAGAAATGCCACATGGCCACAGCTGGCCAGAGAGTGGGCCAAGGGAACCAGACAATGGCGAGGGGCAGGCCAGGGATAGGCATGTGTGCAGCTGACATGTGCAGCAGTGCAAAGGAACAACCCATGCCCAACTGTGGAGGGGCTGGCACGTGCACACGAAACCGGAGGGGGGGCTGTGCAGAGGTATGGGCTGGGCCGCTCTGAGAGATACTGTGACCTGCACTGTGTACTGTTGTGGGGGCTGTGCACAGGTATGGGCTGGGCGCTCTGAGAGATGCTGTGACCTGCACTGTGTACTGTTGTGGGGGCTGGCACAGGTATGGGCTGGGCACTCTGAGAGATGCTGTGACCTGCACTGTGTACTATTGTGGGGGGAGGGCATGCTGAGATATGGGCTGGGCCGCTCTGAGAGATGCTGTGACATGCACTGTGTACTGTTATGGGGGGGGGGCATGCTGAGGTATGGGCTGGGCTGGGCTGCACTGGGTGTTGCTGTGACATGCACTGTGTAATGTTGGGGGCCATGCTGAGATATGGGCTGGGCTGCACTGGGTGTTGCTGTGACTTGCACTGTGAAATGTTGGTGAGGCATGCCGAGGTATGGGCTGGGCTGCACTGGGTATTGCTGTGACTTGCACTGTGAAATGTTGGTGGGGCATGCTGAGGTATGGGCTGGGCTGCACTGGGTGTTGCTGTGACTTGCACTGTGAAATGTTGGGGGGGCATGCTGAGGTATGGGCAGGGCTGTACTGGGAGATGTTGTGACCTGCACTGTGTACAGTTGTGGGGAGGGGCATGCCGAGGTATGGGCTGGGCTGTACAGGGAGCTGCTGTGACATGCACTGTGTGCTGGGGGGGCTGTGCACAGGCATGAGCTGGACTGTAAGGTGGGGGCATGGGTCACTGTCCCAGTGCATGCAGAGTGCGGGCGAGGGCCACAGAGGTTGTGCATGGATGGCAGGGACAACGTAGTCACCCAGTGGTGCTGGCCCCTGCAGTGCAGTGGTGACCCATGGGCGTGGCCTTGCACAGTGCCGCTGTGCAGTGGGGAGCCTCATGGGGCAGTCATGTGACAGCTGGGGTTGCTGTGCCAGGATGGACGGCACAGCAAGGGCAGCAATGGTGGGGGGTCCATGCCATCAGTGCAGGATGCATGGACAGTGGTAGCATACACCAGGTTGGACTGCACAGATGTGTGGTGGGTGCGCTGCCATAGTGCAAGGCTGAAGCAGACCTGTGAGGGCAACACTAATCAGGCAGGTAAGGGCACACAGTGATGTGGAGAAACACTAACACATTTCCCATCCAACAGGTGCCGTGGCAGCTGGCCCAGGTGGCCCCAGCAGAGCCGGAAGGCGGGAGCAGCAGCAGCAGGGCCAGGATGGTGCCAGCATGGCCCAGGTCAGTTGCACAGTGTCAGATGACGGCAGCGGCTCTACAGCCACAGGAGGCAGCCCTGCTGCCAGTACACCTGTGGCTGGAACACCAGAGCCGATGTTGGAGCCTGTGGGGAGTGGTGATGGCAACAGCTCCATGGCTGAGGAGGTGGTGAACAGCAGTGAGGAGGACGCAGCTGGACCACCATGGGAGCAGCAGGAGACCACGGCGGACACCACCAGCAGTGCCGCCACATCTGTGGAGGTGGTGCGGACACCCGTGGTCAAGCAGGAGGCATCGGACCAAGAACAGCCAGCAGCTGAGGACACTGCCATAGCGTCGCTGAGCCCACTGAGCACCCGTGGACTGGAGAACCAGTTGGACAAGGCCATCCGTGAGCTGCAGGCCCAGCTGTCCCACTGGCCTACATCGGGGACTACTGCCAGTCAGTGCTGGCCGGCCAGGGGGATGTCAGGTAGGAGATGGGGAACATACGGCAGGGCATGCAGGAGCTCCACACTGCATGGAGCTGCAGCTATCCAGCATTGCCAGCTGTCTGCAGGCATTCACCAGGGACTCATTGGCATGGATGGCTGGCCTGGGGGATGCCATACAGGGCATCCGGCACTGTGCTGAACACCAGGCAGTCATCATGGACCACCTCAGCACAGGCCTGGAGAACATGCTGGCACACCAGCAGCACCAGGATACAGCCATGGCCATGGCCATGCAGGCCATAGCTTGTGCACTGCAGCCACTGCACCACCTGCAATACCTGGCCCAGCGGATGGTACCCCCAGCCACAACTCATTCCAGCACCCAGACACAGCCACCAGAGCCAGTGGAACCCCCACCACCACCCCCGGCCCAGGCGTCAGATTCTCCCCTCCCGCCAGTCATGCTGCCGGAGCCGCACGCCCAGCCAGGCACCGCCCAAACTCACTTGGGCACAGGACTGCGCCATGGTGCAACCACAGTGACACACACAGGCATGCCAGCAACACAGGTGCTGGTCAGGCCGAGCCCCACACACAGTCCCACTGGAACAGGGTCAGGCACAGGGCACACATAGGGGGTGAGCACACCAAGGAGTGTGCTCCACAGGCTGCACAGGGCCTGAGATGATCAGCACGTAATGGGGGAACACACCGTGCAGCCCTGGCACAGCTGCTGCCACATGTGGCACAGAGGCAAGTAGGCTTGCGTGGGCGGAGGTACAGCAGATCACCTGTGGGGGCACATGCAGGCCCACAGGGTGCAATGCCAGGGGTGGTCCGCCAGGGCACGGCACAGCACGCCAGACCGTCAGGGTCCCCCACAGCCCAGCACCCAGCACCGTAGGGGGCGGTGCAAGGACGGCGTGCACATGGCAGATGGCTGTGACATGCCCAGGCGTCCCATGCTGTTAGGGATTGGTTGGGTGGAGCTGCACTGGAAGGGTGGGGCCATATGCATGGCAGGAGGCACATGTCTATGGGGGGGCACTGTGCATTCATAAGGGTGTGTGCGTGCGTATGCATGACTGTGAGCATGGGTGAGTGTGGGGTCGACGGAGGAGCACTGTGAATTGAGCACCTGTTGTGTGTAAGTAGCACCATGTTAATAAACCTTTGCACCTCATCTTTATGTTGTGTTGTCCTTTTGTCGTTGGTGCAATTGTAGGGCTATACTGGAAACATGTTGGTTAGGGCGTATCCCTCAGTTGCAACAATGCCCTGCGTGGGCCACTGCCAGTGGGCAGCTGCCTGCCACCGCCCACCCCGGGGCGCACATGTGCACACACACACACACATACACACACACACACAGCCCTGCAGTCACTGATGCTACACATGCAGGTGCACCATACCCATTCCGCAACTGTGTTGCGTCCGCAGGGAGCCCACGCAAGTGCGTGATGACAGGCAGTCTGCAACCCCACATCACAGATACCATGCTACACATCGCTATCGCAATTGCTGCCACGATGCCGCATATGCGCATATGCGATGTACAACATGCGATGCACATGCGACGTGCACGTGCGGTTGCAAGTAGATTGGCCCAGGCACAGTGTAGTGGTACAGGAGCTGCAGACCTGGGTGTAGGACAGTGCTGGAACACCACAGTGCCAACCTGACCAGGACAGGGACAGACAATCTGCAGACTGGTGAGTACTGGGCCACAGCAGGCCACCCTACATACCCCTACTCCATCTGTCACTGCCCTGAGGGACAGGGACAGGCATGGACCCCCCCCAAAGGTTGACATTCAGGGGTTCTGTTAAGTTTTGTGCAATGGCTGTGTACAGTAACCAGGGGCTGTGCTGTGGCACTGTCCCCAGGGATATGGGGGGCATTGTATATCCACACACCACTGTGTGGCAGGTGGTGTACTGGAAATGCCACATGTGTGGTTGGTAACATGTTACCTGAGTGGTACATCGCATATCCATGCAGGTAGACCAAGCATTACTGCCCTCATGAAGGCAGACATCCTATGGATGTAAGAAACCACTATGGTTCTCAAAGGAGGTGGCAGGAAAGGTTAGGGAGAAAAGGAAAGCATTCAGGAAGTACAAGGAATCACAGAAGGAGCAGGACAGAGAATTGTATCAGTTAAAGCAAAAGGAAGCTGGGAAGGCAGTCACAACAGCAAAGGCCCAAACTGAGGAAAAGATAGCCAACACAGTTAAGAAGAGAGATAAAACCTTTTATAGGTACATCAGAGAGAGAAGGAAGACCAAGGGAGGGATAGTGAGGCTTAATAAAGGGAAAGGAGGGTGGGCAGAGGGTGACTGTGAAAAGGCAGAGATACTAAACAAATATTTTTGCTCAGTATTCACAAATGAAGGAGGGGGAGGTACCTAAAACAAACAGTAGTAACACTCTGGATACAGAAGTTGATACCAGCCCATTACAGAAGAAAGGGTTCTGAAAGAACTCTTAAAACTGAAGGTGGACAAAGCAATGGGGCCTGATGGGATTCATCCCAGAATTCTAAAAGAACTAAGGGTAGAACTAGTGACACCACTGACTGCCCTCTTTAACAAATCATGGGAGGATGGGGTGGTACCTGAGGACTGGAGGAGGGCAGATGTGATTCCACTTCACAAAAGTGTGAGCAGGGCAGAAGCAGGCAACTGCAGACCTGTTAGTTTAACCTCAGTGATAGGGAAAATGATGGAATCACTTCTGAAGGAAAGAATTGTCAAGTACCTAGAGGCCAGAGGGGCATAGGACCCAAAGCAGCATGGATTCACAGCGGGAAGGTCATGTCAGACGAATCTAGTCAATTTCTTTGACTGGGTGACCAAAGTAGTAGATCAGGGAGGGGCTGTGGACATGGCCTACCTAGACTTTAGCAAGGAATTTGACACAGTCCCACACAAAAGATTAATATACAGGTTAGCCAGCATGGGAGTGGGTCCCAAGATGGTAGCCTGGGTAAAGAATTGGCTGGAGAACAGGATGCAGAGGGTAATAGTAAACGGAGTCCACTCTGAAGAAAGGGGGGTTATTAGTGGGGTACCGCAGGGTTCAGCATTAGGACGGTCCTCTTCAATGTCTTTATAAGTACATTGCAGAGGGACTGGAAGGAAAAGTATGTCTCCTTGCAGATGACACAAAGATCTGCAACAGAGTTGATACACAAGGTGGGTGGAAACGATGAGAAGGGACTTGCAAGGCTGGAGGAATGGTCAAATGTATGGCAACTTAGATTCAATGCTAAGAAGTGCAAGGTAATGCACCTAGGAAACAAAACCCAGGGAAGAGTACACAATGGGGGTGAGATACTAACAACAACAAAAATGGAAAGGGACCTGGGGGTAGTCATATCAGATGACCTAAAGGTGGGCAAGCAATGTGAGAGGGCAGTAAGGAGGGCTGGGGGGGTTACTGGGATGCATAGGGAGAGACATCACCAGTAGAAAACAGGAAGTTGTTATCCCTCTGTACAGACAACTGGTGAGACCCCATCTGGAGTACTGGAGACCCAGTCTCCTCAAAGACATAAACAGGATGGAGGCAGTGTAGAAGAGGGCAACTAAAATGGTGCAGGGTCTGCACCGGAAGACATATGAAGAGAGACTTAAGGAGCTGAATATGTATAGCCTTGAGGAGAGGAGGGAGAGGGAGGACATGACAGAAACGTTCAAGTACCTCAAGGGAATCAACAAAGTCCAAGAGGGTAGCATCTTTCAGAAAAAATGGTGTGCAAGAACAAGGGGGCACAATTTGAAGATGGGGGTGGCTCAGAGGTAATGTAAGAAGTATTTTTTCACAGAGAGGGTTGTGGATGCGGGAACAGCCTTCCGGAGGAGTTGTGGAGTCAAAAACAGTGGTGGAATTCAAGCATGCATGGGACAGTCATAAGGCAATTCTAGGGGGTGGGGGTAGAAAGAAGTAGGCTACTGGTTAACTAGGATCTGCAGCTTATCCAGTAGGCAGGGAAATGGGCAGATTGGGTGGGCCAAGCAGTCCTTATCTGCCATCAAATTCTATGTTTCTATGTTTCAATGGATGTGTCCACACCTGGATGGCACTGATAGCCCCCCTCCCACTTATGGGGACTATGAGGGACAGTGACCCTCAGGGTGGGGATCACTGCCCCTCACATTGGGGAACATGGTTAGCCCACAGTGGCCCCCATGGTGTTGTGATGTACACTATGTAGTACGGTGTTGGGTGTGTTGTGTACATGGTATCCGGGCAGCAGTTTTCAGGCACTGCACAGTGGCTGCATGAGCGGCACACTGCCCATGAGGCACGACTGTGGGCCAGAGCACTGGGCTGGGGCATGTGGTGGGAAGGCCCCCGTGCTGAGGGACGCCTGAGGGGTACGACCCCATACCTCTGGGCCTCTCAGCGGTACCTCCCATGGCACAGGCCAGCATACCTGCATGGCACAGGCCCAGGCCACACCCCTCAACGGCCTCTGCAGTACAGGGCTGTGCCTGCCACAGTCACAGCTATCCAAGCGGGCCCTCATGTGGATCACTCAGCTGCCATGCCTGGGTGGGGTTGGGACCCACACCACCATGCAAGCAATGGGTATGGCCATGTAGTCCACAACAGGGTACTGCAGGGCACACCCAGTGGTATGGTGTACGCAGGCCCTGGAACAGTGTACACTGGTCTGGTGGCTGGGACCCTAGTGTTGGCCGCCCTGTCCCTGGGATGTGCTGTGGGAGGGTGAGGGTTATGGGCCTGTCTGTGTGGCATGACCACACTGTGCACAGTACACAGTCCACCATGGGTGCACCCTCACTGTGGGCGCTCAGGGAGGGTTGTACCAGCACAGATCGGTATTGTGTTCGTGGTGGGCAGTATTGACTGTCATGCTGTGTGTGGGTCTGTTCCATTGCCCAGGTCTGCCATGCATATGCAGGCTGTGTCCCCATCTACTGTTGACATGTGCAATCCAATGTTGGTACAGTGCTGCCTGTGTGCCAGGGCCACTCGTAGTGGCACAGGGTGCCACTGTGATGTCGGCTATGGATGGTACCTAGTACCAAGTCTCAGTCGTGCGGTCTGCACATGCCACTGGCTGTGGCCACCCCCCCATGCATGGCTGCCCACGGTTACACTGATGTGCACACCTGCCCCCACACCGTGACCAAGGTGCTGTATATACGACTGGCTCAAGGGGTGTGGGGATAGTGTCAGCCACCTATGACCATGTTGCCTGCCCCAGGGTGGAACGGTATGGGGGACATGTGGTACAGGTGTGTGCCTTGGAAAATGGGTGCGCACCTGCACCTGTGTGCTGCCCCATCCCAGGCCAGTGATACACCAGGGTGTCCTTGCGCCATGGCCACACACGCCCTTGCCCAGAGGGGGTACCTGGCCTGGTGTGCCATGGGCACCACCAGGATGGTGCACATACCCACACTACGCCTCTGACATGTGCACCCCACACAGCAGGGGCCATGGCCCCATCACACTGTCACTGTGTCGCTGCGACAGGGATGCATGTCTGTTTAGTGGGAGTTGTCACTGCAGTGGTGGGCTTGCCCACATGTTGGCCTGTGTGTCGTATCCATTCATGATGCTATGTCCATCCATGTAGCACCATCCATGCCTGTGTGCGGCACATGGTGGCCTATGTCCCGGCTGTCCCGCGGGTCGGGAGCCACCAAATGTCACTTCAGACTGTGTGGGGGGGGGCCAACACAGGTCATTGCCAGTGCTGAACACACAGGTGCATGGCCGCCTGCCCGACTGGCTGTGTACCACTGTCCCTATACCACGCCCTACATGTTATGCCCATCGGGTATGCAATGGCAGCCTGTCTGCATTGACACCTGCTGTCATTGCAGGCATGCACCTGTCCACATCCACCCTGTGCAGGGTCTGTCACGGCAGGGTGTCCTGGGGGCCATCCTAGGCCATGTGCTGGGACATACCTGTGGGATGGAGACAGTTGGGGGGGTTGCAGCATCCACAGGCAGCTGGCCACAGTAGCACTTACGGCTGTATACTAACCCATGTCCATTCCTTCCCTAGCTCCACAGCAGACACATACGGGTCTTCGATGAGTATATGCCATTGCTCAACATGCACATTTCCAATGCCTGTACAGTACTGTGTACCTGACAATGTTGATTTCTGTCCTCTGTGTAGGATTCATCACCACCGCACAGGACCAGATAGGTACATGCTGCCACACCACAGCTGCTCTGGGAGACACTGACTGTGCCACAGGCTTATGTTGCCCTGCTCTTACTCCATCCAGGTGTGCTCCAGATCCATCAGCACCACCCACTCTGGACACCACGGTGCACAGTACAGGTAAGTATCTGTCATTCTCCATGCCGGTGCCCACGGTTGGCTTTGGAACCGCCTCATGGGCTCCTGGTGGTTGTGGCTGCATGCTGCTCCACGTGGGGGTGGTGGTGCGGATGTGTGGCAGGGCTGCATGCGGTGCTCCATGCCCATACCGTGCAGGGTCAGGCTGCGACATGCCTCTGCAGGGGACGGGTGCCGTGTTGGTGCACTGTGGTCATTATGTGCAGCACTGTGTGCCTGGCCCCTGCATGACACAGCTCAGCCTTTACACACCTCATGCTGTGCATGTCATTGGCGTGGGGGAACCACCTGAGGTGGTGGCCCACAGTTGCAGACCTGTGGCCTGACACTGACCCATGTCCCACAGCCGGTGTCCAGTGTTGTGCATGGTGGGTGGGGGTGGACTGTGCAGCCACGGTGACATTGTGTAAGTGATGCATGTGCCATTCCTTCCCCTGTTACAGGTGCCAAGCAGACGACTGACCAATATGTCCTCAGGGTCATCCCTCAGCCTCAGCGGGTGTGCCCCAAATTTCACTCCCCTTGAGACAGCACTGCTGGTGAACTGCGTTCAGCAGTGGGGTAGGACGCTTCTGCCACCTGGGTGCCAGAAGTGCAGTTCCACGGAGCGGGAGCAAGCTTGGACGGCCACCAGTGCCCGCATGGCTGTGATGACAGGGACACTCCTGGACCATCCGGCAGCTGACACACCATTGGCAGGACCTGTCATGGAGGGAGGCTGGGATCCTGCAGAGGATGCTCAGCATGGCATGGCACAGGGACGCAGACATGAGGTCCGGGGCAGGTCTCAGGTGATGGTATGTATACCTACAGCTGTTTGTCTGTTGCAGCAGTGCTGGCATGGTGGCCATGGCGTGTGGTGCCTCACACACACTCACCTGTCCCGTCACCCCACAGGTTCCACTGACGCGACCCACAGCGTGCAGCAGAGCTGCATCAGTGGACTCAGTATGGGCTTCACTGGAGGTCAGGTAAGTACATACATTGGTCCCTTTGTGCCATGACCATGGCTGGCAGCCACATTGTGGCTCATGCTGCACCCTCACATTGATTGCCTATGTGTGTGTGCCCCCCCATCTGGGCCTTGCACTGACTGCATCCTTTACATCCCTACAGGTGTCCACAGCAGGCTGCCACAGCAGCAGAAGGCCCTGCTGAGGGCTATGGCCAAAGTGAAGGCCTGCGATGCAGCAGAGTACCTGCTGTGCACCCAGCACAGGCAGCGGAGGGCCAGGGTCCTGCCACCGACCTCCTCCTCCTCCTCCTCCTCCACCTCCTCTGCAGTAGCGGTGTCCGATGGGGATCTGGCCACAGTCAACACACAGACGGTTCAGGGGAACCCCACTGATGTTGGGCAACAGGGGCCAGAACAGCCACAGGCACCCAGCCTGGCCACAGAGGGCGCAGTTGAAGCAGACAGGGACCGGGCCTTGGCTGTGCCACCAACCGGGACCGCCGATGAGGACATTGCAGCATGGGCAGGTGAGGATGCCCCACCACCTGACACTGCGCCATGCACTGCTGGCCCTGCAGCAGGGGACACTGGACCACGGCAGGAAGCAGCCATGCCAGGGATGCAGCAGGGGGAGACATTGCCTGTTGTGGCTGAGGGGCCCGGTGCATTTCCTGTGCATGGTGGGGGCCTGGACTGGGAGCGCCTTGTGGTTCTGGTGTCAGCAATATTGCAGGACATTGGGCACCTCCATGGGTTGGTGGGGGCCCTTCTCACTGAACTGCGGCAACCTAGGTCCCATGGGTCTGCAACATCCGGATGTGGGTGGGACTGTATTTGTGGGTGGGCTTGTATATAGGGGTGGATGGTATTGGTGGGTGTGACTGTACATATGGGTGTTGTGGGTTGTCATTGGGTGGGCAGGGCTACTTCTTCATGTTGATTGTTGTGGGTGGGATTGTGTTTTGGTTGTTGGGTCTGTGTTGGATTGTTTGTGGGTGAGGGTTGGTGTTCAGAGTTGTTGTGGGTGGCTGATTTAGTTTGGGTTTACTGTTTTGTTTCTGTATGTTGCTGTTGCCTGTTTTACATCCTCATCCCCCTTCCATTGTTACACTGTATCCCTGTACCCGATGTTTACATTAAACCTTTTGCCATACACACTGTGTCCTCTGTGTCTGTTCCTGGTGTGCATGGCTGTGTGTGCATGTGTCTGTCTGTCTGTCTGTCGCCATGCACAGGGGTGCACACTGGTGGTGGTGCCTGATTGCCCCAGTGTTCTCTCCCTGTGCATCAGGTTGGTGTGCCGTTTGTGCTGCTCACAGCCCAGGCCACAGTCTCCAGGTCACATCTGCGTGGTGTCCTGTGTGCTGCAGGTCGCTATGCATGCTATGGCATCCATGCCACCTCACATTGTACCTCCCAGCTGTGTGGTGGCACAGTGCCTGTGCTGCATCCTTCTGCCTCAGGGTACCATTGTTCCCTGCAGGTGGCACCACTGGCACGGACGTTGGTGTGTCTCACAACCATTTGTCCACTGGTCTGTGCCACCCAATGCTGTGTCCCTGTTGCAGTTGCACTGTTACATGTATCAGTGGCCATGGCAGGGGTGTTGTGCCTTGTGGTGCCATCATCCCAGCATTGTGCCTGTGGCCTCTGTGCACCCTTTGTACCCTGTGCCACACTGCCCCTGTGTGCCTGCCTTCCTTGGACACTCTCTGTCTTATCTCCCATGGTGTATTGCTGTGTGTCCAGCCTGTCTGTACCTGCTCCTTTCTATGCTGTGTAAGTTACACCTGCTCCCACCTGGTGTATGTTACACTGGCTGGTCTTGGTGTAAGTTGTGGCACTGCTGCTTCTAGAATCCCACCCTGGCTTTTCTCTTCCTTTTTCTTGGCATATGTTCAGTTGCACATTGGCATACCTGCTGGTTTGTCGCAACTGTGGTGTAAGTCACAGTTGGCGTACTGCATTGCGTCATTGCACATCTCGCAATGTAGAATTGCATTTGGTGCATTTTCTGGGCATATTTGCGACTTGTGCCATTCCCGTTGGTGCATCTGCATTGCGCTTTGGTGTACACTTTCTAGAATCGGGCCCCTTGTGTGTATCAATAAAGCTTGGTATTCTTTTTAAAAAAAAATCAACATAAAACTAATTAAAACTAAAAGTGCAAATCCTGCATTTGCAAACAGGGACTAGGATTCTTGGTGAGCTTTTGTGAGCTAGGAGATAAACAGCAGGTGGAAGGCTATTTCAGGAAGGGAGTAGCTAGAGATACAAATGGGGAGGGTTGCTGGCAAATAAGTACAAAGCTACTAAACGGTTGTAGAAGGAACGAACAAACTAACACCTTTTTTGTTAAAAGTTGTCTTGACTGAGCCAGCAGGTGAAGGGATCTAGGATGAGGCTTAGATAAGTAAGAAAGAAAGTCGAGGAGGGTTAGGTGACTGACATGGACCACTTGGAGCCTGTCAGGAAGTCCTGCCTGGGGGTGGATCCACCTGGTGTATGAAAGCAGGTCCTCCTAATGTGTCTCACACATTTGTGTCACAGCACGTGAGTGGTGGAACACCACAGGTGTAAGATAGGCATCTTAGGCATCCATAGCAATCCACAGGAAGAAGCATGGGAGCAGGGGACTCTGCCACTCCAGTAAGGTAAGGTGGACTACCTGTGTAGGAAGAGGTACACCAATAAAAAACAAGCATTTGCCAATGCCGAATGTTTGTTTGCTGGCATTAGCAGTTGAAGTGCAGGAGTTAGAGAGATGCAGTATAGGAATGGCACTGAAGTATTGAACTGATGCCAACTCCACCCTCACCCTGCAGAGATGGACTGGCATTGTGGTGTGCCTCTGGGTTGTCGCCCATGATGGTTATGACATTTCACCTCACCCCACCCTGCAGACACTGGCAAGTGTCAAGGTGTGCCTTGGGGTGTTTGGGCTTTACATTCACCTCATTCCATAAGGAAATATGCTGAAATGGGTGCCGTATAGGAGAATGGGGTGAACTCTGGGAGCAAAGAGTCCCAGCCACACCTCGACGCCTATCACTGGCTGCACAGTGGGGTTGTGGGTGGAATGGCATGAGCATTATTGTCGACAGTCCTAAGTCACACCCCTGACGCCTGTCGGTGCTTACAGGGTAGGGCATTATGGTCAAAACCTCTAACGCCCTGGGCGTTTCTTGGTATTTTTACTCCAGGTTTTCCACATGAGCTTTTTGTGACCCCACCACATGAACAGTGACACTATCAGTTCTTTAGGCGAAAGGTGATTTTGCACAGCGGCTGTGTCATTTGGCACCACAGGTGCGAAGACACATTTCAAAGAGGATGTGAAAAGTGACAGGTGTACTGTTCATGAAGAGGTGTAAAAAATGGCACTGTTGAGAATCTGGAGTGAAAATATACAAAAACTGATGAAGTCATGAGCATGCATAGAAACTGCGCAATGTACACCCGTAATGTAATTAGTTTGGGGATTTTTTACAGCAGATTTTCAACACAGGCATTTTGGGACCTCCGCTTATGAACAGTGTCACTGTGATTTTCTTAATCTGTCCCAAACAGTGATTTCCTACAGCAAACATGCTATTCTGTGCCAGAAGTACGAAAACATATTTCGACCAGGTGTGAAAAATGACTGCTGTACTGTTCGTAAGTTCGTGAACTTACGAGGGTGTGTGGAAATTGCACAATGGATGCTTGTAACAGAATCATTTTATGGACTTTTGTCATCAAATTTTAAACATAGCCATTTTAACACCTCTGCTCATGAACAGTGTCACTGTGATCATAGAAACATAGAATTTGATGGCAGATAAGGACCGCTTGGCCCACCCAGTCTGCCGATTTCCCTACCTGATGGATAAGCTGCAGATCCTAGTTAACTAGCAGCCTACTTCTTCCTACCCCAACCCCCTAGAATTGCCTTATGACTGTCCCATGCATGCTTGAATTCCACCACTGTTTTTGACTCCACAACCTCCTTTTGTAATGTTCGTAATCTTCGTAATGTGTCCCAAACATTGATTTTGCACACCAACTGCACCAATGTGCGATACATGTGTGAAAACATATTTTTGGGTGGGGTATAAATGACAGCTGTACTTTTCAAAGGAGGTGTGGTAAATATCAGTGTTGAAAATCTGAGTGAAAATAGTAAAAATTCTCAAAGTTCTGAAAGGCATGAGGAAATGCAGTGACGCTCTAAAAGTCATTTTGGGAATTTTTTCAATTAGATTTCAACATAGGGTCTTTGAGGGCCTACATCATGAACTGTGACACAGTCATTTCATTCATTGGTCCAGAAAGGTGGTTTCACGCAGTGATCGCGAAATCACCTTTCGGGACCGAATAACAAAATAACAGTGACTGAATTCATGAGGAGGGGTCCCAAAAACCCCATGTTGAAAATTTGGTGAAATAATTCTCAAAAATGGCTGAGATATGCAGCAAAGTTGAAAAAAACCCATTTATGCCATTATACAGCTTACCATCATTTCTTCAGTTTGCAGTCGGCTTGGAAGAGTGCAGACATGTTCTCAGTCCACCGAAGAATGTCACGCTGGGCTCCAGAGGTACGTATGAGGTCAGGAGGTGTGTGGGGAGGTGGGTGCGCAGAGGGTGGGCATGGGTTGGGGGAAGTGGGAAAGACAGTCAACGAGGGACCATTTTTTTTTTTTTTACAGATGTTTTTTTTTCCTTTTTTAGGAAGACGAAGCAGGACTTTTGCCACACTAGGGTGGGCTCCCAGCATGGCAGCTGGAAGCTTGTCTTGGGGGCAGTGGAGCCAATGGGGGATTAGGCATCCCCGTTGGCCATAGGGACTTTTGCTGTGCTGGGGTGGGCTCCCAGCATGGCACCTGGAAGTCTGTTTGGGGGGCAGTGGAGTCGACAGGGGACTGGGCACCCCCGTTAGTCATACAGTGTGCGGGGGGGGAGTGCATGAGCATGCTGGGATGGGCTCCCAACGTGCTATGTGGGTGTTTGTTGGGAGGGGCAAGAAAAAAACAGAGCTGTCTATAACAGTTGTTCAGATGCAGTGCGGACATGTAAGCACTCTGCGTACTGCTGATGGCAGTATGTAAGTTGCCTGCCATCGACAGTATGCAAATTGCCGACACATTATCACCGCTGATTGTAGCAGTCTTTTGCTTTCAACTGTATGCCACTGCATCTGAACTACTGTCATAGACAGTTTGGACATTTATTGGTGCAGTGAGGCTGCACCTGGAAGAAGGAGCAGGGCATTGGAAGCGGGGTGGCAACTTATGAAAATTCGTATGGTGGCACTATTCTTTCTTGCACGTGTGGCAAACAATCATGGAATTTGTCAGCAGAACAGGACCGCTCAGCCCACCCAATCTGCCCAGGTGTTGTCTACCTACTTGTAACTCCTACCTGTATATGTTACTGCATGTCTTATTCTGCCTGCGTCCATCAGGACCTCCTTGTGAATGAGCTTGCTCAATGGATTTTTCCTGCAATGAACTTGAACCTACTCCACCTCCATAGCCCTATTGATCTCTGTTGACCCCTTCCTTCCCCTTTTTCTGATATACTCCTAGGTTTATCCCATGCATGCTTCATGCCTCTTACCATTTTAGCTTCCACCACTTTTCCTGGCAGTCTGTTCAAGGCATCTACCACCCTTTCAGTAAAGAAATATTTCTTCACATCAATCCTGAACTCCCCCCCCCCCAGCTTCACTGTATATCTCTTGGTTTGGGTGTTCATTCTCATTTAAAGGAAACTCCCCAATTGTACCTGGTTTACCCCTGTGAGGTACTTTGTAGGTCTTGATCATGTCACCTCTTGTCCTGCTCTCTTCCAGAGTTTTCATGTTGAGATTCTTCAGCCTTTCCTTGTAGGGATTCCTGTGAAAACCCTGAACCATTTTAGTTGCCCTCCTCTGGAAAATCTGCACCTTATGTCCTTTCTGAAGTGTGGACTCTAAAACTGGACACAGTACTCCAGCTGGGGGTATACCAGGGAGTGATACAATTGCAGCACAACATCCCTCCTCCTCCTCCTACTGGAGATGACACTCCTTATGCACCCCAGAATCCAATTTGTCCTGCCCATAGCCTTGTCACACTGTACTGCCATGTTGCGGTCCTCTGATATAATAACCTCAAGGACCCTTTCACGTCTAGTGAGTATCAGTATCTCCTGTCATCCTATACTGAGCGTTGGAGTTCCTATGCCCTATGTACATGATTTTACACTTGTTGGCACTGAACCCCAACTAAGTAAGAAAATGGAATTGATTTGAATTAATTGCACGCTTTTAAGCAGCTTTTCAGGGTGTGTGTATGTGTGTGTGTTTGGGGGGGACTCTGCTACTAAACTATTAGCTTTTGATTTTAGCCTCAAATCAGGTGCACTCCTGTAAACAGATAAAACATGTTTAAGAAAGACTCATAAGAAATGTGATAAAGTCTTTGTACATTAGCCTGGGCTGAGCTTGCAGACAGGAGAGATAGAAACATAGACTTTGACAGCAGATAAGGACTACTTGGCCCACCTAGTCTGCCCATTTCCCTACATTCAGGATGAGCTGCAGATTCTAGTTAACCAACAGCCTATTTCTTTCTACCCCACAAGAATTGACTTATGTCTGTCTTATGCATTCTCCCACAGCTTTAGAGCCCACAACCTACTCAGGGAGGCTGCTCCATGTGTCCACCACCCTCTCTGAAAAAATACTTCCTCACATTGCCTCTGAGCTGTCCCCCCTCTATCTTCAAATTGTGTCCCCTTGTTTTTGCACATCTCTTTTTCTGAAAGATGCTACCCTCTTGGACTTTGTTGATTCCACTGAGGTACTTAAAAGTTTATATCATGTCCCCCTCTCCCTCCTTTCCTCAAGGGTATACATATTAAGCTCCTTTAGTCTCTTCTCTTATGGCTTCTTTTGCAGACCCTGCACCATTTTAGTTGCCCTCCTCTGGACTGTCTCCATCCTGTCTATGTCCTTGTGGAGATGGGGTCTCCAGAACTGGATGCAGTACTCCAGATGTGGTATCACCAACTGTCTGTACAGAGGGATAACAATTTCCTGTTTTCTGCTGGTGATGCCTCTCCCTATACATCCCAGTGTCCTCCAGCTCTTCCTACTGCCTTCTCACATTGCTTTCTAACCTTAAGTTCATCTGATATGATTACCCCCAGGTCCCTTTCCATTTTTGTTGTTGTTACTACCCCCCCTTGTATAATCTTGCCCTGGGTTTTTGTTTCCCAGGTGCATTACTTTCCTTGCATTGAATCCAAGCTGCCATACTTCTGACCTTTCCTCCAACCTTGCCAAGTCCCTTCTCATCCTTTCCACACCTCCTTGTGTATCAACCCTGCTGCAGATGTTTGTGTCATCTGCAAAGAGGCATACTTTTCCTTCCAGTCCCTCTGCAATGTCACTTATAAAGACATTAAAAAGGAGATGCAGTCTGTTCCTAATTAGTGAGCTTCTCGCTGGTCACCTGTGAGCCTCTTATGGGCCAGAGCTGACTACACAAGCATTTGTCGATGCCAGATGGTTGCTTGCTGGCATTAGCAGTGGAAGTGCAGGAGTTAGACAGATGGGACCCTGATTCTCAAAGCCCTGTGTCGGACGCAAGATGCCTGCAGTGAACAGATATGGTCCAAGGTGCACCTTGCGTCTATGATTGCCCTCCGTGTGATTTACAAAGGTGGCCTGCATTGACTGCAGTCCACCTGTTCCAAACAGGGCTTGCACCTGCAATGCACTGTGGCACGGCAGTAGGGGGACTGCGGCCGATGCAAGCTGCATCCTGCGATTGACAGACATCACCTGGCAGGAGAATTTCTAAGTGTCCTTAGACCAGCCAGGACAGCTGTAAGGGGACTTAGACATTCTCCCCTGGGTGACATGCCTGTGTGCGGCACGCCATGGGTGAAGGTCCACCCACCATACACCCCAGAGAGTGTGGCCCCGTATATTTGGCCCCCATCCTAGTGGTCCAATGGCACTCCTCGCAGCTCCCCGATTCCACTTATGTACCATGTTGGTACCCCCATCCTGATGTGGCTCTCCCAATCCCTGATGCCTGCCCCATCAGTGCTATTGCAGCACCAACGTATGGTGGTACAGTGCCCACCCATTCCCCAGCAGGTGGTATCCAAACCCCCCATACACCAGACCAGACTGCTCCCCAGTGCCCAGCACATCCCACCACTCACCTCCATGGCCAGGTGCCAATTGCACCAAACATGGTGGGGGGACTTCGACACACCAGGTTGGGTCCACATGCCCATTAGCTAGTGGGACAGGGGGTCCTGTGTTAGTCTCTGGTGGCCTGCGGTGGACCTGTGCAGTGCACCAGGGGTTTGCCGCAGGGTTCTAGTCAGTGCTAGCATGGGAACTTAGCTGCTGGAACCTCTCCTGTACCTGAATCAGGTGCAGGGTCCCTGGTGCACCAGGCACTGGTGCAAGGTGCTGCTTGCCGCAGCTTGTGCCAGACGCAGGCCCCTATGAGAATCAGGCCCATGCAGTATAGGAATGGCAGTGAAGTACTGAACTGACCCAACCCCACCCCACCCTGCAGAGATGGGCAGGCACTGGGGTGTGCCTTTGGGTCATTGCCCATAATAGTCACGACATTTCCCTTCACCCTACCCTGCAGACACTGACAAGTGTCGAGGTGTGCCTTGGGTGTTCAGGCTTTACTCATCTCATTCCATAAGGAAATATGCTGAAATGGGTGCAGTATAGGAGAATGGGATAGATTCTGGGGCCAAAGAGTCCAAGGCGCACCTTGAAGTCTGTCACTGGCTGCGGGGTGTGGTGGAGTGGCATGAGCATTACTGTCGACAATCCTAAGTCACATCCCTGACACCTGTAGGGCATTATAGTTGAAAACCCTAACACCCTAGGCATTTCTTGGTATTTTTACTCTAAGTTTTCAACATGGGCTTTTTGTGATCCCACCTCATGAAAAGAGACACTATCAGTTTGTTAGCCGAAAGGTGATTTTGCACAGCAACTGCAGCATTTGGTGCCACAGGTATAAAAAAAACACATTTCGAACAGGATGTGAAAAATGACAGCTCATGAGGAGGTGTAAAAAAAATGGCAATGTTGAAAATCTGGAATAAATATATAAAAAAACTGGTGACGTCATGGGTGTGCGTAGAAACTGCGCAAAGCACTCCCATAATGTAATTAGTTTGGGAATTTTTTACAGCAGAGTTTCAACACAGACATTTTGGGACCTTCGCTCATGAACAGTGTTATTGTGATTTTCTTAATCTATCCCGAACACTGATTTCCCATAGCGACCGTGCTATTCTATGCCGGAAGTGCGAAAACACATTTCAGCAAGGCTGTGAAAAATGACAGCTGTACTATTCATAAGGAGGTGTGGAAAAATGCCAATGTTGAAAATCTGGACTGAAAAGATTCCGAATTTGTGAACGTACGAGGGTGCATGGAAATTGCACAATGTACATTCATAACACAGTCATTTTATGGACTTTTGTCACCAAATTTTCAACATAGCCAGTTTAAGACCTCTGCTTATGAATAATGTCACTGTGATTTTCTTAATCTGTCCTGAACATTGATTTCGCACACTGACCACGCCATTGTATGCTACATGTCCGAAAACACATATCGGGTGAAATGTGAAAAATGACAGTTGTACTGTTCATAAGGAGGTATGGTAAAATGGCAATGCTGAAAATCTGGAGTGAAAATATTAAAAATGCTCGAAGTTACGAGAGTGCGTAGGAACTGCACAATGCAAGCTCATAAAACAGTCATTTTGGGGAATTTTTTCACCAAATTTTCAACATAGCCATTTTAACACCTCTGCTCATGAACAGTGTCACTATGATTTTCTAATTGTGTCCCAAACACTGATTTTGCACATGACCGTGCCATTGTGCACTACATGTGCGAAAACACATTTCAGGTGAGATGTGACAAATGACAGCTATACTGTTCATGAGAAGGTGTGGTAAGATGACAATGTTGAAAATCTGGAGTGAAAATATTAATAATGCTCAAACTTACGAGCATGTGTAGGAACTGCTCAACGCATGCTCGTAAAACAGTAATTTTTGGGAATTTTTTCACCAAATTTTCAATACAGGGTTTTGGGGGGCCTACCTCATGAACTGTGACACTGTTGTTTCGTTAATCAGTCCAGAAAGGTGGTTCCACGCAGTGACTGCGAAATCACCTTTCAGGACAGAATAACAAAATGACAGTGCCAAAATTCATGAGAAGGGGTCCCAAAAACCCCATGTTGAAAATGTGGTGCCAAAATTCCCAAAAATACCTGAGATATGCATCAAAGTTGAAAAAACCCTATTTATTCCATTATACAGCTTACTGGCATTTCCTCAGTTCGCGGTCGGCTTTGAAGAGTACGAGATGTGTTCCCAGTCCACCAAGATGCGTCATGCCAGACCCCATGAAGTAGAGAGAAGTATGGGATGAGGGGGTGTAATTAGAAGATGCGCAGAGGGTGGTAATGGGTTGGGGAGGAATCGACGAGGACCGCTTTTACTTTACAGGTTTATTTAAAAAAAAAAAAAACATTATGGAAGGTTTCTTTTACAGGGACATTTTGTTTGGGCACGCTGGGGTGGGCTCACAGCGTGCGACCTCATTATTTGGGGGGAGCTGTTCCAGTGGGGGATTGGGCACCCCTGTTTGCACCTATCGAATGCTGGGGTCAGGGGGAGACAAGAGCCAAGGGGGATTGGGCACCCCCCTCGGCACAGAAGAAATTGGAGGGGGGGAGCATTGTGCCGATGGGAAGTGGGCTCCCCAGTCGGCAAAATTAAGAAGAAAGGGGAATGCCAAAAGGGAGATTGGGCACCCCTGTCGGCACCTAAGAAATTAGTGGGGGGAGCATTATGCTGACAGGGAGTGGGCTACCCCGTCGGCTTTTTCACCAGGAAGGCACACTGAATGGTGGGCGATGGCTTTCCATCGGCTTTGTGAGGCTGACGGAGAAGCCGTCGCCTGTCACCATAGAAACACAACACCATGGAGCTGTGTAATTGGCTGCTGCAGTCAGAGAGCGTATCGAACAGCTGATTGTGTACTGACAGGGCACTCCCTGATTGCAGTGGTTCAATTTCTTTGATGTAGTGGCCTTCTAGTTAATTGTAGTGATCCAGGGCATGCTCCTCTATTGGCCAAGCAGAGACCAGCCCCTGAATGGGCTGCTGCCATTCGGCACAACACTGCCACGCCTCCACAACCCCTTTGTAAAGAAAGCTGACGCAATGTGTTTCTTGCAAATGCGTGCAAGCAAACACAAAAAGGGAACTCTATCTCGGGTAGGGGCATAACTTCTTTAAAGGGCATAGGGAGACTAGTACTGTGAATGATAGTAGTGATGCAGTGCAGTGGCTGTGGGACAGCAGTCTTCAGACAGACCTTCTGGAGGCTGAAGTGCTGCCCCATCTGTGTACAGCTCTCTGGGCTGAAGGAGGAGGTCATTAGACTCCTGGCCAAAGTTACTAAGATTTGGTGGACCTCCTCCCCCATCTAGGAACCACCACATCCACCACCATTGACTCAGAAGGTGCCAAGAAGGAGGAACGGCTGGATTGTGGTAGACTCCAGGAGGGTGGGGGTGGGGGTGGGAGGTGGGAACACAATACTCAGAAGGTGTCACTACACAACTCTTTCACCACTCTGGCAGCATGGGACTGCCAAGAGAATGTATCCATGATAGTGGCAAGGGAGGATGTGAGGGTCCTCCAGAGTGGAGGTCCCAAGGTGGGAGGCAGAGGACCCCAGCAGAAGAGGAAGCAACTTCTGGAGGGGAAACTCAAATAGTGCAGGTGGGGAAGAGGGCAGTGAGGTGTCTACTGGGTACCTCAGTACTAAGGGTTGGGGAGCAATTCCTAAGTATCGCTAGGGCAACGGGGCCGGAAGGGGGGAGCTGGATTTCATTGTCCATCTGGGGACAAGTGACCTGGCTAGGGATACAGTAGGGGTGGTGCAGGACAGGTTTAGGAAGCTGGAGGAGGGACCTGAAGCATGGTGGCCTTCACTGAGGTGTTAACTGTGCATGGCTTGGGGGGAAGTGAAGGAGCATTGCACCAGTATCTTCAATAACCTGTTGAAGGCATGGTGCAGGAAAGAGTTACTTGGCTACATTGGAGACTGGGTTCCTACCTGAGGGAATAGAGGCCTGTACAAAGGAGCTGGGCTCATTCTATCCAGGATGGAAACAGTAGTCCTGGATGGAAGGTTTAAATGCCACTTCAGTGGGCATTTAAACTATCCAAGGGTGGCGGCAGCAACAATGAAAGAGGAAGTAAATGCCAACCCCCAGAAACTGGAGCACCAGACAGGAGAAGCACAAGGGAAATAAATGTTTCTGGGTTGGAGGGACGTAAAGACAAGTGGGGGAAGATTCAGAAAAATGGGTCTAAAGCTGAGAAAGGAATTAGGGATGGTGAACAGAAGGTGGTTAAAAAGGAGGAGGACAGTACCAGGAACATAGGGCAGATGAAGAATAGATTGGGGAAGGAAGGGTAAAGTAGGGGCAGAGAGGGACAAAAATAATGTATAGCCAGGCCCACCAATGCAAGGAGCCAAGGAAATAAAATTCTGACCTTGAGGCAACCATTATGGAGGTGGACCTGAATCTAGTGGCCATAATGGAATCATGGTACACAGACAACCACAGCTGGGATATGGCTATTCCCGGCTACACCATGTTTTGGAAGGATAGAGCAGGGAGGAAAGGGTGAGTGATTGTTTTGTATGTGAGGGAGAATATAAATGCCATGGAGATACAGGGAAGCTATGGGGATAAGAAAGGGCCAGTGGTTCTTTGGGTTGGCTTGGAGACGGATCTGGGACCTTTATCCATGTGAGGGTGGTATACAGACCACCAATACAGGGGGAGGAACTGGAAAGGGTTTTCGGGGAGGCAATTGGCAGAATGGCAAACAGGGGGAGGTATTGATCATGGTGGACATTAATCTGCTGGATATAGAGTGGGGCAGTCTAGCCACAGCTACATCTAGAAGCAGGGTCATCCTAGACTTCCTGCAAGGTCTGTGCTGGATCAGGTACCTAAGGACAGAGACAGAATTTCGGATGTCACAGTGGGTAGTCCCCTGGGTACAAGTGATCATCGTACAGTGTGGTTTATCATACAGATCAGGCAGGAGAAGAAAATACAATAGGATGAGGGTCCTAGACTTCAGGAGAGCAGATTGTTTTTTTCAAACTAAATAAACTTTATTAAGGAGTTCCAAAAATACCGTAAAGCTCCAAGAATCATACAGCAAAAGTGGTTCACGTAAACAAGCAAGAAACCAGAGAGATTCGCCAATACTATAGAATAAGACATCGATGCACTCACTCTTTAATAGCTTAAATGTCAAGTATAACAACTGAGCAGTGATAATACCAACAAAAAAACAAACAGTCAAACAAGTTAAAACTTTCAAAACAAGAAGGAAAAATTACATCAGGGGCAGCAATAAAATGGTATATGACATAAACTTATCAATTCTACACACTGAAAAAGAAATCAGAAAAAGACAGCAGTTACAATTGACAAAGGCAAAACAAAACTAGCACACAGTTCAATCAACTAATTTGATAAAGGACATGCCTTGGATCGACATCATACAGGAATAGAAAATCAAACTATTTACACAGTTACTAGCCACTGAAAGAGAAAAAAGCCAAGCATCTAAGGGGACTGGGACAAATGCAACAAAGTATGAAGTGCTTGCCACCAACTGTGGTAAACATGTCCCGCATGTCGCATGCTAGCAAGCATCTGTTCTATACATAATGCTTCAAGGATGATGGCTAACCATCCTCTATAGGATGGGGTGTAATCATCCATCCAGTGCCTCGCTATAATTTTCTTAGCTATAGCTGTTATGAGAGCCATATGGAAGTTTTGTTGACCAGTTAATTTCTCTATATCTAGGCCAGTGAGGCACAAAAGAGGTGTAAAAGCATCTTGCAAGCCTAACAATGGATCTAACCTCTCCTTAATTTCTTGCCACAATGGTTGCACTTTGTCCATCACCCATCTGGAGTACTGTGTGCAGTTCTGGAGACCCCATCTCCGCAAAGACATAGAATGGAGGCTGTCCAGAGGAGGGCAACCAAAATGGTGTAGGGTCTGCACCAGAAAATGTATGAAGAAAGACTGAAGGAGCTTAATATGTATACCCTTGAGGAAAAAAGGGAGAGAGGGGACATGATAGAAACTTTCAAGTACCTCAAGGGAATCAATAGAGTCCAAGAGGGTAGCATCTTTCAGAAAAAGAGATGTGTAAGAACAAGGGGGCATAATTTGAAGATAGAAGGGGGATGGCTCAGCGGTAATGTGGGGAAGTATTTTTTTCATAGAGAGCGTGTGGATGAATGGAACAGCCTCCCTGAGGAGGTCGTGGAATCAAGAACAGTGGGGGAATTCAAGAATGCATGGGACAGACATAAGGCAGTCCTAGTGGGGGGTAGGAGGAAGTAAGCTGTTGGTTAACTAGGATCTGCAGCTTATCTGTTAGGTAGGAAAATGGGCAGACTAGGTGGGCCAAGTGGTCCTTATCTGCCATCAAATTCTATGTTTCTATGTTTCAATGTCACAGTCCCAAAAAATTTGCTTTAGTGTTCCTCTCTCAGCCTTACATTTGAGACAGGTATTAATCTTCAAATGTCATAATCTAGCCAATTTAACTGGGATACAGTACATGTTGTGCAACAGTTTATATTGAGCCAGTTTAATACAATCAAATTTTAGGTATTTATGCAAGTTAAGCCATACCAGGGCAGCACTAGCCTCATCCTGTAATTCTGTAAACTCTGTGCCCTAATAAACCAACTTTAAATTTAGTTTACTAGTAGCATAGTCCCTTAATCTCTTATATAGGGAAGATATTGCATCACTTTGGACTGAATCCTGGCTCAATAAGTTCCAGGTCTCTGTAGTCTGTGTGGACCAGGGGTAAGGGCCCAGGGCAGCACAGACTGTATGCTGCAGCTCAATGAATTTAAAAGCAGCCTTGTCACCTAAGGAATGTTGAGCTTTGAAGGCACTGAATGATATGAAAGTGTCATTTTGAATAAGGGAAGAAAGGTCCCCAAATGCACTCCTAAAAGGAAAGAGTTCTCTATCACTTTATGCCCTATACAAAAGTTAGGATTATGCCTCCGTGGCTGGGAGAAGTCATGAAGAGAAGAGGTGCCCAAAAAGTTGTGTAATTGTCTACAAACTCTCACTGAGGTACCAATGGAAAAATCTCACAAGGGGACAGAGATCTAGCTGAGGGTGCAACTAGGTAGCAAACTGAGGTCCAAGTTATATGGTTTAGCTAAGGCTATTTCTATAGTCTGGTATGCTGGGAGAGTACTATGATTTCCTTCCAAGGAGGGCATATGTTCCTACCATAAAAAAAATGGGTGGTGTGTCCCACCAAATAATATCGAAAAAAAATCCAGGAGGTTTAAGCCACCAGCAGTCTTATCAGGAGTCAACTAACATAGGCCCTTCGAGAGGCTCCCAAATGAAGTGTGGGTATCAAATGGAAAAGTAAACCAATGTTTGGGAAGAAATACACGATAGAATTCATGGGAGAATGCTCATTTTTATAATGTTAATGCAGGCCCACAATGTCAACGATAGTTTTAGCCAACGCTCTAAATCTTGCTTGATGGTGCCAACCAGTTTAGTTGGCATTCCCAAAAGATATGAATCAGTGAGCCTTCTTCATGCATGCAACATCTGCAGGTCGAGAAAGTAGTATTACCCATCTTTACCAATCGAACTGGAGTGTAATACATGTTATTAATGATCTGAAATTGCATCAAGCATAGTCTATATTGGGATAGGAATCTATGGGTATTCTCCCACATCTTAGTCCAATTAAATGTTTTATCTGGGAATTGAGCATTCCAATAAGAAGAAGAGCCATCTAGATGTGAGTATGCCCTCTCAAGTAGTTCTGCATAGATATTTGAAACAGCATGGGGTTCTAAGGCAGCTAAACGAGAAACCTCAAGAACTTTCCTTCCTCTGCCCGTTCCTTTACTAACTGGGACCTAACCAACATGTGCCTGAGCTGAAATACTTTAAACCCTGAGTAGTCCCCTAGATTATAATGCCTAATAATATCCCCTGAGGACAGAAATTGCCCGTTATGTAGTTAGGTCGGCCACCAGTGATCCTGCCATCTGTGGTAGCCATGATGCCATAATGATATTGCCACTGATCTTGAAATTCAGATTACCAAATATAGGCTGGTTGGGATCCTGGGTGTGTCTGTAGGACAGGGATGCACACATCTGCGAGTGGACTCTTACAGAGACCCCAATCAGTGTATTATTCAGTTTTAAAGGGAGTAGTTTAGTGGGAACACACAACAGAGCTGGGGAGACAAACCATGCTCAGCCATTAGGGCCTTTTCA
Organism: Neoceratodus forsteri; assembly: GCA_016271365.2. Classification (NCBI taxonomy): domain Eukaryota; kingdom Metazoa; phylum Chordata; order Ceratodontiformes; family Ceratodontidae; genus Neoceratodus; species Neoceratodus forsteri. The sequence continues at coordinate 32,498,163 of CM057453.1, forward strand.
ACTTTAAGCCACAAGGACCTATACTGATCTGAGCCTACCGTCTCCTCTCTCGTCAATCATTTCAAATAGTTTGCCGAGTGGCTGGCCCAATAATACAATTTGAAGTGGGGGAGTCATAATCCCCCTTTGGGCTTGGGGGCAGCTAACTTGCAGAAAGCTCAGTGGGCCAGTTTACCCTTCCAAATAAAGTTATTTAGCAAGGTATGTATTTTGGAAAACCAGGTTTGTGGCAGCCATAGATTTAACATGTTGAAGGCATAAAAAAGGCGGGGAAGAACATTAATTTTTAGCAAACTTATTCTGCCCCAGAGCGATAGCGGCAGTACTGTCCATCTGTCCAGATCCTGTTGTATCACCTGTAGTAGGGCATCCAAATTACATTCCCTCAAGAGTTTAGCCTCCCTGGTCAGGAAAATACCCAGATATTTCAGCTTTTTAGATTCCCATCTTAACCCCAAATCCTCCACCACTTGTTTGCGGGTAACCAAATTAAGGGGGAAGGCTATCGTTTTGTCTAAATTCAATTTATAATTAGATAACAGGCCAAATTCCCTGATCAGGCTCAGGGCCTTACTAATAGAGGCCCTAGGGTTTGAGAGATGAAGAAGTATATCATCCGCGTATGCAGATAATTTGAGTTCTTCTTTCCCTATCTTTATCCCCTGTATCCCTGGCTCCATCTTGAGCTGAGCCAGAAGGGGCTCCAGGTACAAATTAAATAAAAGGGGGGGATAGGAAACAACCTTGTCAGGTACCAGAGGAAAGATATGATGAGAAGACTCTATTGCAATATAACAGAGCCCTAGGACTAGTGTATAGGGCCCTAACCCATTGCACAAAGAGAGGAGGGAAACCAAACTTATGCAGTGTTCTGAAAAGAAAGCTCCAGTCCACCCTATCAAATGCTTTCTCTCGTCCAGAGACACCAGAACTGTAGGGACCCCGCTGTCTCGGGACACAGAGAAAATATGATCTAATTTCCTCAGATGATCAGAAGAGGACCTACCAGCCATAAAACCCACCTGTTCTGCACAGATCAGAGAGGGCATAACATGCCCCAGCCTATCAGCCAGGAGCTTGGCTAGAATTTTAATATCGTAATTCAAAAGCAAAATTGGTCTGTAATTTGACACCTGTTCCGGATCCCTCCCCTCCTAGTGCAACACAACAATCAGAGCTTCAAACAGGCAGGGGTCTTGACATTTCCCCTCTAGAATGGCTTGGAACAGTTGGTGCAGCTATGGGGTCAGCTCATCTATTAATACCTTATAGAAGTTAGGGGGAAAGGAGAAATAGGGGAGAACTCAGAGACACCAGACCCCTGTTGACCATGGCTTCCACCTCTGGTTCAGGGTGGGTCTTGAAGTATTGATGAGAGGGTAGTCTGCAAGAACTGAGCAGGGTGTACCAACCAGATCTCAAGCAGATCATAGGTGAGACCTTGGGTATTGGTAAAAATGGGGAAAATGAGAATCGGACTGGTCCATTCCCCTTGCCTTCCCTTCCCTAGATCTCCATATGATTCAGCGTTTACATTTGCCAATTGAGTCTCCCCATATAGTTATAGTTATAGGACTTAGGTTGAGTCCTCAGTTGATAGGGGCTCTGCCCCTTAAGTCTAGAATATAATTTCTTCTCTCTTATACCTTTTTCTGAACATATATACATAGGTATGACAATAATACTCTATATGAAACTAAGTTCTGTGTACAGATGGTAACATCACTGTTATAGCATTCTACTTGCTCTAGTAACAGAGGCATGCAGATCTGTATACTCCTTGAAGACATCTTGGTTACCTGAGAGTGAGGTCTAGCTCATAACTAACAGATAATTAGTACCTAAAAAGTAATATAATGCTTCAGACTGATATTTCATAAATTGCAATAACCATGTAATTAACTAATAGAAACTGATGTACTTCTCTTGATAACATGTACATGTGAGCTGTACACCTGAATCTGGAAATAAACTTTGAGTTTCAAAAAAAAAAAAGAAGTTAGGGGAAAATCCATCCGGCCATGGAGCTTTGTCCAACAGGAGTGCCCGGATCACCGATTTTACCTCTTCCTCCATGAGGGAGGAGGTCAGCAGGGATTGTTGCTCGGGAGTCAAACCAGGTAGAGTCAAACCCTCCAGGTAACCGTCCATCTGGGCCTCTGAGGGTGAGTCTGGTCTAGCACAGTAGATTTGTCTGTAAAAATCTTCAAATTCAGACACAATATCCCTAGGGTTTGTCTTAAGTGAACTGTCCCTATTCGAACTTATCACACTGATAAGTCTAGAGACTTCCTGTTGTTTGACACGTAATGCCAGTAACCTACCTACCTACCTTCTCACCCTGATCAACGTACGTAGTTTTCATTTTAAGAATGACATTTTCCACCTTTTCCCCAATTATATAGTTGTATTGTGCCCTCACCTGGACAAGTTCCTGTCGATGTGATTCAGTGGAAGAGGGCGAAATGCTTTTTTCTAGGTCTCTAATTCTATTTAGTAATTCGGCTATCTGGCTCTCCCTTTTATGTTTCCTAGTTGAGGAATTTCTGATGAGTTCCCCCATCAGAAAGCATTTTAGGGCTCCCCACTCTATATCTACCCAACCCATACAGTTTAAATTGTCATTATTGTATTTTGCAATACAATCCTTCAACCAGCCTGTAACCCATTCATCTTTTAGCAGCCTGTTGTTAATTTTCCACACTGTATCTATTTGGTGAGTGGGTGACAGTGCAAGACTGCAGGACACTAGAGAATGGCTGGAAAGTACCTCTGGAGAGATCTGACAGTCCAGAAGTCCTGGCAAGAGCTGTTTGCTTAGTAAGAAATAATCAATTCGGGATGACATCCCATCGACAGGATACCAGAATGTATATTCTTGCTGGTCTGGATGCAGTACCCTCCAGGGATCACATAATCCCATCTTATCTATTAAATCCTGAATGGCCCTCTGTGCCGGAGAAAGGCCCGCCTTCCCTCTTCCCAGCCTGTCCATATCTGGTGAAAATTGCAGGTTCCAGTCTCTCCCTAACAAAAATGAGGTGGATAGGGAGGGCAACAAGAGATTAAGCAGCTCCATAAAAAATGAGGGAGCATCCATATTGGGCCCATAGATGGACCCCAGGACTATATCCGACCTCTCCAAAGTGCCACACACAGTAACATACCTGCGCAACGGATCTCTAATGCACTGATTACATTTAAATCTGAGGGATTTGGTTATCAGAATAGCAACCCCCTACTCTGAATGCTCGAGCCCGCTGCATACACTTGTCCTATATTGAGTATTCTCAGTAGATTTGCTTCAGTTTCAAGCAGATGTGTCTCCTGCAAAAAGGAAACATGCCCATTAACCATTTGCAGGTGTTTAAGTATTTTATACCTTTTGTTCTCATTACGTGCTCCTTTAACATTCCATGAATTAACATGTATACAGTTAAACATATATCCTTATGTCGGCTATCAGTAATGAGTGTAATATTCCATAATAGAAAGCCAGACCCCCAGCTGATACCATGGAAACCACCCCACTCCTCCCATTACTCTGCCCAAAACAACACACAATACCATATACCTCCCCCCCCTTCCCACTATAACTCTGGAGGTAACATGTAAACATATATTACCTGATAGAAACCATGCCAAACCACAAAAATTAGCAAACGTCCATAGACCACAAAATGACTAGAGTGGTGGTTAGGCCCCCTCCCCTTGATTCGGTGCATGATGTTGCCAGAAATAGCAGTTAAGACACTTGCCCCTCCGCCCCCCAATAACAGTACGCTTTTGTAACCTTTATTGGTTCTAACATCTAAGTCCTGAAAATGTCTAGTAGAACATCGAACTGCCAAACTGCACTAACTAACCTTACAACCAGTAAACCAAACAGCAAAACCAGAACCTTTTAAAGTGTCCATATTAATATAACTGTGGGTATTAAGCCACACTGACCCTAACATATGAACCAATAGATTTGCCATGCTCCCCCCAGGAAACCTGCCAATACCGCCCCCAATAGCAGAACATTTTGATGAGGCAATCATTATCCTTTTCAAACATACAAACAATATAGTAACGTATTCCAAATAAATATGATTGAAGCAAGTACAAGTAAAATAAGGCAAAACTGAATCCAAGGTTTAGATCTGGCCACTGTGCAGTCCGTGCGGTGATGTGATCGATTGAAAAGAGCCTGGCTACAGTCATTGTCCTCACAACAGTATGCACAATCGAGTGGCAAGGGGCGCCTACACCATGAATGGGTGCAGCTGATCTGCGCGAGTCTCCACATGATCGTGGAGTTGCTTCTTGCACGTATCACCCAAACTGGTGGCCTGGATCATCACGGCTGCTGGAGGGCCTTAAAAGCCACAGGTACTTTGTGGGATCTTTGCTGGGACCAAAATACCCTGCTACCTCCAGGCTAATATCCTACCTTCAGAGATCAACCCCCACAAGTACTAGGAGCGCAGAGGATAAGCAGGCCAGGTCAGTAATCGTCCATGATAGACCACAGGGAATCCAGCCATAAAGGGATAAACAGGTTGGGAGATGTTAATTGTGTCTGGTATTGCATTAATCTAGACCCCAGTTACCCCCCCATTGTTAAGCATACAAACAAGCCGCTTCCAAGACGTCTTCACTTGTATCTTTTCCCCGTGTAAAAAAGAGATTTACTTTTTAAACAAATCAGGGAGTAAGCACTGGAGCTCTAGAGTTGCCTGCTCATTAGAGTCAAAGGAATGCCATTTCTCCTGAACTCTAACTTGTAGTTGAGCGGGGTACAGCATACAAAATCGCACTCCAGCAGGGATCAGGAGAGACACTGTGGGATGGAAGAAACCCCTTTTCTGTCTCACTGATGCTGGCAGGTCCTGCAAAATCCTGATTTTATGACCCTCCCACATCACTGTTTGAATGTCCCAGAGCTTGGACATGACATGCTGCTTGTCGAGAAAATTAAGCAATTTTAGCAGGAAAGGTCTAGGGGTGATCCAGGGGTTGGTTTGGGGCACAACTCCTGGTGAGCATGCTCCACGATGTAGGAGGGCCCGTTAGGGGAAGGGCCTGCTACCTTCTACAAATCTTTTTGCACAAACCATATAGGAGTGGACCCCTCTTCCTCTTTGGGAAGTCCCAGCACAACCAGATTATTCTGGCGGCTATGGCCTCTAGATCCTCCAGCTTCAGCTCCATCTTGGTTAGCTGCCGTTTCAGAGTGATTATTTCAGGGTCCATGGCCGCCCTCCATCTTTCCAAGGATATGATCCAGGCTTCACTATCCCTCACTTGTCGGGAAATGTCCTCCAGGTCCTTCTTGATAGAAGATATTTCTAAGGTAAGCAACATTAAGGCCTTCTGAAGTGGCTTCATTTCAAGCAGGAAGCATTCCTCCGTGAGTGGTATGATGGATGCTTTACTGGAGGGAGTTGCAGTAGACTTAACAGGCTGCTGCTTAGTTTTTTTTTGCAGCCTTCTCTGGAGAGGGTGGCGGAGTATGGCATGGAAGCTCTGGCTTCAGCACAACCTCCATTGCGAGGAAATAGATTGTCTTTCTGCAGTCAGAATGCTGATAGGAGCTTCAAGAGGCTTTTCACCAGTTTAGGAAGATTCCAAATCTGTATATATGTTAGCAATTAATGGAATTAGACAGTGGGAGAGCGGGAGAAGAACAAGCGAGCTGCCTTTCCTAGCCAACCATCACGTGACTCCCCCAATCCATTTACTAAATTCTACTGGAAAGCTATACATATATAAAGTTTCAAATAGGTAAGACCAGGAAACTCTATGAAAAATGGGTCTAAAATAACACATACGTATGCTGACTAGAGGAGAAAATCTACTAGACATAATATTAAGCACAAATGATATAAAATCACAAGTTGTAAAATAAATGAGCCACTAGGAAACAGCCCAGGAAACGCTATCAAACATGGGTCTAAAACAACACATACATATGCTGACTAGAGGAGAAAATATACTAGACATAGTATTAAGCACAAATGATATAAAATCACAAGTTGTAAAATAAATGAGCCACTAGAGAACAGTGATCATAACAGTATTTTTTCGCATTTGATGAGTGTATCCCTGTAACTAAGGGTTGTAGGGAGATTTATAATTTTAGATCAGCAAGGAAGCAAGGAATTAGGCTGTTGGTTAACTAGGATCTGCAGCTTATCCATCAGGTAGGAAAATGGGCAGACTAGGTAGGCCAAGCGGTCCTTATCTGCCATCAAATTCTATGTTTCTGTGTTTCTAAACAATGCTCTTAGCCATGAAGATCTCAACAAAATTGACTGGGAACTGAAACTCCAGAATAAAACAACTACAGAAATGGGGATGATAAAAAAAAAGGGTTGAGATATGTGACAGACACATTAAAAAAAATACAGTAACAGAGGTATTAAACCAAAATGGTTAACAAAAGGGTTAAAGAAAATTACTAAAGAAGAAACATAATAGCTACAATGAATACAAAAAAATAGTTACGAAGAAAAGCAGTTACAATGCAAAAATATCCAGAGAAAATGCAAATGAATGATTCACAGAAATAAACAAATAATGGAACTAAATATAGCAAGTGTTGCAAATAAAGATAATTTAAAAAACGTTTATGGCTATGTAAATTCCCTCTGCAGTTCTAATTCTGGGATATGTTCGATAGTTTTAGAAAATGAACAACTTGTGGTGCCTGAAGAAATAGCTAATAAATTCAACTCTTACTTCAGATCTGTATTCATTGCAAGATTAGAAAGTACAGGTGATATAACATTAGGGAAAGAAATATAATGTGAAATTAGCACTGAATCTGTAATAGATAAAATAAACAAATTGAAAAATACACACTCAGCAGGGCCAGATAATATCTCACCAAAGATATTAAAATTGCTATCACCACAAATAGCTATCCCACTCAGCGGGGATAGGTGGCCAGGCCAAAAGGCTGCAACAACAAAACAGTCTTGGGGGGGTGTCAGTTCAATCATTACTCCACTCCCAACCACTACTAGTACCTACACTAGAAAGAAACAGAAACAAAATAAAAGTACTGCTAGTGCTAGCCACATTTGGTAAATATAAATGGTTGGCAAGGCAATCAAACATCATCAGCAAGAATGCGAGTCTGCGACCTTTCTACCGGACTGTGTACTTGGAAATGTTATAAACTATTGTGCACTGTCCTATTTTCCATAGGACAGTGCACATTTACAGTTTATAACATTTCACAAGTGACTAAAAGTGAGTATAATTTAAAAAAGAGTATACCTCTCCTTGCTGCCCTCATCTGTGGTTCTGTGCCCCGGAACATCCATTCTCATGCCTGTTTCATAGCTTGCCTCCAGACATAATTAGCCTAGGAGGTTCATTGGATTGCAGAGCAGAGCAAAGCAGCAGTATAAGTATTTTAAATTTGAAAAAAATAAATTCCCTTCCCTCTAAGACTAGAGAGTGTCATAAAAACAAACTAGACTGTGTTTGAGATATATTTCTTCTGGAAAGGGTAGAAGCAAGATGGTTCAAAATGACAATTGACACAGCATAGTATACACGGTTTATTCCTGTTTAAATGATTGTGGGATTTCATTTCATAGTCCCTCCACTGAATTAGATTTTATGGTGATAACATACACATTTATGAGATGGCACAAAAAAGGAAGATTTTAGAGGTAGGGGAGGGGTGGCTCAATGTAGGGACTATGAAATTACACAGTCATTTCCACAGGAATAAACTGTATACTATGCTGTGTCATTTTGAACCATCTTGCTTCTGTCCTTTCCAGAGTCCATACCAGACTGGTGGTCAGCCAGCTGTCCACAACATTTGCAGCTGCACACACTGATACCAGACATAGTCTCCCACCACTCCTCGGATTCCATGGGAGTAAAACTTTTCCCTGAAATCAGGGGTAGGGAACATGTAACAAAGGTATGTTTTTTCTTCAGAAAAAGACCCAAAACTCAACACAGAGCATGTAAACCCCCAAGAGCTTCTAGGGGCCTTGCGGCCCCCTGGCCCCTAGACCCCCGTCCTTTATGTGGAAATCTTTTATAGTATATTTCAAAAATGCATATAGGGTGGGTGGGTGGTTGATGGCACTGTTGGTCAGCCAGTTGTCCACAACAATTGCAGCTGCACATTCTGATGCTAGCCACAGTCTCCCACCATACCTCAGATTCCATGGGAGCAAATATTTCCCGTGAAATCAGGGGTAGGGAACATACTGTATAACAAAGGTATATTTTTTCTTCAAGAAAAGCCCCTCAAACCCACCACAGAGCATGTGAACCCCCCAGACCCCCAGACCCCTGGCTCTTTTAAGTGGGGAGTGGTGCAAAATTAATGTCTTGCCCAAAGCACCAAAAGGCCTTCTTATGGCTCTGCTGATTAATATGTACCAGTCACGCATAACCCTATTGGCAGAGTTCAATAAAGAGATAAATCTGTAACTGCCAACCAGTTCTTTGCCCTTTAGGGGTTTTGGGAGAATGGCTATTAAGGCTTCTTAAAAAAAGGATGCATAATTAGTTAAAAAAAGAAGTGAGATAAGGGATTAGTCTGACCTTCAGGGCTATATGGAAATTAGGGGAAGAACCATCCAGGCCTGGAGCTTTATCAATAGGCAGGGATTTGATCACCTGTGCAACCTTTTATGTAAAAATGGGCTGTCTAAGCTGTTCCCTCTGATATTCACTAAGTTGTGGTAAGTGGGTGTGTTGTAAGAATGCTTGAATCTCCTCCTTAGGAGCACAGGGTTCAGCAGCTTAAAGAGCTACATAATAAGAGCCCAAACAATTGACAATATTTATGGGATGGGTGAATAAAGAGGCATCGGGCACAGATCTGATGGCTGGAATGGCCCAAGCTACCTCCTGCTTCTTTAGCTGCAGTACTAGGAGCTTCTAAGCCTTCTCAGCCTGATCACGGTAAGGCATTTTGGCTCGAAGACAGCACGCTCCACACTCTCCTGGAGGAGTTCTGTGTATTTTTCCTGTACGATTAGCACCTGCCAGTCCTTCGCAGGTGAGGATGTAGAGGTGCCATGCTCCAGTTGCTTTATTTTCATGAGTCCACAAGTCAAACCACCAGTCCTCATTAAACAATATGCCTTCAAAATAACATAACAGACATGAGACCTCCTAATTTCCAAAATGACTAAGTCAGTTCATGCAGACTTCCAAAACATTGCTTGGCTTCATAGTTAAATAGAATGTTTGAGTGCCTAAGTGGCCAACCAAGAAGGAGTCATCTGGATCCCAGAAACAAGCTGCAGGAGGCCCTGCTGGGAAGCTTCGGCAGAGTGAAATTCGGTTGGACCACTTAGAGCATACGCAATAAGCCATGCAGGGTACAACATCCTAAATTTGACATGAATAACATGAAGTGCCTTTTTGACATCTTTGTACATCATTTGACAGTCATGGACCACTGGAGTAACATAACTAAAGATGTAGTACTGGTGGCAGAAGAGCAGATTTTTTAAGAAATGGGAGACTAGCTTAGTAAATACCCTGAAGGGGGGTGTGGCTGGAGGGAGTGGAGGCACAATGAAAAAGGATAAGGGAGGGCATTACTTAGGCAATGACAAGATGTTTAAAAGAAATAAGTAACAGTAAGAAGAGAAGGAGTACACTCATTTCTTAAAGGAGGTGGCTAAAGTGGTAAGGGAGATAAAAACAGCTTTTAGGAAATACAAGGAGACCAAAACAGAGGGGGACAGGGGGGTATATCTAGATAAGTAAAGGGAGACAAAGGGGAGGGTGAGGGCAGCAACAGCTCAAACAGAGGAAATAATCACCAGGGAGGTCAACAAAAGGGATAAGACCTTTTTCAGGTATGACAGCAAAAAGAGGAAGGTGCGGTGGATAGTGAAAATCAGGAGAATGGGGGGGGCTGTGTGTGACAAGGTTGTATAAACATTTGTTATATAGAGAGAGTTAAAAGAAGGGATCGATTTTTTTTCTTCTCCTATTCTGTCACTTGTCTCTTTCTTGTCTGTCTAATTGCACAATCAAATTTTCCTTATGGAACCTCAGAACTGGCCACTCTGATGGTCCCACAATTTCTGCCTTTTCCGTTACTTGCTGTTTCCATTCTTTCTTTCTCTCCTTGCTTCTCTGTGGTTAAAAAATATATGTGAATCTGTATGTGAAACTGAGATTCCTTGTTTTGCAAATGTATGTAACTGTATTGTTGAAAAGAATTGCAGAAAGCTGTTTGAGTTTATCTGGAACACAGAAGATTAACCTTGAGCTGCATTTTGAAATTTCACAAGCTTGTTTGCAGAGCTGTCAGCAGGAAAACCAGTTCTGGCCAGAATGTCTTAATTGTCTGCACCTGTTGAGAAGACTGGAAGTACTGGTCACAGGAAAGACATTGGTAAAAGTTGGCACATTGTGTGAACACAAAATATATAATTTAATGAGAACCAGTGTTGGGTAAGTTACTTTTTTATTACTTTCTATTACTTTTGGAAACTTGTTCCAAGAAGCTCTGTGTAATCACTAGCAAGGATGGAGAAGTTCTATAACAAGTAATATACCTTTCAGTTACAGTTAGTTAGTTATTTCATTTTATATAAAAACAATACAAAAATAATAAATAACTATAACAAATGACATTTATTTCAAAGTAATAGGTTAGTTACTAGTTACTTTCAAATAAATGTAATCAGTTACAGTTACGTGTTACTTTTGTATAAAAAGAAATAAGTAACTGTGACTGTAAGGTGTGTTACTTTTTATAGTACTCCTCCACCCTTGCTAGTGACTGCACAGAGCTTTCTGGAACAAGTTTCCAAAAGTAATGGAAAAAGTGACTTACCCACAACACTGCTGAGACAGGATGCAGAATTTAATTACCAAGTGAAAACATCTTATAAAAAGAGAGCCATGTTTATTTAGAGGGTACGAGAGAGAGAGAGACTGGGATTTAGATTTAGAGATCTCCTTGATGAAGGACTTTGTTTGGTTTGAACTGCATGTATAAGAACTATTCTGCACAATTTAGATTTATTTTATTGTTATTGATAATAATAAATGCTACAATATGGTGAGGGGGTTGCATGAGAAACCATTCAAAGAGAGGCTACAGGAGCTCAGCATGTACTCCCTGGAGGGGAGGAGGACAAGAGGGGATATAACTGAGACCTATAAGTACCTCATAGGGGTAAACAAGGTGCAGGAGGGAAGTCTCTTTCAGAGGAGGTGCACCAGAATATGGGGGCATGCTATAAAGCTGAAGGGGGAAATTTAAGAGGGATATAAAGAAATACTTCTCATGGAAAGGGTGGCAGACACCTGGAATGGCATACCAGAGGAGGAGGTGGTGAGGGCAAAGACAGTGGAGGAGTTTCAAACATGCATGGAATACATGCATGGGCATATTAAGTAGAGGAAAGGGAGGATGGAGAGTCACCTGTGACTGAATAGGGACCAGGCTGTAGTAATAGGCAGGGAAAATAGGGCGAACTAGATGGGCCTACTGGTCCTTTTCTGCTGACACATTTTATGTTTTATGTGTCTGTGTATCCACGTCATGTGCCAGGTGATCTTTGTTCCTTCAGGGTCTTTGTTTCATTGCAGATGACAAGCTGCGGAGCTTGCCACAAGAAATTGGTGGAATAATGTTTGGTGCTCCTGGAGTTCTGAGATATACAGAGGGGGGGAAATGACTTGTAAATGAAAAAAGCAATTTTTATAACTTGTTGCCAGGTGAGATTACCATCTGTACAAAGGTGAACACTTTTAAAGTGAGACATAAAAAATGGTTACACTCTAGGAATGTTTGTACATGTTATTTAATTTAATGTTTGTCGTATTTAATCGTTTAATGTATTGTACTGTACTTTGTATTGTCTGTAGTTTTCACAAGTAAAAACAGACATATTGTTCATCTGCTAACAAGTTTAAAAAAGTAAAATGAAATAAATAAAATGAATAAAGGGGATCACTTTATTAGATAGTATTTATTATTTCCTATAGGCATGTTCTATTTTTGTAGTACAGAGGGAGAATATAAACATGGTATTTTGCATTTTATTTATTTGCGAGGAGAAAGCTCCATTGAGCAAAGCTAATTTTTAAGGAGGTCTTGGGTAGGACGGATGACAATACAATAATGTAGGGTCAGCAGAACTACAAACAAAAGATAATTCAATACAATGGAAGAGGTTTAAAACATATATGTCTAAATAAACGGATATAGAAAAATAAATACAATACGAACATACGAACATACGAAACTTGCCAGCAGATAAAGGCCTAGAGGTATATCAAGTCTGCTTGAATGTGCAACTAGCACCCCTTATTCTGCAGCTGCCCTTCCCTTCCAATGATAAAGAAGATGTGAGTAAAAAGATATGGAACATAAGGCATATATTATAACTTACCAAAACATTAGAATCAGAGTTCAGAAACATTCACATTTGTCATTAAAATGAGTAACAATTAGAGTTCTAAAAGAGGCCAGGCTAATGAATGAGCTCAGTTTAAACAATTTTTGTAGATTGTTCGAGAGGGAAGGAGCAAGCCAGCAAAAAGTATTTTTTTCCAAAGTTGGTGAAGTGTCTGTGTATTTTAAGATGGATAATGTTTTTCCCCCCTCAGGCCATAGATAAATATATAAATGTATTTAAAATACCTTTCTAAAAATCAAGTCGCTTTACATAATAACCATATTCCAATCCCAAAAACATCATACTATAATAAAACCAGACAATAATGTCAGAAATTACACCTCAGTATAAACAGTGCTAATAGCCACAGCTTTTTCAATCTCCTGCAAATGCCTGTCTCAGCAACCATGGGCCCGATTACAAGATGCATGGTACAACTCACGTGCATATGCAAGTTACACCATGCAGCGCTACCCTGGGGACCCTGCATCATTTTTCAAGACAGGCAGGGTCCCCCGCACCTATGACCCATGACTTGTGGCAGCCACAGGCTAGCGTCACAGGAATGGCACACTGGACCTGGGTGCCGCAAGTCATGGCCCATGAATTACTGCCCCCTTGGAGCCCCCTCACCCCAAAATGTACCCACAACCACCTGGGGCATTGGGGGGCTGGCCAGGTGGCACAGGTATTCGGGGGCAGAGTGGTAAATGGACCCCAAGGGGTCCCTGACATTAGGGGTGGGGGACATGACCTTGCTGGGGGGGATGTGGAGCAGGGCTATGTGCTTCCCATGGCACTGCAGAGTGGGCATCCATCAGTTGGCAAGGATGGATGCCTATTAGGCCACCTCCATGATGGTCTAAGTCCTCAGTTCCATAGCGGGTCTTGGAATGGTGTTAGTGGGTTATGGCAGCTGCCCTTACAGAACAGGATGCAGTTGCTGTTGTAACCCACCCTTGTGCCATGCCACTGTGGGTTGCAGGCATAGTGGGTGGTGCAGCCCACATTTGACAAAACCCGCATGCAGCATGGTGCAAGCCGCAACTTGATAATACCAACTTGCGAAAAGCATGGCGCAAGGTGAAATTTACACCATGAAGTCTGGCATAAAGTGCCTTGTGCCATGCGTAAGTTATTCTGGGATCGGGTCCCATGTTTTCAATTAACTTTTGAAGGTGGTGACAAACAAGACAAAATGAATATTCATTGATAGGCTGTTCTGAAGTAAAGGGGTAGCTACAGAGAAGGCTCTCTCTCTCCCCCCTGCTGATTTTAATTTAGATTGCGGAATGACCAATTGGCCAGTGCCACTAGAGCATAACTCATGGATATCAGGGCAGGTTGCAAGAGGCTCATCAAGGTACTGAGGTTCCAGTTTGTTGAGTGCCTCAAAGGTAAAAAGATAGATCTTAAAGTCAATCTGCCATCTGTGAGGGAACCTGTACAGAGAGTGTAGCACTGGAGTGATATGATCACTCCACCTTACTGAGGTGACAAGTCTAGCTGTAGAGATCAACAGGTCTGTTGAAAAGAGACAATATATATGGTGATAGCATGTTCCTGAGCACTGTGAAGATCCATGTATGTAGGTTCCTTAATCTCCTGGTAACAAGGGATGCCCATCCAGTAGCCATATATAGGGAGCAGTGATATCCTCTGGGAGGTTGATTATTAAATGCAATGCTCTATGATACAGCACATCTAGTTTAGATAATTGAGTAACAGTGGCACCTCCATATATTATGCCACCATAGTCAAGCAGAAGAGTAAAAGTAGCTTATGCTAATCTTTTTGCAGCTAAAGGGAGGCAGATTTTTTTTTATCCAGCCATTGACCTAAATATTTGAATTTCTCCACAAACTCAAGGTTTTCACTTGACATAGTAAAAATACAGTGCCAGGCATAGGAATATTCCTTTTCACGTTAATGGTAGGGAAGAAAACCATGATTTTTTGTTTTACCGGCATTTATTAACAGCTAAGAGGAATAAAGGTTACTCTGTAACTTATCAAATGCAGCTTGCAAGTCATTTACTGACACAACCAAGGAGTGTCTAGCAACATATAACACTGGGTCATCAATTTACAAATGAAGCTGGGTGTTCTTATTATTTGTCCCAAGATCATTAGTACTGTATAGATCATAAAAAGAAGCGGTCTCAAAAAAGACTCCGGGCTACACCTTAGGCACACAGCAGGATGTGCAGCCTTCCATCTTAACTTTTTGTACTCTAGATAAGAAGTTTCTAAACCATGATACTGTTTCATGAGAGATGCCAGTATCAGCAAGTTTAGTTAGCAGGATATTTTGGTTCACTATATCAAAAGCCCTGGTGGGTCTAAGAAAATAGCCACATTTGTTAGTTTCTGATCCATAGCTGTAAACCAATCATTTTTTTACCTTCACCAAGGCAGTTGAGGTACTGTGTTTGGATCTAAACCCTGATTGTTCCAGGGTAATAATGTCAAACGTATCTAAGTACTCATGGAACTTTTCATTTATGAATTTTTCCAAAAATTTAGGCAGCACAAGGAGAATGGAAATAGTCCTGTAATTATTAAACGAGACCTTGCCCCCGATGTGAAAAGAGGGACTATGTGAGCTGTTTTTCAGACAGAGGGGATTTCATTATTTCTTTATGGCAAGGTTAAAAGATGAGTAATAGGAGCAGTTAGTATAAGACTGTATATGATATTTTCAGGAACAGTGGCTTGAAGTTATCAGCCCAAGCACTTTTCTTGGAATCCAGGTTACAGAGTAACCATTTCACCTAAAAATAAGTGAAAGGCTGAAATTGGAAAGGAACTAGAATTAACACATTAAAGACTTTTTTTTAAAGCCATTCTAGCTGATGCAAAATAGGAATTTAACTCCAATACAATTAGATGTTTATCTGAAGCAGTCTTATTTTCAAGTTGTAGCTGTTTAGATAAGGAGGATGAGGCTGTCCCATCTTCAATGAACTTCATCAATGGACTTCACTGCCTTCCAAAATTTTGATAGGCCATTTTTGTTTACTGCCAGTAAATTCAGATAATAAGATGCCTTTTCAGAGTGAATTAGCTTGGTACCTTGGTTTCTGTTTTGTCTAAAAAAAACATCCAGTTAGATAGCACTTTAGTTTACCCATAGGTTGTCCCTATCTTTTAAAGTTGTTTTAATTCTCGACCGAACCAGGGAATATTTTTCTTTCTAGTCCTGCACTTTACCAAGGGATGCATGGAGTTTTATTATTTTTAGAATTTGCTCATTAAAGATTTTGGCTGCTACTGTAGGTTAACAAATGTGGTAAGATAAAAGCCTTGCTACCTTATAGCTGCCAGGTGGTTTAGGATGTCCACCTCACTGAAATGAATAAAGTGTCTTTCATATGTGAAATATGGTTTACTGAATAACTTTTTTGTTCCTAACACAGGCTGCTGCATAATTGTCACTAAATTTATTATCAAAAATAGTAGTGGCAGTAATTTTCCGTGATCTATTTGTCAGAATAACATCCAGTAAAGATGAATGAAATATAGGCAATAATATTATCAGATATAATAATTAACTAGGGAATAGTTAATCTAACTTTAAAAAGTTGTTCTCAAAATATTGCCCAAAATGCACAAGTCAATCACAGTTCAGAACATGTGGTAACCAAATAGGTCACCATGGTCAAAATTATAATACTCTAAAGTACAGCAGTGGTATAAACAATTGCCTAAAGTGTAGAAAAGTGGTTTCAAAACATAGATAAATCAGTGTGACACACATAGAGTTAAGATGGTGTTATATTTCATGGCAGTTTGTGTAGCAAAATAATCTAAATACAGTATGCAGTTCATAAACATGGCAAACAAATTGCAATAAAACCCAAAGCTAGTGAGACAGTCACACAGTATAGTACTGTTAGACTGCAGTGTTAGTTTTATCCATTGTTTGCTATTGTATATGGCTGTGCAACTCACTCCTATGACATCATAGAAGAAAATTCAGCTAGATCTGCACCTAGAAGGAACTATTTTAGTGTTTAATGCACAGAATGCTTCAAAATTGCAGCTTCAAAATAAAAGTTGTTATTTAGCATGGATGCAAATAAGAAGTATATGTACCATTATATAAGAACAAAAAAAACGAAGGTGCTGTATCAGCACGTGGACTGAAAATAACACAGAAATGTAATGTTAAATGCATGCTGTAAACAGTAATCTTTAATTCAGTGTTTGCTTTTGCACTCCTAATGAGTTGCCTGTGTTTTCTCTGCTGTTTCATTGTACAGCTCCCTGTTGATCTCTAATTGTTCCCTGTTGGAAGTCCTAAAATCCCTCTTCTTTTTCTTTGATTGCTTCCTTCACCTGGCCATCAAACCAAATTGGCTTCCTTTGATTGTTTGACTTATTAACATACCTTATGCACTCCTGAGAAGCCTCTGATAGTGCTCCTTTTATGACTTCCTACTTGTTTCCACCCCCTTAATTTCATGTCCTTTAGTCTGCCTATTCTAGTAAACTCTTTTTTACTAAAGCTTGGGACTAAGGTGCTGGAGTTAAAAAGTCGGACATCCAGCACTATGTTATACCTCACAGTTGTGGTCACTTTGACCTCTAGTATCTTTGACCCTGATGCTACTGATATTCTCCTTGTTGGACATAATGAGGTCTAAGATGTTCTCCCTTCTAGTTTCCTCCCTCAGTCGTTGATTGAAAAAGTAGTCCTGCATTTTTTTCCACAAACCTTTGACTTACTGTACATCAAATACATAAGATAGATAAAATATGATAGAAATGCATAAAATATGTAGAATACATAACAGTATATAACAATTGACCAGTCTGGTGGTGCAGTATATATATCACTACCACTTGCTACATGGGGACCCTGGTTCCGGAACAGACTTCGGTCATGTGGGGGCTGGCCAGGAGAGTGAGGACTGAGCAGCCCATGGATGACTCTCCCCTCTTGGGGATGGGGATGCTGCATCCCATTGCTTCTCTGTCACCCAGCAAACAGCAGGTGACAGTAGTGTAGGAATGTACACTCAGGGAGAAGGACCCACCCTCAGTTATTGATCTGCACATGCACACCTCCACATGTCTGTGTATCATTGCATAATTGGTAGCCTCAGGAAGGAAGCTGAGGGAGAAAACAGGACAATCTTGCACCAGGAATTGTCTGAATGAGAGTCAACGCTTTGTCTCTGCTCTGTGTTGATCCTCAATGGCCAAGACTGTGGGGGGAGGGGGGAGCAGGTGACAGGGATATGAGGTTGCCAGAAGGCAAGGCCCAAAGGTAAAATTAGGCAACAGCTTAATGGTCAGACAGCTACAGTACACTCTGGATTATCTGCCTCTCTATTATCCGCTACCCTCTTTATCTGCCCATCTTACCTCCTGTACCATTCACTCTCTATGGTGATTCTGTTTATCTACCACCTTCTGTATCTATTAGCCCTTGACAGTGTACATGTTGTATATTTCCTATATTGTTCTCCCTCTTTCATCTGCCACTTTACCAATGCTGTCACAACTCACTGTGGTCCCTATTCTCCCAGTTTTATGTTCTAAATGTATCTGAAACAAACATTTATCATTGCAAAAGCATATCTGGTTGTTTTGCTGCTTGTTTTAAAGCACTGTATGTGTTTTTGTGATACAGTATGTGTTGAGTGACTTATGCTTGTGATCAGTATGTCTGTTTTTGTGCATTTTCATACCCTGCTATATCAAGTAACAAAGGCATAGTAAATACAAACACAGAAACAGATGTTGCCAGAAGATAAAGACCAATGGTCCATCCAGGCTGCCCCAGTTTACTACCTATTCCCGCCACCTAATGTCTCAAAGTTATTTTCTACTCCAAACCCTCCCTCTCTCTCCCTTAGCCCCCACCCCAAATCCCTAGCTCCTCTTGAAATTATCAGCCCTTTAATGCTGTCCCAGTCTTCACTGATCCCATTTATAATTCCTGCATCCACCATTTATGCCAGTAATCTGTTTCATGGCTCCACAACCTCTCAGAGAAGAAAATCTTTCTCATGTCTAACCTGACTTCCAATGGCTGGCCTTCATTCATGTCCTCTCTTGACTGCACTTCTGTTCCTGTTGAATAGATCCTTATAGTTCATTCTAGTACTTTCCCTCAGGAACTTGTACGTCTCTATTATATCACACCATTCCCTTCTGACTTCCAGGGAATACATGTCAAGGGCCTCAATCCGTTACTCATAGGATCTTTACTGTTGGCTTTAGCTCATCTTGGTGACTGTATGCTGCACAGAGTAGTTTATCCCTGTCCTTCCTCAGGAGTGGACTCCTGGACTGAGTACAGAACTCCAGCTGAGGCTTCACCAATGACCTATACAGGAGCAACATCATCTCTATCCTCTTACTGTCAAATTCCCTTCAAGCACATCCCAGCATTCTTGTTGTCATGTATGCTTTACTGCACTAGCTGGGTTATTTGCAGGAGTCATTAATGATGGCTCTCAGGTCCTTTTGCTCAGTTTTTGTGGCCAACTTTACCCCCCTTCTTATCCAGTAACCTGTACATAGGTTCATCTTTCTTATATGCATCACATTGCAATTTATGCCATTCAGGTTCAACTGCAATATTTTGGACCACCTCCTCAGGTCCTTTACCCGCTCCTCGCTGCCTGCCCTGCCACATAGTTTTGTGTCATCCACAAAGAGACACATCTTCTTTGGATGTCCTCCCCTATGTCAATACACCATACTGAACATGATGGTACCAGGATTGACTCTGTGACACCTCACTCATGACTACATGTCCTCTACATTAACCCCTTTCATTACCAACCTTTTTTTTCTCTCCCCAACCAGTTTCCTACATATCTGAGCAACTTCCTCACCACTCCTAGGTCTCCCAGCTTTCTCAGCAGCCTCCTCTGAGGTACAGAGCCAAAGGCTTTGCAGAAATCAAAGTAGACTAAATTTACCACCTGCCCTTTATCAATCAGTCTTGTGACCCAGTCAAAAAAATGCCACTAGGTTGATCTGACAAGATATCTCTATCACAAAGCTATGCTGCTTGCTGTCCTGTAACCCATTTGCTTCTAAATAGACCACTAGGCTTCCTTTGACATGAGTCTCTAGTAGCTTACCTACAATATGGGTAACTTCTTTTAAAATAAAGAGTTCAAATGGTGAAAGAACATTTGTTAGTTTATTTGCTCTTTCTTAAACACCTTGCATGTTTCAGTGATATATGTTGTATGACTTTTGCTTGTGATCAGCTTCTGGTAGCATTTTGGCACATTTTTAAAATACCACCTGTATCAAGCAACAGGACATTGAACTGTATTTAAAAAATATATTAAACAATGTCATTGAGCAATAGTTTCAAACTCAAAGTTTGCTTCTTGCTTTAGTTCTAGTTTATTCCACTCCCCCCACACACACACTGCATAATATCAGGCATATGAGTGATATGGGAAGCTGGTCAGTATGGAAGCAACATGACAGCACAAACGACAAATGGAAAATACAACTGAATGGTGCTGGGGCCCTTCAAGAAAGCCAAAGCTGTGCAATTTTCTATGCCTCCTCCATCCAGTAGACAGCAAGAGACTATGAGTCATTTCTTACTTTGGGGCAAAGCAGAATTACCCAACTTACTATTGGCAATCTCCTCGCCAGAAAATGAGTGTAGTACAACTGAAGACACAAGTGAGTCACTTACAAAAGCTGTATTTTACGTGAATGAGACTGGACTGTTTTTTAAACCATTAACTAGCATGTCTCTGACCACAACTGAATTTAAAAAGGCATAAAAAAACAAGGGCAGAATTACAGTTGCTTTACATTGTAATGCAGACGCCTCTGAAAAGTGCAAGCCACTTGTAACTGGAACAATCATTCAGTAAAACTGTATGGGGAGTACACCTCCAAAAAAGAAAAAGCCTGCATGAACTCCTTAGTTTTTTCAACATGTCTTGCAGAACTGAACAACACCATGCACCACCAAAGAAGAACAAGCATTTGTCAATGCCAAATGTTTGCTTGCTGGCATTGGTATTGGTGGGGTGTGCCTTTGCGTTGTCAGGCATAACGGCCATGCCATTTCACCACACCCTACCCTGCAGACACCGATAAGTGTCACAGTGTGCGTGGGTCTTTGGCCCTTATGCTCACCCCATTCTATTAGGAAATACAGTGAGATGGGTACAGTATAGGAAAATGGAGTGAACTTTGGGGCAGAAAAATCCAAGGCACACCTCAATGCCTCTCACAGGCTGCAGGGTGTGGGTGGGGGTGGAATGGTATGAGCATTACAAGCGACAATCCCAGGTCACACCCCTGATGCCTGTCAGTCTCCACAGGGTGGGGTGTTATGGTCATAAACCTTAACGCCTCAGGCGTTCATTGGTATTTTCACTCCAAATTTTCAACATGGGTTTTTTGTGACCCCCACCTTATGAACAGTGGGAATATCAGTTCGTTAGCTGAAAGCTGATTTTGCACAGTGACTACGGCATTTGTCACCACAGGTGTGAAAACACATTTCGAACAGGATGTGAAAAATGACAGCTGTACTGTTCATGGGGAGGTGTAAAAAATGGCAATGTTGAAAATCTGCAGTGAAAATAGTGAAAAACTGGTGAAGTCACGAGCGTGCATAGAAACTGCACAACACACACCCTTAATGTAATTAGTTTGGGGTATTTTTACAGCAGATTGTCAACACAGGCATTTTGGGACCTCCGCTCATGAACAGTGTCACTGTCATTTTCCTAATCTGTCCCGGACAGTGATTTCCCACAGCAACCAAGCATTTCTGTGCAGAAAGTGTGAAAACACATTTCAGTCATGTTGTGAAAAAGTACAGCTGTATTGTTTATAAGGAAGTGTGGAAAAATGCCAGTGATGAAAATCTGGACTGAAAATATTACACATTCATGAACTTACGAGGGTGCGTGGAAACAGCACAATGCTCGCACGTAACACAGTTATTTTATGGATTTTTGTCACCAAATTTTCAACATAGCCATTTTAAGACCTCTTCTCATGAACAGTGTCACTGTGACTTTCTTAATCTGTCCCAAATATTGATTTCACACACCATTCATGTTGTCGCTACATTAGCGGAAATACATTTGGAGGAGATGTGAAAATGACAATGTACTGCTCCTTATAAGGAGGTGTGTTGATAGCAATATTGAAAAATCTGGGTAAATATTAAAAATTCACAAACTTACTGACGGCAGTAGGAACTGCGCAATGCACGCTAAAACAGTCACTTGTTGGGAATTTTTTGCCAAGTTTCAACATAGCCATTTTAAGACCTCTGCTCATGAACAGTGTCACTGTGATTTTCTTACTCTGTCCCAAACATTGATTTCGCACACCAACTGCGCCATTGTGCGCTACATGTGCGGAAACACATTTTGGGTGAGATGTGAAAAATGACAGCTATGTTGCTCATAAGGAAGTGTGGTAAAATGGCAATGCTGGAAATCTGGAGTGCAAATATTAAAAATTTGTGAACTTACGAGTGTGCATAGGAACTGTGCAATGCACGCTCGTAAAATAGTCATTTTTGGAAATTTCTTCCCCAAATTTTCAACATAGGGTTTTTGGGGCCTACCTCACGTACTGTGACACTGTCATTTCATGCATCGGTCCTGAAAGGTGGTTTCATGTAGTGACCATGAAATCACCTTTCAGGACTGAATAACAAATTGACAGTGATAGAATTCATGAGAAGGGGTCCCAAAACCCCCATGTCGAAAATTTGGCAAAAAAATTCAAAAAAATGCCTGAGATATGCATCAAAGTTGAAAAAACCCAATTTATTCTATTATACAGCTTACCAGCATTTCATCAGGTTGTGGTTGGCTTTGAAGAGCGCAGACGTGTTCCCAGTCCACCAAAGATCGTCATGCCAGACTCCGGGGGTAAGTATGGGATGAGGGTGGTGGTGTGGGGAGGCAGGATGCACAGAGGGTGGATGCGGGTTGGGGAAGGGAAAAGACAGTCAGCAAGGGATCGTTCTAGCTTTCTAAGTTTTTTTTTCTTTTAGGACGACAACGTGGGACATTTGCCACACTGGGGTGGGCTCCCAGCATGGCAGCTGGAAGTTTTTTTTGGGGGGCCAGTGGAGCCGATGGGGTTTGGGCACCCCCATCAGCCATAGAGAGGTTTGCCATGCTGGGGTGGGCTCCCAGCGTGGCACCTGGAAGTGTGTTGGGGGGCAGCAGATGGATATTTGCCACACTGGGGTGGGCTCCCAGCATGGCACCTGGAAGGCTGTTTGGGGGCAGTGGAGCCGATGGAGGATTGGGCACCCCCATCAGCCTTACAGATTGTTGCCACACTGGGGTGGGCTCCCAGCGTGGCACCTAAAACTCTGTTGGGGGAGCACAGCGCAGCCAAAGGGGGATTGGGCACCCCCATCAGCCATATTGTGTGTGTGGGGGGGAGCACATGAGCACACTGGGGTGGGCTCCCAGTGTGCTACTTGTTGGGGGAAGCTGTCTATGACAGCTCTTTCACTGCAGTGCTGATGTATAGGCACTTTGCATACTACTGATGGCAGCAGTACGCAAACTGCCTACACACTGCAGTTCTTTCTTTCAACTGTACACTGCTGCATTTGCAAATGTTGTCATAGACAGCTCTTACATTCATTGGCGCGGTGGGGCCATGCCTGCAAAAGGCAGCAGGGCACTGGAAGTAGGGAGGCACATCTATGAATTCTCATATGGTGGCACTATGTTTCTTGCACATGCATGCAAGCAAACATAAAAATGGTATTAATGATGGACAATGCCCCTATACACATTGCACCTCACACTGTATATGATAAAATCCACTTCTTGCCCCCAACAAGAACCAGCCACCTGCAGCTGCTTGATGCAGGGATCATATAGTCTTTTAAAGGACATTACAGAAAACATCACTTATAGCATCTTATCAAATTTATCATCCAAGACACAGCTACAATACTGCTGAAATGAGATGCTATACACTTCATGAAAATTGCATGGGATGCAGTCACAAGCAAAACAATAAAAATTGCTGGGGTCACACTGGCCTTATAACAAAGCAATCAGCTGTGGTAAGCAACTAATCAACAACATGGCTACTGTGTTAAGCACTGAAGCTGCCATGACATACATTGTTGATGACTATCATTTCTGAGAAGAACAGTGAGGTTTTTAACAACATCACTGTTGCAGAGTCATTCAAAACGGCAGAGAAGGAAAAAAAGAAAAGTTTACATTAAAAGGCACTGAAGAAACTTGAGATGCTGAATGGATGCATTGCCTCTACCTTCTGCTGCTGAAGTTAAAAAATGCAGTCAAAAGATTAATGAAGGTTCTTGAATCAAGTGAAATGGCATGGAAATGATATAGGCATGTATCTGTATTTGAATGCTAAAATGAAATTAATCATGAGAAATCAGGCAAAACAAATATCAATCTCTACTTTCAAGTTTATTAATGAATGATAAATGAAGAAAAGAGTGTGTTTTGTTTAGCAATTTTAAGTTTTCTTTACAATACTTTTACAAACAAAGAAACTGAATAGTTTGCACTCTAAATGTAGTCATGTTGCATTTTTTTCCATATTTTAAAAATGCAAATTAGCACACATCTATTATCTGCCAAAAAAAGGGTGAACCACAACTGGCAGTTAACAGAGGGTTCTATGTACTTAGAACAAATACAAAAACATACAGAAATTTCATAAAATACAATACCTAGAAATAAAGGTACAGTGCATTTTACAAAAAAAAAAAAAAAAAAACAGTAGAACGGGCATAAAATACTACAAAGTGAAAACTATTACTGAAATTTGTAGCATGTAAAATGTTAAAAATGTAATACAAAAAATTAGGGGTACAGAGGGAAACAGGGAGAGGGTGAACTACCGTGACTCTGGTTCATGCTTTTATGATTTCTAAAACTGAGTATTGTAACGTACTGTTGCCTGGTCTTCTGTGATATTTTTTTAAATAAGTTGCAAAAATTTATAAATTCAGTGGCTAAAATACTGATAACATTAAAATAATCACATCAGAGCAGTTGCATTGACTCCCAGTTCATAAGCAGTTTGACGTCACAGTATTGACTTCAACTGATACAGCACTTCCTGGTCTGGTGCATAAATACTCATCTGATTTTTTTGCATAGTTATTGCCCAACTTTTGTTCTTAGATCACTGGTATTCTAATATATTGCACAGTCCAACATTTTTAACTGGATTCCATCTGTCATCAGGCAATAGGTTTTTGGACATTTTCAAAATGAACTTGAAAATGTTCCTGTTTCTAGTAATGCAAAAAGACAACCTCACAAGCACCCAAACTACTAATAAATCCATTTCCTCAAATCACTACACTACTTTGGTGCTACCAACCACTATATGCCAGAATACAGCCAAATGGAGAAATATCCTGCCCCAATGGGACTACAGTGTCACATTCTTTTCTGTCTAACTTCAAGACAGACATAATAGTTCCTCAGTCAAATACTATCATTTCTTACAAAAATAACTCACAATGCCAAGGAAATCTAGTGCTTCATATTTATTTTAAGTTAGTGAAAATGCATATTAGCAAAGCCAGATATATCCAGATGGTTTTTACTATAACATAGTCTACTTCAAAGATGTTCAGCCATTAACACATTGTTATTTAATGGGACACAGTCAGCTTTTGAGTTTTTTAAGACATACCTTTTTGTGGTTCCTGTATCCTTCATGGTTATCAAATATTTTAAACTGTGTCCCTGATTTTCATGCAGCTATGTTTTTAATGAAATATCACCATAAATAGTAATTTGCTCATCTTGATATTTAGCCAATACAGACACCTCGCAGAATAAGAAAGCATACCCCACACACAATATGCAAGCTCTGAACTTTTAACTTGATCAATTCCTGCACTATCGTCTCTGGAGTCAGCATGCTCTTTTGCAAAAGGAAAAAAGGTCTCATTAGCTATGATTGATAAGCCTCTATAATTCCCTCTTGGGATTGATTACTCTCAAAAGAGTGCAAATGTTATGTCTTTCTTGTTCTTCATTCTGTGGTCACTAACAGTTCCTTGGTCTGAAAATCTACTCCAATTCCTGAAAGCCCTATCACAGATATCAGCAATGATATCTAACAATTTCTCTCATACACAAGATGCATGCAAACAACATACATCATAGTGAGAAACATAACTGTCCCCCATAGGAACCAAACCAAACCCCCCCCACCCACCCAACTAATTTCCTGGTGCCCTAGCAACGTGTAATTATTCCACATGGTGAAATATCAAGTTTCTCAACAGAAAATCATGCTAACAATCTATATCATGGTGAGACAGAAAAAAAGTTCACCACTGGGAATTGAACCCCTGCCCCCAACAAACTACTGTTCTGCTGCACTACTTCTGTGCTATTTTTCCACATAGGGAGCCAGAAAGTTTCTAGAGATAGATGAATGCTAACAACATAAACTAGTGAGAAAGAAAAAATGTTTGCAACTTGGACTCAAACCCAGAAAGCCAAGAACCCTCCAACTACTGTCTGGTGCTGTGCCACTGTGCTGTCATTCCATATGATGAGGCAGAAGGTTTGGAGACAGAGGAGGCAGGGTAACAACATAAATTGCAGTGAAAAAGAAAAAAATATCCCCACTGAGAATCAAACCCATTCCTCCATCCCAACTACTGTTCTGATGCTCTGTTGCTATGTTATCATTCCACATGGTGAGAAAGAAGGTTTCTAGAGATAGATATAGCCTAACAACACAAACTGGTGAGAAATAAAAAAATGTTCCCCACTCAGAATAGAATCCAAGCCCCCTCCCAACTACTGTACTGCTACACCACCACTGTGCTACTGTTCCACACAGGGACACCAAAGACAGAGATGCATGCCAACAACATAAATGGTAGTGGGAAAGAAAATAATGTTAACAATTGTGAATCAAACCCAGTCCCCCAACTAACTACTGCCCTAGTGTTCTGCCGCTGTGCTATCATTCCACATGCAGAGACAGAAGGTTTAGAAAGAGAGAGAGAGAGAGAGAGAGAGATGTATGCTGAAGATTCATGCTAACAACATAAACTGTAGTGAGAAAGAAAAAAATGTTTCCCAAAGAGAATCATCCTTGAACCACCTCACAACTATTGTCCTAGTACTCTGCAACTGTGCTATCTTTCTACATAGTGACATTGAAGGTTCCTAGTCAGAGATTAATGCATATTCCATAAACTGCAGTGAGAAATAAAATAATGTTTACAACTGTGACTCAACCTAGGCACCCTCCCTACTACTGTCCCAGTGCTCTGCCACTGTGTTGTAGTTCACAGGGTGAGAATGAAAGTTTCTAGACAGAGAGACATGCTAACAAAATAAACTGCAGTGAGAAAAAAAATTATCTCCATTGAGAATAAAACCAGGGCCCCTTCCAACTACTGTCATGGTGCTCTACCACTGTACTGCTGTTCTACATGGTGAGACAAAAGATTTCTTGGAATAAATGCATGCTGACAACACAAACTGAAGTAAGAAAGAAACAAAATGTCTTCACTGGTAATTGCACCCACGCTCCTGCCCAGCTATTCTCCTGGTGTTCTGCCACAGTGCTATCATTCCACATTGTGAGCTTGTTTCTAAACAGAGATGCATGGTAATAACATAAACTGCAGTGAAAAAGACAAAATTATTCCCACTTGGAAACAAACCTAGACCCCCCTCTCAACTACTGTCCTGCTGTTCTGCCACTGTGCAGTAAGTTTCTGGGGAGAGATGCATGCTTACAACACAAATCTTAATGAGAACAAAAAATGTTCCTCATGAGGACTCAAACCCAGGCCCCTACCAATGACTGTGCTGCTGCACTTCCACTGCACTATCATTCCACATGGTGAGAAAGAGGGTTTCTAGACAGAGATGCATGCTAACATAAATTATAATTAGAAAGAAAAAAATATTCATAACTGATAATCAAACCCAGGCCCCCTCACAACTACTGCCCTGGTGCTCTGCCACAGTGTTATCATTCCACTTGGTGAAACAGAAGGTTTCTAGAGAGATACATGCTAATAACATAAACTGCAGTGACAAAGTAAAGATGTTCCTCACTGGAAATTAACCCCAGCCTCCCTGTCCAACTACTGTCCTGATGCTGTGCCACTGTGCTACCATACCACATGGTGAGACTGAAAGTTCTTAGAGATGCATGCAAACAACATAGATTGTAGTGAGAAAGAAAAACAGGTTAACAATCGGGCACTGAACCCAAGTCCAGGTGCTCTGTCACTGTACTATCATTCCACATGGTGAGACTTACAGTTTCTAGAGATGCATGCAAACAACATTAATTGCAGGTGAAAATAAAAAATATTCAGAAATGGAAACTGAACCCAGGCCCCATCCCAACTACTGTCCTGTTGATCTATCACTGTTCTATTGATCCACATGTCAAGACAGAAGGTGTCTAGAGAGAAATACATGCTAACAACATAAACTTTAATGAGAAAGAATATATGCTCCCCACTGGAATCAAACCCAGGCACCCTCCTGGCTAATGTCCTGGTGCTCTGCCACTGCGCTATCATTCCACATGGTAAGACAGAAGGTTCCTAGACAGAGAGGCACACTAACACCACAAATGTAGTGAGAAAGAAAAAATGTTCCCCACTGGAAATCAAACTAAGCCCCTTCCCAACTAAAGCCCTGATGCTCTGCCACCAAGCTATTGTCCCATATGGTAAGACAGAGGGTTTCTAGATAGTGATGCATGCTAACAAAAACTGTGGTGAGAAACATAAAATGTTCACAACCAGAAATCAAACCCAGGCACCGTTCAGGCTATTGTCATGGTGCTCTGCCACAGTGCTATCATTCCACATGGTAAGACAGAAGATTCCTAGACAGAGAGGCACACTAACACCACAAACGTATTGAGAAAGAAAAAATGTTCCCCACTGGGAAACAAACCTAAGCCCCCTTTCAACTACTGTCCTGGTGCTCTGCCACCATGCGACTGTCCCATATGGTGAGACAAATGGTTTCTAGACAAGATATGCATGTTTTGGGAAAGCACTGTATTGACTGCAGACCCCCCATATACAGCTGCAGTGGACATTAGTAATTAACTTTCCACCAAGTTGCATTCAAACCTAGACAAGCCTCAAACTCTCAGCCGGAACTACTTAAGCTAAGTACACAAAGTTATGAAAGTCTGCTTCCAATCTTACTACATCTCTGTCACTGACATCATCAACATCATCTAACTATCTGTCTTATACTACTTAAAGTGTAGAGAGAAAGAAGAAATGGGCCATACTGGGGATCGAACGCTGGTTTGTGTAGGTCTGAAACACTACACCAAGCCCTAAAAGCTTTATCATTGACGTCATCAAATATATCATGTAGCCGAATCACTCAGAGTGAATGTAACCTCAAAGTTGACTAAATGCAAAAAAGAACATGCATGATTACAAGAGGTGCTTTGCTCTGCTCTGGCACCTAGAAAACAGATGTTTTACAAGATTATTCTACATACAACAGGACATTCAGAATTTAATTTGATTTGATTTGACAATCATTGCAACCATCAACATGTCATTGGTTTAAATTCATTACATCAAGTTAGATGAACTACACAAAAAATAAGGTATACAAAATATAAATGCCAAATAAAAATGCCATACAAGGAGGAATCTTTGCATAATGTAAATATTATATTGTAGCCACAATACAGTCATACTTACATTCGTTCCTTTTAAAAAGCAGTACACAACTCCACTAAAAGCAGCCAAGGGTCAAATGTAATAACATTAAGTTCAGATAAATACAAAACATATATTTAGCCATTTTCATCTAGGTATTATATCAATAGTGATTTTCTATAGGTTTGGGTTTTTCGCCATCTGGTTTGTCTGTGCAGCCTGTTTAGTCACATCTGTCCACCTGTTTCTTTGTGTGACAATAATTCATGCAATTTGTGATTAGGGTCACATATTTTCTTAACTTTTTTTTTTGCTATTTCTTTCACTTCTGGTACTAATCCTCACTACTTTACATTTACTTAAAGGGCCACTGTCCTCTCTTTTTGCATCATATTAGTTCTATTTGGAAATCCACATTTTATAATTGCTTCCTTTCTCTAACATTCATTGATGTTGCTGGTTGGTTTATCTGCTTCCTTTCTTCATGCAACTGAAATGCATTATAATAATGTAGTTATATGAACCATGTTTTATTTCAAATCTTTGATCTGTTTTTATTGAAACCCCACAAATAATGCAGCTACTCATGAGACAGTAGTCTCTTATCTTGCGATTGTATCTTGAGTGGCTAGACTGTGTTGGGGATGCTCCCAAGGACAGGAAAGGTGCAATGGGAGTTGATCAAGGACTATAAGCAAACATGTTTTTGTATGGTAACACTAGTATGGTGGGCAGACTGTTTTTCCTTTTAAAAATAAAAAAGGAGGCAAGCCCAGTGGTGCTGAGGGCTGAAGCATAAGCCTTACCTCACACTGCACCAGTGACCCAGGTTCAGGAGTGAACTCAAGAGCCATGGGTCAGATGGGGGAGGAGAGGATTTAGCATATGATGGACTGCTCTCCTCTTCTGGGAGGGAGGGGGACCTGGTTCCATGGTGCTAGTGGCTCCCAGTGGAGACTGGGTGCACTGCAGTCATAGGTATCATAGGTATATACTGTACAAGCTAGGTAGACTTTCGTTCATATGTTTGCAGTTCCATTTAGTTCACTACTTTTTGTTGTTTTTTCCAGTAATCATCAAGCCTTTTTTTTTGTTGTAGCATTTTTTATTTTCAGAATAAAAGCAACATACAGTGTTGGGACCGGAGCCTCCATGTAAAAATCAATTTGCAGGTACTTAAAGCATGGGGGGGGTGTACGGAAAGGGGGGGGAGAAGGGAAACAACCAGGAAGGAGTAAGGGAAGAGGTCTACATAACCTGAAAGAAAAATTAAAAAAGCAAGGTAGATTTATAACTGTGTACAGGTGAACTCTAGTAAGAGGTAGTACATACATTTCTGCCATTGGGGAGAGATACGGATCCAGTTACAAAACATATCTAGTGTCTATCAGTGATGGGGAGAGGAACATGGGGAACTAGGCAGTGAGTTGGGTTAAAAGGATAGATATGGGGAAGGACGGAAGGAGGGGAGGAGGGGATACGGTAGTAGGGGGGATAGACTGGAGACAATATGACAAGTGCCGCAAGATATGTGCCATAGTATGGTACTCACCCCGAAGGAGGCTTCTATCAGTGAGGCATTGATGGACATAAGCACACCATTCCTAATTTATGTGTCTAGTGAAATCCCTCTTCAAGGGTTTGGGAAAAGAGTTGATAGTGTGTATATGTTCTGCAAGATCTGGACTTTAGTCTGGAACATAAACATACATATTCCAAAGAATCTAATTATTGGCCTATGTAACATATACAATGCTTTGAAAACATCAGATACATCAAGGAAAGCAGCAGGTAGATTCAGTAGAAGAGATTGAGTCAGGATCCTGAAAAATGGCGTGTTAACTGGATTCTATAGGGTAAGGCTAAGTGCAGGGGACACTAGAAATCCTGTTTATGTCCTAATGTGCCATGAGTGGCAGTGGTTTGTCAGGATAGGCCCTATAGGGAAAATGCTCCACACTCAGAGTTTCAGGATTATAACCTTACTTCAGTCAGCAAGGTAATGGGACACTCAGTCTATGCCTGCCTGATGGGTAACATAACTAAGATATGGGGCCCAACAGAGTTAAAATCTGAAGATCTGGTATGTCTGTAGGTGTGAAATCCTATCCAATTTGTCAAGGGCTGAGAGGGATGCTAGAACCTCTGCCAATGTGGGGGCCAGTGAAGTTCTTCATTTACAGGGCAAGGCTGTCTTAGTTTGAAGGGTCAGGAGGGCGAGCCACCTATACTTGGGAAGGGACAGTTTTGGGAGGTCATTTCAGATACTCAGGAGGCAGAAAAGCGGACTAAGGGGGATTTGTTTATGGAGCACAGAGGATGCAAGACCCTGTATGTCTAACCAGAGGGATTGTATCCATGGACAAGACCAGAGTATATGTAGTAGGTTTCCTCCTTCCCCTTGGCATCTCCAACAATTATCTTCATCCAGAAGTTTGGCTTTAGTGAGCACAGCAGGGGTGTTGTACCAAGAATTAGCTATTTCGTTCTGAATTAGCCTTGACTTGGCATCCCTTAGCCAGGTGTGTGTATCTTTTCATGCTTGTTCCCAGGCTGTAGTGGGAAGAGGGTGCTGGAGCATTTTTTCCCATTTGTGCTTCACCTCTTCCAATTGAGAGGGGAGAGTATCTCTCAGCTTAGCATAAATGCATCCTGCAAGACCCTTGGGGTGTTGTATCCATGTGTGCATGTCTGATGGAGTGAACAGGGGTGAGGGTGGGCTCAGGGAGAGGCAAAGTGCAGCTCTAAGTTGGAGGTATCTCCAGAATTCTGTGTGGAGAAGACCCCATGTCTGCCGGAGGGATTGAAACATGTGGAGAACTTTAAAATTCTGGTCCATTAGGTCTCCCAGTTTGTAGATGCCCAGGTCTGCCCATTGTTTCCAACATACCCAGTCTTCCCTCATGGTGATGGAGCAATTTTGCCAAAGAGGAATGTGAGAAAGTGGGAGAGGGTTCATCTTCAGTTTTGCATGTGTGGAAAACTAGTTCGTTCTGGACACCTCTATCATACAGTAGGTGAGGCTTGAACGGGTTATATTATGAGGTTTGGGTCTGTTGTCTCTATGTGAGAGGAGGAGAGAGAGATCGGGTGTATTGTCTCCGTGGTATTCAGCTCGATTTGGATCCATTGTGGGGAGCGGGGTGAAAGGGGGTGCATCCATTTTACAGTTTGGGCTAGGAGAAAGGCCAGACAGTAGCTTTCTATCCAGGGGAGGTTCCAGCCCCCTTGGTCCCAATGTGCTCTAAGTTTGGAGTGGCTAAACCTGGGTTTGGAGCCTTCCCATAGGAAATCCCCAATTAATCTATATCCAATTAATCTTTCATGGTTTGTTCATTGGTTAGGGAGAGGAATGGGGTTATGCATCAGGAGATAAAAGAATTTGGGGACTGAGATCATTTTCATGGCTGCAATCTTCCCCACTAGGGTAACTTTGAGAAGTTTCCATCTATCAAATTCTGTCTTGATAGAGGAGAGAAGAGGCTGTATGTTGGCATGCCAGAGTGCATCATGGGGTGGAGTGAGGATAATTCCTAGGTAGGTAATCCCTTTAGGGGCCCAAAGAAGACCAGCAGACTCTGCCATCTGCTGGGTACAGTGTCTGTTAAGGGGAAGTAATTCAGTCTTGGTTTGATTCAGTTTCAAACCTCAGTATTTGGTGAAAGCATCTAGAAGGCATAGCAAGGGGGTATTGAGAGGTGGGCATCAGCCAGAGGGAGGAGAAGATCATCGGCATACATAAGAGTTCTGTATTCTGTTTTTCCCACTGTTATGCCAGTAATATCAGAATGGATTTGTATGGCACTCGCCAGTGGCTCCACCGCCAGGACAAACAGAAGGGGAGAGAGGGGGCAGCCTTGTCTTGTCCCTCATTCCAGCGGGAATGGGGGAGTACAGAGTTTGTGTTGACTCTAGCTGAGGGTAATGTGTAAATGGCTTGTATCCTGGAGAGAAATTTTTCACCTATTCCAGGATGTGTAAGGACTAGGTAGAGGTAGTCCCATTCGATAGAGTCGAATGCTTTCTCAAAATCCACTGTGATAGCCGCAGCTGGTGTGGGAAGGGATCTGGAGAGGTGTAAGAGATTCATGGGGGTTCTAAGGTGGTCAGAGCTGTGTCGGCCAGGGATAAAACCCACTTGTGAGGGGTGTATAAGTCCAGGGAGTAAAGGGTTTAGCCTGGAGGCCAGGATTTTGGCATATAGCTTGCTGTCAAGGTCAATAAGAGAGATCAGATGGTAGCTACCAGGGTTTGTAGGGTCTTTGCCCTTTTTTGGGATGACCACAATGGTGGCCTCCCTTATGGAGGGTGGAAGGTTACGTTAAGTTCTATTTCTTGGAATACTTTGGTTAGCAGAGGAGTAATAGTTGGGGCTAAAGCCTCGTAGAAGTCTGCTGTATATCTATCATTGCCAGGGGATTTCCCCAGTTTTAGATTCCAGATAGCTGAGCTCACCTCTTCTGTGGAGATAGGAAGTTCAAGCACCTGGATCTGGTGTGCATTCAGCTTAGGTAGATGGAGGGCACCAAGAAAAGGTTGGGTTTCTCTGTTTAGATCCGTGTGATTGGAGGAGTATAGTGATTTGTAGAAGGAGGCCATGATATTGTTTATCACCTCAGGGGCAGTGGCCAGCACACCCTGCTTATCTTTCAAGCCAGAGATATATCTACTGGCTTGCTGTCTGCAAAACTGGAAGGCGAGTACTTTGCCTCCCCTGTTGCCCCCTAGCCCAGAAGGTATGTTGAAGATGGAGGATGGCCACTTCAGCTTTCCTGTTTAAAAGCTGGTTAATTTAAAATCTGAGGCCTAAAATGGTTCTACCTGTTGGGGAGTGGGAGGAAGGAAGGGCATAGCCTTAAAGATAGCTTCAGCTGTGGCCAGTTTCTGTTCAAGTGCGGCCAGATGTTGTTCCTTTCCCTTTGTTTGGCTGCAGCAAACCCCATAAAATAGCCCCTCATCATGGCCTTAAGTGCCTCCCAGGTGTTACCTACAAAGGCGTCTGAGGTAGGGTTATCAGCTAGGAAGAGAGAGAGGCTTCATTTTGTGCCCAGGGGATAAAGTCTGTATCTCTCATTAGGAGAAGGTCTAATCTCTAGTTTCGGGGCAGGGGAGCTACTGGGTCCCACTGGATAAGAAGCTGGACCGGGGCACAGTCAGAGATGACCCTTGGGAAAATTATAACATCAATGATTTTGCTACTAGGGTTGACGATCCTAGCCAAAAGTCTAATCTGCTATGTGAGGCATTGGGTTCTGAGTGGAAAGTGTAGTCCCTTGCTCTGGGATGAAAAAGTCTCCGGATGTCTGTGAGACCCTGATCTGAGACCAATTGGTGCAATGCTTTCCCACTTGTAATGTGTGACTCCTTACCAGTATCATTCCTGTCTAGTGAGGGGATGAGGGTAAGATTAAAGTCTCCTCCCACGAGGAGGGGGCAGTCAGGGGGAGTGAACTCCATTATTACCGCTGCAAGACTGTGAAAAAACTGTGGAGTATACTCACTGGGGGCATACAGGTTACAAAGGGTAATCAGGCCTGATGGTGTGTCATATTCTACAATTACCCACCTACCATCAGAACTTGGGAGCGTTTAGATAAGGGTCCAAGGTAGTGATTTATGTGAATGAGGACTCCATGTTTCCTGGTGGGATCATTAGAGTGTACCTGCTGGCCCACCCAGTCTTTGGTCATATTGATATGATCTTCCCCTGTTAGTTTAGTCGCTTGTAGAAACACCACTTAAGTGCAGGCATTTCAAGTGGGCAAGGGCTATCTTGCGCTTCACTGGTGAGTTTAACCCCCAGATATTCCTGGTGTGGAATGCAATGTCAGACATTTTGGTCTGGGGGTGAGTGTAGGGCAGGAGGGGAGTTACAGACACTAAGTTGATCTCGGGGGGAGGATAATTATGTTCTCCTTGAAAAAGTAAGAAGGTATAGTAGTTGGGTACTGGTCTGGAATATGGTACTACTGACCTTGTGTGTGAGGGAGGGGAAGGCTGTATCACTGGGATAGTTTGTTGAATCAGTACAAACACAGGCAGATTTAGAAGCTGCACAAAGCAATACACAGATAATCTTTAACAATAGTAGGCAGTGCCTACACCTGTACACTTGTAGTTGTAACCAGTAGAATGTATTACTTTAAACAAAACAGTAGTGAGAAGTATGAAAGGACTTAACTGGCTGGGTCCCCAGACAATGATATGCCCAATCGTATCTGCGAGGCATGGAGAGGATGAATCAGTAGTGAAGGAGATCTTTGTCCCAGTGCACACCGATTTAGATGTACAGTGCACTGTCTATCTCAAAGGGGTTGTCATAATAAGTAAATTAGACAATCTGTGAGCTGGTGCCCAGAGCCTACAGGATAGAGTCCTTCTTGTGAGCCCCCTGAAACTTGGGGCGGGGTCCACTGGGTGATCAGCTATAGTACACTATCGATGGCACTTGGGGACCTTTAGGAAGTTGAGGGTCCATGCTCGGGGTTGGGGGGTAATCGACTAACAGTGATGGAGCAGGGTAGGGAGGAGGGGGCAGTGTGGCAGCAGGGGAAATAAGTCTGTGGATTAAAGCTTTCACAAAATCTTTGGTTTTGGCTCTCACCCGTCATATGCCTGTCTCTGCTCAGTGCTAGGGGAAACTGGGGAGTCTGCTAAAGCGAGTGTGGAGGTGGGGAGGGATTGCCATCACAGCTCACAAAGAATATTTTCAAACAGTCAACACACAGTCAACAATTAAAACATACTATCTCTATGTTAATATAAACGAATATGCCAAGATGACAAAATAACAGAACACAATATTTGTACCTCCAAGGTAGGGTGTCTCGTTGGAGGGGGGCAAGCCATCAGTGGCTCTGCCCATCTTATATGCTGTTACTTGAAGTACAAATGAGGGGAAAGGGCATTGCCAGTGGCAACTTACACGGTAGATGGATGTCCATTCAGATCCCCACTCAGCTATTCCCCCAGTTATCCCCCTTATTAACCCTCCCATTTATTCCTCCAGACACAAGACCTTAGGTACTTATCTATTGAAAAGGAGTACAATCAGTCTGGATGATCCTCTGGGGTGGTTTTCTTTGTTTCTGGAGAGCCAGTCTCAGGGTTGCAGCCTAGTGAAGTACAAGGAGCCACAGTATATGAGTCAGAGTCCTGTAGTGGCAAGGCAGCATCCGTGGCAGTGGCCCAGGAACCTTCTGCATCGTCGTGGTCTGTTCTCTCCATGGCTATGCAAGTAGTCACCATGTCATAAAGGAAATCTTTATCAGGTTGATCGCAGAGCAAAGAATATCTATTTTGAGAGAAGTAAGGGCTTGTATACTCTGGCTCCTCCAAGTCTGCTGTGTAGAGGTTCTGGTTGTGTTTGTCAGCGGAGCGCCTTCGGTCCTGCGGATGTTCGCACTTGGATTGGGGTATCATTGTGGGGCCTCTTACGAACTTTAGAGCTATGGGGTTCCAGCTCTTTCCTCAGGACTTGGTGTGATATTTGAGGTAAGTCATTAGGAATATCTCTTTTTATTGGAGACCTTCAGTTTGAATGAGGACTGATGCAATCAGCTGCTGACTCAGGAGTCAAGTTGTGCAAGAGACCAGGGCCTGAAGGCCCCGTTACTGAGATATAGGCCACAGCGGCGTCCGAAGTGGTGAATTGATGTAAAATGCCATTCAGTGTTATTTTTAGGATTGCAGGGTAGTGGAGTGCAAATGGAACCTGCAGGTCACGTAATCGTCTGCGAACATTTGTGTAAGCTTTCTGTTTTGCTCCTAGGTCTCTAGAATAGTCTTGAAAGACCATAACTTGGTGCTCCCTCCACTGCAGCATACCTAATTCTCTGGCTGTGGCTTGAATGGCTTCTTTCTTGGCGAAATTTAAAATCCGAGCAATGATAGGTCTCGGTCTGTTGCAATGCATGGGTTTGGGCTGGAGGGAGCGGTGTGCCCATTCTATAATGAATCTTGTGGTAGGTGGGTGGGAGCTTAAGGAGTTCTGGGAGAGCTTGCTGTAAAAAAGATAGGGTTTTACCTTCTTTGCAGCCCTCCAGGAAGTCTAGAAGCCACAGGTTACTGCGGCGGCTCCTATTTTCTAAGTCATTTAGCTTGTCCTGAAGAAGATTGATCTGCGTGGCCTGCTCCTGCATAGTAGCACAGTAGCCTTGAAGAATATCATCATGGGTGAGTGATTTTTACTTAGCCCGGTCGAGTCTTGCTTCAAGTTGCTGGACAGAAGCTGCTGTGGTGTTAGATGCTAAGGTTAAGGCATCTATGCTAGTTATGATAGACGTGAACATTTCTCGAATAGAGGGTTCTTCACCCACTATAGAGCAGTGCTCCACGCTGCCTTCTCTGTGAGGATCTCACAGAGTGAAAGAGACAATATCTTAGTAGTCCTGTGTCGAATTCCCCTCAAAATCAGCCTGGTGAGAGATGTAAACTTCTGATTGCCAATAGTAATAGATTTTCCAGTTGGGGTTCAACAATAGACAGGTTTTTGTTGGGTTCTGGGCTCTGGTTATGCAGCGCTAGAGAATTATGTCGCCATCTTGTTTTCCAGTTGG
Organism: Neoceratodus forsteri; assembly: GCA_016271365.2. NCBI lineage: Eukaryota > Metazoa > Chordata > Ceratodontiformes > Ceratodontidae > Neoceratodus > Neoceratodus forsteri. The sequence goes on from CM057453.1 coordinate 32,535,796, forward strand.
CCACACCCCATCAAGCCTTTTTTTTTTTAAAGGTGTCCACGTTATTGCTCATCACTACCTCCACTGGAAGGCTGTTCCACAAGGGGACTTTCCTCCTCAGGAGATTCCTTCCACTCCCAGTTAGTTGTAGTGGGTGCCCTCTTGGTTCGTATTTACAATTTTTTAGGGTTAATCCAAGTTCTTCCCATAATAGACTGTCAGGCATGGCCCTGTATGACATGCACATGTCTCCCCTTGTTCGTCTATATTGCAGTGTAAAGAGACTGAGTCTATCTAGTCTCTCTTCATATGCAAATTTACTTAGTCCTTTTACTGATCTGGTAGCCCTCCTTTGAATATTCTCTATTTTCCATACATCCCCTTTTTTGTACGGTGCCCATACCTGCCTACAATATTCCAGATTTGGTCTCATCAGAGCTCCATAAAGTGTCATTATGACTCTACTGTCCCTGCTACCGATGTGTCTAAGTATGCAGTTTAGTGTTTGGTTAGCCTTTTTTACCATTTTGTCACAATGTGAGCTGAATTGTATATCTACGCTGACTGTGACTCCTAAATCCCTTTCCTCAGATGTTTCAGTGAGTCTATGATTTCCCATATTATTCCTGATCTTCATGTTGTGGTTCCCCATATGCATCACTGTGCATTTCCCCATGTTGAGTTCTAATGTGTTTATTATTGTCCAGCTGTGGATGTCCTCAATGGCTTCTTGCAATATTTCACCATCCTCTTTATTGTTTATGATTGCCCTCAGTCTACAACCATCTGCAAACTTAGTTAACCGTATGCTATGACTGGCATTCTTTAATGATGTTATGTATATATTAAAGAGACAGCGTCCCGGTACTGAGCCCTGGGGGACACCACTTGTGACCTGGACCCAGTCAGACAGCACTCCATTTGCAGACACCCTCTGTCATCTCCTTCCCAACCAAGCCTCTATCCAGTTTATTATATTTGAGTTCAGTTTTGTATCCCTCAATACTTTCAATAGCTTTGCATGTGGCAGTTTGTCAAATGCCTTCGAGAAGTCTAGAAAGACAACATCAACTGCATTTCCTTCGTCTAGTGCCTTGCTTACATTTTCGTAAAACACAAGCAAATTAGTTTGACAGGACCAGACTTTTCTGAATCTGTGCTGTGCAGGATGTTCTAGATCTGACACTTCCAGATGTGATAGTATCTGCTCTTTAAGTTTGCCCTCCAATATTTTTCCCATTACAAATGTCAGACTGACTGGTCTGACATTTTCTGGTTTGGTTTTAGGTCCTTTTTGGAAAATGGACACTACTGTAGCTTCTGTCCATCCCTGTACCACCTCACCCCTGTCTAGTGAATCCTGTAAGAGATGCGTGAGCGGCGGAGCAAGGTGTTCTGATTGCTCTCGAAGGACTCTGGTATGTATTTCATCCAGCCCTGGTGATTTGTTTATACTGATTTTTTTTAGCCTGTCTAATACATACTTCTGGTTTATTTTGATCTGGCCAGGTACTGATTTTTCGCTCCCCCTTTTGCTGTCCGTAGTGTCCCTATTAAAAACTGAGCAAAAATATTGGTTCTGAATATCTGCTATTTCTTTTCGGTCCATACTGTTTCCCTCTTTGTTGGTAAAGGGACCTATTTTATTTGCACCCTTTATTTTGTTATTGATATAAGAATAAACATAGAAACATTAAAACATAGAATTTGATGGCAGATAAGGACCACTTGGCCCACTTAGTCTGCCCATTTCCCTACCTAATGGATAAGCTGCAGATCCTAGTTAACCAACAGCCTACTTCCTTCTACCCCCACTAGAATTGCCTTATGTCTGTCCCATGCATTCTTGAATTCCCCCACTGTTTTTGACTTCACGACTTCCTCAGGAAGGCCATTCCATGCATCTACAACCCTCTCTGTGAAGAAACACTTCCTCACATTACCTCTGAGCCATCCCCCCATCTTCAAATTGTGTCCCCTTGTTCTTGCACATCTCTTTTTCTAAAAGATGCTACCCTCTTGGACTTTGTTGATTCCCCTGAGGTATTTGAAAGTTTCTATCATGTCCCCCCTCTCCCTCCTTTCCTCGAGGCTATGCATCTTAAGCTCCTTTAGTCTTTCTTCATATGTCTTCTGGTGCAAACCTTGCACCATTTTGGTTGCCCTCCTCTGGATAGCCTCCGCCCTATCTATGTCTTTGTGGAGATGGGGTCTCCAGAACTGTACACAGTACTCCAGATGTGGTCTTACCAACTGTCTGTACAGAGGGCCAAAAACTTCTTGTTTTCTACTGGTGATTCCTCTACCTATGCATCCCAGTATCCCCCCAGCCCTCCTTACTGCCTTCTCACATTGCTGGCCCACCTTTAGGTCATCTGATATGACTACCCCCAGGTCCATTTCCATTTTTGTTGTTGTCAGTATCTCACCCCCCATTGTGTACTCTTCCCTTGGGTTTTTGTTTCCCAGGTGCATTACTTTTCAATTCTTTGTGTTGAATTTAAGCTGCCACACATTTAACCATTCTTCCAACCTTGCCAAGACCCTTTTCATCCTTTCCACCCCACCTTGCGTATCAACCCTGTTGCAGATCTTTGTGTCATCTGCAAAGAGACATACTTTTCCTTCCAGTCCCTCTGCAATGTCATTTATAAAGACATTAAAAAGGACCAGCCCCAGTACAGTACCCTGCAGTACCCCACTAGTAACCCCCCTTTCTTCACTGTGGACTCCATTTACTATTACCCACTGTGTCCTGCTGTCCAGCCAGTGTTTTACCCAGGCTACCACCCTGGGACCCACTTCCAGGCTGGCTAATTTGTTTATTAATCTTTTGTGTGGGACTGTGTCAAATGCCTTGCTAAAGTCTAGGTAGGCCATGTCCATAGCCCCTCCCTGGTCTATTACTTTGGTCACCCAGTCAAAGAAATCAATTAGATTTGTCTGACATGACCTTCTTGCTGTGAATCCATGCTGCCTTGGGTCCTGTGTCCCACTGGCCTCTAGGTACTCAACCATTCTTTCCTTCAGAATTGATTCCATCATTTTTCCTACCACTGAGGTCAAACTGACAGGTCTGTAGTTTCCTGCCTCTGTCTCGCTCCCACTTTTGTGAAGGGGAATCACATCCACCCTCTTCCAATCCTCAGGTACCACACCATCATCCCATTATTAAAAAGGGTAGTCAGTGGTGTTACTAGTTCTTCCCTTAGTTCTTTTAGAATTCTGGGGTGAATCCCATCAGGCCCCATTGCATTATCCACCTTCAGTTTTAAGAGTTCTTTCAGAACTGTTTCTTTTGTGAAAGGACTAATATCAACCACCCTATCCAGAGTGCTTCCATTGACTGGATTGGGTATCTCCCCGTGCTTTTCCATTGTGAATACTAAGCAGAAGTATTCATTCAGTATCCCTGCTTTTTCACTGTTGCTTTCTGGCCAACCACCTTCCTCTTTATTCAACCTCAGTATCCCTGCCTTAGTCTTTCTTTGCTCCTTAATGTACCTACTGTATAAAAGGTTTTATCCCCCTTGTTAACCGAATTGACTATCTTTTCCTCAGTTTGGGCCTTTGCTATCCTGACTGCCTTCCCTGCTTCCTTCTGCTTTAACTGGTACAGTTATCTATCCTGCTCCTTCTATGTTTCCTTATACTTCCTGAATGCTGTATTTTTCTCCCTTACCTTCCCCACCACTTCTTTTGAGAGCCATAGTGGGTTTTTTCTTTCATTTTGATTTGTTTATTTGCTTCACACAAAGGCTTGTTGACTATGTGATGGCAGTTTTGTTTCCCCATTGTTGCTCCACCCCACCTTCTTGCCTGTTTGCTAGTGCTTTTCTGAGGCACTCTCCTATTTTGACAAAATCAGCCCTCCTGAAGTCCAGTACCTTCACTTTTGTATCGCTTGACTCTACAACTAAGTTTATCATGAACCACACTGTTTGGTGGTCACTTGTTCCCAGATGGCTACCCACTTCAAGATCAGAGATCCTCTCTCCATCTCCATTTGAGAGTACCAGGTCTAAGATTGCTCCCTCCTGAGTGGGTTCCAAAACTAGCTGTCTGATGCATGCCCCTCTTGGGCATTGAGAATGTCCCTCCTCTTGGATGTGGCTGCAGCAAAGGTGCTCCAGTTAACATCTGGCATATTCAGGTCCTCCATCAGCAATATCTCCCCTTTCTCTGCCATCCCAAGGATGTCTTCTATAATTTCCTTGTCCATTTCCTCCCCCTGAGACGGGGTCTGTATAAAACCCCTGTGCAGACTGTGGTGCCATTTCTAGTCTCCAGGGTGACCCACAGTGCCTCCTCTCCTCCCTGTTTACCCTTTAGTTCTGTTGCTTTGATCCCTTCCCTTACAAAGAGAGCTACTCCTCCACCTATTCTTCCCTTCCTGTCCCTCCTTTAGATTGTGCACCCTGGTATGTTGACATCCCAGCCATGGTTCTCTGTGTACCATGTTTCTGTGACTGCCATGATATCCAGGCATCCCTCGTCCACCAAGGCCACCATTTCAGGGAGCTTTTTACCTAGACTACGGGCATTGGTACTTATTACCCTCCATTTTTTTTATGGCTTTATTTCTTTTTGCCCCATCCGCGTCCTTACTGTCTTTGTCTTTTTCTCCATTTACCCCTGCCCTTCTCCATATCGACTGCTCTGTCTTGGTGTTTACCTCACTAACTCCCCTGATTTTTTTTTTGGGGGGGGGGCTAGGATTTCCCATCTCATTTCATCTACTAACAGAACTATGAAGAGAAATCAAATCTATACTCAGAGAATAGTTCCAATATGAAACTCACTCCCATATGAGGTTGTAAACTGTGAAAATTTGGCTCAATTTAAAACTAAACTTGATATAAATATGAATGATTTAAAATTTGTATCCCACTTAGCTTAGGTGGCATGATCCTAATGGGCTTGTCCCTTCATCATGTAACTCACCTATGAACCTATGAACCTATTTTCAGTGCCTCCCCCCTTGGCTAGTTTAAATGCTTGTCAATGGAGCATTTAAACCTATCACCTAGGATCCTGGTTCCCCTGCTGGATAGATGCAGACCATTGCACCGGTACAGGCCTGCATCCCTCCAGGTGAAGCCCCAGTCCCCAATGAAGCCAAATCTCTGAGCTCTGCACCAGTTTTTCAACCATTCATTGAATCCCATGGTGTGAATCCTCATCCATGCCACAGACAGGTAGCACTTCCGAGAAAGTTACCGTGTGTTTTATAGTTGTCTTTTCCTTTTCTAGCTTGTTCAATCTCATACTCTGATTTAGCCATTTTTATCCCTCGTTTGACCTTTTTGACCATATGTCTATATCTCTTTTTCCCTTCTATATTCTGATCATCCTTAATATCCGTGTACAGTTAGTTTTTTTTGTTTGATCAGTTTCTTTAAATTTAGGTTAAGCCACCCCAGTGTTTTCTTATTTTTACTGTACTTTATTTTCTTTGTTATATAATTTGTTATTTCTCTCCTTATTTTTTCTGCCAGTCACCCACATTTCGTTCACTGATTTCTATTCAATTGGATTTCATGGATGCAAAATCTGCTCTGTTGAAATTCAACACACTTGTTGTGCCATTTTGTTCCTCATTTTGTATCTCCATATTTCCGAAAAATACTGTTTGGTGGTCACTATTTCCAAGCAGACTGTCCACCACCACCACCTCACTCATTGTGTCACCCATACTGGTTAGTATAATATAATGTCCAACGTGTTACTCCCTCTAGTTTTATCCTGCACCTTTTGCTCCAAGCCAATCTTGCCAAATATTTCTAAAAATTCTCTCTCAATTTTGGATGTACCTTTTTGTTTTTCCCAGCTGATTCCTGGCAAATTGAAGTCTCCCTTGAGTATTATTCTTTCTGCTGGGTCTAGGCTTGTTAAGTGTGTTAGTAGTAATGCTTCACTTTCTGCTGGAATTGAGGGGGGACCTATAAAGTAATCTTAGCTTTATTTTTTGTGCTGCATGTGGTGAAAGCTTTATCCATAACAGCTCTAAGTTGTCCTGGCCGCCCTAGTCTCCTCACATTTTAATGATTCCTTTATGTATATAGCTATACCTCCTCCTCTCCTATACATCCTAGATTTGCTAAAGAGATTATACCCCTTAATATTTCTTTCCCACGTGTTATCCCTTTCCCACCAGGTTTCTGTTATTAAGGTAATTTGAATGTCATGGGTGTCTAGGAGTTATTGAAATTCTTTGAATTTGTTTACCATGCTTCTAGCATTTAGGAGGACACTTTTCCATCCTTTTTCTTGGGTGCTTTCTGTTTTTAGGGGCTCCTTATCATTACTTGTTAATGGTCCCCCCCCTTTTGCCAGTTTAAATGGAATGAAATTACATCATTCATTTTTTATGTTGTCTTGCGCACGCAGCACAGGCAACATATTGTGGTTGCTTCAGTGGAGAAGTGTGTTTTGGAGGTGCGGTCCTGCTGCAGCCAATGGCGCCACTGCTTTATCAGGCAGGACTCTGTGGCACCAATGACAGAGCACACTGCCTATGACAGCAGTTACAAAAACATGCCACCATCTTCAAAGAAATTAGCTGCTGCAATCAGGGAGCACCACAGAGTGGTCCCTAATTGCAGCAGCCAATTACTGCTGATGTCCTCTGCGAGCAACATGGCGGCGGTGATGGGGAAGGTGAGGGGCATCCGCCGCCTCACACAGTCCGTCAGAAAGCCGACGGGGTGCCCAGTCCCCCTGTTGGCATGCCCCCTCCGAACTTAATTTGCCAACAGGGGTGCCCAATCCCCATCAGCATGTCCCCCCATTTCTTGTCTGCCAATGGGGGTGCCCAATCCCTGTCAGCTCCAGTACCCCCCACCCCAAAACATGCAGGTGGCATGCTGGGAGCCCACCCCAGCATGCCAAAAGTACCTGCTAAAAGGAAAAACCATCCTGCGATGTCTGTTTTGTTTTTAAACCCTGTAAAGAAGAAACAGTCCCTCAGTGTCTGTGCCCTCCCAACCCACACCCACCCACTGTGTACCCACCTCCCACCACAAGCACTCCATGCACTTACCCGAGCCCAACGCGATGATCTTCGTGGACTGGGAACATATCTGCACTCTTCAAAGCAGACCGTGAGCTGAAGAAATGCTAGTAAGCTGTATAATGGCATAAATAGTTTTTTTTTCAACTTTGGTGCATATCTCAGGCATTTTTGGGAATTTTGGCAACAAATTTTCAACATGGGGTTATTGGGACCCCACTTCATGAAGTCAGTCACTGTCATGGCGTTATTCGATCCTGAAAGGTGATTTCATGGTCACTGCGCAGAATCACCTTCCAGACTGAGTAACAAAATTACACTGTTCATGAGGTGAGCTCTCAAAAAGCCTATGTTGCAAATTTGGTGAAAAAATCAAAAAAATGACTGTTTCACGAACATGCATTGCGCAGTTTCCATGCTTGCTCGTAACTTCACTAATCTGTAATATTTTCACTCCAGATTTTCCACATTGCCATTTTTCCACACCTCCTTATGAACACTACAGCTGTCATTTTACACATCCTGCCCGAAATGTGTTTTCACACTACCGGCGCAGAATAGGCGGTCGCTGTGGGAAATCAGTGTTCAGGACAGATTAAGAAAATTACAGTGACAGTGTTCATGAGTAGAGGTTCTATGTTGAAAATTTGGTGTCAAAGGTCCACAAAATGTGTATGTTACAAGCGTACATTGCGCAGTTTCCATGTGCACTCGTAACTTTGAGATTTTGTAATATTTTCACTCAACATTTTCAATATTGTCAGTTTTGCACACCTTCTTATGAACAGTACCACTGTCATTTTTCACATCCTGCCCAAAATGTGTTTTTGCACAACTGACATACAGTGGTGCGGTTGTTGTGGGAAATCAATGATCAGGACAGATGAAGAAATCATAGTGACAGTGTTCATGAGCCGAGGTCCCGAAATGCCTGTGTTGAAAATTTGGTCAAATAATTCCACTAAATGACTGTGTCACAAGTGTGCATTGTGCAGTTTGTACGTATGCTCATAAATTCAAGCATTTTTAATATTTTCACTTGAGATTTTCAACACTGCCATCTCTTCACACCTACCTATGAATGGTACAGGTGTCATTTTTCACATCCTGCCAGAATGGTGTTTTCTCACATCTGGCACAGAATGGCGCTGTCACTGTGAGAAATCAATGTTCGGGACAGATTAACAAAATCACAGTGCCACTATTCATGAGCAGAGGTCCTAAACTCTTTCATGAGGTGGGGGTCACAAAAATGCTATGTTGCAAATTTGTAGTGCAAATACCAACAAACTGATGGGGCATTAGGGTTTCTAACCATAATGTCCCACCCTGAACAGACTGGTATCAGGCGTGTGCCTTTGCATTGCTGGCTGTCATGCTCACGCCATACCATCCCCACACCCTCGAGCTACTGACAGGCATCAAGATGTGCATTGGACTCTTCGGCCCCACAGTTTACCCCATTCTCCTTTGCTGTACCCATTTTAGTGAATGCCCTTATTAAATGGGGTGACTGTAAAGCCGAACACCCCAAGGCACACCTCAGCACTTGTCAGTGTCTGCAGGATAGGGTGAGGTAAAATGCCATGAGTGTTATGGCCGGATGGGGTGAGCGTAAGGCCTGAGGACCCCAAGGCACAACACGATATTTGTAGCACTGCAGGGTAGGGTGAGCCGAAATGCCATGAACATTGTGGCCGATGCCCAAAGGCACACCTCAGTGCCTGTCACTCTCTGTAGGGTGATGTGGGGTTGACATCACTTTCATACTTCACGGCCATTCCTAATATGCATCTGTTCAACTCTACCAATGCCACTGTCAGCAAGACAACATTCAGCATTGACAAATGCTTGTTTACCTAGCATTCTGGCGCTCATTTTATTTAAGTGTAGTCCATCCTGCTTGTATACTGACTTGTTCCTAAAGGTGGGAGTGTTATCCATAAACCCTATGCTATTTAGTTTGCAAAATGAATGTAGCCATGTATTCATTTGGTCAATGGCTAACTTTTTATATTCATGTCTCCTATATACTGGAAAGATGCTTGAGATGATGACATCTCCGTTCTTGGACCTAATCCTGTTGACTATCCTGTGGTAATCTTCTTGAATGGATTCCACACTACCTCTCTCCATGTCATTAGTACCAACATGTAATATAACCAGTGGTTTCTCGGTACATTCCATTAGTCCATCGAGCAGTCCACCTATGTTAGCCAGTTGAACTCCTGGGAGTGTACTCACCATCACGTGTGCATTTTCCTTCCTTTGCATATCAGGGTGTCAATACCTCTTGTTAGGAAGTCAAGCTTGGGGGCAGACATCGGCGGACGTCCTGTGGGCGGGTGTGGGAGCATGCCCACCACACACTGGACATCATTGCATGTCAGTGACACGGGGGGGGGGAGCATAGAACAAGGAAAATCCCTGGCAACTCCAAGGATGATGGTGGGCCTCCAGGTGACCTCATATCCAGTGCCGGACTAGGCCCATAAAGGATCTCCGATTCCTCCTCCTCTCAGCCTGGCAGCCAGATATGGTAGAGTGCCTGTAAGTGATGGCAGCCCTTCCTCTGGGGGGTACAAGCTGGGGGAGGTTTGATGCCAGGGGTCTGAGAGTGGGAGAGGAGCTCCGGAGGGGGGTCTGAGTGGGGGGAGTCTCAGCCAGGGTGGAACAAGCCGCCCCGGTGGGTTGCTCCCAAGGGAGATCACAGTTACCAGTGACCAGAGGGAAAAAAGAGTTTAAAAAAAATAATAAAAAGGGAATCAGAATCAAACTACCAGATAAATCAGAAAATTCTACAGACAGTAAGCAGTCATAACGTGTTTTTTTTTAAACTAGGGACAATCTGAGGCCTAAGTGATCCTTTTAACACTTCTGCATAGCTAATTTCACTTCCCATAACAATATTAAGGGTTCTTTTCTGTATTTTCTCTACATCCAACTGATACAGTATTCATTATGAAGATATTGCACCAAAACATATTATTCATCTCAGTCATAATTTATTTTTATTGAGAAGACCTGATGAGTGTTTCTTTTAGTTGCAGATTATTCAGATGGCAACTTCATATTTGATTTTTCTGAGAATTTTCATTCAAATCAGCATGAGGCAGAGAGTTGCATTTAAAATATAAGCAACATTAACATAATGGAATGCATTTCATACATCAGTGTTTGCAAGTAAAAATCAATATAACCACTAAGCCAAAATATTTTCTTTTCAACAATCAACATTTCAATCATAGATACTCTATATCTGCTTATGGATTACACACTGAAATTCTCCTAGCATTCCAACACATCTAAGCAAAAGACATAAGGTTATTCTAGACATACAATATTTGGTTCTATATCACTTCTATCATAAATAGGAATAATTAATTAGATTGTCATAAAACATTCTACTCATTGTTATTAATACTGACATATTTTGCCTACATACAAACCAATCCTTATTATTATACCAAAGACTATTACAAGTTTTATTATGTGTTATATGATCACCTGGTAGCACATTTGATTATTCAATATAAAAAATTCAGTTATCTCAAAAACTTATCTACAAAGCTTCAAAACATCAATTTACGAAATGAAAAAAATCTTTATGACCCCACTGAAGATTCAAAGCCACAATTCCACCCATAAAAACTGATAACCAGCATCATACCACTGTGCTACATTTTATTTATTTATTTAGTTAGTTAGCCAGTTGTTATCAGTTGGGTAGGTACATTAGGCAGAAGCTCCTTTTTTTCAGGTACAGCCCAGGAGATAACAACATCAATAAGCATACAGAACACAGTATAGCAATGCATAAAGTTTAAACCTGGTACAGGAGTAAGGGTAGCAACACAGTAAGCATATTCGACAATAATCAGAGGAGGAACAGCATATCAGCATATAGAGGAAGCATTTACATAGGTAACAAACACTAATGTAAAGACAAAATCACAGTCAATGCACAGCTAGGAAGACCACACCAGGCAGTACTACATCTGCAGGAGTAGAAAGATGCAACAGAAATCAAAGTGCAATAAAAAACAGCAGATCAGGGTAACTTAGGGTGACTGGGGCTGGCAGTATTGTCTAGAGGTTAGAGTAACAAGCTGTAAAGGAGCTTGGTACATCCAACAGACCTGGGTTTGACTCCCACAACCTTCACTTGCATACTGTGCGACTCTGAGCAAATCACATAATCCCCCAGCGCTACCAGGTCACCCCTGAAAACAGGCACTTGTGCCTAGTGGGCCTTATCCGGTTACCAAAGACTAAAATTAATAAATAAAAATAAATAACTCCAGCCACAGGAAGGGTAAATCATCAAATGCAATCTGCAGCAACAAGCAAGAGATATCCCAGGATCAGGTGGTCTGCAGTGGAGATAAGGAGAACAATGTGTCCATCTGGCTTGCATTAGAGCATTTGCATGCAGAAATACTCACCATGTGTTTGTTATAGGTGTTTTGCAGGCATGTATCCCAGGAGGAATGGTATTCCACATCCTAGGGGTGAAGTTCTGAAAAGCAGCTGTCCCAAGGTTAGTCCTTAATTTAGGGGCAGCAAACAGGGTAAGGTTCAAAAATCTTAAGGATGCCCCCGCCAGTAAGTCAGCGCAGCAGGGAGAAACTGTGGCATGATTAAAAAAAGAAAGTAGCAGTAATGGCTTTCACTGTTCTGGAGCAGCAGCAGCAGTATAATCAGCAGTGCAGAGCACAGGAGATGTGAGCTGAGGAGTCCAGAGATCCAGGAAGTTAGAAAATATCATTGTAAAAGTCATTGTATTCAATTTTTGAATAAATCCATCCATTTCAATAAATGTTCTACATGGTTCCATAAGCAGCAGGAATGTACAACTGTTATTTTTTTAAACCTGAATCACAACCAATGTCAGCTCAGCACAGTAGTACAGCAGGAGTGGGCAGGGACTTAGAGGACTAAGGTTGCAGATCGATATCGGCACAAATGATTTGCTCAGTAAAATTTAAACATGTTCCTTATTTGTAGGATCCTGAGCATTTTGATGTGAACATTGATGTGGTGGCCTAATTACTTTTTTCTTTCTCTGTATACAGTTTTTCTTGTTGACATGAAAAAAAAATGTCGGCTTTTCAAAAAGGAGTGTTCTAATGGCACTGTAATTTATTCTGTAGTGAGGTTGTTTTTTTGAGCATTTGTTTTTACCTATGCATTGAATGAATTTGATGCACAGGTAAGAACCAATGAAAATGAAGGATTTTCTCTCCCCATTTTATAAGTAATTTATTAAGCACAAGAAGGACAGAAATAGGTCTATAGCTGCTAAGGATTTCTGGGGTGGTCAACAAGGTCGAAGGCATTGGTTAAGTCTATAAACAAAGCACCAGCATACACCCCTCTATACATGGCATTAGCTACGTGATTAGTTAATGTAAGTAAAGCTGTGGCGGTACTATGGCCCCTTTCTAAAGCCATGTTGGTGAATAGATAGAAAACAATGCTTTAGCAGATAGTTCGTGACCTATGCAGCAACTAATTTCTCAAGTAATTTATTAAGCACAGGAAGGATAGAAATGGGTCTATAGTTGCTAAGGATTTTTGGGTCACCTTTCTTAAAAACAGGGATTATGTGAGACAGTTTCCAGGCAGAAGGATCAACACCATTTAACAGTGACAGATTAAATAATCTAGTAACTGCAGGGGCACTAGCCCATCAACACAATGCTACTTAAAAGACACATTAGATATATATTCTGCAACCTACTATTCCCCTTCATTAATATCAAAGTGCTATTCTAACAAATAGTGTAGGTCAATCCTTATTATTATGAGGACTTATGCTATCTCTTGAGGGAAAAAAAGAACTTTACATTTTCTCCATGGATCCAAATCTTTGGTTACACCAATAAAAAATGAATAACTAATATTGTACCACTGTACTATACCACCCTACACGCTAATAACAAGCACATAAAAGAACTATAGTATATGGTTAACCTCTATTGTATATAGATTTCCATACAGACAATTTTTCTTGTTGTGGTATAGTTCATAGGTCATGAAAAGTTGCTCTGGTATTGTTCTGATGTCACAACCATACCAGAACAACTTTCTGCTTTGAACCGCGTGGCGGCACTGTCCCCTTGAATCACAGCCACTGGAAACTGTCACTCGCTATTTCTGTCAGAGATCATACTTCAATTCAGCAGCCAAAAATGTTTTTTTAACACTATTTAACAAATGCTCTGACATGCTGATGCTGCTGCCCACAATTTAAAAACAGTTCCCAAATAGAAACTTTCATCAGTATGTGCTGCAGAAAGAGGAAGGGACTTAGGAGAGTGGCACTTCAAATGGAGACTGACTTAAAATTTCACTTTTTCTCCATAGTTCAGCCAACATGAGTCAAACCCTGCCATTATGATATATGGCTTCCAAGCCACTGGGGGAGCTCTACCTCTGTATTTAGTAAACCCCATCTAGTTTAATGGATCACTCAGAGATAGTTGATCTGAGAAGCCAGAGGGTGTCTTCCTTCTTGTGTTAATGACTAAGGTGTTTGTCTGTACATGCTGTGTGTGAGCTCACCAGAAATAAAGAATCTTTCTGCAATCAAAAGCTCCTGTTTTGGCCATTTATTACATACAGAAACATGTGCAACTGTACAGTATCCTTCACTAAAAAGTACCTGTTTCTGTTAAAACGACATGTTTGTGTTTAACTGATTCTGTAATGAATTTTCAAAATACGAGCTTACTTTTGAATGCAGTCAGCTCTCCTTGTAGTTTTCATACTTGCACTGTACCAGATCAATTTTTGAGTAGGGGCTAACCATATACTATATAAACTTGGTGTAATGATAACCATGACTGGGAGATGGCCATACCTGGCTACAACATATTCAGAAGAGACAGAGCAGGCAGGAAGGGAGGAGGAGTGGCACTGTATGTGAAAAATGACATAAGGGCCATAGAGATCCAGGAGGAACAAAATGGGGGAGAGACACTGTGGGTTAAGCTGGAAAGGAAAATGGGGACAGCCATCCGCACAGGTGTGGTCTATAGACCACCAGCCCAGGAGGAAGAAACAGATAGAGTTGATGCTAGCCATCCAAAGGATGGCAGACAAGGGTGAGGTAGTACTGGTTGAGACTTCAATATTCCAGATGTGGACTGGAGCATCCCGGCAGCAGCATCAACTAGGAGCAGATTTATCCTGGACTCCCTTCAGGGTGCCTTCCTCAAGCAACTGGTCATGGAACCTACTCAGCAGAAGGCAATACTGGACCTTGTGCTCACAAACAGGGACAGTGTGATGGAGTAACAGTGGGGGAGCACCTGGGGAACAGTGACCACCAGTCATTGTGGTTTGAAATCACAGAAATAGCAGAACCAAACCACACAAAACACGATCCTGGATTTTAGGGGGCAGACTTTGGGAAAATGGGGAGATACTTGAAAGAGGCATTAAGGGGAATGGAACAGGAATCAGGGGTTGAGGAACAGTGGGCAGTATTTAAAATGGGGATTACAAGAACAACAGAATTATGCATTAAGCAGGTTAGCAAGAAGAAAAGGAAGAGGAGACCATTATGGTTTTCCAAAGAGGTAGCAATGAAAGTGAAAGCCAAAAAGATTGCATTCAGGCCATACAAAAAGACACAGGCAGAAGGAGATAGGGAGAAGTACCATGAGAAGCAAAGGGAGGCAGGGAGGTCAGTAAGGGAAGCCAAAGCTCAGACAGAAGAACACATTGCAAAATCAGTGGGTAGAGGGGACAAAACCTTTTACAGGTACATAAGTGAAAAAAGAAAGACAAAGGAAGGGATAGTGAGACTGAAGGAGGAGGATGGGTGCCACGTGGAGGATGACAACAGTAAAGCTGACATATTGAACAGGTATTTCTGCTCAGTCTTTACTGAGAGGAAGAAGGAAATGGGTCTGAAGGGAGTACAAGGGGTGAGAATGGTGCAGAAATGGACACAAGTCCCTTTACACGAGAAAGGGTCCTGAAGGAACTGGAAGTAATAAGAGTTGATAAAGCAATGGGGCCAGATGGGCTGCACCCCAGGGTCCTTAAAGAACTAAGAGAGGTGGTGGCTGAACCTCTGGCTATCCTGTTTAGCCGATCACTGGAAACAGGGGAGGTACCCAAAGACTGGAGGACAGCAGATGTAGTCCCCTTATACAAAAGTGGGAACAAAGAGGAAGCGGGGAACTACAGACCAGTCAGCCTCACCTCGTAGTGGGAAGACTCATGGAAGCACTACTGAAGGAGAGATTGGTGGAACATCTGGTTGTCAATGGACTACAGGACCCAAGGCAGCATGGTTTCACCAGGGGGAGGTCATGTCAGACCAACCTCATTGAATTTTTTGACTGGGTGACTAGGGAGGTGGATCAGGGGAGGGCAGTGGACATGGCCTATCTGGACTTCAGCAAGGCC
The DNA here is from genome assembly GCA_016271365.2 of Neoceratodus forsteri. Classification (NCBI taxonomy): domain Eukaryota; kingdom Metazoa; phylum Chordata; order Ceratodontiformes; family Ceratodontidae; genus Neoceratodus; species Neoceratodus forsteri. Next base: position 32,551,211 of record CM057453.1, read on the forward strand.
TTTGACACTGTGCCACATAGAAGACTATTACACAAACTGGGGAATATAGGTATGGGCAGGACAGTAGTGTGGTGGGTAGGTAACTGGCTGGGTGGCAGGACACAGAGGGTGGTGGTAAATGGATGTCACTCCACAGAGGGAACAGTGACCAGTGGGGTACCACAGGGATCAGTGATGGGTCCAGTCCTATTCAACATCTTCATCAGTGACATTGCGCAGGACCTAGAAGGCTGAATTTCACTGTTTGCTGATGACACAAAGCTCTGTAACAGAGTAGACACACCAGAAGGTGTAGACAGAATGAGAAGGGACCTGCAGAAACTTGAAGAATGGTCAGGGGTTTGGCAGTTGAAATTCAATGCAAGGAAGTGCAAGATAATGCATATGGGGCACAAAAACTCTGGCACAATATATAAGTTGGGGGGTGAGGATATAGCATGCACCAAGCAGGAAGGGATCTTGGGGTTATCATCTCTGATGACCTCAAGGTAGGGAAACAGTGTGACAAGGCAGCAGGTAAAGCAAATAGGATGCTGGGATGTATAGGCAGGCATCACCAGCAGGAAAAGGGAGGTCATAATTCCGCCATACAAGACACTAGTGAGGCCCCACCTGGAGTACAGTGTACAGTTCTGGAGACTATACCCACGTAAGGACATAGACAGGGTAGAAAAGGTTCAGAGGAGGGCAACAAAGATGGTGCATGGATTGCATCACAAGTCCTATGAAGACAGGCTGAAGGAACTGAACATGTACTCCCTGGAGGAGAGAAGGGAGAGAGGGGATATGATAGAGACATACAAGTATCTGACAGGGAGGAACAGAGTGCAGGAATACACTATTTTTAAGCGAAAAAGATGTTCCAGGACTAGAGGGCATGGGATGAAGTTGGAGGGAGGACGATTCAGAGGAAACATGGGGAAGAATTTCTTCACAGAACGGGTGGTGCACAAGTGGAACACCCTGCCAGAGGAAGTGGTGGGGGCTGAAACAATCACGGGATTTAAGAATACATGGGATAGACATAAAGGAATTCTGGAGGTCAGGGGTAAGGGGCAACAGACTTCTAGGAAAACATAAACTGAACCTACAAGCTCAAATGGGAAGACTGGGTGGGCCATAGGCCCTTATATGCCAACACTGTCTATGTATCTATGTAATACAGTGTATGGGTGACTGTACACAGCTAAGACTGTGTTTCCATCTCAGGCATGTTGTGACATCATAGAGACTTCTCGAGCTTCTCTCTTGAGGTCTCTTGGATGTCGTAACATACCCTTGAAGGAAACAACTCAGCCTTGTTGTGTATGGTTACACACACACACACACACACACACACACACACACACACACACACTCATCTATGTGACTAGTATTGTAGATTTATTAGGTGTTTCTTTAGTTGTTTTAACAACAAAATGCTTTTCCAGTCAATGGTGGGTTATTAGCAGGGAGATCAAATGTTGCAATTAAAACATCCCTGACTAAGTCCTGAATGAAAGAAAAGTCCAAACCTAGACTCTCTGCCTACTGATCAAATATGTTAAAACCTCAACTGATTCTCAGTCCTCTCCAATTTTCTAGAAATGCCTTTAGTGAGTCACATGGGAGTTGTTTCTTGAGAAGAGAGATAAGACTCATGCTGTATTCATTTTGCAGTATGCTCTTTTACCAGCTGCTCTGTCACAACGCTATATCCATGTTAAATTCTGGTCCATTGTTCTGCCAAGCAAATCACATAAATACTGTTTATTTTGTCTGTTTCCTTTACCTGTGTCGGAAATTGCAACTGAAGGCTTAGGGGTTCAAGGTGACCCACATGCAGGGAGAAATTTCTTGACTAATCCCCCAGAGGCTGCTGCTGCTGCTTTCGGGAAAGACATACAAGGGCTTCTGGGCTTCCTACCATTCTCCAGGCCAATGATGTCAGGACACATCCTCTGATCAAGGGATATAGCCTTCAGGGAGGTAAAACTTATGTTTATTTCAAAGAAAGTGCTGTATTTATCAAACAAATATCACCAACTTGACTTTTTAAATTCTCTGAGCTGTGTAACAGAACAGAATTTGTAATCTTTGTTATCAGCTGCATGAACTCAGGAGCAATAGGGTACATCAAGTGGCTATCTTCAGGCTCTACTACTTAGGCTGCAGGTAGGTGGAGTCTGTAGCCCTCTTGCATTAACTTTCCTAATTGGACCTTTGGAAGTATTCATCCACAACTGCAAAATAGTGCACTCCCCCTCTGATTGTTGCTATTTGCTGCTCTGTCTTAAAGGTATCTGAAAGGAGGAGGATGTCACTGTGCCTCCCAATGTCTCAGGATATTAAGAAACAAATAAAAAAAAACTTTTGTAGCTGCTGTCTTTTTCAGCCCCTCAATTTAACCCTTGCAGGGCTACAGATTGAGGCATCTGTCCAGCTCAAGTTAAATAGATTCATCCTAGTTCTTTCAGCAGCCTAGGGGTTAACTCATTATCTGATTGTCCTTTCTAAGCCCCCCCCCCACACACACAAAGGGACAGCAAGCTAGATTTTATCAGTTATTTGCTATAAATGCTATATGTTCCCTAAATTATTGGAGTTTTCATTGTAGCCTCACACAACTGCAAATCATTACGCTAGTTGAAATACAGTACTCTCTTTTCTCTGTTGAGTAGGCTTATTTGTCTTTCTTTGTCTTAATTTTCAACATAGGACACAGCAAGCTTCTAGAATAACCCCAGAGGAGTTGAAAAATTACCTTTTTAATGGCAGCAAAGAAGAAGCATACAAGTACTGTATACTGTACTGGAATTTCCCTTATTGAAGTGCTGAAGCAGTGTCTCATTAAGCAGACTACCATGTCAAATTACAAACAGTCCAGACCCAGCTTTTCCCCTGTAATTCAAATCCAAGACTTTCTGTACTGTGGAGGAATGTTGTGTATTTTTTTATATTGTAATAAAAAAAAGCATTTGCAAACTGGAAACATTTTGCAGTATAAAATAAAAGTGTGCAAATTGGCACCGAAGACAGTGAGAGTGTGTGTGTGTGTGTGTGTGTGTGTGTGTCTCTGCAGAACTCTGCCAGAAACTACTGACAACTTTCTCCTGCAAATGCTCAATCACTACCCCCCCCCCCCAGCACATTAAGTTTTAACCTTTGTTCCTATGGGCATTTATTGGGATCTGAGACCATTTTCTTCTGTTGATTTTTGTATTTTTTTCTGTTCAACGTTTGTACATTTGCTATCCAGTGCTAGTGAAAGATGGGGGCTTACAACATCTCTGTTTATCCACAGAATCGGGTTCCTTGCTGACTTTTCCACTCTGATGTATTTAGTGCTCATAAAAGGTACAGCTCAGACAGCACTGGACAGTAAACTAAAGCTCTTTGTTTATCCACAGGGACAGGTACAGTGCAGGCTTCTCCCCACCCACTCACCCACTGTGAAGAATTTAGTGCTGATAAAAAGTGGATAAAGCCCTCAGTTTATCCACAGGTACCATGTGGGGCAGGTTCAGTGTAAACCTACCCACACTGTGATGGAGTTAGTGCTAGTAAGAGGTGAGGGAATGATGGCAAGATGAGCTTTAAACCCTCTGGTAATCCACAGGGACAGCTACAGTGTGGGATCAGGGACAGTGCTTGGTTTCCACACTGTCTGCATTTACTCCTGGTGAATAGAGAGGGACTGCCAGAACTGGTGTCTAAAGTCTTTTGTTTATCTACAGAGACAGGTACAGTGTGTGACTGGTGAACAATAAGGGACCGACACCACTGGAGACCGAAGCCCTATATAAATCCACAGGTGCAAATGCAGTGTAGAACAGACAGTCCAGGGTTTATGCCCTGTCATAGATATAATGCTGATGAAAGGAGGCAGACTGACAGCACTAGAGGCTGAAGCTGTCTGTTTATCTACATGGGTAGGTACAGCGTGGGAAAGGGACAGGGCAGAGTTCTCACACTGCTGGTTTCAGTGCTGGCAAAACTAAGGGATGGGCAACACTGGGGACTGCTCTACTGTTTTCATGTCCACAGTCTCTATTGGCAGGTCATTTTAGAAGCCCACCACCTTCTGGGACAAAATATGCTTCCTAATGTTACCCCTAAACTTGACCTTCAGAGCATGTCCCAGTGTCCTGCTGGAGAACATATCCATTTGTTCAATCCTGTCAATACCCCTGAGAATGGGAAGACTGAGATCATGTCCCATCTCAGCCTGCTGTTCTACAGGGAGAAGATGGTAACAACTACTAGTAAACCTAAATATAAATATTATCTATTAGATCCTTCCTAGTATTCCTGTTTTGAAAATGCAGCTTCTCCTTAACAGTGATATCAAAACAGAAAACCCACCAGCAAATTTGTTTTTATTTTTAGTACTGAACATATTCTCTTTACTGATGCAGTAAATGTAAACACTGGAGGAAATATGAAGAAACTGATAGAGGGAAGCTTACAAAGGATGTCAGTAGGCATTTTATGTGACTGCGTAGATATGCAGAATTAAAAAATACTACATAAATTCACTGCCACTAAGCAAGTGGCAAACTGGGGGAGAAATTTATCAACACAAAAAGGGGGCTTGGTCTGTACTGAGAGAGGAGAGAGAGAAGGTCAGTTTTCCTATATGGGACAGTGACCCACAGGGTGTAAAATGTTGGGGTTATTGAAAATGTGATGAATCATAATGGTCTATAGAGCCCATTTTCTTAAAGCAGCAGTTTTGTCATCAATGAAGAAAAAAGGTGTGTAGGAATTGACAGCCATCTGACATTTCTCACAATCTCCCACTCAAAAATGAATACTGACACAATTTAACTTGCTGCAGTACAAGACCACCTCGAAGAATTCAGCATCTATGGCAAGCTGGTGTTTCTCTGCTTGACAAACATGTTGCATTCTTTTGGGTCTTAATAGCTTACAGTACCACAATAAATTTTCTTGACCTTATCCTCACTTCCATCCAAGTGCACCCTAACCCCCTCTCTGCATTGATATCATGATATTTAGGGCTTGCTTGAGTAAAGCGATATCCAAATTTCCTCCCCGTGGACCAAGTGAAACTTTTTCAATGCCAAAAAATGACTAGCAATGCATTCCCTGGCCTTGAATGAATTTATTATGGGGTGGTATTATACTTTGCACATTCTTGTGTTCTATGATTCTAACATGTTTGCCTATTAAGTTATGGGGCTATGTTGAATTTTGCAAATGCAGGCTCATAACTTTGGTAATATTCAATATTTTTACTGCAAATTTTCAACATAGTCATTTTGGGGCACGGGATCATAATGTCACAAGACATTATGCCGTAGCAGTATACCACACTGCCAATACAGCACGATATATTGCAAATGGCATAATCCTTTTGGGGGGTCTCTGCCCCTGAACCCCCCCAACTAAAATAACAAACTCCGGGGGGGGGGTCACACTTAAAATCACACAATCACACAAAGTGCGAGAAAAAAAACTATTTTCATGCATCTGGGTCCAGGAATCGAAACCCGGTCCCATCGCACTGCATGCCTCCCTTGCTGCCCATGGTTCATTCCATTGAGCTCTGGCAGGTGCTCGGCAGACCTCTCTCCCAGAGGGTGCACTACCGCACATACTTCCTTTCACAGTTTTGCACCCTCTCACTCTTCCCACCTTGCAGTCAGTGTCATGCGCTGTAGAGCTAGCGACATTTTGATCTGGTAGGCCATTTTGGTACAGCAACTCATGAATGTGACAGCTGTCATTTTTCAACTCCTGCCCAAAATGTGTGTTCGCAGCCCAAAAGTTGATTTTGCAGTCCCTGCATGACATCACCTTTAGGCCAGGAGCTGAACATTTTCTCTGCCCTTCTTTATGAGGCAGGGTCATAACAAGGCTGTATTGAAAATTAGATGTAAAAATATTTAAATAAAAATTCAATATTTTTTACTCAGTGTCCTTTCTGCAGCCCTATTGGTTCTGGCCAGAGTTTGTTTTTAATTTCTGGGGTTTCTTGCTGCCCATGAAAAGATCCCCCTCCAACTCTTAGCTCTTACCAGGGAAATTTCTGCCGTTTAACCTACTACAGATAAAACAAAAGCCCTGGTTCCAACTGAGGTCTTCTGTTGTGGGATTGAGAGGGTAACAATTCTGCCAGTAAAACTGAGCAGAGATTTAAATTTCTGTATTTCATCCATCATAAACATCCCATTTATTGAATGTAGGAAAGATAGAAAGGAAACACTATGTGGAAAGGAGGGGGGATATAAAGAAGAAAGAGAAAAGGTGAGGAAACAGGTCAATGTGAGTGGGTCAGGAAAATAGAGGTTTAAGGGCTAATTTTAAAATATATATATTTTGCTGTGCATAATATTTTAAACTGAGATGGCATGCCAATTCTGGGATGTGATGGGAATATTTTGTTGGACAGATGAGCTTTAAAAAAACATTAAAATGTTAATATTATTTTCTTTTTGTGCATTTTTTACCACCACTACCACCCCTCAAAAAAATTCTTGAACCCATTTGTAAAGCATAATAAGACACTCCAGGCTGTGCTTTGCAATAGGATAATGGTACTACTCAGGTAACCAAAGGCACTCTGCAAAGCTTAGTTATGGCAGCCCTGAAGTGCAAAACACAAACAAAAAATTAAAATGCAATCAAATACTGAAAGTAAAGCAACAACTAAAAAATGAAATGCAAATGTAACCCCTAGATGGCGCTATCCCAGGGGCTACTACCCCTGCCTGATTTGCCACTAACAGGTTGAGGGGCCTGGATCCAATGGCGGGTGCCTCCACCCAGAGGTCAGGGTTTGCAATAGTTAAACTAACTTGGTCACAGCCCTCTGGGACACTGCAACCCCCCTTTCTTCCCACTAGTGGCCCACACAATATATCAGAATTACCTTCACAGTATACATTTACCCCAGAACTGGTTCAGGCACTGGGACCCCCTGTAAAACAAGATACAGTACAACAATCACAGTACAGTACTTTAACATAGACAAATACCTCAGGCAGTATAACTTTGCTGAAACAAGCAGCTCTGATTTATTTAGGGGGATATAACAAGGACAGGGGGAAATCAGGTTAATTAGCTTTTCACTCTAATAATCTACCTATGGCTCTGTGCACAGGCCTATCCCTATCAGTTACTGTCCCTGGGTACCCAAGCCCTAATGGCTAGTCCAAACCGTGGCAGCTGGTAGGGACCCTTTCACACAGAGAAAAGGAAAATTAAACAGTCAGCAGTACAGTAATTCCATTTGGATTTAATGTAGCAATTCAACAGGGAGCGACCCTGAATTAGTACTCACGACCTCCAAATAAGATAGGGTCCTTCAATGTCAGCAGGGCTCACTTGAGGTACACAAACCTCTTCACACATTTATATAAAAGAAAGCACTATACCAGGCAGGCTGCATCTGTATCCCGATCGCAATTACTGCACAATATCCAGGAGAACACACAGCAGATTCAGTTCCTGACAGACCGAGTGCAATTTTCAGCATCCCTCCAGTCTTCTACAGGGTGAGCCTGGTTTCTACTCTTCAGAGATCCTTCGATTCTTTTCACAGGATGGATTCAGTCCTAACAAGCTGTTACACAAGCTGCAGACCGGAACTCTGGGCCTTACACCGTTTTTGACTAAAACTGCACACTGAAAAGCAACAGGGCTCCTTCCTTCTTCACTGCCAAAGCTCAACTGAAACTCCAACCGACAAAACCGGCACTTCCTTTGAGTTCCTCCCAGTTCTTGACTGGATTGGCTGTCACTCACAATAGACTGCTGCTGTTGGTCCAAAAAGGCACTGAAGTCTAAACTACATCTCCCAGAGTCACTGCCCATATAATCCTCTTGTGGCTGGCTCAGATTATGAGTCCAAGTTCTGATTCGTCCAAGGCACCATTTTAGAGCTAGCTTACCCCACACTGATTGGTCCAGTTCAGCAGTTCAAAACCAGAATGGGGAACTAGGCAGACACTGTTCTGACTGCAAAAGAAAGCAGGTTAGACAAACTGTAATTTCATTATTTCTGTAAATGATTTCTGGCAAACAGTTACATCTTTCAGATAGGTTCCCTTTGCACTCCTAGTGACTGCAAAAATGGAGTGAATTGGCAGCATCTTGAGTGGTACTCAATCAAAGAAACACACAGTCCCCCATACAAACTAATTATGTCTGCAAGCAGACAGCTCTTAAAGAGACAGTACCAGAGGTTCTAAAAACACTCACTGATAAATGGCTTAAACGCCAAACACCATTCAGGCTTGGAGCATTCAAGCAAGCTCCTGGAAGTCTTTTGGGAACCCCCATTTGCAGGGGGGTTACACAAACAAGAAAGTAAAGCAAAAAAAAAAAACAAATGTAATGTGTGATGCCAAAAAATAAAGTAATAAAACAAAAACAAATGTAATATGCATCCAAAAAATTACTAATAAAAAATCGAATGCAAATCTGAACAGTAAAGCACATCAAAAGATGAATAATTTCAAAAATAATAAAACTAAAAATGAATGCAAACAAAAAAATCACACCACAATACAAAAGTGAATGCAAACAAAAATGCACAGCATAACAAAAAAAGTGAATGCAAACACAAAAAGCACAACATAATAAAAATCTGAATGCAAACAAAAAAGCATAGGGCAACTAAAAAGTGAATACCAACAAAAAAGCACAGTACAACAAAAAAGTTAATGTAAACAAAAAAGCACAACACAACTAAAAAGTGAATGCTAACAAAAACACACAGTACAATAAAAAAGTGGATGCAAAGAAAAAAGCGCAGCAAAACTAATAAGTGAATGCCAACAAAAGTGAATGCAAGCAAAAACACAACACAACTAAAATGTGAATGCAAACAAAAGTACAGCACAACAACAAAGTGAATGCAAACAAAAAAGCACAACACAACAAAAAAGTAAATGCAAACAGAAAAATACAACACAGCTTAAAATGAATGAAAACAAAAAAGCATAGCAAAAGTAGAAAAAATGCAGCCAAAAAAAGTGAAGAACTAAAAATCGAAAAGTTGTCTGGTACCTCAAATAGTTGACCTGAAAGAATAACTGACAGTGAACGCATCATGACCCAAGCATTTCTGGGTGTCCACTGGCACCCCTTGCCCTTGCTTCATCCCTTACCAAGGTCTGCCTTCTTGCCAAGGACTCCTTAGTGTCCAGAGGTCATCTATTCCTGTCCCATGTAAATCATTACCTGGTATCCAGTGTCACCAACTCTTTATCACCCCAACTCCATGTTAAGCAATTCCTGGTGCCCAATGGCATCCTCCAACCACATCTCCATCCTGAATCAAGTACTGTATTTCCTTGTGTCCAGTAGCACCAGCTTCCTGTTCCTATCCTCTTCTAAGTATTCTGTGGGGTCCAATGACTTCTCTGTCACCCAGTTCCATGCCAAACACACTCTGGTGTCTGGTGATAGCCTGCTCCTTCACCCTGTCTTGAGGCAAGCAGTCCCTTATATCAAGTGGCACACCCCTTCCCTCATCTTGCCACATGCCATGAACTCTGGTGCTTCATCACACTCTCTTCATTATGCCATCCAATGTTAAGCACTCCCTGATATCCAGCACTCCCTGGTATTTTTTTTCCAATTGTTTAACTAGGAATTTAGTGGTACCCACATGCAAAACACACTCTGGTGTCCAGTGTCACCCACCCCTTCCTCATCCAATTCCATTTCAAGCACTCCTTGGTGCCCAGTAGCACCTCCTACCTTTCCCCAATCCCATGCCAATTCCTGCTGCCTTCAAAGAAACAACCACATATGCCACTCAATGGTCAATATGCAGCTATGGAATTCCTCTGCCCCCCAGAACACAGTAGGCAACAACTCTGCTGAAAGATCAGCCACCATCTAATTCAGAGCTCCAGTCAGTGGCACCCCAGCTCTGTGCCATCTGTGCATTTCTGGGGTGCTAAGCCCAGCACCTGCAACAGCTGAAGCCCTTGCTGGCAGGCACAAATCGTGGCCTATCATCCATCTCACACAGAGATATGTAAGCAAGGATCAGTGACAGGTTGCAGGGTACAGCAGTGCTGGTACCGGAGTATCCATTTGGGTTTACAGTAGGTCCTCAGTTGCACATGGAGCAGAGACTGTGAGGTACAATAGTCCTGCTAGGACTACCATATCCCCTTCCTTACATAAAGGTATCCCAGAATTGCACCACAGGCCCCCAGCCCTTCACATCAGCTTGCATCACTGAGGGTAATAAGAGTAGAGGCCCACTGTGCCCAAATGTACCCCTGGGTGTCTATGTCATCACTGGCGTAGTGGCTGCCCCCTCTGTAGCCCACATCTGTATGGCTGCTGTGTTGTAGAATGCATGTTATGTGTGTCACCACCATCAGGAACACAACTTACCTGGAAGCATGAGGAAGCATTGCTGGCACCTTGGGATTGAATGTATTAGGTACACCCTCAAGTTCTGGAGATGCTGTGGGGTGTCACACATCAGGATAGGGCACCCTACATCTCCACAAGCCCCTCCTCATATTCAGTCGAGGCTCACATACTTTTGTCTGTCTAGCTCCAAATCAGGAACATTTTGGAGTCAATTCTGAGTGCAGACTGGTGAATCTAGAGGCAAAGACTGTGTCTCAAGATGACCAGTCACTTACAGTATATGACCCAGAACAAGTCCATTTAATTACTCGCCTTATGTTTAACCTGTCAGTCATCAAGATGTCTGTTATCTAAATAACATTGTACTCAAATAGTAGCAACACTTGTTTTCCCTCTCCTATACTGATTAACTTACAGCAACTATGAAAGCAACATTACAAAGTAAAAATATTTTTATTGATGTCTGCTTGACTAAGCATTAAGTTACATACTAACATACTAAAATGCCAGCAGAATAGGCCTAACGGTCTTTCGTGTCTGCTCGTTTGGTCAGTCCCCAACCTGGGTGCTGACCTTGCTGTCCCCCTCGCCTTCTCTGGCTTCTCCCTTCCCAGTTCTGGATATTCTTGCTGCATTGGATTTTGCTTCCAGAACCCTTCCCCTGTACCTGTCCCACCCCCTCTTGAACCCCTCCACTGTCTCTGCCTCCACCAGCCCCTAGGCAGTGCATTCCATGGCTCCACCACCCTCTCAGTGAAGTAGCACCTCCTCCTTTCTCCCCTGAATCTTCCCCTCCAGCTTCCAGCCATGCCCTCTAGTGGCCCTTCCTCCTTCCTTCAAGCACTCGACTGTTCCTCCCTATTTACCCTCTTCATGTACCTAAAGACCTCTATCATGTCCCCCTGTCCCTTCTCTCTTCCAATGTGTATATATTTAGCTCTTCGAGCCTCCCTCATAGGTCCTGTCCCCAAGCCCCAAATCATTTTGGTTGCTCTCCTCTGGACCCTCTCCAGGAGGTTAATGTCCCGCTTTAAGTGTGGCTCCAAAACTGCACGCAGTACTCAAGGTGCGCCACCAAGCAGTTATACAGAGGGAGTATCGCTTCCCTCCTTCTGGAGGTGATCCCCCTAGCAATGCATCCCAGCATCCTGTTGGCCTTGGCTGCTGCCCTCCTACAAGTCTCAGAGTTGTTCATCTTGACATCCACCCCCCAGGTCCCTCTCAGCCATCGAGACTTGTAGCATTTACCCCCCCAGGGTGTACACTTGGCCTGGGTTTCTGGCCCCCAGGTGGAGTACCTTGCATTTCCCTGCATTGAACCTCAGCTTCCACTTTCTAGACCATCTTTCCAGAGCCTCCAGGTCCCCTGTAGGGCCACCCTCCTCCTCCCCATCCACCACCGCCCCAGTTTTGAGTCATCTGCAAAGAGACTCATCTCACTCTGATTCCTGTCCTTATGTCGATAATGAGGCGTTGAACAGAAGGGGCCCAAGGACTGATCCCTGTGGGACCCCACTAATGACCCTCCTTGGGGATGAGACTATCCCGCCAACCTACGACCCTCTGGGTCCAGTCCTGGAGCCAATTGCCTATCCATCTGATCATCTGGTTCCCCACCCCCATTTCTCCCAGCTTATCCAACAGGCCCACGTGAGGAACAGAGTCAAATGCCTTGCTGAAGTCTAGAAAGAGGACATCCACTGGTCTACCCAGGTCCAAGGCACTTGTCACCCAGTCATAGAACTCCACCAGGTTTGTCTGACACGATTTCCCAGGGATGAATCCATGCTATCGTCCAGGCACCCTGACTTATCCAGGTCCCCTCCTAGCCTCTCCTTGACAATGCCCTCCATCATCTTGCCCACCACCGAGGTCAGGCTGACAGGCCTGTAGTTCCCTGCCACCTCCCTTGATCCCCCCTTGTGGATAGGCACTATATGTGCCACCTTCCAGTCTTGGGGCACCCACCCCATCCTCAGAGAGATGGTGAAAAGCTCTGCCAGGGGTTTTGCCAGGACATCTGCAAGTTCCTTCAGCACTCTGGGATGTAATTTATCTGGCCCCGGTGCTTTCTCCGTCTTAAGGGAGCCGAGGGCTTCCCTCACTCTCTCTGCTGTGATTTCCACTTCCAGTACCCCTTCTCCCTGCTTAGCCCTCCCCACCTGCCAGTGAGGCCTCCCCCTCTCCCCAGACCTGCTGATTGATAAGGGTCCCCCTCCTCAGTATCTCTGTCTCCTCCCATGTATGATGCAGCACCCCATTTTCCCTGGTGAAAACTGAGGTGAAGTACTCATTAGTACCTTAGCCTGCTCCCCGGGTCTTGTGCCCATCTCTCCCTGATTTAATCCTGCTAATCTGCCCTTCACCCTTCGTTTTTCCCCAATGTATCTAAAGAACCCTTGTTCCTCTCCTAATTTCCCTGGCCAGGTTCTGCTCCTTCCTTGCCTTAGCCGCCCTCACCACTCTAGTGGCCCTTCAGCCATCAGCTCGTACTCCTCGATCCCTTTCACTCCTTGAGCACTTGAATTGCTTATAGGCTGCTTTCTTTCCCGCACCACCTCCTGGACCTCCCTGGTCCACCAACAGGGTTTTGGGCCCTACCGCATTTTATCTTACTCTTGCACAGGTGCTGGTAGCATCCTGCACCCTCTCCTGATGATTTCCCACCTACTATCAGCGTCCATGTCTGACCTAATCCCATCCAAATGCTCCTTAAGGATCCTTCCCATTTCCTTAAAATCCGCCCCCCTGAAGTCGGTTACTTCCGTCTTTGTGCAGCCTTCTACCCCTCCTAGGTCCAAGCAGAACCAGACCATGGCATGGTCACTCCCCGCCAATGGGTCCCTTACCTCCATGCCCCCAATCTGGTCACTGTCTGCCAGGACCACATCCGGTACCCGTGCCTCCCTGGTCGGTTCCCTCACCTGCTGAGTTAGGAATTCGTCTTGAAAGACATCCAACAACCTCTGTTCCCTGATCACAGAGGATGTCATAGTCTCCCAGTCTGTTTCTGGCATGTTTAAGTCCCCCAACACCACCACCTGCCTCTGCCCAGTCTGCAGTGTCTCCTAACATCTGCCACCAGACTGTCCTCCAGCTCCTCCGCCAGGCAGGGTCTATACACCACTCCTATTTTACTCTCTGCCCCTCTTGTTATCAAGGTGACCCAAATCACCTCCACGGTTCCTCCGCCTCCTCTACTCCCCTATGCCAATGCAGTTTTGACTATCAGTGCTACCCTCCTCCTTCCCTCCCCTGTCCTTCCTGAACATAGTGTATCCCTCCAGGTTCAGGTCCCAGTCATGTCTTGCAGTGGCCCAAGTCTCAGTGACCGCTGCCACATCCACTGCTCCCTCAGTTAGCATCACCTGGAGCTCAGGCATTTTATTGCCCAAGCTCCTGGCATTTAACAGGACTACCTTCCACCCTTTCCCTATAGTTCCATTTCCCCTGCTCGTGTTCCCATGGGGATTCTGTTTTCCCCGGTCTGCACTTTGCCAGTTGGCCTTTTCCTGCAATCCTCCTGGTCCCCAGGGGGGTGGAGACAGAGTCCCTACTTTATCGGCACCCCCTTGACAGCCTTTTCTCCCATCCCACCCCCCTTCACAAGTTTAAACCCCACTTTTCACCAATGAACCCCTCTATTTTCAACTTAAGGATTCCCTTCCCCTCCAAATTGAGATGTAGTCTATCTCTAGCATACAGCTCCTTATCCTCCCAGGTCTCCCCCCAATCCCCCATCAACCCATACCCTCTGGCCTCACACCACTCCCTGAGCCACTGGTTTATCTCCCTAATTTTCCTTTTGTGTTCCCCACTAGCCCTTGGCACTGGCAGGATTTCTGAGAAGGAAACTGTGCATCCTATGTCATGACAGACCCTGGCGAGCTCCCTGAATCTTGCCTGTATCTCTAGCTCGCTATTTCCCTCAATGTAATTTGTACCCAGATGGACCAGTATGTCTGGGAACCCACAATCCTTTGCCAGCTGATATACCTCGTGCTTAGCCCTGTGCACCGTTAGTCCAGGGAAGCATCTTGTTCTAACTGGCCAGGCTTCTCCCTCCCTATCCCATTTGATACCCCTGATCATAGAATCCCCAATAGGAGCACTCTGACCACCTTTTCCTCCATTCCCCTTCCATGTCCCTCATCCTTTCTACAGGCCCCTCACCCAGCTGGCTCCGTGTTCCTCCCCTTTCTGGGTGCCACATGCCACCCCTCCTTATTTACCATGGCCACCCCTCCCCTCCAATCCTGCCTCTCCTCCTCCTGAGTATCCTTCTGTTCCTGCTAATTCCCCCTCACTGCTTGCAACTGGTCCTTCTCCCCATCTGCTAAACTAGCCTGGCTCATCCTCCCTTCCTTCCTGTCTCCATTTAGTTCCTCCTTGCTAGTCTGCTCCCTGGCCTAAACCCTCAGCTCCCTTTACTGAATCCTCCTTGTACTTCTGGTCCTTTCCTTTCCCTTCCTCCCAACTGGTCCTCCTTGCACTTTCCTCCCTCTTCCCTGCCCTCCTGCTCTGATTCACTGCTCCCCATTCTCCTGCATTCCAGGTCCCCCCCTGTTCTTCCTGCTATCTGGCCCCTGCCTCCTGCCTCCCACTCCCACTCCCTTTCCATCTCTAACTACCCCTGTCGTGGCTACATCACCCCCCTCATCCTTGAGCAGAAGAAGAGAATTGAAGCGGTTACTGAGTGTAAGGTCTGATCCACCTCCCCGCCTTGATTCCTTCTGTCCAGCCCTGGCCATCTGCCTACTTCCCTGAGAATGTTGTCCCTCCGTCCCCCCTTTGTGAGGGCCCCCAGTTACCTGCCTGCTTCCTTGGTAATGTCCGTTTGGACCCCCTCTGCCAGGTTCCCTATGTGACCCCTGAGTATTCTCCTGCACTCCTTTCCCTATGCCCCCACCCCAGTGCTTGGTGCAGCCCTGTGGAGATTCCCAAGCCCCTTCCCCAACCTTATACCACCCCTTCCCCAGCTTTCTCCTAATCCCAACCTCCTCCCTAAGCTGTGCTAGCTGGTAACACTGGGCAACAACCAACTTCCAAGACCAGTCCAGTATCATGGCTGCTCCACACCCTGTGCACCCCACCACCCTCCCAAAGATGCCGGCCCCATGATGTGTGGTTCCATCCCTTCCAAATAGGTTTCCTTGGGTGAGCCACCAGGTTCCCCCAGTCCAAGATACCCTTACTGCCTAATCAGGTCACCCACTAATCTTACAGACAGTCCCACTGTACACTAGTAACCCTGTTACTAGGTGCAGTACAACACATTAAACTTATAAGAGAAATGAACAACTCCCAAAGCTCCTCTCTCCAGCCTTTAAATCCTACCCCCAGTGGCTAGAACTACATGAGCTGCACCTGCAGCCTTTCCTCAATTGCAGGGCAGGTGTTCCCCTATATAATCACAGACTTCTGGGGAGGGAGGGGTGGGGGAGGGTGGGTCTTGGGCAGACACCTGACTCGAGAGAGAGTATCAGCCCTGTGTCTCCCCTCCAAGCCCAGCAGCCAAAGAACCAGGCCCAAGCAAATCCCACCAAATAGGTTTTAAATCAGAAGAAATAGGCCTCTACCAGCGCAGCCTGTTACACAGTGAAACATCCACAAAATAAGCCCCACTTACAGCCACCAAATCAGTTTACAAACATCCAGCAGCACCCAAAACAATACCCTGCTAGCCCCTTAGAAGAAAGAAAGAAAAGAACTAACCTACCAAGTAAAATCCACAAGAACCCTGTGAAAACAACAGCAGCAGCTACTGTCCTGGAACACACCTAATCCTGTCCCCTTCCAGTCCCCCTTCCAGATACAAAACTGTTGGAGTATGATGTCTACCTGAAGAAATCGAAGGGGGTGACAAGGGCAGTAAGGGCAGCCAAGACATCTATGGAGCTCAGGCTGGTGCAGGGCATTAGGAAGGGGGAGAAGGACTTTTTCAGGTACACCAGGGAGAAATGGAGCTGTAAGGACCATATGGTAAGGATTAGGAAGGAGGGTGGGGTGGGTGGAAGCAAGGGGTGATAAGGCAGAAGCACTAAATGATTACTTCTGCTCGGTATTTACTAAAGAGAAGGAGGAGGTGATATCCAAGGGGGGAGGGAGGGCATAAATGGAGCGAAAGGGGTGACATATGGGAAAATTATGGAGGGCAGGGTTCTGGAGGGTCTGAGGGCACTGAGGGTGGACAAGGCACTAGGCCCATATGGTATCCACCCCAGGGTACTGAAGGAGCTGGCAGAGGTCCTGGTGGGACCTTTGGCAGACCTATTCAATACCTCACTACACTCAAGGTGTGTACCTCAAGACTGGAGGATGGCTCATGTGATGCTTCTCCACAAGAGTGGCCCCAAGGATGAACAAGAGGAACTACAGTCAGTGAGCCTCACATCCATTGTGAGTAAGCTGATGGAGACTATCCTGAAGGAGAGGCTGATGTCCCTCCTGGAGGCCAAAGGGCTACAGGACAGCAGACAGCATGGCTTCATAAGTGGCAGATCCTGCCAAACCAACCTGGTGGAGTTCTATGACTGGGTAACTAGGCAATTGGACAGGGGCCATGCAATGGATGTCCTATACCTGAACTTCAGTAAGGCATTTGACTCAGTGCAGCATGGGAGGCTGGAAAGTAAATTAGAAGGCACAGGGGTGGGTGCAAAGCTGGTGAGATGCTTAGGGAACCAGCTCCAGGGAAGGAAAGAGAGGGTGGTGGTGGTGGATGGCGAGCGCTCATCCCCAATGGTAGTGACAAGCAGTGTTCCACATGGCTCGGTGTTGGGACCAGTGTTGTTTGGGATATTCATTGCAGACATATCATTGGGCATCAAGAGCAAGACCAGCCTGTTTGCTGATGACACCAAGATGGGAGCGGTGGTGGATGACCTGGGGGATGGCAGGGGTTGCAGGATGATCTGGAAAAGATGGAAACCTGGTCGGATACCTAGCAACTGTGGTTCAAAGCCAAATAGTGCAAGGTGCTGCATTTTGGGGTGAAAACCCCAAGGAGGAGTTACCAGCTGGGGGGAGTGCAGCTAGATGAGATAGAGAAGTAGAAGGATCTGGGGGTGCTCATTACGGGGTCAATGAACAACTCGGCACAATGTAGGAAGGCAGCTGCAAAGGCCAACAAAATGCTGGGTTGCATTGCAATGGATATATCCTCGAGGAAAGGGGAGGTGATTCTGCCACTGTATAGATCACTAGTTAGACCGCACCTGGAGTACTGAGTGCAGTACTGGTACCTGTATCTGAAGAGGGACATTAAGTTACCAGAGGGAGTGCAGCGCAGGGTGAAAAAGATGATGCAGAGGCTGGGGGACTTACCACATGAGAGGAGGCTGAGGGAGTTGAACATGTACTCGCTGGAGGAGAGGTGGGATGGGGGATATGATTGAAACCTTCAAGTACATGAAAGGAATAAACAAAACAGGTTCAGTGGGGCTTTTCAAGGTAAAGGAGGGGAGGGACACCCAGGGCCATGATAAGAGACTGGAGGGAGGAAGATTTCAGAAGGGAGATGAGGAGACACTTTTTACGAAGAGCGTGGAATCTGGGTGGAACGCATTACTGGCAGAAGTGGTATTCAGTAGAACAGTGGGCTGCTTCAAAATGGGCTGGGACAGGGCAAGGAGGAGGGTCGAGGGAGGAGAAGGGTGGGAAGGAGGGGCAGCTGCAGAATAAGGGGTGCTAGCTGCACATTCGAGCACACTTGATAGATCATTAGGCCTTTATCTGCTGACAAATTTCATATGTTAGTATGTTCGTACAAGCAGCTTTTATTTCTTGAACAAACTGGTTACACGTAGTAAGATTTCTAGAAATGGCAGTATCCAGTTTGTTACCTGTAAACTCAAATATTGTGTCATAAGGGACAGGGCAGAGAAAAAATTGTCATCTGGCATGTCCTCATAGGAACTGTTAATGTAAATAATGTCCAAAAATCTTGCACGTTAAGAAGCACAGGGAGGCATGCTCGGGCAGGTAGCATAAAAAGATGGAACACCAGTATCCGTCTGCCACTTAGTTTGGTCTCTTAGAGTGAAATCTGCAGGACCAGAATCTTTGGGGCTTCTCCACCATATTCATCACCTGCTCTTGTCCCCGCCCATAAAGACCACATGACTGGTCGACACCAGGCTATGTCACTGCCTGGTTGACTGACCTAGGAATCAGACTCAGCTCTGCGTGTGTGGTATTACTCCTTGGTTCATCATTTGTTGGTCTCCCCAGCCTCCTACTGTCCTGTACAGTCAGCAAAACTCAGGATAGCCTCAACATGTACCTGTCTCCAAGGCTGTTCCTTCATCTATTATTTTGTTTCCCTGCAAAACATTGACATAAGTCCCACAAACTGCTGGGGTTGGGGGTTGGGGGGAGCACATACTGAAATGTCCCCCAACACCTTGCACAGCTAAGGCTGCACTACAGTTAACTGGCTCTAGCTACCAAAACAGAAGAAGCCACACTGACGAGGATCCAACCCAATAGCGTCCCATTCTGCCACTAAAAGAAAGCAACAAAATACCGCCAATCTAATGGAGAGTTAAAAAACATACACTAAAACTGAAAGACAAGATTGCCTTATCACAATTTCCAGTTAGGCATACAGTGGTGCTTTATAATGTATGGTGGAATGTTGTTACGGATGGAAATCCATTCATTCAAAATCATTGTTATGCTGCACTAGCTATGTCAGCTAGTTTGTTATGCTGCACTAGCAACATAGTGCAGCATAACAACTAGAACATGGTTGCACATGCGTGGTCCAGTAACATGCGATCCTCAGGGAACGGGCTGTGGTGGTGAGAACAATCCCAGGAGGTAAAAAGGAGTGAACAAAACTCAAAAGTAAAGACACCCTTCATCGTACGAGTGACCATACACTATAAAAGATTGTATATGATCGCTCACACACTCCTAAGATATTTTTTGACTCTCGAGGTTTCCATGGTAATGAGACCTCTCGAGCTGCACTCTCAAGGTCTCCGGTTACCACAGAAACTTCTCGAGTGAAAAATATCTTTGTTGTGTATGAGTGATCATACACAATACTCTATATTGCAAATACAGTAAATATTTTAATAATACTGGGGCTAGAGCATTTTATGAAAAGAGGTTAGTTTGAGCAGTTTATTTTCTGAACACCATAGTGACAGATTCCTTTCCCTGTGGATCAGTTGTGTCATTTCCATTGTGTAAACAGCTGTTTTTTTTTTGCATTTCTTTTTTTTTCTCTCCTGTGTCTACTGTTTTTGTTGATGCTTTTGTGGTTTGATTTTCAGCTCACACTATTTGGTTGCTGCACACATTTTGTTGCTTTCCATCTTTGCTTTTTTTTGTAAATATATTTTTATTCAACATAAAACAAGCTTTTCATTTTTGTTTGTACCTTTTATTTTTTTGGTTGTTTTACTATATTTAGTTAGTTGACACTGACTGCTAAACTTTGCTTTACTATTTTGATTGTGATCACTTTTTACGCATGTATTCATGCATTTTATTGCACATTACACTATTATTTTAGTTTGCATTCAGTTTGTAGTTGTGCTTTAGTTTTTCATTTGTGCTTTACTGTTTTTTGTTCACATTTATTGTTTTGTCTTTTAATTCAGTAGATGTTTGATGCTCACTTTAGTTTTTTGGTGCTTTACCTTTTTTCAGTAATTTTAACATTTTTCCTTATAATGTTTTATGTTATTTAAATTTTGAGCTGTTATCTTTTATGTTTGTGCTTTACTATAGTTTTTGTTGTGTTATTTTTTTGTTAGTGTTTTGCACTTGAGGGCCACTGTACCTCATGCCTGAAAACACACCTGATGTGTACTGGTATCCCACCACAACACATACCCTGTCATGTCTTTTTGCTTAAATAACCTTTACTAGCCATAATGTTACAATTACGTACATCTACAGATAGCCCAACAAGAATACTACCGATCCAACCAAAAGATACCTTAAACAAGGACCACATTTGCTACTACTACTTGCCAGTACCTGCAGCTACTGCATAGACCTTAAATGTGCAGAATAAGTTCTTTGCAACAACATGAATGTTTCTTTCAGGAAATTTGTCATTATTCCTTTGCATTCCATTAACCCATCCCTTTGTTTAAAATTGTTTGGGGTTTTCTTTCTGAATCAGCATGCAAAGCATATGAATGCAAGCAACAACGATATATAGTAACATTACATAATATCAAAATCATGCAAGCTAGATTTGAGAGCTATTCAATGTTGATATACCGAACAGTATCATAATCCCACTAGATCAAGACTCTACAGAAATATTCATACGTAAACATTAAGGTCACTTTTATCATTTAAGCCATTTGGTTTTATAGTTCCCAAAGATGAAATCCACAAGGATTATATCTAGTCAAATCTCCACCAATTCTCCTAACTGAAATGAGTCTTGGAATTTATTATTTCTATTGTAAGTATATGAAGTGCAGTTTTACGCTGCCCCACTGCCACAGTCTCTTGGATCCCACTCAAACATTCTTATTTTATAGTTCAGAATCTCTTCTTTAAAAGCTGTGATGATCACATTACTTTCTCATTGGCTTGCCTCAATTATTTCTTATTTAACCTCTGATTTACTCTCTGTATAAGTGTGGGGGAACAAGAAAAACATCAGGAACACTCATCCTGAAAGCAAAATAAGGGTTCAAGAATGCATGCCTTGGAGTGGGTCCCAAGATGACAACCTGGGTAAAGAATTGGCTGGAGAATAGGACACAGAGAGTAATAGTAAATGGAGTCCACTCTGAAGAAAGGGGGGTTACTAGTGGGGTACCACTGGGTTCAGTATTAGGACCGGTCCTCTTCAATGTCTTTATAAGCGACATTGCAGAGGGACTGGAAGGAAAAGTATGTCTCTTTGCAGATGACACAAAGATCTGCAACAGAGTTGATGCACAAGGTGGGGTGGAAAGGATGAGAAGGGACTTGTAAGGTTAGAGGAATGGTCAAATGTATGGCAGCTTAGATTCAATGCTAAGAAGTGCAAGGTAATGCACCTGGGAAACAAAACCCAGGGAAGAGTACACAATGGGGTGAGATACTAACAACAATAAAATGGAAAGGGACCGGGGTAGTCATATCAGATGACCTAAAGGTGGGCAAGCAATGTGAGAGGGCAGCAAGGAGGGCTGGGGGATACTGGGATGCATAGGAAGAGGCATCACCAGTAGAAAACAGGAAGTTATTATCCCTCTGTACAGACAATTTGTGAGACCCCATCTGGAGTACTGCGTGCAGTTCTGGAGACCCACTCTCCACAAAGACATAGACAGGATGGAGGCTGTCCAGAGGAGGGCAACTAAAATGGTGCAGGGTCTGCACCAAAAGGCATATGAAGAGAGACTTAAGGAGCTGACTATGTATAGCCTCGAGGAAAGGAGGGAGAGGGAGGACATGATAGAAACTTTCAAGTACCTCAAGGGAATCAACAAAGTCCAAGAGGGTAGCATCTTTCAAAAAGAGAGGTGTGCAAGAATAAGGGGGCACAATTTGAAGACAGAAGGGGGGCGGCTCAGAGGTAATTTAAGGAAGTATTTTTTCACAGAGAGGGTTGTGAATGCATGGAATGGCCTTCCAGAGGAGATTGTGGAGTCAAAAACAGTGGTGGAATTCAAGCATGCATGGGACAGTCATAAGGCAATTCTAGGGGTTGGGGGTAGGAAGAAGTAGGCTGCTGGTTAACTAGGAGCTGCAGCTTATCCATTAAGTAGGGAAATGGGCAGACTGGGTGGGCCAAGCAGTCCTTATCTGCCATCAAAATCTATGTTTCTATGCATGGGAAGAGCACACGGGAATCATAGTGTAAAGGAAGGGGGAAGGGAGAAAGGGCTGTAGACTGGGCATGGTGTGCAGTAATAATGTTGGTAGGGAGGAATGGGCAGATTGGATGGGCCAAGTGGTCCTTATCTGCTGTCAAATTCTTTGTTTCAATGTTTCTAACCCCCACAATATTAGAGCAGTTAATGTTTTAAGCTGTACAAAAGAAAGAAAGAAAACAAAGTAGTAGCACTCCACTTACAGTTGCTTAATGTTTCATGTCACTATGTCGCACTTTATCGAAGCAAGAGGTAATGATGTGAATTGACAGGTGACTGTAATGGGGTGGCACTCCTTTGCTTTCTTTCTTTTTTATACATTATTAAAATTAACTGCTCCAATATTGTGAGGATTAATTTTGCTTTCAGGATGAGTGGCCCTGCTTTTTTGTCTTGTTATGAATGGTCGTTAAATGGCAACACTGTCCAAGTGATCCCGAGCCGCCTTATATTTTCTCATAAGTGTGGGGGCCAGTGTTTTGATAATATAAAGCTGAATTAATCAACTGTAGCAAGAGCCTGACCTATTTCTAGACAATTTTAGAAGCCCAACAGGATCTTAACAGGTGTATAAACCTTAATGGTAGACAGCCTCCTGATGGGGGATGGTGAAGTTTCTGATGAATGAATCAGACACATTCTGTCTGGAACTGGCCACACCAAGGTCTTTTGTATGTCAATAATATTCAAGAAGAAGTTGCCTTTTTGGACCCAGGTTTGTCAGATAATACTGCAAGGTAAGCATTACCCAAATTACAGGTCCAAGTCAGCTTCAGCCAATTGGATGAATTTACAGTATGTACAAGGAAATTATGCCAAAGCCTGTTTGACTATAGCACTGAAGGGTAGGCATATGTTCTTCAGCTCATCTCTTCTTTAGCTTTTTTATTTCACTGGAGGATGCTGAGTGAACTTCCACAGAAGGCGCTAGATCCACAATATGACGGCAACCTATCTTAGTGCATATTAGTGAGCTCAGAGGAAACTTGTAACTTGTAGAGAAGATAGAAGCATTTACCTGCACAAGGTTGCAAGCTTTATTTTGTAATCCTGTATGTGTACTGTTGATTGTCTCTGTGTAAACAGTACATGTACTGGAAACACACAGATAACCAGAGAGCTCAAAATATGCGGGTGCTCACTCCAAAAGATTAACAAAGTACAGAAAACACAAATAAGGAGGAGCACTTAAATAAATAAAGCAAAAAATAATTCTACAAACACAGATAAGGTGCAAACGCATGGAGCCCGTGGCTACTGCTACCCCAGCACATCGGGTCTTGAGAAAGGGTCACGAGAAGACCCGAAGTGCCAGGGTAGCAGTAGCCGCGGGCTCCATGTATTTGCACCTTATCTGTGTGTGCTGACTTATGTTTTGCATTATTTATTTAAGTGCTCCTCCTTATTTGTGTTTTCAGTACATGTACTGTGCCTAAATATTACTGCTGTGTTTGAACAGAAAGTGTCTAGCAATGATTTAGTTATTTCCCAAAAGACTGGAGTAACTAATTGTTGTTGACTGCATCTCTAAAGGAAAAGTGCTTGGATAAAGGGGTGCATAGAAAAGGATCATGAAGAGAGTAGAGTGTGCCCAACCACAGCAGAGACTCCCAATACGGAGAGTCTAAAGGGTGGACAGTGGCAGAAAAGGGTTATTAAAGCACCAGGATCTACAATCTTGACTAAGACGGGACCATAACGCTGGCCCAGTCTCAGTGGCAAAGACTTCAGAAAGACAGTCCCACTGGGGATTGTGGGATGCTTTGACCATCATATATAATGGTAGCGGTGGAAATGAGAAACTGAGACTTTCTTGCACAGAACAGTCTGGGTATTCAGTACTTAAGAGGGCAGTCATACAATTTAAAAAATATTAAGAGGTACAGTATACAACAGTAAACATTACAACTTTGTATATCTTCTCTCACTTCCAACTTTTTATATTTATTTTTCTCTCTGGGTTAATAAAACCTTTAGAGACAGAAATGCCAGACAAGTATGATGCAGTGAAGTTGCCAGGCCAGAGCTTTGTCACCTGTGTGAGGAGAGAGGCATACATCATTAAGACTTGAACAGGCCAGGCTGATTTAAGCTCTGGGAGCTGCAGACCATGAGGTCCTGGGTAACCCCAGAGACTTAAGTGGGAAATCTGAGACAGATTTGGAGGCTACATTGGAATTAGCTCACATCACAGACAAGCAGACAGACAGGGAGACAGAACTTCCCAGGCTGAAAACTGAAGCAGCTAAACTAGATGCAGCCTCAGAGCAGGCCAAGTGAGGGGTGGAAGACAGACAACAAGAAGCAGAAGTAGCCGGAAAGAAGGCCAAGAAAGAGGCAACGGCAAGACAGTAAGAGACAGATCAAAAGAAAGACAGGATAGAAGCAGAGGAAAGGCATAAAGAACACAGACACCAACTCAAGATGAGAGATCAAGAAATCTGTATGGCTACAATTCATCAGAGGCAGACACCAGACCAGTGAGCAACAGCATAGATGGGGGTAGCCAAGGCTTAAACATTGGATTCAGATTGTTTCCCAAACTAACAGAGGATATCGATGTTGATGATTTTCTTAATTATTTTGAGAAATTGTGTTTGCAATATGAAATAGTACAGGGATACTGTCAACCTAACACCATTGCTTACTGGGAAGGCATGGCAAGCATTTTTATGCTTGGACCGTAATGATAGCAGGTCAAACTGCTATAAAACAAGGGACTTGTACTGAATGCAGTACTGATTACAGTACAGTGCTCATTGATGGTTCAGTTGGCAGCTGGCTATAGTGGCGAGTAGTGGGCTGTGCTAGTCACCAGCTCAGTTTGGGGATGGGGAGCTGGGTGGTGGGACACAGCCAGCTGGGTGAGGGTCCACTAGATCACCAATGATGTTGTGTTAATCCACAATGGCTGGCAGTATAGCCTAGAGGTTAGAGTAATTAGCTGTGAATGAGCTTGGTACATCCAGCAGACCAGACCTAGGTCTGATTCTCACAACCTCCACTAGCATTCTGTGTGACACTGAGCAAGTCACTTAGCTGCCTAGTGCTCCCAGGTTGCCCCTGAAAACAGGCTCTTGTGCTTAGTGGGCCTTACCTGGTTACCAAAGACTAAAATAAAAAATAATAAAATAATGGGGGCTTGGGGCTTCACTCTCCCAGGGAGATATGTCTAAGTACCCAAGGCCAGACCTTGTTTGGTCTAATGGTACTTAGAAATTCTCTGGGGGAGTTTTGTGAATCCCACTTTCAGGGATGTAGTAGCTTGCATCTGCTTCATGCTCCCCAGTGCATGCCACAGACCATTTTGCAGTGCACAATAGTGCAAGCCCCATTTCATGCAGGCTGCCTTTGAGAATTTCTCCCAGTGCATCGTTTGGCACAAGGAGCATTTTGTGCCATTCATTGTGGCGGAAGCCCCTTGCACTACACTAGGAGCTTAGGTAATCAGGCCCGTGGCCTCTAGAACTGGACACAGTACTCTAGGTGGAGTCTTAATAGTGATCTGTACAGAGGCAACACTACCTCTCTCTTTCTGCTGGTCATACCCCACCCTACGTACCCCAGCATCCCACTAGTCCTCCTGCCTGCCTTGTCACACTGACTGGCCAGCTTTAGATCATCAAGTATGATTACCCCAGGTCTCTTTCCAACAGGGTAATCATCGGTTCCACTCCACCCATTTTGTGCTCCGCCCTGGGTTTCTGTGCCTTAAGTGCATTATTCTGAACTTTTTTACATTGAACCCAGCTGCCATACCCTTGACCACTCCTCTAGTTTTCTAAGATCTCTGCTTATCCTTTTCGCCCTCCCCCCCCCGAGTGTCCACCCTATTGCAGATGTTTGTGCCATTAGCAAAGAGGCAGATCTTCCCTTCTAACTCCTCTGCAATGTCAGTTATAAAGTCATTATAGAGGACCAATCCTAGCACTGATCCCCGAGGCGCCCCACTGGTCACACTCCCTTTCCCAGAGTGAACTCCTTTTACCACCACCCTCCGCACTTATCCCCTACACCTTTGGACTCACTGCTATGCTACCCTGCTTGCTTACTAGTCTCCTATGTGGAAAGGTGTTGAAAGCCTTAATGAAATCTTGGTAGGCCACATCCACTACTTCACCTTGATCCAATTCCTTTGTCACCTGGTCAAAGACATCTGTCTGATTCATTTGACATTATCCCCCGCCCCCGTGAACTCATGGTGCTTGGGTTTTGTATCCCACAGGATCTAAGATATTACACAGTCCTTTCCTTCAGCATGATTCTATTAACTTTCCCACCACTAATGTCAGAATGACTGGCCTATAATTGCCAGTCTCCTCCTTGCTATCACTCTTGTGCAGCAGGACTACATCTGCCCTCCTCCAGTCTTCCAGAATCACACCTGTTTCCAACATGCTATTAAACAGGACTATCAGAGGTACAAACTGTACCTCTCTGAGCTCCCTCAATGCCATTGGATGCACCCCATCTGGCCCCATTGCTTTGTCCAACTTTAGATTAGCAAGCCCCTTCTTGACTCTCTCTCTCTCTTCTGAACATGGACTAATATCCATTCCCTCCCCCCCAAAATGTCTGTTACTTTTTAGTCACCCCTCCCTTCTTCCTCTGTGAAGACTGAACAGAAGTATTTGTTCAGGATGTCTGCCTTTTCCTAGTTCCCCTTTGCACAGTCTCCCCCCACTTCCCTTTTTAACCTTACAATCCCACCCTTCATCTTCCTCTTCTCACTTACATACCTAAAATGTCTTGTCCCCTTTCATTACCTCCTGGGCTATTCCTGCTTCAGTCTGCACCTTACTACTTTCCAAGCTTTCCTTTGTTTCACCTGATACACCTCCCTATCCTCCTTCCTTTGCATCTCCTTATATCTTTTGAATGCTGTCCTTTTAGCCTTCACCTTTTTAGCCACCTCCTTCAAGAACCCTAGGGGTCTCTTTTTTCTCTTGTTTTTACTCATTTGTCTGACACAGAGGGTTGTTGCCTTCCCTATGCTCCCTCTTAGCTTTAGACAAAGTGCACTCACTGTCAAGCACTTCTGGAGGTGTAATAGAGCCAAGTTGAACAAAATTAAGACACAGAAGATGGTTAAAATACAAAAACAGGTTCCAACTTTTATTGCTCATAGAGTTTCAGGTACTGGGAAACATTACCCAGTCACCCATCACACTGACAATATATATATACTCCCCAAAATTCATAAAAGTGCCACAAACCTACCAGGGAGATCAATTATTGCGGGGATGGGTTCACTAACAGATAATTTAGTGCATATTCTTGATTTCTTCCTGCGGAAAAGTGTGTCATGCCTTAAATCCCTTATTAGAGACACTACGGATATTCTGAATAAAATACAGGATCTAACCTGGAGTAATGAATACATGTGGCTTACCACTGATGCTGAAGCACTATACACCAGTATTCAGCATCAAGAGGGTATAGAGGCATGTTCACACTACTTGCAGAGAGACCCTTTGAAAAACATTATTCCTGTACAACTGATTGAGGAGCATCTGGAATTTGTGCTGAAACATATTTTTTTGAACTTGACAATGACTATTATTTGCAGTGTTGTCGGACAGCCATGGGGGCCTCGATGGCCCCGTCATTTGCGAATTTGTTCTTAGGTTGGTGGGAGGAGGATCTGATTTATAACCAGCGAACAACCCCTTACAGGTCACTGGTAAGGCCGCATCTAGAGTATGGAGTTCAGTACTGGTGCCCACACCTCAAAAAGGACATTAACCTGCTAGAGAAGGTATAGAGGAGGGCTACAAAGATGATAGCCGGTCAGCAGGGCAAGGCATACGAGGAGAG
This sequence comes from Neoceratodus forsteri, assembly GCA_016271365.2. Classification (NCBI taxonomy): domain Eukaryota; kingdom Metazoa; phylum Chordata; order Ceratodontiformes; family Ceratodontidae; genus Neoceratodus; species Neoceratodus forsteri. Next base: position 32,579,215 of record CM057453.1, read on the forward strand.
GTTGAGGGCACTGAACATGTACTACCTGGAAGACAGGAGAGAGAGAGATGAGACATGATTGGGACATTCAAGTACTTGAAAGGGATAAATAATGTTGATAAGGAGAATCTCTTTAAGCTGAGTGGCAACCATTTCACAAGGGGGCACAGTCTTAAGCTGGAGGGTGGGAGGTTTAGGAGGGAGGTCAGGAGGCACTTCTTCACAGAGAGGGTGGTGGACACTTGGAATGCACTGCCAGAAGAAGTAATCTCACTGAAGACAGTGGGCAGCTTTAAGAGAGGTTGGGACAGGCATAGGGGGAGGGTAAGGGTCATGGGTAGGGAGGATGGGAGGAGTGGGGAGGGAGGGCAGGGACATTAGCACAAGCTGTGGACCCTGCAATATGAGCAGACTTGATAGACCAAATGGCCTTCTTCTGCTGGCTTCTTCATATGTTCGTATGTTCATATATTGTGCTTTGGTATCATTTTATCGATGACATTCTATGTTTCTGGAAGAGTTTGCAGGATGAGGCCAGTAATTCTGTGCAGTGGCTCAACAAGAACGACAGAAATCTAAGGTTTACATCAAAGAACTGATAAAAAAATCAATTGATTTTTTGGATATAACATTTATAGTTGATGAGTTAAATGCAATTTCCACCAAAGGATTTAGAAAAACTACAGCAACCAATAATTTCCTGTTAGCAACAAGTGCACACCCTAGAAAATTGAAAGAGGCTATACCGTACAGTCAGTTCCTTCGACTTAGAAGGCATTGTTCAGATATGACTGATTTTATTGAACAGGCAAATGAAATAAAACAAATGTTCATTGATAGAGGGGTACAGTCAGGATTTAATAGAAGGCACAATGCTGAGGGCACAGGCAACAGACAGGAACAAATTGTTGCAGCCAAAAAATAGAGACTCCATAGGGAATGAGATGGTATGCTTTCCTACAAATTATAACCACATAGCAGGTCAGATTGGTGGTGAGATCACATGATGCCTCAATCTAACTAGCAGCTAGTCACTTCGGATCCTGCCTGCATCTGCCTAAAACAGCTAATTTACACTAACTAAAATGCCTGAGTTTCATTTCCTTGCTACTATAGGGTGCTGCACTATCGGGAATTAACAACTAAACCTGCACTTTTTGTTTCTTTGATCATACATGGAGGAGAACATGAAGCAGACCTTACCTCCACACACTCCATCAGCGACTCTGAAGAAGAGCTATAAATGTCCCAAGGCCCAAGGATCTCAAGCGGGTTGTCCAGGCGCTACCACCCCAGGAGCTATACCCTTGACAGAGGATTGCTTCCTCCAGGAGCTTCAGCCTTTTAAAGAAGCACTACAAGATATCTCCACCGAACTGAAGTCCCTTCGCAGTGATTTCAGGGACCTAGGCAGATGTATGAGCAACTCTAAAAGCCATACATACTCCCTGGAACAATGGAGAGAGAAATCAGATGCCGAAGTTACCAAACTATGCCAGCAAGTTGCCTGACTGCTAGAAAAAAATGAGGATATAGAGGGAAGGAGCCATTGCAGCAACCTTGTCCTATTTGGGCTCCCCAAAACCTCGGAAGGTTCGTCACCTGTGGTCTTCATTCAAAAATTCATAGAAAAAGTGGCTGGTCCCTTGCTATGTAATACATCATATCTGATTGAGTGGGCTCTTAGGTATCTTCAGCCCCAACCAACTGAAGGTTTACCTCCACGTCCATTTATCTTCAAGTTTTTAAGTTATATTGAAAAACAGCATGTGCTGCAAAAACTCCTGGAGCTTCTTTTCGATCTTATGGGAAGGCACAACCCTGCTCATTGACAAGATCTCTCTTTTGAGACCCGTAAGAAGAGGGACAACTTTCACCCTGTAGTAGCTAAATTAGTCGCTGCTGATTTCCACTTTAAAATGGGATACCCAGCTCACCTGCAAGTGTTGCACCACGATAAATGGCACTTGTTTGAATCGGCCGACAGAGCTCAGAAGGAGCTCCCTGATCTACTGCCAGCGCTCTTCAAGGTGCCCTGAAGTATGCAAAAGTCCTGGTTTGGGCAAGTCCTTTAGTTTCTGTGGCCATAGTTAGTTGGTGCTTTCTACCTAAATACATGACCATGTGAGCGATCGTGAAGTTGCTTCTGCTATGCCTCGCTTGATTTTCTGACTTGGAGAGTTGAACCTAAAGAGACGAGACACTAACAAGAGATGGTAGAACCTAATGTACTTAATTTCCCGACTGGAATTATTACCATCTCAGATGACACTCGCTCCTCTATTTTAGTTTAACAGTTTTTAAGTAAGCCATAACTCGTGGTCTCAGAACTGGCATTTTCTTACAGTGGAGCTTATCATATTATTTAATCAGATTCAATCACATAGGAGCTACAACTGATTATTCAAACTACCATGTGCAGATAACGTGAGGAAGTTCTTTTTCACAGAAAGGGTGGTGGATGCATGGAATGGCCTACCTCAGGAAGTGGTGGATATGAATACAGTGCAGGTCTTCAAACATGCATGGGATAGGCATAAGGAAGCAATACAGATGTGTATGAATAGATAGGCCATTGACAGAGCAAAGGCCGATGACACATTCGTAAGGTAGAAAAAGAAATTGGCAGACTGGATGGGCCTTGGGTCCTTATTTGCTGTCAACTTCTATGTTTCTATGTTTTTTTTGCACAGCTAGGCTTTTATTCTCATTTTGATTTTTATTTATATATTCAACCAGATTGTTATTATTTGGGTCTTAGCAGTCAGGAAACATTCTTTTGCTCCATCTGCTGGACATTTTGAATTACTACAAACTTCATAATTGAGCACTGTGACTCTGTACAATGTTCCTGTTTGTTGGTATTCCCGATCTAAGACCTTAACTATGAGTTGTTTTGGGTGGAGGGGTGGGAGCTGGGTGGTGGGTTAACTGGCTGCTTGGATGAAAGGGATAACCACATCCTATGTTAAGTGAGAGGGACCCTGGACCAACTTTTCAATATGTTTAATGCTAGAAGTATGGCATATTTTTACTCCCCACTCCTACAGTTCATGTCCCCTTTTCTTAAGTACTATTCTTTCCTACTAGGGATACTCTGGGAAAGAGTGCCATTTCATTCCCAAACATATGACACACTGAGGGGTTTGGGAACTGGATTATATCACTATAAGCTTCAGATCTTTTTTTAAATACTTTCACTATTACCCTGTGCACTGATTTGAAGTCTAGGTGTAGGAGTTGTTCTGGTACTAGTCCATGTAACTTTGTTGGTTTCTATTACTTTTGCCAGGAACAGAGAGGTAGGGGGGAAGGTAGCGGGCAATTTTCCTTTGAGTTCTGAGGATAGAGGTTTAATTGTAAATAGTTATGTGGTGGCACTGAGTTGGGCTAAGGGTAGATACTGTATGTGCTGCAAACAAAGTTATTGCTTCAACAGTACATAAGGGGACCAGTCTCTATAATTAGTCTTATTAAGCATTTATTTGGAAATGTCCCCAGCTGGTTAAGGTATTACTCAGAAGGGATAAGAGTTATAGATTTGAGTGGGTCAGGTGGTTGGAGGGTGGGAGAAGGTATTTTGTCTTCCCTGGCTGTCTTCTGGATGTTTGCTATAGGGTTAATTGATACATCGGGGTCCCTCACTTGTTCATTGGGTTATGGTGGGGGGTGTGGAGTGTTTCTGCCGGCAAGGGTTGCCTAATGTCTTATCTTGGTTAATAATCAAATGGCTAATAATTTAGTTAAGTTTATCATTTGGAATGTAAGAGGTGCCAGGGATAGACTTGAAATGTATAAAATCCTAAAACATATCTCTCTTCTTCACACTCACATCACATTTATGCAAGAAACACATCTTCTATCCCATGAATCTCATTACTTTCGTAGACAAGACATTGGTCAAGTCTTTGCCTCTGGTAATTCAACATCTAGCAGAGGGGTGACCATTCTCACAAGTCACAGAATTTTCTGGCAAGTAGATCAGATCATTGCTGACCCACAGGGAAGATTCATTATTGTAAAAGGCCTTTTAGAACGGAAGGAGATAGTTCTCAGTAGTATGTATGGCCCAGTAGGGGGTGACTCGGCTTTTCCCGTGGAATTAATTGATCAATTAACCCCATTTCTTTCATACCCTCTAATTTTTTGGGGGGGGACTGGAATCTTCCCCCCACCCAGGACTTAGACTGGTCCAATCAGTCTCTTAAACCCCTTTCTGCTGCACAAAGGACACTACACGAGTTTATTGATACATTAGGGCTCTGTGATCAGTAGAGAATTCTTAACTCATTGTCCCACACATTCTCTTTCTATTCCTTGGTTCACCAAACTTCTTCTAGAATTGATTATGTTCTTATCAGTCATTACCTTCTTCCTGGCCTTTGCAATGCCAGTATTGAGCCTTTAATTTTATCTGAGCATGCCGCATCACGGACAGCATTAGTCCCTGATTCCAGTTCACAGCGAGACACGACCTGGAAACTAAATACTCAGCTCCTTAAGGATTCCCAAGTGGTCTCTAGAATCTCTTCTCTTCTCTTATTGAGTCTTTCATCCAAACTAACCAAAATTCTGTATCTAGGGTTGACCATGAATGGGCACTTTGAAATGTATCCTGCGAGAAGAATTTATTCAAATAGCCTCTACTTGTAAGCGCCATAGAGAATCTGAAGCTCTCTCACTACTCACACAAATCCATACCTTGGAACAATCCCTCTCTCTCCACATCTTCCCCAGACTCCTTGCAATTATTGATGACCCTTAGAGACAAATATTCCATTCTTTTGCATGAAAGAGCAGAATATGCTATACTAAAAATGCAAACTAAATATGTAGAACAAGGGGAGAAGGCTGGAAGACTACTTGCTCTCTGGATGAGGAACTAGAAACCTCCAGAATCATCCCTTCCATCACAGCTCCAGATGGCTCCATTAAAACTGTCCCCAGGGAAATAGCCCTAGTTTTTGTACAGTTTTATTCCACCTTATATGGCCAGCGTCCAAATGCTCCAAGTTCAGAAAAGATATTGACATATTTAGATTCTATACCATTGTCCTGCTTCACAGAACAGCACTGAGATGTTCTTTCAGTCCCTATCTCTCTTACTGAAATTGAATCCACTATAAACAGTTTATCTCCCGACAAATCTCCTGAGCCTGACAGTCTCCCCTCCAACTTCTATAAGTTCTTTCTTAAGGACCTAGCTCCTTTTCTCCTTCGCCTATATCGCTTTATGATCTCTGCAGACTCATTGGACCCTTCCCTGCTGGAAGCCACCATAGTTCTTCTTCTCAAGCCAGATAAGCCACCCAATCACCCTGCAAGTTACCGTCCTATTTCGTTTATGAGCTACAACATTAAAATCCTTGCTAAGATATTAGCCAAATGACTTGAGAAAGTCTGGTTATGTCTCTTCAGTCCAGAACAAGTGGGCTTTGTCTCTGGGAGGTCCTCATCAGACCGTATCCGTAAGACAGTTCATCTTTTGCAAGCTGCTAATTCTTCTCCTCTCCTTATGGCTTTGATTTTTCTTGGCGCTGAGAAAGCCTTCAATGGAGTCGACTGGTCTTTTCTTTGGTCAACCTTACAAAAAATGGGCTTTCCGCTTTCTTTTATACAGTGGCTTAAAGTGCTCTACTATTCTGCCACAGCCAAAATCTACTGTAATCAGGTCCTTTCTTCCCCTTTCTCCATATACAGTGGAACTTGTCAGGGATGCCCTCTCTCTCCCTTTCTCTTTAACTTATATCTTGAACCACTCAGTAGATATCTTAAGTCCGATCCCAGTATCCAAGGTATTCCTGTCAGTAACCTAACTCTTTCACTTTCTGCTTATGTGGATGACATTTTACTCCACCTTTACAATCCATGATCATCTCTCATGGCAGCCTTAAAGACCATTAAGAAATTTGGCTAGTATTCCAATTACAAACTGAATCTTAACACAATAGAAATATTCCCTCTCAATCACTTAGTATATAGCCATGATTTCACTTCTTTCTGGATGAAATGGTCCACCCATAGTATTAGGTACCTCGGCATCCATCTAATGAAGGGCTCATCCCTGACTAAGAAATTAAACTTAGAAGATCTTCTAAATATAATACAGCAGGCTTTGATACATTGGAAAGCCCTCCCGATATCTTTATGGGGCAGAGTCAACATTATTAAAATGAATATCCTTCCCAGGCTTTTTTACCCCTTAAATATGCTTAATATCTGGCTTCCCCTATCCTTCTTTCATCATGTCCACTCCTATGTCACCGCGTTCATCTGGCTGGATAAATCTCCTAGGCATTCATATTCCTAGCTCAAACTACCCAAAGAGTCTAGTGGTGTGCGGCTTCCTGACTTCATGGTATACTACTGGGCCAGTCATCTTCATAAATGTGGCAAATACTCTCGACGTCCCAAGATTCTTCTGACACTGATTACACTCCCATCTGGTTGCTAATAGAGTCCCATCTATTCTCTGACTACAGATTGTCCTCTGCCTCCATTTTCTTTTCTTCCTGGAAATCTGTTCCAGAATCACTGAGGTCTTCCCCGATTGGTATATCTGTCAAAGTATTCTCACAACTATGCTCCCATTTTGAAGTTTCACCACCAAAAGATTTCCCCCAACCTATCTTTCACAACCTAAATATTAAGATTGGAGACCACTCAATACCTCCCACATGGCTTCCAAATACTTTTGACCTTAAAAGCTCTGATTTTTACAACTCAACCTCCATACTTACCTCATCTGAGATGCTGACTAAGTTTCAACTGTATCCTAATAACAGCTTTAAAATTTACCAACTGAGACATCTATTGGTGGGCAGTTTGAGCTAACTCCGCAAACCTCAAGTTTAGATGACCTTCGCCACCAGGTTCAAAACACAGCATTTAAGCCGCATGGGGTCTCTGCCTTATATGCATGTTTGCTAACCTTTTCCCAGCCTACTATCCCGACTGGATCCAAAATTTTGGAATCTCTAATGCCTGAATATTATTTTGAATGGCCAATTATATGGAATAACCTGTATATTTATCTGAGTCAAGACCAGCTGCGACTTACTCAATATCACATTTTGCACAATATGTATTACACCCTAGTTAAATTAGTCAAGATTGGTCGTCTTCCCTCTTTCTGCTGTTCCAGATGTGGCAAGGTGGATGGTACACTACTACATGTCTTTTGGTCATGTGAGAAAGTGTCTTCCCTGCAGGTGAGCATTGAAGAGAGAGTGGACCCCCTTTTGAGTTTACAAGGCCTTTTTTCCCCTGAAGTCTGCATCATCAGTGACTTCTCACAGATTTAGGTCAAAGAAAGGAGATACCATATGGTTCTCATCTCTCTAGCGGTCAAAAAATTGGTATTGAGGCATTGGCTTGACCAGTCACTTATTACCTGCTCTGAGTGGCTATATGAACTCTCCTTTTCCTTACAAACAGAGCATCTAATTGCTAGTACACGTAATCGCCTACTGTTATTTAATAGGGTGTGGGGCAAGTTATTTGCCCTTTACCTGAACTAAATTTTTTGTCTTCTCCCTAACGCCTCATATTTCAACCTTTATATATACAATTATAACTCTGACTTTGTATTAATAAGTATTGAAATTTAACTTTATTAGGATCTTATACACTCTGCAGAGGGATGGGGAAGAGTAGGTTTAGTTTGGGATGGTTCCAATTGTTTAACCAGGAGTGGCACACGAAGTTGAAAACTTGTTTACAGGTATGACCTGGAAGCACTGGGAAGTTAAGTGACTTGCTCAGGGTCACACAGAATGTGAGTGGGGGCTGTTGAATTCAAACCCAGGTCTCCAGATTTGCAGCTCAGAGTCTTAAACCACTGCGCTATACTGTAAATGTTGGCCCATATCGTCCAGTGATGAATCCCTTTCTGCAGTAATAGGGAATAAACCCAGAGTAACTTTTAGAAAAGGAAGAAACCTGAAAGATCGATTGATTAATAGTCAGCTTCCACGGACCCCACAACTACTTTTTGGTTACATCAGAAGCCACAAGGGAATTTAAAAAATGTGGCACCTGCATTTCATGTCCACATTCTATTCAGGGCAGCACTTTCACATCCCATATCAATGGATGCATGGTGTATATCTGTCAGTTTATATCTTGCACAACTACATTTGTGATCTATGTCTTGATTTGTTCATGTAAGATGATATATGTGGGTTTAACAACAAGACAAATGAAACAATGAATGCAGGAGCATGAATGGGACATAAAAAATATGTGCGTGGACAATCCAGTTGTTGCACACTTCTTTTATGAACACAACAGTGATGCAATGACCCTCAGATTTATGGGCCTAGAGAATGTCAAATTAGGTCCGAGAGGTGGGGAAAGGATACAGAGGCTCCAACAATGAAAAACCTTTTGGATTTTTTCTGTAGGAGCTGTGCATCCCACTGGTTTGAATTTAGAAATAGATTACAAACCTTATTTATAACAGTGTGTCAGTAAACAGCATTGGATGTGATTCTGAGTACAATGTCAGAGCCTAATGTACTTGTTTGAAATGTTGGAACGTCTTATAACTGAATTAATCAACTTAGCCTCTCTACATAGGAGATCTATGCCCTTTGGCAGATTGATTATCCACCCCCCCCTTCCCTCTATTCACTTAAAATCTGAAAAATTCTTATTTAAGTGATGTGATGTCGTGTGTGTGGCATCACAAGAGATTAAGTAGACTGTGAAGTATTTTCGACTTTTTTTCTCTCATTTTCTCCTTTCAGCCTTGAGATGTGGTGAGCACAGGACTGCCCTACTGTAAGAATCTGAAGAACCGGCTCCCTCAAAAGTCTCTGCTGTGCCTCTACCCCTAAGTTTTATTTTACTTAATTCTTTTTTACTTTTATGCTTAATCTGGCTCTGGTTCAAGATGGGTACTTTGAGCATTAATAATATTAAGCATTAAAAAGAAAAAAGAGAAAAAATATTTTTGTAAACATTTAAAGTGGAAATACCGGATTCAACAATATGTATATCAAATCTATATGTTTGATTAAGATATAAAGCTCTCTGGAAATGGACTGCATAGATCTTTTCATGATGAAGTAAAAAATAATTTTTTGATTATGTAACAATCCCCCCACCCCACCCCATCCTATCTTATGTAATTATCTCATATAACCGAGTCCTTTTATGATTTTATTAACATTTGGTTATGATCATTTATAAGTTTGTTTATTACAATGTCAATATTTGTGAATTGTTTGTAAATATGAACACATAGTAAGGTAAAAATACTGCATCACAAAACATTCAATGGCAAGTTAAAAGGCAAGGTATATGTAACCTAGGTAATTAATGATGAATGTGTTATTGATGGCAGTATAAGTGACCAGTTGTAACCCCAGCAGGTAGCCTCCTGACGAAGCTCATTGGAGCGAAGTGCCGAGGTTGCTGGGTAATGGTTCCCAGTACCTGAAACTATGTGAGCAATAAAAGCTGGAACCTGTTCTTGAATTTTAACCATCTTCTATGTCTTAATTTAGTTCAACTTGGGTCTACTACATCTCTGGAAGTGCTGAACAGTAACTGCATTTTGTCTTTGGTTGATAAGGAGGTGTGCCACACCTTATCCATGCATTCCATTTATCTGTGAGTGCTGTGGAAACCATTGTGCAGTTTTTTTCCCTCTTAGCTTTGCTCAGTGTTCCTTCACCCCCCCAGGCATCCCCCATGCTAGGTCATCCTTGAGGAATTCACCCATCTTTATAAAATCTGCTCTAACGAAGTTCAGGACCCTTGTGTGGTGCAGTTCCACTGCCATCCTTATACTGAACCACACCGTATGGTGATCACTGGCCCCAGGTGGCCTCCCACTTTAATGTTTGCAACACTGTTCCTGTTAGTGAGTACCAGGTCCAACACTGTTCCATGATGTGTGGATTCACTGACTAGTTGCATGAGGAACACCCCCTGCAGAGAGAGAACAGGATGTCCCTGCTTATAGCAGAAGCTGCTGCTGTGGGGCTACAATCTACATCCTGCAGGTTGAAGTCCCCCACCAGCAGCACTTCCCCCTGTTCTGCCATTTTGCTAGTGTCTTCCACCAGTACCTTATCTAATCCCTACCCTCTGCAGGAGGTCTGTTGATCCCTCCAGTGTAAACAGTGGCTCCATTCCCCATCTTCAGGTTGACCCTCAGTATCTCAGCCTCCCCCTGTATTCCCAGTATCTCAGTCACTTTTATGCTTTCCCTCACATAAAGCACCATGCCCCCCCTCCTTTTCTTTCCACCTGGTCCTTCCTGAACAGAGTATAGCCTGGTATGGCCATATCCAAATCATGATTTTCAGTGCACCATGCTCCGGTAATGGCCACAATATCCAGTCCGGCCTCTGCCATGATGGCCTCTAGGTCTGGAATCTTATTTCCTAGACTTCCAGCATTCGTACACATGCCTTTGCAAATTTTGTTTCCACTCTGCTTGTTGCACCCTTTTTTTCCATTTTGCTCTCCCTCCTTCCCCCTTTCTCTTCTTAGTGCTCCTGTTCTCTTCACCCTTTGTCTCTACTACCCTGCTTCCTTTCTTAATTTGTACCCTGGGGGATTCCTCTCCTCTCAGATTGTCTTTACTCTCTACTTCTACCGAAAGGGGCAGTGTTTTCCTCCCCAGTTCCCTCTGCCACCCCTTGGCCAGTTTAAATGTTCATTGAGGTAACATTTGAACCATCCATGGAGGACTGCAGTTCTTCTTCCACATGGATTCAGACCATCACCCCTGTATAGGCCATTATCTTCCCAGGTGGGTCCCCAATACCCAATGTGGCCAAACCCCTCCTCTCTGCACCATTCTTTCAGCCATATGTTGAAGTTTCTGGTGCAGAGATCCCTCTCCTCCCCCTTGTAGATAGGCAGCACCTCAGTGAAAACCACTGCGCGAGCTACATGTCTAAGACCATGCCCCAGTTTCCTAAGCTTCCCCTGCACTATCCCATTCCCATCTCTAGCCAGATCATTAGTACCCAGGTGGACAAGGACATCCAGCGCTCCCTCCTGTCCTGCTGTCCTAGCAATCCTCAGGATCCTTTTCCCATCCCTCTGGGCCATGGTGCTGTGCAGGCACCTAACCTGCTCAACCCCTTTTTCTATTCACAAAACTATCCCCGTCACAATTGAGTCCCCCACCAGAAGTTGCTTACTCTTCCTCTGGGATTCTCTACCACCCTCTACCACCATCCTTGGATTCTCTGCTATGGAGGTCCCCCACATCCTCCCTGGTCACTGCCATGAGTGCCTCCCCCTAGCAGTCCCACCCTGCCAGAGAGGCATAGAAATTACACAGTAGTACTGGTTGAAGAATGTACCTCTTTCTGGATCTACGATGGGTCATTGACAAAAATTTTGTCGAACAACCAGACAGTGAAACTGGCAGGTCAACTGCATTTTGCAGTTGACTGCTGGTGTCAGAGAACAACAAGTGTTTTCTTTGGGGGGCTTTGCCCCTGAACCCCCCCCACACCCCCACTTAGGATTCTCAACTCTGAGTTGGAGCTGATTCGGGGGGGGGTGTAGGACCCCCAACAGATAGTTCCAGTGGGCTCCGTACAGTGACATGGCACTGTAGTTGCTGTAGGGGACCCCGCGGCCTAAATGTCACTGTTGGGGGTGTATACCCCTCTGCCCCACAACTCCCAACCTCCCAGTATCCACTATAGTCCAGCTATTCCTCTTTCCTGGCATCCTCAGGGGTAAATGTGGCAGACTTGGTAGCCACTGGGTGAGGGAAAAGGGCTCAGCCTGGAGTCTTGTAGAGTCCTTCCTCAACCCAGAGAGGTATGTGCAGATAGGGCAGCAGTACAGTCTCCAGAATGTTTCTCTGAAAACTGCTGTCCCACAGCCACTGCACCACTCCCAGAATTTTCAACTCCTATTCTTCCATGTTACCTGGAAATACTTTTGCACCCTTACCCCTGATAGGGTGTTTCTAGTTTTTTTTCCCTGTACTTTGTTTCAGTTTGTCCCCATATGCCTTGTTTAAATCTCTTTATACTCCTACCCTAGGTAGGGTGGTGCTCTATTCACAGATTTGGCCTACCTTTGACCTTCTGCCCTTCCCAGCAGTAACTGCTATGCAGTAGTGAACACTTGCCTTACCATAGTCGACTGACAGAGTCCCCTGTTTCCTTGCCATCCACCAGAATTTGCATTAGCATCCATTTTGTTTCCCTTTGACTTTCCACAGTGCACTAGAAACAGGAGTGGTCCCTTGGGACTTGAGGAGGGCAGATGTAGTCCCATTTCACAAAAAGTGGTAGCATGGAAGAGGCTGGCAATTATAGGCCAGTCAGCCTGACCTCAGTGGTAGGAGAGTTAATGGAATCACTGCTGAAAGAAAGGATTCTGGAATATCTTGAGTACAATGTGTTACATAAACTGAGGCCAAACTGAGGAGAGAATAACCCAGGCAGTAACAAAAGGGGACAAGACATTTTTTAGGTATGTAAGCAAAAAGAGGAAAAATAAGGGTCGGACTGTAGGGCTAAAAAAGGATGGGAGAGAATGTACAGAGAAGGAGGACTGGGTAAGAAGAAAAATAAGGGTTGGACTGTAATGTTAAAAAATGATGGGAGAGAATGTACAGAGGAGGACCAGGAAAATGCAGACATCCTGAACAAATACTTCTGCTCAGTGTTCACAGAGGAAGGGGAAGAGGAGGGACCACAAAAGAATAACAGAAGCCTTGAAGTGAGGGAGGTGGATACTAGTCCTGTTTCAGAAGAGAGACTCCTGAAGGGACTCCCAAATCTGAAAGTGGACAAAGCAATAAGGTCAGATGGACTGCATCCAAGGGTGTTGAAGGAGTTCAGGGAGGTACTGGCTGTACCACAGTCTTGTTTAACAGATCACTGGAAACTGGAGTAGTTCCAGAGGACTGGAGGAGAACAGATGTACTCCCACTTCACAAACATTGTAGCAGGGAGGAGGATGATAATTATAGGCCAGTCATTCTGACTTCAGTGGTGGGGATGTTAATGGAAATGTTGCTGAAGAAAAGGATTGTGGAATTTCTTGTCTCTGATAGATTATAGGACCCAAGGCAGCATGGATTCACTCGGAGGAGACCATGTCAAACAAACCTGCTCAGTGCTCTGACTGGGTGATCAAGTAATAAGCAGGGCCACTGGAAAATTGTGCCCGCAATTTTTTTGTGGAATCTGCAATTTTTACCATTCTCGCCAAAAAACTACATGTTCCACAATTTCTTGCAATTTTTGAGCTTTTATGTTGAACTGTGTAAAAAGTATTAACATTTTTAATAAAATGCTCCCCAATATGTTGACTATTTTGCATGCAGACTTGGGTTTGGCCAAAACAATATGGTGCAAGGTAGGGCAAGGGTTGTATGTGACTGATTTCTTTTGAATCCTTGTCTTGTTTGGTTTCAAAATCCAGTGGCCAAGCTTAAGTACACTTAAACACTTAACATTTGTTTTGTGTTGAAGCAGTCTATCAGAAAACTTTTCGTTGCCACACAAACTGAAACAAAAGATGGGAGAAAAGGTGCAAATTATCCCATTCACTTAAATGAGGTGCTAACTATGAAGCCTTTTTGTAAGTGGCAGGACAAGTTTTTCCTTGTGAGCATACTTTCATTCAGACTAGTTTTGATTCAAACAGCTGAGGAGTTTTGGATAGCCCTGTCGATTTTAAACTTGAATAAGCTAATTGCTAACAGTGATCTCACTCTTAGCAACTACCTCCTAGATGCTCACATGCAAAGACTACAATAAGAACCTGACTAAAGTCTAACACTTATAAACACAAAATGTATCTGAACATTTATCTTTAACTAAACAAAATCATTGCAGCCAGAGTAAAACAAAGGTTATTTACAGGGTACCCTGACTACAGTATGATGCAGTAAAAATATATTGGTATTTTTTTTTTACACTTTTTGATAACGGCGTAAGACCCACTAGGCAGAAGTGCCTGTTTTCAGGTACAATCCAAGAGCACTGAGGAGGTTAAGTGACTTGCTCAGAATCACACAGTATGCAAGTGGAGGTTGTGGGAATCAAACCCAGGTCTGCTAGATGTCGTCAGGTCATTCAGTTTGTTACTCTAACCTCTAGATTATACTGTCAGCCCCAATAACCCCCAGATTTAATATTTAAATATATGATTTCAAAAGTAGTGTACAGTACCTACAATACAAATTCTGTCCATTAAACACTTTAACAACATTTTACTAAAACTCAATTATTCACCACTCTATCTGCTTATTTTTTTCTTGTACCAAAGTGGGTGAATAGCTGGCAGAGCACTGTAAACAGCTGTTGATTAGGCTTCATTATTCTACAGCTAGAAACAAACAAAAATATTTCTTCTGGCTTAATTTAATATTGATTTGCTGTGGCTCACTTTATAGAATCTATTTAGCACTGTATGGGGCAAATGCTTTTAACATTTTGGAAGATAGGAAATGCTTACCATAGTTTACCAGTTTAGTATTCTTATTAGGAACATAAACTTTTCTTTATGTTTTAAACATATTCAGGTGTTAGTGTATTCATTTAGCAATTTATACTGAATAATATATGCTGCAGAAAACATTAAAAGCTTTATTGGTAACCTTTTCCGCAATTTTCCAGTGACCCTGGTAATAAGATCAGGGTAGAGCACTGGACATAGCGTACTGAGATTTTAGTAAGGTGTTTGATACTGTTCCACATAGGAGACTATTAAGCAAGCTGGGCAGTGCAGAAGTGGGTCCAAAGGTGGTAAACTGGGCAAGAAACTGGTTAAAGAGCAAGTAGCAGAGGGTGGTTGTAAACAGAGTTTACTCAGAGAAAAGGAGGGTGACTAGCGGAGTGCCTCAGGGATCAGTGCTGGGACCGGTCCTCTTTAATGTCTTTATAAGTGATATTGCAGAGAAGCTGAAAGGGAAGATGACATTAGAATCTGCAATAGGGTGGACACTCTTGGGAGGTAGAAAGGATGAGCAGAAATCTGAAAAACTCGAGGAGTAGTCAAGGGCATGGCAGCTGAGTTTCAATATGAAAAAATGCAAAATAACACACTTGGGGCACAGAAATCCTGGGAGGAATACAAGATGGGGTTGTGGTATTGATGACTACCAAGTAGGAAAGAGACCTAGGGATGATTGTATCAGATGACCTAAAGGTGGCTATGCAGTGCGACAAGGCAGTTAGAAGGGCAAGTGGGATGTTGGGGTGCATAGGGAGGGGTATCACCAGCAGAAAGAGGAAGGTGGTGTTGTCTCTGTTTAGATCACTACTAAGACCCCACCTAGAGTACTGTGTCCAGTTCTGGAGACCACAGGCCAGATTTTCAAAATGCTCTTAAATCCATGCAAGCTGCAACAAACAACCAGCTTGAGTCAGATCTAGGTTTGTCAAATACCATGCGCCATATTTTGCAAGAAAATTGTTCTCTTTAACAAAGTCCCCTAAACTGATGCTAGAGGTCCACTGTGTCAATAAAATGGCATAAGGGATGAGAATGACGCACACTGCACCAAAATAAATGGTGCAAGTTGAGTCAAAAATGGTGCAAGTTGAGTTAAAACAAATGACTCAAGAAATGAAAATGACACAAACTCAGTGAAAAAATGGTGCAAGCTGAGTAAAAGTGTGGTGCTAGCTGAGTCAAAAAAATGGTGCAAGTTGAGTAGAAAATGATGCAAAGGATGAGAATGATGCAAGCTAAGTAACAAAAAATGGCAGATGAAATGTCCAAGCCTAAGCACCCAAAATGTTCTAAACTAGTCCCGCAGGAAAATACTGACCCTTAATGGTTGCATATTTAGGTCTCATCACCTTCAGTGGGTCTCTTTATATGCTCTAGTGTTCCTTAGACCAGCTCTGGCTGGTCTAACAGCGACATGCATCTTAGGCAGAAGGACAGGACTGGCATTTTTTGAAAATCTTAAATAAGGGGATGGTGCATCATTTCGGTGATGCAGGCATCCCTTCTGACATGGCGCAGGCATTTTTTGGTGCAAGCATGGGGCAAGCCACTCTGGCACATGCAGACCTGCTTTTGATAGAAGCACCATTTGAAAATCAGAAGTGGTGCAAGGTTTGACGCATCCTGCTCCTTACATCTGTTTTTCTAAAATCTGGCCCCACATCTCCAAAAGGGCATAGAGTGGAAGCAGTCTGGAGGAGGGCAAGTAAAATGGTACAGGGTTTGCATCAGAAGCCCTACTGGGATAGATTAATGGCACTAACTATGTACACCCTGGAAGAGACAAGACAGGGGTGATATGATAGAGACCTTGAAATACCTCATAGGGGTAAACAAGGTACAACAGGAAATTATTTTTCAAAAAAAAAGTGCTCAACTACAAGGGGGCATGATAAGAAGTTGGAGGTGGGTAGATTGAGGAGAGATGTGGGGACGAATTTCTTCACAGAGTGGTGGATTCCTGAAGTAGTCTTTCAGCAGAGGTGGTGGGGTTCAAGAATGTATGGGATAGGTATAAAGGAATCTTAGGGAAAGGGAAGGGGGGAGAATGGGCCAGAGATCAAGTAGGATCTGCGGTGATACTATAGGCAGGGAAAAATGGGAAGACTAGGTAGGCCAAGAGGTCCTTATCTGTTGGCAAATTTTATGTTTCTACAGTTTATTTCACTCCAAGTCCCAAGTCTATGACTCTGTCACTGCAAACTCATCTTCATATTGTAATTTAATTTTTTTTTTCATTATTGCAAAATTATGCTGAAAAAATATCACCACACAGCGCACTGCATTGCTGCACATCACAAATTGTACACGGTGCACACTCAGTGACTGTCTGGCTGTACTGCACTGAGAGAAGTTCAACAAAAAAGGCAAACGAATTTGAAAAAAATATACAAAAATAAGCACACCTTACTTTAATAATAAAATATGTTCTGGCACTCTAAATGCCTGTGTGTGTGTGTGTGTGTCAATCCATCTCCTAATGTTGAAAAATAATAAGAAAATAAAACACCTCTAGCAGACTACACATTACTAGGGCAGCTGCACCGGCTGTGGCACAGACTAGCTGAAGCCTGCCCTGTAGCACCTCTGCCCATCTCCCCAGTAATAACTGCACAGCAGAGCTTGCTACAGCTTAAGAACTAAGTAAAACCACAAAAAATAGCAAATTGCAAAAATTAAAAAAAATAGCACTCTGACACTGTTGTACTACAGTCCTGCAGTATAACTTTTTTTTTTAATTAAGGATTTTCTACTGTTCTCAAAACAGATTACAATTTAAAGCTTCATAGCAGTTCATTCCCTCACAATGGCACTCAAGTTATGTAGCAAGCAGAGGGAGTCACATGGCATATGTCCTTGTGAAATGCAGCTCCATGTGATCACAGACAGATCCAACATGTGATCTCAAAAGGTTCTGTGGCAAAAAATCTGCGAAACAGCATGATCTGAAGAAAACATTCCCTGATCTGTGAACAGTGACTGGAGAAATTTCAGCAAACTGAAAAAAATAAATTTTATTTTATTTTTTTTATTTTATTTTATTGAACTCTAGGATTACAAATACCTTTGAGCAGGAACTGCTCATTTACAAAGGTTCCACATTGAAGGAATGGGAGGTATACATACATACAAAGCTCAACATAATAATACATAGTTACACAATAAAAAGAAGTAAGAGACTGAGGCTTAGGAAATTCCAGTAATTCAAAATGTGCCAAATGTTAGGTAGCATGACATACCAGCCAAGGGCAATCTTAGAAATAAGCACTGCAGGTGAGAGGGAAGGGGGTATGCAGGCAGGAGGGCCATTGTCAGAGGGTAGAGGGTGAGGGTAAGAGCTCTAAAGGGAGGGAGGGAGGGATAAAAGTCAGAAATCGGAGGAAAGGG
This sequence comes from Neoceratodus forsteri, assembly GCA_016271365.2. NCBI lineage: Eukaryota > Metazoa > Chordata > Ceratodontiformes > Ceratodontidae > Neoceratodus > Neoceratodus forsteri. The sequence goes on from CM057453.1 coordinate 32,597,038, forward strand.
AGAAGGGCAAGCGGTAGGGCAGGTAGAAGGGGCAAGGAGGGAGAGGTAGCTGTCAAGACTGAAGTGGAGGCAGTGAGTGGTGGGCCCTGATTAGGCAGGCAGTCACAATGACAGTTGAAATGAGACTACTGGAGTTGTCTCTTAAAGAGGGCCAAGAGCAGCAGCAGTAAGAGTTTCTTGTTGTTGAGAGTATTGTACCACTATGGTGCTCTAGGGGCAAGGCCCTCTGGCCCATGGTAGTCCAGCATCTGGGGACAAGGAAGGTTAGTTGTTGTGAACTTCTAGTTCACTGGGTGCTGTGGTGGTCAATGAGGAGCTTTTCAATGCCCGGGGACATGACCCGAGGAGGACTTTTTTGGCTAAGAGGCAGGTTTGATACTGTATCCGGCTGATGAGAGGAAGCCATTCTGCCTGAGTGTACAGGTCACAAGTGTGTGTAAGTCGGTTAGTCCCTGTTAGCAGCCTGCATGCTTTGTTGAGTGCAACTGTAATTCTGCAAAGGGCAGAGGAGAAGGCAGAGCCATAAATTGCTAGCCCATAATCGATGATGGAGGTGACAGAGTTGTTGATAGCCAACCAGAGAGTGTCAGGAGTCATGCAGTGTTTGTGCCTGTAGAGCAGGCCTATACGGATGTTGGTGCCATTGGTGACAGAATCTATGTGCTGATGGTAGGAGAGTGAGCTCTCCAATGTGACACCTAGGTATTTAAAATCAGGAACGTGTTCAAGTAAGGTCCCTGTTTGGTTTAGGATGGTGAGGTCATGGGATTTGTACTTGCTCCTGGCATTGTAGAAGGTCATAACCTTTGTTTTGCTGTAGTTCATGACCAGTTTGTATAACCTGAACCATTCTTCGATGCACATGAATTCAAGCTGTAATTGTTTCTCAAGGAGCTCTGCATTTTGGTGGTTGGTGAACATGACTGCGTCATTGACATAGAGCAGTAATTTATGGTGGCAGACACTGGGAAGGTCGTTGAGGAAGAGGCTGAAGAGTAGTGACCCCAGGATGGACCCCTGTGGGACCCCTGAAAGGACTGGCTTTTCTTGCGAGGTGACACCAACAATCCTAACCTGCTGGACCCTCTCCCCAAGGTAGCTTGAAAACCACAGCAGTGCTTCATTGGAGAGCCCAATGTTTGATAATTGCTTGAGTAGGAGTGGGTGGTTCACAGTATCAAAGGTTTTCGTAAGGTCGATGAATACTGCCCCTACACAGTTTCCTTGATAGAGCGTGGTATGGATGAAGCCCATGAATTCTAATAGTGTAGTGGTGGTACTGTGCCCTTTTTGGAAACCATGTTGCTCAGGACACCGGATGTCGAATTTTTCCAGGTACTTGACTAGTTGGTCTGAGGCGATGCGCTCCAGGTCCTTAGACAATGGAGGGAGGATGGAGATAGGTCTGTAGTTGGAGTGCAGTGATTTGTCTCCACTTTAGTGTACCGGTGTGATGGTCGCCTGTTTCCAGCGAGATGGGAACTGGGACATCCTTAGTGATAGATTGAGGACCTTTGTCAGGGGTTCAAGGACTTCTTCAAAAACAAGTGCTAACAACTTCAGGTCAAGGGAGTCACCGCTGTAGCCTGCATTGTGAATGGCCTTCTGAATATAGCTTCTGGCTTCATGCACTGGGAACTCATTGAAGTAGAATTGTGGGGCAGGGTGTAGGAGAGAAGTAGTTGCAGGAGGGTTACTACCAGAGGGGGCATCAAAGAAACTAGAAGGGAGGACACTATCCAAGTTGGAGAACGCATTGTTAAAGGTGTTGATGATTGTGTACAGGTCAGATGCTGGTGTTCCATTTATGTTGAGCATGGTGGGTGGTGACTCAGGGTCCTTGCCTGTAAGGTCTTTCAAGTTACTCCAAAATCTTTTTCCATCACCCCAGGAGTTGGAGAGAGCTTCTTTGAAGTTTTTGCTTTTCTGCACTCCTAACTGCCCACGTGCACTCATTTCTGGCAGCTTTATACTTATGAATATCCCCAGGTTTGGATGTTGCACCAGCACAGTGCCAGAGATGATCCCTATGTTTAAGTAAAGTGATTAGATCAGGGGTTATCCAAGGGTTAGCTCTGCCTCTGACCTTCAGCTTTTTAAGAGGTGCAAAGATATTGCAGGCCACAGTGAAGTGGCTGATAAAAAGGTCTAAGGCTTGGTTTACATTAATGGCAGAGTCGATTGGTGTCCAGTCTAGGTGGCTTAGGTGTGTCTTTAGTAGCTCAAGGTACCCCTGCTTTAACACTCTGGTGTGGATTATTTTAGGAAGGGGCTTAATGAATTTGTTTGTCCAGGTACATGTGACCGGTGAGTGGTCACTGATCCCATCAGGGAGCACTGAGACTTTTAAGATTCATTCAGGGTGATTAGTAAGGATCCAGTCCAGAAGTGTGTGCGATCCTGTTCCTATAGTTGCATCTGGTGGGGGTGGTAACAAGCTGGGTGAGGTTCTGTGACGTGACTGCATCCTTGTAGTTTCTGGCCTCCAGCAATAGCCAATTTATGTTGAAGTCGCCTAGTACTATGAGTTCAGAGTTATGGTATAATCCCTGTAGGCTTTCCAATATGCTCATAAGTCCATTGGGCTGATCTTTAGGGGGTAGGTACACAGAGTCAATGGTGAGCTCCTTGTTGTCCACCCTGAGTAGAACTTTAACAGCGAGAACCTGCGAGGGTAGTTTAGGGTTTGAGAACGGGAAGACTTGACCCAGATAGGAATTCCTTAGGTAGATGGCACAGCCTCCACCTTGTTTGGAAACCCTGTCTTGCCTGAATATAGAGTATCCAGGGATGGTGACTGCAGCATCTGGTATCTTGGGGTTAAGCCATGCTTCAACAATAGAAAGTACATCAGGGCTATGTTGCTGGACCCAGGTTTGCAAGATGTCAAGTTTGTTAAGGAGGCTGCAGACATTGATTGAGGCTAAAGTGAGGGACCCCTCCCACCTTTTTGTGGCATGGGGTGCTTGGCTGGTAGTTCCCTGGTTAGGATGAACATTTCCAGATATCAGAAGTAGCATAAGTAGTATCCTAAGAAGGTACGCTTTAATCATTTTGCAGACTAGTTTTGTTGTAGGGCATCTAGTCCTCTTGGCCTTTCTGGTCTGCGTTTGCCCCATGATATTACAGAGCACAATATATAATGCCATGTTGTCAGAGGTGCCACTTTATTGATGAAAAGTAATCAAATCCACAGGAAATGGTGAACTACTGGGGACCAGAAAACTGTTATTGTAGCTCAAAGGCCCAGAATGTGATAAATTCCTGAAGGTGATGAACATGGGCCTGGGGCATATGCAGGATGTGAAAATCCTTTGTTAGTATCTAGCCTTTGTTCTCCAAAATGGTTGTGAATAGACCTCAAAGCCAAGTACACATCCTTTAAGAACAAGTCAGACGGAAATGTGGATTCAATGCAGCACTCCACAACTCAGTGCTTGTATAACAGATTTACTGACCTTACTTTTGGCTTTGAGCAACCACTAACCCAAATTATGACCACAACAGGCCTGGAGCAGTAGGAAAACACTAAATGACTGCACTTTTGACTTAATTTGGCCACTTAACTCCATGCCAGGAACAAGAAATGGCCAATAAATGCATTCACAGAATAATATTCCACCAATCTATGAATGAGTAATACTGCAGAATGAATTTCATGAAATGACATTCTTCCTAGAAGTGAAATAACAAATTCTGCAGAATACTGTGGCATAATGATTGAAATTCCACAATTCTGCTGTCAACAAAATTCTGCAGGATAGATCAGATTTTTTTGAAATTCTGTGGAATTTTGTTCCACCGGAATTTGAATATTCCACACTGCCCTAACACACACACACACCTCATGTGGAGCCAGAGCCTCAATTTTATCTGTGGCAAGGTAAACATTAAAGATTTCCCTGGTAAGCAAGTCAAGACAGGAGGAGGATTTTTGACAGTCGGTGAATGAACACTAGAAATAAATTAAAATTGTGAGTAGTACTTCAGTTTTTTACTTTGTTTGTTTATGGAAAGGGTGATGATGATTAGGGAAACAACAAAAATTAATTTGATTTGTTTTGTTGTTACTTTAAGGATGTTTTCTTTTTAGGGGCTAGTTGGTTTTCAGACAGTAAAGGTGGCAGCCATGTCTGTGATGGCACGTCAGTGCTGGTGGTAGAGGCATTGATATACTCACTGTGTGATATGGCTACTAACTAGTCCCAGTCCTAAGGTGCACAATTATAGTTACCTCAAAGCATGCCCTAGAAATGAATCACCTCGGCTGAAGGTTACACACCAGAGGAATCCAACTTACAACAATCAGCCCAGGGCAAACTGTACAAAGAACAGTCCCTGTAAGCTCCTTGTTATGCAGTGTGTGCCAGCGCTTAGCAACCCTTGTGGGGGGGGGGGGGTACATTTAGTTCAGAGACAGTATTGGCTTTAGTATACAGTATAATAAATAACTATCATCCACAGAATGGTGGATACAGGTGTTCGGATTTAAACTATTGCATGCAGCTCATTAATGAATAGACTGAAACATAGCAACATAGAATTTTCCAGCAGATAAGGACCGCTTCATCCACCTAGTGTGCTAATTTTTCATCAACACACAGATCCTGCTTGATCGCCATCCTAATCATCCACCCACCCCTTCCTTTTCCCTAATATTGTCTTATGCCTATCCCATGCATTCTTGAACCCCACAACTGCTTTTACCCCTACCATCTCTGCTGGAAGACTGTTCCAGGAATCCACCACTCTTTCTGTAAAGAAGTATTTTCTCACATCTCTCCTGAATCTACCCTCCCACCACCTTCTTATTGTGCCCCCTTCTCCTTGAGCACCTTTTTTCTAAAAAATACTTCCCTCCTGTACCTTATTTACCCCATGTGAGTTATCTAAATATCACTATCATATCCCCCACTCTCTCCCCTCCTCTCCTCTCTTCCAGGGTGTACATATTTAGGTCCTTACATCTCTCCTCATAGGGCTTCTGATGCAGGTCTTTCACCATTTTAGTTGCTCTCCTATGTACCGCCTCCACTCGGTCTAAGTCCTTCCAGAAATGTGGTTTACAGCACTAGACACAGTACTCCAGGTGAAGTCTTAACAGTGATCTATACAGAGGCTATGCCACCTCCCTCTTTCTGCTGGTAATACTCCTCCCTATGTATCCCAGTATCCCACTAGCCCTCACAACTGCCTTCCTTGCAGTCACAGACTGGAAAGAAGTAGGCCCAGGATGGACCCCTGTGGAAGACTAAGGCTGAATAATATTTGCATAGAGGTTTCTTTATTTTCTTGACAGTGTAGGTCCTGTTTGTGAGGACCTGTAGTCTTTGAACAAGTATGGGGGCTATATGTTTGCCTAAAGTTATGAATATTGTAGAACTCTCACATGGGTCCTGCAAGTCTGTCCAGCTTTTGGTTCACACTAGGTACACAACTGTTGCTGTTAACGCCAACTGTAAGGTGCTGTCTCCTGGGCTCCGCAGTATCGTGCTCCAAGGACCCCATATATTCAGCATTTAACAAATAAAAAATGTGCTAACCATCATGATGAATGTGGGACAATCCTGATAGTGAGCACAAGAATGGGGTGGGAAAAAATAAAAGTACCAATGTTACTGAGATGTGCCAGTGCTCAAAGACTAAAAATATACCTCTTGTAAAATAAGACTTATTTTCAGTGAAGTTATCTGTTGGCAATAATTTTGTGGTATGTGTTCATCCCAGAAACCTGTCTGTTGTTTGTGATTGTTGAGGTAGCCTGCAAGGCATCACAGCTGGTTGGACTTTTGTCTGTGGCCACAGACTGGGGTGACACCTGGGTGTTGAGGTAGCTGCCCACTAGGGGTGGAGTGGTAGACAGGTAGGAGTTCCCAAGAGGAGTGTGGTTTAGGTTCGGGGGAGGAGCATAGCCCGTAAAAGGGGCTGCACCAGAGAGAATCTCTCTCTTGCTGCTCTCCCTCAGATAAGAAGGTTTCTTCTTCTCAAGCAGATAGAACAAACCCAGAGAGAACATCAGGGGATTTTCAGTCATACAAGGTGTTATGGCAGCAGCAGGAATTAGGCCTTTTAAACTTGGAATATTTTGGGAAGTGCATTTCATTTTAACTCTCAGGCTGACCTGGATTTCATTTTCAACAGGTGATCAATCCCATTGGGACAGGTAGTTCCTTTGTTTGTGCTGGCTGTATTTAAAAAAAATAATAGGGTTGGGAGTTTAAAGTGTGACTGAACTGTTGGTGGATTGTTGATATCTGAGGTTATTTTGTAACTGACTAGCTAGATAATTTCAGCTTTATATAGACTTGGGAAAGATTTGCCATGCAACATTTTACAAATTGTTGATTTAACTAGTGCTGTCTGTAGTTACTGTCACAAACCCACTGAGCAGGTCAGCCCTCTACTCCCAAAGTGCCAACCTCTAAGCACAGTCTTGTGAACAGTTAACAGAAACAGGGTAACCCTCCTGTCTGCTTTGTGGGTTCAAATCAACCTTTGGTTTCAAGTCTTGGAGGGATTCAAACTGTGAACCTCTTGCTAGACTACCCAATGCACATGCTCAGATAATTCTGTCTTCAGGGGGCCAGATATCTTTGCCTATGGGCACCTAACCAGGTGTACAAAAATGAACCCTTAAAAACTCTAATAATTAAAGACCTCAGATTTAACTTTACTTTTTTCCAGTTTGGTATCACCATTCAAGCTTATGCATAGTGTCAGCTTTAACCATATATACTTCACTTGTTAAAGAAAGAAATTCAAAGACAGACCAAGAAGGCTCTAAAAATAGAGTTTTACTAAAATAGATAAAAGTATGTAAAACATAAAATATAGACCCATATATTACAAGAACCATACAATCTTTTAAAAGAACAAGGTTTTACCAGTGCAATTCCTACTACAGTATTTAGATTTCTCTCTCTCTCTCTCTCTCTCTGTCTCTTTCTCTAAATACCTGCTTAAAATGCTCAAAGATGTGTCTTTCTTAGAGTGTAGATAGAAGTGTCTCTGAAGGAAAACAGAATACTGTTTAAAAAACTGTCTTTGCCAACCCCTATGCGTGAGGTCACCTAGCTCCTCCCTGTCAGAATATATTAAAAAAATATCTGTACAAAAACAGGATATGTTTTCCTGAAGGTAAATTAATATTCTGTGATCTCAGCACAACTCATTTTCTTTTTCAAATAACATTTCTTTGATCTTATGATCAACTTCTCCTTTCCAGAACATCAAAAGGACTTGTTATATCTCTCTGCCAGATCTCGTGGAGGTGTAACATGCTTTGTATCACCATGTGAACTGAACTATGTTTCTTCTAAATGTCATAAACATTTATGATTCTAGCCTAGCATCTGGCAAGCTACCATAAAGCTAGACAAACAGGAGATCCCCAATTAAGGCCTGGTCTAGTCTGTAATTAGCTCCTGGCCTTCCAGGTAACACCTTGTATTTGAAACCTCTGTGTGTGTGTCATCTCACATGCTGTCTCAGCATCTCTCATGAGAAACAGTCAGTAACACATTTTTTATATTACAAAAAGCATAGGTTAATCAGAACCAGCTATCTGAGTGTCACAGATACCAGTTACATTTTTTTTCTGGTTTTAAGCTGTTAGGCCAACTCCACTGCATTAGCTCTGGCCATGTGATTCCACAACTCCATAATTTGGAGTTACATAAAGTAATCAGTTTGGCTGGTAATTTTCAGTGCTTTTGTCTTGTGGCCATGTGATCCCTTGCTGGAAATATTGAATAGAGAAAGAAAGACAGTGAGAGAGAGAGAGAGAAAGAAAGAAAGAAAAGAAAGAAAGAAAGAAAGAAAGAAAGAAAGAAAAGAAAGAAAGAAAGAAAGAAAGAAAGAAAGAAAGAAAGAAAGAAAGAAAGAAAGACTGGTGAGCATGCATTTGGGTAGATGGCAAGGCTAAAAACAAGCATTTGTCAATGCCAAGTGTTGCTTGCTTATATGTGCTGTTTAGGTATTTGGAAGTGAGAGTACCATGCCTAAGAACTGTCATGTGCCCCCCTCCCAACACATCCACTGTGTCTTTCTGTACAGTATTTACAGAAGGGGGGGCAAGGGCCACAGCAGTACAGCAGTTACAAAGGCTTGAAGAGGTGGACAATAGCCCATTCACAGGTGAAAGAATCCTGCAGAAGGTGACTAAATTGAAGGTGGGCAAAGCCATGGGACCAGATGGCATACACCCAAGGATATTAAGAGAACTGTGAAGGGAGATAGTAGTACCTCTGGCAGCCATGTTCACTAAGTCATTCAACACAGAATTCAGAGAATTGGAGGAGGGCATATGTGGTTCCTCTACATAAACCTAGCAGTAGGGAGGAGGTGGGGAACTATAGGCTGGTCAGCCTCACCTCAGTAGTGGGGAAGATTATGGAGACATTGCTTAAAGAAAGGATAGTGGGGCATCTAGAAGCCATCATAGCCCAGGACCATAGGCAACATAGATTCAGAGTGGGAGGTCATGTCAGACAAATCTGGTTGATCTCTTTGACTGGGTGACAAAGAAAGTAAATCAGGGTGGGGCAGTGGACAACGCTTACCTTGATTTCAGCAAAGCCTTTGACACCGTCCCACATAGGAGGCTGATAAATTAGCTGGGTAGGTTGGGCATGGAGGAAAGGGTGGTAAACTGGGTTAGAAACTAGCTAACAGACAGGAGGCACAGAGTGGTGGTAAATGGGGTGCAGTCTGGGGAGAAGAGGTGAGCAGTGGGGTGCCGCAGGGATTGGTTCTGGGGCCAGTCCTGTTCAATGTCTTCATTAGTGACATTGCAGAAGGGCTGAAGGGAAAGGTCTGCCTGTTTGCAGATGACACCAAGATCTGTAACACAGTGGATACCCCAGAGGTGGTGGAGAAAATGAGGAGGGACCTGGGAAAGCATTAAAGATGGTCTGAGGACTGGCAACTGAAGTTTAATTTAAAAAAACTGCAAAATTATGTACCTGGGACACAGAAACCCTGGGGAAAGCTACAGGATGGTGGGGGAAGGAGTTGCTGACAGTCTCAAAGAAGGAAAGGGACCTGAGGTTCTTATTTCAGATGACCTGAAGATGCCAAAGTGGTAAGGCAGCTGGGAGGGCCAGTGACATGCTGGGGTGCATAGGCCGGGGTATCAGCAGCATAAGGAGGGAGGTAGTAATGTATTATATAAAACCATGGTCAGGCCTCACGTGGAGTACTGTGTGCAGTTCTGGAGGTCGCACCTTCGAAAGGATATTAACAGGCTGGAGATGGTTCAGAGAAGGGCGAATGAGATGGTACAGAACTTGCAACACAAGACTTATGAAGAGAAATTAAGGAACCTCAATATGTACTCACTGAAAGAGAGGAGGAAAAGAGGGGATGTGATAGAAACATTTAAGTACCTCAAGGGTATAAATATAACTACTGAGAAGCAGGATACAGCTGCTATAGGCACATGTGCCAGCTTCTGTGTGATATTTTGTTCTTATAAATCTATAATCTCAGCCAGCCCGGTGGCGCTGAGGGTTGAGGCACTGGACGCCACACCTCACAGCATGCCAGCAACCAGGGGTCTGGAACAGACTCGGGCCGCCAGGGGTTGGCAGGGGAGAGGAAGGACCGAAACGTCACATGACTGCTCTCCTTCCTGTGGGGTGGGATGGGGCAGTGCACTGTAGCGACAGCTGGTGGAGGCCGGCAGCACAGCAGTGGGCAGCAGAAACAAGGGGCGAGCGTGGCAGGCGTCGGCACATAGTGCCTTGACGCCATTGCACATCTGGTTCTCGGGAACACAAAAAATCAGGTGGAAAAATGGTGGAGTGCGATCTCTGCAGCTGATGGCCATGCCCGGCATCCCCCCGGTACCCGAGAGGATCCAGCATACAGGGTGCATGAGCGATTAAAGGCCGTCCCTGTGGGGGTGCCAGACCGGGCTCTGGCAGGGGGGGTGTGGGTGTCGGTGGCCGGAGATCACGAGGAATCCACTCCGCAGGAAGGAGCATAAACAGAGTTGTGATAAAAAAATAAATCTGTAATCTCCAATATTTCAGTAACCACATGACCACACTGCCTTGTTTAGGCAGTTTTACGCTGGTTGATGCCTGGTGTCAGATGACAGACAGAGGGCTCACCAGATTGTGTTGCCATTTGAAAAACTTCATAGAGTGTTGTTTTACTGGTAAGTGTTTTGGAAAGCTGGTGAAGGTCTCACAATTTTTATTATGATTTTATCTCCTTCTGCATGTCCTGTTTCTTCCCCCCATCCCCACACCCCAACAGTCATCGGTGCCACAGCTGCAGCCTTCTTCTTGCCAAGATGGTGGGTGAGCAGCTGCCTTCACAGTCTGTGCCACTTACTGGTCATCTTCCAACACAGATGAAGTGCTGCCAGCCAAAACTAACTCAGAACAAGCAGCTTTCAAAGTGGGGAAGAAATGGAAAGAGCAAGAATCAAGTACTCATTTAGGTGCAGCGTAGATTTTAAGATCAGCATACTGGTGTGGACACTGCAAATAGAACCCCAGCTCTTTAAGCAGCCTTATGAAGAGTAAAGGCTTCTCGAAGCACTGGGGTCCTGTAAATTGTACTGTAAGTGGGCTGCATCTAATTCGGTAATTTACTGTACCTTACATCTGGATGTATGGTAGTCCCAACTTTAAATAAACACTGCACCTGAATGAACACATGATGCCATAGAAACATAGAATTTGTCAGCAGAAAAGGACCGCTCAGCCCACCCAGTCTGCACAAGTGTTCTACCTACTTGTAACTCCTGCCTGTATATGTTACTGCATGTCTTATTCTGCCTGCGTCCATCAGGACCTCCTTGTGAATGAGCTTGCTCAATGGATTTTTTCCTGCAATGAACTTGAACCTACTCCACCTCAATAGCCCTATTGCTTTTAGCCTCCACTACTTCTCCTGGCAGTCTGTTCAACATGTCTACCACCCTTTCAGTAAAGAAATATTTCTTCACATCTATCCTGACCCCCCCCCCAGCTTCATTGTATGCCCCTTGGTTTGGGTGCTCATCCTCATTTGAAGGAAACTCCCCAACTGTACCCGGTTTACCCCTGTGAGGTACTTTGTAGGTCTTGATCATGTCACCTCTCGTCCTCCTGTCTTTCAGAGTGTACATGTTGAGATTCTTCAGCCTTTCCTTATGGGGATTCCTGTGAAAATCCTGAACCATTTTAGTTGCCCTCCTTTGGAAAACCTCCACCTTATGTCCTTTCTGAAGTGTGGACTCTAAAACTGGACACAGTACTCCAGCTAGGGGTATACCAGGAAGTGATACAATGGCAGCACAACATCCCTTCTCCTACTGGAGATGCCACTCCTTATGCACCCCAGAATCCTATTTGCCCGGCCCATAGCCTTGTCACACTATACTACCCCCTTGAGGTCCTCTGATATAATAACCTCAAGGACCCTTTCATGTCTAGTGAGTGTCAGTACCTCCCCCCATCCTATACTCAGCATCGGGGTTCCTATGCCCTAGGTACATGATTTTACACTTGTTGGCATTGAACCCCAACTAAGGAAGAAAATGGAATTGATTTGAATGAATTGCAGGCTTTTAAGTAGCTTTTCAGGGAGTGTGTATGTGTGTGTGTGGGGGGCGGCTCTGCTACTATAACTATTTGTTTTTTGATTTTGGCCTCAAATCAGGTGCACTCCTGTAAACAGATAAAACACATTTAAGAAAGACTCATAAGAAATGTGATAAAGTCTTTGTACATTAGCCTGGGCCGAGCTCACAGACAAGGGAGAGATGCAGCCTGTTCCTAATTAATGAGCTTCCCACTGGTCACCTGTGAGCCTCTTATGGGCCACAGCCCACTACACAAGCATTTGTCAATGCTGAATGGTTGCTTGCTGGCATTAGCAGTGGAAGTGCAAGAGTTAGACAGATGGGGCCCGATTCTCAAAGCCCTGCGTCAGACGCAAGGTGCCTGTGCCAAACAGATATGGTGCAAGGTGCACCTTGCGTCCATGACCGCCCTCCGTGCAATTCACAAAGGTGGCCTGCGTCAACTGCCGTTCACCTGCCCCAAACATGTCTTGCATCTGCAATGCACTGCAGCACAGTAGTAGGGGGACTGCAGCCGACTCAAGCTGCATCCTGCGATTCACAGACATCAACTGGCAGAAGAAATTCTAAGTGCCCTTAGACCAGCCAGGGCAGGTGTAAGGGGACTTAGATATTCTCCTCTGGGTGACATGCCTGTGTGCGGCACACCGTGGGTGATGGTCCACCCACCATACACCCCGAGTGTGGCCTTGTATGTGTGGCCCCCCATCCTAGTGGTCCAATGGCACCCCTCACAGCTCCCCCGATGCCACCTATGTACCATGTCGGTACCCCCGTCCTGATGCTGCCCATACTGGCAGCGACTGCCCCGATCCCCGATGCCCACCTCATCAGCTCTACTGCAGCACCAATTTATGGTGGTACAGTGCCCACCCATGCCCCAGCAGATGGAGCCCAAACCCCCTCATAGACCAGTATCGACTGTTCCCTGGTGCCCAGCACATCCCACCAGTCACCTCCATGGCCAGGAACCAGTTGCACCAAACATGGTGGTGGGACTTCAGCCCACCAGGTTGGGTCCACATGCCCATTACCTAGTGGGATGGGGGTCCTGTGTTAGTCTCTGGTGGCCTGCAGTGGACCTGTGCAGTGTGCCAGAGGTTTACCGCAGGGTTCCGGTCAGTGCAAGCATGGGAACTTAGCCACTGGGACCCCTCCTGTACCTGAATCAGGTGCAGGGTCCCTGGTGCACCAGGCATTGGTGCAAGCTGCTGTCTGCCGCAGCTTGAGCCAGACACAGGCCCCTATGAGAATCGGGACCATGCAGTATAGGAATGGCAGTGAAGTATTGAAGTGACACCAACCCCACCCCCACACTGCAGAGATGGACAGGCATTGGGGTGTGCCTTTGGGTCATTGCCCATAATGGTCACAACATTTCACCTCATGGACAAGGACCTGGTCCACCATTTATGTATTGTTATGTTATTGCCTGCATTGTATATTTGTTGTAACCATGCACCCAGGACCTCCTTGTGAATGAGCTTGCTCAATGGAGCTTTCCTGCAATAAACTTGAAATTTGAACTTGAACTTGAACCTCACCCTACCCTGCAGGGCTTCACTCACCTCACCTCATTCCATAAGGAAATATGCTGAAATGGGTGCAGTATAGGAGAATGCGATGAACTCTGGGGCCAAAGAGGCCAAGGCGCACCTCAATGCCTGCCGCTGGCTGCAGGGTGTGAGTGGGGGTGGAATGGCATGAGCATTACTGTTGACAATCCCAAGTCACAGCCCTGATGCCTGACAGTCCCTTCAGGGTAGGGCATTATGGTCGAAAACCTTAACACCCTGGGAATTTCTTGGCATTTTTACTCCACGTTTTCAATATGGGCTTTTTGTGATCCCACCGCATGAACAGTAACATTATCAGTTTGTTGGCGAAGAGTTTTACAGCAACGCAGCCACTCTGGCGCCACAGGTGCGAAAACACATTTCAAACAGGATGTGAAAAATGACAGCTGTACTGTTCATGAGGAGGTGTAAAAAATGGCAATGTTGAAAATCTGGAATGAAAATATTAAAAAACTGGTGAAGTCACAAGTGTGCGTAGAAACTGCCCAACACACACCCATAATGTAATTAGTTTGGGGATTTTTTTAAAGCAGATTTTCAACACAGGCATTTTGGGACCTCCGCTCATGAGCAGTGTCACTGTGATTTTCTTAATCTATCCCGAACAGTGATTTCCCACAACAACTATGCTATTCTGTGCCAGAAGTGCTAAAACACATTTCAGCCAGGGTGTGAAAAATGACAGCTGTACTGTTCATAAGGAGGTGTGGAAAAACGCCAGTGTTGAAAATCTGGAGTGAAAAGATTACGAATTTGTTAACTTAGAGGGTGCATGGACATTAATAATAATAATAATACTTTATTTGTATCACACCTTTCCAAACCCAAGGCACCTTAACAATAAACGTCAGTTAAAACAGTAAAATAAACACAAATAATATAAATACTAAGTTCATAAAATACGAAAATATCATCATCAGGGATCTGCCATTAACCATAGATGGGTCTTTAAGGCCTGTTTAAATTCTCCACGGACATGCACTCCCGAAGCGTACAGGTTAGAGATTTCCAAATGGTTGGGGCTGCATACATAAAAGCATGGGCCCCCGAAGATTTTAAAGAAACCCTCGGAATCTCTAGCAACCCCTCATCTGCTGAGTGGAGTGATCACCTAGGGCAGTAGGGTACCAGGAGTACCAGGAGCTCTTTCATGTAGTCCAGGTCCAGTCTATGTATGGCTTTATAAGTCAGAAGACCGACTTTAAAGGTGATCCACCACTGTATTGGCAGCCAGTGCAGTTCACGCAGCACCGGAGAAATATGACAGGTATGGGGAGTACCCATCAATAACCAGGCTGAAGCATTCTGCACAAGCTGCAAGTGGCGGATATCAACCCCTGGAAACCCTAGATACAGGGAGTTGCAGTAATCAAGGTGCGAGGTTACAAAGGCATGGATCAATGTAGGCAGGTTACCAGATGGAACTAGGTGCTTAATCCTGGAGAGGTTCCTCAGATGGTAAAAGGATGATTTGATGACTGCTGACACCTGTGAACGCAGTGTCAGCCCATCATCAAAAATCACCCCCAGGCTCAGCACCCATTCACAGGTAGGGAACTAGGAGCCACCCAGAAAAAGTCCTGAGGGCAAACCAGCTCCCATCCCCTCTATCCGGTGACTCGGTTCCACAACCATCACCTCCATCTTCTCTGAGTTTTATTTTAAATTGCACAATGCACGCTCATACACAGTCATTTTATGGACATTTGTCACCAAATTTTCAACATAGCCAGTTTAAGACCTCTGCTCCTGAACATTGTCACTGTGATTTTCTTAATCTGTCCCGAACATTAATTTCGCACACTGACCTTGCCACTGTGAGCTACATGTCCGAAAACACATTTCGGGTAATATGTGAAAAATGACAGTTGTACTGTTCATAAGGAGGTGCGGTAAAATGGCAATGCTGAAAATCTGTGGTGAAAATATTAAAAATGCTCGAAATAATGAGCGTGCATATGAAATGCGTGATGCATGCTCGTAAAACAGTCATTTTAGGGAATTTTTTTCACCAAATTTTCAACATAGGGTTTTTGGGGAACTACCTCATGAACAGTGTCACTGTAATATTCTTAATCTGTCCTGAACATTGATTTCGCACACCGACCGTGCCATTGTGTGTTACATGTGCGAAAACATATTTTAGGTGAGATGTGAAAAATGACAGCTGTACTATTCATAAGAAAGTGTGGTAAAATGACAATGCTGAAAATCTGGAGTGAAAATATTAAAAATGCTCGAAGTTATGAGTGTGCGTAGGAACTGCGCAATGCACACTCATAAAACAGTCATTTTTGGGTTTTTTTTACCAAATTTTCAACATAGGGTTTTGGGGGGCCCACCTCATGAACTGTGACACTGTTGTTTTATTAATTGGTCCTGAAAGGTGGTTCTGCACAGTGACCGTAAAATCACCGTTCGGGACCGAATAACAAAATGACAGTGACTGAGCTCATGAAGTGGGGCCCCCAAGAATCCCATGTTGAAAATTTGATGAAAAGAATTCCCAAAAATGGCTGAGATATGCACCAAAGTTGAAAAAAAACATTTATGCCATTATACAGCTTACCGGCATTTCTTCAGTTTGCGGTCAGCCTTGAAGAGTGCAGACGTGTTCCCAATCCACCGAAGATCATTGCGCCGGGCTCCGGAGGTTAGTATGGGGTGAGGGGGTGTGGGGAGGTATGGTACACAGAGAATGGGCCCGGGTTGGGGGAGGGACCACCAAAATCAATAAGGGTCCGTTTTCTAATTTACAGGTTTGTTTACAAAAAAAAGTTGCAGGAAGGTTTTCTTTTTTTCAGGGAAATTTAATTTTGGCATGCTGGGGTGGGCTCCCAGCTTGCCATTTGAGTGTTTGAGGGGGCTGTAGCCGACAGGGGATTGGGCACCTCTGTTGGTACATACCGAGTGCTGGGAGGAACAAGAGCTGAGGGGGATTGGGCACCCCCTCGCCACACAAGAAATTGGGGGGGAGCATTATGCCTACGGGGAGTGGGTTCCCCCATTGGCAAAATTACCTGGCAGGTGGCATACCGACAGGGGTATTGGGCACCTTTGTCAGCACATATAAGTGCGGGGGGGGTGGCAAGAGCTGAGGGGGATTGGGCACCCCCAGTCAGTTTTCTTTTGTTATTTATCGAAATGTTTCACCAGGAAGGCACACTGAGGGGCAGGTGGCAGCTTTGTGGGGACTGTGAGAGGCAAACGGAGAAGCTGTCACCATAGGAACACAGCACAACGGTGCTGTGTAATTGGCTGCTGCAGTCAGGGAGGCCCCTCCATAAAAACAGCTGATTGCGTAGTGACGAGGCGCTCCCTGATTGCAGCGGCTCAGTTTCTTTGATGTAGTGGCGTGCTCATTAACTGCAGGTGATCGACAGCGTGCTCCTCTATTAGCCGAGGCAGAGACCAGCCCCTGAATGGGCTGCCACCATTCGGCACAACACTGCCGCACATCTACAACCCGCTTGTGAAGAAACCTGATGCAATGTGCTTCTTGCACATGCGTGCAAGCAACACAACCAGGATCTGTCATCTGTGATTGATAAAAAAAATTACATGCAGGCTTTTTGGTTATAGATCAGAAAATGTAAGTGCTGTAACTGGCAAAATTTTGTGCATGCTTATGGCATTGGCGGACTAAGTGGAAAATATTAGTTCTGTCTGCGACTAACAAAAGGGTTTGTTTTTTCCTTTTTCCTTTATGTGGAGAGAGAGGCTTTAAAATATTGGATTTGTAATTGGGAACATTTTTTCCTTGGTTTAGTGCTCCACCATTCTCTTATGTCAAGGGCAGGCTCTAAGTTTGAAAATGGTAGAACAAAAAGGTTTCCACAGTGACCTGATAGGCTGCTTTAGCTGCAGGCTATTGTCTGTTAATGGGGTGGCAAGGGCTCATGTTCCCCTCCCCCAATGGTTCTGCATCTTTGTGTGGAGATAGCATGAAACTATTTGTCTTGGGGGGGGGGGCAGAACAACCAGAGTTTTTCACAGCTTTCTTGAAACCTGGAAGGGCATGCAAAGAGTTTAAATTGTGTTTATTTTCCCAGCAAAATTAATTTATAAATACATATGAGGAAGAATGTTCAGTCTGAAGATGCATAATGCTTGAAAGGCAGGAAAACAAAATTTTTGGGACTGTTTTGTCAAAGAAACTGCATCATCTATATCAGCCCAAGCATGTAGGGGTCTCCATGTCATTACTTACTAAATATTTCAGTGAATTTAACTACCCTCTCACTTCAATGAGCTATGATAAAATGCAATTGAATTTTATTGACAAAAGAATTTTAAAAGAGGGTGTATATTACAAACATCCTTACTTTACATTGGCTAAAAAGATATGAAGCCCAACTCCTGGTGATATCTAGTTTCATACTGGAGTACATACAGTGCTGGCTGCCATTTCATATTGGAGTACATACACGGCCATGGCACAGAAGGACGAATCATGCTTTTAAGGATGGGAACAGGTCAAAAGCATAGGGGCAGGGCAGGGTAGGGCAGGGGGAAAGGAGGGAAGGGAGGTTGAATATAGGGTTGCATAAACTCTCCCAACATAAACTCTTTTTAACAGGGTCAACAGAATTTTGCTAGTAACTATAAAAGCACATTTATTTCCCATTTCTCATTACATTTATATTTCACATTTCTTATTGCAGTGCTACTCATGAGTAACTGTTGTGGGTATCTAATCATGTTCACTGACATAGTTACTAAGAAAACATGAAATTTGCAATTAATGCGACAGAAAGGTTTCATAGCCAGTTAGGGCAGGCTTCTTCCAGAGTGGATTAGTCTAACTGGTGCTGTAATTAGTAGCCAAGGCTTCCATTAGCAAAACTGACCTTTTTTATGGCTGTAGTAGGCGGAGCCTGCAGACATTTTGCATGTACAAAAGGAGTGATGTCATGTTTTCTGTCTGTGGAAATGACTGAAGGTGTAAACAGTCTCCTCCACCTTACCCTCCTCCAAGAAGTGTTTTCCGCCCTCAAATAAATACGCTTTCTTGTTAGTCTATGGTTGCACTGTACTATTTTCTTTCTTAAATGGGCAGTACAAGAACTGGAACCTGAGTAGTGGGAGGAAGCATTAGGTTTTTTTGGGGGGAGTAAGATCCATCCCACCTCCACCTGAGAAACTCCTAAAGATCCACCCCTACTTTTTTTTTATTCATGTGGGAGGGGCATGAGGTGAAACTGCATCTAGTTGGAAATGCAATGTGTACTGAGCCTGTGCGGTTACTGAGTTTTACTTCTCTCTTTTTAGAGTTGAAGCATGTCTTTCCAGTTGATAAATGTTTGTAAAAGTGTAAATCATATTTGCTAGTGCAACTGTGAGTTATGTAACTGTTTTTTGTAGATTTGACTCCTGACTTCTTTTCATGACAGACTTTATTCCTAGAACAGACTTTGCCTTTGAAGCTCCTATAAAGTGCTATTTTATGTCACTGTGTAGTTCCTCGCTGTATAGGTGCTTCAGTGGTAAAGCCTTTTCATGCAGGAATGTTTACTGCCTGTCATAAACAGAAACCAAAAGTAAATTCTAACAAACACAGTTTAGCAAGTTAGCTTCAAAAGCAAAGCCTGTTGGTGCATGCAAAGATGTTACAGAAAGGAAGACATGCAATTATTTCAAGTCTGCAAGTTAAGCAACTATTTTTTTAACCAGCCTTTCCTCAGCTTACATTCCTATCCTCATCAGTCATTTTCACAAATAAATTCTGAGAGATGCAAAGTCCCTCCTGTTGGGTATATGGTGTTATTCACACCCATCCTCCAGCCTTTCCCCCATCACCTTGCTTTGTATTTTGCATTAGCTGTAGCATTTCAGTACAGCAAGAGGTGACAATACATTTTTTCCCCTGGATTTGCAGTGTTAATTAAGCCGTCCCCAATCTGTATCTTTTCAAGGACTACTTTATGTGGCGTCCATACCAGCATGGTTGTTTCACTCTTATTTACAGCTTTACACCTTTATCAGTTTTTAATTGTAATTTTTTTGCCCTTTGAATAACAAGGGTCAATACATATAACTTCCCAGTTTCTTTATTATGGTCACATTGATTTCTGAAGACCCCCTTGTAAACGAGGTGCAAGCACAACTTGGTTTTCTTTGGGTTTTTTTGTGTGTGTAGTTTTATTAAGCTTGTAACCATAGAAACAAGGGTGCAAAGCACATATCTTACAAGTAATGCCATATAAAAAACACATCATATACACAATAAAACCAATGAAAATATATGTTGATTCCCTTCCAGTTACTGGAAAATTATTTTTTTTTTCACTAAACAATTTACAACTACTGAAAAATACAAAAACTATAAATAACTGTGCAGTCTCACATCTTCATTTAAACCTCTTGGCTGCAAACTGTGACATTCATAAATCCAGTAAGGTTCTCACTGAAGCTATTTCCTTCGCATGTCTCCTCTCAAACTGTCAAAATCATTTCTTCTCTATGGACTGTCAGTCATTCAAGTTGTTCTCAGATTAAATGTTACTTTTATAAATATAGATTTAACAAGGGTATCTTGTAAAGTACTGGTTCGTTTAAATGTTAGTTGTGGTCATGCTGATATCACATTATTCAGACTTGGTTCAGTATCTAGGAATTCCCATTTTTGGTTTTTTATGATCCAAGTTATTTTATGATGCATGTATTTTATGAAAATCCTAGGGCCTATATTATTGCTGTGCACAGCTACTAAGCACTCCAACTGTGATTAAAAAATGACAAGTGTAAAAAGAAATAAATTCAAATAAAAATGTATGTAGTCTACTAAGTACAGTAGATTGGTACAGGACCTGCAAAACAACTATTCAGTCATATAACTGGATGAGAGAAACACAAAGAAGAGAAACCCTGGAACCCCACCATCTGAATCAATAGGGAATGCACATTTCATGAAGCGTAGTAAAAAAAAGATGCAACACAAAAATCATAGAAACAGAGAAACATAGACTTTGACACAGATAAGGAATGCTTGGCCCACCTAGTCTGCCCATATCCATACCTACTGGATTAGCTGCAGATCCTAGTTAACCAACAGCCTATTTCTTCCTACCCCACCAACGAGAATTGCCTTATGTCTGTCCCATGCATTCTTGAATTCCCCCACTATTTTTGACCCCACAGCCTCCTCACGAAGGCTGTTCCATGCGTCCACCACCCTCTCTGTGAAAAAAATACTTCCTCACATTGCCCCTGAGCCATCCCCTCTCTGTTTTCAAATTGTGTCTCCTTGTTCTTGCACATCTCTTTTTCTGAAAGATGCTACCCTCTTGGACTTTGTTGGTTCCCTTGAGGTACTTAAAAGTTTCTATCATGTCTCCCCTCTCCCTCCTTTCCTCAAGGGTATACAAATTAAGCTCCTTTAGTCTCTCCTCCTATGGTTTCTGTTGCAGACCCTGCACCATTTTAGTTGCCCTTCTCTGGACTGTCTCCATCCTCTCTATGTCCTTGCAGAGATAGGATCTCCAGAACTGGATGCAGTACTCCAGATGGGGCGTCACAAACTATCTGTACAGAGGGATAACAACTTCTTGTTTTCTACCGGTGATGCCTCTCACTATACATCCCAGTATACACCCAGCCCCCCCTACTGCCTTCTCACATTGCTTGCTAACCTTAAGGTCATCTGATATGATTACCCCCAGGTCCCTTTCCATTTTTGTTGTTGTTACTACCTCCCCCCACTGTGTACTCTTCCCCTGGGTTTTTGTTTCCCAGGTGCATTACTTTGCACTTATTTGCATTGAATCCAAGCTGCCATACTTCTGACCATTCCTCCAACCTTACCAAATCCCTTCTCATCCTTTCCACCTTCCCTGTATTTCAACCATGTTTCAGATCTTTGTGTCTGTAAAGAGGCATACTTTTCCTTCCAGTCCCTCAGCAATCATCATGATGACGAGTTGAGGTATCTTTGCATGGTA
Source organism: Neoceratodus forsteri (assembly GCA_016271365.2). Lineage (NCBI taxonomy): Eukaryota > Metazoa > Chordata > Ceratodontiformes > Ceratodontidae > Neoceratodus > Neoceratodus forsteri. The sequence continues at coordinate 32,618,133 of CM057453.1, forward strand.
TGCTCAACCCCCACTTCACAGATGCAGTCCCTGTTCTCTACAGTAAGATGGAACATCTTGGTGTAATGAGTATGGAATATTAATTTTGTGATCAATATCATGAGTGTCACTGTTTGTTCCATGCAAAATCTGCCCCCTCAAAACAAAATGATAATATAGAAATATTCCCAAGGTGATATATTTATTTATTTATTTATTTAGTTTTTGTTGACCGGGTAAGTGCACTAGACCAGGGGTTCTCAAATGGTGAGGCCAGCCTCCCTGGGGAGGCCCCAACCTGTTCCAGGGGAGGCTCAAGCAAGTCTGAAAAAATATTGTATTTAAATTTTGAGTTTTATATATTTTGTGTGATGAGATGAAACAAACTGAAAGAGGATAATAGTAGGTGAATATAATGTATTTATTTACTAATAGGTGACAAGGGAAGGTGCATGAGCCAAGGCTCATCTCAGGTGTACCCAGGAAAGGGTAGGGAGTGAATACATTTCAAAAGGTAACTGCAAAACAATCAGAAATACACAGTGAACAATAGTGCAAACAAATATGAACAATAAACTAATGAGTGGCGGTAATTGATCAATTTGTAGACTGATGGCAGAACAGCCCAAATACAAGGGTTGAGTATAGAAGTGCTAAGAGCAATAGCAGGAAGGAGCAAAGTAATAAGCTGAATAACAATATTTGTTTATTTTATTTGTTATTCAGATAACACCTTTGAGCACAGAAGCTCTTTTTCAAAGGTTTCACATCAGTATAAGACAAAGAACTGAATGTGAGCCAAGTACTCAAAGGGGTTTCAATATATTCATGGTATACTGTGCAAAGAACAGTATGTTATTTTTCTTTGGGGAGGCCCAAAGATTATTTCAGTTTTAAGGGGAGGCTCAAAATCTTTTCCATGGATTTGGGGAGGCTCACTGTGACAAAGTCTAAGAACTATTGCACTAGACAAATCCTGCCTATTTTCAGGCATGATCCGGGGGAGGGGGATACAGATGAATGCCAACTGACCTTGAACCAGATTAAGCTGTTGGTGGTATTTTGAGTGAATGAGGGAAATTTGGCCAGGACACTGGGGAAATCCCCCTACTCTTTTCGATAAGTGCCATGGGATCTTTAACATCCACCTGAACTACCACCAAGCCAGGCAGATGGGACCTCAGTTTTTTAATGTCTCATCCGAAAGACAGCACCTCAGAAGTGCAGCACCCCTCTCATGCTGCACTACAGTGTCAGTACTGGGATATTAACCCAAGTGCCAGACGTGGGAACTGAACCCACAGCCCTCTGATCTCCCGGCCTCAGAGGCGAGTGTGCTACCTACTGAGCCACTGAAACTGCATATATGCATTGTCATATATTAAATAGCAGTAGCCTAATATCTGAAATTGGACTGATCCAAACTCTATAATTCCTAGGTACAAGTCTGTGCATAACAGAAACTGGAATAAGTGTTGCTATGTAAAATAGGAGCACCCATGTGTTATCTGTGAAAAATGTATGTATTATCCTAAATATTTTTTCTGTTGCAATTGTGCATAGTGGAAAGTGTCATAGTCCTGATGTCAATCACAAAAGTAGCAATCAGTAGTTCATAGATAAAATGTTGCATCTTAATGTAGAGAACAGGGACTGCATCTGCAGAACAGGGGTTAGCCATGCCATGCAAGTATAGGCCATCTGAGTCATGATGTTTGGTTTGATTGACCTCAATGTGAATAATGAAATGTGCATTCCTAATTGATTCTGATGGTGGAGTTCCAGGGTTCTGAATCAGTCTGTTTCTATCACTATGAGTATATGATCATTATACAAAACCTTTATTGCTTACCATTCCTTCCATTAAAATCAACACCTCCATATCTTTTCCTAATAATGTGTTTGCCTTCCTTAGAAGAGAAAATAAAACAAATCTTACTGGTTAAAAAGCATTGTGTTGTTTCTCCATGTATGCTTCACAATTCAACACACTCTCACTAACTTCATAATGCAGCCATGGTGGATCTGACTAGAATTTGTTATTCTAGCTTTTGCACTTTTATGTTCAGTTCAATTTCAGTTCAATTTTATTGTTTGACAAAAATGTCAACAACAAGAAAAATACAATGTAGAAAATACATGCATGTTAAAAAGTATAATAATCTTAGATATGCAATTAGTATAATTCAGTTAGCTCATTCCTAAGTCTACAATACATATTAAGACTCAGCTCAGACAATACATACAGTACACAAGACATTCTTAACTAAAAATTATGTCATTAAAACATGGAACAGTATCCATTTTGGATTCTTTTCTTTGTCTTATTAACTGCCAAAAATATTTGGCTAGCCTCTCAACAGACCAGTGATCGTCTGTGTGCATTAAGATTAATGTTAGGGTGAAAGAGTACACCTTGTGTTCAGGAAGGGACCTAACCAGTAGGTTCTTTCCGGTCTATGCCAAATACAGACCCATAATACATGTTCTAGGTCCTCAGTACCACCTGCTGAGCAAATACAATTCCTAGTGCTATAAGGGGATTTAGAGTATCACGCTTGAAGGACATTGCTATCAAAGTGTTCAACTTTATGTTTAATAAAAAGCTTTCTTAAAGTCCAATCCATCAAAATGTCCGAGTAGGACTTATATCCAAATAAACAGGTATTTTTTGCAAACCATTTTGGGCATGTAGATTCACTAATATTTCTCAAGTCTGTTTTATTCCAAAAGTTGGAAATCCTTTTGAATACATATTTCTTAAATTTAATACTAAGTGTCACAAACGCACTTCACAGGTCAGGCCCTCTGTTCTCACAGTGCCAACCTCAGAGTGCAATAGTGTAAATAGGTAACAGACAGGGTAACCCTCCTGTCTGCTTTGGGTCTGAATCATCAGTTAGCCTTGCATTCTGGAGGGATTCAAACTGTGAACCTTATGCTAGCATACCCAATTAACAGACTCGGACACGTACCCTCTTCGGGGGATGCAGTCAAATCCTTCACCCAGGGGCACCCAGCCAGGTTTTCCAAAATGTACCCTTAGAACTCTATATGAGACCTAAGTATTCCTTAGCTTTTAAGCAAGCCCAGTAACACAATCAAACCCTTATCAGCTGTCAGCCTTAAATACAGGTTCAGCAATCACATGTGAAATAGCAGAAGAGCACAGGCAGTATTTTAAAGAAAATGTTGTTTACTAGAAAAATGGTAAAACAGGTGAAATAAAATACAGAACAAATTATATCACAAATCTCACAGTCATCTACAAATAAAAAAGGAAAGTTACAGAATACAAACTCCTACCACAAACACTTAATTCTTCTCTAAGTGTTACCTTTCTAAGTGCTTTCCAAGTCAGAGAACTATCTCTGCCAGAGTCTAGAATCATATATCACACATTTCCCAGATACAATGTTTCATTTTAACTCTATCTTTCCCCACCCCCTTTTGGTGAGTTAGCTAGCTCCTCCCTTAGAGTTAATTCTAACATAATTCCTACAAGGAGACATTTTAATTAATGTGAACATCAGAAAAAAGCCATTTCCTACATATCAGTCTTTTTTTTTTTTTACTCTTTATTTACTCTCCCTCAAGCCTGGGCTTCCTACCGGGGTATGCACCTGACCTCAGCCTCTACTCCCTTGCCCAACCACCCAGGCAGATATAACCCCTTGGATCACCCTCCAGGGGTGGGCCCATCCTCCCGCGATGGCCTGTTAAAAATTAGGGAGCTCATACCTGGTGTGAGTCTGGTCGGCCCTGGAGTCCTTCAGATGATGAGCCAGCAGTCGGGATGTGGGCTGTATCCCTGGCATCCTCATCATCTCCACAAGTGAGAAGGGGCTTTTCTACTTTGTTCTGATCCTCCCAGGAGTGCGGCATACAATGACGTCTGTGCACGGCTTTCCTGCTGACGTCTGCCGCACTCACATCCCTTCTTTCTGGCTGGCATACCTGTATTACCCCCGCCAGGATGCTGAGCAGCCCTGGATCCCTCCCCAGAGAAAGGAGAGCAGTCCTTCAGATGCTTAATCCAGTCTCTCCCCTGCCAACACCCGATGGCCCGGGCTCGTTCCAAAATCCAGGTCGCCGGTGTGGCGCGAGGTGTGGTATTCTGCGCCTCGACCCTCAGCACCACCGGGCTGACCATATGACAGTCTTTAATCAAACATTTCTCTTTGAGGTTTTACAACCCCACAATCTGTTATTAAGGTATGAGAAAGCCAAGGGAAATCAGCCAAATTATGTCCTTTCCTGGTGTCATAAAATTCATATTCAGGAACCAACATCAAAGTAGCAGCAGTAGCAGTTGATAAGAGGCCGTAAACTATCCCTCTGGAAGGAAAGCATTAATTAAGTTTTTCCCCTGGTCAGTTCATTGACATCCTCACTGACACCCTGAAGGTTAAAAGCCAAACTGCTAACTTGTGTGAGACAATTTCATACACAGACCATTGATTTATAATACAAATATTATACAATAACCATAAGCAGATGGCAGAGCGTCACACTAAGCACTACACATTTATCCACATAATGCTTCAGTATCATGAGTTTCTACTTGCTCAGTAGGGTCATAATAGATAAGTACCAATAGTCCTGCTTAAAACCCATATTATGACAGACACACGTCTCTAAAAGGCATTGATAGGGAAGCCTATGAGTTGGTATTCTGGTCAGCCTTAGCCAGAAATTTAGTTTTCTGGTTTCTATAAATGCATTAATGTTTGTTAAACCCAATTTGGCCCTAATGTACAGTAGCTGACGGTACAAGATGGACCCAAACCTACAGTTACTCTAAACATTTTAAAGAGTGGCACCATAAATTTGTTCCTCTGTTTAAGATCCCACAAGTCCTAGCCATGAAGTAACTGAGAGTGATATTTTACTTCAGCTGCTGTAATCAGTGGTTTGATGGATGGCCCAACATACATATAGTTAAATTTAGTAAGCCCCTGTGATACTTTTCTCAGGTTATGTATACATTTAGAAATCTGCTTAGTCCATGAACAACTTGCATCAAAAGCTATTCCTAGGTATGTATAGTTTTTAACAGTCTCTATACTTTGAGAACCTAGGTGCAATACTCCCTTAAGCTGTCCCTGCTCAAAGATAACAGTTTTGTTTTTTTGCAGAATTAATTTTTAATTTTAAATCCATTGATTTATTATACAATAAATCCAGTTTTTTTGCAATAATTTTTTGGTAAGGGAAAATAAGACAAGATTGTCTGTATATGCTAAGAGAGAATGTGTAGATTGATATATCCCTGGTGAATCTGAGATTAATTGACCAATATCTTTTAACAAACTGTCAGTATATAACAAAATAAACAGTGGGTGCCAGAACACAACCCTATCATACACCTTTATTATATGGATGGTTCTGGAAAGATGTCCTCTGGCAACAAACCTGACCTTTGCTCAGGCATCATTATAAAGGTTAAATATTATATGGATTAGCCTGGCCTGGTGGCACTGAGAGTTGAGGCGCTGGATGCCACACCTCATGCCAGGCCGGTGACCTGTGTTTGGGAATGGACTTAGGCCACTGGGGGAGTCAGCAGGGGAGGAGAAGGATTGAGCATCTGGAGGACTGCTCTCCTTCTCCTGGGAGGGTAAAGGAACTGGCCTTGGTGTCACCGCCAGAACATGGGTGGAGCTGGTGCAGACGCTTGCCTTGGCATTAGCATCATTGCACCCTCCCTGCTCCAAGAGGGACTCCATTGGAAAAACTCTGCTGACCCCCGTGTATGAGCAGGGGCTCGGTGCCTGACCCTCCAGCCACCTTCAGTTCCGCTTTGGCAGCCCACTTGGGGGGGCATCCCCGAGTGAGGGTATGGATCGCCGAGCCCAGGGTGAGCCCGCTAGGGGTGCCAGCAGGCTAAAGCATAGTATGAGAAAAAAAATATATATATATACATATACATATATATATATATATATATATATATATATATATATATATATTGGATTAAGTTTGGATCAGTACCTCAGTTTATTAGTTGGTCCCACAAGAGTTTCCTTGAAATGAAATGAAAAGCTGCAGAGTAATCAATAAATACTGTGTAAAGTTTTTGCTTCCTAAGCTGAATGTATTTTTCTATTAAATGATGTAAAATGAAACAGCTGTCAAGAGTAGAATAGCCAGCTCTAAAGCCCACTTGTAGCACACAGAAATCTCCTGTTTTAACAACTTGTAATTGAAGCCTAAGATTATTTTATAGAAAATGTTTAAAATAACATCAAGTAAACTGATAGTATAGTACATAGCCGGATCTGCTGTATCAGATTTTTAATGTATCAGAATAATGTTAGCGCCATGGCATGGTGTGGGGACATGGTTTTCTTTTATACACTTATTGTATAGTATTGTAAGAATCTTGCACCACTGCTTGGTGTTACAGTAATAAAGCTCAGCAGGTATATTGTCTGGTCTGGGTGCTTTACTGAGTTTTAGTGAACTCATTGCAAAATAAACTTCCTCATGTGAAATAGAAGAATATTTGGAGGTGATAATTATATCTGACGGAAACTTGCATTCAGCATTTGGATCAAATAAGACACGTGTAAAGAAAATCCACCCACTTGTCCTCCAAGATGTAAGTGTCAGTTGAATCCTTATAATTATCAGTACCCTTTACTCCTAGGGCCCAACATTTTTAACAATCCCTGTTCCTTATAGCTTCCAACATTATCTTCCATTATTTAACATAATGTGCAGACTTTTTCCCTTTAAGAAAATTGATACATTTTTTCTTTCTTGGTTCAGTTTGAATAATGACTGTTTATTTTGAAGAATCCTATGTTTTTTATATAACTTTCTTAAGACTGCTTTGCATTTTTTACAGTCTGTATCGAACCAACCCTTCAAATTTACCTTTGATCTTTTTAGGTAAATGGGTTTGACCACTTTACTTCTTATTTACTCAGGTAACTGGTCCATAAGTTCAAGAAGCTGAAATAAATGTTGCTCTTCCAGATCATTAACATCTAGATGTAAAAGAAAGGACTCTATTATTTTGGAGATGTATGTCTCAAATTTACAGTTACAAACTATCTTTCTTGATGCTCTTACCACAGTAGAAGGTATCTCTACAGCATTGAAATTTCCACCTGGATAATTTACACTCATACTGCTTAAAAGCAGGGAAAATGATCACTTTCAACTTGTAAAGGGATGTTTTGTTTTTTCCCAAAATTTACTGGACCTAAACAAAGAGCAAGGTCAACTAGAGAGCTACCTCTTGTATAAACATTGGAATAGTCTCCTCCTTCTTTATCACCAACCAACCTGCCATTAAGTGGGTATAGGTTGGAATCTTTCATAATACTGGTTACACATAGACCTGCTTTGTTTAATCTAACATCTTTTGTTACTCTTAGTGGGATGTTTCTTAGTTTAACTATCACCTGCTACTACTGAGATCTCTTACAATTGTTTGTTTTAGTGAATCCTTGGTCTCTCTTGCGATACAGCTGCTTTTTGTTAACACCCTAATTGTAGTCCTTTATCCTGCTTCAACATACTGTACATCTAACATAGAGAATAATGGATAGGTAAATGTGTATTATGGATTTGTTTCACACACCCGAGGTGTGTGATGACCCATAAACCTTGAGAGTGAAGCTCGAGAGGTTTATGTGGTATTACACACTGTTTGAAACTGAGTGCAAGCATTTACTTCCTGCGGCTCAGAGATTAATACATGTTTCCGTGGCTTCCAAGGTCACTTGTTTGCTGTGGAGAGCTGTGAGTGTAAAAAGAAAGGTTAGAGACTGTCTCAAAATTTCTGTTTTTTAGAGAGCTTTCTCTAGCTATTTTGTGTATTTTTGTGTGTTTTTGATCAAGAGTGTTGGTTTGGAATGTGTGTAGGGTTGTTTAGAGGTGTGCTTACCTGCCTGTAGGTTTTAGTCTGAGTCGTACATCACCCAAGGTCTGGCTCACTTTGGTGGTGGTGCATGATGCATGATATTGATGGGCGCTCCCTTGTGGAAGATGCATTGTGGCTCATATATTGTCTGCAGACTCTTCGTGTTGGCATCACCTGAGAGGGTAGAAGGGGACAGTATTGTGGCAGCTGGACATTGTGGTGTTGCTGGATTTTGGGGGTAAATAATCTTTGGAGGTACTTGGCACTGGCTCAGATGTTGGCACTTTATTTAAAACGTTTGAAATTTGTCTCTGCTTTTTCTCACTTAAGGTTGAGTAGTTGTTTATACTTTGGAGGCTTTTGTGCCATGAAACCTGCTGCATGCCTGTTGGAGGGACATTAGCATCTATTAGGTGGTGGACTGAGGTTTTTCTAGTGCTGTGGTTCGTGATTCTTTTCTGCTGAGGCATACCAGCATTACGTTTCAAGTTTAGCATCATTTTTTGGAGCTTGTTCATCCCTATATTCATTGCTCTGTACCAGAGACATTTCAGGGACATAGTTGGTGTTTAGGGCCAGATAAAATGGCAAATCTGGTACCAGTGTTTATGGAGTGTGGTTCTTTTTGTACATGTCGTAGGCTGTGAGGGTCTCTCTCTCTCTAAGGTGTTTTCATACAGTCTTGGGGCTACAGGGCAAACATCTTAGGATTTCTCCCCAGTCCTTGTCTTAGTTTGTCTCTCAGTATATTGAAGGTAACAGTGGCCCTCAGTGTCTGTTCCCTCCTAGATGTCACCCCAATGTATTTTATACTGTTCTTTAGTTCTTAGAGCAAAATGCAACCCTATGTGGAAGAATATGAAGTTAAGCAGTGATGCTGGGTTTCTCATTGAGACAGTGCCTGTGGTGTACAGCAAGTCAATGTCTTTGTCACTGAGCGGTTGTGCTTTGTTAGGTCTATTCCCTTTCCCTAACTTTTTAAGTATTTTTGCTTGGTTCTTAATGTTCCTTTTGTTTTGAGAAAATCAGTCTCTGCCACTTGAAAGATTGACACTGGGTATTTTTCAGCCCGTAAATGCCTATCTATACTTGCTAGAATGCCCCTAAGAGTCGCACTTCTCAATCTGTGCTATCTGTTTTTTTTTTATTTTTGCATAGTATGTAAATTCTGCTAGCAGCATGTCTAATCCTTTAAGTGGTATTTCTGATATCTTACGTTGCTCATTTTTAAGCTCTAGGAACTGCAGCAGGAGCTTTAAATCACTGGCTGTCTGATGAGCTGTGTTGAAATTTTGCTGCTCTTGTATAAATGCTTGTCACTCGCTTTGGGAAGCTTCTTTGAAGTGATTCTCCATTTTTAATTGGGTTTTCTGTTTTGTTTTCTTTTATGGAGAACCACAACTTTTACTGAGCGCCGAGAGGAGACTCAAGAGGAAGGCAATGTCCGAGTACCTCAGCTGTGGTGGTTGACAACTGTGAGTACCCACCTGAACTTTCTCAAGCTCCATGTGGCACGCAGTCTATGTGGTTCACATTTTGTGCTTTGGACAAATTCCGTAACAACTGGATTTCGGGTTATTACAGTTTTTGGATGGCGTAATAACCTGAAATCCAGTTATTACAACATTTTTCAAGCACCATAATCCGGTTCATATTATAGGTCACAAATAATTATACTGTGATTATTACCTGTTTATTATTGTTTAGCTTATCTAAATTGAATTTTTGTTTTGCTATTGTTAAACCATATTTTCCCTCTGTAACTGTACCATCTTCCTCTGTAAAATGTGTTTATTGTCATGACTTTTACCTTGTACTCTCCATGGTCATGCCTGAAAATAGGCATTTTTAACGTCTAGTGCACTTACCCAGTTATCAAACACAAATAAATAAATATGGTAACATATTCGTAAATGCAAAAAAGGAGTTATCAACTAAGCCACTGAATTTTAAAATTTTTGCGTTAAGATCATCTAGTACCAGTTGTGACACTTGGACAGCTGGTTCTGATTACACTATGATTTTTGCAATATAAAATATGTAGTGGGATTGTCTGTCAGGAGAAAATACCACCTTGCTGAAATGACACATCAACCCTCCCCCCCGGTATAATTTCAAAGGACAGGACGTAGGTTAAACTACAGATATCTTTAATGTAATTAACTTGTCAAGTGATTTGAAATCAGTAGCTAAACTAAGCATTTTATAATGCATTCAGGAAAATCCTTTGATTGCACTTGATGTCATGAGAAAGGGGCATATGCATTTGTTTGGGCGTCTCCTCAGGAAAAGTCCTATGATGACACTTGGTGTCATAAGAAATTGGCATATGCATTTGTTTGGGCATCTTCAGAGGAAGCCAGTTAATTTCATCAAAGATTCTTTTAGGTCTTTGTAAAGCAGGAAACTGCTCCTGGATGAAAGGAGATGCTAGCAGATCACAGACTAGATTGGGAAGCCATGTGAAGAGAAGAGGTTTGCTGATGTCATCTATTTTTAAAATACCTTATTAGGACATCCTGTGTTGTAAATATAAATTTTAATACACCGAGGAGCAGCTAGGTGACCTCAGAGAGAAGGCCGTCTCAAGACTGTTTTTAAGTATGCTGTTGCTGACCTTTAAAGACAGACATTCTTATTCTTGGACTGAAAAAAGGAACATCTGAGAGCACTGAAAGATTATAAGAAATACCTTAGATAAATAAGTCTAATGGTTGGTAGGAACTTTGCACTTTTAAACCTGTTTTGTTTTTAAGATTATATGTGTTGGGATATTTTGTTCTGTATTTAGTGTTTACCTATTTTTAACTATTTTAAAGTAAAGATATATGTTTTAAAAACAGAAACTGCCAGGTGTGCCTTGAAACTTTTTTTTTTATAAATGAAGCTTAGATGGTTAAAGTTGACACTGTGCATAAGCTTATTGGGATACCAAATTGGGGAACAGGTAAGAGTTCTTTGAGGTCTAGCATAGAGTTTTAAGGGTTCATTCTGTAATATCTGGTTGGGTGGCCATGGCAAAAGATATCTGGCATTTTCCCAAAGAGCAGATTATCTGAGCCCAACAATTGGGTACACTAGCAAGAGGTTAACAGTATGAATCCTTCCAGAACATGGGACAAAAGGTGACTCGAACTCACAAAACAGACAGGAGGGTTAACCTGTTCTGTTAACTGTTCACAATACTACACTCAGAGGTTGGCACTTTGGGAGTAAAGGGCTGACCTTGCTGAGTGGGGTTGTGACAGACTGATTGGCAGCGGTGATATAATTTTGGTATTATAAGCTTTATTGTTCAGTGTGTCAGCTTGAGACTGTTCAGCGCACTTGGAAAAAAAGAAAGGCAGTGATTTATTTTAAAAGGAAACAGAACTATATCCTTTGGCTTACAGTCAAGTTCCTACCCATTTAATTTTTTTTTCAAAAGTGCCAGTCAGAGTAGCCATAGTTAGGGAAGAAGATGGCTTCCAACTACAGCAGGCACACTGTAGACTACTTAAAGCAGTTGTACGGGGATAGAGGAGTCCCGTTCGAGGTGAAAGCCACCAAACAGAACCTCGTGGATGCCCTGATGGTAGCAGATACCCAGAGCCTCGAGTCACAGACAGTGACTTAAAAGGACCAAACCTTGAGTGTGGCAGGGCTAGTGACTAGTGTAGTGTCCAGATCCAATGAGGAGGGTAATTGGGCCACTGTCAGTGAAGGGCCACAGCAGCAGGGGAAGGTCACCAGTATCCTGGATCCAGAAGTACTCATGCTGCAAATTGAATTGCACAGAATGGAGCTGGAGTTCCAGAGGGAGGCAGACCATGAACAACGGAAGGTGGACCATGAGGAGCAGAGCTCCAGAGGCAACATGAACTGGATAAGCTACAACTTCAACCACCAGTACCAGAGCAGGTAAGTGGCTTGGGTTTAACTGGGACTACAGGACTGGGTTACAAATTGAATTCCAAATTGATAGCTGAACTTAAAGAGGGGGAGGATATGGATGCCTTTTTAAATTCTTTTGAAAAAGTTTGTATTCAGGCTAAAATTCCTAGAGAGTCCTGGAGCTTCTGGCTATCCTCACTACTTACTGTGAAAGCTCAGGATGCATTGGGTCAAATGGACAATGAGGACAGTGATGACTACAGCAAACTTAAAGCTGCACTGTTAAAGAAATTTGAATTAACTACTGAATCATATAGAGCTAAATTCTGTAAGCTCAGGGGAAGCCCTGACATGAGCTATGAGGAGCTAGCCATGAAACAACATCAGTTTTTAAAATGTTGGTGGGAAGGATTTGAGGTAAACGCTGTTGATAAAACTGAAAATGTGATTTTTTTACAACAGTTTTATTGCGCATGTCCAGCAGAGCTGAAAACCTGGCTGGAGGACCAAGATCCCAAAACAGTGTGAGAGGCTGCTGAGCTCTTGGACCACTATGCCAAGAGCAAACCTGCTCTGAGAGTGAATGGGGCAGGCATGGCAGCACAGAAAGGGAAAAGCACACCTTCAGGGCAGCTAAAATCCTTACCGCCTCCACCAAAACCAGTTAGCCCCAGGTTTCAGAGAAAAGATTTCTCTGGAAAGAGAAGTGACTGTAGGTCATGTAAAGAAACTGGGCATATTGCCAGACAGTGTCCCAAAAGAATGAGCAATAATACACAGAATGGTACTAGAAAAGAAGTGGGTTGTTTGTGTGTCCCTGGAAGCATGCCTTTGAACATGAGGGAACACATGCACCCAGTAATGGTGAATGGTGTACAGACACAAGGGTTAAGGGACACAGGGGCATCCCTGACATTGGTAAAAGGGGGTCTAGTAGAGCCGGGTCAGCTTATACCTAATAAATACATCACTGTACAGGACTTTACTGGTGAAGTGAAAATCTTACCACTGGCCAGTGTTCTCCTAGACTAGGGTGAAACAGGGGGAACTGTGCAACAGGTGGCAGTAGCCAAAACATTAGCAGTGGATGTGATTCTGGGCAACAATCTCAAACAGGGGATGGCATGTGCAGTTACCCATAGCCAAGTGGCAAGAGAAAATTGTAGTTCCCTGAACCCCACAGAAGCCATTGTGGAAACCACTGAGAGGCTGATTCCTCAGCCTGAGTCTCCAGATGAGGAGACTAATGAAAAGGGGGTGGACATTTCCCCAGTAGCAAGTAACCACACAGCTACCGAGGGTTACTCCAAAAAGGGAAGGGTGACCCATTGTCAGAGGGTTGGGATTGACAGTGATCCTGCCCTGACACTAGTGCTAGGGACCCTAGTTTAGCAACAGAAGGGGACCTGTTCCATACCTTGGGAATGTGTGAGGAGTTTGCAGCTGCTCAGAGAAGTGACCCTAGTCTAGAGAAACTGAGGGCTTAGGCAGACTCTGACAGGGCACAGGGAGGTGATGGCAGACATAAGGTTTATTGGGAAAATGTACTTATGTATACTCAGGCAGTACAGACAGAGGGAGGGGTGCTAGGCCGGCAGCTTGTCGTTCCCCAGGGGTATAGTGAGCAGTTGCTCAAGATTGCATATGATATTCCCTTGTCTGCTCATCTGGAAAACGTGTGCATGACACAGCGGATGGCCAAGAATTTCTACTGGCCTAACTTCACCCAGTAGGTGAAGGAGTACTGTAGGTCTTGTCACCAGTGCCAAGAAATAGAGAAGGCGGGCAAGAAAACCTAAGCTGCCTTGATTCCATTGTCCATAGTGGAGGAGCCATTCCAGAGGGTGGGAATGGATATTGTGGGGCCTTTAAATACCCCCAGCTCCTCAGGGAAGAGATTCAGCCTGATTGTGGTGGATTATGCCACCCAGTACCCAGAGGCAGTCACCCTATCCTCACTGAGGACAGACAAACTGGCAGATGCCTTACTTGGGATTTTCTCCCATGTTGGGTTTCTACAGGAGGGTATCACTGATCGAGGGGGTTCCTTCATGTCATATATGATGAAATGTTTATGGGAGAAGTGTGGGGTGGTGCAGAGATGCACGACACCATATCACCCACAAGCCAGTGGGCTTGTGGAAAGATTCAATGGTACCCTGAAGTCAGTGATCTGGGCATTTGCTGAACAGCATGGGAGGGACTGGGAGAAATACCTTCCCCACCTGTTGTTTACATACAGGGAGGTACCCCAAGAGTCAATGGGATTTTCCCCATTCAAACTTTTATATGGACGCTGGGTACGTGAGCCCCTAGACTTGATCCGGGAGGACTGGGAAGGCAAGCACACCACCCAGGGCACTCCCATTGTAGATTACGTCCTTAAGTTTAGGGAAAGACTGAAGGAGCTTATGGGGACAGCCCAGAGCAACCTGGCAGCTGCCCAACAGAAACAAAAAGTGTGGTACGACCACAGAGCCAGAGCTTGCTTGTACATGGTGGGTCAGGAAGTCATGGTCCTTATTCCGGTTCAGAAAGACAAGTTGCAGGTTGAATGGGCAGGACCGTACAAGGTGGTTAGGAATGTAATTGACGTGAACTATATTACAGAGTTACCTGACAGAAGACAGACAGAAAAGTGTACCATGTCAACATGATGAAGCCATATGCAAATAGGGCTGACATGGTGTTTGCAGTGTGTAGTCCTGGGGAGGGGACGGATGAAGGAGACCCCCTTCTGGACTTGCTGGAAGAAAGCAAGTGAGAGTCCTCTGTGGAGGCAGTAAAAACTGTCTCCCCAGATGGCCCCCAATGAGATCCAGGAAGTAAGGGAGGTTCTAGCAGACTTTGCCCCCTTGTTTAGCTCCAAGCCTGGACTAACCCCCTTAGCGACACACGATGTGGAGACAGGGACACAGACGCCCATACGGCAGACAGCATATCGGGTGTCAGAGGCTGTCCAAATGGACATTAGGAGGGAAGTGGAGGAGATGCTGGATTTAGAGGTAATCCAGAGATCCCACAGCCCCTGGGCCTCACCCGTAGTCCTTGTACCCAAGTCAGATGGCTCTACTCATTTCTGTGTAGACTAGCATGGACTGAATGAGTCACGAAGTCAGACACCCACCAGATGTCCTGGACGGACGAACTCCTGGACAAGTTGTGAGGGGCGACCTACCTTACGACGATTGACCGGACCAAGGGATATTGGCAGGTACAGTTGACGGACAGAGCTAGGGAGAGGTTGGCCTTCATCACTCTGATAGGTTTATTTGAATTTAAAGTAATGCCTTTCAGAATGAAGAACGCCCGGCCACTTTCCAAAGGTTGGTGAACCAGGTGTTAAATGGTGTTGAAGAGTCCGCCGTGGCATACCTGGATAACATTGCTATCTTTAGTGCCAGCTGGGAGGAACACCTGTCCCACCTTAGGGAAGTGTTGGACAGAATACAGAGGGCCGGGCTCACTGTCAAAGCCGAGAAGTGCCAGGTGGCCATGGGAGAAGTGGCATACTTTGGGAATGTGGTAGCTCCGTCCTAACCAAATAAAAATAGAGGTAATCCAGGTGTGGCCCAGATCAGAAACTCAGAAGCAGGTCAGGAGTTTTCTAGGGACAGCAGGGTACTATAGGAAATTTGTGCCCAACTACAGTGCCCTGGCTGCTCCCCTATCTGACTTGGTAAAGAAAAGGATGCCAAAGAAAATTACCTGAGAACTAGCCTGTGAGAAAGCCTTTACCAGTCTGAAGGAGGCACTGTGCAGTGCTCTTGTATTGACAAGTTCTGACTAAAGAAAACCCTTTTGATGCCTCAGACGTGGGTATTGGGGCAGTACTGAGTCAGACATCCAACCAAGGGAAGGATCACCCTGTAGCGTATCAGAGTAAGAAGTTACTTCCCAGGGTGCAGACATACTTTACTGTGGAAAATAAGTATCTTGCCATAGTGTGGGCCCTAAAGAAATTAGAGCTATACTTATATGGGCAGCATTTTTTGGTACAGACTGATCACAACCCCCTGGTTTGGCTGACACAGATGGGCAGAAATAATGGGAGATTACTGAGATGGAGTCTTACTTTGCAAAGGTATGACATGACAATCATACATAGGGCCAGAGCCAAGAATCAGAACTCAGATGGGCTGTCTCATTTATTTATTTAGTTATTTTTATTTAGGTTTTTGTTGACCAGGTAAGTACACTAGACAAATCCTGCTTATTTTCAAGCACAACCCCGGGAAGGGGGATACAGATGAATGCCAACTGACCTTGAACCAGATTAAGCTGTTGGTGGTATTTTTAGTGAATGAGGGGAAATTTGGCCAGGGCACTGGGGAAATTCCCCTACTCACCAGTGGGGGACACTTGCTGATGGACTCTCCGTCAGTTGAGTTGGCTGGGGTACCTGCAGGAGGATGCAACTCTGCTCCTGCAGGTCCAGCACCTGAGATGCATTCTACGCTAGATGGAAGGAATACTGAGGTTATATCGCCAGTTTTGGATACGTCTGTCCTTCTAGAATTGGATGAAGCTGAACAAATTTTACAAGATAACCTGCTTACTGAGAAAAAAAAGTTAGCTGAACTGTTGTCTTCAGCAGAATTGAATTTTACTCACCAGAAGCATTTAATCGAGGAGGAAAAGAAAAAAAGGAAATTGTTGAGTATGAGCCCTGTGTCTACAAAAGGGAAATAATTTCCATTGACAGACTCTGAAGTGAGCTCCGTTCCAGGAGCAGAGTCTAAAGATTCTCATCTTAGTTTTGAAAAAGAAAATTGGTCACCAAACCGGGCATTAGAAAAAGCTGGCTGGGTTCCAAATGATGCCTGAGGATGGTCGCCCGACCCTGATATTCCTTTGCCTGATTCTTCCTCTTCTGTCTCTTGTTTATAACCCCCTCCTGAACTTCAAGATGATTGCCATGGTAAGTCCCCGGATTCAAACTTACTGGCCCCTGCAGCGAATGCACAGCCTAGTTCACCTCTGGGCTCTGTAGAACAAACTCCGCTTTCACCTCCTCTACCTGACATTTCGGACAGTCAAATAATTCTGGGTGCAGATGATACTCCCTCAAAAACATTTGAGGATCCTGCTAATCCTTCAGCAGCAACAACCAAGCAAACTCCCAGCTTTGCAAGCCTCTTCCACAAGTCACCAGTCAATGCAAAACGCCAACATGCTGTTCGCATCAGATACACCAGCGGCCTAGAGTCTTCGCCTGACAGAGCTTGCGTTTTTTGATCAAATAATCCCTGGGATTTTCTCCATCTGAGGTATTTGCATTTATTCATGCTCCAGGAGAGCACAGTTTTGATGTTAGTTTTTGAACTACAGCTTTATTGGACACATTTTGGCAAACCTATTCAGCAGTGAAGGACTCTGAGATTTTGACACATTTTTTGTACTACCTTTAACTGTTCCTACCCTGAAAACTGTCACTATTCTTTTTAGAAATGAGGTGATTAATGTAAAAAACATCATTTATTGGTTGGAACAACAAAAATGTGAAATTCAAGGTCTCCCAGATCCAGTCATTGACACTGAAAGGTTTTGGACGGGCGGGTGGCGCTTTAAGGTTCAATTACAAATGTCCACCACTGGAATTGTACATTTACCATTTATTTTTAGGCAGGGATAGGGGTATTCTATTTTATCCTAGGATGCCTAGAACCTGTTTTAAATGTGGTTCTCCTCGTCATGTTAGCAGCAGCTGTGATAAAATTTGTTGTTCTATGTGTGGTATGCTGGGTCACTCAGGAGCTCACTGTACTGCTATCCCAAAATGTAGTCTTTGTGATACCGAGGGCCACACTTTCACTGAATGTTCCTGGGCCACCCATAATACTTCGGATGCTGACTTTGCCGAACATGACTTTTATGTCAATTCAGAGGTCCACAAGTCTTCCAGACCACGATCTACTCCTTCTGTTCCCATTACAGATCTCATTTTGTCTGAAGACCCTGTACCCCCAGCTCCCTCTTCCACTTCTGAACAGACACCTACCCTCTCAGTGGCAGAACCTCTTACCACATCTGTAACTCAAACTACACCTCCCCCAGATCTTCAGTCCTTTCACCTTGTGAAAGAAGGACATGGTAAACAGTTACTGAAAATGCAAAGCTCTGAACCTTTGCAGTTACAAAATCAATATGCACCACTCAAATGAGGAGATACTGAGATGGATGATGTTCCCGACACATCCTCTGTTTTAGAGGTTTCCTCAGGAACAGGTGATTTGGACCCTGTAAAACCTAAAGTTAAAAAGAAACGATGGGGTACTAGATCCAAGGCTAAAGAAATTTCTGTTCCCACTACCTGACTTATTAGATGCCTGATTTATCTGTAGCATCCCTGAGCACAAACAGAATTAGGAATGGGTTATGACGTAAGGCAACTTTTGCCATGTTTGAAGCTAGTCCTTTAGATGTTTTATTTCTACAGGATACTAGACTCTATACTAATGCAGAAGCTGTTGTAGCTCAGACTGACTGGAAGTGGGGAACAAGTTATTGGTCCTTGGGTTCCGATTTATGTAGCGGTCTTGCTATTTGCTTTTTCTCTCACAATGTTCAAATTCTGAAATTAGTGGAGGTCCAGCCTGGAAGGATTTTTTTTATTGGATGTAATAATTTATCATTCCTTTTTCAGACTAATTAATTGTTATGCTCCTCAATCTAAAATCGGACGTATTGCTTTGTGGAAAGAATTTCGGCCTTTTCTTTTTACTTCCAAACCAGTAATATTGGGAGGAGATTTTAATTGTAGTTTATTACATTCAGATAGAGGAGAGAAGACTGGAAAGGTGTTTTGCGATGTAGTTACATTAAAATCTGTTTTTGCCCAATCTAATCTAAAAGATGCCTGTCACTCCATCCTTCCAAAGCCCCTCCACACATTTCATAAAGGAATATCTTCCCGTATTGATTATTTTTTTATTTCTGCTGGGGTGCATATTCAATCCTGTAATACAGAAGTTACAGCTACTTCAGATCATTGTTTGCTTAGTATGTCTTTGTCCGACGTAGCTGAGATTTCTTATGGGAAAGGGTCCTGGAGACCAAATACTGCATTATTTTATAAAATCCTCCAATTCCCTATGCTTGACTTACTAGATGCTAGAAAATCAGTTTGTTGTCCGTATGACGATGCTGTTTGTTGGTGGTTAGATTCTAAACGTGATTTCATTAAACAGTTAAAAACTAACTCCAGGCTTTACCATACCAACAGACAGAAGCGATACCAGGAATTACATCATCTATTACAAACCCTCCAGACTCAAGAGCCCCTTTCGTGCCATACATCCCAACGTATTAAGGTGATTAAAAATGAACTCACAAAACTCCAGTGTAACCCCCTTGTTACCTGGGGTTACTAGAATCCCAGTAAGACCTAGTGGTAGGCAGGGAAGGCAGCTTGTGAAACTCCAGTTAAATGGATTTCACATTTTCTCACTCTGTTCTCAGTCTCAGCTGAGACTGAGGGATGGCATCACCATAGAACTATTGCAGCTGCATGAGCCACAATGGAATCTGCAGCAGGGAGTTGGAGTAGAATGTTGGGAGGTTTGAACAGTAGTCTGTAGGTCAGTTGGAGTTTGGAGCTTGATGAGATAGGAGCACAGCAGCTCTGTGTTGGGCTCTTGGAGCCTCAGCCCTGACATAGGTATACATTTAGGAAAAAGGTGTGTGTTTCCACCTAAAAGAGAGACACAGAAGCTAGTTTTAAAGAGGTGGAGACCGCTGAATTCGGGTTTCAGTGCCCCATTCCTCAGGGGATGGGGCAGGAAGGTTTCCTGCATATTCCAGGGGCAACCCCCTGGCTTCTGCTAGTGGAGAAGCTGCCTTATTTGGTCCAAGAGTTTTTGGAAAACAAGAAGAGTTTGTGATTCACCTGTGGGGCACCTGCAACCGAGGGTGAGTTTCTCTCTTCTAAAGGGCCCATATTTTCACCCTGGGACTTGTGTGATAGTGGGATTGACTACTGAAGCAGTGAGAGGCCCAGAGTAATAGGCTTAGCCAAAAGTAAAAGTATGTTCAAGTCCAGCACATAGGGGAAGTCAAGACATGTAGAGGAGATGTGACATACATCTACCCAGTAATCTACATTGCCAAGCTTTCAGAAAAGAGTTGTTTAGTATCCAGAGAAATGGCCGGGTATGGATTGTGGGAGCTGGAGGTGGGAGACCCCCCATCTTTAGTGACCAGGTCCACCTCTACGGATTTGCTCTGTGGATTTCTACTTTGCCTCATGCACTTGGCCAGTGATGAGGGAAGTACCCAGATGTGGGATTGGAAGGAAAATTCCCTCTAGGAGTCGAAGGCTCTAAGGTAGTTTGGGGAGCCGCCAATTGGAAAACTGGTTCATTTCCCAAAATAGACTGTGGATCAAGTGCCCAGCGGGGGAGACGGGCCAGTGAGGAAAACTCAAGTAGTGTACTAGTCGGGCTGTGTACCCAAAGCTGCATGCAAGTCCAGACTGTGTGCCTGGTGGGTTCAGAGCCTGAGGGCTAGAAATGTGAAGAAGTGTTCTGTTGTCTCTAATCTGCATTACCAGGAATGTAGCCCTGTGGGGGTCCGTCTATGCTTTGTTTGTTTGGCTTGGATGTGAATAAAAGCCACACTGTAGAATCCCATTCCTGGTTTTGGACATTACAGTTATTGCTTCCTGTGTTCGGATTTACTTGGTGTCTTTGAGAAGAACTAGGCTCCCCTGTGCCAGCAACCGTATCCTCCCTGAACCCAGTCCCCACCAGGTACTGCTGTCAGCTTCAACAGCATGCCACCTGTCATTTTGCAAAAAGGCAGGGGTCCGGGGGTTACAAAAATGGAGGCACCACTTTGGATTTAATTCTGGGAGGAAGGTGCTTGGGCAAGGGGGCTAGCATTTTGGCTATCTGGCAGTGGGTAGCCTAAAAAGCTGAAGCAAGGTTAACTAATGTCGCTGTGTGCTGTGGATCTTATGCTGCTGTTTAAAATGCCAACTGTTTACCAAGGAGCAGTAAAGCTAAAAGAGTGTGCCCTTGTTCTGCATCAATTGTTTACAGTGTTTTTGCCTGCTTTTAAAAAAGAACTGTGGCAAAGAAAAGTGTGGAAGACTTGGGGTAGCAACAGGAAAATTGTGCCCTGGATGTTGGAAATGCTTTTAAAAAAGAACTGTAATAAAGAAAAGTGTGGAAGACTAGGGGTAGCAACAGGAAAATTGTGCCCTGGACATTGGAAATGCTTTTTAAATGAACTGAGAGACTTGCAGTGGTAAATGGCTATGTTAAATGACTGAAATGGGCTACCGCCATGAAGTCAGTTAAAAACCAAAAAATGCATTCTGCAGTTTAAATTTGCCTGCTCGACGATCGCCGTGAGGAGAAGAGCACTCACGAGGAAGAAGAGGCTCATTTGCATGGTATCGTATGATTGGTGAGGCTGCAATCAGTCCTGCCCCTCAGCCAGCTCTACAGTGACTGCCCCAGCATTCGAGAGGGAGTGTGAGTGGAGTGTGTGTACTGGCTTGTGGAGGAGCATCGCGGTGTTTTAAAAGCACTGGAAAAGTTTAAAAATAGACTTGTTTTGTTCAAAATCGGGCTCAACCCGCTTACCGATCGTCTGAATTGCAAGTGTGGTGGTCAAGGAGACGATCAGCAGGACTGCCCACCTGTTTCTGTTCTGAGGCCTCCAAGACTGGCTGCAGGCTGTTTTTCCCCATCGCAGCAAACAACTACTGATAACAGTAAGTACCAACAGTGAAATTGTTCAAACAGTGATTTTCTGCCAAAAGCCCTCTAAATGTGTGTGCAGCAGTGTAGTCGCTTTGCAAGTAATGACTGTGGCAAGTCCTACCAGCAAGTGCAAGTATGTTAAGCTATTGACTGTGTGCATAGTAATGAGTTCAGCATCAGTTTAAAGTTTAAAGCCAGAGAGAGACTGTGAGTTGTAGCCAAATGGACAGCACTAGTTTACAGGCAATCCTGTGCTTAAAAACCTAAAGCTTTAAGGGACTGTGAGTCAAAGAAATGTTTCCAGCATGTAAAAATCCCGTGGAAAATCATGTAAATGTGTTTAGAACAAGAGCAGTGCAAGTTTGTGCAGTTTGAGCAAAAGTTATCAGTAGTGTGTGTAAATCGGATGCGCAGTGCCTTGACCCAATTTCTGAATGTTGATGCACAGGAGTGCTGCCACCGCCATTACAGGGTGGGGTAGTAAAGTAAACACAGCAGCAGAGGAGCCATTTTAAAAGTAAAGAAAGTGTTCAGTAAAGTGGGACTTTCAGTTACAGTAAGCTTTTGTTTGTTTTTTCTGCAGTTATGGCCTCAGGACCACCTCGTTACCCGGATCATGCCTGGGTTGCAGTAACAGCAGCAGTAAATAGACTGAGGGACACTGAAAAGTGGTGCTATGGAGGACAACTGCCTCCTCATGGGGCGATTCCTGGTTTTCCAGTGCATGTGTGTCAAATATGCTTGAATGCTGGAAGGGACGTCTTTATGATACCTCACTGTGCTGGATGCCTAGAAAAACATGGCTTGTATAAAGTGCCTCAGATTCATTTGGCTCCCACATGGACAAAGGTTCAGGAATCTGCAGTTGGCAGCACACAGCACCAGGTGGAGCCTGTGGAAGAAGGCGCCCCGGGAGAGAGTGGCACAAAGCTAGAGGGTGCAGAGTTAGAGACAGAACCAGAAGTTGAAGTTTTGGATGCTGGATCCCAGTTCGGATAAAGCATCAGTAGCCCTCTGGAGGGGGGGCCTAGCCCAAGTCTCATAGGAGAAGATGAGATGCGGGAGGCCTTTGAATGGGAGGTGTCAACCTCCACACCTAGTGATGAGTGGATAGTCTCAGGAGTGAGGATGACTGCTTACTCCTGGGCTCAGATCCTTAGTGAGGAAGAAGATGAGGGGGAACCTATGTGGCCTTGTGAAAAAGGAACGGGTACACAGCCTCAAGCTCTTGCCTCGGAGGAATGCATGGAAGAGAGTGGTGATGCCACTGCCCTGGCTATGCAAGAAGAAGAAATCAGGGATCTATTTTTAATTTTGTTAAGGATGCATAGCTGGCAGAACCAGGACTGGCCACCCCCAAGCCAGACCAGCGGTCTCAGGTTGACCAAAGCTAGTAAAGAGGAGAGACTGGTTCGTAGGAAGGCGAATGAGATCTATGGGATGACCTTTCCTACCTTTCCTCGGAAAGTCTAGGAGGAGATTGAGAACAGCAGGAAATCCTGGATCTGGGATGAAGCAATGAAAGGTGTGCATCCTGGGGCAAACAAGCATGTAAAGAATAGGCTGTTTCATGAGAAATATACCCAGTGGAAGAGAGGCAGGACACTGTTTATGGACAGAGTGCAAATAGTGGATGGAGAGGGATGTGAAATTTCCCACTGTGTGAATTATGTGCACCCAGACGGGGTTATAATTCAAGCTCCTGACCCACGGTACTATTGGCCTCAGTGCAAGGACCTCCCAGCAAATGTGCCTGTGCCTACTAAATGGAAAGCCGAGCAGTGGTAGTCAATACTGCCACACCGGACTGTGAAGTGCCCTTATTGATCCGCCAATATGGACATCCAGGACTCAGGTGCCCGACATTCATCAGTTCTATAGTGTACTGGCCTTTCCAGAATACATCGACTGGCCCACCAGATGACTTCAGATCCAGTGAGGACACCAGCCCAGCTGTATCCTGAGCCATCGCCTGGTAATCGGATGACGTCGGACCAGCTGTTTTCTTTTTTGTTCCTGTTCTAAGGTTCCATCTCCAGAGATGACATCACCCCAGCAGTTCCCAGATGTGCCCTCCTGTGGTTCCCGGAAGATGTCCGCCCAGCTGTATTGGAAGAAATGCTGCCAAGGAGAGTCGTCGCAGAGGTGCAGGTTGGTTCAGATTTTTCATTTCTACAAGGGGCTGGTAAGTCCGAACTTTTATATCTTTATGACATTGCAGTACACACCCTACACTAGCAGACTCCAAAATGTGTGAACTGTCCTCAAAGACTCTCCCCTTTGGCACTTTGGCCTGTTAGAACTGTGCTTCACCGGGCTCCGGCCCAGGACAGACTCTTTAATGGACTAGCCTTCGGGCACTGTGATCACTAGTTGGGACTTCTAGGGCACTCCATCCCCCCAAATGTGTATTGTAAATAATTTTGTTGTTTTCTACTGTTTTCTAATGTATATACTGTTTTCTACCTTTTCTAAAAAAAAAAAAAAAATATTTTTTGGGATTCTTCAGTGTTTTGATGGTAGGGGTTTAGGTAGACTGTGTATGCAGATTAGGAGTGTGTATTGTCTTTCTTTTTCTTGCAGGTGTTCCTGGACAAGACAGAAGAGAAGAGAAGACAAGAAGAGGAGGAGGGGCTCATCGGAGTTCCTCATTAGTACTTTAGTGTGTGGTGATTTAAAGTACTGTAGTGTTGTTATTGTTGTTGTTGTTACGTATTAACCCTTTCCTTCCACAGGTGTGGTTGTGGGGGTAGGGAGGAGGCAGTAAAGTGATGTAATAATGTGGCATTATTTTCTTGGTGTGCGGTTGCAGGTTGCCCAAGGTGGGGGAGGTCCCCGGGTTGTTTTTGTTTTTGGGTGTTAAGTTGGGGGCAGATAGATTTTCTCTAGAGGGCTGGGGGAATAGACAGGCTGTGGTCCTGAATGGCCATAGGGACTGCAGTGCTGAGCTATTAGGGCTATGCTCTGGACAGTTCTACCAGAGCCACTAGGCGGCCATAGTAAGTGGGTAGAGTAGAGGCTGATATGTCAGCTAAAGGCCTCTAGGCCCTTAGTGTTGCCTGCGTGTGCTCGCACATGGTAGGAGGGGCCTTGATCACCCCCCTCTGCAGGTAGCACATAGGGTGGGATGGCCTAAAGCCAGGTAAACAATGACTGCGGACAGTCATTTTCCTGGTCAAGGGTGAGTGTAACCCCCTTGTTACCCGGGGTTACTAGAATCCCAGTAAGACCTAGTGGTAGGCAGGGAAGGCAGCTTGTGAAACTCCAGCTAAATGGTTTTCACACTGTCTCACTCTGTTCTCAGTCTCAGCTGAGACTGAGGGATGACATCACCATAGAACTATTGCAGCCACATGAGCCACAATGGAATCTGCAGCAGGGAGTTGGAGTTGAATGTTGGGAGGTTTGGACAGTAGTCCATAGGTCAGTTGGAGTTTGGATCTTGCTGAGATAGGAGCACAGCAGCTCTGTGTTGGGCTCTTGGAGCCTCAGCCCTGACATAGGGATACATTTAGGAAAAAGGTATGTGTTTCCACCTAAAAGAGAGACACAGAAGCTAGTTTTAAAGTGGTGGAGACCACTGAATTTGGGTCTCAGTGCCCAATCCCTCAGGGGATGGGGCAGGAAGGTTTCCTGCATTTTCCAGGGGCAACCCCCTGGCTTCTGCTAGTGGAAAAGCTGCCTTATTTGGTCCAAGAGTTTTTGGGAAACAAGAAGAGTTTGTGATTCACCTGTGGGGCACCTGCAACCGGAGGGTGAGTTTCTGCTCTTTCTAAAGGGCCCATGTTTTCACCCTGGGACTTGGGTGATAGTGGGGATTGGACTACTGAAGTAGTGGGAGGTCTAGAGTAATAGGCTTAGCCAAAAGTAAAAGTATGTTCAAGTCCAGCACATAGGGGAAGTCAAG
Organism: Neoceratodus forsteri; assembly: GCA_016271365.2. Classification (NCBI taxonomy): domain Eukaryota; kingdom Metazoa; phylum Chordata; order Ceratodontiformes; family Ceratodontidae; genus Neoceratodus; species Neoceratodus forsteri. The sequence continues at coordinate 32,643,478 of CM057453.1, forward strand.
ACATGTAGAGAAGATGTGACATATGTCTACCCAGTAATCTACATTGCCAAGCTTTCAGAAAAGAGTTGTTTAGTATCCAGAGAAATGGCAGGGTATGGATTGTGGGAGCTGGAGGTGGGAGACCCCCCCATCTTTAGTGACCAGGTCCACCTCTATGGATTTGCTCTGTGGATTTCTACTTTGCCTCATGCACTTGGCTAGTGATGAGGGAAGTACCCAGACGTGGGATTGGAAGGAAAATTCTCTCTAGAAGTTGAAGGCTCTAATGTGGTTTGGAGAGCCACCTATTGGAAAACTGGTTCATTTCCCAAAATGGACTGCGGATCAAGTGGCCAGCGGGGGAGCCGGGCCAGTGGGGAAAACCCAAGTAGTGTACAAGTCGGGCTATGTACCCAAAGCTGCGTGCAAGTCCGGGCTGTGTGCCTGGTGGGTTCAGAGCCTGAGGGCTGGAAATGTGAAGAAGTGTTCTGTTGTCTCTAATCTGCATTACCAGGAATGTAGCCCCGTGGGGGTCCATCTGTACTTTGTTTGTTCAGCTTGGATGTGAATAAAAGCCACACTGTAAAATCCCATTCCTGGTTTTGGACATTACAGTTATTGCTTCCTGTGTTCGGATTTACTTGGGTGCCCATGTGCAGAGTAGCCAAACCTAGGCCCCCTGTGCCGAGTAACCGTATCCTCCCCAAACCCAGTCCCCACCAGGTACTGCTGTCAGCTTCAACAGCATGCCACCTGTCATTTTGCAAAAAGGCAGGGGTTCAGGGGTTACACCAGTATAACAGATTCCAATCATTAGAACAAGAACAAAAATTTGGAACCCAAGGGAAATCTTATTTGATTAATCCATATGAAAATTGTAATTTTAGGAGGAAACAAAAACATATTGACCAACTTGAATTGCCTCATGGGTCTTATATCCATGCTAGGTCAGCTCTGTTGTCTGAAATAGATCGTTATATCATCAAAAAGTTTGATACTGCTTTTACAATACCTGTTACTATTAAAAAATGGCTTAAAACATTACATTTACCCCAAATCTCACAGGCACAACAAAAGCTTTTAGTGCTGCCTATCTCTGCCCTGGAATTACAAGCTGTTATTTCTTCCCTGTCTTTAAATACAGCTCCCGGATGTGATGGGTTACCTTCTGAGTTTTATAAATGGCTTTGGTCATACTGCCCAACAGAGCTGGTCCACGTCTATAATGCTTTACTACAGGCACATGCAATTCTGGAACAACTAAATATTGGTACCCTCTTTTTTCTTTATAAAACAGGTAATAAGTTGAACCTTGAAAATTGGAGACCACTTACATTGTTAAATGTAGATTTAAAAATCCTTGCTAAAATTTTAAATAATAGATTAACAAATGCATTTAGTGATGTTATTCATCCCTCACAAGCTTGTTCTATACCAGGACGCAAAATCATGGACACTTTACTTCTCTTACGAGATTTGATTGATCACTGTTACACCTGTAATATCCCAGCATTTGTGCTGGGTTTAGATCAAGCTCAAGTGTTCGATAAAGTAGCCCATGATTTTTTATGGACTTGTTTATTGGAATATGGTGTTCCTCAGTTTTTTTTTATCTATTTTATAAAAATATTACGCTTCTGCGTTAGCTCGCCCTTTACTGCACGGGCATTTTGGGACCACACAAAAGATTTTGAGAGGCATAAGCCAAGGCTGTCCATTAAGTCCACTGTTATACATCCTAACCCTGGATCCAGTACTACATGCTATATATTCGGACCCCTTGATAATAGGTATTCAACATTTTCAACTCCCTTCTCTTAAGTCCTGCGCATATGCTGATGATTTAGTAGTAATGATATCCAGTCAAAGCTCTGTTCTATATGTTTTACCATTTTTACAAACCATCACTAATAGTTTTGGAGCACAACTCAATTTGAATAAAAGTTTTTGTTTGTCAATTGCTCCTTTAAATAGTTCCCTAACCTGCTTTGGAGACCTTCCTGTTGTTTACTGTCCTCAGAAATTTTTAGGGGTTTATTTTGGACCAGGAGATATGTCCTTTTTTAATCGGTCTTTAAAACTTGAAGCAGCTGCCCATAGAGTACGGCTCTGAAACTCATGGAAAATGGATAAAAGCAAATGCGTTTATATGATTAAGTCCTACCTTCTTTCGGTTTTTTATGTATCAGTCACATTTTTCCTATCCCAAAATCTCTGGAATACAAGGTCTTTAGTTGTTTTTTTTTTCAGCCCTATGGGGATCACAATTAAATCCAGTTAAATGAGGAATCACTTATTGTACAAAAAAAGGAGGGAGGTTTGGGGATGCCGAACCCTTTAGTTTTTTTCTTTAGTATTTTTTTTTACACTAATTTTGTTCCTGTTTTATTTCATAATTCTCAGCCTTGGTGTCGATGGCTTTGTCACACCTTAAATGTTGTTTTTTCTGGTTGGGGTGCTGCTACAGGACTCTCGAAAAATCTTAAAACTTTTTCCTTTCCTTTGCATATTAAATATGGGTTGGACAAGTTAAAAACATGGTCATTCCAAAAACATTTTTTTACTCTGTCCCATAGACAAATATATTCTTCTGTTATGGATTTACACTTTAAATTAGAACCTTTTCAAGATAGGTCTTTAACTGACAGACAAAATATTTGCAAGATGCTCAATGATTCTCGATTACCTCATAAAACTAGGGATGTAATTTGGCTTAGTGCGCGTGATAAATTAAATGTGAAAAATAACCTAAAACATAAAGAGTTGAAAGAACGCATTTGTCCTAGACCTGGTTGTGAAAATCTTTTGGAAACCATTCCACACTTATTTATCGAGTGTCCCTATGTAGTGGGTCTCTGGGATTTTATTAAACAAGTTTGCTTTTGTTTACCTTTTCAATTCTTGAACTACGATATTTTTGTATTAGGGCTTCTGCCGAATCAATGGAGCCTTTTTTTCCCCAGTAGTGTCTTAGTATTATTTACATATTTAAAATATTGGATTTGGCAAAGTAGATGTCGCTACTCTACACAGAAAACCTATATACCACATTCAGTATTATTTTCCTTGATTTCAGAGGATTTAAAACGCTATACTGAAAAAGAATTCCTGAACTTGACTCCTGCCATTTATCAACAATACTGGTGTAATTTCCCTCAATTCCGACTCTTGTACGCTGTAGGCAATTTGTCCGAGTCTGCCCATATTGTTGCTTAGTTGTAATATTGCTATTTGATTTATTGTCCCTTTTGTTTTATTTTTTTACAACCTTGTCTGCTGTATTGCTATGTTTCTTTTATTGTTCTTTTGGCATTTCTCTACTAATATATGACGACAATACTTTTTTGCTTTTGTTCACTATTTGCTTTGTATAACTAATTTGTGTGACTTAACACTGTTTGAAATTATTTAATTTTTGTTGCTGTAATAACATTATCCTACTCTTTGAGTGAGGGAGGGGGGCCTTTATATATATATTTCTTCTTTGCACTTGTCTACTATGATGTGACTGTAATATTTTTTTCCTTCATTTTGCTTTTTCATATGATTTGTATATTACTTTGTGTGACCTAACACTGTTTGTACTTATTTTTGGTTGATGTTAAAATATCAAAAAATCCCCTACTCTTTAGTGTGGGGGTATCATAAACATAGTTCTTTTTGCACTTATCTAAGAATGTATGACTGTAATACTTTTTTTTTGCTTTGTTTACCATATGATTTGTATATTATTTTGTGTGATTTAACACTGTTTGTAATTCATTTGTTTTTGATGTTAAAATAATAAAAATTCCCCTGCTCTTTTTGAGAAGTGTCATGGGATCTTTAACATCCACCTCAACTACCACCAGAACAGGCAGATAGGACCTCAGTTTAACGTCTCATCCTCATGTCTATGAGGAGTGAACTGATTTGGGAAGCTTATCCCATGCAGGGGTTAGAGCCCCCAAATTCAGTCTAGGTGGGGAGGATTGTGACACTTGGACAGCTGGTTCTGATTGCACTATGATTTTTGCAATATAACATATGTAGTGGGATTGTCTGTCAGGAGAAGATACTGTCTTGCTGAAATGACACATCAAAACCACACCAGGTATAATTTCAAAAGACAGGACATAGGTTAAACTACAGATATCTGTAATGCAATTAACTTGTCAAGTGCTTTGAAATCAGTAGCTAAACTATGCATTTTATAGTGCCCTCAGGAAAATCCTTTGATTGCACTTGGTGTCATGAGGAAGTGGCATATGCATTTGTTTGGGCATCTCCTCAGGAAAAGTCCTTTGATGACACTTGGTGTCATAAGGAATTGGCATATGCATTTGTTTGGGTGTCTTCAGAGGAAGCCAGTTAATTTCATCAAAGATTCTTTCATGTCTTTGTAAAGCAGGAAACTGCTCCTGGATGAAAGGAAATGCTAGCAGATCACAGACTAGATTGGGAAGTCATGTGAAGAAAGGAGGTTCACTGATGTCACCTATTTTTAAAATACCTTATTAGGACATCCTGTTTTGTAAATATAAATTTTAATATACCGAAGAGCAGCTAGGTGACCTCAGAGAGAAGGCCTTCTCAAGACTGTTTTTAAGTATGCTGTAGCTGACCTTTAGTGACAGACAATCTTATGCTTAGACTGAAAAAAGGAACATCTGAGAGCACTGAAAGATTATAAAAAATACCTTAGATAAATAAGTCTAATGGTTGGTAGGAACTTTACACTTTTAAACCTGTTTTGTTTTTAAGATTGTATATGTTGGGATATTTTGTTCTGTATTTACTGTTTACCTATTTGTATCTATTTTAAAGTAAAGATATATGTTTTAAAAACAGAAACTGCCTGGTGTGCCTTGAAACTTCTTTTTTTATAAGTGAAGCTTAGATGGTTAAAGCTGACACTGTACATAAGCTTATTGGGATACCAAATTGGAAAAGAGGTAAGAATTCTCTGAGGTCTTGCATAGAGTTTTAAGGGTTAATTTTGTAATACCTGGTTGGGTGCCCATGGCAAAAGATATCTGGCATTTTCCCAAAGAGCAGATTATCTGAGCCTGACAATTGGGTACACGAGCAAGAGGTTAACTAGACCACCAGAACACCTACCCAGCTTCTGAACACTGGATCCAGAAGAATGGTATAGTTCAAATCCATTTATCTTGATATTATTATCATTAACATGCCACTTTTATTGTAGGCATAAAATAACAGCCTTCATAACAAACTGCAGCCAATCATTGTCATCAAATCTAGTTCCCCATCCAGCTATGTTACATAGGAACATAGAAAAGTGATGGCAGAAAAGGACTGCCATGCCCACCTAGTCTACTCATTTGCCTAGCATCCTCTAGGCTTGTTCCAGATTCCCCTCCTTTCAACAGCCATCTGTGTCTGTCCCAAACTTCTTGAACCCCCCACTGAATTCTCGACCACCACTTCCTTAGGCAGCCCATTCCAGGTGGCCACTACCTTCTCTGTAAAGAAGTACTTTCTGATGTTACCCATTACTTACCCCCCTCAAGTTGGTGATCATGACCCCTTTTCCTGGGACACCCCTTCAATTGGAATAGGTTCTCTGAAGGCACTTTGTTGATTCCTTTTAGGTACTTGAATGTCTATCACGTCCCCCTTTCCCTCCTCTGCTCCAGAGAGTACATGTCAAGGGCTCCCAGTCTCTCCTCATATGGCAAGTGACTGAGCCCCTTAACCATCTTGATTGCCTTCCTTTGTACCCACTCCACCCTCTTCACATCCTTTTTTTTTGGGAAGGCCTTCAGAACTGGACTCCATATTCCAGATGATGCCTGACCAGCTGGGTGCACAAGGGAATCAGAACCTCTTCTCTCCTGCTGGAGATCCCCTTCCCAATACAACCCAACACTCTGCTGGCTTTTGCCACTGCCCTGCTGCACTGTCCTGCCACCTTCAAGTTTTGTGAGATGATGATGCCCAGGTCTCTCTCCTCCTTGGTTACTGCTAGTGGCTTGTTCCCCAATCTGTATTCCGTTCTCCCATTCTTTCTGCCCAGGTGCATGACTTTGCATTTTGCTGTGTTGAGCAATAATTTCCACTTCCTGGCCCACTCCTCTAGTTTTCCTAGGTCTCTCTGCATCCTCTCAGCTCCATCCTGTATGTCTACTCTATTGCAAATCTTTACATCATCTGAAAACAGGCTCACTCTACCCTCCAACCCCTCCACTATGTTTCTTATAAAGATGCTGAACAGCAAGGGTCCCAGCACTGACACTTGGGGAACACTGCTAGTGACTCCTGACACTCCTGACACTCCCCATTGACTAACACCCTCTGTGTCCTGACCTCCAACCAGCTTTGCACACACCTTATAACCCCCCAGCCTCAGGCACTCCATTTTGTACAACAGTGTTCTGTGCAATAGTATATCAAAAGACTACCTGAAATCCACGTAAGCTATGACCACTGACCCACCACCTTAGTGACCCAGTCAAAAAACCCAACCAGATTTGTTTGACAAGATCTGCCCTTGGAAAAGCCGTGTTGCCTTGGGTCAAGGAGGCCGTTTGCCTCCAGGTAGCTGGTGATTCTGTCCATGAGCAGTTTTTCCATGAGCTTTCTGACCACAGAAGTCAGACTTATTGGCCTGTAATTGCTCATGTCTTGCCCCCCCATGCAGGGGTAGTACATCCGCTTACTTCCAGTCCTTTGGGATTTCCCCTGAGTGTATGGAATCATTCAACAGATAGGTCAAGGGGGCTGCTAGCACCTCCACCAGCTCCTCAACACTCTTGGGTGAACCCCATCTAGTCCCATGGCCTTGTCCACCCTCAGGCCCTTAAGTTGTCTCAAAATCTCCTCTTCCCAGAAGGGATTCACATCCACCCCACCCCCTCCATATCAGCTGGTCTAGTGTTGCCTTCCACCCATAACTCCTCCCTAGTGAATACTGTGCTGAAGTAATTGTTCAGCATTTCAGCCTTCTCCCTGTGCCCCTCTACCCTTTCCTCTGTCTCTGCTAGTAGACTACATATCCTATTTTCCCCATTTCTCCACTCACAAATATACCTGAAGAAGGTCTCTTCTGCCCTTGCTTTTCCTGTCTGACCACCCTCCCCACCTCCCTTTGCTTTTCCTGGTATTTCACCTGGTCTAGTTCATTCTGTGTAGTTTTATATTTCTGAACGCTTGCCTCTTAGCTCTGATACTGGCTCCCACTTCCCTATTGAACCACAGTGGCCTCCTTTTCTTCCTGTTTTGCTTACCCTCTTTGTGCAGTGGTCTGTGGCCCACACAATTGCTCCTTTTATCATGGCCCATATATTTTCCAGCCCCCCTAAGCTCCCCCATCCCTTTAATTGCCTGGCAAGCATAATCTCTCATCTTGTCAAAATCTGCATATCTAAAATCAAGAACCTTCACCTTGGTCCGGTGGCGCGAGGCCGATGTGTGTACCATGAACCACACAGTGCCATGGTCACTAGTGCCTAGGTTATCCCCTACCGTTACCTCCCCCACCCTGTCTCCATTTGTAAGCACCAGATCTAGCACTGCTCCCTCCCTGGTTGGTTCCTTGACAAGCATGCCTTGATCAGGCCACGGACCCCTCAATTTCTGGAACCTAAACAGTTTTTCAGAAATCCTCTGTACTGCAAGGGATCCAGTGTGCCTTGACCAGGCCACGGACCCCTCAATTTCTGGAACGTAAATAGTTTTTCAGAAATCCTCTGTACTACAAGGGATCCAGCATGCCTTGAACAGGCCACGGACCCCTCAATTTCTGGAACCTAAACAGTTTTTCAGAAATCCTCTGTACTGCAAGGTACTAGCCCTGACTTTTGGATATGGTACAGTGGAAGCTGATTTCCAAGTGGCCCACACTATCTCCTGCTGAACACACCTCTAACTACTGTATCTCCCTCTGTGTCTCTAGTTGAATTTATGTGGTAGGGTTTAATAATTTGTTTAATCCTTACAGTCATTTTAAGTTCTGAGTTGATATTAGAAGTGAATTTAGAGCCTTAACTTTGTAAATCCTTCTTTTGCTGTCTGCCCTGCAACCTCCCACCTCTCTCCTCCTCCCCAACACCGTCTGCTTTGCTCTCTGACCCTGCCCACTTTTCCATTAGCAGATTATATCCTCTCACCACTAGAGGGCTATATCTCTATCTCTTTATCTAGTACATAAGCCATGTGGGCTCTATCTGTCTTTCTCTTGCCTCTCCTCCTCCTCCTTGCCTTGGCACCCCTCTTCTCTCTCCCTGGTCCTAGCCATCCCACCCCATCCCACCCCTGCCACTCTCTACTCTGGTTTCCACTGCTACTCCAAGGGAACTCTCCACTTCCACTCAAGACTTGTGCTTGGTGCACCATTTGGATATTTCTGGTTACTTAACCTGACCATTACTCTCAACAAGTGTGGCCACCTCTCTACACTGTGCCACCTTGCAGTCCATATGGGACACTGCCTGGAACCTTGCAACTTCTATTCCAGAAAACAACAATCAAAACTATCTCTCAAAGAGCTGCGACTCTACTCCTTAAAACTCCTACTCCTCCTCCTCCTTCTCATCTCAGGCAGTGTCCATCCCAATTCTGGCCCTAGAAGCTCAGGCCACACACAAACTCCAGGTGCCCTTATCCTTGCAACCAGTAATATCTGCAGCCTACTACCAAAGCTGGATGCACTCCAAGCCTTCATATGCCAACACAACCCTGACATCCTTGCAGCAGTGGAAACGTGGCTGACACCTAAAGTTCCTGACTCAGCAGTAACACTACAGGGCTACAATGTCCACAGGCTGGACCGGATATCCAAAAAAGGCGGTGGTTGTGCAATCTATATCAAAGACTCCTTGTCTTGGCACCCTGTAGCAACTCCATCACTTTCTGCCTCAGCCCAGATTCTGCCAATAAAAATCATCCTAGGTCCCAACCATAAAGCCCTGACTATTGTCTCCATATACATCCTGCCCAGGGACCCTAAATATGGATTCAACAATGTCCTAAACTTGATCAACTCTCATCCTCCTGAAGCTGAACTTATTCTACTAGGGAATTTCAACATAAACTGGTTAGCATCAAGTGCCAGTGCCTATAAAGACTCCATCTCAGCTGCTAACCTCATGCAAATGGTGAACTCCCCTACTAGGATTAACTACAAGACTGGCACCAGTACCCCCTTGGATTGGGTCCTCACCACTCACCCCACAAGGATCTCTCATATGACCATTCTCCCAGACTCACTCAGTGACCACTCCCCAATCATGTGTGCATGGTCTAACAAATTCCTTAAGCCCCCTCCCAAAATGCTAGCAGAGTCCTTCCTCATGGAAAACTTCCCATCTCAAACAACACCTGCTTCTACAAGACTGGCTACCCATCTATGAAGCAACAGATGTTAACTTGGCTCTTGATTATTTCATCTCAATTTTTCAACAAAGCCTCAGACCTCTTTGCCCCTGCCAAAGGTGCAAAACAAAATCTCTCTAACCCATGGGTCACCGCTGCTCTTCTCTCACAGCTGAAACTAAGGGATCACCTCTGGGCAGTTGCCAGGGCCACTGACAAACAACTGGACATCCAAAATTACAAACAAGCACGAAATGCCTGCACAAAAGCCATACGACTAATAAATCCACCATTACAAAAGACGCTCTCACCAATACATGGGGAAATGGTCGTGCTTCTGGGACAATATCAAGGATGTCACAGGAAGCAGCCAAAAACCTCTCCGGCCATGTTAATGGTTGATGGATCCTCAACCCTTGACCTCAAGGTGATCGCAAACATCTTTAACATGGCTTTTTCAGACCTTAGTGCTATTCTACCCCATGACTTTTTCGAAAACAGGGCCTACTCCCCAAATACCTCAGCCCCTCAGATGTACCATCCCCTCTTCTACTTCAGGAAGGTAAGGCTGAATGAAGCTCACCGCTATATTACTGCAGCTATCTCTAAATCTAGATCTAGTAGTGACACCCTGGACCTTAAGCTTCTGTTGCTCACCCTCAATGAGGTAATTCATCCATTAACAAAAATTATAAACCTCTCTCTCAGCTGTGGAAAATTCCCGGACCTAGGAAAACAGCCACCATGACACCCATCCATAAAAGTGGGGACAAGACGATTCACTCAAATTATCGCCCTATCTCCATAATGCCCCCACTCTCTAAGGCACTTGAGTGCATCATGGCTGATCAACTTACCGACCACCTGGATAAATACAATATACCTTGTCCACAACAACACGGCTTCCAGAAAGGTCACATCACCACCACAGCCCTTCTTGAGTTCACTGGAGCTTTGCACAAATCCCTTGACAACGGCCTTCTCACAGGGGCCATTTTCATTGACCTCTCCAAGGCCTTCGATACAGTACACCATGGACTACTAATACACCTACTACTGAATGCCGGGCTATCACCTGACTCTTCTCTCTGGTTTAAAAGCTACTTAGAAAACGGGTCACAGAGAGTAAAAATTGCGGACGCTGTTTCTAACATCCTGCCTGTTTGCTCGGGTGTCCCACAGGGATCCATACTGGGACCCCTCCTTTTTAGCCTTTTCTTAAACTCCTTCCCTTACCACTGCTCTGAGCAGATCATACTATATGCCGATGATGCTGTTGTATTCTCCACTCACAAAGATCCTGCAGCTCTTCAACACAACCTTCAACTTGGTTTCAGTTCTGTAGAGACTTAGTTTCTTAATCATAAACTGGTCCTCAATGACAAGAAAACCAAATCTATGCTCTTCTGCAGCTCTCATAACCCACACAAGCTACACCACTTGGCTATCTCCACTACCCAGGGGAACACTCTAGATCAGGTGGGGTCCTTCAAATACTTAGGGATACAGCTTGGCCTAATCTCTCCTATGGACTTCATGTAGATAATGTAGCTAGAGCTGCTAATACGGCTTGGTCTCCTACAAACACAGACCACACTCTCACACCAGAAGCTTTAGTTGTTATGTCCCGAGAGTCCCATGGATCTCTGTACTAGACTATGGTCTCATCATTTATGGCTCAGCCGCAACCACAACCCTTAGATGCCTCTCAACTGCCTTAAATAAAGCATGTCAGCTCATCACTGGTGCTCACCATCTCACCCACACATGTGACCTGTACACTGGCTCCAACTATCAAACCGCATAAAGTTTCTCACCTGCTCCATGGTGAAAAAAATCTACCTTGGCCTTGCACCTTCTGGGTTTTCAACTCTGTTACAACACCGAATTAACAAATGGTGCCTTAGGAGATCCATGCTACAGCTACTGAAAGTCCCCCACTGTCACACTTCACAGGGACAATGCTCTTTTGCTTATCAAGCGCCACTCTGGTTCAATGGCCTCAGCCCAACCATCTCCTCTGTCCCAACTATTGGTATGTTTAAAACTAGGCTCCAGGACTATCTCACTACCAACAGCTCCTGTGACTGCCCAACTAAACCTTGTTTCTCCACTTCCCTTTCTGCTCTAGTTGTCCCCCCTCCCTGCCCCTCCCCTCCTCACTGGATTTTGACCTCACATCTTGGTATAACCAATTCTGCACTTTTCACCCTTTCATCACCCTTCCTACATTCCTTCTCCCCCCTACCCTCTTCCCTCTCCCTATGACTCTGGCACTTCTTATCTCTATTTTCTCTGACAAATGCCGCTGGCTGCCTTGTTACAATGCTACCCTTGAACTGTATTAATCTGTACTCTGTTTGCAATGTCCACATTGTTGTGATGCCTGTCTTGATGTTCCCCATAATTTGTATTTCTCTGACGTGGAACCTTTGTAAAAGAGCCATGGCTCAAAGGTATTTGTAATCTTAGACTTTATAAATAAATAAATAAATAAAGCTGCTTGAGATGGGCTATCTGGAGAGTCTATAATCGCTCTGCTTCTGGATGAGGCTGCAGACATTGCTTCCCACTCCACATCCAGCAGGTTGAGATCTCCCATCAGCAGCATCTCACCCTTGGCCGCAATCCTAAGCATCTCATTGACCATCTGGTTGTCCACCCTTCTGGTTGCCCTAGTGACCTGCATACCACTCCTATGCACACCAACTCACCCTTCTCTGTGGTCACTGAGACCCATAGAGCCTCTGCATCCCCCCATCTGCTCCTGCATTTCTGATGCTGGCCTCCCCTCCCTCACGTAGAATGCTATGCTGCCCCCTCTCCTGTCAACACTGTCCTTCCTGAAAAGCATATACCCTGGAATGTTTATGTCCTAGTCCTGTCTACTGTAATTCCCAGTAGGTCTAACTCCTCCTCTGCCATGACTGCTGCCAGGTCTGGGACCTTGTTGCCCAGGCTCCTGGCATTAGTGCACATGGCCTTCCAGTATGTAGTTTCCCTAACCCCTACCCCTGTCTTGATGGTCTTCATCTTACGAGTCATATCATTTACAGCCCCAACTGGCTGGCTTGTTTTCTGTGGGGGTGGACAACTGTCCCCCTTGTCATGTGCACTGCTTGGTGATGCTTACAACTCCCCCCAATTCATTTTAAATTGAAGTGTGCAGTAAAGAACTCCTCCAGTTTCCACTTAAGCACCTCCTTACCCTCTCTATTTAGGTGTAGCCTATCTGGGGCAAAGAGGCTGTCATGTTGCCAGATGGTCCCCCAATGGCTCACCAACCCATAGCCCTTCTGGACACACCATTTAGAGAGCCAGCTGTTGAACTCTGATATCCTCTGCTGCCTATCTGTGCTAGCTCTAGGGAATGGAAGCACCTCTGAGAACATCACTGAACAAAAGCACAGGTTATTACAGAGCCATGATAGGGCTTCAAACCTCGCTTGAACTTCCATCAAGCTATGCCCAACTAGGTTGTTTGTTCCCAAGTGGAACACCAGGTGGGTTCTCATATCCTGTTGCTTCCCCCATGAAGGGATGTAGTGAATGACCTCCACAGCTGTCATTCCTGGCAAGCAACTGACCCAAGTTCCAAGACAAATGTAATAGACCATTCTGTTGTTCATCATTAACTGTTACAGAAAGTTCAGAGCTATTCAGAACAGGAGTATACTTTACAGAACTAGAAGTCAGTCATTATAACTGGCTAGTGCTAGGAATCTGTTAGACAGTTGTACCACAGGGGAAATAACACAAGCATTAAGGACAGAGGCTATCCAGGATAGAAGAACTGATTACATTTAGTCCCAAGCTGTCAAGCAAATTAGCTTTTTGAAGTATCATATCAGCTATGGTCCTAGTCTTAACTAAAATATCCACCTGGCTTCCTTTTCCACTTCTTGAAGTATGAATATTGTCCTTTTTCTCCAATGGGATCTATAAAAAGTTCCTTAGGAAATTAAATACTGCACCATTTAATTTATTATTATTTTTGTTAACTAATTGTTCCATTCCAAAGAGTCTCAGATGAACATGTTCTTTATTAATTTGCTCCAACCTATGAGCATTACTGTAAAAAAGGTGTGCAATTTTATGTAAGGAATGTGACTACAGGACTAGACAAGGAGTAGAATTATCACATGCTCTTGCCTCTGAAGAGCACTTAACCCCCCCTCCAGGTCAGGTCTGAAAACAGGCATTTGACTGCCTACTGTACTTGCCTGGTTAACAAAAATGAAATAAATTAAACACTGAGGTGCCCAAGAGTAATGTGTCAGTGGGTCAATTTTTAAGGCAATCACATTTTGAGGGTAAATTGATATAATAATAATAAAAATAGATTTTCAAAACTAGGTGTGTGATGTCCTATTTCACTTACCTGGTTAATAAAGACTAAATAAATAAATCAGACACTCAGGTGCCTAACAGTAATGTGTCGGTCACTTTTTAGGACAATCACATTTTGAGTTTTACTTGATTTAGTTGTAACAATAAAGGATTTACAAACTGCATGCATAGTTTTGGCACCACTGCATTCATACCATGGAATTTACAGTTTTTCATTTTTCTATGTATTCGCTGTGTCTACATTCTTTAAGCAAAAATTATTTGTATGCACTGAAAACAATGGATAAGAAACAACTTGCAAAAAAAAAAATGGGACTATGCAGCCTGCTACCATGGGTGACAATTGCACTGTGAAAGCACTGGAGACTTCCTGAAGAACCATTAATGTTAAAATTACTTTCTAGTTACCTTACCCTGGGGAGGGTGGAAGTGTTATTTCATTGTGGTTTTATTCAGAATCCTTGGACTGTTACTGTACAGATAGAAGCATGGTTATATTTTTTGCAGTTAATCTTTTTATTGAAGTATTTATAAGATAAACAAACAACAGGTATACCCTACAACTATACAATATAAAGTTATATAAATAATAAACTAAGTAGCATAACATCTAACAAAGGAGGAAAACAGACTATTCAATGGTAGTATAATAATTTTTGGATTAACGACTTAAACTAGACAGTTACAATATTATAATGAAAAAAAGGCTTAGCACTACATAATACAGAGTGAAAATAGAAGAAGTAGAAGGTAAGAGAGGCAGTATGAATAGTCATAGTTGTACATTACTATAATATATATATATATATATATATCATTAGAGTGCTACTAAAACTTATATAGAAAGGATTAAGAATAACAAGAGAAGAGGAAGAAATAGCGAAGAGAGAGAGAGAGTATAAAGTGAGTAGAGAAAAAGCGAGACCACAACCTGAGGCAATGAAAAAAAAGGGGGGTATCAATAGGAGTAGAGAGAGATATATTATATAAAGTATTTCAATCCATACTTTAAGTGCCAGAAGGCCTAGATGAATCCAAATATTTAAAATATTCCTGGCAACAGTTATTATACATATTGAGTCGGTCAAAAGAAATATGTGTCATACGATCCAGGAAGGCATATTGAGATAAATGATTAAGAATATCAGGGAGAGTGGGAATTATATTAGTTCTCCAATACATAAGTACACTACGTTTAGCTAGAAGAAAAAGTATAGTTAACCATCTGTTCAGGGATTGGGGGATTTTATGGGGATGAGTGTCAAAAATACCAAGTATACAGTGTTTGGGATCTAATACAAAGGACTGACCAGTCACTTTCATTGCAAGTATATGAATACGATGCCAAAACTTTTGTATGGGGGGACAATCCCATAAAATATGAAGTAAGTTGCCATTGGGAGAGTTACATCGCCAGCAGTTATTGTCCATTAATCCAATTTTATGCAGTACAGTTGGGGTCCTATACCACAAATGAAGAATTTTAGTCTGAATGAGCGAGCTACATTTATACTTAAAAGATTTGTGGCAAGAAAGCCAACATCTATGCCATTGCTCATTTGTAATGTTATAGTGTAACAAGTTGCTCCATTTATTTTTTGCACTAACGGACTGGTCCGGTAGTGATTCTCTAATATCTTTATAGATGATGCTATTCAATTTACATGTTGTTTTTATCCATTTGGAGATGTGCTGATCATATAAGGGTTGATTCGCAATAAGTGAGAAATAATAAGTGCATGCTGTACGAAGCTGTAGATATTTCCAAAAATCCTGGTGGGGAAGATTCCATTGAGTACATAGATCAGAATAAGATTTTATTCTTAATGCATGGGGTTCAAGTATGTCTCTTAAAAAAAGTATGCCTCTATTTTTCCAGGATTGACAGTAGATTGGATGGTTTTCGAGAGATATTTGGCAATTTCCCCAGATAGGAGCATAAGCAAGAAGGGTAGGGTTTGATTTAAGGTATTTATTAATTATCTTCCAGTAAAATGTGGATGGTACTATAGTGGGGTGAGATTTTAATTTAGAGGGGGATGGGATTATAGATAAAGGAGGTAGCAATGTTGTTAGCACAAAAGGAGACTTCTGTATTAACCCATAAAGGTGAATTGGCATCAGGTTGAATAAACCATTTGATAGTCTGGGCTGCACGAAAAGCCCAAAAGTAGGCCTGAAACCAAGGGAGGTCAAATCCACCTCTTGACCAATGTGATCTAAGTTTGTTACAGCTAAATCAGGGGATTTTGCCATCCCAAATAAAATTACCTATTAATTTGTCAATTTTTGATGAGGAAACAAGAGGGAAGTTTTAAAGGGATATTAGAAAAAAGATACAATATTTTAGGAGTTATTGTCATTTTAATAGCAGACATTTTCCCATTAAAGGTAAGATTAAGCAATTTCCATCTGTCAAGTATATTTTTAATGTTAGTTAGTAGAGGAGAGAAATTAGCATCCCATATTTTATCCAATGATGGGATGATCTGGATACCTAAATATGAAATACCTTGGGGAGTCCAGCGGAAGCCCAAAGGATCATTCATATAAGATTTACAGAGGTTGTTTAATGGTAGTGTTTCAGATTTATTGAGATTTAGAGCAAGTCCCGAGATAAAGGTGAATTCGTTAAGAAGTTTAACTAAAGGTTGCCCTGAAGATTGGAGATTTTCTAGGAGAATAAGAAGATCATCTACATAACAGCGTGAAGTATAGCGAGAGTTACCGATAGGGATGCCTTTAATTATGCAGGATTGACGAAGAGCTGCAGAGAGAGGCTCCATGGCAAGTATAAACAAATATGGTGATAAGGGACATCCCTGTCTAGTGCCTCTTGCAAGATGAAAGGAAGGGGATAGAGTTGTGTTAGTAAGAATTCGAGCAGAAGGGATAGTATACAATAATTTGATACAGGCGCAGAAATTGTTAGTGAAACCAAAATGTGATAAAACTTGGTATAAATAGTTCCAATTAAGGGAATCAAATGCTTTCTCAAAATCAATGGCTATGGCCGTGGCTGGTGATTTAAGAGTGTTTGCTTTGTAAATTAAGTTAAACAAGGAACGACGATGATCAGAACCGGTTCTGTGTTTAATAAATCCGGCTTGAGAAGTATGGATGAGTTTTGAAATTAATGAATCTAAGCGAAGGGTTAATAATTTAGCAAATATTTTTCCGTCTGTATTGAGCAGTGATATCGGTCTGTAACTTGAGGGAAGAGAGGGATCTTTATCTTTTTTTGGTAAAATAGTAATAATAGCCTCGGTCATAGTGTGGGGTAGCTTACCATTAGAAAATGCTTCCAGATAAACCTTAAGAAGTAAAGGGCAAAGAGTACCAGATAGGGATTTCTAGAAATCAACAGGGAAACCATCACTCCCAGGGGATTTACCATTTTTTAAAGATGATAGTGCTGTTTGGATCTCTTGTAGGGTAAAGGGTTTATCCAGTATGGCCATATCTTGATGAGAGAGATGAGGAAGCTGCAGTTTATCAAGAAATTCATGTATTTGATTGGAAGAACTGGAATTTGGATGAGAATATAGTTGCTGATAGAAGGAACGCATAATATGGTTTATTGTAAGGTTGTCTGTATAAATTTGGCCTGATGGGCCTTTCAAACCAGCAATATATCTCTCCATCTGTTGAGTTTTAAGCTGATATGAAAGCAACTTCCCACATATGTCTCCTTGTTCCCAATAGCGGTGCTTAAGCCTTAAAAGGGCAAGTTCAGCTTTCCTGGATATTAATTCATTTATTTTAATTCTTAACTGAAGAATTTCAAGATGTAGTTGTGAGTCATGATTGGGTTTTTTTGTTTTATAGTACTGAGTTTATTTCTCTTTAAGGGATTTCTCTAAATTTGCTAGTTGTTGCTCTCTTAGCTTTTTCCTGTGAGCTGCGAAACTAATAATTTTGCCTCTAATTGTTGCTTTTAATGCTTCCCAAACTGTGCCTTGAGATACCTCAGGGGTATCATTAAATGAGAGAAAGTCTTGAATCTGGGCTGTAATCCAAGGAATAAATTCTGGGTCCCTCAGTAAAAGTGGATCTAAATGCCAAGAAGGGATTTAGAAGGGGGTGGACCCCAAAGTAGATGTAAACTTATAGGAGAGTGGTCTGATATGGTAATTGGGAGGATGTCTGTATTAATAGTTTTTCTGTAATAAGAGGGTGAAAGCCAATAATCAATACGGCTGTAAGATTTGTGTAATGAGGAGTAAAATGTATAGTCACGCTGTCTAGGTTGGGAAAGTCTCCAAATGCCAGAAAGGCCCAGATCTTTCATTAGCAATGTCAAGGCATTAATGCTTCTTGGATGAGCATCATGACTTATTACTTCTATCTAGGTGTGCTTCTAAGGTTAAATTAAAATCTCCACCCATAAGAACGGGTGAGTTATCATTGTTATTAATCATAATTTGTTGAGCCAAGTTATGAACAAATTCAGGGGAATCAGAGTTAGGGGCATAAACATTAACTAATATAAAAGTACCTGCAGTGGAAGTTAATTGAATTATAATCCATCTACCATCCAAATCCATGATAGTTTTCTTTGGGGTCCAATTAAGGGACTTATGTAATAGAATAGCGACACTTCAGTTTTAGAGGAGAAGAGGATGCAAATACTTGACCCATCTCTATACTATCCTATCAACATCCTCTGACATAAGTTTAGTTTCTTGTAAGAAAGCAATATGTGTTTTATGCTTCTTAAGGTAGGTAAGTATTTGTTTGCGCTTACAAAGTGAATTGAGTCCCTTAATATTCCATGAATATAATATCAAATCACTCATAATGGTAAACAGTAAAATAGGAAGTTACAAATCGGAATGAGGGATTCATAAAAAACTAAGTCAGAGAATGTCAAAGATTCTAAAGGCAGGTGAATAGGTTGTACAAATGTGAGCAGGATCATTAGAATGTATGGATTCAAAATAATATGATAAATACTGTATATCTATTGAGTCTCACTAAAGAAAGATACAGGGATAAAATAGTAGAGAGAATATACATAGAAACAACAACAACTTGTATATTACAGTAAGAACATTTGTGAAGTGTAGAGAGATAGGAGTCAATGCACATACTAGAGACTCTCTCACCACACTACTAGGCACGTAAAAACATAGATAACACTTAAGAAAAAGCAACACACTATATTCCTAAGATATTAACTATGTGTAACAATATCTTATAAGTAATTATTATGGCTAGAACTCAGGTAGTTAAGCTAGAACCCTGGGAAAGACCAATATACATCATACCAAACAATGCAAAAAATATTTTTAAAGTGGTAATAAAACCAGACATGGTAATCAGGTTGAACTATATCGTATTAGTTCAATAAAAGGTATAGTATGCCAATATAACATAACATATCATTAAACAGCATAATCCAGAAGAAAAAGGCTTATAAGATATGTAGACATCCACATAACCTTATTAAAGAATGGATATGTGATATATGTATACTATTAACTTAAAATAGTAGGTACACTAAAAAAAATATATAGATAACCACTATGCAAATATATGTATATAGCACTTACCATAAAGTGAAAGTGAATCTTTAAATGTGATGAACATACATGGCGTTATGCTATGTTTTATGTTTCTCTTTTATATTTTATTAATAAGCTAATAGCTAGTAGAACACCTATGGGCCTGGGAAAGACCTAAAAAAAGAAGTTGTATATATCCGTGTAACAAGGTTTACACATTTAGATAAGTTCAGCAAGAATATACTTGTAGATTCAATTCATTGAAAAAATACAGCCTCTAAGTTTCAAATACGATATACAGCCTTGATACGTCCAAACCGGCTGAATGTGATAGCATTAACATATTAAGATAGGCATTGCATTTGAACAAAAAAAAGGGGAAAAAGGAGTAACCAAATGTGATACTGAAATAAAGAGCTCCACATATATGTTCACACACAAAATCAGAAACATATGGCAAGCAATGCACCTTACAGTTCTGCACCTGGGAAACAATGTTAATTACATTGTTCTTCAGCCTCCCCTTAGTTTTCTTTTTCAGGGGGTATGTGGAATCAGCCACCAGTTCTGCACAGGAGGAGACAGGGGAATTAACTGTAGGCAGCACATTTTCGTGGGCATCAGCAAGTGGCTCCTAGTCATCCTCACGAAGCGCTTCACGAAGGTGGGAATGAAACATTATGAAGTGGAGCGCACCTGCTGGACAGCACAAGAAGAGTGGAAAAGCTGACATGCTTACAGTCTCTGAGTAGGACGATGAGGGGATGTTATTCCAGCCAAGCAAATGTCTGGTATGCAGAAAGCCAGCAGATTTCTTTCTTTCTCATATGCTCAGAGACCTGGACAAGAGCAGATGGATTAGTTGTAGACTGTGCAGGTTTCTCTGAGTTCCTGTCCGGTTTCATAGGCGATAGCTAGGGATCACCAGTCCTCCTAAGAGGGATTCGGGACAATAACTAGATCTAATGCAGCACAATTAACGGGTGTGACGGGTGTAGTTTAAGGTGTATTAAGAGATGCAGATAGTGCTTCAAGTAAGCAAAAAAAGAGAAACTTTGAATACAGCCCCTAAAATTCCAGCGCGGTTTACAGCCTTGCATAGTCCAAACCGGTTGGATGTAATAGTATTACACATTTTAGTATGAGATTTCGGGGGCTTAATATAGATATTCGCACATAATATCAGAACCTCGTATCAGTCAATGTTTGTAACGATTTTGCATTTGGGAAGCAGTATTATGGATTCTGTTCTTTAGTTTCCCTTTTCTTTTCTTTTTGGGAGGGTCTGCTGATTTAGATGGGGAGCTAGATACCAGCTCTGACCAGGAGGAGTCAGGTGAATTGATGTTAGGCAGGGCATTTGCATGGGTATCAGCAGGGATCTAAGTCATCTTCTCAAAGTTCTTCATGAGATGAGAGTGAATCTTCACAGAGTGGAGTGTATTTATTAGACAACGCAAGAGGGGTAAAGAAACCAACATGCTTTTCAGTTTGCAAGTCTGACATTGAAGGAGTATCATTCGAGCAGCACAAGTGTTTAGAATGCAAAGATTTAACAGACTTTTTTTCTTGTATGCGCGCTGAAACTTGGGCAGGAGCTGAAGTATTAGTTACGGTTTGTGCAGGCTTCTCTATAGTTTTTTGATTAGTTACAAAGATGTTCGCTGGAGACTGTCGAACCTCTTGAGAGGAATTTGGGTCAATGTTTAGATCGACTGCAGCACAATCAACGGGTATGGTAAGTATAGTTTGAGGTATATTGAGAAACGCTGATAAAGCTTCAGGTGTGTGAAAGTCCTTGAATGAATCATTCTGAAATAGACGCATTGTGGCTGGATAGCGTAGAGCAAACTTAATACCCTGCTGGTGCCAAACAGTTTTGATGGGATTGTAAAGTCTACGTTTATTAGATAGTTCTCTTGAGAAATCTCTAAAAATTGATATTTTATGATCCTGCCAAGTAAGTGTACCCACTTGCCTCGCTTTTTGAATGATTAATTCTGTGTGTGCATAGTTCAGAAATCTAGCGATGATGGGCCTTGGTTTTTGAGTTGGACCAGGTCTTGGGCTTAGAGTACAATGAGATCTCTCAATAAAGAGGTCTTGATCGGGTGGGAGTTTAAGCAACATTAGAAATGCATGTTTCAGAAGTGCACTGGTACCTCCGAGCTCTGCACCTTCAGGAAATCCCAGAAATCTAAGGTTGTTATGTCTGTTTCTGTTTTCGATGTCATCAATTTTATCCTGAAGATTTTTAATAATTCTATCCTGCTCCCTGATTGTAGCTTTCAGATCCATAATAGAGCTTTCATTTTGAATTGTTTTAGTTTCTGTAGCAGAGATTTTTTGGTCAAGCAATTGTACATTAGTAACATTTTATTGTGAGGCTATTTTTAAGTAATTTAACTCATTGATTAGTTGCTGAAACATTGATTCAATTCTGTTGAGAGAGCTGCTATGCAAAAGTTGGTCAGCCATTGTTGCAGGCCGAAAATAGAGAGGCTGTCTGATTGCAGATATAAAATTCTATAACTGCGAGATAGCAAAAATACTATACCAGAGCTGAACTTTGATGCAGTTAAAGACCCAGTATTTGTCAGAGAATGAATGTCTGGGTAGAGATGGATGATGATAACTGTTGAGACCAGGAGCAACAGAATTAAGCAGCCATCTTCAGCTCAGCCAAGCCACACCCCCTGAAGCATGGTTATGTAATGTCGCATTTTTGAGCTCTGTACATATTAGGATACAAGATCCCTTTTACTTGGAACTTCATGACAAGTTTAATTCCTTTGGGTAACAACTGGACTGATGATGAATGATGGTGCATTTTTAGGATATATGTATGTGTGTATGTGTGTGTGTATGCGTGCGTGTGTGCGTGTATGTATATGTATATGTACTGTATATATCTCCTTAAAACTAGTTATCTTCTCGGGGGTGGGGAGAATTTAATTCCTACGATTTTTTATTCAGATCTCTTAGACATTTTCAGCACATCAAGTTGTTATATTATACACTGAGAATTTATTGAAATCTGTACATATCAGGCTATCTTAATTTCTTGGTGGTCCTTGACAAGCAGTTTTTTGTTTGGCACTTACACTGCCAATTTGTATTATCATTTATAAACTCCTGTTACTACACTATAGGCCTTAATGTTTATGGAGCATAATAGCTAGTTTGAGAGTATAGCTGGTTAATGGTTCCAGCCAAGTTTTACTTTCCATATAGTGTGTAACTATTGCTCACTTTAGGTAAACTTTACTGTTTGCTCTATGTATGCTATATATAGACACTTTCTGTAGTTTTATTTTGTGGGGCTTAATTTTTACTTACAACTTTAGTATGTCTTTAATCCAGGTGGATTTTGCTTTTCATTTAATGCATTCTTATACACTCTGTGACACTCATAATTGGGTTTTGGAGCTCTCTGCTTGAGTAGTTGTTATCTTATTCTGAAAGTATCTCTAGTCATTTTAATTTATGTGCAGTGTACTCCTTACATGTTATGCCCTAAGCACATCTGACCCTGAGGCCCTTTCAGCTGAAGGTGAACTGGTACTATTCAAGTTCTCTGACATTTTCTTCTGTATTTTTTAGATGGGTATTTTGAACCAATTGGAATGTTTTATGTTTTTTTTCTGCATGATCTGGGTGTTAAAAGTATGGGATTTTCTACATAACTGCCATTAAGCTTCTGAAGAAGGACTTGTTGGTCTGAAACTAAAGCACTTTGTTCTTTTTGTTATATACGAACATACAAAATTTGCCAGCAGATAAAGGCCTAGAGGTCTATCAAGTCTGCTCGAATTTGCAGCTTGCACCGCTTATTCTGCAGCTGCCCCTCCCTTCCACCCTTCTCCTTCATTGACCCTCCCCCTTGTCCTGTCCCATCCCCTTTTGAAGCAGTCCACTGTTCTACTGGATACCACTTCTGCAGGTAACGCATTCCACCCAGCCACCACCCTCTCTGTAAAAAAGTGTCTCCTTATCTCCCTCCTGAATCCTTCCTCTCTCCAGTCTCATATCATGGCCCCTGGTGTCCCTCCCTTCCCTTACTTTGAACAGACCTTCTGTACCTGTCTTGTTTATTCCTTTCATGTACTTAAAGGTTTCAACCATGTCCCCCCATCCCTCCCCTTCTCCTGCGAGTACATGTTCAACTCCCTCAGCCTCCTCTCATATGATAAGTCCCCCAGCCCCTTAATTATCTTTGTCACCCTGCACTGCACCCCCTCCACTAACTTAAAGTCCCTCTTCAGATACGGGTGCCAGTACTGCATGCAATACTTAGGTGTGGTCTAACTAATGACCTATACAGTGGCAGAATCACCTCCTCCCTTCTCGAGCATATACCCCTTGCAATACAACCCAGCATTTTGTTGGCCTTTGCAGCTGCATTCCTACATTGTGCTGAGTTGTTCATTGACGCTGTAATGAGCACCCCAGATCCTTCTCCTCCTCTGTCTGGGCTAGCTGCACTTCCCCCAGCTGGTAACTCCTCCTTGGGTTCTTCATCCCAAAATGTAGCACCTTGCACTTTTTGGCATTAAACTCCAGTTGCCAGGTGTCTGACCAGGTTTCAAGCTTTGCCAGATCATTCTGCAACCCCTGCCACCCCCCTAGGTTATCCACCACTGCTCCTACTTTGGTATCATCAGCAAACAGACTGATCTTGTCTTGCTCTTGATGTCCAATGATATGTCTGCAATGAATATCCCAAACAACACTGGTCCCAACACTGAGCCCTGTGGAACACCGCTCGTCACTACCCTTGGGTGTGAGAGCTCCTCACCCACCACCACCCTTTGTTGCCTTCCCTGAAGCCAGTTCACTACCCATCTCACCAGCTTTGCAATCGCCCCTCTGCCTTCTAGGTTACTTCCCAGCCTTCCATGCGGCACCGAGTCAAATGCCTTACTGAAAGCCAGATACAGGACATCAACTGCATGGCCCCTGTCCAGTTGCCTAGTTACCCAGTCATAGAACTCCACTAGGTTGGTTTGGCAGGATCTGCCATGTATGAAGCCATGCTGTCTGCTGTCCTGTAGTCCTTTGGCATCTAGGAGGGCCACCAGCCTCTCCCTAAGGTTAGTCTCCATTAGCTTACCCACGATGGATGTGAGGCTCACTGGTCTGTAGTTTCCCAGTTCATCCTTGGAGCCACTCTTGTGGAGGTGCACCACATGAACCATCCTCCAGTCCTGAGGTACACATCCCGAATGTAGTGAGGCATTAGATAAGTTTGCCAAAGGTCCTGCAAGAACCTTGGCCAGCTCCTTCAGTACCCTGGGGTGGATGCCATCTGGGCCTGATGCCTTGTCCACCCTCGGTGCCTTCAAACCCTCCAGAACTCTGCCCTCCATGATTTCCCCATCTGTCACCCCTTCCCCCTGTTTCTGCCATTCCTCCCCCCTTGGGTGTCACCCCCTCTTCTCCTTAGTAAATATCGAGTAGAAGTAATCATTTAGTGCTTCTGCCTTATCGCACCCTGCTTCCACCCAACCCCCCTCTTTCCTAATCCTTACTATGTGGTCCTTACAGTTCCTTTTCTCCCTGATGTACCTAAAGAAGTCCTTCTCCCCCTACTTAAAGCCTTGTGCCAGCCTGAGTTCTGTAGATGCCTTGGCTCCCCTTACTGCTCTTGTCACCTCCTTCGATTCCGTCAAGTACTCCTCCCTGTCCTCCCCGTCCTCCCCTTTCCCTGTTTTCTTGTACCTCCTAAAGGCAGCTCTTTTCTTCCTTACCTTTTCCATGACCTCCTTGCTCAACCAGCTCAGTTTCCTGGCCCTAGTCTTCTTGCTCTGGGCCTTGCAGCAGGGTTTGGTTGCCTCAACTATCCCCAGCTTTATGAGCTCCCACCTCTGGTTAGTGTCCATACTAGATTGAATTCTAGCCAGGTACCCTTTTACCACTTCCCCCATCCTCCCAAAGTTGGCCGTCCTGAAGTCCAGCACTCTTGTGCCAGATTCCACTCCTTCCTTGCCCATATCCAATGTGAGCCATACTGAGTGGTGGTCACTCCCTGACAGTGGTTCCTCCACTGTAAGTTCTGACACAAAGTCCCCATTTGCCAGCACAAGGTCAAAGGTATTCCCTAACCTGGTTGGCTCACTGACCATTTGCAGCAGGAAGCTGTCCTGGAAGACATCCAGCACTACCTGTTCCCTTCTGTTCCTGGTTGTTGGGGTACTCCAGTCCACTCCTGGCATGTTGAAGTCCCCCACAATCACCACACTACTCTTTTTGCAGGTCCTCCTGATCTGTATCATTAGTTCCCTGTCTAACTCCTCCGTCTGAGATGGTGGCCTGTACACCACTCCTATTCTGAGAATCCTATTCTTGGAATCCTGAATTTGCATCCAAAGTGACTCCGTACTACCCTCCTCCCCTTTCTCCCTTACACACTTCAGTCCTTCCTTCACATATAGTGCCACACCCCCTCCTTTCCCAATTACCCTGTCCCTACAAAATAACCTGTACCCTGGTACAGACAGGTCCCGGTCATTGTATTGGGTGGCCCATGTTTCTGTGATGGCTGCAATGTCCACCTCTCCTTCTGCCATGAGCACCTGTAACTCTGCAGTTTTCCTTCCAAGGCTCCTAGCAACTATGTTGATCCCATAAAAGGTATCAAATCATTTGTTTCTGGATCTTTTCATAAAAAGGGAATTCTTGTGCTCTTGTTTTTAAGATCTTGAAAAGCAGCAGAGCCTAATTAAAACCATGCTAGCTTTCTGTTCTCATTTTAAAGCATAGCAGTGACTTTTCTCAGCTACAAGTCCACAGTTAGGGATACTGTCACTAGATCAGTGACGGGAAGAGTTCACACATTTGCTTTATAGCTTACAGCTCTACCTCCAACTAGGTACTCACACTGAAAGCCCTGGACAAGAACAAAGAGCTCTGACCAGGACTGGGAAACATTAATTGACTAGTAGTGTAGTTCAGATGCAAAATGCAATTTAAACTGGGCAGATCAGCTCACCCCTTTTAATAACAAAAGGGTATCATTAACGTGATGAGCCTGACCATCCCAAGCTCAGCCAATGGTCTACTCCCTCCACCAGGTGGAACTTTATAGATAATTGTTTAAGTTGAGGGTTTAGAGCCTCTTCATATGGACTGTTGTCCACTTCTCTATGGTGGGACCCCTTTTTATGCTTGCCATCAGGCAAAGCCTTTTGGTATGGTACAGGGCTTTGAGAGGTGTGTCTCAATGATCCAATGCAGGAGACTCTACAAGGGGCAGACCAATAATCAGCAAGCCTGTTTATGACACTCTCAGGCATGAAGTGCGTGGACTTCAAAACATTGTGCCAAAAGACACATTCATAAATCAGCTCTTTCAGCAAGCACAGCTGATCTCATCGTGTGCCCTTGTTCTCTCTGTGTCAGAGCAGGGAAAGGTTAATGTCTGTGTCTGAAGCATGCTATTTGGAATGTACTAAGTATGTTGTAATGTGGGTTGTACATGGGAAATGCTATAAATCTGTTTGGGGAGACTTATACCAGATTAAATATTGAAGCAGTTCAGTGGGACAGTTGATGTAACCCTGCCACTCCCAATACAGAACCAGCCACCTCCCACAGTCTAGGGCTTCACTCCATACATTTCTATCACCAAAATACATTGTAAGTGCAGCATATCCCTAATTAAACAAACAACAAAGGCTTATCTTTTACCATGCACATTCTTTTCATTAAGTTCCAGCTTTCTTCCAGCTAGGCTGTTTCTGTCCTGAATTCAAGCACCGCAGGCTTTTAAGAATCAGGATTTTAAATAACATACAGTCAATTTCAGATGTATGCACACATTTGGGGAATGCTATTCATGTGCATACAACTGAAAATGCATACATCCAAAATTGCATTTTTCAGACTGATCATGGCAGCTCAGTAGCGAAGCGCGATCCCCTGGCAACCTGAAAATAATAATTACAGGATTTAAAATCATGTGCTGTCTAAAAAAACCAAACCCAGAATAATTGAATATAAATTTATTAAAGTATTGCACAATAATTAAATCTTTAAAATAAGTACGTAAAGTATGAAGTGTAAAAAGCTGTAACACTTAAGTCATTCCTTTTTAAGAAAAGCCGTAATTACTGTTTGACGTGTATGCACAGCTGCTAGAGATTCCAAGTTACGCTCAAAGCTATAAAATCAATTGAAGTCTCTGGTTTCTTTACTTTCCACAAAATGTCAAATTTTTTTAACACAAGCCCACAGCTCACCAGTGCAAGGGGAGCTCTTCTTCATCATCCTCGTCTTCATTGTTGGCATTATCTGTTACTCCCAAAATGCTGTTACATATCTCCTGGTCAGTAAGCTCACCAGAGGAGGGTTCCCCCTGATCAATGGCAAGATAGGCAGCAAAATCTGATGCCAGCATACCGGGAGGTGGGGTGATATGAGCTGTGTCCTCTTCTATAGGTTCAGAATCGTGCAGCTGTGAAATGACGGCTTTTCTGAAACAGTTTTTGATGGTGTCCACACTAACATCCTGCCATGACTTTGCAATTAGGTGAATAGCCTCAAGCAGTGTGATGGACTTAGCTTTTGAATTGAAATGTCCTGTTTCTGCATCAATGTCTCTTAAAATCTTGGTTACAATGCGGTGACGGTAGTGCTGCTTCAGGCAATTAACTACCCTCTGATTCATTGGCTGAATTAACAATGTATAGTTCAGAGTTAGGAAGAACAGTTTTTTTTTTATAAGACCTTCTTTATCAATTTTCAGATTTTCAGACAAACATACACACATTAATCCCGGGCAAGCCCAAGATCCACAATCCCAAAACTGGTTGTTTAACCTATGTACAAAGATAGCTATGTAAACACACAGCAAATGGGGTTGACCATCCATTGCACATAACAAGGTCTAACCAACTCTTTGTCTCGGGAAATCAGTTCCATAATAAAACCGTGTACCCAAAAGTGAGGTCTCTAAACTTGAAGGCCTCACTACCCGATACGTATAATACCACGAAGCTAGTTACTTAGTAGGATTATTCCCTGGAGGGAATGCCCCGCTGTGTCCCCTGGAAAGAGAGAGAGCCCCACCCATTTTTACACCCCAGCAGAGCAAGGCCCTAAGCCTACTATCAGTTCCTTAAAACTACATGAGCCAGACACGATCATATACATTGTTGCCACTTGGCACTATAAAGAGATCATGTAAACCATCTAAGTCCACTAAACAGTAATCTTGTTGCTAATCACAACCTGACAGACAGAACTATGTTTGAGCATTGTCTACCTGTAATAAGTAGATAGTCTCTGGAGTCGATCATCTTTTGTCATACAAGCGCTCTTTACCCTCTAAGTACATAAATCTCCTTATTCTACCCAAGGCCCATATAAGATCCCTCACCCAATGTTTATAAGCATAGCTATGATCATCTTTCCAATGTTCCAAAATAAAAAATTTGACTATTGCTGTCATCAATGATAGGTGATATTTGGGTTGGACCCTGATATTTGCGACATATCACCTAACATGCAGACCTCAGGCAGTATGAGCTCAGAATAATCTAGCATAGGATCCATTCATCATTTAATTTCTACCCAGAGTGACCGTATTTTACTACAGTCCCACATGACATGTAGGATGTCGCCTGGCTCGACTCCACATCTGAAGCATAGGTCTGTCTGTCTCAGCTGTCTATCACATAATTTCTCAGGGGTAAAATACATATTAGAGGCAATAAAAAAACTGCATAATTCTGTACTTAGGTATAGGTATGTATTTGATACCTCTCCAGATAACATCCCAAGCCAGCTGCTGAGGGGCCACTGCACCATCCCAACATAGTACTCGTGTCAGGAACTTTGGGCTGAGATAGTCCAATAGCACCTTATGCACTTTTGACAAAGAGTTAGATGAGAGATCTAACGCAGAGAAATTTTCCCAAGTGAATGGATGGTGGACCCCCTAGGTCCTTTCCTACCCTCTCCAACATTTTAACAAGCTGTATTCTTCTGAAGAAGTGCATAGACTCACACCTCACCGGAAGGACCACCCAATTATCTTTTATAACCTCCTTTAATGTGAGGCCTACTAACTGGTCTGCCCAACATTTAGTGATGATTTTACCCCCAATCAGTAGGTTGGGATTTTCCAACACAGGCTGAGCTCCAGTTCTCATCTGCTCCCTTCTCTGAGAAGGGGTGAGAAACATCCACCAGGCCATTACTGTTTTATCAATTGGGGTCCCAGATGCTTTTTTGAAGCATCTTCCTGGATTAGCAAAGAGCAGCGCATCCGGTGATATGCCCAAATCTTTTAATAACTGCTTCTCTATCTGGAGCCATATGGGAGTGTATGTCTCCCCCTCAATGCTTATACTCCAATGACTCATGATACCCAGTTGACCCACCACATAGTATAAGTGGAGATCGGGCAGTTTAATTCCCCCATTTTATGCGGTAAACACAGCACCTTGTATTTTTCCTGGGGGGCTTGAAATTCCACAGAAATTCAGAAAGTAGTTTTCTAAATTTGATTAGCCATATCTTGGGGCTGTTACAGTAATTGTCAGTGTCAGTGGCTCAGTAGGTAGCACACTCGCCTCCGAGACCAGGAGATCAGAGGGCTGTGGGTTCAGTTCCCACATCTGCCACTTGGGTTAATATCCCAGTACTGACACTGTAGTGCAGCATGAGAGGGGTGCTGCACTTCTGAGGTGCCGTCTTTCGGATGAGACGTTAAACCGAGGTCCCATCTGCCTGGATTGTGGTAGTTCAGGTGGATGTTAAAGATCCCATGGCACTTATCGAAAAGAGTAGGGGAATTTCCCCGGTGTCTTGGCCAAATTTCCCTCATTCACTAAAAAAAATACCACAAACAGCTTAATCTGGTTCAAAGTCAGTTGGCATTCATCTGTATCCCCCTTCCCCCGGGTTGTGTCTGAAAATAGGCAGGAATTGTCTAGTGCACTTACCTGGTCAACAAAAACTAAATAAATAAAAATATGGGGCTAAGTGGACCAGATATAATAATCTCAGCAACAGATTCATTTTAACTAAGCCCAGTCTTGCCGCAAAATTTAAAAGGAGTTTGTTCCATCTAAGCATGTCCCATTTGATTGCTGCCAACGCCTTACCCATATTTGTCGCTGCACCAACCTCTACACATGCAGTAATCCATATACCCAAATATTTGATCATATCCAACACCCAGTTTATTTGCATTGGTGCAAATTCTGATCTACACACATGTAGAGTCAGAGGGAGAATCTGTGTTTTGGTCAGGTTTAGTTTATAGTTTGAAACTTTGGAAAATTGGCCTATGAGTTCAACTCTTCTCCAGAAACTTTCTGCTGGGTTTGTGAAGTGCAGGAGTATATCATCTGCATAGTCTGTAAATTTTAACTCCTTCCCCACAATCGAGATCCCCTTAATACTAGTATCTTTATTAATAGCAATTAATAAGGGTTCCAAGTATATATTGAACAGTATTGGCAAAAGAGGACATCCCTGTCTGGTCCCATTTTCTAGCTGTATCTCTTGTGAGATATACCCATTACACAATACCCTGGCCAAAGGAGCTGTGTATAAATTTCTGATGCCACTGAGAAAGCCCCTCCAGAAGCCCATCCTCTCCATTGTGGCAAACAGAAGTTGAAGGGAGACCCTGTCAAATGCCTTCTCGGCGTCAAGAAATATCAAGGCTAAAGGTAGTTGTGAGTCCAGCGCATAGTTAAGTATATAGTGACATTTTCTAACAGCATCCTGTGTCCCTCTCCTTGGCATAAATCTGACCTGTTCAGGGCTAATTAAGTTTGGTGCAATGTTCAGGATTTGATCAGCAATAATTCTCGTTAGAATCTTAATATCCTGATTCATCAAAGTAATTGGTCTGTAGCTACCAGGTAGTTCCTTAGGTTTGTCTGGTTTTGGAACCAACGTGATATAAGCCTGATATAATGGAGGGTGGAACATGCCTTCCTGCATTATACTACTAAATAGATCCTTAACCAAGGGAAGTATAGTGCAGAGATGTACCCGGTAGAATTTAGCTGTGAGGCCATCTGGCTCTGGAGCTTTACCAGAGGGTAGAGCATGAATCGCTGCTATTATCTCCTCATCTCTTATTGGAGCTGCTAGCTCTTTAGCCTGTTCAGAGTCCAGAACTGGTAGAGAAATACCATCTAGGAATGCCCTGATTTCCTTCTCCCCACCCACTTGCTTCAGTTAGTAAACTTCTTTATAATAGGATGCGAATGCATCCGCCACTTTTTGGGGATCTGTAACGACTGTCCCTTCATACTTTATAGCCAGGATTGTTCCCACTCCTTAACTTTAGCTACTAGCAGACGTCCAGGGACATCTCCTTGCAGTAAGTATTTGGCCTGAATCTTCTCAAGCCAAAATTCCACTTTACTGTAATTGATGTTTGCCATCGCCTGTCGTAAACTTTGGAGTTCAGAGTCTATCTCCCCGGAGGTCCCCTCCAGAGGCACCAAGGATTCAATAGCCCCCATTATGAGTTCCTCCTTGGCTGTTCTCATTTTATTTCTCCTTACAGCATAGCCCTGTGATACCCCTGCATATAAAACCTTACATGTTGGGCAAACTAAGGATTTGTTTTGTAGCGACGGCAGTTGGTTCAGTATAATGTCCAGTAAGGTATTTTCTAATTTACTCTGCATTGTAGTGTCCATCAAAAGGGAGTCATTTAACCGCCACCTATAGGGTTGGAGAGGAAAATTGTCTGGTTTCCAGGTCAGTTGGATTGGGGAATGGTCTGACAGAGTCTGGCATTTGGTGGACATTTCCTTACCTTGCTGAATTGCCTCCCTATTAACCAGAAAAAAATTTATTCTGGATTGGCTCTTATGGGCTGCTGAATTAAATGTGATATTATTACCTCTTGCCGAATGAGTCTGGAGAGGGTCTATCAATGCTGTGACCTCCAATAATCTGGTCATGGCCTCTTGAGCCCCAGACAGAGGCCCTCTGGATGGTGGTATTCTATCCTCCCAATTATTTAGACAAAAATTACAGTCCTTTACCAAAATAAGAGGGTGTGAGGAGAACATGGCAATATCTGTCTCGAGTGAGACCAGAAACTTAGGGTTAGGAGGAGTTGGACCATAGATAGAAGCAATTGAAAGATCCTTACCTTGAATGGTACCAGAAAGGTATATCCCTCTACAGTCCTCCCTGGTTTACACTTGTGCGATAGTATATGGGCAATTTTTCCCAATTAAAACTGCTACCCCACCTGAGGCATTTTCTTTACCTGCCCTATAGACCTGACTCACCCACATCCGTTTGAGGAGAGCCAATTCCTCTGTCAACAAGTAAGTCTCTTGTAGTGCTACTATATGACCCCTCATTTGTTCAAAGTACCTCAATATTGTAATTCTTTTGCGTCTACCCCGAAGACCCTTTACATTCCATGATATGATTTTAATACAAGACATTTTACAATATTGTAAAAGATTCCCTGCCCAGCTCTTGTAACCCTCATTGGGTCAGTGTTTCTCTCTTGCACTATATTACTCTCTCTCCTTCCAGGTTCCCCTAACCCCCATCCTTCCCAGCCCCCGATCCCAAGATCGCCCTCCTATACAGTCACGATTCATGGATGAGCCATTTACAATGTGCTCCCCAGCCCATCAGACCACCTAAGCAGCTCATAGGACTCTGCCCATCATTTGGGACCTTCAGTAACTTCCTGCCCCAGCTACCCTATACCCCCATCCATGAAGTTCACCACAGACACTCACTTCCCCTAGATAACACCCCATTTAAGTTATTTCCCCATTCATGCTAGCTTATTACATTGCCTATGAAATTCTCCCAACCATTAGCTTGCACAGGGTGATCGGAGGTTAGCTGACCAGAGTGGCACCCAGCCCCTTATCCCTGCCCAATAAAGAAGCCAAGCTAACCAGGTGGGGAACATGACCCAAGTTGCACCCGCTACCCACCTTATTCATTTGTGCCATTATCCAACCCTCTTATCAGTCTCCTTGGGGTGCCCTTCAGTTTTATAGAGTACCCGTTTTCCTTTTTTCTTCCCTTTAAAAAAAAAACAGGAAAAAGGACCCTCAGAAAGCACACTAATCCCAACTCAAATTGTCTATCAGATGGCGGCAGGGAAGCCATCATCATCAAATGGTGATTCGTTAATCCCACTTCTTTGCAAACCATCAGGGGAGAGGTTAGGAATTAGCTGTCCCCGTCATTATCAGAAAATGTATATCCTTCCTCTCCGAGCCTCCCTGTATCCCGATCAAATTCAATCTCACATGGAGGGGCCCCTCTCCTAAATTGCACCATTCCCATAGCTACTATCATGCAATTTGCACCTTGTGACCCTCCACTGTTCTCAAACCGAGCACATTCCCCGATATGGTGGCAATAAGTAGTGCTATGAGAAGCCCCCCAGGATAATACAACGATAACGGTCGCATTAGAAGCCCAGACCTTCCCACCATCACTCGATTACTGAGCTTCTGTGGGTAGCAGCCCACATTATCTTTGTCACCCTGCACTGCACCCCCTCCACTAACTTAAAGTCCCTCTTCAGATACGGGTGCCAGTACTGCATGCAATACTTAGGTGTGGTCTAACTAATGACCTATACAGTGGCAGAATCACCTCCTCCCTTCTCGAGCATATACCCCTTGCAATCCAACCCAGCAATGCAATCCCTCTGCAATGTAGCAACTGTGGCCAAAACATCTTAATCAAGTAATAAAAGTCAAATTTGAGAAAACAACTTGCATAGAAAGAAAGAAAAAATAATCCCCTGCTCCGCAATCTTTTATCTCAAGTCCCCATTTTTAAGAATCAAGCCAATCCACTTTTTACTTCATCTTGCAGGGACTCAGGTTGTAGACTGAAATAAAGCTGGCAGCTCAAACTGCAGGCCCTCCAGGGCATCACACGCTGTCAGATATCTTTTTTCCCCGGACTGAAGTCATACAGACAGAGTCGCAGGTTATTGCATCCGGAATTTAATGCCAGCAAGGTATAGATTTTTCTTTATATCCAAATACTCCTTTTGCTTCTCTCTCACCGAAGGTCTGATCTTGGAATAATCAGATGGAAGTGCCATTCCACTGTAATGCTTTTTCTGTCTAGCACAAGCAAGCACATGGGATTTCTCCTTGTAATTCAGGAACCTCATGATTAATACGCTGGGTCTCACTCCCGGTGGGGGCATCTCTCTTAATGCCCTATGCACTCTCTCCAGATTATAAGCATCTCCAAATGGCATGGGGCCCAGTAGTTTGAGGAGAAGCCCTTGCACAAAAGAAACACAGTCTGAACCTTTGGCCTTCTCTGGTAACCCTGCAAGAATAAGATTATTCCTCCTGCTTCTGGATTCCTGGTCCTCCATCCGATCCTTGAGTTTCTTAATTTGCTTATGAGCTGTAATCATCTCCTGGTCTAAGGTAGAGACCTTCCATTCCTGGGAAGAGACTCTTGCTTCCACATCCTCCATCCTTTGCGCCAGGGATTGTATCGCTGGTTTAACAGAGGAGAAGTCAGCCACTAGACCTTGCAGCAACTGTTTTATTTCTAGTCAGTCATCTGCACTCTTAGTGTCTCCCCCTTCTCAGTCTATTTGACCATCTTGCTCACTTGGCTCAGGTGATTGAGATTTCGCCATTTAACTGTTAAGGATCTCACAAGTAGGGGTTCATGTAGCATCACCTCCTCTGGTGCTTTTTGGTCGTAGCACTGGCGCTGGAGTCACTGGTTAACAGAGAGAAATTTGTTTATAATCACCAAGATCTGCAGTGTTTTTAATGCAAAAGCCACTCAGGAGCACTTCTCCAGTTAAGGTAACATAGGCAAGCTGATGTAGCAGTCCTAATGAGGTTTTTAGAAGCTTAATATATTTGTCAGGGCCTAGGAGCAGCACTGCAGACGTCCTCTCACACTAGGCTCATCACGTGATGCTAGGAAGAACAGTTTAACATTTCTAAGCTCAATTGTTTTATGAACAGGGCAATTGTCAACCATCTTTACCATTGCATTTACGTTTTCTGTTTTTAGGACTGCCAGTCCCCCAGTCATTTAGAATGGTCTCTCGCTGTCTAATTATCCTGCCAATACAGGAGACATCAACTCCAAACTGTGCTGACAGTTCTTTGGGAGATGAAAAGGCTGATTTTTCTATCACCAGGACTTTCTGATCCAGTGACAACACCATTCGCTTTGTCTTGTCCATGGCAGGATGTGAATTTACTTGGCTGCTATTCATTGTTTAAATAGCCCACTAATGAGCACCAGCTGAAGATAATCAAGGTTAATTAAAACCTATCTTGTGCTGAATGAGCTAGCGAGGACTTGTTTAACAACAGATTAGCACGATGATTAACACTCAGAAAAACACAGAAGCTGTCTGAGCAGCAAAAAGAAAAAAAGGCATACAACTGAAATAACATGGGCATATAAACGAAAACGTTATTATTGGGGAGATAGGAAATTAATCGGGACCAGACACTGTTGTGCATACAAATGGAATGTGTATACAACCGAAAGGCATACAAGTGGAATGGACTGTATAAAATCTTTACAAAGTACCCTCTGCACTTTATTTATATCAACAGTCAGCAAACATGCTTGGCACTTTATGATTGCTAAAGCACTATAAGCACTGTCTTAAGTAGTTTTTCTTATTGATATGCATATCAATCATTTTATTCAGTATGGCAAGCACTTTAGCACCACATATGGACAGAAAAGAAAAAAATGTAAGAGAAAGAATAGTGAGAAGGGAGACTACCTACAGTAAGTAGGTGGCCAATCTACTGAGGCATAAAATTGGAAATAAATAGGATTGGAAAATGGCACTGCTGCAGCAGACTACTGAAACAGAAAAGGGGAGTGGTTAGAAAAATGTGTCCCTGGGTGCTCCAATTATTCTTAACGTAGAGCACAGCTCTACCACAACCTGCAGTTCAGTTTTATGATATTCTCACACCAGACTGGTGGGAATAAAAGCCACATTCCTTTCTGAAGTCACCTAAGTACACCAAACTACAGCAGCACTGCTGCAGAGGAACCTCTACAATGACAGTCCTGCCCCCACTCCAAGCAGAGAATGGTGAAAACTGTATTTTTTATTCTTTTAAATTCCCTTCAGTTTGTCAGCTGTTGCCCCACCATAACTACCCCCCCAAGTCCAACCCTTAGTCTTCTGGCATGGCCCAGGATCTGCACCTTGACCAGGTACACCATTAAGACCAGCAGCAAGCATCCGGCATTGACTAATGTTTGCTAAATTTCAGACAGAATATATGCACTGAGAAGTAAACAAAGCTACAGAATCTGCTTTCTGGTTGCAAACATATTCACATTTAATTGGAGAATGGTTTAATTTAATTAACTTTATTTATTGACTAAATAAATGGTTTAGCTGGAGGCTGGGGAGTACATTGTTTTTACAGGCAGCACTCGACTGCAGTAGCAGAGACCCAAGCTGGGGAACTCTCACAAAAGTACAAAGGGTGGTTTTGAGTTGAGAATGTCAGGGGCCTATGCAGGGTATAAAACCAAGAGTTTTTGTTTGGTTCAGAGCTGGCTTCAGAGGTATCCCACAGTGGCTTAGTGGATAAAACCCTTTCCTTGTTAACCAGAAATTGTGGTATCAAATCCTATCTGGGGTGAAAGAACTGGGTGCTTACATACATCAAAGAGGTGTTTCAGATCCTGTAAGAAGGTCCATGCCAAGCTTATGAGGCAGACAACTTGAAGTCAGGGAGCAACGGGAGGTCATGCGGTCCAAACTAACAAAAGAAATTGCAGCAGGCCCTTCACATCATCACCGTGTCCCTGGCTTCAGGTTTCCCCCACTAGGTTAGTACCTAAGAAAGGGCCTGGGGAATTCCAGATAATAAATCATTTGTCATACCCACAGGGGTGGATTTGGTCAACCACCATATTGACCTGGTGCATGCAGCCATGTTGTAGCCATTGTTTGACAGTGCAACAGAGGTGGTTCAACAGTTGGTGCATTTGAATTTTGGCTGCAAGGTCATGCCCATGGACAGGATGTTCATGCCGCATATGGGCAGGATGTTCATGCCGCATATGGCCAGGGTAGGATCAGGTTGTTCCAAACCATGTCACAGAATACAGGTGACAGAAGCCAAGAAGGATGATCTGGGTGTATGTCAGGCATTCCTGCAGTATTTCAGTGGGGTGGCCCCTTGGTTGGCTCTGGTGACCAGTCAAGAGTTGGAACTCTTTACGGACACATCAGGAGGTTTGGGTTTTGCCGCATATTTTAAAGGAAAATGGTGCATTGGCCAGTGGTTAACCTCCTGGAAATCAATAGACTTGCTGAAGCAGATCACCTTATTGGAATTTTTTCCAATTGTAGTGGCCCTGGTGGTGGGGGATGAACACCTAAGGGACAGGGCTATCACATTCAGGATGGCTAACATGGGAGTAGTTTATGCCATAAATGGTCAGCTAGGGTAAGGACCCCATTGAAAACCTCATGAGGGTCTTTGTGTTAAAATATCTGTTGTTTAACATCCACTTCAGAGCTGTGCATGTCCCATGATAACGGTATTGCTGATACTCTTTCTCATTCACAGAGGTGGAGATTTTGAGTGCTGACTCCAGGAGTAGATAGGCATCTCACAGAAGTCCCAGCTTACCTCAGAGTTGGTAACACAGAAGCCTGTGACTCGCTCAGTAATTTGCTAGTGCCCAACATGCAGGTATTATACAAGAGGGGATAGACAGCTTCCTGGGGGTGTGGCAGGCATGGGGGTGGGGAAAGTATTGCCCATTCCAGTAGACCAACTCCATTCATATGTTCTCCACAGGAAACAAGAGGGGGCCATGCTAGTGATGGCAGGGCAACATCTGGCAGGCAAAGCATGGTTTGAGAAGGCCATGGGACACATGGATACAACTAGGTCTTTCCCCTTGGCAAGATGTTGCATGGGTGGTCACAGTCAGTGCCCAAGAGACCAGATGGCCAGCATTCCATCAGCCCAGTCCTACTCAAACAGGTATGTGATCAGCTCCCAAGGGTATGCCTGTCACCATCAGAGACCACTTGTAAAGAGCAGCCTACAGTATTTGGTGACTTTCTGTGGGGCATTTCAGGTATCAGAGTTAGTGCAGCCATGCAAGGCAGTGGGCTTGCCAGTGGCACTGAGGGACAATGACATGGTATTAATGATGGTGGGCATGTTTGTCTGACTGCATAGGAGCAAGAACAGTAGAGCTCAGGGTTGTTGGTGCACCATGAGATCCCCCAGGTGTGTAATGGGATATCCATGCATGGTTCCAGGATTATGTGACCAGGTGTACTGGAGGAGTTGAAGCATTTTTTAGACATGATGATGGGGCACCGGTAATGGTGTACCAGTTCAGGCATGTCTTACAAAAGACTTTGCAAAGGTTGGGTATGGTGCACAGGAGTTTAACACCCACTTCTTTAGGACTGGGGCCACATCACACACCAGTGCTGAAGGGTTAACAGATGGTCAGGTTCAGGCCCTAGGCCAGTGGAGGTCACAAGCATTTGAAAATTATATCAGATCGCATATACAGTAACTTTTTGTTTTTGTCTTGGCAGATGCCAGTTCCTGGGGGTGCAGATCTGGGTATGCAGCCACTCCTTCATCCACTAGGCCACTGTCTGGGTGAGGCAGTACCATGGTGGCAAGAACCTATTTCTGGATAATCAGCAGGCAGAGGTGCATTGGATGAGGCACTGGAGGATGAGATGTTGTGAGCCACTACCAAGGCTACAAGCTGAAGCCTGGCAGTGGGACCCTCCCAGGGTACTGGTGACCCACTTGGGGGAAATGCCCTGGGAACCATTAAGTCACTGGACATGATGCACAGTGCAAAGAAGAACACATGGCCACAAGTGCACATTGTTTAATTGGACATTATCCAAGGGTAGCAGTGGCAGAACACCCGAAACCCCAAGGCTATCAAGAACATGTGCAGACTACAGAACACAACCCTGCAGCCATTTACAGACAGTATTGGGGGGTCCATACTAAGGCATGATGGGATATTTATTATGAGACTTCATCTTTATGGTGAGGATACAGTGCATTTATATGAAATAGGGCTAGATATGTTTCTAGAGGATATACAAAGGGCAGTGGAGAAAGTGATAGCATGAGGTGCTTGTGGCGGGGATGAGCATGGCAGCAATGTTCACCCTGTGGTGGCATAGTAGCCTTAGAAAGTCTGTACAGAGGAGATAACAGGGAATCATGAATCACCACAAGTCTTGTGCAGCCAGATCACCCTGAGGCTGACAGGAGTTCTGGGCTGGATGGCTGGAGTTCCCCCTTCAAGAGGGCTGTCAGATGAGCAACTTCTTTTGGCACTTGCCTGCAGCATTGTAGAGAGCTCTGATGGGAAAGAACACTTCCGTTCTCAGTCAAGAGCCATCCCTCATGCCCTGGAGCTGGTTACCTCACAGGGTTTCTGATTGGTTAGGTGGCCCCCATTGGACTGGTGGACAGCTGCCAATAACTCTGAATGAGGCTGAATAGATGAATGACGTTTACCAACCAAGACTACATTGCTGCGCAAGTCATGCTGATTGTCACAAACTCACTCAGCCAGACGGCCCTCTATTCTCAAAGTGCCAACCTCTGAGCGTATGATTTGTGGACAGTGAACAGAACAAGTTAACCCTCTTGTCTGTTTTGTAGGTTCAAGTCACCTTAGTCTGAAGCTCTGGAGGGATTCAAACTGATAACCTCTTGTTAGCGTACCCAATTATAAGACTCAGATAATTCTGTCTTCGGGGGGCCAGATATCTTTGCCAATGGCACCCAACCAAGTTTTTCAAATGAACCCTTAGAACTCTATGCAAGACTTTAGAGAACTCTATCCGTTTCCCAGTTTGGTATATCAATAAGCCCATACACAGTGTAACTGTAACCTTTAAAAGCTCCACTTAAATAAAAAGAAATGTCAAGGTACTCCAGTCAGTTTCCATTGTAAAATATATCTTTACTTTAAAATACCAAAACAGAACAATAAATACAGAACAAATATCCCAAACACATACAATCTTAAAAACAAAACAGGTTTTTAAAGTACAAACTAAGCTCTCTTATCCACATAATACTTATCTACTACAGTGCTGATGTTGTCCTTCTTCTCTCAGTCAGAAATAAAATCAAATGTGTCTCTCTAAGGCTTGCTCAGTTGGATAAAAGCAGTCCTGAGCCATGAGGTCATTAAACTCCACCTTGGAGTATTAAAAGTTATATTTTACAGCACAGGATGTCCCAACAAGATTTAAAAAAAATGATAAGTGACATACTCAATTTCCTCTCCTCAGGTTAACTGGTCAGAACTGGTTTGTGTTCTGCCACACACACACACACACACACACACACAAACAGTTTCTGTGATGTCCTTCCAAAGCATCCTGGGAATGTGTATTGGACCTTCCAAATTCATCTGGATCCTTGTTATCTACACATCAAAGGGTCTTTCTGATATAATTCAAGGGCTCCCTGTGACACCCCTCCCAACACAGGTTCTTCCTAGCAACTATTGCAAGTCAAAGGATCTCCCTGAGGGCATTATAAAGTGGATACTTTGGTTCCTGCCTTCAAAGAAAATTTAACAAAGAAATTGCATTTTAAATAGCTGCAGATTTAGCTGTGTCCTGTTCTTTGAACTTATCCCTGAGGTTCTTGGATGTGTCAGTTCAGCAAGACTGTGGGTCGTCTGACTGACCTTCCCTTACATAAATTATATGTAATAAAAAAAAATTGATACAGCACTCAGATCTGGCTGTCTAAGTCACACTGACTTTGACTGTAACTACTGAATTATGGGAATAAACATATGGCTGTGGCTATTTTTCTCCAAAGCTCGTTGTCGGTCTCTGGCTATCCAGGCGAAACAAAGGGATGTGCCCTATAACACAAAAGGTACTTTAAGTGTTCTTCTTAGGGTCCTGCCCCATCTTTGCCTGAAACTGTTCTGTTTTCTTCGACTCACAGAAAAATAATGTAGCGTGCCAGATTGACGTGCTCTACACTTCACAAGGAAGTCAACAATTGAGCTACTGCAGTTTGTACTGGCTGCAAATGGTTAACTCTGGCCACTTGTGATACTAAGCAAAAAAAAAGCCTGCAGCAGTATTATGTTCAACATGATCATAGAATTATAAACAGTAACCCTTAATTAGAGCCAATACATGTGATGCAAGGGTTGGACTTTCATCAAAATGAACAATACTAATAGATTTAATCCAGTTCTAATACAAGCTTAATCTTATATCAAACAGGTGGCTTGTATTGCTTTAACTCACTGGGAGCCTATAACCAGATATGAAACCCTTATTATGCTTGTACTTAGCAGAACAATAGGTAGAATAAATGGTATAAGAAAATCTATTATTTTCCAATTTGTGCGGCTTTAGAAACATGTACAACCTGAAGCCGTAAACACTGTATGAAGAATAATGAGTATGCAAATCTATGATTGGGTATGCTGAACAGAAAATATCTTAATTGGTACTACATTCAGGTGGCCATGACACTATGAAGACCACGTCACCATGCAGACCACACCACAGCTGGACAACACACACTACAAGGTATCATTATCTTACAAGTCAGAAAGAAAAAGGTCCCCAGCACTCAGTCTATCACCAAGACCTGCCTCTTCTGATATATTAGGCAAAATAGGAAGAAAGGAGGGGGAATTATTAGGCTGAGATGGTTAGGGTGATAGAGGAGGACATGCAAAAGGTTTCTGTCCTTAATGATTACTTTTACTCTGCCTTCACAAGGGAAGACAGTGGGCCCCTGCCAGACAGTGGCATTAAAGCAGCAACAAAGGAGGTTCTGGAGATGAGGCAACCAGTATTTACATGGAAAAGGGTGCAGAAAGGGCTAGTAGCCCTAAAGATAGATAAGGTCCAAGGACTGGATGGGATGCATCCAAGGGTGCTCAGGGAACCGGCAGTAGTAGTACTGGCTGAACCACTGGTAGGACTATAACTTATCACAGAAAGGGGTAGTTCTGAAGGACTGGAGGGTGGTGGACATAGTTCTGCTCTATAAGGTGGGGTGTGGTGGGGTGGGGATAAGGATCAAGTGAGGAACTACAGACCTGTCAGTGTTGCCTCTGTAATAGGCAAACTGATGGAGTTACTAGTCAAAAAGGACCTTGTGGACTACCTGGACAGCAATGGTCTCCAGGATAGCAAACAGCATGGGTTCGTGACAGGGAAAAGTCTTGTCAGACTAACCTGATAGTTTTCTTTAATTGGGTGATGTGGGCATTGGATATTGACCATACTGGGGATTTACTCTACTTTCAACTTCAGCAAGGCTTTTTTTGATGCGGTGCCACACAAATGTCTCCTAAAGCAGTTGAAGGATCTGGGTACGGCTATGGACATATTAAAATGTATAGATAATTGGCTAAAGGGGAGGCAGCAAAGGGTCATAGTTAATGGGGTCAAATTAGAGGAGAGGGAGGTCACAAGGAGAGTACGACAGGGATCTGTCCTGGGCCCATTCTTCTTCAATATGTTTATCAGCAACATTGAGAAAGAATCCTGGGCAGCTTGTGTCTTTTCAAGCTAAGCTCTGTGGGAGGGTGGATAGTGATGAGGGGATCAGAGAAATGCAGAGTGACCTGCAAAGACTAGAGATGTGGTATAAAGTTTGGCTGTTAAGTGCAAGAT
Organism: Neoceratodus forsteri; assembly: GCA_016271365.2. Lineage (NCBI taxonomy): Eukaryota > Metazoa > Chordata > Ceratodontiformes > Ceratodontidae > Neoceratodus > Neoceratodus forsteri. Next base: position 32,686,315 of record CM057453.1, read on the forward strand.
GATGCAACTAGGGAACAAGAACTCCAAAATAGAGTACTGGATGGGTGGGGCAATACTTGATATGGTGACTGAGGAATGGGACATAGGAGTTCTCCTGAGTGACTCCCACAAACAATCAAGCAAAAACAACAAGACTTATAGAAAGTTGAATAGTATGCTAGAATGTATCAGGAGGGGTATTGCTAGCTGAAGAAATGATGTAATACTACCTCTTTGCAGACCTTTGGTGAGGCCACACCTGGAGTACTGTGCCCAGTTCTGGAGCTCTCACCTCAGGAAAGGTAAGAAAAGGCTGGAGACAATACAGTGAATGGTGACAAAGATGATTCAGGGCCGACAGGGCAGCTCTTACAAGGATCACCTGAGGCACTGAACATGCAGTCACTGGAGACCAGATGGGAGATATGATACAGACCATCAAGTTCCTAAAATGAATAAACAAGGTGAACTGTGGGGAATTATCTAGCATGAGTAACAGTTCAAGGTCATGCTGTTAGGAGGGAGGTTCAAGAGGGAGATGAGAAATATTACTTTACAGAAAGGGTGATGGAAATGTGGAACTGTCTACCAGCTGAGGCGGTGGTCACCAAAACCATTAATAGTCTCAAGCATGGCTGGGGCAGAGTGAAGAGTATAGTGGTTACTCAGGGCAACAGTTACAGGGAGGGGAATAGGAGGGTGTATAGGGAGGGCTAGTTCCCTGTATGGACAATAGATCCTGGGGTTAGATAAGGAAACATGGGAAGACTGGATGGACCATCAGTCTTTTTGTGCCATCATTGTTTATGATACCATGTTTCTAACATGGTGCTTCTTTGCAAAAATTATTAAACTATCTCAAATGGTCACTAGCTGCACCATGGTATGCTGAAACAGTAGAGCACACACAAACTGAATAAAAAAAAAGCAGCTCAAAATGAAAAAGTTGGGTCCTACCCTTTTACTTGTAGGTACATCAGTTAATTGTAGCAAATACATTCATTAATTCCACAGAACACCCTTATGCTGCATCATATCTAATCCCTTAGGCTTTTCCTTAGCCTTAACAGATGCAGGGAGCCTCGTGCCTGTTCATTAGAAATCACGGAGCACATCAGTTATGACAGACATAGTGTAATGTGACCAGTGGCTATATTGTTATCCCAGCCTATTTAAAGGAATTTTATACTGCCCACAAGCCTATAAGTGCAATCAGTGCGGATACAGTGAATATAAAGTGACATCACATTTATCATATAAATATATAAATACACAAACACAGACAGCAAACACATATATAAGTAACCACTTATAAAATTACCTCCCACCATAAGCAAACATGTTAAAGTGAAAAAGTGAATAAAACGCACTTATGAAAGGTCAACAACATGGCAGGTCCTCATCAGAGCTGCTATATACTGATATTCCTTCCAAATTCATAACAGACACATATTACAAAAAGCACTTTTTTACAAAGAAGGTGGTAGCTGGGTGGAATGCATTACTGGCAGAAGTGGTAGCCAGTAGAACAGTGGACTGCTTCAAAAGGGGCTGGGACAGGGCAAGGGGGAGGGTCAATGGATGGGAAGGGTAGGAGGGAGTAGCAACTGCAGAATAAGGGGTGCTTGCTGCACATTCAAGCAGACTTTTTTTTATACTTTATTTTTATAATTCCTTAAGAAAAGTTAAAGATAACAATAGAGTTTTCCATCGTAAGAAACCATAAGAAAAAAAATACACCAAAAAAATAGTAATAAAGCATAAAAATGTTTTTTTTTTTACATTTTAGGTGGATAATAAATTGTTTCAAAGCTTTATATATTAAACCTTGAGCTTTACAAAACATTTTTTTAATTAATAATTCCATCTTGTGTCTGCTCCAAGTTTTATCTTTCCACTGAAAAAAAACAACTATAAGTTTAATGCCCAAAAACATTAGAATGACCCCCTACTCTGAATTCATTTCAAAGCTCATCAAACTATGGGAGGAGAGAAAATGTTATACACACAAAAAAAAAAATCATTTCTCTCTTCCCCAAATGAGATATTTAAATATTCACTGGGTGATATTGTGTAAGTTCAGCTCCTTCATCGTCCAGGTCTGAACCTATATCTTCGGGTAGTCTTACATTTGTCTCAAAAAAGGATTTAGCTGAATCAATGTCTTCAAAAAAGTATATTTTCTCTTGAGTCAGTACTCTAAGCCTTGCAGGAGCTAACAGACTAACCACAAGACCAGCCTCCTTAAATTCAGTCATTATCGGAAGAAAACACTTGCTGGGTAAAGACAAAATCTAAGATCATCATAATAACACTTTTTAACTGAGCTTGCCAACTGTAACAGCTTATTATGGTCATTTATGCTGCAGAAAGTTAAAATAATAAATCTTGCCTTCTGTATATCCATATCAGATTCCTTTACCAGGCAACTAGGCGGTCTAGAGATGTTTTCGAGTAGGAGTGGAGGTTCCAAGGCAAATATAGAGTTTAAGGCTCTTTCCACAGTCTGCTATAATTCAGATAATGAAATAGATCCAGGAAAACCTATAAGGCATAAATTCCTCCTCAAAGCGTTATTTTCAAGGTGTTCCAACCTCGATGCTTGAGCCATTTGTTCATGAAGAGAAGCGTTACTTGCACCTTCTAAAGTAAGAGTTCTGGTGTTTAAAGCTTTAATCTCACTATCACTGTTCTTTACAGCCAGTTCCGTAATCTTCAATCTTTTCTCCATTGCCACACAGCATGTAATAATATCTTCCAATGATGATTCAATTCTCAAGGTCGATTGACGAGCTTCTGCTTGAAATTCAGTCAGGAGGGACTGAATTGAAGATAACCTTGGTTTTCCCTGTTTGGGTTTGGTGCCCTGGTATGAAAGAGTCTGTACTATGGGGGGCATTCCAGCTCTGGCCATTGCTCGAGATCTCTCTGTCCCTCGCACTGAAGCTCCTCTTCCGGATATTTTGGGAGAAACAAACTTGCCCATTAGTGCAATTAAACCCACAAATTCCAGTAGCGGTTTTCCAAAAGAATTGATTTAAAACCTAAAGGTTTTAAAAATGTTTCTTTTTTAGCTAGTTTAACAGAGAACCACGGAGCTCCACTGAAACATGACTGTCCTTCTTGACAGCTCAACAGTGCCCCCCTCAATCAAGCAGACTTGATAGACCACTAGGCCTTTATCTGCTGCCAAATTTCATATGTTCATAAGCAATGTAATGGTAAATCATCATTCAGTCTTTTGGTTAATTTAGTGTGTAGGGTGAAAATTCAAAATTCAGTGGAGAGGGGGTCTAAAGAAACTCACCCAGCATATAAGCCCCTGGCAAGGGTGTGCATCAACCACACACTATTAGTACATCAGTGGGTGTCCATCAGACACCTGGGATGTGTGTATTCTGGCCCTATGAACCGCATATCATGCCACGTAGAGCTGGATCACCTCGTGCATAGGGCCCTGAATTTGCACTTTGGGTTTATGACAAGTATGAAGTTCATTTCACTAGCCCAGGATGACAATATAGCCACTGGTCATGTGACACTATGTCTGTCATAAAAAGAAGGGGGACTGGAATATCAGTCAGTTCTGATGAAGGCTTACACCAAAACTTTGGTGACATGCTGCGTGATCATGATGAAGGGGTACACAGCTCCCCACATCTGTTATGGCTAAGAAAAAAAAAACTAAAAAATTATTATGATGCCACATAAGGATTTCTGAATGTATTTGCTATGATGGACTGATACACATACAAGCAAAAAGGTAGGACCCAACTTTTTTGTTTCCAGCTGCTTCACTATTAAGTGTGAGTGCTCAGCTGTTTTAGTGCACCACTGTGCAGTCATTAACCATTTGAAATAGTAACATTAATCCTCATAAAATGCAGTCTTTTTTCTTACAAAAATGAAAATGTCAGAGTGAGGAGGCAGCAACTTGCACCTTCTACAGTTGTCTGAGCTGGTTAAGTGCCCTACACCACTTGGGGCAATTAGGCTGCTCCACTCTTTTCCACATCATTACCTTTTTGAAAAGGGGGAGGTGCTGAAAAACAAAAGGGAAATCCTAGCCCCCCCCCCAAAAAAAACTCAAGGTGGTTAGTGAGGTAAACACCAAGATAGAGAAGTCAATATGGAGAAGGGCAGGGGTAAATAGAGAAAAAGACAAAGGCAGTAAGGACAGAGATGGGGCAAAAGGGGATAAGGCCATCAAAAAATGGAGGGTAATGAGTACGAATGCCCATAGTCTAGGAAACAAGCTCCCTGAACTGGTGGCCTTGATGGAAGAGGGATGCCTGGATATCGTGGCAGTCACAGAAACATGGTACACAGAGAACCATGAGTGGGATCTCAACATACCAGGGTACACAATCTATAGGAGGGACAGGGAGGTTGGAAGAGAAGGAGGAGGAGTAGCTCACTATGTAAGGGAAGGGATCAAAGCAACTGCACTAAAGGGTAAATAGGGAGGAGAGGAGGCACTATGGGTCAACCTGGAGACTGGAAATGGCACCACAATCCGCACAGGGGTTTTATACAGACCCCTGTTTCAGGGTGGTGGAAATGGACAAGGAAATGATAGAAGGCATCCTTAGGATGGCAGAGAAAGGGGAAATATGGCTGATGGGGGACCTGAATATGCCAGATGTTAACTGGAGCACCTTTGCTGCAGCCTCATCCTAGAGTAGGGCCATTCTCAATACCCTACAGGGGGCATGCCTCAGACAGCTAGTGTTGGAACCCACTTGAGAGGGAGCATTTCTAGAACTGGTACTCTCAAATGAGGATGGAGAGAGGATCTCAGATCTAGAAGTGGGTTGCCATCTGGGAACAAGTGACCACCAAACAGTGTGGTTCACGATAAACTCAACTGTAGAGTCAAGCCATACAAAAGTAAAGGTACTGGACTTCAGGAGGGCTGATTTTGTCAAAATGGGAGAGTGCCTCAGAAAGGTACTAGCAAACAGGCAAGAAGGAGGGATGGAGCAACAATGGGGAAACATCAGAACTGCCATCACAGAGGCAACAAGCCTTTGTGTGAAGCAAATAAACAAATCAAAATGAAGGAAAAAAACACTATGGTTCTCAAAAGAAGTGGCAAGGAAGGTTAGGGAGAAAAGATAGCATTCAGGAAGTATAAGGAAACACAGAAGGAGCATGGCAGAGAAGTGTACCAGTTAAAGCATAAGGAAGCGGGGAAGGCAGTCAGAATAGCAAAGGCCCAAACCATGGAAAAGTTAGCCAACTCAGTTAAGAAGGGGTTTAAAACCTTTTATAGGCACCTTAGGGAGTGAAGAAAGACAAAGGGAGGGATACTGAGGATGAATAAAGAGGAGGGTGGGTGGGAAAAGAGGGACAATGAAAAGCAGAGGTACTGAATGAATACTTCTGCTCAGTATTCACAAAGGAAAAGGAGGGGGGTACCTAATCCAGTCAATAGAAGCACTCTGGATAGGGGGTTGATATCAGTCCTTTCATAGAAGAAAGAGTTCTGAAAGAACTCCTAAAACTGAAGGTGGACAAAGCAATGGGACCTGATGGGATTCACCCCAGAATTCTAAAAGAACTAAGGGGAGAACTAGTAACACCACTGACTACCCTTTTTTAACAAATCATGGGAGGATGGTGTGGTACCTGAGGACTAGAGGAGGGTGGATGTGATTCCCCTTCACAAAAGTGGGAGCACGACAGAGGCAGGAAACTACAAATCTGTCAGTTTGAACCCAGTGGTAGGGAAAATGATGGAATCACATCTGAAGGAAAGAATTGTTGAGAACCTAGGGGGCAGTGGGGCACAGGACCCAAGGCAGCATGGAGTCACAGCAGGAAGGTCATATCAGACAAATCTAATTGATTTCTTTGACTGGCTGACCAAAATAGTAGACCAAAGAGGGGCTATGGACATAGCCTACTTAGACTTTAGCAAGGCATTTGACACAGTCCCACACAAAAGATTAATAAATAAATTAGCCAGCCTGGGAGTGGGTCCCAGGGTGGTAGCTTGGGTAAAACACTGGCTGGACAACAGGATGCTGAGGGTAATAGTAAATGGAGTCCACAGTGAAGAAAGGGGGGCTACTAGTGGGGAAGAGCAGGGTTCAGTACTGGGTCCGGTCCTTTTTAATGTCTTTATAAGTGACATTGCAAAGGGACTGGAAGGAAAAGTATGTCTCTTTGCAGATGACACAAAGATCTGCAACAGGGTTGATATGCAAGGTGGGGTGGAAAGGATGAAAAGGGACTTGGCAAGGTTGGAGGAATTGTCAAATATATGGCAGCTTAGATTCAATGCAAAGAAGTGCAAAGTAATGCACCTGGGAAACAAAAACCCAGGGGAAGAATACACAATGGGGGGTGAGATACTGACATCAACAAAAATGGAAAGGGACCTGGGGGTAGTTATATCAGATGACCTAAAGGTGGGCAAGCAATGTGAGAAGGCAGTAAGGAGGATTGGGGGATACTGGGATGCATAGGGAGAGGCATCACCAGCAGAAAACAGGAAGTTGTTATCCCTCTGTACAGACAGTTGGTGAGACCCCATTTAGAGTACTATTACGTGCAGTTCTGGAGACTCCATCTCCACCAAGACATAGACAGGGCACAGGCTGTCCAGAGGAGGGTAACCAAAATGGTGTAGGGTCTGCACCAGAAGACATACGAAGAGAGAGATTAAAGGAGCTTAATATGTATATCCTCGAGGAAAGGGGGGGGACATGATAGAAACTTTCAAGTACCTCAAGGGAATCAACAAAGTCCAAGAGGGTAGCATCTTTCAGAAAAAGAGATGAGCAAGAAAAGGAGACACAATTTGAAGATGGGGGGACAGCTCAGAGGCAATGTGAGAAAGTATTTTTTCGCAAAGAGGGTTGTGGATGCATGGAACAGCCTTCCTGAGGAGGTAGTGGAGTCAAAAACAGTGGGGGAATTCAAGAATGCATGGGACAGATATAAAGCAATTCTGGGAGGGGTAGAAGGAAGTAGGCTGTTGGTTAACTAGGATCTGCAGCTTATCCATTAGGTAGGGAAATGGGCAGATTAGGTGAACCAAGCGGTCCTTATGTGCTGTCAAATTCTATGTTTCTGTGTTTCTATGACTTCAAGGTCAAGCATAGAAACAAATAGTCTATAATTGTTGACAACTCCTTTCTATTGCCTGCTGAATCCCATACAAGTTGGACAGCTACTGCTGTTTAACCCCATTAAACTAAATGGGATCACAGAACCAGATACATTCAAACTTGTTTTACTGTGTAGCGAGTGGAAAGAGGTTAAGTAATTTTAATGCTGATATGAAAGGAGAAGAACAATATGTTGCATGCCTAAATAATGCAAAAGGCAGATAGCTTCCGATGTGTGTGGTTTCTGTAAACACGCATAGAATCAAAAGTCTCAAACCCAGCACATAGTATCATGGGTATGAAGATATGTAGTTCCAAGAAGTAGTGCCTTGATCGATGACCCACTAGACTGGTGCAGAAGCATACAGGGAGGCTGGCCCCAGACAAACCAACAAAACCAAAAGTTAGCAACTGCAATGGGACCAAGGTAAAAGTAAATGGATAAATCCAAAACTTGAAAGTGTTTTAAGCCTTTATTCAAGCTTAAAGTGATAAGTGGTCCACAGCAACACACAGCAGAGCTTGGTTCGAGTGCAGCTGCTAACTTTTGGTTTTGTATGCAGATATGTGCGTGGGAAGATAAGCTGACTAGAAAATCCCTTTTTTCTCCAAAGAATAAGATGCAAAGTGTCAGAGTGGGTAGGCAATTTGCAACAATCTGCACCACCTGCAAGTGGCTGATCTGGTTGAATACATTACATTACTTAATCAACATATGGCTTTGCCACTGTTTTTTATATCTTCAGCTTCAAGAAAACAATAACTCTGGAAATACTAAAAAAGCAGCCTCTAACTACAGTTAACACTTGGGATTCAAAAACCTGTTAATGAAAGGTAACCCTGAACCAGCTGAGAACTCCCATTTACCATAAGCTGAACCCCATACAGTACAGGTGACTACTGTTGCTTCCACACACTGTGAGCAGAAGGAGATACATTTAAACTCTTTTTTATAGTTGTGAATGGGAAAAAGGTGAACAAATTTAAATGATGATAAAAAAGAACAATGCATAGGATGCAAAAATTATACAAGACAGATACTGTCCAATCTGTGTGTTTTCGCAATCATAAGTTCCAAACCCACCATAAAGCATCGTGGGTGAGCAAATGCATGTGTGGGGTGGTAGGTAGACTAGGAAATGTCTCAGCTGGTACTACATTCTGCTTGCCAGGTCACTTCTCAGAGCTGACACACATTAAACATAACAATAATCTTTAAAATTTGCACTAAAGAGTATGCATGACTTCAAGAGATGATGAATGCAATCAGCTGCCACCTACAACATAGAATTAGTACTGAAAATGTACTTATTTATAGATGTCAGCATAAAACTTGAAAAAAAAACATACCAGATGGAGGATGATGTAAATAGCACTTGCAATGTTATTTTGATTTTAAAATTTAGAGTAAAAGACAGAAATAATATTTAAAGCGACACTGTCAACCTGTTTTTCATCATATTATTTCCAGTTAAAAACCTACATTTTGTGATTGCTTACCTTCTCTAAAATTCATTGATGTTGCTGTTTGTTTTGTCCGTCTCCTTGATTAGTAGAACTGAAATGCATAACAATGTATATTTATAAACAACCTTGTTTTGTTTACAGTCCTGAATCTGTTCTTATTGCATACTTTCTGAGCATCAGAAACACCCCAAACAGTGCAGTCACTCATGAGGCAGTAGCCTCCTAACCTCCCACTGCATCATGAGTGGCTAGACTGTGCTGGGGGTGTTTCCAATTCCAGGAAAGATGCAGCTGGAGCTGATCAAGGAATATAAACAAATCTGCATTTGTGTGGTAACACCAGTATGGTGGGCAGTCTGTTTTTCACTTTTTTAAAGGAAATAAGAGTCAGAATCAAACTACCAGCTACATCAGCAATCTTTACAGAATGTTGGCAGTCATAAAATGTGTTTTTTAAACTATGGACACTTTGAGACCAAAGGGGGTTGACAGTGTCCCTTTAAAATCAACATTTGCAATCCAGCATGAAAATTCATACAGTTCCCTACATATCCAAAATTACAAAGCTTACAAGAGATGCAATCTGATTACCACAGCAGGAACAGATACTTCAGTGCTACTCTATTCTTGAGGATGAAGTTACAAGTCTTAACAATGAGGATGTTTTTTCTCTCTTAATTCACTAGACCCATCTAAGACTGTAAGAGAAGAGCTTCTGAACATTATTCCTCTTGGAAAAATACCAGACTGGTATTTGGCAAAAACATGATAAATAAACACACAACAGGAAATTCGGTCAGCAATGTGAAATCTGAAGCTATACAAATGCATTTAGTCATCTCGCTATAACTAACTTCCCTCCAAAAGAAATTAACTTTTGTCAAAATTCACATAACCAGATTATCCTGAAGATAAATGTGTGAGACTACAGTACAGCCCTTTACTAACCCAGGTAGGCAACAAGCCACAGAGTCAATAAATCACAGTGCCAAGAAGAGTCCTTCTAATTCTTTCCAAGTATATCCCATTGTGCAATGAACTGTATCAGCAGCAATAGGCAACAGTATGCTGACCATTATTGTAAGTGGATGGCTTAGTAGCTTGGTTGTGAGTTACAGAGCCATTCTCAGGGCACTGATTAGAAAACTGGCCCAGGCTGGTAGTGCCCCCTAAGGAAGACCTAATGGTTGAAATGCTGGGGTACTCTCCTTGTTGTTTGCACTGGGTGTATAGTTAAAATACTGCTGTTCAGCAACCACAATTTTTTTTACTTTACTCTCTGATGCAGCACATGTACGAACATTCTGCAGCAAGCTCAGATGAGCCACAGCATGGGTAACTTTTACCTTGAATTTATGTGTAAAAGGTAAAGGAGTGTGCTGATTCTGCATTAGTTCTAAGTTTTACAGGGGTTACTAACCCAACAGCAGCACCCAAGCCTGCACCATAGAGCGTGGTCCCATTTTTGTGCGTCAATAGTTGATGATGGCTAAAAGCAATTCTTATTCAATGGTTGTTTGATGTCCTGTGTAAAAGAGATGAAAAAATTACTCACCAAAGTAATCTTGTTTCTTCCAAGGTATTCTTAAGTATGATTAACTAGCAGTCAGCCTCCTGAGTTGAACTGCCCCAGAGATGAATGGAATGTATGCAGATGATGGAACATCAATTGCCTCGTGTCACCATTCAGAATGCTGCCCTAACCAAATGATGCATTCTATAACATTCTGATTCATTGGAGCCAGCAAATATGCAGACCACTTACTGATCCATTGTACCCAATGGCAAAAAACCTAAAACAGTAACCCCCCTCCCTTTTTTTATTATCTCTGTCCCTTGGAAATGCCAGATAGGAACCTAAGAAGGAAAAACAGGGCCACCTGGTTCTCAAACACAAAATCCAGTGTAAGACCATTAACAATAAAACACCAGCTGTAACGCAGAGGCTAACTGATTCTGGAAGGGGAGGAAGGGTGGACAAGTTAATCATATTAAAGAATACCCTGGAAAAAACAAGGTTACTTCAGTGAGTAATTTTTTCTTCTAACCCCAGAAATTCTACAATATGATTAGCTCTAGCGACTATGAAGCAGAACCTTTGGAGGTGGGCACACAACCCTATTCAGGGAACAGGTTCTACAGCACTACTGTGACAAACCTAGCATCACTTCTGGATTGTGTGTCCAGATTGTAATGTTTTGTAAAAGTATGTACTGCACTCCATGTAGCTGCTTTGCAGATTTCCAAGAGTAGAATGTCTTTGGCTGTTGCTATCGTAGCAGCTGTGCCCCTTGTATAATGTACCCTAAGGTTCACTGGGGGCTCTATGCCAACTTTACTGCAGCAAAACTGAATGCATTGCACTATCTATCATGCAATTGTCCTTTTAGAAGCTGGTCTTCCTTTTCCCACATCCCCATAGGTCAGGAACAATTGTTACCTGTCGTGGGCCTTGGTGTGATCAATATAGTAGTTGAAAGTTCTCTTGACATCCAGGCTATGTAGCCTGTGTTCCCCTGAACTACAGTGTTCAGTAAAGAAGACTGGCAAGGTGATAGACTGATTAAGATGGAAGTCAGAAACCACCTTTAGAATGAATTTCCTGTTGGTCCTGAGGACCACTTTGTCCCTGAGTAAGGAGATATAGTTCTGCTCTATGCACAGGTCTTGTAACTCACTTATTCTTCTTGCTGAGGTGATGGCCACTAGGAATATGGCTTTCCAAGTGACAAACTTTAAATGTGCTGTAGCCATGGGCTCAAATGGGGACTCCATTAACTTGACCATGCAAATGTTGAAGTCCCAGTAAGGCACTGGCTCCCTATGGGGGGATGCAGGTGAGCTAATCCCTTGATGAATTTCTTAAAAATAAGATTAGCATCCATAGAAGCCCCCTTGCCAGCTGAAAGGTAAGCTGAGACTGATATCAAGTGAACCTTAAGGGTAGTGGGCTGTAGGCCAAGTGAGTGTAGGTGGGTAAGATAGTCCAACAGGACTAGTAACCCTGCCTGAGAAGGTACTATCCCACTGGAGTTACACCAGATAAAGAACCTCTTCCATTTGGAAGCATAGGTTTTCCTAGTAGAGGGCTTTCTACAACCCCTAAGAACCCTGAGTACACCTTCAGAAAGGTATAGTCCTGCATACTCTAGGTCCTCAATAGTCAAGCCTTGAGTCTGACAGACCTGAGGTTCGGATACAGAATTCTGCCCTGAGAGGAGGTCAGAAGGGTGTGTCTCTGAGGGAGGTGTATGGGCTTGACCACAGATAGAGCAGTAGCGAGTACCATAGCTGCCTTTCCCAATCTGGGGCTATCAGTATCATGGTAACTGGCTGGGACCTGAGATTGACCAGGATCCTGAGTAACAGTGGAAATAGAGGGAAAGCATAAAGGCTCCTTCCTGACCAGTCCAGCACCTGAGCATCCATGTGCACTATGCTCTTTGTTTGATGCCTGCAGCAGAATTGGGGCAACTGGTGGTTCTCCTGTGAGGCAAAGAGGTCTATCTCTGGGGTGCCCCACCTGTGAAATACCACCTCCAGCACTTGTTTGTTTAGAGACCATTCATGGTGGTTTGGGTTGATTCTGTTGAGTGCATCTGCCAGAGTGTTGTCCTTCCCTGGGAGGTGGATGACCAACAGGGACACCTGTAAGAAGTATGCCAGACTCCATATTTCCATTGCTTCTGTGCATAGCAGGTCAGATCTTGTCCCACCCTGCTTGTTGATGTAATACATTGTGGAATTCTCTGTCCTGACCTGTACCACCTAGTTCCTTACCAGGTATGCAAATGACTGCAGTGCCAGGAGCACTGCCCTGATCTCTAGAAGGTTTATGTGCAGGAGTGACTCTGCAGGGGACCACGCACCATGCACTGTATGTTCTTCCATATGTGCCTCCCACCCTAGGAGGGAAGCATCTGCAGTGAGTACCAGGATAGGAACCTCCTTTTTGAATAGGACCCCTTCCCTGAGGCTGATTCTGTTTTGCCACCTTTGCAGTGCATGTAACAATGTCCCTGGAACTGGTATCAGTTTTGAGAGAGGGTCTCTGCTTTGGCACCAATATGCCCTGAGGTGAAATTGAATGTCTCTCATTTGGAATCTGCAGCCATGCAGTGTTCCTGTTGCTGAGGCCATGTGCCCCAACAGCTGCAAGAAGTGCCTTGCTGGCCTTATATATAGAAAGTGGTAGCAGATAAGGACTGTGTGGCCCACCTAGTCTGCCCACTTTTCCCTACCCAAATGCATTACCACAGTCCCTAGTTGATCTGCAGCTTATCCTCTCTTCCCTGTTGTGAGAGTAGTCTTGTGTTTATACCATGCATTCTTCAATTCTCCTACCATTTTTGCCCCCACCACCTCCACATGCAGGCTGTTCCAAGCATCCACTATTCTTTCTGTGAAAAAGCACCTCCTCACATTGCCCCTGACCCCACCACCCTTCAGTCTCATATAATTCACCCTTGTTCTTATAGATCTTCTTTTCTGAAAGATGCTACCCTCCTGTACCCCAATGTACTTGAATGTCTCTTTCATATCCCCCCACCCGTTCAGGGGATACATGTATTCCCCTTTCATGCCTCTTGGTTATTGGAGAAGTCACTACCCCTTTGCATGGGAGCACTCTGGCTAAAGCTGTTCTACAAAATGGTTTTCTGTATTTTCATATGGGCAAAGGATTTGGGCCAAAGTCCATTAGTTTAACTGCCCCCATTTGTGAACGCTAGCTCCAGACACAGCTAGTAGTCTTAACAGCAGTGTATAAAGTATCCTTTTTTGTATATCTATCTCTGTGATTGAACAGGTCATATTTACTGGCAATCCATTTCTCTGTGTGCTTTGGTAACCACTGACTTTTGTCATGCACTCATCTTGCTTCTCAATGTCAACTGCTTGACACTCACTTGGGAGGAAGTACACAAAATCCCAATGTGTTGCCACCAGTTTGTCACACCACCACCCAGGATGCCCTACCCTAGGTAGTTGTAGCTGCCAACAGCCAGGTCATGACTCAGTCAGGGCTGTTTCCTTCATGTCTTTCTTATCATGATTTTCTGCCATTTGCTATTGTAACTTTGCCATCTGATGACACAACCAGTTTTTTGTATCAACTTGCAGGACATAAAATTATATACTCCACTGTTCTGCTACTCTTAGCATGTTCTGAAGACTGCAATTAAACCTTGCACTGGGATTAATGCTTAAGAGTATGCATGTGGTTTGAAGAGATGCACAAAAAAATTGTTAATATTTCTTTTCTCCTAGTATCCTTCTACAATCCCACATACTATTCATAATCCAAGCTACCTCTTCAGTATGCTCACTCCCATTGTAAAATTGGTCTGTTTAGACTGAATGATCCTGCCAGCTGCAGGATATTGTCTTCCCTGTCCCGTAGGACGAATGCCTTCCCCTGCAGGGTATCCAACTCTGCCCCTATGAAATTTAATACCTTGGTAGGTTGGAAGACAGACTTTTTGGCATCAATTAAGAACCATAGAGACTCCAGTGTGCACTGAGTAACCTTGAGAGCCTCCTTCACCTGTTGAGGTGACTTGCTCATGACTAGCCAGTTGTCCAAGTAAGGGAACTCTGTGATGCTCTGCCTCCTGAAGCATGCCACCACTACTGCCAGGCACTTTGTGAATGCTCTGGGAGCTAAAGTAAGGCAGAATGACAGAGCTGAGAATTGGTAAAGTCCTGAAGGTAGTCTGAACCTGAAATACTTATTGTGTGATTCCCTGATGGGGATATGGAAACAGGCATCCTTTAGATTCAGTGATGCCAGCCAGTCTCCTTGCTGGAGTGTGGGAAGAATCATTGCCAAGGTTACCATCTGCAACTTTGGCTTTGCTAAGTGATTGTTTAGAGCTTGTAGGTCTAAAATGGGTCAGCACTTTCCGTTTTTCTTTAAGGTTAGGAAATATCTAGAGTAAAATCCTTTACCTCTTTGGGTGAGGGGAACTGGTTCCACTGCCTTTGCCAGCAACAGATTTGACACTTCCTTTTCTAGGAGTGCTCTTTCTGTTGGGGATGATGGTCTGAAAAACCTTGCCCTTAGTTTGGGGAAGGATTTGAAGCTGAGGGCTAGGCCCTGACTTACTACCTCCAGCACCCACTTGTCTGGGGTGATGGTTTTCCAAGTCTGGAAGTAGTGAGTCAGCCTGACCCCTACTGGCAATAGGGAGGTGACCGTGACTGTCACATAAGGGATTCTGTTTTGTTTGGGCTGTAGTTTATAGGGATTGGTCCCTTCGCCTAGAGCCCCTCCAGCCTCTACCCCTGAAATAACCTCATTGCTGTTGGTAAACAGTTGTAGCCGGTGCCTGGAAGAAGGGTCTGCTGTAACCCCTACCTCTATCTCTCCTTCCCCTATAGGCGGGCAAACCTCTTTCCTTCACACAGTTTCCCTTGAAGATGATTTTATACTTATCCACCTTTTTCATGTATGCCTTGTCCTATCTCCAAAAAGAGAGTTATTCGCTACACAAAAGTCCATAGCTTTTTTCTGGGTGCCCTGGGTAAGGCTTGTTGCTCTAAATCAAGGAAATCTCCTTAAAGCCACCATTAGGGCCATCCACTTGGCTGCTGTATCATTGGCATCTACTGCCATATGAAACTGGTACTTTGAACTTCTAAACCAAGCCTAGCAGTCTCCATCAGATCAGCTGCTAGACCAGGTGGTGCCTTGTCTGTCATAGCCATGATCGAATTCCAAAGGGATTTCTGGTCCTGGGCAGCATAAGCCATATAATTGGCTTGCCTGATACCTAGAGACGCTGCTAGGTATCCCCTCTTGGCCATGCCATGCCATCCAGTTTTCTGGAATCATTTTCAGTGGGTGGGTAGCCAGAGGCACCCTGGCCCCATCACAGGCTGCTGCTTGCACAACCCTCTCCAGATCAGGGTGTGAGAGCAGAAATTCAGCCCCTAATGGAGCAAGTTGATATTTTCTATCAGCTTTCTTATTCACAGGTGGGATGGTATGTGGAGTTTCCAATATCTTGAGCACAAGCTTCATTAGAAATTTATTTATGGGGAGCAGAAGCCTTTTTGTAGGGGTTAACAACATCATTTCCATAAACTCTGCTTCCTCCTCATCCTGCAGACTCATGTGTTGTGAGGTCTAGTGCATCCACCATTTATTTTATGAAAGTAAAATGAAAAGAATAATCTTCTGGTACTCTTGGTGGGAATCTGAACTCTTGTTCTGGTGATACCTCCAGCTCAATTGACTCTTCATTGTCCTCTTCCTCCTCATATTCCTCATATAAATTTTCAAGCATTGTAGGAACCGAGCCTCGAACCGAGGAAGCTATGCTAACTGGAACTGGAACCAATGGTTCTCCCACAGCCGGTTGAGGCTGAATCTGTAACAACCCAGACTGAAGGGCTTGAAAAATCCTCAGAGCTTGTGCCACTGCCTCAACAATAGGCATAGTGGATTCCAGAATCGAGAGCCCCATTGCCTTTTTAGCCAGGGGTTCAGTGCGTTTCTTTTTATCTTTCTTTTTTTCCAAAACTGAGTGTTTCACTGGTTCTCTGGTTCTTTTTTGCTTGGATGTCTTGCTTGTTTCAGAGGCGGTAGAATCGATTTCTTTCAGTTTCTCTGTGGCTGGATCCGGAGTAGTGTCTGTAGGATCCATTTTCTCTTTAAAAGCACTTAACGTGCTTTTCTATAGTTTTTTTGGGGAAAGTTTTGCAGATTTCACAGATGGCCTGAAAGTGATCAGCTCCCAGACAAAATAAACCCAAATCATGTTTCTCTGCTTTAGCAAAGACCTCCCCACACTGGACACAGTTCTTAAATCCGGTAAGCCCAGTCTTTTTCTTAGATTTATCAGACATACCCACTTATTTTATAAAGCTATAAAATGCCAAGGAAGCAGAACCTTAATCTGATTCCCAACCAGGACTGGACAGGGAGAAACCCAAACAAGCGGTTAAAAGTTATAGCTGTCGGTTTCTGAACCGAGGAAAAGGTGCTAACTTACACAAATGAAAATAAATTGCTACAAACCCAAAAGGATAACCACTTAAGTTCTGGTAACACTTTTTAATGCTAAAATAAATAAAAATAAACTGTTGGTTCCTCGACAGTTGAGAGGAACCAATGAGGAATCGCAAACTGAAGTATAATTTAACTAAATCTAGTGTTAACCATAACAAATGAGTAAAGGTAGCAGAAATATAATAAAATAGAAATGTTTATAAAAATAGATGAATATAAATGTTTTTCTCAGTCAAGCTGAGGAGCAGTCTCCGAGGCATCTAACAAGACAGGCAGAGAATAAAATCCGAGCATTACAGAACACAGCAGTTGGCAAGGGCAGCAGTCTGAATAGTAACACAAGCCAACAGATTTTCAATCATTTGCATACATTCCACTCATCTCCAGGGCAGTTCAACTCAGGAGGCTGACTGTTAGAGTTAATCATATTGAAGAATTCCTGGGGTTAGAAGTGGTACTTCATCGGTAAATGAACCATCACAATAGGCATTGATTAGTTGCACTGTTTGAATAATATGAGACCAGGAATCAAATGGACATGGAGTTTGAACTACCTCCTAACCCACTACAGATGGTCTCCCCATGACAGCGTTGAGGCATATGGGGGGGAACATACTGTGGGGAAACATGCACTGCAGCTACTCCTACTTTACCTGTCATATGAATTAAGTGAAGATGCCAGCCCCCCAGGGCCATCAGCACTTTTCAAGGGCACCTAAATTCACTACACAACTATACCGAAATGATTAAAGTGAGAGGGGCACAGCCTGTTGAGTAAGATCACTGCATTTCTGCTCTTCGCACAGATGCTCATGATATCATCACTAGAATTAAATTTGTATATACTTTTGTGAACCCACAACAATGGCAAAGTAGATACTGTAAAAGACAGTGTGAAAAAACTAAATAGTTTGGGTAAGTTTAGTAGTAGGTATCACTGCTGAAATGTTTGGTCCAGAGGCACTGGGTGTGGGGGAAAATACCAGCAAGCATTTCACATGAGTGGTGTAAGATGGTTCTGAAGGGATGCCCCCTGCATGTTTTGTGGGTGGTTCTGAAGTGATGCCCCCCCACAAGTCTGTGTCATTTGTGCCCAAGCAAAAGTCATCAACAAGACCAGCAAAGTACAAAAGACTGCCATTATGACTTTTTTATGAGACTCCAAGTTAAAGACAGAATAAACTCTTTCTGAGTTTAATTAACTCAATGCAGTCTATTAAGCTAGATACTGTGACTACCCAGACTAAAGTGTGGTCAGAATAAGTGAGATCAAAAGGTGGTGCAGAATACTCAGAACTCAATTGTCTATCTGTCCGCACTGCAAGATACATTAATTTGGGAAAGTCTATTGGTGCACTATAAATTAGAGTGGCAAGATAACTTCTCAGGAGAATGTAACACTGTAATTTGGGGACTTCCTATGTTGTTTGGTTGAGAAGGGATAGTCAACACTATACAAAAGTTCATAGAACAAAATGTTGAGTGCATAGCTACTATGGTGAAAGCTTTTGAAATCCTCAGGTGCTCCAAGGGGAACAGTGACAAGATTGCTCTTTGTTGGCTCCCAGTTCTGTCCCGGGGCAGAACTCACAGTTACAGTGACATTTATGACACTCAGTAAGGGAAACAGATCTTCAAAATGGCAGGGAGCAGGAGGGAGATCCAGTATGGAACCTGACGTATTTATAAGTCCAGGAGCAGCTGTCAAAATCTGGACCTTTGCCAGCTACCTTGGACTAATCTCATAGGCATCAGTGCTCAGTAACAATGGGACACACCTAAAACATGTGGGCTGCTTGAAGCAAGGCTGTAACCCCTTAGAGGCAAAACTACAACAGTAAAAGGTACAAACCACTATGAGCGTTAAATGAAGTACTTGAAGCATTAATGGTGAAAATAAAGGAATACAGAAAGAGCAGATTGTATGGAACCAGTGAAAACAGACAGAACTGAAACTTTGGGAGCACAAACAGAAAACTGTAGAGTACTAGAGGTATATTAAATAAAATAAATAATTTTTCAGATACATGAACAAGAGAAAAACAACACAACAAACTGTGTCCACTTAAGGATCAAACAAGGTGATACAATTATGAATGAAGGATAGATGGCAGAATGCCTGGCTGTGTATGTTGCATCATGGTTCACAGAAGAACGTGACAGAGAGATATGAGGCAGTATATCCTAGAGGTTAGAGCACTAGGCTGTGTATCTAAAGATAGCAGCTGGAGTCCAGTGTGGATGTGGCCATTCTCTGCAGAGACAAATGAAAAAAACAGGAGTCTGATTCAATAAGGCCCTAAAACAGTGTTCATACTGACTTGAAATAGACTAACTCACCGGGCTTAGTTATATACAAATGTTATTCCCAATTAAGGTACCAGTACTGTTTAGATGAACAAGTCTAACCAACATTTTGAGGATATAATCCTCTTAATCAGGGCTAGCAGTTACAAAACAAATAAAAAATAATGGACAAGCAAGTGTGTATTATGGATTTATTTTGCACACTTGAGGTGTGTGATGGCCCATAAACCTTGAGAGTGAAGCTTGAGAGGTTTATGTGGTCATTGTGATGCTTGGCCAGCTGGTTATGATTGTTCTATGATATTTATAATATAAAAATGTAGTGTGTGATTGTCTCCATAAGACCAGCTGGACTATGAGTGCTCCCTCCCTCAGGTTTTAGTGGAAATAACAGGCTATATTAACTTGAAACCAGGAGGTAATTAAAAGACTAGAGATACTTAATTAAGGGTCTCCTGTTTCTGACTTAATTAGAACTGACCCAGCTACCAGGATATAGGGTCTGTAAAAAACATTTATGACGTCTCAGAGAAAAAACATATTCCCAACATGGTGCTAAAGTTATAAAAATCTTTTCATGTGCCTTGGGGACATGAGTTGCTCAAGATCAGAGAAAATGGTAATTTAGGAGTCATATTTGGGAAATGAGGTTTTGCTGATGTCACCTTATTTAATATACCTCCCGATAGGACATCCTGTTTGTATATTTTTTTATATTCTAAAAGGAGGAGCTAGATGACATCATGGAAGGGGTGTGTGAGACAGACAGATTAAACTGAATACTGAGGCTGAACTTAGTGACAATTCTTTTTGGGCTCTTAAGAAACAAGATCTAACTTAAGCACTGTATAGCGGTAATACATTAGACAGAAAAAGTCTAACTGTATGTTGGTAGGAGATTGTCTGTAGTTTTCTTTGATTTTCTTTTAAGTGATTGTATGCTTTTTGATATACTGTTCTCTATTTACATTTTGTCACATTTTTATCCATTATTAGTAAAAATATTTAAAAAGACTGCCTGGGTGTGTCTTCGCAGTTCTTTTTTTTTGCGTGTAATGTACAGAGGGCTAAGACTGACAAAAACTGTTCATAAGCTTGATGGTGTTACCAAACTGGGAAAAGGTAAGAATATAACTAAGGTCTTTTATAGAGTTTTAAGGGTTTATTTTGGATACCTGGTTAGGTGCCCTTAGGCAAAAGATATCTGGCATCCCTCTGAAGAGCAGATTATCTGAGCCTGTACATTTGGGTATGCTAGCACAAGGTTTACAGTTTGAATCCCCCCAGAACTTGAGACCAAAGGTGATTCAGACCCACAAGCAGACAGGAGGGTTACCCTGTCTGTTACCTGTTCACAATATTGTGCTTGGAGGTTGGCACTGTGGGAGCAGAGGGCCTGACCTGCTGAGTGCATTTGTGACAGATTGGTTGGCAGTGGTGCAAATAAATTTGGTAACAGAAGCCTTAACTGTTCAGAGTGTGAGTTTAATTCTGTACAGCTCACTTGCAAAATAAAGCAATGATTTATTTTAAAAAAGGAAACAGAACTATATAATTTGGCTTACAGTCAAGTTCCTACCCGTTTATTTTTTTTCTAAAGTGCAAGTTAGAGTAGCCATAGTTAGGGAAGAAGATGGCTTCCAACTACAGCAGGCACACTGTAGACTACTTGAGGCAGTTTTGCCAGGACAGAGGAGTCCTGTATGAGGGAAGAGCCACCAAGCAGAACCTCATGGATGCCCTGATGGCAGCAGATGCCCAGAGCATCAAGTCACTGACTGTGACTGTAAAGGACCAAACCTTGAGCGTGGAGGGGCTAGCAATCAGTGCAGTGTCCAGATCTGGTGAGGATGACAGCAGGGCCAGTGCCAGTGAAGGGCCACAGCAGCAGGGGAAGGTCACCAGCATTCTGAGCTAGAAGCACTCAGTCTGCAGACTGAGTTGTGCATCGTGGAGCTGGAGTTCCAGAGAGATGCAGAGCGAGAGAAACGAGCCATGGAGAAGAAGAGGGAGAGAGAACAGAGAGAAGCAGAGTGAGAGAGATGAGTCACAGAGGAGAAGAGGGACCAAGAATGGTGAGAAGCAGACAGTGAAGAGCAAGAGGCGGACCGTGAAGAGCATGAGTGACAGAGGCGAAATGAACTGGAGAAGTTACGACTCCAACCACCAGCACCAGAGCAGGTAAGTGGCTTGGATTTAACTGGAACTACAGGACTGGGTTACAAATTGAATTCCAAATTGATAGCTGATTTTAAAGAGGGGGAGGATATGGATGCCTTTTTAAATTCCTTTGAAAAAGTTTGTATTCAGGCTAAAATTCCTAGAGGGTGCTGGAGCTTCCAGCTATCCCATCTACTTACTGGGAAAGCTCGGGATGCATTGGGTCAAATGGATAATGAGGACAATAATGATTACAGCAAACTTAAAGCTGCACTTTTAAAAAAGTTTGATTTAACTGCAGAAGCATACACAGCTAAATTCCATAAGCTCAGGAGAAGCCCTGATATGAGCTATGAAGAGCTAGCCATGAAACAGTGTCAGTTTTTAAAACATTGGTGGGAGGGAATTGAAGCAAACTCTGTAGATAAAATTGAAAATGCTATTTTGTTGGAACAGTTTTGTTGGGCATGTCCAGTAGAGCTGAAAACCTGGCTGGAGGACCGAGATTCCAAAACAGTGCAAGAGGCAGCTGAACTCTCGAACTGCTATGTCAAGAACAGACCTGCTCTGAGAGTGAATGGGAAGGGCATGGCAGAGCAGAAAGGGAAATGCATGTCTTCAGGGCAGCTAAAACCCTCACTGCCTCCACCGAAACCAGTTAGACCCAGGTTTCCGAGAAAAGATTTCTCTGAGAAAAGAAATGAATGTTGGGTCTGTAAAGAAACTGAACATATTGCCAGACAGTGTCCCAAAAGGATGAGCAATATGCAACATGGAGCTAGGAAAGAAGTGAGTTGTTTGTGTGTCCCTGGAAGCATGCCTGTGAACATGAGAAAACACATGCACCCAGTCACAGTGAATGGTGTACAGACACAAGGGTTAAGGGACACAGGGGCATCCCTGACATTGGTAAAGGGGGATCTGGTAGAGCCTGGTCAGCTTATACCCAATGAATTTGTAACGGTGCAAGGATTCACTGGTGAGGAGACCACATTGCCACTCGCTAGTGTTCTCCTAGACTGGGGTGAAACAGGGGGAACTGTACAATAGGTGGCTTTAGCCAAAACTTTAGCAGTTGATGTCATCCTTGGCAACAATCTCAAACAGGGGATAGTGTGTTCAGTTACCCATAGCCAAGTGGCAAGGGAAAATTGTAGTTCCCTGGACCCCACAGAAGCCATTGTGGAAACTACTGGGAGGCTGGTTCCTCAGCCTGTGTCTCCTGATATGGAGACTAATGAAAAGGGGGTAGAAATCTCCCCAGTAGCAGTTAACCACACAGTTACAAAGGGTTACTCCGAAGAAGGAGGGGTGACCCATTGTGAAAGGGTTAGGGAGGACAGTGATTCTGAGTGCCCTGACACTAGTGCTAGAGACCCTAGTTTAGAGATTGAAGGGGACCTGTCCCATACCTTGGGAATGTGTGAGGCATTTGTAGCTGCTCAGAAAGTGACCCTAATCTGTAAAAGCTGAGGGTTTGGGCAGACTCTGATGGAGCACAGAGAGGTGAAAGTAAGCATATAGTTTATTGGGAAAATGGACTGGTATATACTCAGGCTGTGAAGACAGAGGGAGGGGTAATAGGCAGACAGCTTGTCGTTCCCCAGGGGTATCGTGAGCAGTTGCTCGAGATTGCACAAGATATTCCCTTGTCTGGTCATCTGGGAGTTGCATGCACTATGCAGCGGTTGGCCCAGAATTTCTATTGGCTGAACTTCACCCAGCAGGTGAAGGAGTATTGCAGGTCTTGTCACCTGTGCCAAGAAATAGGGAAGGCAGGGAAGAAAACCCAAGCTGCCCTGATTCGATTGCCCATAGTGAAGGAGCCATTCCAGAGGGTGGGAATAAATATTGTGGGGCCTTTACTACTCCCTGCTCCTCCGGGAAGAGGTTCATCCTGACTGTGGTGGATTATGCCACCCGGTACCCAGAGGCAGTTGCCCTAGCCTCACTGAGGACAGACAAAGTGGCAGATGCCTTACTTGGGATTTTCTCCTGTGTTGGGTTTCTGCAGGAGGTTATCACCGATCAAAAGGGTTCCTTCATGTCGGACCTGATGAAATGTTTGTGGGAGAAATGTGGGGTGGTGCAGAGGTGCACAACACCTTATCACCAGCAAGCCAATGGGCTTGTGGAAAGATTTAATGGTACCCTGAAGTCAATGCTCCAAGCGTTTGCTGAACAGCATGGGAGAGACTGGGAGCAATACCTTCCCCACCTATTGTTTGCATACAGGGAGGTGCCCCAAGAGTTTAAAGGATTTTCCCCCTTCTAGCTCTTATATGGACGCCAGGTATGTGGGCCCCTAGACTTGATCCGGGAGGACTGGGAAGGCAAGAACACCACCCAGGGAACTCCCATAGTGGTTTATGTCCTTAAGTTTAGGGAAGGGCTGAAGGAGCTTATGGGGACAGCCTAGAGCAACCTGGCAGCTGCCCAACAGAAACAAAAATTGTGGTATGACCGCAGAGCCAGAGCTCGCTCAAACACGGTGGGTCAGGAAGTCATGGTCCTTATTCCGGTCCGGTCCGGAAAGACAAGCTGCAGGCTGAGTGGGCAGGACCGTACAAAGTAGTTAGAAAGGTAAATGATGTAAACTATATCATAGAGTTACCTGACAGAAGACAAACAGAAAGAATGCACCATGTCAACATGATGAAGCCATATGCTAATAGGGCTGACATGGTGTTTGCAGTATGTAGTCCTGGGGAGGGGACGGATGAAGGAGACCCCCTTCTGGACTTGCTGGAAGAAAGCAAGCAGGAGTCCTCTGTAGAGGCAGTAAAATTGTCTCCCCAGCTGGCCCCAGACAAGATCCAGGAAGTAAGGGAGGTTTTAGCAGACTTTGCCCCTCTGTTTAGCACCAAGCCTGAACTAACCCCCTTAGCAATGCACAATGTGGAGGCAGGGACACAGATGCCCATACAGCGGACAGCGTATCGGGTGTCAGAGGCTGTCAAAAAAGACATTAGCAGGGAGGTGGAGGAAATGCTGAATTTAGGGGTAATCCAGAGATCCCACAGCCCCTGGGCCTCAACCGTAGTCCTTATACCCAAGCCAGAAGGCTCTATTCATTTCTGTGTGGACTATTGTGGACTGAATGCAGTCACAAAGTCAGACACCCACCCAATGCCCTGGATGGAGATCTCCTGGACAAGTTGGGAGGGGTGACATACCTTACGACTATTGACCTGACCAAGGGGTATTGGCAGGTAGAGTTAATGGACAAAGTTAGGGAGAGGTCAGCCTTCATCACTCCAATAGGCTTATCTGAATTTAAAGTAATGCCTTTCGGAATGAAGAACGCCCCAGCCACTTTCCAAAGGTTGGTGAACCAGGTGTTAAATGGTGCTGAGGAATATGTCATGGCATACCTGGATGACATTGCCATCTTTAGTACCAGCTGGGAGGAATGCCTGTCCCACCTTAGGGAAGTGCTGGGCAGGATACATAGGGCCGGGCTCACTGTCAAAGCTGAGAAGTGCCAGGTGGCCATGGCTGAAGTGGCATACCTTGGGTATGTTGTAGGCCAGGGACAGCTCCATCCTAACCAAGTAAAAATATAGGTGATGAAGGCATGGCCCAGACCAGAAATGCAGAAGCAGGTCAGAAGTTTTCTAGGGACAGCTGGGTACTATAGGAAATTTGTACCCAATTACAGTGCCCTGACTTCTCCCCATCTGAACTGGTAAAGAAAAGGATGCCTAAGAAAATTACCTGGGAACCAGCCTGTGAAAAAGCATTTGCCAGATGAAGGAGGCACTGTACAGTGCTCCTGTATTGACAAGTCCTGACTATAGCAGACCCTTTATAGTTCAGACTGACGCCTCAGACTCGGGTATTGGGGCAGTACTGAGCCAGACATCCAACCAAGGAAAAGATCACCCGGTAGTGTACCTGAGTAAAAAGTTACTTCCCAGGGAGCAGGCTTACTCTACTGTGGAAAAAGAGTGTCTTGCCATAGTGTGGGCCCTAAAGAAGTTAGAGCCATACTTATACGGGCAGCATTTTGAAGTACAAATGGACCACACACCAATGGTTTGGCTGACCCAGATGGGAAAAACTAATGGTAGACTATTAAGATGGAGTCTTTCCTTGCAAGGGTATGACATGACAATCTTACATAGGGCTGGAATGACCAATCAAAACAGCGATGGCCTGTCACGTCTGTATGAGGAGTGAACTGATTTGGGAAGCTCATCCCATGCAAGGGATAGAGCCCCCAAATTCAGTCTAGGTGGGGAGGATTGTGACACTTGGCCAGCTGGTTATGATTGTTCTATGATATTTGTAATATAAAAATGTAGTGTGTGATTGTCTCCATAAGACCAGCTGGGCTATGGGCGCCCCCCCCAGGTTTTAGTGGAAATAACAGGATATATTAACCTGAAACCAGGAGGTAATTAAAAGACTAGAGAGACTTAATTAAGGGTCTCCTGTTTCTGACTTAATTAGAACCAGCTACCACGATATAGGGCTCGTAAACTTTTATGATGTCTTAGAGGAAAAAAAAATGTTCCCACCATGGTGCTAAAGTTATAAAAATCCTTTCATGTGCCTTAAGAACAGGAGCTGCTCAAGATCAGAGAAAATGTTAATTTAGGAGTCATATTTGGGAAATGAGGTTTTGCTGAAGTCACCTTATTTAATATACCTCCTGATAGGACATCCTGTTTGTATATTTTTTATATTCTAAAAGGAGGAACTAGATGATATCATGGAATAGGTGTGTGAAAGAGACAGTTTAAACAGAATATTGAGGCTGAACTTAGTGACATAACTTTTTGAGCTCTTAAGAAACGATCTAACTTAAGCACTGTAAAGAGGTAATACATTAGATGGAAATGTCTAACTGTATGTTGGTAGGAGTTTGTCTGTTGTTTCTTTTTGTTTCTTTTAAGTGATTGTATGCTTTTTGATATACTGTTCTATGTTTACATTTTGTCATATTTTTATCCATTATTAGTAAAAATATTATTTAAAAAGACTGTCTGGGTGTGTCTTCAAAGTTCTTTTTTTTGCGTGTGATGTACAAAGGGGCTAAGACTGACAAAAACTGTTCATAAGCTTGATGGTGTTACCAAACTGGGAAAAGGTAAGAATATACCTAAGGTCTATTATAGAGTTTTAAGGGTTCATTTTGGATACCTGGTTAGGTGCCCTTAGGCAAAAGATATCTGGCATCCCCCCAAACAGCAGATTATCTGAGCCTGTACATTTGTGTACGCTAGTACAAGGTTCACAGTTTGAATCCCCCCCAGAACTTGAGACTAAAGGTGATTCGGACCCACAAGCAGACAGGAGGGTTACCCTGTCTGTTACCTGTTCACAATATTGCGCTTGGAGGTTGGCACTGAGGGAGCAGAGGACCTGACCTGCTGAGTACGTTTGTGACAGATATCACACACTGAGGGTGTGCAAAAAAAACCATAAATACACACTTGCCTATTCTTTATTTTTTATAATTGCTGGTGCCTGGATTTTTTTAAGTTTTAGTTGCCTGCACATTTCCTGCTGCCTGTAGCATGACCGAGCGATGTTCAGTGTTGTAAACAATAATGTTCTAATTTTTCAGAAACAGCACTGTTTAGTATAAAAACATGTTAGGTTTCTTCTTGTACCTCAGTTTTCTTAGTTTGCTGACAAAGAAGCCGCTAAGTGTAGAGTGAGGAGAGCAAGTGACTTGGCGGCTTCAGAAGACTCGATTCAAGCATTAGCAAGCGTTGCTATAGCTACACTCGGTAACGCTTGCGTTGAAGCCACTGAGTCACTCACTCTCCTTGCTCTATACTTGGCAGCTTCTGTGTCAGCTGTAATAACCACATTTTGGGTTATTACATTTGGGAGCATAATAACCCAAAATCTGGTTGTTACAGCATTTGAAGAGACCAGTAATCTAGTTGTCAAATTAGGCCACCAGTAATTATAAACAAATAATAATAATAAATAATGACAATAATGACACCAAGATCTGCAACAGAGTGGACGCACCAGAGGGGGTGGAAAAAATGAGAAAGGACCTAAGCCTGTTAGAGGAGTTTTTGGGTGTCTGGCAGTTGAGTTTCAGTGCTAAAAAGTGCAAGATAATGCACCTGGGTCACAGGAATCCAAGGGGGGAGTACAGGATGGGTGGGGAAATTCTGGCTACCACAAGTCAGGAGAGAGACCTGGAGGTTATCATACCTGATGACTTGAAGGTGACCAAACAGTGTGAAAAAGCTGTAGGGAGAGCAAACAGAATGTTGGGGTGCATAGGGAGGGGCATAACAAGCAGGAGGAAAGAGGTGGTGATGCCACTGTACAAATCACTGGTGAGACCTCAGCTGGAGTACTGTGTCCAGTTCTAGAGACCACATCTCCAGAAGGATACTGACAAAATAGAGGCAGTCCAGAGAAGAGCAATGAAGATGATATATGGACTGCACCAGAAGCCATACGAGGAAAGACTTAAGAACCTTAATATCTATTCAGTGGAGGAAAGAAGGGAGAGGGGAGATATGATAGAGACTTTCAAGTACCTTAGGGGAATAGAAAGGGTACAGGTGGAAAGCATATTTCAGAGAAAACTCTGCGCAAGAACAAGGGGGCATGACATGAGGCTGAACGGTGGAAGGCTCAGGGGTAATGTTAGGAAGTACTTTTTCATTGAGAGAGTGGTGGAGCTGTGGAATAGCCTTCCAGCAGATGTGGTGTGTGCAAAAACAATACGGGGGTTCAAGAGTGCATGGGATAGACATAAGGGTACCTTGGAGAGGTGCAGAGCAGGAGAGCCACAGATCAAATAGGATCTGGGGCTGCAGCAGTGAGTAGGGAAATGGGCAGACTAGGTGAGCCATATGGTCCTTATCTGCCAACAGATTCTATGTTTCTATCAGTGTCCAAACTTATATTTATTAATATTTACAAAGTTAAATCTCTACTTTTCTGAATATGCATTCCCTTCTTAGAGACAAATACAAGTAGGATTACTCTTTGATAATAATTGTCTACCAAAAAATGTCCTCTGCTGTGAGACACCTTGAAATAATACTGGCAAAATATGTTCTGCTTTTAACCAATAATGTAACAAAACATTTCTTAGATCAAGTACAATCACATAAATCCTCTTTCCTACATGCGTGGATTGGATGTTGATCTCCTGGATAGAATGAATGGGGTCTTCGTCCTACTGTGTATCTGTAGCAAGTAGTATTATTCAGTAGAAACAGCATATGTGTTGGGGCATATTGGCTGTAATATATTGTAAAGGTAGCACATCATTTTTGAATATAACCTTTGAATGCATTCAAAAAGGAATTAGTATATTAATGTATTTCATACATATATACATGCATACGTACATGCATAATGTCAGCAGATAAGGACCTATATGGCCCACCTAATCTGCTCAGTATTACCCGTGCTACTGAGCTCCCCTTCCCCCCCCGATCTTACCCGTTCCTCCTTCCCCCCACCCAGGATTCCCATGTACCTATCTCATGCGTGCTTGAAACCCGACACTGTTTCTGTCTCTACCACCTCCTCTTGCAGGTCATTCCAAGCATCCACCCCCTCTCCATGAAAAACTACTTCTTCGTGTTACCCTTTAAAAGTCCACCCTCCAGCTTCATACCATGGCCCCTAGTTGCTGAACATGCTTTCATTTGAAATAGGCTCTCCCTTTGCATCCTGTTAATACCTGTCAGATATTTGAATGCCTCAATCATATCCACCCATCTCTCCTATCCTCCAAGGAGTACATGTCCAGCTCCCTCAACCTTTCCTCATATGCCTTCCCCTGCATCCCCTGAACCCTCCGTGTAGCCCTCCTCTGGACTACCTCCACCCTCTCAGTATCCCACTTCAGGTGTGGTCTCCAGAATTGAACACAGAACTCCAGATGAGATCTGACCAGGGTCATATACAGGGGCATGATGACCTCCCTCCTTCTACTAGCAATGCCTCGAATTATACATCCCAGCATTCTGTTTGCCCTCCCCACCACAGCTTGGTACTGATTTGCCACCTTCAGGTCAGATGAGATGATGATACTCAAGTCCCTCTCTTGTTCCACAACTGCTGTTTCCTCCCCATTAATCACGCTCTCAGATTTCCATGCCCCATATGCATTATTTTGCATTTCCATGCATTGAAACCTAGCTTCTAGATCTTGGACCACCTCTCAAGCCTAAAAAGATCCTCCTTCATTCTTTCAGCCCCTGTAGGGTCTCCACTCTATTACATATCTTGGTATCATAGGCAAACAAACATACCCTCCCCTCTAGACCTACCACAATGTCCCCAATGAAAATGTTGAAATGGACTGGGCCCAGTACAGACCCTTGAAGCACCCCACTCATGACCCTCACCTCCTCAGAGAGCACCCTGTTTACCATCACCATTTGGATTCTACCTAAAAGCCAGTTTCCCACCATCTTTATTATGGCCAGACCTACTCCCAGACCCTCCATCTTGTTTAATAATCTTTTCTGGGGAACAGTGTCGAAAGCCTTTCTGAAGTCCAGATAGACCACGTCTACAGCCCCTTCCCACTTCACCTCTCCTATCACCCATTCAAAAAACCCTATTAGATTCATCTGAAAGAATCTCCCCCTAACAAACCCGTGTTGGCTGTAATCAACCAGCCCCTTCCCTTCCAGGCAGTCCACCAGTCTTCCCTTTAGGAGTGACTCCATGGTCTTCCTTACCACTGATGTCAGGCTCACAGACCTGTAATTTCCTGCCTCCTCCCTGTCACCTCCTTATGAAGTGGTAGCACAGTTGCCCTCTTCCAGTCCTCTGGGACCTCTCCCATTTCCAGCCAAAGGGTGATCAGTTCCACCAGTGGTTCTGCTAATTCCATCCTGAGTTCTCTCAGGATCTTGAGTTGCATCCTATCTGGATCCATGGCCTTATTAATTCAAAGACCACCTAATTCCCTACAGACCCAGTCTACTGTGAAGGGTAAGGTATCTATCCCATCTCCCCCAACCCCCCTCTGTCCATCTTAGGCCCCCCATCCTCTGGCGATCACTGAACAAAAATACCTGTTCAATATATTTGCCTGAAGGCCATCCTCCTCTACCCTAGCTCCTCCTCTCCTCTCTTAATCTCGTTATACCCACCTTATTTTTCTTACGCTCCCTGATATATCTAAAGAATGCCTTGTACCCTTCCCTGATTTTACAAGCAAAAAAGCCTGACTTCTGAGGCACTCAGAACTGCTGTAAATAGCTCAGTCCTCTCAGTGATAGACTGTGGTCTAGCAGTATATGGGGCTGCCTCCCAAACTGCTTTGAAACATATCAAAACAACACTAAACAAAGCATGTCATTTAGTCCTAGGTGTACCCCATCTCACTCACACCTGCAAGTTGTACACTCAAACAAAATGGCTCAACCTTGACAGTCACCTCCAGTATCAAGTATGCATGCTCGCCAAGAAGTCTATGCTAGGATTTACCACCCCAGGCCTGCAAAGCCTCCTTAGCCGACCTAATTCCATCAGATGCACTTGGGGTACAAACAACTCAGCCTTCTGCATCTCTTTCCGTAGAACCACAGAAGGCCAACGGTCCTACAAATATCGGACACCACTTTGGCTTAATGTGCTTGACCTAGGCATCACAAAAGAGGACAAAATAGGCCCCTTTAAAGATAAACTCCGAGTGGCCCTCGCCATAAACAGGAACTGTGACTGTGAGACCTGAACTCCCCCACACTCTTCCCTCCTCTTTCCTGCTACTCTCATTCTAACCTGCATCCTTGCCTCTCCTCTCTTCTTGCTAACTAACACTCCCCTAGTTGGCTCCAGGTCCCAGCCTCAGCACTCCCCCCCCAGTGAGTTTAGCCCTCCTTTATGACTACACTCTTTGTCACGTAAGACAAAAGAACTGCTGCCCATCAAGTTCTCGCCTCCTTGCGTTTAGTATTAGTTAATTATTTTACAGACTATATAATCCTCTGTTCCCTACCTGTTCTTTCTATATCCGTAGATTCTCAAGTTGTTCACTTAACAACCTATCAACCTAGCCTGCTTTAAATTATGTGTCTGTATATTTTTATTTATGTAATCCCTGTTTTTGTTATTATGTAACCTCTGTAACCTGATGTACTCATGTCTTTCTAGGCATGGAACCTCCTTGTATCTGCTTATGTACTTGTAACCATTGTAAATGATGTCATGCCCATGTATTACTATGACATGGAACCTCTGTAAAAGAGCCTTTGGCTCAAAGGTACTTCCTAGAAATAAATAAATACAAAAATAAATAAAACTCCATCTGTGCTTTAGCCCTTCTAACAGCCTTCCCCACCTCCCTCTGCAACTCCAGATATTGTACCATCCCTCCCACTCTGCTTTTTCTTGTAGACCAAAAACACTTTCTTTTTGGCCCTCACCCCTCCCGCTACCTCCCTCATTAACCATATAAGTCTCCTCCTTTTTCTACTTTTACTAACCTACTTGATTCCACAGCTGACTCGGTGGTGCAGAGGGCTGAGGCACTGGACGCTACATCTCATGCCACAACAGCGACCCGGGTTCGGGAACGAGCTCGGGTCATCAGGGGTCAATGGATGGGGAGGGAGAGGGTGCTGAGTAGCTGCTGGCTGGCAGCTCTCTACCTTGGGAGGGTTCAGGAGGGCCTCTCAGTGCTTGGCTGCCCCCCAGTGGAGGCTGGGTGGCAGTGCTGCCTCCGAGTGTCCGGACCCAAGGCTAGGGGAGAGCGGAAGGGGCTGTAGACTGGAGCTGTATGTGCGCATCGTGCTACGCACCATCACCACTTCCAGGGTCCTGGGTAGCTAGTGGGGAGACATGGTGGAAAAACATCTGGGGTCACTGCACGATGAAGCCTCCAGGCCAGCTCGGCAGTTCCGCCAAGATGTGCATAGCACAGGTAAGTCCCGGAAAGACCCCAAGACCGGTAGAGTGGCAGAGAATAGCAGTGGCCTGCCGCAGCAGATAAAGAAAGTTAAAAAAAAACTGCTTGATTCCTATTTCGGTTGCCCTTCCAATAGCCTCCCTAATCCCATTCCAGTTCTCTTCCACCCCCTTGTATCCCCCTAGTCTTGTTAGGGCTTCTCTCAGGTATGTTGTCATGCTTGAAAAGTCAGCCCCTCTAAAATCCAAGACCCTAGTTTTTATGTGGTCCTGCTCCAATCTGGTTTTGACATCAAAAACCACTGCCTTGTGGTCACTGGTCCCCAGGGATTCGATTACTTCCACCCCTTCAACACTGTCCCTGTTTGTAAAAATGAGGTCCAATGTTGCCCTTCCCCCCAGTTGGCTGATCCACTAGTTGCCATAGACAGGCTCCCTGGTTGCGCCCAAGAAGTCAGTGCCCCTTGGGGTTGCTGCTGCTGAGAGGTCCCAGCATACTTACGGGAACTTGAAGTCTCCCAACAGCATCAGCTCTCCCTTGTTTGACATCCTGATGATATCCTGAACAAGACCATGTCCAATTCCTTGCTCTGCATAGGAGGTCTGTATACTACCCCCACCCACAGTATTGACCATTTCCCTCTTTCCAGATTTACCCATAGTACCTCGATTCTCCCATTCCCTCCCTGCAGCTCTGTGACCATAATGTTATCTTTTACATAGAATGCCACCCCCACCCCCTTTTTCCTACCCTATCCTGCCTGAGCACAGTGAATTCTGGAATAGCCAGGTCTCAGTCTTGGTGCTCCGTGCACCAGGTTTCTGTGATTGCCACAAGGTCGTAATTCTTTGATGCTATGGCTGCCTCCATGTCAGGGGTCTTATTCCCCAGGTTTCATGCATTTGCACATATTTGCCCTCCTAGTTACTCATCTTCCCTCTGACTGACCCTCTGCTCTTTTGCTTGTTCCTTTCTGTTGGGATCACCAGCTAGGATCTTTACCTTACTATCCCCCATCCTAGCTACAACCCCCCCCCCCACAGTTTAAATGTGGCACCTCTTCCATAAACCCCCTCAATTTTTCCCCAAGTGTCATGTACCCTCTGCACTCAGGTGTAGTCTGTCTTTGGCATACATGCCCTCATCCTGCCATCTATTCCCTCCCCCCATGTATCCAAAACCCTCCACCTTACACCATCCCTCTAACCAATTATTAAACTTGAATATTCTGTGTTGTCTCTGCATGCTGCTGCAGAGGACTGGAATAACCTCTGAGAAGGTTATTGAGCTAGCCACCAACCTACAGCTTTCTCCCAGTTCCCTAAAACATTACTGGACCTCTGGAACCTCATTTCCAGCTAGGTCATTTGTCTCTTGGTGAATGGAGGCAGTATAGTGCAGTGGTCTAAGGCTCTGAGCTGCAAATCTGGTGACATCCAGCAGACCAGACCTGTGTTTGAATCCCACAGCTTCCACTTGCATACTGTGTGACCCTGAGCAAGTCACTTAACCTCCTTGTGCTCCCAGGTCGCTCCTGTAAAAAAGCTTTCAGCTTAGTGTGCTATACCTGGTTAAACAACTAAATAAAAAAAAAAAAAAAAAAAGTATGACATCTGGCTTCTTCCCAGTCCTACCCGCTTCCTGCATAAGACTTGACCCTGCCCTTCCCACCTCCATTCCCGGAGTGCATACCTCTACTCTCCTCTTATGAAGGTCCCAATATTTTATATATTTTATTTTATTTTTAGAAAATATTGCATGGTGCCTTGTGCCAGTTAAGCAGAAAAGACACGGGTGTTAACCAGTTAGGACGGGTAGTGTTTCAGCCTTTTTTCTTTTCTATTATTGGTTAAAAAAAGCACACCTTTTGTTAGCATTGTTTCAAGCTGTCTCACAGCACAGGACACGTTTGGGTAGACAATTATAAAATATCTTAATTAATCCTACGTGTGTGTCTCTAAGAAGGGGATGCACATTCATATAAGTAGACATATAATTTCATAAATATTGATGAATGTGAGTTTGGACACATTATTATTTTTATTTATTTAGTTTTTGTTGACCGCGAAGGAGGACTAGACAATTTTTGTCTATTTTCAGACTCGTCCCAGGGAGAAGGGGGATACAGATTGATGCCAACTGAAATTGAACCAGATTTTAAGCTGTTGATGGTATTTTTAGTGAATGGTGGAAATCTGGCCAGGACACTGGGGAAATCCCCCTACTCTGGTGGTAGGGGGCCCCTCCCCTGAGACGACTGGACTGTGCTCAGTATGTCTCAGTCGGTGGAGAGTGTGGAGGTGTTGGAGGACTGCTCTATGGACCTAGTTGCTGTACTTGATGAGGATTCTGTTCAGATGGACGACATGGATGTCCCAAGAAGCCCCTTACCTATGGTGGATTCAGCTCAGCCCGTTGCTGTAGAGGATGCAACTGTTATTGACCCAGTTGTGATTTTGTCTACGGAGGATGACAAAAAGAGAAAATGCCTGGAAGGTTGCCAGGTAGCTCCTCTTGGTGTAGCGAAGAAATGTAACTTACAGGTCATGGACAACCCGCCGGTTGATGAGGCGGGTGTGTCGGCTGCTGCCTTGGATGATGACTCATTCCCGTTTTCAGCTCGGCTTGCCACTTGGTCTCCAGAAGTGGCGTTAGCGAGTGCGGGTTGGGTGAAGACCCCGAAAGCCTGGATTCCTGACCCCAATGTCCCTTTACTGGGGGAAGGACTGAACAGACTGGTGGAACTTTTGGATTCGCAGACTATGGAGGGAGAGCTGGTTTCAGAATCGGACCAGACCATTGCATCATTTCCACCTGCCAGTACCACAGCCAGGGGTCTTGTTTCGGCTGTTCCTGCGTCCGGCTTAGAACCTCCCCTATCGGGACAGGGTTTACCTGCTTCTTTGGCTCCTGTGATGGTTACTGCTGCTGTTTTGGAACACCAGACTGCAAATTCCTTGCCAGGTCAGTGTCTTCAGACCGTAGGAGCTGATATGCCGGTCAGTCCTGTGGGCAGTACAATTCATGGACCCATTCGAGCAAATACTGTAAAACCGGCTAGCTATGCCTCCCTCTTTAAATCTACAGACATCCCTGTTCGAAAATGTTTTGTAGCACGTATCTATTATAAAGAGGGTATGGCCCTCCCCCCAGATCGAAATTTTGTGGGTAAATCCTTAACTATCGACTCCTTGGGGATTCGACCCTCTGAGGTGTATGCATTTATCCACTCTTCTGGGGACCATAATTTTGATGTTTCCTTTCATTCTGCAGCTTTATTAGATAAATTTTGGTCTGCATATTATGCTGCTCGTACAGACCCTATTTGGAAACATTTTGTGGTTATACCTATTACCAGACCAACTGCTAAAATTGTTACTGTTCTTTTTCGAAATGAAGGAGTGAATGTACTGGATATTTTATATTGGTTGGAACAACGTTGTACAGTCAATGGGGTGCCTCATGCATTGATTGATGATAATGGGTTTTGGACGGGTGGGTGGAAATTTAATGTACAACTCAAAATGACTGAGGCTGGGATTCAACATCTCCCTAATTGTTTCTATTTGGGAAGGGACTGTGGTATCCTGTTTTATCCAGGACAACCACGTTCTTGTTATAGATGTGGCTCACTGTCTCATTTGAGTTCTGATTGTGACCAACTGAAATGTGCATCCTGTGGAATGTTGGGTCATTCGGTTTTGTCTTGTACTGTCCCTCCCACTTGTAACTTATGTGGCGAAGACACTCATGTTTTTGTGGCTTATCCTTGGGCAGCCCATAATACCTCTGATTATGCAGAACATGATTCTTATATTGCTAAGTCCTTCGCCTCTTCTAGAACCCCCGGATCAGGCCCTATTCCCAATACTGCGTTAAAGACCCCTTCTTTTCCGGCCTCTCTTGATGTCCCGGCTATCCCAAGCTGACCGGTTGCCTCAGAGGCCCCCCCACCCAATGAGTTACCTCCCTCACTTATTGTTTCAGCTCCTACTCCTGTACAGTCTCTTCTTCTCCAAGCAAGTGAAGATTTGGAGACAGGGGTGGTTTTGGAGATCTCACCGCCAGTTGCTAGATGACTTCATTCCACCAAGCAAGTGGAGGAAGTATCTACATTTTCAGTCCCAGTAACTAATCCCTATGAACCTTTGCAGAGTTGGGGTGATGCTATGGACGAGGAAGAGTTGGGGGACTCTTTTCCTTCTTCTATTCCTACGACTTCCTCTGCACCAATACCCCCGGTTGATAACTCTGGGACTACTCTGAAAAACAAAACTGCTAGAACTAGGAGAAAGAAATGATCTGGTCCTTCTTAATGAGGTTTTTCCTTTTTTTCTTTTTCATGTCTTCTATACGTTTAGCTAGTCTAAATGTTAATAGTATTCGATCACAGTATAAGTGTACAGCTATTTTTTCGGCTTTACATAGTTTGACTTATGAGGTTTATTTTTTACAAGATATTAGGCTTTACACTACTGGAGAGGTGGCCACAGCCATGAGAGATTGGGGGTTGGGGCCCTCATATTGGTCTCTAGGCCAGGACCTCTGTTCTGGTGTTGGATATTGTTTTACCTCACCTGACTTTATTTTGCAGAAGTTAGTGGATTTAGTTCCAGGAAGAGTGTTATTGTTGGACCTTTTATGGTATGATTTGCCTTATCGGCTGATTAATATTTATGCTCCACAACAGAAAGCTGCTAGGGTTCAGCTTTTTCATTTAATTAAGCCCTATTTGTTAACTAATAGGATTATCTTATGGGGGTGGAGACTTTAACTCTAGTCTAGATGTCCCTCCTACTAAAAAAGTTTATTGTGATACCCAAGCATTGCGTACTATTATTAAAGAGATGGATTTGGTTGATGTATTTGCCCAGTCCTTCTTACCTACTTTTTCAAAAGGTAGCTTGACCTCTAGGATAGATTTTTGGTTCTGTTCACGTACTATTGGGGAGGTTGATGGTGTAGTAGTACCTATGGCTACTTCAGATCATCATTTATTAGGGATATGGATTCATTTGGGGGAAGTATTATCACAGGGGCCTGGAGTTTGGAGGGTTAATGCGTCATTATTATTGGTTCCAGAGTTTCATCAAGGTTTTTTGGACTTAATTTCGGATTGCATTTCTGTGGTTTTCCTTTATGATTCCATGATTGATTGGTGGATTGATACCAAACAGTGTTTGGTGGCCTATTTTAAAACTATTCTAGATTGTTGGCTGATACTAGACATCATACCTCTCAGCTCCTTCAGGCCAAATTATTTGCATTATTTACTGAATCCTATTTGTCTCATTCTGACTGTACTGCCCGTATAAAAGAGGTTAAAGCAGCCTTGACTAAAGTTCAGTATGATAGACAAAAATCTATTGTTTTTGAACAGAAATTTCGGACTTCTGGGAAGCAGAGTCAATTCAACCCTTTTGACATTACTAGGGAGAAATTTTGTGGTAAACAGATGATTCAACTTCATGATGATCAAGGGCATATTGTTAAAGGGCAGCTGAAAATTATGGAATGTGTTACTAAATTTGTGAAACACACATTTGAATCTCCAGTATCTGAATCCCCTGAAATGTCACTATTGTTGCAAACATTGGATGTACCTACCCTGACGGTAATTCAGCAGCAAGAGGTTGTAGCCCCTTTTACATTGGAAGAAGTGAAGGGAGTTATTTGTGGTCTTAGGGATAAGGTGGCTCCAGGCTCTGACGGGTTGTCGGCTGAAATTTATAAATCTTTATAGAAATTTATGCTGACCCAGTTATTAGCTGTGTTCAATGCCTTTTTACATGAGGATCGTTTATCGGATCAGATGTACGAAGGTTTGATGCTGTTTCTTTATAAAAAGGGTGACAAATCTGATTTAGGGAATTGGAGACCAATCACCCTGTTAAATACAGATTATAAATTTTTTCCAAATTACTGGGGAATAGGGTTTCGATATTTTTGTCTTCTTTGATTTCACAATTTCAGTATTGCTCAGTTTCAGGTAGGTCCATCTGAGACGCTTTGCTTTTGATAAGAGAATTATTTTCTCAGGGACGAAAGGGGAGTTCTTCAAGGTTATTTATTTAATTTTGATCTTTCAAAAGCCTTTGATGGGATATCTCAAGAATTTATATGGTTGACTCTCCGAGCTTATGGGTTTCCTCAGATTTTTATAAATTAGCTTACTTTATGTTATTCTTTAGCCTATGTTAGACCATATGTAAATGGGTGGATTGGGTCACCCTGTTACATTCGCCGGGGAGTCCGCCAAGGTTGTCCATTGAGCCCACTGTTGTTTGTAATAGTGTTAGACCCCATTATTAGACTACTTTACAAATCCCCCAGACTTTTGGGTCTTTTCGGGTCCAGATTATAGTACTCAGAAAGTAATTTGTTACGCTAACGATTTATGTGTTTTGGTGCCTACTGCACCGGTGGGTTGTTTATTATGTAAGGTTCTTCCGGTTTTTTTTATCTGTTATTGGTTCAAGTTTGAATTTATGGAAAAGTGTGTGTTTTAACTTAGCTACATCTTTGGAGGGAATTTCCTCTATTAGGGGTATCTGTTTAGTGGATTCTCTGCATAAGTTATTGGGTATTTATTTTGGTGTACCGGATGTGGCTTTGTATAACTGGGAAATAGGTCTGAATAAGGGTAGGGAAAAGATGTGTAAGTGGAATAAATGGTTTATGGGGAAGAATAAACAGATTTTTTTGATTAAAACTTGCTTGTTGCCTTTGTTTTTACATGTGGCACATATTTTTCCTTTGCCTAGACGATTTTTTGTGCCCCTTTTGAGCCTTTTTTTCTCTTGTTTTTGGGGTAGCTGCCTCAATCTGGTTAAACATAACATTTTGTTGAATGATTATCGGCGGGGAGGGGTTAACATGATTCACCCAGTGTTTTTTTATTCTCTTTTTTTTCTACCAATCTAAAGCCTTTAGTTATTAATTCATCACAGCTTTGGGTTCCTTTCGTACGTATTTCACTTTCGGAGATTTTACAAGAATGGCTTTTGGAGAGTTTTATCCACAAAAATAAGCGGAAATATGTTCTATCTCCAGATTGGGTCATGGTGTTTGATATGCTTAGGACATGGCATATTAAGGTATCCATGATTAAGGAGTTTTCTCGGAAAAAATTGTATACAGTGATAGTATGTCAAATTGTTTGGAAGAAGTTTTTCAGGATTTTATAATGACAGAAAAGGAACAGATCGGAAGTCGCCTTGTTGATACATGGATCCCTGTGGCTATGTGGGATATTGCTTGGTTAGGGGTACATGGTAAAATTAACGTACATGGAAACCATAAACATAAACAATTGACTGATCGTTACTGTTTTCGGGCTTCTTGTACGGCTCTTATAGAGTCTATGTTTCATTTATATTTTTCTTGTCCTTTTATTTTACAGTTTTGGTTTCTGTGGCGTCGCCAGTTTTGGAATAAAGTTTGGCGCAAGTGGGATCAGAGAGCTTTTTGGTTTATTTCCGGCTTCATGGGCTGAATGTAATTCTAGTACTCTAAATGAAATAGCGATTGTGATACTGTATTGGGTATGGCAGGTTAGGTGTTGGTTTTTATTTCAACAACGTTATCTTACTCCTGAGGAATTGTTTACGAAAGTGGTGGCCCATATCGATCGTCTTAAGGAGGGAGAAAGGAAACTTCTCAAACGGAATATTTGGGAACGATATTGGGACTTCTATTAAACCAGTTCTCTATTCCTTGAATATATTTTGTTTCTGCCAATTTAGTTTTAGGTTCTTTCTCTTGTTTTAGGATAACATGGAATTTTTGAGTTTTTTTCTTTGGAAATTTTGTATAAACTTTCATGATTTATCTGTTTCTTTTTTCTGTATATTAATTTGTTGTATTTATTATGATTTTAATAAACATACCCCTACTCTTTTCGAGAAGTGCCATGGGATCTTTAACATCCACCTGAACTACCACCAGAACAGGCAGATGGAACCTCGGTTTAACATCTCATCCAAAAGATGGCATTTGTTTTTAATTGTTTTAGTAACTGCTAGCCCTGATGAAGAGGATTACAGTACATCCTCAAAATGTTGGTCAGGTTTGTTCACCTAAGCAGTACTGGTACAGTACCTTAATTTGGAATAACATTTACATAAAACTTAGTCCAGTGAGTGACTTTATTTCCAGTCAGTCTATGCACTATCTTAGGGCCTTGTTTAATCAGATGCCTCCCATTTTCTTCATTTGTTTCCACAGAGAATGGCCACGTCCACACTGGACTCCAATTGCTTCTACAGATCTAAGATGAAGACCCCATTCATCCTGTCCAGGAGGTCAACATTCAATCTGATCCAAGGATTTACTTGTTCCAAGAATCACCAGAGCTCATAAGAGACACTATATTGACCAAGCCATGATAAACAAAGTGAATTCTGGATTTATCACTAAAGAAAGAAAGATATTCTGTCATTGAAAGAGTGTACTGGGGAACTATAGCTTTCTTTCATCCTTATCCCCTACCTCACCTCCCACCCAGAATCTCCCCATGTACAGTTTATACTATTTTCTTTCAATCTCCATTTTCAGTTAATGTGCAATAGATTATGCATCCCTTTTCAGAGCTGAGATCCCAGATAGAGGAAAGATCAGGACCACTCCACATTTCACTGGACGAGGAAACTAGAATTTTGGGGAATATTAAGAACAGTGGAAAGTTCAGTACACTGGACAGAAAGGCCCTGTACACATTAGAAGGTGAGCTGTGGTTCATTTTTAATAATGTTTTAGAAACATTTTTGAACTCACCACAGCAGCCTGTCCACATCAGTCTTCAACCGAATTTTAACTCTGTTATCCCACAGCCAACTCACATCTGCATCTGCGTTCAGTAACATTTTTAACCATGACAGTAGCATGCTTCCTAATGTTGCTTGCAACCTACGCTCATCTGCATTAACAGGTAACACGCTTTCACATTCTAAACCATTTTTAAAAACAGGTTTAAGACTAGCTTTCTTCAGGGTTTTAGCATGGTTTAACACAGTAAAAAAACGTGTTTTAATGATGACGGGAGCCGTCTTTGCACTAGTTAAAACATTGTAAGCACTTTAAAATGTTTTAACTAGCCTAATGTGTACAGGGCCTAAGAGCAGTATTTCAAATAAATCACATCAGTTGAAACATGAGGAACTCAGAATAAAGTGGCATGCTATTACTCCAGCAGAATATATTGAACAGAAACAGATTTCAAGGGGCCTGAGAATCCTAACTGAACCCAATTTAAATTTCATTAGTCCAGATCTAGAAAAATGGTGAGATGACATTCATAACCAGTGTTCAGATGGTTTCATGCTTCTATTTATAGAAACTGACACAGTAGAGCAGGAAAGTGTGATGTCTGAAAGCAATGTGATGAGTTAAATATTAAAAAGTAAAACAACTGAACAAGAACTCAGTGAAGTTCTTAGAAAAACTAAAAAACTATTGAAGGATTTTGTGGAAAGGGATAAAAAACAACACAATATGTAAATTCAGAAGAAACCTTTCAGATTATAAGGATAATAAAGTTTACAATTGGGCTAAAGACAACAAGCCACAATTCAAAAGATACTGTGATCCAGACTCTTAATATTCAAGTGACTCCAGTCTTGAGAGAGAGGATATTCCCATAACTGCAGACAGAGAACATTTGTTTTTAGGCAGAGGTCAGGGCAGGAGAAGGTGAGGGAGAGGATGCAGAGGACCCCAACAATTTTAGATGGGAAAACTATAGACAGGAGACAAGATACAGATCTGGTGGAGGACCTAAGAGATATAGACCAAAAACTAGAAGGGGAGTTGCAGGCAGAAGTAGTCCTGAGAGAATGGTGACCAGAGGATAATAGAACAGGAAGAACATGTAGTTTACAATTGATCAAACTATGAGCTAAACACAGATGAAGAAAAAATGCTAAGTAAGGAAGTGACTTTCAGCCCACATTAAAAACTGAATGCTTTGAGAAAAACTATATAGCCAAAAAAATTATTCAGGAAAATGTGTCTCTGATATCACTTTGATTTCAATATATTTTCATCAGTGGCTCCTGTAGTCACAGTTTCTTCATTAGTAGGCAAGCTGAACTATAAGAAAGACTTGGATTGCTTTTTTTACCAGTGGGTCCTAATCCCCTGGCAGTGGAAACATATATGAAATTCACAGAGTAAGAAGCAGAGAAAGTTATCAACGATTCTGCTAACTAGGGAAACAACAGGAGTTCAATCTTACAGCGCAGAAATAAGGAGCTCTTTGCAGACTTTAGAACAATAACTATACTGTCATTTAGCCTGTTATAAAAGAAGGAATTGTTGTGCTTCAGAACTCCGGGGACTACAAGGAGTAATGTTTAAACCAGCTAAACACCTCAGCACACTAAAAGGATTACATATAAGCCAACACCCGAAATAGTTTAATTATTTATTTGTTTGTTTAGTTATTTGTTTAGTTATTTTTATTTATTTCAAATTTGGTAATCAGGTAGCCTCCTGGGCATTACATGCCCATTTTCAAGGGGTACCTGAAGGTTCAAACAGCAGTACAGTCAATAGTAAATACACAAAATGTACAATAAAAAAAAATTGCATAGAGTTTTTGGTATAGTATTTTTTTCTATGGAGGTTGTATACTCCTATGCTGGCCTAGGCCGCCCCCTCTGACAGACCCATCCAGCCCCATCAGCCAGCTTCTCCAGGGCTTACCTTTTTCTGTCGTTCTCTGCCACAGGACTGTGCTGGGGTGCGTGGCTGACAGTGTGGTGCCTGCAAAGGGCCAGTCAGCATCCTGCAGCTGTGGGTGTTTTTCCTCTAACTTTCTTCCTGGGCCTACAGGACATGCAATAGGCATGAGGTGCATGCTCTACCTCTGTGGAGATGCCCCCAGCATCCTGAACATGGGGTCCTTTCCCTTGCATGTGTGGTTCACTTGTGCTGCCACCTGGATACCTTCAGGTGGCAATCAAGCAGCGAGCCACAGTAACACCCCTCTCCCAAGG
This sequence comes from Neoceratodus forsteri, assembly GCA_016271365.2. NCBI lineage: Eukaryota > Metazoa > Chordata > Ceratodontiformes > Ceratodontidae > Neoceratodus > Neoceratodus forsteri. Next base: position 32,729,218 of record CM057453.1, read on the forward strand.
AGGGAGAGAAGTCCTAGGGATACTTAATCCTCCCTCTCCAGCCAGCCCATGAGCAACCCATGTCCCCTGCCGAACACAGATAACCAGCATGGCAGGAGGTGAGGTACCTAGTGTCTCAGCCCTCCACATCACTGGCCTTAGTACACTGTCTTAAACACATAGTGTGATCCAATGCTGTGGTAGGAGCTGGGAAGAATATTCCATGATTTGGTTGCTCTGTAGAAGAACGATCTGTGCCCTAACAATGTTTTGAACAGTGGAAGCATAATAGAGTGTCCATTAGATAATATTGTAGAATGAACTGTAGACAATCTAGAAATTAGTCCAAAAACGGAAAATTTCACCTTGCTAAAAAAAAGAATAGTGAACTTACTAAAACAAAATAAAAACTATGCTGCTGAAAGGACACCTAACTAATCCTTGTGTACAGTGGACAAATGTGTGTGCCATGAGCCTGACCTACTGTAACAAAGTAGTAGTAGATTTTATTTATATCAGTGCCCTTCCTCGGAGACCCAGGGCACCTTACAGTAAAGTGCATAGATAACAAACATAAATATACAACAATCATACCCAGTGTCACAAACACACTCAGCAGGTCAGGCCCTCTGCTCCCACAGTGCCAACCTCCGAGCACAGTATTGTGAACAGGTAAACAGGGTAACCCTCCTGTCTGCTTGTGGGTCCGAATCACCTTTGGTCTCAAGTTGTGGGGGGATTCAAACTGTGAACCTTATGCTAGCATACCCAAATGTACAGGCTTAGATAATCTGCTCTTTGGGGGGATGCCAGATATCTTTCGCCTAAGGGCACCTAACCAGGTATCCAAAATGAACCCTTAAAACTCTATAAAAACCTTAGGTATATTCTTACCTTTTCCCAGTTTGGTAACACCATCAAGCCCTTCAGAACAGCTGTCAACTTAACCATGTATGCATCATATGCAAAAAGAACTTTGAAGACATACCTAGGTAGTCTTTTCAAATGAAAGGTTTACTTAAAAATGGATAAAAATATGTTATGTAAAATGTAAACACAGAACACTATATCACAAAGCATACAATCACAAAGAAAAACAGGGAAAACTACAGACAAACTCCTACCACAATACATTTAGATATTTTCTATCTAATGTATTAGCACTTTACAGTGCTTACATTAGATCTTGTTTCTTAAGAGCCCAAAAAGAAATGTCACTGAGTTCAGCCTCAGTATTCAGTTTAAACTGCCTCTCTCACACACTCCTTCCATGATGTCATCCAGCTTCTCCTTTTAGAATATAAAAAATATACAAACAGGATGTCCTATCAGGAGGTATATTAAATGATGTGACTTCAGCAAAACCTCATTTCCCAAATATGACTGCTAAATTACCATTTTCTCTGATCTTGAGCAGCTCCTGTTCCCAAGGCACAAGAAAGGATTTTTTATAACTTTAGCACCATGGTGGGAACATGTTTTTCCTCTAAGATGTCATAAATGTTTACGAGCCCTATATCCTGGTAGCTGGGTCCATTCTAATTAAGTCAGAAACAGAAGACCCTTAATGAAGTCTCTCTAATCTTTTAATTACCTCCTGGTTTCAGGTTAAAATATCCTCCAGTTTTCTGAAACCTGGGGGCACCCATAGCCCAGCTGGTCTTATGGAGACAATCACACACTATATATTTTTTATTTTACAAATATCATACAGCAATCATAATCAGCTGGCCAAGCGTCACACCCAGTTCAAACAATGCAGTCTTTAAAACTCATAAAACTCAGCTGGGAAAGGGAACTAATAGGGAAGCTGGCTCAATTCCGAAAGGTTTGTTAAACGGAAAAGTTTTCAAACCCCTCTTAAATGCCACCATCATAGGGGCCTCTCTGAGGACACTTGGGAGTGAATTCCATAGGAACAGGCCAGCCACCTCGAAGGCCCGGTCCCCAAAGGTCTTAAGCCAGGCCCTTGGAAAAACTAACAAGCTCACCTCGGCTGAGTGAAGAGAGCATGGGGCATGTTGGGATGCAAATGGTCTGACAGATAACCAGGACCCAAACTGTGTAGGGCCTTATATGTTAGTAAACCAACTTTAAAAGATATACACTACCTAACAAGCAACCAGTGCAGTTCGGGCAGTGCCAGGAAGACATGGCACATCCTCAAAAGGCCAATCAGCAGTCTAGCAACTGCTTTTGGCATAACGCAACACAGCATTGTACAATGTATTAACTCATTTTAACAAAAGATCAGAGGCTGCTGAATACAGAGGGAGACCATAATCAATGACTGAAACCACAATGAACTGAGCTAGAAGTTTTTGGATTGTGTGATCAAACAACTCCCTACCCTATAAAGGAGACCCAGTCTTTTATGTACTCATTTAAAGGAAAACTGCACCCTCACATCTTCTAAATACCATTTGTTTCCATGTCAACAGACAACCCTTTTCATGTAGCTGTTAAAGATGTATGCAACTGTTTCAGTTAGTTTTCACACTTCATACTAGGTCTTGTCACTGTCCTGAGAGGGTCTATTTTGTGGTTGTTGAAATCTCATTGTTCCGGAGAGCTGCATTAGCATATGAGAATGTGATGCATAATCAACCTTTAAACTCCCCATTATGCCTGTCTGCTTAAGTAGTTGTAAAGAAACAAGCTGCAAGAAGGTGTGAAATACTATATTTTCCTACAATGAGTTTTACAAGCTATCCGAGTTGTAAAGCAGGTTTTCCCCCTTTAAACTCCGTTCAGTTTATAAGTTTCCAGAGAGTTTTTGCAGGGTATTTGTTATTTCAGCATAGAGATACATGATATAAATGCTTGATCTGGCATCATGTTCTCATATGCGAATGCAGCTCTCAGGGACGATGTGATTTCAACAACCATGAAATGGATCCTCCCAGTATAGTGACAGGACTTAGTATGAAGTGTGAAAACTAACTGAAGCAGTTGCATACATCTTTAACAGCTACATGAAAAGAGTTGTCTGTTGACATGGAAACAAATAACATTTAGAAGGTATGAGGGTGCAGTTTTCCTTTAATCAATTTGTCTGTCTGAGAACTGAAGGAAAGAGATTGATTGAGCCATATACCAAAATGTTTGAAACTTTCAGCTGTCTCTGTGATAGTACCATCAAGCCTATAGATCTTTAAACTTGGGGAAGATTTCAAGATCCTAAGCAACAAGCTGAATTTCATGTACTTGTCCTTAAATACTGTACATTCAAAAGTAAACCATTACTTGACAGCCATTTCTGGATGGTTATGAGGTCTGTATTTAATTAACAGCTCATCACCCCTCCAGAAGAAGCAGGGTGGTGACACTGAGAAACGTTACATGTATAATGCTGAATGACTTTACGGATGAATTTTGAGAAGTAAAATATATATTTTTATGCAAATTTGGTGAGCAGCCGTTTTGTGCTAGGACATTAGCATGTAGTATGTATTCAGCCCTAGTCTTGGTGAGACATCTACCTGGGCCACCCTGCATCTTGGTTATGAATTACCTCTGTAGCACGACAGCTGCATTATCAAAGTTTCATCCACTGCTAGTGAGGGCAATATTGTCAGCATACATAAGACTTTTAGATGAAGAAATAAATTAAGCAAACCATTTAAAGCAGCAGTATTTCTTAGTGATGTATACAGTATATATATATATATATATATATATATATATATATATATATGTGTGTGTGTGTGTGTGTAATAGATAAACCACTCTGAGGTGTGTGGTCGCATTCTGATATACGCACACCTTGGTGTGTGTTGTATGCATGAGGCCGCAGGCCGAGTGCAGCAACTGCCCAAGGCGTGCGTATATCAGAGAGTGACCACACACCTCAGAGTGATTTATCTATCTTATAAAATGTCAGAATTGTTTTGGAGGGGATAAAAGTGCAGGTATGTGGTCGCGCTCTGATATACGCACGATCACCTGATGGTGTTTGTCCATTGCGACTGATGATTGTTTGTTGCTCATTTTATAAATATATTTATAAAATAAGCAACTAACAATCATCAATTACATTGGACAAATAAAATGAGCAACTAACAATCATCAATTGCATTGGACAAACACCATCAGGTGACCGTGCATATATCAGAGCGTGACCGCACACCTGCACTTTAACCCCCCCTCCAAAACAATTTTGCCATTTTATAAGATAGATAACCCACTCTAGGATGTGCTGTCATGCTTTGATATATGCACACCTTGGGTAGTTGATGCACACCAAGGTGTGTGTATATCAGAGCGTGATCGCACACCTAAGAGTGGGTTATCTATTATATATATATATATATATATATATATATACACACATACATACAGTATGTTGCAAAAACTTCATTAATGCTCCAGTTAGAGTCAAGTGACAAAGTTGGGAAATGAGGCATTAGGGTTTCCAGCCCTAACACCCCAGCCTCCCAAACCAGGCAGGAGAGCAGGTGTGGGTGTGCCTTGGGCTTCTCAAGCCTAACACACACACATGCCATCTGTAAATAAGGTTAGATGTGTAGACTTTATGAGAATGGGGTGAGCATTAGGCTTTAGAAGCGCAAGGCACACTCCACACCTGCTCTCCTGCCTGGTTTGGGAGGGTGGGGTGCTAGGGATGGAAACCCTAATGCCTCATTTTCCAACTTTTGTCACTTTGACCCTATCCAGAGCATTAACAAAGTTTTTTGTAACTTATTTCATTACCTGTTAAGATAATATAATAGCAACATTATATTTATATATATATATATATATATATATATATATATATATATTTATTTTTATTTATTTAGTTTTTGTTGACCAGGTAAGTGCACTGGACAAATCCTGCCTATTTTCAGGTACAACCTGGGGAAAGGGGATACAGATGAATGCCAACTGACCTTGAACCAGATTAAGCTGTTGGTGGCATTTTTAGTGAATGAGGGAAATTTGGCCAGGACACCGGGGAAATTCCCTTACTTTTCAGAGGGGGAACCTTTGTCCAAGATGGCGGATGCACCCTTGCCTTCTGAGGAGGGAGCTATGGAGGTGAGAGATTTGGTCTCTGCTCCTACCTCTGAACAAATGGAGACCACGATGCTAACTACTGATGTTTTGCCTGTTGCTGTTCCTGCTTCAACTTTAAGTTCTGCTGCTCATACTCAGGCTGCTATACCTAGCCCTCTGCTTACTTCTTATGGAACTGATTTGCTGACCTCCGTGCCTACCGTTGACTTACTGGAGGATTTTACTTCAACTGATTCTGAAAACCATTGTTTGACAACACAAGAGATCCAGGAGCGTTTTGCAGCGGTGGAGCGCCGTTTTGCTAGTGCAAAACTGAAAATGCACAGAGATATGCAACGCCTGAGAGCTGACAGCACAGGTGCATATTCCACTCAGGTGGAAGTTCCGTAAGATTCTCCTGACTTGTCTCCTTTACTACCTGTTGCTGTGATGGGCTCTGACCCAACTAGTGTGTCGGGAGCTGAAGCCCTAGAGCCTGCTCCCCTGCCGCCTGCAGTACAAATGGATTTGGTTTCCTTTTCACAACCTGCTTCCATTACATCACAGAGTTCCTCACAAGTACAAGACTTATCTACAGTTATTACTCCCCTGCTACCTGCAGTACAATCAGATTCATTTTCCTTTTCACTACCTGCTTCTGTTTCATCACAGAGCTCCCTACATGTACAAGAATCATCTACAGTAAATATTAATAAAGAACCTACTCGGACTGTTGAATCGGCACTGACAGGTGCTGGCTGGGTCCAGGGTACTGTCCCAGGAAGTTGGAAGTCTGGTCCATCTCCAATCCGGTCCCCCCGCCCTGAAGATTTTACAGAGCTACAAAGCAAGATAGGTGATTCAATCGTCACTACTGACCCCTTGTGTCTCCCTCATGAACTGGAGCTTACACAGAACCCTGTGTTGAATTATCTGAAGGGTTCTCCACCTCAGATTCCTCGTTCTACTATTTCTGTAGAGGCTCTGGCTCCCTCACCATCACAGCCCCCAATCTCTGGACCGAGCCGCTCATATTCTTCTTTCTTTAAATTTCCAATCCAGGTTGCTAAGAGACACAATGCGGTTCGCTTGGCATATCGGGGGGGTTACCTGAGCAACCTGATCGGGTCTATGTGGCACGTGCGCTGTTAAAGGATTCTTTAAAAAAAAATTTTCCCATGAAATATATGCGTTAATTCATATCTCTGGTGAAACCACGTTTGACATTAGTTTCAAAACATCTAGGGGACTGGAGTGTTTTTGGTCAAAGTATAATTCTCTTCGGACTACTGCATTATGGACCCCATTTCAGGCTATTCCCCTTTCTAAACCCACTTTTAAGGCAATCACTATTCTGTTTCGTAATGAGGGAGTTGAGGTGGAGGATGTTGTGTATTGGCTGAAACAGCATTGTGACATCCAGGGACAGCCTGAAGCCATTTTGGATACCGAGAACATTTGGACTGGGGGCTGGAAGTTTAAAGTCTTGTTACGATCCACTGATTCTGGGGTTGTACATCTGCCTAACTCTTTTTTCATAGGCCGAGATAGGGGGGTCTTGTCCTACCCGGGTCAGCCGAAGGCTTGCTATCGGTGTGGATGACCCTGCACATCTTAGTAATGTATGTGATAAAATGAAATGCAATGTCTGTGGGGAATTGGGCCCATGAGGGGCACACTGCTTGAATGAATGTATGTAACCTATGTGAGAACGGGCACACCTTTCAGAATTGTAAATGGGCTGCACATAATCAGGAATTTCATGATGGTGGTGTGGACCAGCGCTTTATTATTACACAGGCGCAGAAGGCCCGTCTCGGACCACCTTGGCTGTACCTCCCCCTAGGGCAGCCCAGCCCTTACTGCAGGCTTCAGTGCCTGTTGTATCCTCTGAGGTCATACCTCAGATGGTTTCCTTCATGGATGACCCCTTGCCTGAGATTTCTCCTGTTCCTGATCCTGCCCAGTCTAATTTTCCTGTTCTGGACCCAGTCCCAGGTCCAAGTACTATGCCCCCCGAGAGCTTACAAATGTTATACGTAGAAGATCACTGAGAAACAACCCTCAGGTTGCACCATCTCCTGTGAGTGGTCCGGAACCTCCCCAAGTGCCATTATCTAATTCTTTTGAACTTCTCCAATCCCTTTCTGATGACGCTGGAGGTGAGTCGGACTCTTCCTCCATTGCTTCTTCTCTCCCAGACAGTACCACTGACCCTGAGCTGCAACTTGGCACCGGCCTTTCTCAGAAGCAAAAGGCCAGAGTAAAACTTAAAGGGAAGAAGGTGGTTGGGAAAAGGAAATTGTAAAATGTATTTTTTGTCTGTTTTCCTTTTTTTTTTGGTGCTATGTTTCACTTTGTTTGCCATACTATTAATGTAAATAGTATGAAGCGTATGGCTAAAAGGAGACTGATTTTTTCCTTTCTAAGGCTTCTGCCTTTGGGTTTAATTTTATTACAGGATACAAGACTTCATACTACACATGAGATCAACAAGCACAACAGGACTGGTTACTGGGTCCTCTTTTGGTCAATTGGTCAGGATTCTTGTTCGGGACTGGGAATATTAATTAATTTCCCAGACTTCCATTTGCTAAAATTGTTTGATGTAGCCCCTGGTAGGGCGCTTATTATAGATTTTGTTATTGAGTCCTGTCCTTACTGGGTGATTAACATTTATGCCCCTCAAACCAAAACCGAACGCATAGCTTTATTTGCTTTGCTTTGTCCTTATTTGCATATTTCCTTTCAGGTATTGTTTGCTGGTGACTTTAATTGTGGCCTGAGTCTTCAGGATAAGAGCTCCTTTGCTGCTACAAAGAAACTGTTTTGTGATTCCCACGAATTGGGTAAATTGGTTTGAGTCGCCCACTTATCGGACTCTTATCTCTCCTTTACTACTCAACACACCCCTACCTTCCAAAAGGGTAAACTAGCCACACATATTGATTATGTGTTTTCCTCTCCTACAGTACCTATTATTTCTGCCAAAGTTCAAGCGCTTGAGTTTTCTGATCATAAGCTGCTTTCTGTTGGTTTTGGTTCTGTTGTCTCTTCCCGTAAAGGTCCAGGTCTTTGGAAATTCAACACATCTTTGTTGCAGATTCCGATGTTTATGCAGTCCCTCCTGTCCTTCATACAAGCCATAAATCTGTTTTTATTTGTTATGAAGATCCTGTTCAGTGGTGGTTAGACACGAAACATGATCTGGTCACTTTTTTAAAAACTTACAGTCGTTTAAAATGTAGGAGGGAATACCTAGACTATTTGCAGAAGAGGTTACATTTTCAGTCATTATTAACCATAGCATACACGACAGGGCAAGACCTTACTCAACAAATAAAAGTCCTACAGAATGATATGTTGACTTTCCAATTACGGCAATCACAACAACTTTATTACCAACATAAATTCTGTACTGTTGGAACACGTGATGTTATTTGTCCTTTGAATATAATTCTCGCCAGTCTGCCCGAAAAATATGACGTGTCTTCTAAATTCAGAAGGACCATATGTTCCTCACAAACTGAGATTTGTCATATTGTAACAAAGTATACTACAGCCCTTTTTTCTCCCCTCCCTGCTATGGTTGGTAATAGTGTGACTTTGTATAGTGGCCTTGATATCCCAGCGCCCTCACCGCTATGTCAGGACCAGGCTTGTTCTCCTATCACGGAGCAGGATTTGACACTGGCTATTTCTTCCTTACCTGTACAGAGAACTCCTGGTCCGGATGGTCTCCTGCTGGCTTATATAAGGTGCTGGGTGACCATTTAGCCTCAGAACTTACATCTGTGTTTAATTCTCTGTTAACATGTGAATCTCTCCTTTGGAATTTACTAAGGGTACTTTGATTTACATTTATAAACGAAAGGTGATATCCATTCTCTAGAGAATTGGCGACCTTTATGTATGTTGAACACCGACTTTAAGCTCTTAACGAAAATTATTGTGAAGCGTTTGCTGAGGATAGCGGAGGTGGTTTTGCATCCTGCCCAATCCTGTTCTGTGCCTCAAAGGAGAATTTCTGATCATTTGATCCTCTTGAGAGAATTATTTTCTCATGGCTATGCAGGTCTGGCTTTGGGAGTTGTTGTTTCTGTAGATCAGAAGGCGTCTTTTGATTCGGTTCGGCATGATTTTTTTATGGGAAGCACTTCGTTTTCTGCATGTACATGATGTTATGGTACGCTGGATTCGTGCTTTCTATAGAACGGTGACTGTTGTGCTTGTAGTAAATGGTTGGATAGGACCCATGATCCCCATAAAAAGGGGGGTTCATCAGGGCTGTCCTTTAAGCCCGTTGTTATATGTATTTTTTCTTGATGTTTTGCTCCGTCGGCTGAATACTAATTCTCAGATTCAGTCTATTTCTAGTTGTTCCTTATGCTTGCCTTATAAGGCGATTGCATATGCAGATGATGTTTGTTTTCTTGTAGCTGATGTAGCCTCAGTGTTTCATTCTCTCTGCGAGTGCTCTATTTTTGGAAACTTCTCTGGTGCTGTTTTAAATTACACTAAAAGTTTGGTTATTCAGGTCGGTTCAGCAACCTCCCCCTTGGACCGTATTGGCCCGTTACGTTTAGTTGAGGGTCCTATTCACATTTTGGAAATTTTTTTGGGGACACAGGACTCATATTTGTTTAACTGGAATGTTAAACTACAACAAGGTAAACTTCAGGTGGCCTCCTGGAACCAGAGGCAGATAGGAAAAAGAAAACGTGTTTTCTTAATTAAAAACTATTTGATCTCTACTTTCCTTTTTCTGAATTATGTATTCCCTATTCCATGACAGCTAGAAACAGCTGTCTTTAGCCTGTTTTTTTCAGGCTCTTGGGATAGTAGGTTAAACCCGATAAAGCGAATATTACTTATTTACCTATCCCTGAGCGCTGCTTGTATGGTTAACCTTTGTTATTTTTTTTTTGTATTTTTTACTGCAAACCTTAGGCCTTTATTGATTCATTCCCAAAGGGTGGGAACCTTGGTTTTATAGACTCTTGCAGATTTGGTTTCATCAATGGAAACTAATTCTTAACTGTGTTAAGACAAACTGATGGTATACCAACTTACGTAAAACATGTTTTTACATCTCAAACAATGGAAGGTGTCTGTTCAGATGTTATTAAATCATTCCCATAAAGTTTTATATAAGAAATTACTCCTGTCGGTTTGTGCTGTATCAATACCCTTTGATAAGTGTCCTGGTCAACACCTCCCTTCCCTTTTGTTATTGTGGAAATGTAAGAGGGTTCCAGCCAAAATGTGGGATTTTCATTGGCTTTCATGCCATGAAAAGATTAATGTAAAATCAAATCAAAAACATAAGCAGTCCCAAGATAGAATGTGTTCTCGCTTATTATGTATTGCAGAACTTGAAACTATCCCTCTTTTATTTTTTGACTGTTCCTTTATTAAGAATTGGTGGTCCTTTTTGGCACAGGCATGGGGTACCCCCTTGCTTCAGTCGGTTACTTATTTGAATCTTGTATATGGGTTTTTTTCTCCCCAGTGGTCAAAATGGCACCAGGACACTTTAAACCTTGTTTTTGTCTGTATTAAATGGAATATTTGGATGGTGTGTTGCATGTTTTCTTTACAGCAAAAGGACTGCTCCTATTTGGAGCTTGAAAAAAAGATTGTACAAGATTTAAAAGAAATTTATGAGCATGAACGTACCCTATACTCAGATACAACACTTTTGGAACTTTGGAAATCTCTTCCTTGGATCACTGACTCTGATTTTACAGTTACCTGAATGATTGTATAATACTTATCCTGTGTTTCCTTTGTTTTGTATTTTGCTTTGTGTACTATTGTACGATTTTTGTCTCAATGAAACTTTCCCCTACTCTTTTCGATAAGTGCCATGGGATCTTTAACATCTACCTGAACTACCACCAATCCAGGCAGATGGGACCTTGGTTTAACATCTCATCCGAAAGATGGCACCTCAGAAGTGCAGCACCCCTCTCATGCTGCACTACAGTGTCAATACTGGGATATTAACCCAAGTGCCAGATGTGGGAACTAAACCCACAGCCCTCTGATCTCCCGGCCTCAGAGGCGAGTGTGCTACCTACTGAGCCACTGACACTGATATATAAAACTGTGGAAGCACAGGGCTGTTTGGGCCCTGCAGTTGCATTTATAGGACAACAGTGAACAAATTGTCAGCATAGAGACCTTATTATCCCACCTCATGTACCTAGTACAGAAAATTATCAAATCCTCACCAAAATGTAATTCTGCACAATTGCAGCACCGTTCCATGCCACAGGTGCGAAAATGCATTTTGAGCAGGTTTGAAAAATGACAGCTATGACATACATAAGGCTGGGTAATAAGAAGGCGATGTGGAAAACCTGGGGTCAAAATATTTAAAATTTCAAGGTTACGAGCGTTGCATTGCAAAATTGCAACAAATGGTCATAACTTCGGCATTTTTTCATATTTTGATACCAAATTTTCAGCATAGTCATTTTATGACCACACCTCATAAACTTAATAGGTGAAAATTTTCAAATCCATGCCAAAATACCACTCCACAGGTGCGAAAACATGTTTCAGACAGGATGTGAAAAATGACAGCTATACTGTTCATGAGGTAGTGTGAAAAAAAATGGCACAGTATGTTGAACATTTGGAGTCAAAATATTGAAAATTACCATGGTTATGAGTGTGCATAGAAAAATTTCAATGAATGCGCATAACTTTGCCATTGTCAGGAATTTTTTTCACCAAATTTTCAACATGGCCTTTTTGAGACCCCGCCTCGTGAACACTGGTGGTGAAATTTTGTTATTCAGTACTGAAAGGTGATTTCATGCAGTGACTGTGAAATCATCTTCCTGGCCTGATTAACAAAATGACAGCATCAGTGTTCATGAGGTGGGGGCCCAAAAAGGCCATGTTGAAAAGTTGGTGAAAAAAATCCTAAAAAATGGCAACGTTATGAACAAAAGTTAAAAACATAATTGAAATACATTATACGGCACTTACCTTTATTCCTAAATTCATGGATCGGCTTTGAAGAGTATAGATGTGTCTTGGTCCCCAGAAGATGACAGAATTTGACATTGGCAGGTAAGTATATGGTAAGGGGGTGTGTGGGGAGCTGGGTGCTTAGTGGGAGGGTCAGGATGGGGGAGGGGTCAGTGACAATGATGAGGGACTGTTTTATTTGTTTCAGGTTAAAAACAAAAGATGTCAAGGGATGGTTTTCCTATTGCAGGTACCAGCAACCATCTCAGAACACTGGGGGTGGGCTCCTCAGTGTCCCATACTGCTGGGGATCTCTAAATGCTGACATAGGGATTTGAGCCCCCATATCAGCTACAGTTAATAAAATAACAGGCTGTGGGGGAGGCATATGACACTGGGGGTGGGCATCCTGGTGTTGGATTATATAAACATTAAACCAGAATTATGGGGAAGGCAATTGGAGGTTGGGGGTGCCACTAGACACCAGGGATCATAAAAAAAACAATGGGATGGCAATCAGAGGGTGGGGGTGCCATTAGACACCAGGGATTATTTTGTAAACCTTGGGGATGGCAATCAAAGGGGAAGGGTGCCTCTAGATGTCAGGCATCATTAAATAAATAATAGGAATGGCAATGGAGGGTGGGAGGTGCCACTAGACATTGGGGATTATTTTGTAAACCATGGGGATGGTGATCGGGGGGTTGCCACTAATCACCTGGGATTATTATAAAAATCATGGGGATAGTGATCAGAGGGGGGTGCCACTAGACACCAGGGCTCATTAAAAAAACAATGGGGATGGCGATCGGAGGGTGGGGGATGCCATTGAACACCAGGAAAGATATTATGTATGGGATAGTGTGTGTGGGGGGTGTTGCACCACAAAACACCAGGAAAACAGAGTGGCAGCTTATAGCTCACACTGCAGCCAACAGCAGGAGTTCAGCTGCAGCTGAAGAAGTCAAGAAAATCCACTGTTCTCATACAGACAACATGGGGGATGGTCCCTCTCACTAAGCTGGGCACCCAGGATTTTGAGTACCCAGACAATGTATTTCTGGCCCTAATTTTGTAAATCAAACATCAGAATCTAGCTAAACAGGGCCTGTTTAGCTTGATTCTGGTGTTTGATTTGTAAAATGACAACATTTTAATGTATTATCCATACTTTTTAGTTCCTGGAAAAAAAACAAGATGGCGGCTCACGGAAAAGGAATTTTTCCTCATGGAAAAGGAACAGATCTTGAGAGAAGGAATCCTTTTTCGTGAGATCAAATCCTTAGTCAAACTTTCTCCCTCTATCCTGGAACGTGATCTTCCCATTGAAGCAATGGGAACTTAAAAACTGAATAACTTTGCAACAGATTATTATTTTTTCACCAAACAAACACATGGCAGTTTTGTTACCCAAGATGCTTCTACCAGAAAAAATTCACATCAAAATTCCACATCATCTGGGTGCAAGGTAATGAGGAAAAAACTGCAAAAAGTAGTGAGTTTTAAGGTTTTTGCACTATCTGGATCTCAGAATCTGCACATCCAACCACAATGAAACTTGATACATCAAGAGCTCTACCCCATGGGACAGCACATGCCAACTTTTGTGCAAATCCATTGATTGGTTGCAAAGTTATTAAAGTGCAGAATTTGAAGTTTAACATTAAACAGGCTGTGCCCCTATAACATATATTTTTAACAATAATGTTAGTTTGGCAAAAATATCAGGATATCCCCTTTTTTATTTTCTTTCATTCCTGAACTAAAATGGGGAAATTTAAATTTTTTTGAAAGTTCCCACAGATTTACCATGCCCGTCATAAAAAAATTAAATATCTTGGTACAGCAATTTGCTGTTCACCATTAGAAACATGTGGTAGCACCATCCTAATAAATCTACAATATGAATCTCACATGTACATTCAAAAGGTAATCTCAGCAGAAGAGCTTTGTAAAAATTGAGAGTAGCACCCATCTTTAATGATGTGAGTCAGTAATTACAAAATTAGCTATACAATCTGATTTAATAATATCTGGGAAAACTTCAAATGTACTGAGCATAAATCTTAGGATGTCAAAAATACATTTTTGCAAAAGAAACTTATATGATGACATTTTTTGCTAACTAACAAATACTGCTGCTTTTAAAATATGCTGAAGAGTATCGGCCCAAGGATGGAGCCCTGAGGGACACCAGTCTATACATATAGCAGTGGATAACTTGTTCCATCTACAAAACTTTTCTGTGATCTGTTTAAGAGGTAACTTTTGAACCAAGACAGTGTGGTAACAGAAAAGCCAAGGCCCCAAGCTCAGACAGCAGATGGCCATGGTTAATCAAGTCAAAAGCCTTTAACAAATCAAGAAAACATGCACCAGTCATGACCACATTGTCCGAGGCTCAATGGAGAAAACCAGCAATCTCAGTCAGTGCTAATAATAGTGCTGTGCTCCTCTCAGAAGCCATGCTAGTAAGAAGTCAAAACACCCTTACAGTCCAAATATATCTTTACCTGGTTATACACAACTCTTTCCAGAGCTTAGGACAATGGGGCCAATAAAGAATAGGGACTGAATTTTTAGCCTGTCCTGGAACTAAGTCCTTTTCTACAATGGTCACTGTAGACCAAGATCTCCGCACCTGCAGAGTTCCATATTTTCAACTGGTGCAGCCACGGAGGATGTGAGGCCAGATCCCACCAGATATAACTTTTCCCCACAGCTGTGCTGAAAAATCCGCCACATGCTTCTGTAAATCAGGGAGCTGGTTGTAAACTGGCTTTCCCTTCGAAAATACAGCAGCTGCAGGAAAAACTGAGATGGAGACCCACTTGCATCAGCTTTTTCCCACAGCCATTGGACTGACATGGCCATTGAAAATCTAGCACATATTCTATAGTACTTAACCATGGTGCATACAGCTGAATGGCAACCACGGTTGCCTGCTTCTGTAGCTCGGGGACCTCTCCAGAAACTAGGGAAAGATTAAACAAAACAGTTATGAGTGGGAGCCATTAGATCCAGGACCATAAAATGAAGTTATAAATCCATGTTATTCAACCCATTACGTGATTTTCCCTTCAGTTTTTAAAGATACCCCAGTGTTTCCTCAACAGGTACCTCTCGAAAACTAAACCTAATGTCCAAAGGGTTAAGCAAACTAAATGAAACCACATCAGCAGCATCAAGAGTAGGGGACATTTTAGCACAAAAAAAAATGAAGTCTGTTGCAGTAGCCATTGGATTTGTTAAATCACCACTTGTTGAAAGCAGTGATGAAATAGATGTAGAACGTGATTTGCCCATAAGCAAGGCCCCTGGAATTCTGCGGTTCTATGGTTGTAGAATTTGCAGCAGAATTTGCATCATGCCGCAGAATATATATAGTGCCACAGAATTCATTGTTTTTGGTGAATTTTCATATAAATATACTGTTTTTCCATAGTGTCAGGCTTTCTTCCCACCTCATTTATCCTGAAGCCCCTCCTCTATGCTCAGCATATGATGTCATCGATGACATCACATCATATTTAGCCAATGACAGGACTGCATTCTGCCAGAGAAATGAATAAATCATGCCACAGAAATCAGAAAATGCTGCCGCAGAAGTCAAGGAGCCCTGCCGCAGAAATCAGAAAATTCTGCCGCAGAACACCAGGGGCCCTGCCCATAAGGTAATTTAGTGCATCTTTACTTTGACAATCTAAGTTGGAGCATTGTTTTTCGAAATAAAAGTCAGCTTTGGCCTTCCCTATCAGATGTTTAGCTAAGTTATGCAACCTATCATATTCTGTAAACTTTTCTGTAGTATGATCTTTTTTATACCTTCACCATAATTTATCACATTCTCATACGGCCTGCATCAGCTCCTCAGTAATCCAATCATGCATCTAATCTCTAATACGCAGTTTCCTGATAGGAGCAAAATTATTGCAAACAGAGCCAAATTCTCCTTGGATGAAATTCAACATAGAGTTTATGTCTGCAATTGAGTGGAGAAGGGTCCAGTCAACTTCAGACGCAGACTTCCTGAAGCTATCACTATCCAGACCATGCAGGGAATGTGAATGTACATTAATAGTAGGAGGATGTGGTTTGCGCATCCCCCAAAAACATTGTATGGGACAATGGACACTTAAGGCATCTGGTAAAGTGGAGGCATGCAAAATATGATCTGTTCTAGTAGTAAGGGCCGAGTTTATTAAAGTGCTACTGCTTGATTTACAATCAGTATGTGTAGATAATGGCAATTACACGGTGATAGTTTAATCCTTACAGCTGATCTTTTTTTTTTTTTTGAGACTTTGCTTATCGTGCCAACCAACATTAAAGTCACCAAGCAATAAGCTAATTAACATCAAAGTCGCCAAGCAACAATGACTCCTTTGCACCATTTTTGGCACATTTATATGCAGTCAAGAGGGATAAGCCTTCCGCAGATGAGCCAGATGTAAAACGAACAGTAGACACAAATAAATGTTTAACTCTGCCTAATAACAACTAAATAGTTAAAGAATCACAACTATCTACAAGTAAATCTAAAACTGTCTTGGACTGCAGGCAAGGAATTTTTAACATAAATCAATACCCCCCTCCCAAGTCTGTCGGAATATATTATAGTTAGGAAGCACCATATCATTGTTACTTAATTTAGGAGTGAACCAAGACTTAGACACCATTATGACATCAGTCATTCTCTGGTACCCAAGCTGTTCTGGAAGGTTGGAAATGGGGTGTTGCTTGGGGTCATACTAGGAAACATCTGTGGCTTTTTAGGTGGTGGGCCTATGATCCAGAGTTTGAACCAGCCAGACATGAAAACTGGTTCCTCTTCCAGTCCAGACATGGGATTACCTCCCCATATCAGCTGATGAGCAATAACTTGGCTGTGTCATTTGAGGTGGCTCAGAGAAATTTTGCATGGACCCCTATGGACCAAATCAGGTACTACCAGATACGTGATTATATACATAAACAAATAAAATCACAGAGCGGGACAGGGATGGAGGACAGTGCCCAGGTACCTTTTGTGAAAATTTGGTCCTCAGCTCATGGAGAGAAAGCCATCTCTCTATTATATTCTAATTATGCTGTCTCCCCATTATATTGTATAACAAACAAAACTGGGAAACAGAACTTGGAATTCAATTGTCCCTGCCTCAATAGTTAAGGGTTGGAGGAATACCTGGAGCACCTCCTCTTCTCCTGTTTGGAAAGAGTTGTGTTGGAAGCTGCGAATTCACTATTTTCTGGTACCAGTTCCGATATCACATCAATACCCAACAGTCTCCCCCTCGACCTGGCAGACATTTGGGACCCAACAAACCACCCAAGCATGTATATTTTGGCAATACTCTAAGCCTTCCAGCTTCCGGGATCAGGTGGCTTCTTGCCTTAAAGAGTTATTCAACATATAAATTCCCATAGGCCCAGAACATTTAGTGTTGGGACTTATCCCCGTGGAAATACAAGGGAGGGAGGAAAAATACCTGTGGTCTATTTTAGTGGCAGCAGCCTTGAAGTCGATTATTAAAAGGTGGCTTCATAGAAACCCCCCAGAGATATCTGAATAGTTTCCTATTATACAGAATATTCAAAGGATGGAAAAGATAACACATGGTATGGCTCAGCAGATGGACAAGTACTCCAACAGATGGACCAGGTGGCAACTAAGCAATTTTGGAGAGGAGGTAAACATTTAGTATGATTTTATGATTGTAAACAAAACATTATACTTGTGCAGAGTGTTTCTACACTGAGGCAATTGGGGACTCATTAAGTTCCCCTATAAGACTGGGGGAGCAGATAGCTTTTTAGGTGGGATTAAGCACATCATTACCTCCCTCATCTTTACATGGGATGTCTACTCCCCTCTTTTTTTCTTTCTTTCCCCGATCCACCTTATTTATTTAGACTCTTGAGGTTTTATATGCATTCTTTATTTAAGACTCTGTGAGAGAATGAACATTATTGTTGTTGCTGTTTTACTCTTTTTTGTTTATATATAACTGAGTAGTACTCATGGTACCACTGTTGTTATATGTACTTATGTTATAATCCTGTATATCTTGCTGGAAATTTTCTCTCTCAATAAAGGAAGTATAAAAAAAAATGACATCAGTCAAGAAAACATGCCCAACCCCAAAATGCATCAGCCTTAGGTACAATGCTACATATATTCACATGCACAACTGAACTAGCACCTTTATGTTTCAGAAATGGAGAGGTACTTGGGTTAGCATCACGGGGAGGATCCGGGTTTGACTGAACATTCCCTACCATAAACAAAAGAGGAAAAATCTGTAGTCTTTTTACATCTACGAGGTTCAATCTAGCACCTCTATTTTTGTTAAATAGTTTCCTTTCATTTTTTTTTAAACTACTTTGAGCATAATCTAGAACAGCCTTCCAGTAAATCACTGGCAAGATTTACATTAGTCAGTGAATTTACAATGATGCCTTGCGAAAAGAACTTGTGCAGACAGTGACCCATATGGTTCCTATGCTATGATATCAAAGAGCCTCTGTCTATAACAGCAGAGGTTGTGGATAGAATGTTAATGGGGGGGCAATTAAATATGCACTGTTTCAGTAATAGAAATACAAGTCATCATGATGTGTAACATTTGGATTAGTCCATCCACTACAAAAGATAAAAAACACTTTGGTAGTATCAGTATATCATGCATGGTGTTAACTGTGAACAGGACAAAAAATACATTAACATTTACAGAACTGAAAACTAAGCCTGCATAACTAACTGATACTAAACTTCAACTTAAGTAACTTACTATAAACAGCAGGACACAACAAATAAGCTAATACAGTTATGTTGACCTTAGTACAAACTGACAGACTGCATGGCTCTGGCTTGGGTTTCCTCCAGATGACTCCCCAGTAGACTCCTGCACTCTATCCACACTCCACTCACATCACCTTGAGTGCTACCGCTCAGCAGCCTGTGGCTTTTTGAACCTGCTAGCCATGCCCCCTTACAGACTCCTGGGGCTCTGATTGGTGCACGTGTCCAAATGTCCAAGTCTCTGCTGTGAAATAGTGAAAGATATACTTGATTGAGGCCATCGGAATAAATATATTGCAGATTGGAAAATGAAAGACCTGATGAACAAAAACAATTATGCCTCTATTTTACACCATGCCAAAAATTCGCAAAAGACTACAACAATCGCTCTGAATACTTATTGTGGCCAGCACTGGCTCCATCCTGGAGCCATTGTCAGCCTTTGTTGACTTACACAGCAACGACTTAGTGGGTACAACAAACACAGGTCATATAAATTCTCAGGACATTGACACACAAGCCCATAACATGGACAATGTTATACTGGCAACTTTGAATGCATGCAATTTGTATTCATTAATAATGCATACTGAGGGATCAGACAATTTAGAAAAAATCTTAAAATACAGGGAAGAATCAGAGCCAGGTACTGACAATTTTTTGATGGCACTAGAAACTTTGCATTGAAATACAGCCATTTTCACTTTGAAAATCATTTTTTTTTTTTTTTACCAAACTAAAGGCACCACTATGGGTTCCACAATGGTCCCATTATGTTCATGCCTTTGTATTCTATGGCAGGCTTTGAGCACGAGTTCTAGAGACAGATGTAGCTGCTCGTGAGATGAAGATTTTGAGGAAGCTTGTACAGATCTTGGAAAAAAGTTCCATGACAGAGGGTACCCAAATAGAATAATCAATCAGGCAGAAAGAAGATGCAGGGAGATGACAAGAGACCAGTCACTGGAATCCAGATGGAAAAATGCCACATCGAACAAAATAATGTGTTTGACAATGTATTCAAAATTCTTAAATGAGGTTGGAAAGGCTACCAATAAGCATTAGCCAGTCAATCAGTCAATAAACCAGCCCGCGGGAGGAGGGGGTGATACCCTTTTTAGTAACAAACTAATGTTTATTGCAAAAAAAAGGCATGCAGTATAAGGGCAAGGTTGGTATGCTTGTTCTGTAAAATACTGAATGAAAAACCAGTATTATTCACAGCTCACTGGCAACTATCCCTGTGGCCCCACTATTGTTCTTGTGATAACACCTACAGTATAGACTGAACAATGTGGCACAGAATGAAAATGTCTTAATAGAAGACTTTATCACTTGTCAAACAAGCTACGTGGTATACATCCTTACATGCCCTTGTGATTTGGTGTATATATGTATATATATATATATATATATATATATATATATACACACACATATACAGTGAAGCTCACCAGGATGAAGAGCTGTGTCACAGGTTTACTGCATGACAAAAGGAATTAACCCCCACTGAAACTGCATTGTTTGCTGCAGTAAGTCTACTGCAGAATTCTGCAGAGCTGGGGTTGGGCTTCATCCTGGCGGGCTTCACTGTGTATATACATTATATATATATATATATATATATATATATATATATATATATATGCACGTGTGTGTGTCAGACAATGAGAGCATTACAAAAACATTTTTTGGAACATAAAAGCAACATGCAGAGAAAGGACAAAAAATACAAAGTTGCAAGACACTTTGTTTTTGTCTGTCTGTCTGTTTGTTTGTTTACTGGGTGGGTGCACTGAT
This sequence comes from Neoceratodus forsteri, assembly GCA_016271365.2. Classification (NCBI taxonomy): domain Eukaryota; kingdom Metazoa; phylum Chordata; order Ceratodontiformes; family Ceratodontidae; genus Neoceratodus; species Neoceratodus forsteri. The sequence goes on from CM057453.1 coordinate 32,749,781, forward strand.
CCAGTGGACCATTTTCAGACACAACCTGTGCCATAAAGATGGCACATTGAATGTACAAATACATTTACATTAATTAGAAAATACATAGAGGCCTGATATTCAAAGGGGTTGTGCCTGGCGCAACAGAGTTGCACTGGCGCAACACCGCATTGTGCCACAGTGGGATATTAAGAAGGCTGCCTGATGCAGTGGAACTCCTGATGCGCTGGGGCGCAATGTAATTGTATGTGGCACAGATGCAGGGGGTGTGCCCATGCATATGCTTCACATCCCGATATTCAGCCCGGGATGTGCAGAGCATATGCCAGTGCACCCCTGCATTGTGCCACATGGGGGGCTCAAAGTTGAGCCAGTGAAACAGTGGAACAACTCCCGGCCACCCACAGGTGGGCTGCTGTATTGCAGGGAGCATCACAGCAGCCACCAGCCGTGGGTGGCCACCCGCCCACCCAGAACACCATCATGAAGCACCCACATAACCCTTGTTGTCTAGAGGTATCCCCCTCCTCCCGTGTCCCTGATCAGTGGTAAGAGTAGATTTATTTAAGCCCTGGTAGTCTAGTGGTACCTCCCTCCCTCCCGTTGCCATGAAAGTGGTACGACTCCGTAAAACACTTCCCTGGTGATCCAGTGGCACCCCCACCCCTCCCACCCACACAGAACCCCATGCCCACCCCGCTCCCCCTCAGTCATCGGAGGTTGGCTACAACCCGCGCACATACCACCCGGCCACCCACTGAATAACAGGTACAGTATGGACTGTAAGCCCATTGGTCCACAGTGTGTACCAGTGGGCTTGCAGGACACACTGTACTAGACAGACCCAAATATGTGAATCACTTGGTGCATCATGTTGAATATAGCCTGGTCCTGGCCCTGGCACAGCCCAGTTGCGCTACGCCCAGGCTTGCGCCACTGCCCAGCACAGACTGAATATTTGGGCCAGAATGTACAATACATTTGCATTCATTTAAGAAATGTTAACAGGTGATAAAACAAACTGGAAATACATGGAAAGCCTCAAGTACAGTGACAATGCAGAAATAGGTGCAAGCAATGCAACAGGATACAGGATACACAACTGGAATACAATACAGTACACAAAGTGCAGGTGCATGATGTAGGAAAGTACAGAGAGACACCCAATTCCTACGTTATACTTCTTTGGGCTTGAACGCATAAAACCTCTTAAAAGAGGAGGAGATATGGAGAAGAAACTTTTAAACAGAGAAGTCTACTGGATTGATTGTTTCCGTGCTACTGACAACAATTATGAATGAGGAGATGGACTGGTTTCCACTACTATCATTTATTTGAAGTACTCGTGTTTATGTTTGCAGTGTTTTTTTTTTCTTAGATTGGCTTACTGTGCCATTAATGCTCATTTATTTTTGTACAGACTCCAAATCCAGTCATACAGTTTGTCATCTGTCTATCCTAGCCTTAAAATTGTGTATGTTCTCATCAATTTTAAGTAAGCAATATGAAAAATTCCATTCATTAAATGTTAATTTCATAATCTTCATCTTCCTGCATACTGGGGGCTATGCTTATTGTGGGGCTGGGTATGCGCGGATCACATGCACCCAACCCTTTTAGCTCCATACTAGCAGACAGGCACAAGGTGCATGGTATGCACTACTGCATCCTCCACATGGGCACCTGTCCATGACCCCACCCACTTGTCCAATGCTGCACAAGGGAGGGATTGAGGGAAACAGAGGGGCATCCAGCTGGATGCCCATCCATGGGTACCATAATGAATCCCTTGCTCCACATGAGCAGAGGATTGTGTGAAAGCACAGGAGGGACACATTTAATGTTTATAGGTGAATGCCTGAATGGCAGCACCCAGCCCTGCCTGTCTGTCCAGATGGCTGGGGCAGCTTGGTAGGGGTGGTGGTTTTGTCCACAGCAGCCAGCAGTCAAAATCCAGGAGGAGGCATGCAACAACTATGACATGGTCCCTACGTGCATATCCTGTGCTCCATCAGCCAGCATTCTGCACTTTCATGAATGGCGTGGAGTGTAGGCATGTCCCCAGACACACACCCCCGGGCCAGCCATGTGCATAGCCACGCAATAGGCTTGGGGATGCAGAGCTTAGGGGACATTTGTCCCCTCTGTGCATGCACACAGTGATCCTCAGGGCCCCCTGTGTGTGGCATTGTCACTTAGGGTTACCTACACACTGTGGATCCATGACACATAGGCAGCCTGAGGTCTGGCCACACCTCCTATGTCTATCGCTATTTGGTGACATTGAAACAAACCACGACCCTCCTTTTGGGGCCAAGCCTGCCAGCATCCCCAAGTGGTTCTCTATGATGGGTATTAAAGTTACCCACATGAATATATGGAGTCTCATGGCCAACTTTACTGGTACTGAGGCTTGGGTGTTTCATTACTCACCAGACATATTAGGGCTTACAGAAACATGGCTAGAGCCTAATATCCCTGATTCCACGTGTGCTTTAAAGAGCTATAAGTTTCTAAGAGCAGACCATCCCTCCCCTAAGAGAGGGGGTGGGGTTGCTTTCTATTTTAGAGAACATCTTAATCTTACCGTGAAACCTATTGAAATGAAGTGCACCTGTGAAGCCCTACTTGGGGTCCTTCTACTTGGGAACACAAAGAGAAATAATATTCTGTGTGTCTATAATCCATATAAGAGTGGTGTAAATGGATTAATGAGCGTCATTGATTACCTGCCATCTCTAAAAGGAAAAAATTAATTTTTACTCCGGGGCAATTGCAACCTTGACTGGACAGGGAAATGTGCTGGTATGTATGGTGATGCGCTAGGAAGGCTACATCTATCTCAGCTAATCTCATGCACAACAAGAATATCCTCATGTAGCAATAACCAGACCCTACTACACTGGGTTATCACAAACAGAACTGAATGGGTCCGTACTGCTGAGACACTGCCAGATGCCATCAGCGACCATACACCACTTTTCTGTGGTTAGAGTGCATGTACATCAAAACTCCCTCCCAAGGAAATACAATTTCAAGATTTCTCAAAACTAGACATCAGTGCCCTGTGTGCAGATCTGCATCATACTGACTAGTCCCCTTTATACCAGACATCGGATGTAGAGAGCGCTCTTAACTTCATTATATCTGCTCTCCAAGCATTACAGGAGAAACATATGCCCCTCAAAAAGTGATGAGTTAGAGGATCGGTGAACAGATGGTTGCACAGTGACCTATTAGCCTCCATAAGAGGGAGGGATAAGACCTGGTCCAAAGCAAAACAATCTAAGTCACTGACAGACTGGGCTGACTATAGAAGGGAGAGAAATGATTGCAAAAAAGCGATACATGCCATGAAAATGGTCTCCTGCAGGAACTACATAAAACCTTTCATGAACTAGGGCAGCAATGCAGCAATGTCAGAGATGATGCTGGATGGAGTAAACTGTAATAATATTAGCACAACAAATGCTCTTAACTCCCATTTCTCCAACCTCTCCATATACACACAGCAAACTGGCCTGACCACAGCTCCAAAATTTTGTGCTGAGGAACTTATTTCACCTCCTTTTAACCTAAGGGCTGTCACTGGTTCTGAGGTACTATATTTCCTGAGTTCTATCCCAGCTTGCAGGTCGGCCAGGTCAGATGGGCTGATAAATGTCCACACACATAGCACTCAGGCAAGTTTCAAGCAGTAAGTATCAGCAAATTCACATTTATTTCGATTAGTGTTCTCAAGACCCAGACCCCAGCGCTTCGGCACAAGCCTTCATCAGGGGGTGTGGCTATGGAGGAAACGTACAATGCTTAAATATACATCTGTAGTTACATTCACCTGTGTCCAATTAACAATCACCACAGTGTGAGAAATATAAATATATAAAAAAATCATCAGTAAATGCAACTTTGTGAGTGTTTAAACCTTAGTGGCATATTAGATCAGTTTCCGTTTATATTTCTATTTTCTAAGTTATCAACAAAAAGTATTCAAAGTAATCTCAAGAAAAAAGGGGGGCTTTAATAGAAAAGGAGACCTCAAAGACTATTACTATTGCAAAAAAGACCCTATTAAGCACCCATACGTTGTGCAAAAAATCAATGGCAGTTTAATGCTTATACTAATTGTCCCTTAATCACAAAGAGATATTGCACAGTTTAATCGGGACAAATGCTAGTTCTTTTACATTTTCTTTTAAAAGGATTTATAGTCCCATTGGTTATTATAAGTAACGTGGGCGGTCACCCAAAACTGCAAAAGGTCAACAGCAGTTACATTCTTATAATAGTTACCTTTAATCACAAAAGGAATCACATAATGTGACCTTCCATTAATCTTTACTCTATACTGCTCTTCTACAGGTAATACCTGCTACTTGTTGCTTCCTGCTTTCCTCACTGCATCTCTTCCCTGCCATTTGCAAGCTGCATGAATTGGTGGATCCCCAGTCACTGACTGAAAGCATTGATTTACAGTATGATATTAGGGTGATCATTGACAAGCTGTATCATATCAGAAGGCATTTTCTTGTTGCCAATTATCATAAAATATATGAATTATCCTACATGTGTGTGCCTCTAAGAAGGGGACGTATATTCAGAAAAGTAGAGATACAGTTTTGTAAATATTGATGAATACAAGTTTGGACACTGGTTATCATTATTTGTTTTAATTGTTTTATTAACTGATAGCCCTGATACAGATGACTATAGCCACAAAACATTGGTTAGACTTGTTTGTCTAAGCAGTTCTGGTTTCTAATTTGGGAATAACATTTATATATAACTAAGACTGGTGAGTGGGTGTATTTCCAGTCAGTGTGTGTGAACCTAAAGACCAAGCAGACCTGAGTTTGAAACCCACAACTGCCACTTGCATACAGTGTGACCCTAGGCAAGTAATTGAATCTCCCCAAGATCCCAGGAGGTATATCTGGAAATGGGTTCCTGCACAGGATGCATTCCCTGGCCAAAAGTTCTAAAATAAAATAAACCAAATATCAGGTAGCAAAATGTTATTGAAAGGAAGCAGAATGATTCCCTTTAGGACACATCTGTAACACCTGACATGCAGAAAATGCTAACAATGGTAAATGATGGAGCCAGATGGAATGTGTCCAAAAGTCCTGAAGGAATCTAAAACTCCTGAAGAAGTAATCCATCTGACTGGCAAGCCTATTCAACAGGTCCACCAGAACTGTGTACATGCCTTATAACTGGAGTCTGGCCCAAGTGGTGCTAAGATTAGACAAATTCTAGCCAGAGCCAATACAGCTGCAAAATTATGTTATTGATGGTAGTGAGAAATCTGTAAGAAAGAGGGTATAATAAAACATTGAGAATGAAAGAATACAATTTTATTATGGAACAGTTAAGCCAGTGCCCCATTATTTAAAAATTATGTGAAAGAATACTGATGCTGCCTGCCAGCCTTCACAATGGACACTGTTCATTAAGAGACTGATGCTAGCAAGTTTGTCTTTCATAATATAATAGATATGCTGAAATCCATTATGTGTTGTCACTTGTAAGGGCATAGTGTGATCTGGCTCTGTAAGGGTGTATGTGTTGGGGGGGGGGGGTAGAGAAAAAGCTTACTGATTCCTGTAGAACTATACGTGATTCAACTACACTGAGCAGAAATGCAGAGCAAACAAAATGCTGTGTGTTCAGTATCCAGCCACAACCATGCCCCCACATGAGAGGCATTCCCCCACACGATAAGTGAGCTGGTCAAATCTTACTGCTTGTAATGGAGGTATACATTTGCTACTATAAGATTGCCTTATATTGAATATTTCTTTTACATTATTGTATTTCATAATCTGCAGAACTATATATGATTCAGCTCCACTGGGTGGAAATGCAGAGCAAACAAAATGCTGTGTATTCGCAATCCAGTCATAACCACACCCCCACATGAGAGGCATCCCTCCACATTAGGGTTGCCACCTGTCAGGTTTTTTTACCTGGTGATCAGGTTTTCAGGGTCACTATCAGGTAATCCGGTTTTGCCCTGTGCTGGTCAGGTTTTTCAGCCATTTTGAGTGCTCACATACTTTTGAAACAGATTTTGTTGTATCATGCATTGTTTCAGCTGCATGTCCAGGTTGCAAACAAGTTCTGTTGTCAGTATAGCCCTTTGTTTGAACAAGCAGTCAAACTGGGAGGTGTAAAGTATGGCAATTAACACCATTAGCACTTATTTAACCTAATCACTTCCACTGCATCTTAAAGTGGCACAGCAGCAAAGCTGCCCCCACCTTTTATAACAGGAACAGAACCAGTTGTCTTCCATTTTCATTTGCTGCTAAACATTTTCATGTCTGTTTTCTTTTATCTCTGTATGTTTATCTGGTAAACCAATGTCAATAAATAAATAAATGCATAAGTAAATAAATAACTAGGAAGAATCTAGTAAAGTAACTTTAACAGGTACAGTACAGTATCTTAAAATTTTTGTTGACCTGTTGCTTTAAGCCTTGTCTTTTATTGATATAACAAATGGCTTTCTAGGAGGAACAATGCATGATGAGTCATGAAAAGGGGTGGGGCTAGAGGCGGAGCTTATGATCTGGTTTTTGCTTCATTCAAAGGTGGCAACCCTACTCCACATGATAAGAGAGCTGATCAAGCCTTACTGCTTGCTACTGATGTACACAGTAGCCACTATAAGATTGCCTTATATTGTATATTTCTTTTACATTATTGTATTTCATAATATGCAGAACTATATATGATTCAGCTGCACTGGGTGGAAATTCAGAGCAAACAAAATGCTGTGTAATCGCTATCCAGTCATAACCACACCCACACATGAGAGACATACCTCCACATGATAAGAGAGCTGATCAAGTCTTACTGCTTGCTACTGAGGTACACAGCAGCCACTATAAGATTGCCTTCTGTTGTATATTTCTTTTACATTATTGTATTTTGCAATCCTGTGCAGCCGTTCTGAGAAATGCGAGGGGAAGGGAGAAAGCCACACCCCTAGAGACCCTTTTAAGCAATACATAGTGTAAAGACCCCACCCCTGCCTTTTTACTAAAACGACAGGTGGCATGCTGTTGGCATTGGCAGCAATACCTGGTGGGGGACCTGGGTTCGGGGAGGATGAGGTTACCTGGCACAAGGGACCTAGGTTTGGCTACTCTGCACAGGGGCACCCAAGTAAATCCAACTACAGGAAGCAATAACTGTAATGTCCAGAACCAGGATTGGGATTTTTCAGTGTGGCTTTATTTATTAACTAACTGAACATAAACAAAGCATTGCATGGTCCTCCACAGGGCTACGTTCACTGTATGTGCAGATTAGAGGTTAACCAAGCGGTCCATTTGAAGAATGAACACATTACTACTGTTGTCTGGCTTTGGACCCACCAGGCACTCAGCCTGGACTTTGCATGCGCTTTGGATACATAGCCAGACTGGCCCGGCTCCCCTGCCGGCCACTTGACTGACGGTCCACTTGAAGAATGAACCCAAACTTTACTTGGAAAGACATCCCATCAAACAAGGAGACTCCCAAACTGTGGCTCCCACACCACTTAGAGTCTGTGACTCCTAGAGATTTGTTTTCTTACTTCCAATCGAACTCCCATCAAACAAGGAGACTCCCATCCAACAAGGAGTAATTTTCCCATCCTGTGGCTCCCACACCACTTAGAGTCTTCGATTCCTAGAGAGATTTCAGATGCGACCCGTCTGGGTACCCACCCCATCACTGGCCAAGTGCATGAGGCAAGTAGCAAACACAGAAGAAATCCGTAGAGGTGGACCTGGTTACTAAAGATGGGGGTTTTCCCACCTCCAGCTCCCACAGCCCATACCCGGCCATTTCTCTGGACACACACAGAAAACTTTAGAACTTTAAAATGTAGATTGAACGGTGGATGACCTGAAGCACCCCCTCTACAGCATTACTTGAAATCCAATAAAACTTTAGACTGTTTGACTGCTCCATTTGTTCGTCCTAGTAACATAGTCATCCCAAATAGCAATCCCCATTACTTGAAATCCATTTAAAACTTTAGACTGTTTGACTGCTCCATTTGTTTGTCCTAGTAAACATAGTCCTCCCAAATAGCAGCCCACATTCATTTCCCAACTGAAAAAAACAATTTGTTTGCCCCTTCAAATGGAGCCAAACACTCACCCATTCGTTGCAGGTGCCCCACAGGCAAAGTACTATAACCTTTGCTGTTATACAAGAACAGACTAAATAAAACCAGGCAGTTTCCTTCCATGGTAGGAGAAGGGGATTGCCCTGGAACCACAGAGAACTTTTCTTCCCCCCCCCCCAGAGGAAGGGAGGCACTGAAACCGGGGGAGCGGTCTCCACCACTTTAAAAAAAAAGGTAAACACAGGAACACTTCTTTCTTCTTTGAAACAAACTGAAGACTGACCGACTTCCTTCCTATTTGCTTTAGGACAAACTGAAGAAGAATCACTTTGAAATTTCCCAAAGTTCTAAACTCACTCCCTGAGCTGTAGATTCCAATATGGCTCATGCAGCTGCGACAGTTCTATGGTGATGTCATCTCTCAAGTCTCAGCTGTGACTGAGGACAGAGTGAGACAGTGTGAAACCCATTTAACTGGAGTTTCACAAGCTGCCTTCCCTGCCTACCACTAGGTCTTACTGGTATTCTAGTAACCCCGGGTAACAAAGGGGTTATAATAGCAATACGTCAGCCTAGCTCAGACACTATGCAGCTGTAAAAATGAAAACTTTGCAGAAGACCAAGTATAGTATATCCTGTCTTTGGTAGCTGTTTGTGTTGCTGTACACAGAATTACCATTATGGGGTTTGGATGCACAAGTGAGTACTCACTGTCACACACATCTTTGTCAGTGTCAGTGAGTGGCTTGAGTTTGTGTGAGTGTGCACTCGGGCATACCTCTTGCCTCATAATGAGCACCTGGTGTATGTTCTAATAATGAATGCATTTTGTGCCATTCCATAACACATAACAGGTGCATTCCAGGGTCTGATGAACAGTCAAGTAGGCACCTTAAAAACATGAGAACTTTGCAGAAGACCCCCCAAGTGATGCATATCCTGTCATGGCTAGCTGTTTGTGTTGCTGCACACACTATTGCCGTTATGGATCTGGATGCACAAGGGAGTAGTCAGTTTCACGCACATCTTTGTCAAGGATCAGCTCGAGTGTTTGTGAATGAGCACTAGGATGTTCCTCTTGCCTCATAATGTGAACATTGTGTGTGTTCTAATAATGAATGCATGTTTGCCATTCAGTATTACAGATCAGATGCATTCTGGGGTCAGAAGAACAGCAAAGTAGGCCCCCTCCCCCCAAAAATTAGAAAATTGCAGAAGTCGAAATGAAGCATATCCTGACATGGCTCTCTGTATTGCTGCACACACCATTTCAGTCTTGGGTCTGGATGCACAAGTAAGTTCTCAATATCACAAACATTGTTGTCAGGGATCAGCGTGAGTGTTTGTGAATGAGCAGTCAGATATGCCTCTTGCCTCATAATGTAACTGAGGTGTGCTTTCTAATAATGAATGCATTTCTTGCCATTCAGTAATGCTAATCAGGTGAATTTCAGGGTCAGAGGAATAGCAAAGTGGGCCCCTAAAAACAGAACTTTGCAGAAGACTAAGTGATGCATATCCTGTCATGGCTAGCTGTTTGTGTTGCTGTACACACAGTTGCCATTATGGGTCTGGATGCGCAAGTGAGTACACACTGTCACACACATCTTTGTCAGTGAGTGGCTTGAGTTTATGTGAGTGTGCACTCAGATGTGCATCTAGCCTCATAATGTGTACATTCTAATAATGAATGATTTTTGCCATAAAGTATCACAGATCAGGTGCATTCCCAGGGTTAGAGGAACAGCAAAGTAGGCCCCTAAAAAAGACAGCAGTGAATGGAAGTGTCTTTTTGAAGTGCTGCTAAGTGCTAGCAAATCAGGACAGTGACTCTTGCTACAGTAAGTTCCTCCAAGATTGGTTGGGAAGGTGTACATGTTACTATTGATAGCAATTGCAGAGTTAATCCAATATTGTAGGGGTTGAGGGCACAGTTCACTCTGATAACACTCCACAATCCCTCTAAGTTTGTTGGGGGGGGGGCATTTGTTTACTGCACATCTGACAGCTATCCATACTTGGAGCAGGTTTGTGTTAGGGGAATCTCAGATTACAACTTCCCTCACTGTGCTCCCCACAGTTGTACTCATCAGCCCCACAGGGACACCAGATGAGGCCACTGTTAGCCTATAAGTTGGCAACCACAACTTGTACTTTTAGCTGAGATACCCCCTTGAAAAAAAGGGTATTATTTAGTAGACATTTACAATCTCCCTGTTCAGGAAGCTCCTGAAGCTTTTGTATGCCCTCCAGGCATGGAGTGATTTGTAGCTCATTTACTAGAAATACCTATGGCCCTCTTCCCTACTATATGCTTCATTTTCTAGGCACTGCTTGGAAATGGAGGCTAAGGAAATCAGTTTCTCTAACTCCTTCCAAACTTCATAAAGAGCCCATTTACAGTTCTCCAATAAAAATAAAACAAGCATAGAAAAAGCAAAGTAATCACACACACATACACACACACAGAAACATAGAAGTTGATGGCAGTTAAGGACCACCAGGCCCACCTAGTCTGCCCATTTTCTCTGCCTGCTGCAGAAACCACAGACCCTACTTGATCTCTGACTTTGATTTCTTACCTATCACTAGGGTTTCCCCATGCCTGTCCCATGCATTCTTGAATTCCCCTACCGGATTTGCCTCCATCATCTCTGCTGGGAGGCTGTTCCATAACATCTACCACCTTTTCTGTGAAGAAATACTTCCTCACGTTGCCCCTTAGCCTACCCCCCTTCTGATCTCATGTCATGACCCCTTGTTCTAGAACATCTCTTTTGTTTTCGAAGATGCTACCCTCCTGTACCTTATTTATGCCCTTGAGATATTTGAAGGTCTCTATCATACCCCCCCCCCAGGGTATACATATTAAGGTCCTCCAGTCTCTACTTATGTGACTTATGGTGCAGGCCTTGCACCATTTTTTGTTGCTCTTCTCTGAACTGCTCCTACTCTGTTTATGTCTTTACAGAGATGCAGCCTCCAGAACTGGACACAGTACTCCAGATGAGGTCTCACTAATGATTGGTACAGAGGCATCACCACCTCCTTCCTTCTGCTGGTGATACCTCTCTCTATGCACCCCAGTACCCCACTAGCTCTCCCCACAGCCTTGGCACATTGCTTGGTACGCTCATAAGTTCGCGAATTTTTATATTTGCACTCCAGATTTTCAACATTGCCATTTTACGACAACTCCTTTTGAGCAGTACAGCTGTCATTTTTCACATCTCCCCCAAAATATGTTTCTGCGCATGTAGCGCACAATGGCACAGTCGGTGTGCGAAATCAATGCTTGGGACAGATTAAGAAAATCAAAATCACAATGACACTGTTCATGAGCAGAGGTCTTAAAATGGCTATGTTGAAAATTTGGTGACAAAAGTCCATAAAATGACTGTGTTACGAGTGAGCATTGTGCAGTTTTCCACGCACCCTCGTAAGTTCATGACTTTGTAATATTTTCAGTCCAGATTTTCACCAGTGGCATTTTTCTGCACTTCCTTATGAACAGCACAGCTGTGATTTTTCACAACATGGCCGAAATGTGTTTTCACACTTTCAGCACAGAGATGCATGGTCACTGTGGGAAATCATTGTTCGGGACAGATAAAGAAAATCAGTGACTCTGTTCATGATCGGAGGTCCCAAAATGCCTCTGTTGACAATCTGCTGTAAAAAATCTCCAAACTAATTACATTACGGGTGTGCGTTGCACAGTTTCTATGCACGCTCGTGACTTCACCATTTTTTTAAATATTTTAGCTACAGATTTGCAACATTGCCATTTTTTACACCTCCCCATGAACAGTACAGCTGTCATTTTTTACATCCTGTTCGGAATGTGTTTGCACCTGTGGTGCTAAATGCTGTAGTCGCTGTGCATAAGCAGCTTTTGGCTAACAAACTGATATTGCCACTGTTCATGAGGTGGGGTCACAAAAAAAGCATGTTGAAAATTTGGAGTGAAAATACCAACGAATGCCTGAGGTATTATAGTTTCCAACCATAACGCCCAACCCCATAGAGAATGACAGGCATCAGGGATGTGACTTGGGATTCTTACCTGCAATGCTCATACCATTCCACACCCTGCAGCCAGTGAGAGGCCTCGAGGTATGCCTTGGACTCTTTGGACCCAAAGTTCACCCCATTCTCCTATACCGCACCCATCTCACCGTATTTCCTGATGGAATGGGGTGCACAAAAGGGCCAAAGACCCCAAGGCACACCATGACACATGTCAGTGTCTGCAGGGTGGGGTGTGGTGAAATGGCGTGGCCGTTATGCCTGATGACCCAAAGGCACATCCCAATGCCTGTCACTCTCTGCAGGGTGATGGTGGGGTTGGCTTCAGTTCAAAACTTCACTGCCATTCCTATTACGCAGCTCTGTAGCTTCTACACTACCACTGCCAATGCCAGCAAGCAAACATTCGGCATTGACAAATGCTTGTTTGTTCTTCAGTGGCAATCCAGTGAGCTGCTTTTTTTGTGATAGCAAGATATCTACAAGGCTCTGATCCCTACAGCCATAAAAAAGGCTCCAAGACAGAACCAGATAATGATAGGCAAGACATCTTGGGAAGCTACTGGAGACAAAGATAAGAAATGAAACTGATGAACATTTAAAAAAACAACAACACTTGGTCTCAGTAGTCCAGTACAGAGTAATTTCAAGCAGAACCAAACATTGAGACCAAATTTGATTTGATGATTCATTTCTGTTCCAAATAAAAAAAAAAGCAAATGAATCACAAAAAAGGTGGAAACAATAAGAACCCCATTCACTAAGACCTCTGGAGGGTCATGTCTGTGTACAGCAGTGTTGACTCAATCATGCAATTGCTGCTGAAGGCACAACAGCTCGGGAATGTTGAAAGATCAAAAATCATCAAAAAAACTTCTATTACAAAAAAATGAACTTTTAAGTGCTGCTAGATTAGATTGTGACAGGAGAGAGTGTGTTGGGGGCTGGACTAGTTTTCTGTATCATTTGCAGAAAGAGAAACTGCAGGCAAGCATCAGGACCAAGGCTAGAGTAGGAATGGAGAAGAAGAGAAACAGCTGTGCACTAGGCGTACTCTGCACCTGCGGTTGGTGTCTTGTAGCACCTGTAGCACCTTTGGGTGCTTCCTTCTTTGTTTCTTGTTTAGGTAGTGTTATCTTTCATCAAATTGCTTACAGAAGCAAATACAGTATGATTGTGATCTTACAAAATGCCAGAACCAAGTCATCAAATTTTGATCCTGCCCCCACTTGGTTGATTAAATTTTTTTTTCTTGCCCTGATTCCCCTTATCACAAGACATAGTAACTGTTTATCACACATTAGAGTTTTTCCTGAGTGTTCCAAAACAGCATTGATCATACCTGTACACCTCTCTACTTCCAGCCAATATGACTGCTTCTCCTAATTGGTCAACCTCTACACTCACGCCTGACGTTGTGTGGCCCTAAATTCCCTCTGGTCAATCATCCTTGTCCTCCACTTTCCTCCCTCTCTCACTACCCCTCCCCCCATTCCTCCCCTACCTCACCCACACCATCCCATCTTTTAGCACTTCAGACTTCTGTCCCTTCTACCTTGCACTTCTCATACCACCCTCCCCAAGACAATGGCCCTTCAGCCTGTCCACTCCTTCCTGACCCCACCCACCCTCCCACCCCTACTAGTTTGCTCATCTGACCTTACTATCCTTTTGCTGTCTCCCTGCTTGAAATACGGTATTTTGTTTTTAAGACTCTGTATTAATGTTTACCTTTGTTTGTATGTTAAAGTACAGTTACGTAGAACTTACCGTAACAGTAGATCTTCGAGAACAGCTCTTGCAGCAGGTTACACCGATGGGACTGAAGCCAGCAGGCGCCAGGACCCGGAGATCTTTTCTAGCTAGTCTATCTTCAGCTGGGACCGCCCGACAAGTCGGGTCCCCTCCGGACTGCCAGGCGTGGTACACAAAAAGGGGTGGTCCCACCAGAATCCCCAGTTCTCCCGCCGGAGACTCCCGGCCAGAGTTTGCAATAGAGGGGGAGACCGAGGATCCACCGTCAGAAGGCAAAAAGGGGTACGAAAACCCCAGGATGAAAAAAGCATTCACTTTACAGGTGAATATCCGACTCCTGCACTCGCCCAGCCATGTGGAAGGAAATAACTTCCTGCTCTCTGGACATTCAGACTGGCTGGCTGAAAATTCACCTTCACTCCTCTCTCATTCATCATTCATTTTTTTTTTTTTTTTTAAGAGGAGCAACAGCGAGCGAAAGACTTCCTCCAAGGGGGACACGGTGGGTGGGAAGGTACCTGCTGCAAGAGCTGTTCTCGAAGATCTACTGTTACGGTAAGTTCTTACGTAACTGTACTATCTTACTTCGAGATACAGCTCTTGCAGCAGGTTACACCATTAGGACTGATTCCCAAGCAATAAAGCTTGTCCCCTTCACACCGGGAGGAGGAAAAGAAGAAACTGAGGAGGACCAATCCGGCCCGATTCAGGACAGGAGTCCTGCAGCACGCCTGGCGAAACCAGTCCTTCGCCAGAGGCGATATCAGACTGTAATGCCTGATAAAGGTATGCACAGAGCTCCAAGTGGCATAGCGCAAATAGCTGAGGATTGAGACATTCTTGAGACTGCAAAAAAGTGGCTCGCCCCTAGTGGGAATGGCCCCGGATGGAACCCGGAAGGGGCTTTTGTTTGGCTTGGTAGCAATGAGAGATGCATTGCACAAGCCAGCGGGATAAGGATTGCTTAGACACTGGCCGACCTCTCATTCTCTGTGCGAAGGACACGAAAAGTTGCTCAGAAGCCCGAAAGGACTTAGTTCTATTGAGGTAATACCTCAGGCTGCGGTGAACATCTAAAGTATGGAGCAAAGCCTCTCCTCTATTGGAGTAGTTCGGGAAGTAGACCGGAAGGTCAATATCCTGATTTAAGGTCAGAGCTGAGACCACCTTAGGCAAAAACTTAGGATTCGTTCTCAGAGACACTCTGTCTCGGTGAAAAACCAAATAAGGCTCCTTACACATCAGGGCATGAAGCTCAGAAATCCTTCTGGCTGAAGTAACTGCAACTAAAAACAACGTCTTCCAAGACAGAAAACGTAGCTCACAATCCGCGGCTGGTTCAAAGGGAGGGAGCGTGAGTTGCTCCAAAACAAAAAGAAGATCCCATGGAGGAACCGGATCTTTAATAGGAGGCCTAAGGTGCAGCACCCCTCTCAGGAACTCCCGAGAGGTGTCCAGTTGAGCAATGGTGCACTGGCCCACTGGCTGGTGATAGGCCGAAATAGCACAAAGGTGTACCTTAATAGAGGAGTAGGCTAACCCCGAATGAAAAAGGGAGAGGAGGTAGTCCAAGACTGCCCCCACAGGGCAACCTAAAGGAGAAAGGTCACGAGCCCGTGACCATAGACAGAATCGGCACCATTTCATGGCGTAAGTAGCGTGAGTAGCCGGCTTCTTGGCCACAGAGACCTCTTGCGAGACCCCGTGTCACATGATGGCTACGTCTCTAGGAGCCAGGCGTGCAGGTTCAAAGACCGCAGATCCGGATGCAATAACGAACCTTGCTCCTGAGACAGAAGGTGAGAACTGCGCGGTAGTGGGAGCGGGGGTTCCCTGGACAGCTGCGCCAGCAATGGGAACCAGATTTGTCTGGGCCATAATGGGGCCACCAGAATCAAACACGTACGCTCCCTGCGCAGTTTGAGCAGAACTCTCTGGATCAACGGGAAAGGAGGGAAAGCGTAGAGGAATCTATTCTCCCAGGAGAGGGACAACGCGTCTCGCCAGAAAACTCCAGGCCCTGGATCTAGCGATCAAAAATTGGGCAGTTTTGCGTTGGATGGGGATGCGAATAAATCTAACTCTGGAGTTCCCCATCAAAGGAACAGATCCTCTGCTACCTCCTGAAGAAGTTCCCACTCATGGACTCTGGCCTGGGAGTGACTCAGACCGTCCACGATCGTGTTGTCCACGCCGGGAACATGTACCGCAACTAAGCTTGCGCCGTGTCCGATTACCCAATCCCACACTCTCATGGCCTCCCTGCAAAGGGGGTAAGAGTGTGCGCCTCCTTGCTTGTTGAGGTAGTATATCACCGCCGTGTTGTCCGCCTGAAGCAGGATGGTACACGGTGGGATCATGGACTGAAAGCCTGAGAGCATAGAGCACCGCCTCATCTCCAGAACATTGATGTGAAGATGAGCTTCCAGCGGATCCATACACCCTGAGACCTCACCCCATCCAGGTGAGCTCCCACCCGAGACCTGAAGCGTCTGTGGTGAGGTTATCTCAGGGGCGGCACTGCGAAGGGCCCTTGGAAGCGACCGAGGCTAACCACCATTGCCAGTCCTGAACCACTCATTTCGTGATTCTGACTGGATGCTGCAGATGGTCTTGCCTCTGGTCCCACTGCGCCTTGAGTGTCCACTGCATTATGCGCATGTGGAGCCACGCGAGGGGGACCGTGGGAATGGCCGCAGCCATGTGACCGAGCAAGCGAAGAACTGACCTGGCCGGAGCAGTCTGATTCACTGATAGGTCCTGTATGAGGGACCTGATGCGTTCCGCCCTGTCGACTGGGAGGAAAGCTCTCCCCTGGACCGTGTCCAGCACTGCACCTATGAACTGCAGGTTCTGCGACGGTACCAAGACCGACTTCTCGTGGTTTATCAGAATCCCAAGTGATCCGAACAGGACCTGAGTGTCGTGGATCGCTTGCAGAAGCACCTCTCTGGAGGCGGCCATGAGAAGCCAATCGTCGAGGTACGGGAACACATAGTGGCCCTTCCTCCTTAGAGCAGCTGCCACGACTGCCATGCACTTGGTGAAAACCCTTGGAGCAGATGACAGCCCGAAGGAAAGCTCGGATGGAAATGGTGGCTTAAGAACTCGAAGCGCAGGAACCTCTGATGCGCTTGAGCTATGGGAATGTGCAGGTAGGCATCCTGCATGTCTAAGGACGCTAAATAGGCGCCTTGTTTTAGCATGGGAATTAGACCCAGAAGGGTCACCATGCGGAACCTTTTGTATGCGACTGACAAGTTGAGGTCGCTTAGGTCCAGAATAGGACGGAGGTCCCCTGTCTTTTTGGGAACCAGGAAGAAGTGAGAATAGTACCCTAATCCTCTCTGGTTTCCTGGGACAGGCTGAATGGCCCCCTTGTCCAGGAGTGCGATCACCTCTTGCCAAATTAAGTCGCGGTGCTGACCCGAGTACCGGGAGAGCAGAGGAGGCCTCGAGGGTGGCTGTTCTGCGAACTCCCAAAAAGTGGCCTCTGCTGACCAGCTGAGTACCCACCTGTCGGTGGTTATCGCCTGCCATCCCGACAGGAAGTTACAATCTCGACCCCGACGAAACATCCGTTGATCCTGAGGCGGGGGCGGAAAGGAGTCATGCTGTGGCGGCTGAAGGACCCCCGGCTGGGTGGCCTGGAAGGCACTGACCCCTGCTGGCGGGCTGCTTCCCTGGGTCGCCTGGCAGAGCGCCTTTGTTGTGGCGGAGCAGGGCTGCTGCCTCTGAGTCCGCCCGCAGGCGACCTTGGCTCTCGAAAGGAGCCAAGCCTCCAACAATGCACATAGCGCCTGGACTGTCCGGACCGCCTTTCCAGCCTCTTGGAGTTTGGTAATTATCGTTCCGACGGATTACCAAACAGTACCTCACCTTCAAAGGGCGTCCATAATGTTTTTCTGGATGTCTGGGGTGAACCCGAAACACGGAGCCAAAGTGTCTTGAGGCAAACACCTGAAGCAACCGCCCTGGCTGCGAGTCGCTGAATCATATCGGCTCTTAAGACTTGGGTCCCTACGTCTGAACCGTCCGGGAGCTGAAACATCTCCTCTTTCTGCTCACCTTCGGCAGCCTCTCGGCCGCCTCTAGGCCCTGCTCCCACAGGGCGTTCTGGAACTGCACCATGTGGGTAAGGTAATTCAGGGACCTGAGGCACAAGTCGGAGCGTAGAGTGTGCCTCCCCAAAGAGTCCAGCTGTTTGGACTCGGGTCCGTGGCAGGGTGCTCAAATGTTGCGGTCTCTGGGACCCGATCATGTGAGCTGTGATCACCAGGAGTCAGCCAGAGGTGCTGTGACAGGTATTGGTCCCCCTTAGGGGCCCTGTACAACCGGTCAGCCTTCTTCGGCACCACCGGGAGCGAATGTGGACGCTTCCACGCAGCCTTGGTGACATCCACAAAAGTGTCCACCAAGGGTGGCACCACCACAGGCTTAGGGTCTTTCTGCCGAAGGTATTTTGCCAGGCGTAACCTTTCAGGGTCAAGTTCCTCTGCTTCCCAACTCATGTTCTCCTGGATATGTCTCATAATATCCATGAAGGATGGATCGTCCGGAGGAGACCTTGGAGTCTCACGTGGGTCCGGCGAGGGAAGAGAGACCGGAGATGGGGATCTGGATGATGAACAGGATGATCCCGTGCCCTCCGTCGACGGCGACCGACGTCGCCTCCTGGACCTCTTAGGGCTGGGTGATCCAGGAGACGAAGATCTGGACGGAGGTCTCCTTTTAGAATGTCGGCCCCTGGGAGGAGTCTCAGGCTCCCTGGGGACAGAACGGCCAGCTGAAGCCACAGGTGAAGGTGGGGCCGGAGCTGGAGTAGAAGGAGGAGGAGGAGGAGGAGGAGGAGGAGGAGGAAGGACTGGGGGTACCACGTCCTTCCTGATGGTATCCCACCATCCCGGCGACGGCTGCACGGGGGCCTCGGGCGGTGGCGAGGAACCCCGGGGAGACTCCTCGCGGCCGGGAACACCCACCTGGTCATCGGGCAGGGCCGAATCCTCCTCGGTGAGGGACTCCTGTCTGACCGGCGCTGGAGGCTCAGGAGCCCTCGGCTCAGGCGGCGCGGACGTCGGCCCCCCCACCGACGTCCGATGCGCTGAAGAGGCCGACGATGGCCGGCCGGCCAACGTCGGCTTGGAGGAATGGTGGCGAATGGCCGACGACGGTCTGGCGGCGCCGGATCCACCGGCTTCCTCAATGGAGTAAGCTCCAAGATCTTCCGGGGGGGGGGAGAGGAAGACTGGGCGTCAGGGGCCGAGGAGCGGGAGCCCGACTTGTGGTGGTGGTGGCGTTCCCCCGACTTCGCCACGGCCTTCTGGGCAGAAGATGAAGACGACGGCCTGGCAGCAGAGGCCTGAGCGGGCTTGGTGGCAGGCACCGCAGCAGGGGGCAGAGATGAGGCCCTGGAAGGAGAGCGGTCCGACCGAGACCCAGAGCTCCGGGACTCGGAGGCCCGAACCGGCGACCGGGCAGGATCCCTCGATTTCTTCTTCTTCTCGCCGTGCCGGTGCGCCGAATCCCCCTTGGACGACATCGCCCGCAGTTGTTCTTCTAGGAGGTACGCTTGAAGGGCCTTCTGCCGGCGGATCCTGGTGCGGCTATTGAACCCCTGGCACAGGGAGCAGGCTTTAGTATCATGGTCTGGGCCCAGGCACCGGACGCTCGCAGTGCGAGTCTTTAAACGGGATTTGTTTGCCGCACGCGCACTTAGAGGAATGGCCGGCTATCGGAGAGGACGTCAGACAGGTCACTCGTTGATTGTAGAAATCTTCCACAACAAAATTCTCAAAACCACGCGTCGCGTCGCTAGACTAAACCGTAGGGTCGAGGCATGCACTTTCGACGGCGGGAAAGAACTGGGATTCTGGCGGGACCGCCCCCTTTTGTACCACGCCTGACGTCGGAGGCGGGACCGACGTCGGGGGGCGGTCCCCGCTGAAGATAGCTAGCTAGAAAAGATCTCCGGGGTCCTGGCGCCTGCCGGCTTCAGTCCTAATGGTGTAATCTGCAGCAAGAGCTGTATCTCAAAGTAAGATCCTTCCATCCTCTGATGTGGAACCTTCGTAAATTAGCAGTTCTTGCTCAAAGGTATTTGTAATAAATAAATACGAACATACGAAATTTGCCAGCAGATAAACGCCTAGAGGTCTATCAAGTCTGCTCGAATGTGCAGCTAGCACCCCTTATTCTGCAGCTGCCCTTCCCTTCCACCCTTCCCCTTCATTAACCCTCCCCCTTGTCCTGTCCCATCCTCGTTTGAAGCAGTCCACTGTTCTACTGCATGCCACTTCAGCAGGTAACTCATTCCACCCAGCCACCACCCTCTCTGTAAAAAAGTGTCTCCTCATCTCCCTCCTGAACCTTCCTCGCTCCAGTCTCATATCATGGCCCCTGGTGGCCCTCCCTTCCCTTACTTTGAACAGCCCCTCTGTACCCGTCTTGTTTATTCCTTTCATGTATTTAAAGGTTTCAATCATGTCACCCCTGTCTCTCCTCTCCTCCAGTGAGTACATGTTCAACTCCTTCAACCTCCTCTCATATGATAAGTCCCCAGCCCCTTGATCATCTTTGTCGCTCTGCGCTGCACCCCCTCCAGTAACTTAATGTCCCTCTTCAGATACGGACGCCAGTACTGCACGCAGTACTCCAGGTGTGGTCTAACTAATGACCTATACAGTGGCAGAATCACCTCCTCCCTCCTCGAGGATATACCCTTGCACACACAACCCAGCATTTTGTTGGCTTTTGCAGCTGCCTTCCTACATTGTGCCGAGTTGTTCATTGACCCTGTAATGAGCACACCCAGATCCTTCTCCTCCTCTGTCTGAACTAGCTGCACTCCCCCTAGCTGGTAACTCCTTCTTGGGTTCTTCATCCCAAAATGCAGCACCTTGCACTTTTTGGCATTAAAGCCCAGTTGCCAGGTGTCTGACCAGGTCTCAAGCTTTGCCAGATCATCCTGCAACCCCTGCCATCCCCCTAGGTCATCCACCACTGCGCCTACCTTGGTATCATCATCGAACAGACTGATCTTGCTCTTGATGTCCCATGATATGTCTGCAATGAAGATCCCAAACAACACTGGTCCCAACACTGAGCCCTGTGGAACACCGCTCATCCCTGCCCTTGGGTGTGAGAGCTCCCCACCCACCACCACCCTCTGTTGCCTTCCCTGAAGCCAGTTTCCTACCCATCTCACCAGCTTTGCAGCCGCCCCTGTGCCTACTAACTTCCTTCCCAGCCTTCCATGTGGCACTGAGTCGAATGCCTTACTGAAGTCCAGATACAGGACATCCACTGCATGACCCCTGTCCAGTTGCCTAGTTACCCAGTCATAGAACTTAACCAGGTTGGTTTGGCAGGATCTGCCACGTATGAAGCCATGCTGTCTGCTGTCCTGTAGTCCTTTGGCCTCTAGGAGGGCCACCAGCCTCTCCTTCAGGATAGTCTCCATTAGCTTACCCATGATGGATGTGAGACTCACTAGTCTGTAGTTTCCCGGTTCATCCTTGGGGCCACTCTTGTAGAGGGGCACCACATGAGCCATCCTCCAGTCCTGAGGCACACACCCCGAATGTAGTGAGGCATTAAATAGGTCTGCCAAAGGTCCTGCAAGGACCTCTGCCAGCTCCTTCAGTACCCTGGGGTGGATGCCATCTGGGCCTGGCACCTTGTCCACCCTCAGTGCCTTCAAACCCTCTCGAACTCTGCTCTCCATGATTTCCCCATCTGTCACCACTTCCCCCCCGATTCTGCCATTTCTCCCACCTTGGGTGTCACCCCCTCTTCTCTTTAGTAAATACTGAGCAGTAGTACTCATTTAGTGCTTCTGCCTTATCGCACCCTGCTTCCACCCAACCCCCCTCCTTCCTAATCCTTACTATGTGGTCCTTACAGCTCCTTTTCTCCCTGATGTACTTAAAAAGTCCTTCTCCCCTTCTAATGCCTTGTGCCAGCCTGAGTTCCGTAGATGCTTTGGCTCCCCTTACTGCCCTTGTCACCTCCTTTGATTCTGTCAAGTACTCCTCCCTGTCCTCCCCCTCCCTGTTTTCTTGTACTTCCTAAAGGCAGCTCTTTTCCTCCTTACCTTTTCCATGACCTCCTTGCTCAACCAGATCGGTTTCTTAGCCCTAGCCTTCTTGCTCTGGGCTTTGCAGCAGTTTTGGTTGCCTCCACTATCCCCAGCTTTATGAGCTCCACCTCTGGTTAGTGTCCATACTAGACTGAATTCTGGCCAGGTACCCTTTACCACTTCCCCCATCCTCCCAAAGTCAGCCCTCCTGAAGTCCAGCACTATTGTGCCAGATTTCACTCCTTCCTTGCCCATATCCAATGTGAGCCATACTGAGCGGTGGTCACTCCCTGACAGCGGTTCCTCCACTGTAAGTTCTCTCACAACATCCCCACTTGCCAGCACAAGGTCAAGGGTATTTCTTAACCTGGTTGGTTCACTGACCATTTGCAGCAGGAAGCTGTCCTCGAAGGCATCCAGCAGTACCTGCTCCCTTCTGTTCCTGGTTGTTGGGGTGCTCCAGTCCCTCCTGGCATGTTGAAGTCCCCCACAATCACCACACTACCCTTCTCGCAGGTCCTCCTGATCTGTCCCGCTAGTTCCCTGTCTAACTCCTCTGTCTGAGATGGTGGCCTGTACACCACTCCCATTCTAAGAAATCCTATTCTTGGAATCCTGGATTTGCATCCAAGTGACTCCGTACTACCCTCCTCCCCTTCCTCCCTTACACACTTCAGTACTTCCTTCACATATAGTGCCACCCCCCCCCCCTTTCCCAATCACTCTGTCCCTACGAAATAATCTGTACCCTGGTACAGACAGGTCCCAGTCATTGTATTGGGTGGCCCATGTTTCCGTAAAACATTACCTTGAATCCAGATTCCCTGATGAACTACTAGCCAATTGCTTAGCTACCTTTTATTTGGGTTTGGTTTGGTTATTTACAAATCTGTCAAATCCATAAGCATAAAGCCCATCTTCATGTGTGACTAGATATGAAATATTAGACAAAGGTTTATGATATAGATAGGCATCAAACAATACAATGCAGAAACAATTACAATACAGAAAACAACAAATTAGTATATAATTCATACATCCCATTTCAAGCACATAATTCAAAACAACATTACACTGACAAATCTCTGTATCTAACAAGTATTTTTTAAGTGTAGCCTTGAACTTTGAAAGACTCTTGGTAGCAGCAGTCAAAATTTGAGGTAATGAATGATAAAAAATGTGACAACTGGTATAGCAATGATCTTTGACTATGCTAGTTTTCATAGTGAGAATTTGAAAATTATTATAGAAAGATGCACAGGTGCATGTCGAAGTAAGCCATTGTTAAAAAAAAAAAAAAAATTCAGGCACTTTTCAAAACTATTTTGCTGGCCAGTAATTCAATATGTAACTTAAACCTCTGGTCTAGGGAAGGCCACTGAAGTGTATTAAAAAGAATACAATGATGTGTTCGAGTGGGAAGTTGAGTGGCAAACCTAGCTATTTGATTATATAAAACCCTGACCCTGGATAGCACACTCTCACCAGCAGAAAAATGAAACAATATACCATAGACAATAATGGGAAGCAAGAAGCTCTACGAGAATAGAAACCTAGTAGATGGAAGCAAAACTGAGCTCAACCTATAAAAAACATTCATTCTCTGATGTACAGTTGTTTCCAAAACCAAAATGTGAGAATTATCAGAGAGTGTACTGTCCAGGGTAAGGCCAAGGTATTCAAAATCACAGACTTGTTCTATAACAATACCTAGAATGTTTTTAATTCCGTGATGTAAACTGGAGACAGAAACATAAAAACATAGAATGTGACGGTAGATAAGGACCGCTTGGCCCACCTATTATGCTTGTTTTTCCCTGCCAACTGTATCACCACAGACCCTATGTGATCTCTGGCAGCTTTCATCTGCCATTATGAAACACAGAAACATAGACAGTGATGGCAGAAAAAGACCAAAGATCTATGGTCCCTATATAACCCACAACCTAGTGCTGATACAGGGTTCTAACCCACCCCATCAGTCTTCCTATTCTTTTCCCTGGCTTTGTCTCTACAAATATGCACTATTCCTTTTTCCCTGTCCCAAGCCCATTTGAAGCCCCCCCACAGTTTTAGTTCCCACCACTTCAGCCAGCAAGCTGTTCTATAATTCCACCACCCTTTCAGTGAAATAATACTTTCTCACATCCCTTGTGAACCTTTCTCCTGTCAGTTTCCAGCATGCCTTCACGTTGTCAAACCATTGTTCCTGCTAAATAATTCCTTATAGTTCACTTTGTTTATTCCTTTCAGGAATTTGAAGGTTTCTATCATATTCATGCTCTTCCATCTGGTCTCCAGCGAGTACATGTTTAATGCCTTAAGGTGCTCTTCATAGGACTTTCCCTGCTGGCCCTGTATCATCTCATCACCCTACACTGTACCACCTCTAATCTATCCTTGTCCTTTCTAAGGTGAGGGATCCAGAACTAGGCATAGTACTCCAGGTCTGACCTCGCCAAGGATCTACAAAGGGGGAGTATCACTTCTTTTTTTCTATCAGTACCCCTGTCAATACACCCCAGCATCTTGTTTGCCTTACTACAAGCCTTGTTGTATTGGCTAACCTGTTTAAGGGTATCGTTGATGATGACTCCTAGGTCTTGTCCCTCAGGTGTAGCGCTAAGTTTAATCCCTCTCGGCTAGTATTCTGTCCTTGGGTTCTTTTTTCCTAGGTGCATCACCTCACACTTTTTGGTATTGAATTTCAGCTGCTAGACACTTGACCACCTCGCCAGACTTTGCAGGTCCCCTGTAATTCTCTAATTCCTTTGGCACTCTCCAACCTTCCAAACAGTTTAGTGTTATCTGCGAAAAGGCTTATTCGGCCCTAGATCCCTTCACTGATGTTTCTGGCGAACATGTTATAAAGGACCAGGCCCAGGTCAGACCCCTGTGGTACCACAGTGACCTCTCTCGTCTCTGATTTAACTCCATTTACCACAACCCACTGCTGCCTCCCTTTTAGCCAGTTTTCTACCCATCTAACTATATCCCTAGCCACCTCCAGGCCCTCCGACTTCCTCAGCTGGCATCTGTGAGGCACAGAGTCAAAAGACAAAGAACCTCTGTGCGCAAACACTGAGGCAAGGGTTACCTCAAAGGGCATTTGGCTGGGAAGCCAAGTTTCAAGAAAATACAAAATCACACATGCCCCCACAATGCAAAGCATCATGGGCTGCATATGCAAATCACCACAGAATGTTATGCTGGTCCAACTTTAAGCAGAGTTGCATGGTGCCGAAAGGCCTCTCACACAGTTTGCAAAAGGTGCTAACGGAAGTCAAAAGCCTTGGTGAAATCCAAGTAAAATAGATCCATGGCATGGCCTTTTTTAGTTCCTTTGTCACCCAGTAAAAAAAATGCTATTAGGTTAGTCTGACTGGACCTCTCTGACACAAAGCCATGCTGTCTACTATCCTGGAGACCATTACACTCCAGATAGTCTATGAGGTCTTTGAGCAGTGACTCAGTCTGCTTCCCCCACAGTAGAGGTAAGACTGACAGGTCTGTATTTTCTTGCTTGTTCTTCACCTCCCCTTTATGGAGTGGAACCATGTATGCCATCCTCAAATCCCTTGGGACAACCCCCATCTGAAATGCAAAGCAGGCGATTTTGGGATGGCATGGGTCCAGAATTTGTACATTGTTGGGTGAGTGCCCGAATGGCTGCTCCCAGCCCTCCCTGCCTGCTCAGAGGGCTAGGGCAGCATGGTGGAGGGGGGCCAATGTGTTCCCATGGCTGGTGGGGGTATGCTGTGGGGGGCATGCAACAGTTATGGTGGGGTCCAAGCTGCCATATATTGCACCCCTCACCCAGCATGCTGCACCTTTTGTGAATGGTACAGAGTGCAGGCATGCTCCTTGATGCTCCCCGGACTATCTGCATGCATAGCCATACAACTAGCCAGGGAATCCAGAGTGGAAGGGATGCACATCCCTTCCATGCATGTGTGCAGGGTCTGCAAGATCCCTGATGCATGGAAATGTCACTTAGGATTGCTGACGCACCACAGATCATGGTGCATAGGCAATCCACCACATAGTGCACAGAACCCTGCATATAATAAATGCTGGTTTTCTTACATACTGCAGGAAGGGAATTTAAAAATAAACTAAGCAAAAGGAGTCCCAGGATTGATCCCTGGTGGAAATGAATTTAAAAATAAACTAAATAAAAGGAGCCCCAGAACTGATCCCTGGTGGAAAGGAATTTAAAATTAAACAAAAGAAGTCCCAGGATTGATCCCTTAGGGACTCTCATTATTAGTGCAGCTGGGGAAGGAAGGACGTTGAAAATTTTAATTTTCTGTGTCCAAGCTTGCAGATAGTTCTGATACCACCCCAGCATGTCTACAGAAAACCCCAGGACATTAAATGCATTTAAAAGAAGTTGATAGTTAACTAGATCGAAGGCTTTGGTGAGATCCATGAAAATGACCATGGAATAATGTCCCTTATCCAAGGTTTTATGGACCCTCTGAATGAAATTCACAAGGCCATCACTGTACTTTGACTTTGGGCATAAAACATGCTGGGCAGGAGTTAGAACTTCCTACTTAGTCAGATAATCTAAAGACTGATAGAAAACAATACATTCCATGACTTCTGAGAGGGGGCAAGGAGATAAATTAGTCAATAATTTTGAATATTAGAAAAGTCACCAGATTTATGCAAGGGAATTACTGTAGAACTTTTCCATAGTAAAGGAAACTGACCTAAACAAAGTAAACTGTTAAAGATTCTTGATAAAGGATAACATAACATATCTGTGGTGACCTTCACAAATCTGTAATCAAAATTATTAATTCTTATTGAAGGCTGCAGGTTCATTTTAGTAAGATAATTGCAAACTTCTAATGGTGGCAAGGTGAGGCAAATATTATTTGTATAGCGTTCAATCCAGTAAGGTCTCTGAGTGCTTTACGTATACAACCAAAATAAAACTACAAAATATACCCAACAATTATACTAAAATAACTCAAGTTCCAATAAAAGTTTGTTCAAATAAGAATGTTTTAAGAGGCTTTGTCAGCCTCCACCGATTTGGCTGCATGAATGTGATGGGGGATAGAATTCCAAATAATAGGTGACACCACCCCAAAGTCTCTATCTCTAGATGCCCTGAGCCTATAGGTGGGGACTACTAGCAGTCCAGCTTTGGGTAGAGCAGAAAGGCGGAGTGGTTGATAAGGAATCAGGAGCTTTTTTAAGTAGTCTGGTCCCAAACCATGTAGGGCTTTGTATGTTAACAAGCTAGTCTTGAAGGTGATGCTCAGACATAAAGGAAGCCAGTGCAAAGTGCATAGAGCCAGAGTGATGTGATCCCTAGACGAGGAGCCCACCAACATCTAGGCCGCAGTGCTCTGCATCAGCTGCAGTCAACACCTCAGCCCTCCAGATAACTCTAGGTATAGAGCATTACAATAATTTAAACTTGTGGTGACAAAGGCTTAGATAATCATTTCTAGGTCATCCTGAGCTAAGAACAGCCAAATCCTAGCAATGTTCCACAGATGGAAAAAGCTAGACCAGACAACAGATGACACCTGCTGTTCAAAGGTTGGTCTGTCATCTAGTATGATCCCTAGATCTCTGACCATAATCACTGCAGAGAGTTGCTGACCACCCAATACAGGGAGGGCAACATCTTCACCAACAAGTAAGCCCAGGCACCCAGGTTTGATAACCATGAGTTCCATCTTGCCTGGCTTGAGATAAACCCAGTTGGCAGCCATCCAATCATTTATCTCAGCCAAACAATGGCTTAGCAACGATGACACAGAGGTGTCATCAGGGGCACAAGACAGATACAACTCAGTATCATTTGTATAGCAGTGAAACACTGCATTGTACCGCCTTATGATCTCCCCAGGTGGCAGCATATACATGGAGAATAGAATTTGGGCAAGGTTCAATCCCTGAGGAACACCGCAAGGCAGCACAAACGGCCCTGAGGTAAAGTGTCCCAGAACCACACACTGTGTCCTCCCGGTCAGAAATGAGCTGAACCAACACAGGACTGCACGTGTAGAGCCAGCATAGTTTCTCAGTCAGTCAATCAACACCCCATGATCCACTGTGTCTAATGGTGAAGAAAGGTCCAAGAGCACAGAGATAGTACATTGCTCTCAGTCCCTCACCATGAAAAGATCATGTGTCACCCTAACCAAAGCTATCTCAGACAATTAAAGTGGCAGCATCCTGGATTCTCCTAAACTCTTTCCACGTCCTATCCCTGTCCCCCATCAAATCAATTAGTTCTGGTGGGATGCACTCATGCTTATTGCTTCTAATCCTAAATCTTCTTAAAAGGAACAAATTTATCACACTCCGAAATAAACAAAAATACAAATTTTGAAAGTGCATCATCAACAGAAATAATATGATTTAAAGAAGACCAATGAACTTGACAAAAAGCTTCCTGGAAGTTTAGGATACTCAATTTTTTTAAATAGTTCTTGAAAAAACATACACTGGAAGAACTGAGACCCATCTGGCACTCCAGCAGCAGAAAAATGCACAGTGGTCGCTAAGCGTGTTAGACAGAATACCAGACTATTTAATTTTTGTGATATCAGAAATCAAGTTCCAGTCAATCACTAAAGAGCTGCCTGTTTTATAACTGACTTTTGTGGGCCATTCAATAATCTGATTTAGCATTACATGTGACAGCACTTCCATAACCCTAACATCAGTTTTATCATTCCAGTTATGATTCGTATCACCCATAACAATAATTTCTCTCTTCTTTGGGATGGAGCTTTTGAACTTACAAATAACAGCCATGCTATCAATATGAAAGACTACTGGAGCATAAATTACAGCTAAGGTTCAATGGCCTACGCAACCAGTATAGTGTTATGCTTGTGCAACTGTGCTACCTTGCTTTGGCTGTTCGCAATCTCTGTTCCATGTGGAATTACCACCCCATAGGGGTACCAAAGGCAGGGAACCCTCAAAGAGGGTTCCACCCCTAGAGGTGCCATGGGACGGTTCTCTTGGCTGAAGGTACCTTAGGGAAAACCCTCTGAAAGAGAGAGGTGAGCCACTGGAGGAGGAGGGGAGAATGGAGGGGGAAAGAAAAAAGTTCTTCAGAGAGAGGCTGGGAGGAACTGCTTATATACTGTAGCTCAGGAGAGGGGGAGTGACTGGTTGCTCGCCCATTGAACTACAGGCATACCCTTTCAAAAATGGTTATATTATTGCCTAAAACCAGAGCAAGGGGAAGAAACTCACAGTTAAGTGAAGGGTTTGAAAAATCACATTGACACACTGTCAAGGGGCCTTTTGCATAAAGCAAAGAACTTCTCACTGCCACCCCTTCCTGTCTTCACTAAATACATTGTAGCAATTTAAGATGATCATAGAATTTGAATTTTTTTCTGACAGCCAAGTCACAAAAGGGGCAATAAAATCAAAACTATTGTTGGCAACCCAAACTTCGAAGTTATCCCATTTTGCTACATACTCTCTATTTAAATGTACAACACTAATGGAACATTTTGGAAACTGAAGGTCATGCTTTCCATTTACATTCACATCAGGTCCTGGACTAAGCTGAATTACTCCAGAAATTAAAAGTCACTTAAGAATCAATAATCTTTTAAAGTGGGTCATGCACTTGTTGAAATACTTGTTTCTAACAAGAGGGAATCCGTTGGGGTGCCTATTAACAGAAAAGTAATTTAACAATGTATTCCAGGTGATTCCCTTTCTAATATGGAACAAGTCACATCCAAGTGCTATACCAAAACGGTATAGTAAAGCCCCAACAGAACAGTAACAGAAAAGTCTGACATAATATGCCCAACTAAAGCAGTGTTGAAAGTATCAAACTTGTAGCTATAACTTTCTGTACTTTTCAAATCTAATGTATTAGCAATGAACCATAAAAATATCAAGAAATGGCAATAGATTCTAAAGTATGATATTATGCAGATTACTTCAGGCTGGGACTCAATGGCTACCAGTATTTAATAATAAAATAGATCTAAAAAGTCCTAATTAATAAAAATAACCTCAGGTAAAATCCTTAGCTACATACCCAGGTTCTATGGCTGACTCTGGAAGACTCTGTACTCTGTTGTTGTACTCAGTCAGAATACAAAGCTGCCACATGAAAGACATCACCACATCTGGTCACAGTTGTTTAAATAGCCCAACTGGTCCACCCACAGTGGCCCTGCCACAGCAGCTGATTGGTGGGTAGGGTGACTGCTGAAAAGATAGAAACAAGCCGGTGTAACCGGAGCAGCTGATGGTAAGGATGAGGCGCAGAATATGAATCAACTATAAACAGTCACTGAAAAGGCTTCACAAAGTCATTTAGCAGCATTACATAGCAGGTAAAAAATCAGTGCATACAGTTCACAGTGGAACAGAGACCTCATAGCAATTCCGTCACCATCCCAGCACTTTATGGGCTTTACACACACCGAAAGAATTCAAAACACAGTAGCAATGGAGCACAGTTAGTGATTGCGTATGATTCACAGCAGCCCTTAAAATGCAGTCATAGTTCAACAGCCACGTATACAAAAACGGCAAAAAGGGCTGATTTCCTTCGTGGCTGACAAATGGTTGTGAAATACCTATGGATAGAGCACTTAAAGGAGTAATACATCCAGAATTTGCAAAAAAAAAAAAAAACGTTGTGTAGAGTGTTTTGATTTCTGTGTGAAGTCCTAGTGTATGCTTCCCTCTGTCCGCTATCAGGAGTTTTTCCTAAATTAGCCTGCTAGCTTCATAATAGTTGTACGACTCCTAGGAGTCTCTATCTCAGCCAGATTTATTGCATTTCTTGTACCTACAATGCATCCTGTCTCATGTGAGAGTGATGTAGTGGAGACCATAGATTCAGCAGCAAGAACTGCTTTAGAATCAGTTCAAAACAGCAGAGCAGTGTAACTTTTCTTATCCAGTAAGCACAAATGGCTACATTTACAGTTTAGTAGACACTTGAGAGCTAACTGAGTGGGTTTTCTGTAAGAAAACAGCTACTAAACAGCTCTAATTCAATATTTTTGTTTTCTACATATGTCGGGACTAACTAGCAGGACCAAGTGCTTTGATTTTAAAATGTTTTATTTCATCAAACTACACACAACCATAAAAAGCACAGAGATTGTTCCAGATCACCAGTGCTATAATTAGTAAAGACTCTAATGGTTTTCTTACAGAAAAACACACTCAGTTAGCTCTCAAGTATTCGCTAAACTGTAAATGTAGGTACCAGCATTCTAATATGTAGAAGTGGGAGTTAGTCCTAATTTTGCTCTGTGATATGATTTTCAATTTTTTTACAAAAGTGAAGTATTTTTTAATAAAATATTTATTTCTTATTAACGATTAGTATGTATGTGTGAGCCATTTAATTAAATTGGCAAATAAAATACAAAACAAGTGTCGTTTTATCATTTGAAATAATGTGATACACTCAGATTGTAGTGCAGTGAACCATTGTAAAAAGGAATCAAATGTGTAGCCAAAATAGTCACTGTCAATTTGCCATTCTGTTGCTTTCGTGCCATACCACACACATGAGTGAAAATGACTTCAGAGTATTTAGCAGTTTCTAGACTGTAGATTCATACCATACACTTCACATGTTTGTGCAGTAAAAATGTATGAAATAGGCCAGCCATGTGGTACAGAGGGCTGAGGCGCTGAATGCCACACCTTGTGATGCACTGGTGACCCGGGTTTGGGAACAAGCCTAGGACGTCGGTGGTCAGGGAGGAGGGAGGAGCTGGATTTAGCTGTCATCAGACACCTCTCTTCTCCATGGGAGGGCTTGGTACTGTACCAGATTGCGGAAAGTGTCGGAAGGGGGAGGACGCTGTTGGGTGTTTGGTGGCAAGTACGGCTTCCCACCTGGAACACATACACACAGATAGCCACTGCACTCGGACCTTAAGAATTACAAGTACCAAGAGACAATTCAAAAGTAAATTAATTTATTTAAGCACACTTGGCACAAAAGGTCATCGCAAAAATAACACAATGTGCTCCCCAGCGCTTCAACTCACTAATAAGTCTTCCTCTGGGGGTGGAGCTGCTTATTCTTGGGAAACTTAAATACACATAATACAGGTGTGGACAATAACATTAAATGTGAAATACAAATTCAGAATTATTCTGCTGCTATCTTTTCTCCAGCCACTAGATGGTAATAATAAGTAATCTTAGCACTAACATAAGCTTTAACTACACAGATTTCTGTACTTCTTAACCACATAATGAAGAAATAATTACACTCTAAACAATTATTTAAATCTATAGTAATATATAAATAAATCATATTTCATTGCTCAAATGAGTAAGTTCATTTATAAACAACACATAAAAAATATGCTCATAATAATTATTCATGGGCTTTAAAAGTCACACTATCATTAGAAGTGTCACCAGAGATGGTTAAATCTAAAAAATCAAGTGGTTCAATGCCTGTGGTGTGTGTAAATCTCAAATTAAAGTTGTTACTATTGAGCCACTACATAAATTCTGGTATAAGATCCCTGGCACCACCTCAAATACATAATATATCATCTATAAAGCAGTGCCCTCCCCTTATATGCATATAATAGGGGTCCTTTGTTTTGTCATAAATAATGGCATCCTCCCAGTAACCCAAAAACAAATTGGCATAACTTGGTGCCATTGCTGCACCCATGGCAGTACCACACTTCTGTTTAAAAAACTGACCCTTAAATTCGAAGTAACTGTGTATAAGAATATACTCAATCAGTTGTAAGACCAATTCTTTTTGGTATGTGCTCATTATCTGGTATTTTATTTAACCAGTGCTGAATGGACTCTATACCTCCATCATGCTGTACTGAAGTACACAGGGATTGCATGTCTATACCTAACCAGGTGAATTCAAACTCCCTTATCAGGTTCTTCAATTTTTTCAAAAGCTCTTTACTATCTTTAACATAGGATTTCAAATCCTGAACCAAAATCTGAAGAAAAAATCAACAAATGCCCCTGCATTTTGTGATGCTGAATTACAACCTGACACAATAGGTCTGCCTGGGGGATTATTCAGGTCTTTGTGGATTTTAGGTAAAGCGTAGAAACAGGGGGCAACAGGATGTTCTGGCCACAAATAGTCATATTCCTTTCTGAAACAGCACCTTTAATCAGAGCCTTTTTTAGAATAAAAAAAATCCTTTTCAAAAGCCATTGTGCGATCCATTGATAAACTTTCAGAAATATCAGCATTACTCAGTAAATTCATTACGATGGCTTCATATTTGATTTTGTCCATTATGACAATGTTACCCCCTCTGTCTGCTGACTTGATTACAATATGGTCCCTAGTGGTTAAATCTTCTAAAGCGGACCTCTCTATTCTGGTAAGGTTAGAAAACCTCGGGGAAGGATGACTGTTCAAAATTAACTTCACCTGTCGATTCACAGTTTTTTCAAAGCTTTGTATAGCAGGGTTATTACTGTAAGGACAAAAAGTGGAACCAACAGAAAATTTAAATTTCCTTAATCTGTCCAAATGTCCCTTTAGTTGTAACACACAGTTATCTGGCTCTGGTCTGACGGAGGTTGGGAGGTCATGTTCACCAAGATTTTCATTTAAAAGTTCCTCTAATGATTGTAGGTTTCAAGTTCAGTAAAAAAAATCCCCAAATGCTTCAGCCGTTATATCTGGTACAGAGTCCATGAATTCTGTGCTTGCAAAGTTCATGTTACTAGCCGCTTCAAGCACATATTCCAAGTCTTCCCCTCGACTGAATGCATCAGCCTCTGGATGCTGTCCCATCTCATCTGTTGCAGCTGATTGTTTAGAAAAAAACAGCTTCAATTTCAATTTGCAGTAAAACTTGTGCAAGTCCACAAAAGTCTTGAACTCTTTGACAATGGGTGTCGGGATGAAACTCAGACCCCTCTCTAATAATGAAATTTCTGTCGGGTCAAGGGTATATTCTGAGAGGTTCACGATCTGTAATTTAGCTCCTTCTTTTTGGCCCTTAATAAGCGCTCCACCACTCCTGTTTGTTCTTCCACTCCTCCTGCTGCAACGTGCCCTTCATTTTCTTTTCTGTTGAAGAGCCTCTGGTCTCTGTCTAAAAAAGTTTGTTGGCCCCTTCTCTGATTATTGTTACTCTGTTTAGCTGTTTGTCTGTCTCTGGATCAATCTGGTGTCTGAAAGCAAACTCTTGATCTGCCTCTGCTTACTGAATGGCTCTTAGGCCATTTAACAATATGTCCTTTATCATAATCATTCTAGTCTCTGGTTAGTTTTCTGTTCTTTTTATTAATAATTTCTTGTTCATACTTATTTAATTTAGTTTTAAGCTTTGTATCCAACTCTGCAAATCGAGTGTGTGTTTTGAAATTCAGAGTCTTCACTTTTACTTCTTTCAAGCTATTCAACAATTTGTCTAATTTCAGATTATCGGATGTAATTAAGAGCTGGATAAATATTTTAGAGCACTCACTTGCTGCTTTCACCCAGTCATCTTTGAAGGCAAAACTTTCGATTCCACTGGAGGAAGCCACAATAATTCGCAGACCTTTTCATGCCAAACCTTTTTCTAAATAAATTTCCAAAGTTGATACATTATAGGTCAGATCAATTTCTTTCATTAAAAGTTTCTCTAATTCCATGAACACAGACTTAATGCCATCAGACTCATTATCATAAGTGTCTCCACCATAAAGTCATTCTCTGACTCTTCTCCTTCTCTGATTTAAGTTTTCAAAATCTTCCCAATCATAGCTCGATTCTGAGGTGGTCGATGCCATTACCATTTCTGCTTGCTGCATATTTGAAAGGCAGGGTAATGATGAAATGTCCAAGGGTTTTAGAAAAACGCTCTTTCCTTTTCTTTACACAGTCTCGGGCTACAAATGTTTGTGTACTTGCCGCAAAGCTAGTTAGAAATAAGGATTAATGCCATTCAATGGAACCAGGTCTCCACGCATCTCACCATCTGCGGCACCAGAAGTAGCCAAAACAGTTCAAACCAAAAAGTTGGAGCTGCGATCAGATCTACCGCTTATCTTAACTGGTGCAGTGAACTAGGAGTGGCCAGCCCCAAGTACAATAATGAAAACACACACAGATAGCCACTGCACTCGGAATTACAAGTACCACGAGCCAATTCAAAAGTAAATTAATTTATTTAAGCACACTTGGCACAAAAGGTCAGGGCAAAAATAACACCATGTGCTCCCCAGTGTTTTACCTCACTAACGAGTCTTCCTCATGGGGTGGAGATGCTTATCGCTGGGAGACAAATACACATAAAACAGGTGTGGACAATAAAATTAAATGTGAAATACAAATTTAGAATTATCCTGCTGCTATCTTTTCTCTAGCCACTAGATGGTGCTAATAAGTAATCTTAGCACTAACATAAGCTTTAACTGCACAGATTTCTGTACTTCTTAACCACATAATGCAGAAATAATTACACTCTAAACAATTATCTAAATCTATAGTAATATATAAATAAATCACATTTAATTGCTCGAATGAGTAGGTTCATTTATAAATAACACATAAAAAATATGCTCATAATAATTATTCATGGGTTTTAAAAGATAGAAAAACAAAGGAAACATGTCCAAACCACTCTAGGTAGCCAAGGCAACAGTGGCACATTCTCAAGGCACCTCTCATTATAATGAGGGATTTTTTCGTTCTGGGACCTCCTAGTAATTAAGTCCAAAACATGATGAAAAAATCTGGAGGGTTTGGGCATGAGATTAGAGTTGAAAACCTAAAAAAAGAGAGAAAAGAAGAAAGAGAGAATGAGAGAGAGACAAAAAGTCATTACAGATAACAAAATACTTTTCACTGCAGCTTTATCATTTTTTCACCAAAAATGGTTTAAGATCCCATCTGTCATTCATTCCTCTAGGTTTAACACTCTCAAGTTTATAAATCCATTGACTTTCAAGTTGATGTAACAAATGTGGTTTGTCTCCACCATTTCTTGGTGATTTCACCATTTCAATCCACACAAATTTCAAACATTTACGGTCAGTGTAAGCCCTCACCCCTGCCTTTTTGCAAACGATAGGTGGTACGCTTTTGAAGCTGACAGCAGTACCAGGTAGGGGATTGGGTTCAAGGAGGACTAGGTTACTCGGCACAAGGGCTAGGTTTGGCTACTCTGCACAGGGGCACACAAGTAGATCCGGACACAGGAAGCAATAACTGTAATGTCCAATACCAGGAATGGGATTCTAAAGTGTGGCTTTATTCACACCCAAACTGAACAAACAAAGCATAGACGGACCCCCACAGGGCTACATTCCTGGTAATGCAGATAAAGAGAAACAGAATACTTCCTCAACACTTCAGCCCTCAGGCTCTGGACCCACCAGTCACACAGCCCGGACTTGCTCGCTGCTTTGGGTACACAGCCCAACTTGTACACTATTTGGGGTTTCCTGGCTTGGCTCCCCTGCCGGCCACTCGAACATCTTCTATGTAACATGGACACATTCTCCGGTGGCTCCCTAAACCATCTTAGAGCCTTCGACTCCTTAAGGGAAATTTCCTTTTAATCCCACATCTGGGTACTTTCCTCAGCACTGGCCAAGTGCCTGAGGCAAAGTAAAAGGGCCACAGAGCAAATCCGTAAAGGTGAACCTGGTTACTAATGATGGGGGGTCTCCCACCTTTAGCTTCCACAATTCATATCTGGCCATTTCTCTGGACATTAAACATCTCTTTCTGAAAAGCTTGGCAGTGTAGATTAAAGGGTAAATGCATAGCACATTTCCTCTACATGTCTTGGCTTTCCCCTTGTGCTAGACTTGAACATACTTTTACTTTGGCTTAGCCTATTCCTCTAGGCTTCCCACTGATTAAGCAGTCCAATTCCCACTTTACAACAGTTCAGGTGAAACATAGGTCCCATGTAAGAGCATAACTCACCCTTTGGTTGCAGGTGCCCCACAGGCGATTCGTGACAACTTCTGGTGCCACAGCACAACTTAGAAAAATAAGGCAGCTTCTTCCCTAGCCGGAAACCAGGAGGGTTGCCCCTGGAATGACAGGAAACCTTTCCACCCCCGTACCCTCAGGGATGGGGCACAGAGACCAGTAACAGCGGTCTCCATCACTTCACGAACAGCTTACTGTGTTCCTCTTTTGGCGGAAACACACACCTTTCCCTTAAAGTAGCTCTATATCAGAGCTTTAGGCTCCAAGAGCCTGTGCACAGACTGCTGTGCTCCTCTCTTCAAGACTGTTCACACACAACTGCTGCTCATTGTTCAAAAACTCCCAGCATTCTAACCTAACTCCCAACTGCAGATTTCAAACTGGCTCATGCAGCTGCGATAGTTCTATGGTGATGTCATCCGTCAGTCTCAGCTGAGACTGAGAACAGAGTGAAACAGTGTGAAATCCATTTAACTGGAGTTTCACAAGCTGCCTTCCCTGCCTACCACTAGGTCTTACTGGATTCTATTAACCCCAGGTAACGGGGGGGTTACATCAGAATCATGAGTACTAGCAAAATGTGCTCCTACTGGTGTGTCCTTTCTGCCATGTAAAATGGAGCGAACATGCTCTTGTATTCTTTGTTTCAAAGGTCTAACAGTTTGCCTACATATACATATTTGCAACTACACCACACCACATAGACTACATAAGTAGCATCACAAGTAAAAAAATTCACGTATGTCTATCTGAACATTCTCTAAATGAGGATGTTGAAAAGTTGCTGTATTGTTACTGTACTTGCACACGTTACATCTCATACACTTGAAAAAACCAACTGGGCACCTAGGTAACCAAGTGGACTGGCCTGATGCTTTCTCTTTCTCAGTTTTACTGTGCACAAGTTTATCTTTAAAGTTCCTGGCTGTAGTAAAAGTCACACAAGGTTTACTCCCACAGCTGCACTAACTTCTGAGTCACTTTGTAAGATGGGCCAGTTCTGATATATAACATTACCAATACGCCCTGCTATATGATTATACTCAGTAATAAAGGTGCAAGGTGTTTGTTCTAACATGGCCTCATCCTTTTCATCTAACAAAGATTCTCTTTTAACTTTATCAACATTGTCCCTTGTTTTTCTCAGAAGTTTTTTGCTATAACCCCTTGCTTCAAATCTTTCCATCAGTTCATCTGCTTGTATTCTGTAGTCATCATCTCTGCTGCAATTCCTACGAATGCGTAATAGTTGCCCATAAAGTATGGAATTTTTTAACCTGGGAGGGTGTGCACTGGTTGCTTGCAACAAGGAGTTAGTGGTTGTGGGCTTTCTATAACTTTTAAAAGTTACACTATAGTTAGAAGTGTCGCCAGAGATGGTAAAATCTAAAAAATCAAGTGTTTCATTTTTTATTTTATTTTATTTATTTGAAAAAGTCGGCCTGGATATTCAAAAGGGTTGCGCCATGCGCAATAGGAGTTCTTGCTTGTCGAAGTCCAAAAGTGTGCCATTTTGCGATATTCAGCAGGAGCGGCGTACACGAAAACATGCTGAGCAACAGCGCATGCAAAGGAAGGCATGCGCAACCGCGTGGGTGGAGCCATGCATAAAAGAGCGAATGCAAAATTGAAAGACTGCGATTGCGCAATAGCGGAACTGCCGGAAATTGGCAAGATTAGGCGGAAATGAGCCAAAATAAAAGGCTCAAGGAAGCGGCGCAAGAATGCTACAAGGATGCCAAGTGGGGTAGAGAGAGAGAGAGAGAGACGAGACAGACAGACAGACAGTGACAGGCTAGGGCAGGCAAGGCAAGCGGGGTGCCCGTGCAGTGGAAGTAGCAGTCAGGACAGCGGGGGTAACACAGCAACACCAGCCAGGGGGTCAAAAGCCAGGAGATGGACAGTGCCAGCTTCCACATGGAAGCTGTAATGAGGGGGTGAGAATGCAAGCTGCAGGGGGACGAGGCCGTGGAAGGGCCCGTCGGCAGTACGCCCCCAACAGGCAGTACCGTGCCCGCATCAGCTATGAGCTGTACACAGATGTAGAGATCGTGGGCCGGTACCGCCTGAACAGGGCAATACTGAGGCGGCTCTGTGAGCTGTGCAGTGATGTGATGCAGGCACCCTCACGACAGAGTCACGCTCTGTCAGTGGAGACCAAGGTGACAGCCTGCATGTGCCTGCTCGCCATGGGCACCTTCCAGAGGCCGACAGGGGACACCACAGGCATCACACAGTCGGCCATGTCACGCAACCTCACACAATTCCTCAGCGCACTGCTGCCACATGCTGTGGAGTACATCCATTTCCCCAGCACCGTGGCAGAGCGTACTGCAAACATGCAGGAGTTCCACAGGGTAGCACGTATGCTTGGCGTGCTAGGGGCCATAGACTGCACCCATGTGGCCATTCGCACGCCACCTGGCCCCGATGGGGCTGCATATAGGAACAGAAAGGGCTTCTCCAGGGTCAACTGCCAGGTGGTGTGTGATGCCACTGGGCGCATAATCAATGTCTGTGCCACACACCCTGGTGGAGCACATGATGCCTTCATATGGTATCAGTCCACACTGTGCCATCGATTCGAGAGTGGGGACATCCCCACAGGCCATCTAGTGGGTGAGTACGCATGTATGGAATGCAAACTCATGGCAAGGGTGGGAATGCCACAGGTGCCATGGTAGTGGCACACAGGGATATGGGCAATATGGACCTGAACATGATACTGATCTCCACTATCTCCACACAGGTGACAGCGGATACCCACTCTGTCCCTGGCTGCTCACACCGTACCAGCACCCCATGACCCCATCGCAGCAACGCAATAATGAGGCACATGCTTCCACACGCAACATCATAGAGCAGGTGTTTGGGATGCTCAAGGCACGCTTCCGATGCCTAGACACCTCGGCGGTGCCCTACAGTACAGCCCCAAAGGCCTGTGGGATATTCCTGGCCTGTTGCATCCTGCACAACATGGCCAAAGACTGTGGGATAGCCTACAGGTTGAAGAAGGACAGCGATGGGGACGCCAGTGGCTTGGGGTTGATGGTGATGAGCAGCCCCAGGACGGCAGGGATCCCGACTGATCCGCAGGCCCAGCTGCACCAGGACACCATCACAGAGAAGCACTATGCACAACACAGGTAAGTCAAGGGGACATGTGCAACCAACACTGTCCATGCGCAAACCACAGGCACACAGGGTAACACACCAGGGGTGCATGACGACCATGGGAGTGGAAGGGTCCAGGCATACAAACATACCATCAGGGAGGGGTGAACACTCATATGGACACACACACACCAGGCACAGAGCGTACATGGGCAGATGCACAGCACAGCAGAACCGACATTGCTAACACACAGCACCACTGACCACCCCCACCACCTGTACTGTCCAAGCACGTGTGTCAGATGCTGGGCGCCCTTGCACTTGGTGTACAGTACAATGCAGGCATCATCATGCACATGTACCTGTGGACAGCAGTTGGGAGGGTGTGCAGGTGGTCCGTGTGTCGGCGTGTTGAACAGAGCCCCCCAGCAGTGCACTGCCCACCATGACACACATTGCACACAGGGCAGCACCAGACAGGGCCCGCACTGGGAGACAGGTCAGTCATGTAGCACTGTCCCACGGCCACCGCGGATGAGTGGGCGGCCCCGCCATGACCCAACAGCCCTGGCAGGCTGAGCAGGGGCCACATGGGGTGGCACTGTTGGACCACCAGGGGTCCCACTGCACGAACGCGACCTTGCCCACACAGGGGTCTGCAGCATGCTGAACAAACCTGCACCAGGGGTGCTCGGGATGCCCACAGTAGAACCCGGCGTCGACAGGCCTGGTGTCGCACGATGCCGGGAACAGGGAGTGGAGAGTGAACTGTGTGGGGTGTGCAGTACAGGGGCACCTGACTGTGTGCCCAATGCGTCCACGACAGAGACCACTGCCTGGGTCAGCCTGTCAATGGCGGCGGTCACATCCGTCCGCATACGAACCAGCTCTGCACGGTCCAGAGCACACTCCCTGCTGTGCCACTCCACAGCCACAGACAGTGCCTCCATGGACATTGCAACCCGCCTCTGCTGCTGTACTGATTCCTGCAGCAGGCAGTTGTGCTCATCCAATGGGTACTGTGCCCCAACGGCATCCTGTCCCCCAGGGTGTGGAAGGTCCTGATGCACAACACCCCTTGAGGATGGGCGCTGTTCGCCAGGACCAGGAATGGGCAGATCAAAGGGCGGCGGACATGTGCCACCGCTTGACACTGTACCCCCAGACCTGGTGGGTGACTGCTGCTGCTGCCCCTCCAACCGCTGTGCCCCAGGGTCCACTCGTTCCACCGCTGTGGCTGCAACAGTGCCAGACACCTGCACAGCCACCGGTGCTGCCCCACCGATGCTGACAGGCACAGCCTGGGACTGTGCCAACATGCTGGTACACAAGTTGGAACCAGAAAGGCCCAGGGGCACGTGCTGGCCTGCTGTGTGTCCGTCATGGGACATACACATATCACTGCCCATTGCAGTCCTTGCATCATCAATGGTGCAGGTATGTGCTACAGCCACAGTCACAGCGTGCTGGCATGCTTGCATGCCAGACTGCTGAGACACAGGCTGTGCACCCCCCACACCCGAATCACCGACACCAGAGTTGGCGGCCCAGCGTGCATGTTGCTGCAGTGCATGTTGGCTGGTGACAGAGGTGGATGGACCCTCCTCCATGTTCAGCAGGTCATCATCACTGCCTGGACCCACCACCACCGTCTCCTGAAGACGAACAGGATCTGTAACAGAAAGAGAGTACATGTGAGTGCATGTGAACAACCTTCCCCCCCCCCAACACCACCACCATGTCATACCGTGCAGTGATGGGCTTCCACCTGTCTGGAATCCACCTCCTGGTATGCCCTCAATAGCGCTCTGCTGCATTGATGCAGCCAGTCTGTCCTCAGCCGGGGTCAGCTCCAACACCACTGGCTGGCCCCCGCCAGTGCCAGCACGTGCCGCCCTGAAGGCTGCCACCTTCTCCTTCACCCTCCTGCGGTCTGTCCCCATCTTCTTCTTGCATTCCTGCATGGAGCGCTGGTGGCTTCTGTGCAGGTTCACGGCCCGAGCTACCCCCTCCCATGCAGCCGCACGGGACTGAGGGGTGCCCCACCGTCCACTCAGTAGTGGCTCCTCCTCCAGGTAGGCCTGGAAGAGGGCCTCTGTCTCTGCTGGGGTAAAGTTGGGCCTCCTCCTACACCTACCATCCTCACCCTCACCTTGTCTCTGCTCGGTCATGGCGATCTGTATGGGGGGAAGTGGACACCTGTCACTGTGTAGTCTACAGCATTTTCCCATGACCATTGTCCAGAACATCACACAGCATGCAACTCACCTCTCACCTGCAGTACCCGAATCTGGTCAGCGCAGCCCAATGTCGCACATTTATAGCGCAATGCATGCAAATTAGGAGTGGAGCAACTATAATGAGATGCAAATCGCGCCACTGCGCCTTTGAATGGCTGATCAGATGATTTGCATGTGTCGGCTGAATATCGCGCAGTTGCGCTTTGCGCAATACGGTTGAGCCGGCTGAGCCAATGGCGCAGATCTTTGACTGTGTGGTACACTGCATTGCGCATGCCCAGATAGCTTACACAGGCATCTGCCGTGCTGCTGATGTGCTGTGCGCGATCGGCAATTCAGGCCATGGCCACCATTGTGCCAGTGGCGCTACAGCACTGGGCACTATATGGCGCTGTGGCACTACTGCACAATAGTCCACTGTGGCACTGGTACGCAGGTGGTCTGTCGCGCAGGGTGCATATACGTCAGATGGCGCTGTGCGTGGCCTTGCGTCATTGCCCATGACCTGGTGTCCGACCTTTGCCCCCTGGCACTGTTCGGCTGCCACGTGTAAGGCCCTATTGCGCCTCTGGTGACAGTGCTATGTGAACTGACGGCGCTGTTCGAACAGCGCAATTGGAACCTATGGTGGTCTATTGCGCAACATCTCCACGTGGGGTTACGGCGCAGCGGGGCGCCATATTGCCTGCTGTAAAGTTGGTAGCATGGCACGCAGGAGGGCAGTGCAATGGAGCCCCGTGGAAGTGGCCAACTTGGTGGCCCTGGTGGAGCCCCACTATGGGCACTCAGGGGGTGAGGTGCCCTCACCATAGCTAGGACCCAGGTCTGGCAGCAAGTGGCCAGTGACCTGGTGGGGGTCACTGAGCAGCACCAGTCAGCTGAGCAGTGCCGGCACCAGTACAGTGACCTCTGCAGGAGGGATCCTGAGCTTCATGGGCGGCTACGGTCACGTGCCAGGAGGGGCGTGGTGCCTAGGCCAGGTGGGTGTACCGTCTATGCACCTGTATTCTCTGTAGGGGTGTGAGTGTGTTTTGGTGGATGTGCATAGGTGATGGCTCTGACATGGTTGGCTGTGTCAGTGTGTGCAGGTGTGAGATGCATGGGGCTGGCTGTGTGGGCAGGCACTCTCACTGGGGCAGGGGGCAGTCTGCTTTGGAGTCACACTGATGTTTTTCTCAACATTTGTCTCCCACAGGACGGGCAGAGAGGATGCAGGCACAGGGTGAGGAGGGCCGTGCCAGGGCCCCGGTGCCAGTCGGTGGTGCTGTGGGTGGTGCACCCCAGCAGCAGCAGCAGCAGTAGCAGCAGCGGCAGACACAGCTGCTTGAGGAGTGTGAGTATCATTACTTCATGGATGATGTTGCATGCTGGGGGAGGCATGACCACCAGCCATGCACAACACAACCATGCATGACACAGGCGACATTCATCACTGTCCAGTGTCACAGCACGTCTGTGTATGCGTCACTGGTGGTCCATGCATGCACTGGGCACATGGCTGTGGGACTGGCATCGCACCACGTTGCCACGTCACTTGACAGCCTTGTTTGTGCTGTGATGTACATGGCCAGTGTGTGTGTGCAGTGGTGCATATAGCTGGTGCTGCCTGGTTGGGTGTGTCATGTGCATGGTCACTGTGGGTGGGTGCATACTATCACAGGTGCAGGGCACTAGGCTTTATGCCTTGCAGGATGGGTGGTGTTCAGGGTTTTGGACAGTCACAGCCATTGACTGTGTTCCCTTTTCCTAGGTCTCAGCATCTTAAGAAGGATGGAGCGTGCCCTTCAGCGGATTACATGTGTGTCAATTGCAACACATGGGATCCTGACCGACATTTACCACCATGGGATTTGGAGACGGCGGAGGGGACAGCGATGGCGGCAGGCAGCGGCAGACCAGCCTGCCAGGCCATGATTGTGCTTCCCTTCCCACTTCAACAATCCTCCCACCCTGCCTTCCTCTCAAAGTTGTTCACCTTACCCTTACCCACCCTACCTTGTACCCCACCCTCCTTGTCTTGTACATGACTGTATATAGTTGTTCTTGTTCTTGTTGTTGTATTTTATTGTTTCTACAAATATATATATTTTGTTATGAATACTGTGGTGGTCTCTGATTTGCAGCTGGCTATGGTTGCTCGGTTGCAGTGGTGTGCATGCCATCTGGGGTGGTATGGTTCTGGGTGTGTGTGTGTGTGTGCATGCGTGTGCATGGGGAGGTGTCTCCAGTGTGGCAGTGTCTTTCTGTTGGTCTTGCCATCTGCTGCCGCCCACTGCTGGGTGCACAGGGTGGGTCTGGCTTGTATGCTTCTCTGCTACATGGGGTTGACGTGTGCTGGGCGGGATGCATGGTGTTTCCTGCAGTGCCAGTCACTGCACATGGCTGGTGTCTTGGGGTCACGGTGCAAGGTGTGCTGTGCGTACGGGGGGGGCTGATGTGCACTGTGGTTGTCATCCCCCTGTGTGTGGCAGTCTCAGCCTGCCAGTGGTTGTGCTGTGGTGTCATGGCCCTGCTGTGCTTTGTTGGCTTGTCCCCAG
Source organism: Neoceratodus forsteri (assembly GCA_016271365.2). Taxonomy (NCBI): domain Eukaryota; kingdom Metazoa; phylum Chordata; order Ceratodontiformes; family Ceratodontidae; genus Neoceratodus; species Neoceratodus forsteri. The sequence goes on from CM057453.1 coordinate 32,794,563, forward strand.
GGGCCAGTGGATCATCCGTCCCACCCCCAGTGATGCTGTGCTTGGGGTGTGCAGGTGTCTTGTTGGTTCTGCAGTGTGTTCCTGTGCCCATGTGTGGCATGGCTGCGGTGGGCCCCAGCCTGCCTCCCTGGATGTGCAGTTCCATTGCTCTGTGGGGGGGGGGTTCTGCTTGCGCTATGGCTCCTCTGGACTGCTCAGCTGGGCTGCCCTGGTTGCGCTATAGCGCAACCTTTCTGCTCAGCTTCTCCTTCCTGGTTGCGCTATGGCGCAACCTTTCTGCTCAGCTTCCCCTTCCTGGTTGCGCTATGGCGCAGTTTGTGCGATATTCAGACGTTGGCTGCTTGCGCACTTTGTTCTGCTCCATGTTTGAATATCGCGTCTGCTGCGCATATGCGCAATTGATTTGTGCTTGCTCCTTGCTCCTGCAGTTGCGCACATTTTGGGCGCAGTTTGAATATCCGGGCCGTCGTGTTTACAACCTTTGAGTCAGGGACTCATTTACAAAGGCACCTCATCGCAGGGAGGGTGAGACAATAGAACACTGTGCAGATACAACATTGTACAACATTACAGGTGCAGACATTGAACACAGAATACACTTAGTTACATGTTGGTATAAAAGACATAGATACGTGTTTCGTCCTACCAGGACTCATCAGTATGCCTCATCTGTTTGACACCCCAGTGGAATGGACCAGCTACCCCTAAGGCAGTGTGCCTGGGATATATTGTGGTGAAGCCATTAAAATAAAAAACTATTTAAAAATCAAAGAACCTCTGTGCATAAACACTGAGGCAAGGGTTACCCCAAAGGGCATTTGGCTGGGAAGCCAGGTTTCAAGAAAATACAAAAATCACACATGCCCCCACAACGCAAAGCATCATGGGCTGCATATGCAAATCACCACAGAATGTTATGCTGGTCCAACTTTAAGCAGAACTGCATGGTGCCGAAAGGCCTCTCACACAGTTTGCAAAGGGCGCCAACAGAAGACATAGACACGTGTTTCATCCTACCAGGACTCATCAGTATGCCTTGTCTGTTTGACACCCCAGTGGAATGGACCAGCTACCCCTAAGGCAGTGTGCCTGGGATATATTGTGGTGAACCCATTAAAATAAAAAAACTATTTAAAAGACAAAGAACCTCTGTGCATAAATACTGAGGCAAGGGTTACCCCAAAGGGCATTTGGCTGGGAAGCCAAGTTTCAAGAAAATACAAAATCACACATGCCCCCACAATGCAAAGTGCAGATACAACATTGTACAACATTACAGGTGCAGACATTGAACACAGAATATACTTAGTTACATGTTGGTATAAAATACGGGTTTACAATTAAAGAGGTACACTTTCTCTGGAATTGCAGTGGAATACATCCTTGTATAAACCTAAGGGGGTAGGTAAAAAGGGGTAGGGGGAAAGATGGATCGGCAGTCTAGGGAACCTTGTCAAGATTAGGGGGGGGCCAGGCAGGGAAAGGTCCTGCAGTAGGATTGGGGGGCAGGGTTAGTTGCACCTACAGCAGCGGACACTAAAGAGATGGTTCCGGAGAGCGGTTTTGAAGGGACCAAGTTTGGCAGTGTTGGTGATGCAGGTAGGGAGGGAGTTGAACCAGGCAGGGACTCGATAAAAGAAGAACCTCTAGGCAAGTGAGGTCTTGGTTCTGAGCACTTTGAAGGTGGCTTTAACAGTGCTGCTGGTGGAAATGGATGAAGATGACCGCGGTAGGGAGGCAGAGACTTCTGGGGGGGGGAAGTCCGAGCAGGGATTTCTTAGCAAGAAGGCAGGTCTGATACTGCAGATATTCCTTGAAGTTGAGCAGGTTGGTGGAGGAATAGAGCAGGCAGGTGTGGGTGCGGCTGGAGGCTCAGGTCAGGAGCCTTCAGGCCTTATTGATGGAGAGCTGGATTTTAGAAATGGCGGTGCTATCAGCAGCAGCATAGATGGGCAAGCTGTAGTCCACTAGGGACAGAACGGAGGAGGTGATAGCCAGCCGGAGGGCAGCGAGGGGCAGGCAATCTCTATGGTGGTAAAGTAGGCCAATCCAAGAGTTTGTGGCAGAAGAAAGAGCATTGATGTGGGTGTGGAAGGTGAGGACAGTATCGAAAGTGATGCCTAGGTATTTGTATGTGGGAACTTGCTCTAATGGGAGCTGAGATTTGGGGGTAATCAGTAGATGGGCACTTCTAGCTTTATCTTGGTGGTGAGAGAAGAGCATTGATTTGGTTTTCTTAAGGTTTATGACTAGTCTGTGATCAAGAAACCACCTTTCTGTTTGGTTGTAGGCGAGTTGAAGGGATGATTGGAGAGTGTAGGGATCTGGGTGTGAGGCAAAGTGAACTGCATCGTCTGCATAGAGGAGTATCTTGCTATTACAGGAGCTGGAGAGAGTGTGGAGGTAGAGACTAAAGTGAATGGGACCTAGGATTGAGCCCTGTGCGACCCCGGAGCTATGCCTGTGGTGTGTGTAAATCTCAAATTAAAGTTGTTACTATTGAGCCACTGCATAAATTCTGGTACAAGATCCCTGGCACCACCCCAAATACATGATATATCATCTATAAAGCAGTGCCATCCCATATACGCATATAATAGGGGTCCTTTGTTTTGTCATAAATAATGGCATCCTCCCAGTAACCCAAAAACAAATTGGCGTAACTTGGCGCCATTGCTGCACCCATGGCAGTACCACACTTTTGTTTAAAAAACTGACCCTTAAATTCGAAGTAACTGTGTGTAAGAATATACTCAATCAGTTGTAAGACCAATTCTTTTGGTCTGTGTCCATTATCTGGTATTTTATTTAACCAGTACTGAATGGACTCTATACCGCTAGCATGTTGTATTGAAGTACACAGGGATTCCACGTCTATACCTAACCAGGTGAATTCAGACTCCCATGTAAGGTTCTTCAATTTTTCCAAAAGATCTTTACTATCTTTAACATAGGATTTCAAATCCTGAACAGAAATTTGAAGAAAAAATCAACAAATTTCCCTGCATTTTGTGATACTGAATTACAACCTGACACAATAGGTATGCCTGGGGGATTATTCAGGTCTTTGTGGATTTTAGGTAAAGCGTAGAAACAGGGGACAACAGGATGTTCTGGCCACAAATAGTCATATTCCTTTCTGAAATATCACCTTTACTCAGAGCCTTTTTTGGAATCAAAAACAAATCCGTTTCAAAAGCCAGTGTGGGATCTATTGATAAACTTTCATAATTATCAGCATTACTCAGTAAATTCATTACCATGGCTTCATATTTGCTTTTGTCCATTATGACAATGTTACCCCCTCTGTCTGCTGACTTAATTATAATATGGTCCCTAGTGGTTAAATCTTCTAAAGCGGACCTCTCTATTCTGGTAAGGTTAAAAAACCTGGGGGAAGGATGACTGTTCAAAATTAACTTCACCCGTCGATTCAGTTTTTTCAAAGCTTTGTATAGCAGGGTTATTACTGTAAGGACAAAAAGTGGAACCAACAGAAAATTTAGATTTCCTTAATCTGTCCAAATGTCCCTTTAGTTGTAACACACTGTTACCTGGCTCTGGTCTGTTGGAGGTCGGGAGGTCACGTTCACCAAGATTTTCATCTAAAAGTTCCTCTAACGACTGTAAGTTTTCAAGTTCAGTATAAAAATGCCCAAACACTTCAGCAGTTATGTCTGGTACAGAGTCCATGAATTCTGTGCTTGCAAAGTTCATGTTACTAGTCGCTTCAAGCACATAATCCAAGTCTTCCCCTCGATTGAATGCATCAGCGTCTGGATGTCATCCCATCTCATCTGTTGCAGCTGATTGTTTAGGAAAAAACAGCTTCAATTTCAATTTGCGGTAAAACTTGTGCAAGTCCACAAAAATCTTGAACTCATTGACAATGGGTGTAGGGATGAAACTCAGACCCCTCTCTAATAATGACCTTTCTGTCGGGTCAAGGGTATATTCCAAGAGGTTCACGAACTGTAATTTATCTCCTTCTTTTTGGCCCTTAATGAGTGCTCCACCCCTCCTGTTTGTTCTTCCACCCCTCCTGCTGCGACGTGCCCTTCGATTTCTTTTCTGTTGATGAGCCTCTGGTCTCTGTCTAAAAAAGGTTGTTGGCCCCTTCTCTGATTACTGTTACTCTGTTTAGCTGTTTGTCTGTCTCTGAATTGAACTGGTGTCTGAAAGCAAACTCTTGATCTGCCTCTGCTTACTGAATGGCTCTTAGGCCATTTAACAATATGTCCTTTATCATAATCATTCTAGTCTCTGGTTAGTTTTCTGTTCTTTTTATTAATAATTTACATAGATACATAGACAGTGTTGGCAGATAAGGGCCTATGGCCCACCCAGTCTGCCCATTTATGCTTGTAAGTTCAGTTTGTTTTCCTAGAAGTCTGTTGCACCTTACCCCTGACCTCCAGAATTCCTTTATGTCTATCCCATGCATTCTTAAATCCCGTGATTGTTTCAGCCCCCACCACTTCCTCTGGCAGGGTGTTCCACTTGTCCATCACCCGTTCTATGAAGAAATTCTTTCTCATGTTTCCTCTGATCGTCCTCCTCCAACTTCATCCCATGCCCTCTAGTCCTGGAACATCTTTTCACTTAAAAATAGTGTTTTCCTGCACCCTGTTCCTCCCTGTAAGATACTTGTATGTCTCTATCATATCCCTCTCTCCTCCTCTCCTCCAGGGAGTACATGTTCAGTTCCTTCAACCTGTCTTCATAGGACTTGTGATGCAATCCATGTACCATCATTGTTGCCCTCCTCTGAACCTTCTCTACCCTGTCTATGTCCTTATGTAGGTATGGTCTCCAGAACTGTACACTGTACTCAGGTGGGGCCTCACTAGTGTCTTGTATAGCGGAATTATGACCTCCTTTTCCTGCTGGTAATGCCCCTGCCTATACATCCCAGCATCCTATTTGCTTTACCTGCTGCCTTGTCACACTGTTTCCCTACCTTGAGGTCATCAGAGATGATAACCCCAAGATCCCTTTCCTGCTTGGTGCATGCTATATCCTCACCCCCAACTGATATATTGTGCCCAGGGTTTTGTGCCCCATATGCATTATCTTGCACTTCTTTGCATTGAATTTCAACTGCCAAACACCTGACCATTCTTCAAGTTTCTGCAGGTGCTTCTCATTCTGTCTACACCCTCTGGTGTGTCTACTCTGTTACAGAGCTTTGTGTCATCAGCGAACAGTGAAATTCTGCCTTCTAGGTCCTGCGCCATGTCACTGATGAAGATGTTGAATAGGACCGGTCCCAGCACTGATCCTGTGGTACCCCACTGGTCACTCTTCCCTCTGTGGAGTGACAGCCATTTACCACCACCCTCTGTGTCCTGCCACCCAGCCAGTTACCTACCCACCACACTACTGTCCTGCCCACACCCATATTCCCCAGTTTGTGTAATAGTCTTCTATGTGGCACAGTGTCAAAGGCCTTGCTGAAGTCCAGATAGGCCATGCCACTGCCCTCCCTGATCCACCTCCCTAGTCACCCAGTCAAAAATTCAATGAGGTTGGTCTGACATGGCCTCCCCTGGTGAAACCATGCTGCCTTGGGTCCTGTGGTCCATTGACAACCAGTGTTCACCAATCTCTCCTTCAGTAGTGCTTCCATGATCTTCCCCACTACCGAGGTGAGGCTGACTGGTCTGTAGTTCCCTGCTTCCTCTTTGTTCCCACTTTTGTATAAGGGACTACATCTGCTGTCCTCCAGTCTTTGGGTACCTCCCTGTTTCCAGTGATCGCTAAACAGGATAGCCAGAGGTTCAGCCACCACCTCTCTAGTTCTTTAAGGACCCTGGGTGCACCCCATCTGGCCCCATTGCTTTATCAACTCTTATTACTTCCAGTTCCTTCAGGACCCTTTCTCGTGTAAAGGGACTTGTGTCCATTTCTGCACCATTCTCACCCTTGTACTCCCTTCAGACCCATTACCTCCTCTTCCTCAGTAAAGACTGAGCAGAAATACCTGTTCAGTATGTCAGCTTACTGTTGTCATCCTCACGCGGCCCCATCCTCCCCTTCAGTCTCACTATCCCTCCCTTTGTCCTTCTTTTTTCCTTATGTACCTGTAAAGGTTTTGTCCCTCTACCCACTGATTTTGCAATGTGTTCTTCTGTCTGAGCTTTGGCTTCCCTTACTGATCTCCCTGCCTCCCTTTGCTTCTCCTGGTACTTCTCCCTATTCCCTTCTGCCTGTGTCTTTTTGTATTGCCTGAATGCAATCTTTTTGGCTTTCACTTTCTTTGCTACCTCTTTGGAAAACCATAATGGTCTCCTCTTCCTTTTCCTCTTGCTAACCTGCTTAATACATAATTCTGTTGTTCTTGTAATCCCCATTTTAAATACTGCCCACTGTTCCTCAACCCCGATTCCTGTCCCATTCCCATTAATGCCTCTTTCAAGTATCTCCCATTTTCCCAAAGTCTGCCCCTAAAATCCAGGATATGTGTTTTGTGTGGTTTGGTTCTGTTCTTTCTCTGATTTCAAACCACAATGACTGGTGGTCACTGTTTCCCAGGTGCTCCCCACAGTTACCCCATCACACTGTCCCGTTTGTGAGCACAAGGTCCAGTATTGCCTTCTGCGAGTTGGTTCCATGACCAGTTGCTTGAGAAGGCACCCTGAAGGAGTCCAGGATAAATCTGCTCCTAGTTGATGCTGCTGCTGGGATGCTCCAGTCCACGTCTGGAATATTGAAGTCTCCAACCAGTACTACCTCACCCTTGTCTGCCATCCTTTGGATGGCTAGCATCAACTCCCTATCTGTTTCTTCCTCCTGGGCTGGTGGTCTATAGACCACACCTGTGCGGATGGCTGTCCCCATTTTCCTTTCCAGCTTAACCCACAGTATCTCTCCCCCATTTTGCTCATCCTGGATCTCTGTGGCCCTTATGTCATTTTTCACATACAGTGCCACTCCTCCTCATTTCCTGCCTGCTCTGTCTCTTCTGAATATGTTGTAGCCAGGTATGACGATCTCCCAGTCGTGGTTATCATTACACCAGGTTTCAGTGATGGCCACAATGTCCAGGTTTGACTGCACCATGACAGCCTCCAGATCTTCCATCTTGTTGCTAAGGCTCCTGGCATTTGCACACATGGCTTTCCATGATTTGACCTCCCTAGACTGTCTCACTGTTCTACTCCAGCCCCTTCCTTGGTTGTCATTTATCCCTGGTTCTCCTTGCTGTCTGCCCATCGGCTGAATTTTGCCCCTTTTCTGCTTATCCACCTCTTGGGCACTAATCTCCATCTTTTGCACACTGCTTTGCAGAGATAGCCACTCCTCTGGTTCACTGGTTCCACTGCTAGCTGTGGGGGGTGAGCAAGTAGGTACCTTCCTTGCTGGCCTGCCACCTCCCTTTGCTAGTTTAAATGCTTGTCAATGTAGCATTTAAACTTATCATTGAGTGTTTGGATTCCCCTCCAGGATGGATGCAGGCCGTCAGGCTTGAACAAACCTCCATCCCTCCAGGTGGGTCCCCAGTCACCAATGAATCCAAACCCTTCCTCACAGCACCAGTTCTTCAACCATGAGTTAAAGTTCCTGGTGCATGCACCCCTATGCTCTCCCTTGCCTCTCACAGGTAGTACTTCTGAGAAAGTGACAGAAGTAGCTACTTGCTACTTCTTGTTCATACTTATTTAATTTAGTTTTAAGCTTTGCATCCAACTCTGCAAATCGAGTGTGTGTTTTGAAATTCAGAGTCTTCACTTTTACTTCTTTCAAGCTATTCAACAATTTGTCTAATTTCAGATTATCAGATTTAATTAAGAGCGGGATAAATATTTTAGAGCACTCACTTGCTGCTTTCACCCAGTCATCTTTGAAGGCAAAACTTTCGATTCCACTGGAGGAAGCCACAGTAATTCGCAGACCTCTTGGTGCCAAACCTTTTTCTAAATAAATTTCCAAAGTTGATACATTATAGGTCAGATCAATTTCTTTCATTAAAAGTTTCTCTAATTCCATGAACACAGACTTAATGCCATCAGACTCATTATCATAAGTGTCTCCACCATAAAGTCATTCTGTGACTCTTCTCCATCTCTGATTTAAGTTTTCAAAATCTTCCCAATCATAGCCTGATTCTGATGTGGTCGATGCCATTGCCATTTCTGCTTGCTGCATATTTGAAAGGCAGGGTAATGATGAAATGTCCAAGGGTTTTAGAAAAACGCTCTTTCCTTTCCTTAACACAGTCTCGGGCTACAAATGTTTGTGTAGTTGCCGCATAGCTAATTAGAAATAAGGATTAACGCCATTCAATGGAACCAGGTCTCCACGCATCTCACCATCTGCAGCACCAGAAGTAGCCAAAAAAGTTCAAACCAAAAAGTTGGAGCTGCGATCAGATCTACCCCTTATCTTAACTGGTACAGTGAACTAGGAGTGGCCAGCCCCAAGTACAATAATGAAAACATACACAGATAGCTACTGCACTCGGAATTACAAGTACCAAGAGCCAATTCAAAAGTAAATGAATTTATTTAAGCACACTTGGCACAAAAAGTCATGGCAAAAATAACACAATGTGCTCCCCAGCGTTTTGCCTCACTAATGAGTCTTCCTCATGGGGTGGAGATGCTTATTGCTGGGAGACAAATACACATAATACAGGTGCGGACAATAAAATTAAATGTGAAATACAAATTTAGAATGATCCTGCTGCTATCTTTTCTCTAGCCACTAGATGGTGCTAATAAGTAATCTTAGCACTAACATAAGCTTTAACGTCATAGATTTCTGTATTTCTTAACCACATAATGCAGAAATAATTACACTCTAAACAATTATCTAAATCTATGGTAATATATAAAAAAAATCACATTTCATTTCTCAAATGAGTAGGTTCATTTATGAACAACATAAAAAATATGCTCATAATAATTATTCATGGGTTTTAAAAGATAGAAAAACAAAGGAAACATGTCCAAACCACTCTAGGTAGCCAAGGCAACAGTGGCACATTCTCAAGGCACCTCTCATTATAATGAGGGATTTTTTCGTTCTGGGACCTCCTAGTAATTAAGTCCAAAACATGATGAAAAAATCTGGAGGGTTTGGGCATGAGATTAGAGTTGAAAACCTAAAAAAAGAGTGAAAAGAAGAAAGAGAGAATGAGAGAGAGACAAAAAGTCATTACAGATAACAAAATACTTTTCACTACAGCTTTATCATTTTTTCATCAAAAATGGTTTAAGATCACATCTGTCATTCATTCCACTAGGTTTAACACTCTCAAGTTTATAAATCCATTGACTTTCAAATTGATGTAACAAATGTGGTCTATCTCCACCATTTCTTGGTGATTTCACCATTTCAATCCACACAAATTTCAAACATTTACGGTCAGTGTAAGCCCTCACCCCTGCCTTTTTGCAAACGACAAGTGGTACACTTTTGAAGCTGACAGCAGTACCAGGTAGGGGATTGGGTTCAAGGAGGACTAGGTTACTCGGCACAAGGGCTAGGTTTGGCTACTCTGCACAGGGGCACACAAGTAGATCCGGACACAGGAAGCAATAACTGTAATGTCCAATACCAGGAATGGGATTCTAAAGTGTGGCTTTATTCACACCCAAACTGAACAAACAAAGCATAGACGGACCCCCACAGGGCTACATTCCTGGTAATGCAGATAAAGAGAAACAGAATACTTCCTCAACACTTCAGCCCTCAGGCTCTGGACCCACCAGTCACACAGCCCGGACTTGCTCGCTGCTTTGGGTACACAGCCCGACTTGTACACTATTTGGGGTTTCCCTGGCTTGGCTCCCCTGCCGGCCACTCGAACATCTTCCATGTAACATGGACACATTCTCTGGTGGCTCCCTAAACCATCTTAGAGCCTTCGACTCCTTAAGGGAAATTTCCTTTTAATCCCACATCTGGGTACTTTCCTCAGCACTGGCCAAGTGGCTGAGGCAAAGTAAAAGGGCCACAGAGTAAATCCGTAGAGGCGAACCTGGTTACTGATGAAGGGGGGTCTCCCACCTTTAGCTTCCACAAGTCATATCCGGCCATTTCTCTGGACATTAAACATCTCTTTCTGAAAAGCTAGGCAGTGTAGATTAAAGGGTAAATGCATAGCACATTTCCTCTACATGTCTTGGCTTTCCCCTTGTGCTGGACTTGAACATACTTTTACTTTGGCTTAGCCTATTCCTCTAGGCTTCCCACTGATTAAGCAGTCCAATTCCCACTTTACAACAGTTCAGGTGAAACATAGGTCCCATGTAAGAGCATAACTCACCCTTTGGTTGCAGGTGCCCCACAGGCGATTCTTGACAACTTCTGGTGCCACAGCACAACTTAGAAAAATAAGGCAGCTTCTTCCCTAGCCGGAAACCAGGAGGGTTGCCCCTGGAATGACAGGAAACCTTTCCACCCCCATACCCTCAGGGATGAGGCACAGAGACCAGTAACAGCGGTCTCCATCACTTCACGAACAGCTCACTGTGTTCCTCTTTTGGCGGAAACACAAACCTTTCCCTTAAAGTAGCTCTATATCAGAGCTTCAGGCTCCAAGATCCTGTGCACAGACTGCTGTGCTCCTCTCTTCAAGACTGTTCACACACAACTGCTGCTCACTGTTCAAAAACTCCCAACATTCTAACCTAACTCCCAACTGCAGATTCCAAAGTGGTTCATGCAGCTGCGATAGTTCTATGGTGATGTCATCCCTCAGTCTCAGCTGAGACTGAGAACAGAGTGAGACAGTGTGAAATCCATTTAACTGGAGTTTCACAAGCTGCCTTCCCTGCCTACCACTAGGTCTTACTGGGATTCTATTAACCCCGGGTAACGGGGGTTACATCAGAATCATGAGTACTAGCAAAATGTGCTTCTACTGGTGTGTCCTTTCTGCCATGTAAAATGGAGCGAACATGCTCTTGTATTCTTTGTTTCAAAGGTCTAACAGTTTGCCTACATATACATATTTGCAACTACACCACACCACATAGACTACATAAGTAGTGTCACAAGTAATAAATTCACGTATGTCTATCTGAACATTCTCTAAATGAGGAAGTTGAAAAGTTGCTGTATTGTTACTGTACTTGCACACGTTACATCTCATACACTTGAAAAACCAACTGGGCACCTAGGTAACCAAGTGGACTGGCCTGATGCTTTTTCTTTCTCAGTTTTACTGTGCACAAGTTTATCTTTAAAGTTCCTGGCTGTAGTAAAAGTCACACAAGGTTTACTCCCACAGCTGCACTAACTTCTGAGTCACTTTGTAAGATGGGCCAGTTCTGATATATAACATTACCAATACGCCCTGCTATATGATTATACTCAGTAATAAAGGTGCAAGGTGTTTGTTCTAACATGGCCTCATCCTTTTCCTCTAACAAAGATTCTCTTTTAACTTTATCAACATTGTCCCTTGTTTTTTTCCGAAGTTTTTTGCTATAACCCCTTGCTTCAAATCTTTCCATCAGTTCATCTGCTTGTATTCTGTAGTCATCATCTCTGCTGCAATTCCTACGAATGCGTAATAGTTGCCCATAAGGTATGGAATTTTTTAACCTGGGAGGGTGTGCACTGGTTGCTTGCAACAAGGAGTTAGTGGTTGTGGGCTTTCTATAACTTTTAAAAGTCACACTATGGTTAGAAGTGTCGCCAGAGATGGTAAAATCTAAAAAATCAAGTGTTTCATTTTTAATTTAATTTTATTTATTTGAACAAGTCGTATTTACAACCTTTGAGTCAAGGACTCATTTACAAAGGCACCTCATCTCAGGGAGGGCAAGACAATAGAACACTGTGCAGATACAACATTGTACAACATTACAGGTGCAGACATTGAACACAGAATATACTTAGTTACATGTTGGTATAAAATACAGGTTTACAATTAAAAAGGTACACTTTCTCTGGAATTGCAGTGGAATACATCCTTGTATAAACCTAAGGGGGTAGGTAAAAAGGGGTAGGGGGAAAGATGGATCGGCAGTCTAGGGAACCTTGTCAAGATTAGGGGGGCCAGGCAGTGAAAGGTTCTGCAGTAGGATTGGGGGGCAGGGTTAGTTGCACCTACAGCAGCGGACACTAAAGAGATGGTTCCGGAGAGCAGTTTTGAAGGGACCAAGTTTGGCAGTGTTGGTGATGCAGGTAGGGAGGGAGTTGAACCAGGCAGGGGCTCGATAAAAGAAGAACCTCTAGGCGAGTGAGGTCTTGGTTCTGAGCACTTTGAAGGTGGCTTTAACAGTGCGGCTGGTGGAAATGGATGAAGATGACCGCGGTAGGGAGGCAGAGACTTCTGAGGGGGAAAGTCCGAGCAGGGATTTCTTAGCAAGAAGGCAGGTCTGATACTGCAGATATTCCTTGAAGTTGAGCAGGTTGGTGGAGGAATAGAGCAGGCAGGTGTGGGTGCGGCTGGAGGCTCAGGTCAGGAGCCTTCAGGCCTTATTGATGGAGAGCTGGATTTTAGAAATGGCAGTGCTATCAGCAGCAGCATAGATGGGCAAGCTGTAGTCCACTAGGGACAGAACGGAGGAGGTGATAGCCAGCCGGAGGGCAGCGAGGGCTAGGCAATCTCTATGGTGGTAAAGTAGGCCAATCCGAGAGTTTATGGCAGAGGAAAGAGCGTTAATGTGGGTGTGGAAGGTGAGGGCAGTATCGATAGTGATGCCCAAGTATTTGTATGTGGGCACTTGCTGTAATGGGAGCTGAGATTTGGGGGTAATCAGGAGGGGGGCACTTCTAGCTTTATCTTGGTGGTGAGAGAAGAGCACTGATTTGATTTTCTTAAGGTTTATGACTAGTCTGTGATCAAGAAACCACCTTTCTGTTTGGTTGTAGGCGAGTTGAAGGGATGATTGGAGAGTGTAGGGATCTGGGTGTGAGGCAAAGTGAACTGCATCATCTGCATAGAGGAGCACCTTGCTATTACAGGAGCTGGAGAGAGTGTGGAGGTAGAGACTAAAGTGAATGGGACCTAGGATTGAGCCCTGTGCGACCCCGGAGCTATGCCTGTGGTGTGTGTAAATCTCAAATTAAAGTTGTTACTATTGAGCCACTGCATAAATTCTGGTACAAGACCCCTGGCACCACCCCAAATACATAATATATCATCTATAAAGCAGTGCCATCCCTTATACGCATATAATAGGGGTCCTTTGTTTTGTCATAAATAATGGCATCCTCCCAGTAACCCAAAAACAAATTGGCGTAACTTGGCGCCATTGCTGCACCCATGGCAGTACCACACTTTTTTTAAAAAACTGACCCTTAAATTTGAAGTAACTGTGTGTAAGAATATACTCAATCAGTTGTAAGACCAATTCTTTTGGTCTGTGTCCATTATCTGGTATTTTATTTAACCAGTACTGAATGGACTCTATACCTCTAGCATGTTGTATTGAAGTACACAGGGATTCCACGTCTATACCTAACCAGGTAAATTCGGACTCCCATGTAAGGTTCTTCAATTTTTCCAAAAGATCTTTACTATCTTTAACATAGGATTTCAAATCCTGAACAGAAATTTGAAGAAAAAATCAACAAATGCCCCTGCATTTTGTGATGCTGAATTACAACCTGACACAATAGGTCTGCCTGGGGGATTATTCAGATCTTTGTGGATTTTAGGTAAAGTGTAGAAACAGGGGACAACAGGATGTTCTGGCCACAAATAGTCATATTCCTTTCTGAAATATCACCTTTACTCAGAGCCTTTTTGGAATCAAAAACAAATCCGTTTCAAAAGCCAGTGTGGGATCTATTGATAAACTTTCATAATTATCAACATTACTCAGTAAATTCATTACCATGGCTTCATATTTGATTTTGTTCATTATGACAATGTTACCCCCTCTGTCTGCTGACTTAATTACAATATGGTCCCTAGTGGTTAAATCTTCTAAAGTGGACCTCTCTATTCTGGTAAGGTTAAAAAACCTGGGGGAAGGATGACTGTTCAAAATTAACTTCACCCGTCGATTCAGTTTTTTCAAAGCTTTGTATAGCAGGGTTATTACTGTAAGGACAAAAAGTGGAACCAACAGAAAATTTAGATTTCCTTAATCTGTCCAAATGTCCCTTTAGTTGTAACACACTGTTACCTGGCTCTGGTCTGTTGGAGGTCGGGAGGTCACGTTCACCAAGATTTTCATCTAAAAGTTCCTCTAACGACTGTAAGTTTTCAAGTTCAGTATAAAAATGCCCAAACACTTCAGCAGTTATGTCTGGTACAGAGTCCATGAATTCTGTGCTTGCAAAGTTCATGTTACTAGTCGCTTCAAGCACATAATCCAAGTCTTTCCCTCGATTGAATGCATCAGCGTCTGGATGTCATCCCATCTTGTCTGTTGCAGCTGATTGTTTAGAAAAAAAGCAGTTTCAATTTCAATTTGTGGTAAAACTTGTGCAAGTCTACAAAAATATTGAACTCGTTGACAATGGGTGTAGGGATGAAACTCAGACCCCTCTCTAATAATGACATTTCTGTTGGGTCAAGGGTATATTCCGAGAGGTTCACGATCTGTAATTTATCTCCTTCTTTTTGGCCCTTAATGAGTGCTCCACCTCTCCTGTTTGCTCTTCCACCCCTCCTGCTGTGACGTGCCCTTCGTTTTCTTTTCTGTTGATGAGCCTCTGGTCTCTGTCTAAAAAAGGTTGTTGGCCCCTTCTCTAATTACTGTTACTCTGTTTAGCTGTTTGTCTGTCTCTGAATCGATCTGGTGTCTGAAAGTGAACTTTTGATCTGCCTCTGCTTACTGAACAGTTCTTAGGCCATTTAACAATATGTCCTTTATCATAATCATTCTGGTCTCTGGTTAGTTTTCTGTTCTTTTTATTAATAATTTCTTGTTCGTACTTATTTAATTTAGTTTTACGCTTTGCATCCAACTCTGCAAATCGAGTGTGTGTTTTGAAATTCAGAGTCTTCACTTTTACTTCTTCCAAGTTATTCAACAATTTGTCTAATTTCAAATTGTCAGATTTAATTAAGAGCTGGATAAATATTTTAGAGCACTCACTTTCTGCTTTCACCCAGTCATCTTTGAAGGCAAAATCTTTGATTCCACTGGAGGGAGCCACAGTAATTCGCAGACCTCTTGGTGCCAAATCTTTTTCTAAATAAATTTCCAAAGTTGATACATTATAGGTCAGATCAATTTCTTTCATTAAAAGTTTCTCTAATCCCATGAACACAGACTTAATGCCATCAGACTCATTATTATAAGTGTCTCCACCATAATGTCATTCTGTGACTCTTCTCCTTCTCTGATTTAAGTTTTCAAAATCTTCCCAATCATAACCCGATTCTGATGCGGTCGATGCCGTTGCTGTTTCTGTTTGTTGCATATTTGAAAGGCAGGGTACTGTTGAAATGTCCAAGGGTTTTAGAAAAACGCTCTTTCCTTTTCTTTATACAGTCTCAGGCTACAAATGTTTGTGTACTTGCTACATAGCTAGTTAGAAATAAGGATTAACGCCATTCAATGGAACCTGGTCTCCACGTGTCTCACCATCTGCAGCACCAGAAGTAGCCAAAACAGTTCAAACCAAAAAGTTGGAGCTGCGATCAGATCTACCGCTTATCTTAACTGGTGCAGTGAACTAGGAGTGGCCAGCCCCAAGTACAATAATGAAAACACACACAGATAGCCACTGCACTCAGAATTACAAGTACCACGAGCCAATTCAAAAGTAAATGAATTTATTTAAGCACACTTGGCACAAAAGACCACGGCAAAAATAACACAATGTGCTCCCCAGCGTTTTGCCTCACTAATGAGTCTTCCTCATGGGGTGGAGATGCTTATTGCTGGGAGACAAATACACATAATACAGGTGCGGACAATAAAATTAAATGTGAAATACAAATTCAGAATTATCCTGCTGCTATCTTTTCTCCACCCACTAGATGGTAATAATAAGTAATCTTAGCACTAACATAAGCTTTAACTACACAGATTTCTGTACTTCTTAACCACATCATGAAGAAATAATTACACTCTAAACAATTATCTAAATCTGTAGTAATATATAAATAAATCACATTTCATTGCTCAGATGAGTAGGTTCATTTATAAACAACACATAAAAAATATGCTAATAATAATTATTCATGGGCTTTAAAAGACAGAAAAACAAAGGAAACATGTCCAAACCACTCTAGGTAGCCAAGGCAACAGTGGCACATTCTCAAGGCAACTCTCATTGTAATGAGGGATTTTCTCATTCTGGGACCTCCTAGTAATTAAGTCTAAAGCATGATGAAAAGCATAGAAACATAGGAAACATAGAAACATAGAATTTGTCGGCAGATAAGGACCGCTTGGCCCACCCAGTCTGCCCATTTCCCTACCTGATGGATAAGCTGCAGATTCTAGTTAATCAACAGCTTACTTCCTCCTACCCCCCACTAGAATTGCCTTATGTCTGTCCCATGCATTCTTGAATTCTCCCACTGTTTCTGACTCCACAACCTCCTCAGGAAGGCTGTTCCATGCATCCACAACCCTCTCTGTGAAAAAATACTTTCTAACATTACCTCTGAGCCGTTCCCCCTCTATCTTCAAATTGTGCCCCCTTGTTCTTGCACATCTCTTCTTCTGAAAGATATTACCCTCTTGTACTTTGTTAATTCCCTTGAGATACTTGAAAGTTTCTATCATGTCTCCCCTCCCTCCTTTCCTCAAGGGTATACATATTAAGCTGCTTTAGTCTCTCCTCATATGTCTTCTGGTGCAGACCTTGCACCATTTTGGTTGCCCTCCTTTGAACAGCCTCCACTCTGTCTATGTCTTTGCGTAGATGGGGTCTCCAGAATTGCATGCAGTACTGCAGATGGGGTCTCACTAACTGTCTGTAAAGAGGGATAACAACTTCCTGTTTTCTACTGTTGATGCCTCTCCCTATGCATCCCAGTATTCCCCAGCCCTCCTTACTGCCTTCTCACATTGCTTGCCCACCTTTAGGTCATCTGATATAATTACTCCTAGGTCTCTTTCGATTTTTGCTGTTGTTATTAACTCACCCCCCATTGTGTACTCTTCCCCCTGGTTTTTGTTTCCCAGATGCATTACCTTGCACTTCTTTGCATTGAATCTGAGCTGCCACATATTTCACCATTCCTCCAACCTTGCCAAGTCCCTTTTCATTCTTTCCAACCCACCTTGTGTATCAAACCTGTTGCAGGTCTTTGTGTCATCTGCAAAGAGACATACCTTTCCTTCCAGGTGCTCTCCAATGTCACTTATAAAGATATTAAAGAGGACCGGTCCCAGTACCGAACCCTGCGGTACCCCGCTAGTTACCCTCCTTTCTTCACTGTGGACTCCGTTTGTTATTACCCTTTGCGTCCTGTTGTCCAGCCAGTTTTTTATCCAGGCTACCACCTTGGGACCCACTCCAAGGCTGGCTAACTTGTATATTAATCTTTTGTGTGAGACTGTGTCGAATGCCTTGTTAAATCTAGGTAGGCCATATTCACAGCCCCTCCCTGGTCTACTACTTTGGTCACCCAGTCAAAGAAATCTATTAGGTTCATCTGACATGACCTTCCTGCTGTGAAACCATGCTGCCTTGGGTCCTGTGCCCCACTGGCCTCTAGGTACTCAACAATTCTTTCCTTCAAAAGTGATTCCATCATTTTCCCTACCACTGAAGTCAAACTAACTGGTCTGTAGTTTCCTGCCTCTGCCCTGCTTCCACTTTTGTGAAGTGGAATCACATTTGCCCTCCTCCAGTCCTCAGGTACTACTCCATCCTCCCATGATTTGTTAAAGAGAGTAGTCAGTGGTGTTACTAGTTCTACCCTTAGTTCTTTTAGTATTCTTGGGTGAATCCCATCAGGCCCCATTGCTTTGTCCACCCTCAGTTTCAAGAGTTCTTTCAAAACCCTTTCTTCTGTGAATGGACTGGTATCGACCCCCCCTATTCAGAGTTTCTCCCTTGTTTGGTTTATGTACCTCCCCCTCCTCATCCGTTGTGAACACTGAGCAGAAATATTCATTCAGTATCCCTGCTTTTTCACTGTCACCCTCTGCCCACATTCTCTCCCCTTTATTAAGTCTCTGTATCCCTCCCTTGGTCTTTGTTCGCTCTTTAATGTACCTATAAAAGGTTTTATCCCCCTTCTTAACAGAGTTGGCTATCTTTTCCTCAGTTTGTGCCTTTGCTATTCTGACTGCCTTCCCCTGCCTCCTTCTGCTTTAACTGATAAAGTTCTCTGTCCTGCTCCTTCTGTGTTTCCTTATATTTCCTGAATGCTATACTTTTCTCCTTAACCATCCCTGCCACCGTTTTTGAGAACCATAGAGGTTATTTCCTTCGTTTTATTTTATTGAGTTGCTTCACACAAAGGCTTGTTGCCTCTGCAATGGCTGTTTTGATTATTCCCCATTGTTCCGCCACCCCTCCTCCTTCTTGCTCATTTGCTAGTGCTTTTTGAGGCACTCTCTCATTTTCCCAAAGTCAGCCTTCCTAAAGTCCAATACTCTTGTTTTTGTATGGCTTGACTCTATGGCTGTGTTTATTGTGAACCACACTGTTTGGTGGTCACTTGTTCCCAGATGGCTACCCACTTCTAAATCTGAGATTCTTTCTCTGTCCCCATTTGAGAGTACCAGGTCTAAGATTGCTCCCTCCCAAGTGGGTTCTAGCACTAGCTGTCTGAGGCATGCCCCCTGTAGGGCATCAAGAATGATCCTGCTCTTGGATGTGCCTGCCGCAAAGGTACTCCAGTTAACATCTGGCATATTCAGGTCCCCCATCAACAATATCTCCCCTTTTTCTGCCATTTTAAGGATGCCTTCTATCATTTCCTTGTCCATTTCCTACCTCTGAGATGGGGGTCTGTACACAACCCCCATGCGGATTGTGGTGCCATTTCCTGTCTCCAGGGTGACCCATAGTGATTCATCAATTTCCTGTTTACTCTTTAGTTCTGTTGCTTTAATCCCTTCCCTTATATAGAGAGCTACTCCTCCTCCTCCTCCTCTTTTACCCACCCTACCCCTCCTGTAGACTGTGTATCCTGGTATGTTGACATCCCACTCATGGTTCTCTGTGTACCATGTTTCAGTGACTGCCACAATATCCAGGCTTCCCTCTTTCATCAAGGCCACTAGTTCAGGGAGCTTGTTGCACAGACTGCAGGCATTGTACTCATCACCTTCCATTTATTTTTATGGCCTTACCCTTTTAGCCCCATCCCTGTCCTTAACACCTTTTTCTGCATTTATCCTGTCCTGCTCCCTACTGACTTCTCTACCTTGGTGTTTACCTCTCTAACTACTGCACTTTGTGGGGGAGGCTGGGATTTCCCTGCTCCTTTTCAGTGCCTTTCCCCTTGGCTAGTTTAAATGCTTGCCAATGAAGCATTTAAACCTGTCACCTAGCATTCTGGTTCCTTCCCTGGACAGATGCAGACCATCGCGCCAGTATAAGCCTGCATCCCTCCAGGTGGCTCCCCAGTCCCCAATGAAGCCAAAACCCTGAGCTCCACACCAGTTTTTCAACCATTCATTGAGTCCCATGGTGCGGAATACCCTAGCATTATTCTTGCCATAGACAGGCAGCACCTCCGAGAAGGTTACCGTACATGCTACTTGTCTAAGGCCCCTCCCCAACTCCACAAACTCCTCTTGCACTGCTCTGATCCCATTCACAGCCAGGTCATTGGTCTCTAGGTGGACAATGACATCCAGCTCCCTCCCTCATGCAACTGCTCCCGTGATCCTGAGGATTCGCTTCCTGTCCCTCCAAGCCGTGGCGCTAGGCAGGCACCTTACCTCCCTATTGCCTTCCTCCCCCACTTCTACCCCCCTAATGATTGAGTCCCCCACCAGGAGTTGTTTCCTTCCCCTGTGGGGTCTCATGCCACCTTCCTGTGGGTCTCCTTTGTGGAGGTTCCCAGCATCCTCCTTGGTCTCCACTGCATGTGCCTCCATAGAGGAAACACTCTTTGCCAGAACAGCATATGAATTGTGGAGAGGTACAACTGGAGGGATGCACCTCTGTTCCACCACCCTTTCCCTTTTTGAGCCCACCTTGGTCCAACTGCTCCTCTTTCTTGGCAACCTCTGAGGTAACAGTGGTAGCCTTGGTGGTCCCTGGGTGGGAGAAGAGGTTTCACGAATCTTAGCCAGGTCAGCCTGGAGACGGGCAACCTCCTCCCTCAGACCAGAGAACATCCGGAGGGTTTGGGCTTCCCACCTGGACCTTGGTCCTTTGTGCCAGCGCCCTCTGGGGGAGGCTTAGGGACCATGATGTAGCTCATGCACCCTGAAAAAAGGAGAGAAAAACCACAAACAACTCCCTGGTGTCACGCACTTTGACACCGAGATCCCTATCTGATGGGACCCAGCTGAATACCGGGGATGATCGAGGTACCCCGCGGGGCAAAGGCAAGGCACAAGTACAAAACAAGTATGAAATAACTGTTTTCAAGCCTATTTTTACATAAGATCATAAATTCCTAATAAACTGTTCAAAATAACAGCAATATTTATATTAAATTAAAGCTTAGAATTTTTTTGATTAAAATCAGGAAACAATACTGCAAAAACATGCATGGTGCATTTGCTATACTCAAAACATAAGTTTAAAAAAAATTTTTTTATAAAAAATTAAAAATGACCCTACTTGCAAACCAGATTAATCTGTTCCCCATGATCAACAAAGCTAGTAACACTGCAGTCCATCTGATACATATTAGAACATTCAGCAAAATGCTTTTCTTCTTACTAAACTCTTGCATAGTGTATGGCGGAACGTTGTTCTAACATGATTTTCAGCTGAGCTGAAACACTGTTCTACCACTGTGCAAAAGTGATGGAATGCTGTTCAACCCTTCTGTGGCAGAACAGCATTCCAGCTCAGTTGAAAATCATGTGAGCCACACTTACAAACTGCAGCATCTAACAAATTAAATTACCTGTCCCTGCGACAGCATGGACAGAAACTCGACCAGACCCGCAAATGCAGGATCAACCAGATGCCATAACAAATATGCAGGCTCAATCAGATGTAACCTTCCAATGTAAAAACGAAATGCAGGATCAACCAGATATTTATAAAAACATAAAAATAGATGCCGATCCTCCACCTGCTAGCAGAGACTTACAGATCACATGTTATTTTTGGGAGGAACCCCCCCCCCCCAAAACATGACAGATGGCAAATGGGAGGTACACTACTAACGTAGGGATATCTTGTCCCTAGCAACCACACAACTCACCACAGCAGCTAGCCCAATGTTTCTAAAATAAGATCGGGCACCGAACAATTTATTTTCTATATGTAAAAGTATAAAAATTGCTAAACGCAAATAAAATTATTCAAAGGGGCACTGTACACTATAAAAAATACTGGATGAGCAATCCTATGTCTAACCAGTGTGTTTGTCACCTCGGGGCTCTGATTCCCAAGGGCCTCTCGAGCGTCTCTCTCGAGGTCACAGGGAATCAGAACCCATCCGTGGCAGAACACACTGGCTCAGCATGGTTCCCCATCCAATATTCTCTACGTTATGGAATTTTGTAAACTTCTATGCTTTTGAGACTCATGCTACGTTCTATTATACAATGACAAGAAAATTTCATGCACTCTGATTGGTCAGTGGGTGCCCAGAACAGTGATGTTATAACCCAATAACATCACTGTATGAAGTCCAGGTACTGAGGTGAGCACATAATAGAGGCAGAAATCATGACCCGGCAATTTCATTCCCAGTCTCCCCCCTCCCTCAAGATGAGTGACTTCACTGGACCATGCAGACTGTAACTGCCGGTCATGTGCTTCATTGGCGCCAGTTGATTTGGTGGAAAAAAGCAAAGCGCTACATAACTTTATGTTCTCCCGCCTAAAGCAAAAGTTAGGGAAAGCTGTAGCAGACCCTTCTCTGTGGCAGTCCCCTGATGCTCCTGAATTCCAGCTTTTTCTCCTTTTTCCCCTGGTGCTTGAGCTACAGTACATTGTGGTCCCTAAGCCCCTTTCAGAGGGCGCTGGAGCAAAGGACCAAGGTCCAGGTGGGAAGCCATGCGGAGACATGGCTGCTGCCAAGCACCCTCCCCCTCCTGACACTATCCACTATCCGGCACAGTGCCAAGTCCTCCCATAGAGAGAAGAGCTGCCGGATAACAGCTCAATACAGCTCCTCACTCCCCATCTCTGCTGACCCACAATGTCCCGGGCTGGTTCTCGAACCCTGGTCACCAGCACAGTGTGAGGTGTGGAGCCCAGCGCCTCAACCCTCAGCGCCACTGGGACAGCCTATTTCATACGTTTTTACTGAACAAATGCATGAAGTGTATGGTATGAATCTGCAGCCTAGAAACTGCAAAATACTTTAAAGTCAATTTCACTCCTGTGTGTGGTATGGTACGAAAGCAACAGAATGCCAAACTGACAGTGACTATTTTGGCTACACATTTGATTCCATTTCAAGATGGTTCACTGCACTACAAACTTAGTGTATCGCACTTTTTCAAATGATAAAACACTTGTTTTGTATTTTATTCGCCAATCTAATTAAATAACTCACACATGCACACTTTTATCTTTAATAAGAAATAAAATACTTTATTAAAAAATACTTTGTCAAACGAAAGAAAATTGAAAACATGTCACAGAGCAAAATCAGCACTGACTACCAGGTTAGGCAAAGCCAGATGACATACAGAGCAGGAGGGAACAGGACCAGGTCAGCTCTTCAGCAAACAGCAGCGGAATTCAGGAAGGCTGTAGCAAGGTATCAGAGGATGATTCACGGAAGGCCAAGGAGCAAAGCCAAGCACCAAGAGCAACTGAGGTGAGATACATGAGTCCCACAACTGACGAAGGCTTCAAACGATGAAAGAAAAGGATAGAAGGTGATGGAGCAATGAAGGATGAGGTTCCCACATCTGAAAAATGAGATGAGCTCGTATAGCAGCCAGAAGAGGGATCTGCAGCAAGGAAATCCATGAGGCAGTGGACCTGGATTGAGAAAGAGACTGAACAAGCTGGCAAAATCCACATTGTGAGGGAAATGAGGCCAAATAGGCAAAGGGGTTAAAGAACGATGGTCCATGGAAGAGTAAGATGGAGACTGGTGAGGAAGGAAGGATGACATATGGAGCAGAGGGGTCCTGTATCTGGAGGGAAGCTATAATCGGGCAGGAGGTAAAAGTGCAAAGGGATGAACATTCAGGTGCAGACACAGGCTCCTAAGCGAGGGAGTTGAGGTGAGAAGATCTGGACATGACATGCCAGATAATGTATGATGGTGGAGGCAAATTTGGTAAATGGTTCAGGTCCAGGAGGGAGGAGCAGGCAGTGGTCCTGTAGAGAGCACCCAAAGTTGAAACAGGAGATTGCAGAAATGAGCTTCCAGTCCAGGTAATTGAGGAGAGATGATCGGTATCCGATACCACAAGGCATAGGTAGTATAATGGAAGCAACTGAGAGGATGAGCTCTCGCTCCAGATGGGAGTGGCATCTGGGTGTGAGCCAGAGACATTATGGAACCAGCGGAGTCACAGAATTAGGCAACCAAACCAGGTAGTCAGAGCAGGAAGACCAACATACGAAGTCTGTAGGAAAAGATGGAAGGCAAATGAGGTATAAAGGCCCCGTTCCCGAAAGAGAAGTGACAACCCGCATCAGGTATGAGAAACAGAGGGTGGACTCAGTCTAATCAGATGCAGACTCCTAGCCATGGAAGTTTGCGAGGTAGGACCATGTATCAAGGCTGTAGACTAGGAAAGATTGAGAAGGCAAGACGGGCAAAGTCAGATTCCAAAAGGGAAGCAGTATTTGGGTAGCAGGCTGAGAATCATACCATTGAAGCAATGGAATGGAGAGTCAGACACCCATCAATGACAGCTGAGGTGGGATGATCTTGACTTGAGGCAGCCAGGCATAAGTAGGATGATGAGGGCATATGGAGCCAAGAAGTTCCGTTCCCGAAGGGAAGCGGCAACTGGTATGAGGCAGAGAAGGCATGATATGAATCAGTAGATTGTAGACATGGATCCCATCCCTGGTATTCAGGGTGAGCTGACCTTCACTCAAGACTGTCCAGCAGAGTCAGGGATGGAGGATGTCAGGTTGGTAAGCAGTAGGAGGTAGTGAATGTAACAGAATCCCATCCCCAGTAGACAGGGGAAGTCTACCTTCACTCAGCACCTCAGAAGGCGTGAGTTAGGGATCGAATTCGGAGCACTGCTGGTATGGGCTGGCTGAAGCTCAGGACACTACTGTAGAAGGAGAGTAGATTAGGGAACAGAGATGAGATGAGCATGATGGATAAAACATAGGATGAGAAGAATACATAACTTGATGGGAATAGTAGGCACAGCAATAGGCAGTGCTGTAGAGAAGGTTCGGTTGTGGAAGCAGTAAAAAGGCAGGGGAAGGAAGGCCCCACTGAAATTGAAGCAGGAACCTGGGGAGAGAAGTAAGCAGGTGCAGGTGATTGGGGATGAAGGCAGTAGGAGAGAGTAGGCCAGGATGACTAGGATTAGAAGGATGGAGAACCCCCACCCTCCCCACCCCTTACCCCCTTCCCACCCCAAATCCCTCCCGAACCCCCAGACTGAAGAGGTTGTCCACACCCCCACCTACCCCCACCCCAACCAAGAACAACACTCAAGCAGAGCAGCGTCACAGGAGCTCCTCACTCGATGCTGCAAACCAGTATCCATGATGGGAAAACAAAAACAAAACATACCCCTCCCCACACACACACACACACACACACACACACACACACACCTTCCCTGAAGGTACTGCAGTGGAAGCATTGAAAGATCCACTCAAATCACCGCTGCCACGGTAGGGTCAAATAAGGAACTGACTGTGTACTCCGATCCCCAATGATTCTCGAGTGTATTCACTAACTCAAGAGACATTCACAGATTGCAGTAGGGTATGCAGAGTGGGTCACAAAAAGACTGTTGCTATGTAACATGCAATAAACCCTCAGGGGCCATAGTAGCTTGCTGAGCAGTGAACCTGTAGCAGGCAGGAGGAAACGTCTGAGTGTGTACTGGTTGGCATGGCAGAGTGCCGTGCAGCTCTGATTCGAAGGTGCTAGATAACATACCTCGTTAGAAATAGAGTAGGATCATTTGGAAACATGGTTGATTATTGTACAGGCTAGAAAACATGGCACAGGTGGAGGAATCAAAGCAATGCTCATGGTATTGTTAGAGGAGAAAAAGTCAGGGTGAGTCAGATTGGTGCCAGGCGCAGTTGTAGTGGTGATTGGCCATGTAGTGGGGAGTTAGATATTTGAAGTGTAAAGCCAGAGGCTGCGTCTAGGCCAATTAACAAAGCAAGCGGGGAGAAGGAGTGAAAGGCAGCTGGCTAAGAGAATGGAGTGATAAGCAGTGTAAAACAGGTACTTACTGAATTAGGGAGAGCCACAGAGAAAGGTGACAGAAAATCCAAGAGGAGCGTCATAGAGAGGCAGCGTGCGGCAGTAGGGGAGGTGAGGAGGAGAATGGGATGCCCCAAGGGGACTACCAGGAAATGGGCGTGCATTGGGAGGGGAGGGGAGGGGAGAGGAGGAAGCATCAAAATCAGAGAGGAGCTGGGGACTCTCGCAAGCATTGGCAATAGAGGGGACAGCATGCGGGCGAAAAGCCCAACAGTGAAACGCAACGAGGGGAAGAACCCAGGAACAGAGGGAGGGAGACAAGCGGCGGAAGGGAGCAGGGAGGTGGAACAGGCCTCCGGGAGAGGAAAAACCAGCCAGGGAATGGACAGGTGAGAAAAAGGACAGAAAAGCAGGCAAGCAAACAACAGGAGGGCGGGGGGGGGAAACAAAAGCCGGGAAACAGGCAAAACAGAGCAGCAGGAGCAGAGACAGCACAGCCACATGAGCCACGCAGGGAGCCCAGGGGAAAAAAAAACACTCCCTAAGCAAGGGAGGTGTGTTAGAGAAGGGTTTAAGTAGAGGTTGTTGGAGGAGCTATTCCCCACAGTGAATCTCGGGCTTAAGCCCTCCCAAAGTTTTAGTTTCAGCACTTACAGTAATAATACAGGTGATCAAACACTAATATGGCAGTTATGACTGATGTTTCATGGTATAATCCTATCACTTCTTTAGGATCATTCTTGTACTTAATAAAATTATTATATACATATTTACTAAAAAATGAACATTCATAAAATTAAAAACACATGTCCTTCTACAGTCATTATCAATTCATATCCTTCTGTTGTTCCTTTGTTCTGTTGTTTTAAGTAATACATAAAACCCACTGTCACTATTCTTTATTTACTGTGTATTTACACACCCACAGTAATATTAAATAACATGCCATTTTAAAGTCCAAAGAGAGGGTTGTGCATCCTTAATTGCTCCCAAAATGTAAAAGTTCTAGCCTTTCAATTGCATTCAAAACTTCATACCTCTCTCTCTCTCTCTCTCTC
The DNA here is from genome assembly GCA_016271365.2 of Neoceratodus forsteri. Taxonomy (NCBI): domain Eukaryota; kingdom Metazoa; phylum Chordata; order Ceratodontiformes; family Ceratodontidae; genus Neoceratodus; species Neoceratodus forsteri. The sequence goes on from CM057453.1 coordinate 32,820,969, forward strand.
TCTCTCTCTCTCTCTCTCTCTCTCTCTCTCTCTCTCTCTCTCTCTCTCTCTCTCTGTCTACCCTTTAATAATAACAATTCCAGCAACAGGCTAAGTAAAAAACATCAACTGACCCCAGGTCACACTGTTATATTTTTCCTTAATTTTCATGTTTCAACAAAAATACAAATGTATTGTGAACCACAGAACTAGAAGAAAGACTAGCATGGCAACGCATAGTCTGGGAGCACGTAAAGCGCATTGACGTATTGTGGATGTCAAGACCCAGAAGCGGGCTCATTGACATCCAAGCATCTTTGGCAGCACGCTTAGTTTAACTTTCATATTTAAACAATTTAAAATACTAATATTATTATTCAGGCCATTTTGCGGTTTATCAGACATTCTTATCGTTTGACAATGGTTTTAGTGGGCAAATGTACAGTCTGGAGCTAAAAACATGTTTGCAATCAGCCCTGGCTTGGGCTGTGCAGGGGCAACTGGTTGCAGAGGAGGGAATTTGTTCTGCATGGTATCTGTGGTGGGGCTACTGCACGCAGGTATGCTAACTAACTGGAGCAACTGACTGTACTGGGGGTTTCTGTGCTAGATGATGGAGTATTTACTAAGCACAGCAGCTGCTGGTGGGGACTGCTGAGGCATACTGGTGTGGGAAGACTCAGACTCCTATAAATGTCAAAAATGATTTAAACAAATTATGAATGCCATGTATCATTAGTCAGAGACAACATTTTGTGGCCTTGGGGCCACTTCATCAGGACCTGCCGCAGTCAGACGCTGTTCTTACCATACTGCTTTTGCTTAACCATTCCTCTGTCTTTAACCTTGTTTTGGTTCCTGATACATATAAAAGGCTTGCCCAGCTGCACTACTGTTCCATCTATTCAAATACTCTACACATCAATGAATGCAGAGTAGTGGGTGGGTGTCAGTCAAGAAAACTCAAGGATGGAGCGTGTTGCTGCACTGCAGAGAATATACTCATACTTTATCCTTTTTTGTATAGTGAGGGCAACGGGTTACCTCCACAACCCCCATTTGAACATGGTGGAAAAATAGAAGGAAGAAGGACAATGTCAGCCATTCAAGTTGTCCCCCCCCACCGAGGCTTTCCACAACTGACATGGTGTGAAGTAAATATATGTTTCTCCCTGACACTTCTCACTGCACCATAGGGCTCCTACACACATGGCTCTCCCCCAGGCTAAGTAAATAGGCCATAAGGGGTCTCAAAGCACCCCGTCATGCCCTCCCTGGGGTCCCTGGCAAGCCTTTTTTCTGTAAAGTTCCTGGATCCTACTACTTGGGGGCACTATATACTGTACCCTGTACACACTCCTGTGCCATAGACAAGCTACCCCCTGCAGCTGCCACTGCTGAGGATCTTCCACTCCCCAGAGGGCAGGGGAGTGGAAAATCCACAGCAGAGATGTGTTGCCCAGGATCCCGCATTATTATTTCAGGCAGATAGGAAACACGCACCTCACTAGCTCACTAGGAATTCAAGCCACATGTAGGGGGGTCTGGGGTAGAGACTGGTCACAGCTTTGAAGGGTAGTCAAGTGGCATGGAATGTTGGGGCTGGTCTAGTTGAAGGGAGGGTAGTCAGGTGGGTTGCTCTGCTTGACAGCCATAAACATGGCAGGTTTTTCATTTAATTACTTTTAAAATGCCACCGAGAATGAGGGTACCATCCAAAACACTACTGAATGTCAGTGGTTCGCTTCTGGGTCTTGACATCCACAATATGGCAGTAAGCTTTACACTGCCCACCCTCCCTCCACAGCCACTGACAGTAACCTCTTCTTCCACAACCCCCAACAGTACTTCTCTCCACAACCCCAGACACTACCCCTCCCTCCACGACCAGACACTATTCCCTCGCCCCACCTCCTTCCTCCATTCCCCCCTCACCCACAGTCCCCCTAACATCCTTGCTCCCTCTGAAGTCCCCTCCAAGACCCACGTTCTTTCCACAGTCCACACCACCTGTTCTTCTGTTGGCATACCCCGCCACATACATGGATGCATGGTACTATAGTTGACATGGGGACTCCATTAGGGCCCATTTAACTGTGGCCACAGGGAACAGTTTTTTTTTGGGGGGGGGATGCACTATTCTAAGATGCTAAATCAAAAATAAAGTTTGTACAAGTATGTAGTGCCCCAAGTAGCAGTGTCATGGGGCCCCACAGAAAAAAGGCAGTCCAGGGACCATAGACAGAGCATGATAGAGTGCTTGGGAACCCTTAGGTCCCATTTAGTTAGCCCAGGGGAGAGAAATATATATAGATGCCCAGGGTGCAGTGTGAGGGGTCATTAGCATCATGGCGGAGATCTGTCTGGCTCACTGTATGGGAGCTGATAGTGGTCGGTGTTTGGTCACCTCTCCTCAGTTCACCTGGAGTTCCTTCTACTGGCTGGAAATTGTGGATGTTGTGCGGATTGCCCAGGGTATGCACCCAACATGCTGTAGTTTGGACCTGGGTCCAACTTCCTGGATAATGGGTTGTTGTGACATCATAGGCCCTGTCCTAGCAAACATAGTTGGGTGCTCCTTAGAGTCTGGTGAGTTTCCTAGCTCCCTGAAAGAGGCGGTGGTGACACCTCTCCTGAAGAAAGCTGCTCTGGACCCAAGCTGCTCTGCAAACTACAGACCAATCTCAAACCTTCCCTTTGCTGGGAAGGTAATTGAGAAAGTTGTGGCGCTACAACTGGAGAACCACCTGACCATCTACGACATCTACGAACCTCTCTAGTCTGGTTTTCATAAGAGGCATGGTACCAGAACCACTCTGGTTCAGGTGCTCAATGATCTCCTGATGGTGAGGGATCAGAAGCACTGTTCTATCTTGGTACGTCTTGATCTCTCTTCAGTCTTTGACACCATGGACCATGGGGTGCTTCTCAAGCTCCTGAGGTTCATCTGTAGCCTGTCTCCTTCCTCTCTGGCAGATCTCCGAGGGTGGTGTTGGGGATTTTTTCCTCTGATCCCTTCTCTCTACCATGTTGGGTCCCTCAGGGCTCGGTGTTGACCCCCATGCTGTTCACGGTGTATATGCTGCCCCTCGGAGACATTGTAAGATGGTATAGGCTGAAGTTTCACTGCTAAGCCGATGATACCCAGCTCTACCTGTCTTTTGCACCTGACCAGGTTAGTGCATGCTTGGTATTTAACAACCGCCTTGCAGAAATCCAGGACTGAATGAGCTCCAGCTGGTTGAAGTTGAACTCTGGGAAGCCTGAGGTGTTGGTGGTGGATCCGGATTGCTGGACAGAGAGGTTTGGGGCTGGACAACTTACTGGACTTTGTCTTGGGGGTGCCCAGCTTCCTTCCTCTGAACGGGTGCGAAACCTGGGGTGATTTTTCACGAAGGGCTCACACTGCATTTGCAGGTGTTGGCAGTCATCAAGTCTTCTTTTTACCATCTGAGGAACATCGCCAGCGTTAAGCACCTTGTTCCATCTGGCAACCTTCCAATGTTGATCCACGCCTTTGTTACCTCTCGCCTTGACTACTGCAGCTCCCTGTACCTAGGGCTTCCAGAGGTTGATATCCACCACCTGCAGCTGGTGCAGAATGCTGAAGTGTGGTTGCTGATGGGGATTCCTTGCTTGAGTCACATCATGCCAGTGCTGCGTGAACTGTACTGGCTGCCGATTCCGTGGCGGATCACCTTCAAGGTTGGGCTTCTGACCTTTAAGGCCATGGACTGGGCCCGGACTATCTGCAAGAGCTCCTGTGCCCCTACTGCCCTGAGCGACCACTCCGCTCAGTTCATGAGGGGCTGTTAGAGATTCCCATGGTACGCCTTAAGACATCAGGGGCCCATGCATTTAGATATGTGGCCCTGTCCCTGTGGAATTCTCTACCTCATCAGATACGTCAATGCACAACTGTGGAGAGTTTCAAGAAGGCTTTGAAGACACATCTGTGGCATAGCGCCTACCCAGAATGAATATTTTAGATATCTATTTACTTTGTTACTTGGCTATATTGCTCTGTATTTTATTGATCTTATATGTTTTAATACTGTACAGCACCTTGGTTTTTGAAAGGCGCTTTAAAAATAAAGTTTATTATCATTATTATTATTAGTGAAAACAACTGTTTATTTAAGGCATTCTGCCCACGCCATTTGTCAGTATGCCTCAACAGTCCCCACCAGCAGCCCATGTGCCAAGTAAACATCCTTGCATCCAGTACAGAACCCCCCCCCCCCAAGAACAGGCATTTGCTCCAGTAAGCAGTCCTGCATCCAGTAGCCCCACCACAAAATAAATCACTTGTCCATCCACTGCAACAAGTTCCCATGCAAAGTCAAGCCAGGCTGACTAAAAGCATTCTTATACAATCCAGGCAGTATAGCGCTAGGGCTCTGAGCTGCAAATTTGGTGACATCCAGCAGACCAGACCTGGGTTTGAATCCCGCAGCTTCCACTTGCATACTGTGTGACCCTGAGCAAGTCATTTTATCTTCTTGTGCTCCCAGGTCACTCCTGTAAAAAAGCTTTCAGCTTAGTGTACTATACCTGGTTAAACAACTAAATAAAAAAAAAAAACTGTGCATCCTCCCATGAAACCCCCATTAATGAATAAAAGCAGTCTGGTTACAAAGAATTTCAAAAAAATAAGCATGTTTCTATTTTTAATTGTAAACAATTTTAAGTAAAACTAAGGACGCCATCAAATATGTGTGGATGTCAATAAGCCCACTTCTAGGTTTTTGTCATCCACAAAATGGTACAGTCTATTCTGTGGAGCTGCAAGGGTGAATGTGGGATGGGTGTTTCTGCTAAATGTGTGTGGGAGAGCACACGCTAGTACATTGAGGGGGTCAGCTACAGAAGTTGCTGACTCTGGGAAGGGGCAAACTTTGTGGGGGCGGGATGGGCAAACCGGGAAAATGGGGTTCCAGCTGTGCCAGTCTGTTCTGTGAGTCAGCTGCAAGGATGAATGTGGGATGGGGTTTCTGCTGTGGGGTGTGCACATGTGCTAGTATGTTGGGGGCTGGTCTGTGAGAAGGGGGGTTCCAACTGGGATGGGGCACAGGGGAAGCTGCAGGGGTGCTGATCTGTGTGAATGGGGGGTCTAACTGTGGGATGGTGGCTCGTCTGTGGAATGAGGGATCGCAGCTGTGTGTGTGTGGCTCATTGTCAGTCTGTTTTGGTACGGTGGCCACCACTTGTCATTGGGTAGGAAGGGTGGGGGCAGCTAATAGGAGCATGGTCAGCCAGGGGGGATTCAGGTTTGGGAACTGCTGAGTGGTCTCTCTCCACAGGCTATTAAGCCTCACCCAGCCATGGCAGCATGCTACTGAGCCCACCACCCATCACTGGACTCTAGCTCCCTCACACCTCGGTTAACTGATCCCTCCTTCCAGACACAGTGGCATCCAAAAGCCCTGGCAATATGTTCCCCAACACTCTTGCTCTCTCTTCAGTCCCTTCCAAGACCCATGCTCTTTCCACAGTTCCCCACCATCTCAACTTTTGCTACCTCCGTAGCCCCTTGGACAACTCCTCCCATTAACTCCCTACCTTCCTGTCCAACCTGAAACCTCCCTCCCAAACCCATCAGACACATTTCCTTCAGAAGACACTCCCTCCCTCCGGTCCCCCAGACACCTCCCACCCCAACCTACTGGAGAGCTCACTCTCCAACCCCCGGACTCCTCTCCCTCCCAGGTCCCCAGACATCTCACTCCCTGGCACCTGGACACCCCTTCCCTCCTGTACCACCCCAACACCCACACTGCTGCAAATCACTCTGCCATGTGCTGCACAGACATCATGTTGTGGCTCATAGCATGCAGACACTGCACTATGCTACATACACTACTGACACCGCACAGTGTGATGCCATCAGTGAGCTGTGCCATGTGCAATGCCAACACAACACTGCCGTACTGATGCTGCGCCATGGTGATGCTGACACCACACTATGCCACATGCAATGTAGACACTGCATTGTGGCATGTGTGACACTGTCATCGTGCTGTACCACACAGGGCTCCAGATAAGATTTTTTCAGCATGAGTACTGTACGTCTTACTTTTCAACAGAGTTAAGTAAAACCAAATTTGGATGCATACAGATCACAAAATATGGTGAGTAAGGAGTACAAATTAAAATGCTACATAAAATTTATGTGTGCCATTTGTCTTCATTTATTGTTTTGTTTCTGACATATATTGCTGGGATAAATTAATAAAGAGCACAGCCGAGCACTTCACAATAGAACTTTGCCGGCCCGCCAGCACAGCAGTACAGCTCGCACTTGTGAAGCCGATGTCCTGTGTTTGGAGGTGAGCAGGGGATATCAGAGGGACAGCGGGGGGGGGAGAGGATTGAGCTTCTCAAGGACTACTGTCCTCTGGGGGGGAGAGAGCGTGGGGAAGCACCCAGCGTCTGACTGACCCTGGTGGAGACCGGGGATCTGACAGCCAGTGATTGAGATCTTCAGGAGGTATTCCAGATGTTTGGCTCTCTGCATGCCCCTATGCCATTGCACACCACGCCTCCCTAAGGTACAGAAAAATAAATCGTCTGCCGAGCAGGATGTTGTCCACCCTCCACCGGACCCCATGCAGCCAACCTAGGCAATCCACCTGGATCATGAACCAGTCTCCATTTGGAGAGAGGCCCCTTCCAATAGACCCGCCCAGCGGGGGGGGGGTAAAGCAGGGTGCACTTCGGTGGGGTACATAAGTCTCACGAGATGGCAGCTGGGTGGGTCGGATAGATGGTGGCCAGCCGATGACAAAATACAACTCTTACGACATTCTCTTATTTATCTATTGGATTTTCATTAGGGGAAAACACAGGTTTATTTCATGCATTCTGCCCACACTAGTTGCCTTGCCAGTATACCTACCTTAGCAGTCCCCACCAGCAGCCCATGTGTCCAGTAAATACCCCTGCATCCAGCACAGAAACCACCAACACAGCCATTTTCTCCAGGAAGCATCCATGTGGCCAGTAGCCCAACGACAAATTACTTGCAGAACAGATTCCTTCCCCTGCAACCAGATCCCTTACAGAGCCCGAGACAGGGCAGTAGTTAAAACATTTGTATACCCTCCAAGTGCACAACCATCCACAAAACCACTGTCGATGAATAAAAAGGAACCAGTCTACAGGAAAATCCACAAAGTGAGCATGATTTTAGTTGCAATAATTAAAAATTATCCAACACAGTAAAATAAAAACATACTTAGTTTGGGCATTTTTTCTGTGGACTGGACTCCATTCTATTCCTGGACAGTGGTTTCAGTGAGCTGATGTACAGGCTGGAGGTAATAAACAACACTTGAAATCAGCCCAGGCATGGGCTGTGCAGGAGAATTGGTTGCAGGGGAGGGAATCTGTTCTACAGGGCATTTGCCGTAGGGTTACTGGCCAAAGGAAGGCTAACTGTAGCAACTGGTTGTACTGGGGATTTCTGGGCTGCATGCAGGGGTGTTTACTGGGCACAGGGTCTGCTGGTGGGGATGGCTGAGGCATATTGACATAGTGCTCCGAGTTTGTCTGTAGATTACATTACCTCCGGGATTTTTTCATTTGGAAGGCTGAATTGTTCTGATTTACAGTATAACCAAAGCAAGTATTTGGCAAGAATTTCCCTGTAGATGGGTCCAAATCCCTGTAAAATACAGGAATCCCTGCAGGTCTGGGAGCTCTGCTGATAACTGGTGTGGGCAGAATGCCTAAAATACACATGTTTTTCCCTAATGCTACTTCTCACTGCACCATGTGGCTCCTACATTCATTCCTCTCCCCCCACCCTGGGCTAACTAAATGGGCTCTAAGGGGTTCCCCAAGCACCCTATCATGCACTGCCTGGGGTCTCTGGCAAGTCTTTTTTCTGTAGGGTCTGGACATTGCTGAGTGGGACACTACATACAGTATCCCATCCCCAACAACATCAGAACCCTCCCCCCCCATAGACAAGCCAACCCCTGCAGCTGCCACTCCCCACCCCCCCAGTCAGGAGAGGGCCAAGGAGTGGAAGATTCACAGCAGAGAAGTGCTGTCCAGGGTCCCACATTATTACTTCTGGCAGACAAGAAAAGCACACCTCCCCTTCTCCCCTCTGTCCACCACTCATTAGCTGTGGTTGGCATCCATAAACATGGAAGTTTTATTAATGATTTAAACTGCTGCAGAGATTAAGTGTGCTGCACAAAAGGTGGGTGACAGTGGGCCGCTTCTTAGTCTTTACATTTGCCAGTTTCTCTGTCACTTTTAAATTAAATAAAAAAAAATGAAATAAAAAAAAACTGCCACGTCTGTGGCTGCCAAGGAAGCACATGAGTCTGTGAGTTGGGGAAAGAAAATGGAGTGAGGGGAAGTGAGCTTTTTTTTGTCTGCCAGATGTTATACTGTGTGACCCTAGAATGGCAGCACCTATCAGTGCTGCCGAGCATAAGTACGTAAAGCATTCAGCCATATTGTGGATGACAAAACCCAGAAGTGGGCTCATTGACATTCATGTGTGCCCAGCTTGTAACTGTTAGAGCCAGAAGTGACCACACTGACATCCACATGTAGTTGGCAGCGTGCGGATTCCCAGCATGGGCTAGGTGATGGGTCTGGGATCCTGCGGCAAAGGGGGGGGAAGGGGGCAAGCCAGATGCTAAGGCTCGCTGGGTGGGGAGGGACTCCAGGTACCAACAACCAAGGCTGAAATGGATCAGTATCCAGCAGCAAGTGTGGGGGGCAGGGGACACTATTAAGCCTGCCATGGGGGGGTCAAGGAGCATGCTTCTGTATGAGCCACAGGAGTATGAGGCCAGGGCTTGGGGGGGAGGCTCAGTAGATAGAGTTCAGTGATGAGTGGTGGATGGTGCTCAGTGAGTGGGGGTACAGAATGTTGTATGGTGTGTGTCCAAGGTCCCTTAGGGGAAGAGGTGCCCAGAGGCACAGGAATGGGGGGCCAAAGTGGGAAGTGGGTGTTGGGGCACCCAGGGGCCAGGAAGTGAGATGTCAGGGTGGACTGGGAGGAAGGGGTGTCTAGTGAGGGAGGCGAGTATGGTGGGGCAAAGGCAACAGGTGTCTTACTAGGATGGGTAATGCTTGCCCAGAGAGGTGTCAGGAGGAAGTGTAACAGGAAGTGGTGTGAGGTTGAAGTTTCAACTGGTGCCTGACGGAGCCAGGGGTTGGAGAGAGGCTTGAAGAATAGGGGAGTTGGCTCCAGAGTGAGGTAAGTCAGTAGAAAAAGGCATGTTGCCAGCACAGGAGTGGGGGGAGGCATGGCAAAAGTGTGATGGTCCCTGTAACAGAGAGTACAGGAGGGGGGGGGGACTGGGAGTGGAGACAGGAGAGATAAGAGTGAAAGGAACCAAACCAGTATTTGGAAATGAAGGAGTTACAATGAGCCTGTAGACGTGAAGGCAGAGGGAGGAAGGAAAGAATGAAAGGCTGGTCCAGTTGCAGGGAATGTGTTTGGCGGGGGAGGAAAGGCTGGTCTGCAGATGGAAGCTCTGTCCATTTCCAGGTAGGACTGGCTTGCAGGGACTGGTTGAGGAGAAGAAAAGCTGTTTTGCTGGGAAAAAGAGGCTGGTCCAGGGGCTGGAAGGTTGGTAATGGAAGATGATGCGCTGGGGAGACAAGTCTGATCTGCTGGTTGGAAGGCTGATCCCATTGCAGGGAGGCTGATCTGAGGGATGGGTGGTCTAGGTGCAGGGAAGGTGGCTGTATGTAAGTTGAAGGCTGGTCCAGGTGGAGGGAGGGTGGGTGTTCCAGGTGCAGTGACGCTGGTTGACTGGGGAGGTCTGGGGGCTGGAGGAGTGGTCCAGCTGTATACATGGTGGTTGGCTGGGGTGGGAGGAGCTAATTCATGTGAAGGGATGTGGTTGGCTGGAGAGGAGAGGCTGGTCCAGGAGCTCCAAGGATGGTCCAGATACAGGGAATGCAGTAGATGGGGATGGAAGGCTGATCGGGGGGATGTACGAGTTGTCTCATTCCAGGCAGGGAGGTTGACTAGCAAGGACTGGTTGAGGAGCAGAAAGGCTGTTCTGCTGGTGAAGAGAGGTTAGTCTGGGGACTGGAAGGGTGGTCCGGGTGCAGGAAGGGAAGGAGGTTGAATGGGGAAGAGATGCTGGTTCAGGTGCTAGAAGGGTGGTCCTGTGGCAAATAGGGGGTCTGCAGATGGATGTTGGGGCTTCACTAAGCCACAATTCCCATTTTCCACTTTTCTCCCTTCCCCTCTGCAGCCACCTTGAAAGCATGCATGCGGAGCAACACATGCATCTCCAGGCCACAGCTGTCCCTTCCTTACTGTCATAACCTTCACTACCACCAGGCCTCCACCTGGTAGCAGACAGAGGCCAGGCAAGTAAGCCCTCCCTCCTCCCAGAAAGTGTGCACATAACACAGTGCAGTGTGAGCGGTGCACGTAACACAGTGCAGTGTTAGCGGTGCACGTAACACAGTGCAGTGTTAGCGGTGCACGTAACACAGTGCAGTGTTAGCGGTGCACGTAACACAGCACAGTGTGAATGCCACTGAGCATATGACTGCCACTGCATTGTGTGACTTTTACTGCTGACACTGTGCTGGGCAGCACCATAGCAGCATTTCTGTGCTCAGGATCTTCTGCTGCCTGGCCCTGTCCTGAATGGGGGTGGGGAGGGCAGCTGTATGGGTGTTTTGTCTCTGGGGGTTTCTGGCTGTGGTATGAGTAGGGGAGACAGACAGTCCATTCTTCGGGGGGGGGGCTCACTGCTAGTTTATTTTGGAGGGGGCAGCTGCAAGGTGGTGCCTGGATGGAGGTGTTTTGGCCAAGAAGCAGATTTTGACTTGTAACTTGCCCTAGAAATGGAGGTTCCCAAAAAGTCTTCCTTGAGCTTGCCTAAATGCTCACTGCAAGGCTGGTGTTCTGTGTTTTAGTAGTTTAAATGTATTGCCAGAGAGTGCCTGTATAGCCTCTGTGTACTGTCTCTGTAAGAGCTGCCTGGATTACAGTTATAATTAATCTGGGAGTGGGCTGAGTGTTTCTATGCTCGAGTCCCACTTGGGCTGCCAGATAATTGCTCCATTCTGCCATCGCTATTTGTGTAGAGGGAGCTCTATTATAAGATGTGCTTATTTGCTGAATATCTATTAGAGTGATTATAATATTGCAGTTTGTTCTAACCTGTTTTCTTTGCAGCAAGGACTGTTCTGTTTTATCTCCACCAACCTGGCCCGGGACTGTCAGAATGGGCCAATCAGTACTGTTGGGACTCTAAAATGGAGCAAGCCTACAGGGGCTTGGTGGGGTCAAAACTTGTGGGAATTGTAGTTTTTGCATTTTGGCGCCTAAATGAATCTGAAGGGGGAGCCCTTGTTGTGACGGACAGACATATCAGCCAACCAAACACTTTGGATCTTGGGGAAATTCCCAGACTGCTTGCAGTTTTCAGTTAGTTCTGAGTTGGGAAGTGAAATGAGTAACAGCTCAAGTGATTTGGGCAGCAGTTCTGTGTAGTTTTGTGTGGGAGAACTGTGAAAGGGCTGAGTTTTGGCCTGCTTGTCTGCCTGCTGTCCCTGAGAGGGAAAATAGAGCTTATTCGGACTGAATTGGAGCTGTGAGGACTATTTAAACCACTGGACTGTGACCAGGCTTTAAGCTGAAGAAGACTGAAGATTTGCTGAATGCGATCGGCCTGTCAGGGTTTCTAGCCACCTCTGAACTCCCAGTTTGTGCAGAGACTCTGTAATTGTGACTGGATAGCAATCTGCCTGGTATACTGGAATTTCTTACATGTAAATGTGCTGTGTGCTGTTAGTGGGTCATGATTTGGTTCCCCACTGTGTGTTGAACTGTGTTCTGCTCACTGGCGGCTGCATCCAGCTCCAACGGACTGAATCCGAATTCATTGCCATTTCGCCTGGGCCTTGCCACACTGGCCCAGCCAGACTACCCATTGCATGGAGAAAGCCATCGATGAGAGACCTGCCTGGGGATCAGCCCCCTGCTCAACGCTTGAACAGGAACGATGCCTCGGTGATTCGTGTGGGCCCTGCTTCTCCTGGCACTCCAGCTCAACAACCTGAAGTCTCAATTTCGTCTTGCCTGTGTCCTGTATTGGATTTTGTGAGTAAACATCAGGGTAGCTCCCTGCAACAACAGCATCTGAAGTGTTGTCATCTGATTGTCTTGCTTTTTCTTTCATGAACTGAGTCCTCCAGCTCCAGATTACAAGTAGTGTGTGTTGTGCATGTTGCTTTTTTCCATCACAGGGCCCTAACCAGCTGCAACATTCCTGGCTATCCCACCATTTTCCTACCTGGGTACCCAGAGTGTGTGACTGTGTGGGGACTTAAACAGCATGCATAACTGTTTGATTAATATAGCCTTTAAGCCAATAAACCTGATTATGCCCCTTCCTTGTTCAAGTCCCCTGAATAAATCAGTTCTGACTTTTTTTGTTGCATTTAACCAGACTGTGGTTCCAGTCTGTGCCAAGAGTACTGTACTGTTGTCATTTACTGTGCATAGCCTTGTTTTACAGGGGGTCCCCAGGGTCGAGCCAGAGGAACCAGCTCTGGTGGTGAGTGCAAACAGTATGGGTACTGGTATGGTGTACAAGGGGTACTGTGAAAGTGAGTATCGTATATTGCTCAGGCCACTAGAAGGGAAAGAGGGGGGTTACAGTGTCCCAGACAGCTGTGCCCAGGTTAGTTTGACTACTACCAACCCTGACCTCTGGGTGGAGGCACCCGTTTCAGAACTCAGGCCCCTTAACCTGTTACTAGCCACGCAGGCAGGGGTAGTAGCCCTTGGGATGGTGCCGCCTTGGGGTTACAGACTGTTACATGTGAGGTGGGTAAAAATAGCAGGATCCATGAAAAGAAGGGCAAATAACAGGGGGTCGAGGTAGATGGGGGTGGGGTACTATTAGTATACCACACCAGGAACATCACAGCAGTGTCTGACCAGGACAGTCCTGAACCTGGGGGTTACTTCATGCTGATGGTAGATGTCCTGATCATATTTCTCAACTGTCCCCGATTATGAGAGGAAAATCACACCTTTTACTCTCCAAAATTGCTCTGCTCCTTATCCGTCCAATATGCAAAGGGTGCTGCCACATAGAAAATGAATTGTTAATTTGGACTTTAAAGAAAAAATTTGTTCTATTCTGTATAAGGGGACTACTGGCAGACAGATGAAGACAAGGGTTATTATGGCTGGTAGAGTACTGGAGCAACTAAAACAGAGTGCTTGCAAGAGCAGGCGTCTGGTGACCAGAGCAGGAGTTTAAAAAAAAGTGTTTCTGAGAGATGGGAGCATCTTTGTGAGAACAGTGCTTGGAATTAAAAAAAAGCAGTCTACAAATGAAAGATTTCCTTTCTTCACCATTTCTCTCTCCCTTCATCTAGGGTCAAACTCCTTGCTCACCCTTGTAACATTTCTATGGAGTGAAGTTGAATTATGGGAATGAGCTTTTTTTGTCTTTGTGGACTAATTTGTTCCCTTTCCTCTCGTATTTTCAGGAGTACTGGGTGCCTCATTCAACCACTTGATCAGTTCTCTCTACTTCCAGGCCAACCTACAGCTGCTGTTACCTTGTGGGTGTGCTGCTGACTTCCTCAAAGTCTCTGTGTACGTCCCCCACCCTACCACGATACTGCTTCTATGTGCCATAAGATGTGCCATCACACTCCCCACCTTCCCTATATCTAGAAGGACTCTTTGCACTCTCCCGCCCAACCTGTATCTACAAGCACACCCTGCCCACCCAGTATCTACAAGCACTCCTTGCCCTCTCCACCCACCCTGTATCTACCAGTGGTCCCTGCATTCCCTGCTCTCCCTGTACCTACGAGCACTCCCAGCAGTCCCCTACCACCCCATATCTACAGGTGGTTCCTGCACTCCCTGTTCACCCTGTGTCAACGAGCACTCCCAGACTACACCACTTACCACAGGCAGTAGTAACACAGCAGGAGCTGCTGCCCTTCCTCGCTAGAGGAGGAGGAGGACAGCATCCTCTGAGACACGCGATCAGTCCTTTTTGTCCTCAGCAGTGTCCAAAGACTGCAAAAGAAAGCCTTTTCGGTGTCAATCCAAGTGGCTGCCCCAGCTGTGCTATTGAGTCAGACATGTGAATCTTTTTTAATCTGTAATATTTATCCTTCCCTTACCTGTCCCCAGCAACCGACTCTTTCTAGAGCCCAAAGTACCCTCCTTGACCCTATGCCCCACCACCAACTGCCCTCTATAGAGCCTTGGTTTACACATCCCCCGGGAGGGTTAATAGTGGGGATGTATCCACAACAGAAGTTGCTTGTCAGATGGTAGATATCAGCATGGCAGGGTCCCCAGAACCAGAGTTTATCATCTACAGCCTCTGAGACAGCTTTCACATTTTCTGTCACCTTCACGAGACATTGGCTCTTATGACATCATGCACAGACACACATGTCAAAGCATGCTGTTGGCCAGCATCAGCCAGTGTCTCCCTTTCATGGTGCGCATACCAGCATCTTCACTTGTGTTCATAAAGCTGGTGCTTCTGTGGTAGCTACATTCCTTCCCAGAGAAGGAGAGTGCCCTCTAAGATGCTTGATCCTTCTCCCTTCGGCTGGCCCACGACCCAGGGAGTTTGTCCTCTAGGACACTTGGTCCTTCTCCCGGAGATGGCCCCTGACAACCCAGGAAGAGTATGTGACGCCCCTCAAGTAGCAGGTGTGGGACTCCCTTAGGGCTCATTAAGTTAGCCCAGTGGAGAAAAATGTGTAGAAACTGTTAATGCTACCCTTTATTCTTCTTCTCATAAACCGTTATTATACAATGGCAAGAACATTTCCTGGACTCTGATTGGTCGGTGTGTCCCTGGCACAATGAGGTTATCCCAGCACAACCTCATTGTATTGATTTATTTATATGATGATTTGTATGATGATTTCTATGATGATTGTTGTGATCTTCTCTTAAGAAACAAAAATATATTGCCACACTAAAAATCTACTAAAAACATTTTTTTAATTTTTTTTTACATTTTGTATAACAATGAGCCATTGTATAATAGCAATAATGCACTCCAGGGTGTGGTTTGTGCTGGGATAACCTCACTTCTGGGATGTTGGATGCACTCAACCTACAGCCTCGTGCCCAACCACCCAGGTGTGAGGTTATCCCAGCACAACCCACACCCTGTCATGCATTATTGCTTAAATAATTACATCTGCAGTGCATGGTTATAAGGAAAGTCAGGGGTGTTCCACTTCTCTTTTATGTGAAATACAGTTGCAATTCTATCTTTCCCGTCCACCCTGGCAAGTCGGATCAGCTATACTGCCAGCAGGGATCTCCATTTCTAGAGAGGATTAGAGGTTTGCTTTCTTGCTGTTTGATTTAGCTACAGTATGTTTACACGTGTACCTAAATGGAGCACCTGTGAAAATTAGACATTGTGTCTGCTGTGAGACTGAATAACGAGGTGTAAAATGATCATGCTTAACAGACTGGTCCTTATACCCAAGTAGAAAAATAATTCAGTACAGCACAATGATACTTCTTGTTTCATTTTTTTTTTTTTGCTGCTTTCTTTCTCTCCCTCCTGACTGGCCCCCTTCCACCAGCCCCCCCAGCCCCGTCAACCCCCGCGTCTACCAAACTCACCTCTGACTTTCACGAGGTGTGAGCTGGCTGGGTGTAGCACCTGCAAGGGGCCAGCATCATCTCGCCAGTCAGGATTTTTCCATTTTTCTTCCCATCCCCGAGTGCGGTGCAATGACATGTAATGACACCAGTGGCCGAGCCGCACACGCTTCCGCACACAGCATGCCCGACATCTGACCTCTTATCCTCCCCCATGACTGTGGGTCCTTTTCGCCATTCCCCCAGCCACCACAAGGGGCCAGGCAAGCAGCAGACTCCATCCCCACCCCTCCCTGGGAGAGGAGAGGAGAGCTGTCCTCCGGATGCTCAATCCTCCCCATCCCCAACCGACCCCCAGCGGCCCGCTCACACCGCGAACATGGGTCACTGGTATGGCAGGAGGTAAGGCATGGATGCCTCAGCCCTCCACACCACATGGCTAGCCATTGTTTCACTGTTTTTTAATATATTTTAGTATCCCCACTCCAATTCATCCAGCTCACATTTCATCAATATAAATTATTGAAACATAGAATTTATCAGCGGAAAACAACCACTTTCTCCAGGAAACATCCATACGGCCAGTAGCCTCACAACAAATCACCTGCAGAAGAGATTCCTTCTCTTGTAACCACCAGCTACCCTGATGAGCCCAAGCCAGCGCTGAAATTAAAATGTTTTTATACCTTCCAAGTGTACATCTGTCCACACAACCGCTGTCAATGAATAAAAAGGACTCCAGTCTACATGAAAATCCACAAAGTGAACATGGTTTTAGTTAAAATGATTTAAAAATGGAACTTTAACTAGGTGCACCACCAAAAACATGTAGATGCCAACCAGCCAGCTTCTAGGTTTTGACATCTACAATATGGAGGCGAGCTTCACAAACTCGTATTTGGCAGCACTGATAGGCATTGCCATTTTAGTCTTTCTTCCAATTCTGTGATATAAACTGACCTAGTATCACATTGTTTTCATCCTCTGTGCTACAGTATATCTCTCTTGTGCTCTGTTTCACTGTGAGATAAAAATACCCTATTTCACATTTCTGAGAATTTACAGTTCTACATTATTTAAACTTAGATATTGCAAAGTGTAAAACTGTACCTTGATAATTAATATCACACAAGCATTTTTCATTCTGATTAACAAACCAGTATTTTAATGCTGAAAAAAGAGTGACAAATTTTACTTTATGAATACTCTGAATTACAGCTGTATTGGGATCTGTTAGCTTATGACCCAATATTCTCATCATACTTACATATTGAAACTTTTTTCTCTTACATGGCCCTCACTCTCCAAGAAGTGGAAACAAATAGAGTAAATTTATTTCTAAAATGTCATCTAACATGAAATCAAAGAGCTATTATCATGCCCAAGTAAACTAGCAGCTTACCAGTGTTTGTAGCTTTTATCTTCTTCGGGGTGCTGGCAGCTGTCAGCTGTCAGAGCATCTCCCCCAAAAAGGCAGTCGTAACCATGAGAACATTTAAGGCGCTTCAAACTACTGCACATGTGCTTTGGTAAAAACTCCACACTTAGGCTCATATATACACTTCTACAGGGCAACACCCAAAAAAGAGTGGTACTTCATTGCCCTGGGCGCTGTGTCTCGAAAACCCACACATGCTCCCTTTGCAAAAAAACTAAACTTAAAAGTAGTAAATATAAGTAAAATGAAACATAATCAAATGGTGGTAAACTGCTTTAAAAGGCTATAGAAAGCCAAAATGCCTCACCACTTTGCAATATAAGTTACAATGAATCCTGCTCTATACAGTCGATTATCAGCTTCTCCCTAGATAACAATGACGCACTCCTATAGAATGTAAGAAACTAAATTATTTTTCATTAACTTATGGTTGTAGTGACTTTTTTAATATACTGGGAACTATTAAGGAACAAAGACCCATATACAGAACCAGCTAATCCCTACTGTTACACTGACTTAGAACCTTAACTATAAATCAACTCAAAACAGAATGCAAAAGCTGAATCAGCACAACAGGAACTCACCATACATCTGGCAAGCCCTGTGTCCTGACACAACATGGACACAAACATCAGGATCCACATAGCAGCTGGCCAGAATGAAATACAGGTGTGCAACTAACTACTGCTTTTAGTGGCCCCATTAAAATAGGGACCACAAATAACAAACCACAGAAGACCAGTGCCAACCGGGATATAAACATACCATGTTGCATTCATACAATTATAAATTCAACCTAAATTAAAGGGAAGATGTGGGGACAACAAACAAACCACAGGAATGGAAAATATCAGATATTTATAACAATTGAACACATACAGTTTCCTCATTCAGACCATATTTGGGATTTAGATCCTCAGACTTCTCAATCCAATATATTTATTTATTTATATATAAAGTCTAAGAATTACAACCCTTTGAGTCAGGGACTCATTTACAAAGACTCCGCGTCATACACTGAATGAGGACAAATACAGAGTAAAGTAAAGTACAGTGATTAAGTACAGAGACAAAATGGGATAATACATATCCAGAACAACACCAAAGGTGTGTAATTATGAATCATATATTAGAATCAGAGTTAAATTAGCAATGGAAACTTAGCCCTTGTAGAGGAGTTTATGTGCAATCACAGTAACAGCTGGATATAATATGGGTACGTAGTACAGGTTTAAAAGGCCCCAACCTGGGAATAGAGAGGGCAGTATCAGGGGAGGAAGTTCATCCAGAGTGGTGCCCTGTAGTAAAAGGACCTTTGGCTGGCAGTGGTCCTTGCAAAAGGGATACAAAAGGTAGTAGTGTTAGAGTGTCTTGTGGCCCCTGTTGGCAAGCACGTTTGGAGGAGCGAGAGACAGCCAGGGGGAGCTAACCCCTAGTTGTATTATTTTGGCCAATAAGCAGGTCTGATAGAGTAGGAGCCCCTGAAAGTTTAGCCATGATGACCGTTGGCAGAGGTCACAGGTAAGTGTGAGGCAATCACAGCCTGTGGCTAGCCGGCATGCTTTGTTAAGGGTGTGTTTAATGCTGGACAGGGCAGTGTCAGAGGCAGTACCATATATGACTATGCCATAGTCTACCAGGGAAAGGATGGAGCTAGAGATGGCTAAACAGAGGGCATCAGGAGGGAGATAGGGCCTATATTTATACAGAAGTCTGATTCTAATGCTTATAGCAGAGCAAGTCGATGCTATATGCTCATGGAAAGCAAAGGCTGAGTCTAGGGTGACCCTTAGATATTTAAAACTGGCACTGCTTCCAGCATGGTACCCTGGGAATTTAGTATAGATAGTTTGGTCATGTTGTACTTATGCTGAGGGTGGGCGAATAGCATGACCTTTGTTTTTTGTAGTTGAGGACAAGTTTGTGGAAGGTGAACCATGATTCTATTTCTGTGAAGGAGCCCTGCAAGGATTGTTGGATCTGGGTAAGGTCAGGGTGCCGGCTAAAGATCACAGCGTCATCTGCATAAAGGAGCAGGTGTTCAGTGGAGGCCAAAGGGAGGGAGTTTAAGTATAGGGAGAAGAGGAACAGGCCAAGGATGGACCCTTGTGGGACACCCGATCAGACTGGAAGGCTAGTAGAAAGAGTGCTGTTTATTTTTACTTGTTGGATAAGGCCATGGAGATAGTTGGAGAACCAGTCCACAGTATCTTGGGAAACACCAGCAGAGAGGAGGGAGTTAATCAGCATACTGTGATTGACAGTATCAAAAGCCTTGGAAAAATCAATGTAGACAGATCTAGCCAGGGCTCCCTGGTCAAGGGCTTCATGGGTAAAGGAGGTAAACTCAAGCAGGGCAGTAGTTGTGTTGTACCTTTCCTGAAACCATGCTGCTGCTGGCACAGTAGATGGTGTGAGTCTAAATAGTTAGTTAGTTGATCTGCAGTTATTTTTTCCAGCGCTTTAGGGAGGAAGTATAGAAGTGGGCCTATAATTACTACTAGAGTTGCAGTCACCATTTTTATGAACTAGAGTGATGAATGCCCTTTTTCATAGGGTAGGGAACTGTCCAAGGCATAGGGACATGTTTAGTACTTTTGTTAGGGGTGTTAGGACTGCATCAAGGGCAAAGAGAGCAGTTTTGCATCAAGAGAGTCACAACTCTGCCTTGTCTTTCCAAGGAACTTGGCGAGATATGTGCGAGCGACACTAGGGGAGATCATTTTAAAATAAAAGGGTGAAGCACTGTGGGGTGGCGGAAACTATCCAGTAGATGCAGTAAAGAAGTCGGGAGGGAGGATAGAGCTGAGGTCAGAGAAAGACGCATTGAAGGCATTAGCTATCTTACTAGGGTCTTGGGTGGAAACACTGTTAATGACAATCATGGATGGAGGAGGGGAGGGATACTTGCCACTTAGTTCCTTTATATTTTCCCAGAACCTCTTCCCATCTCTCCAGGTGGCAGTAAGGTTGGACTAATAGAAAGCTGCCTTTGCCTTGCAGATTGCCCAGGTGCATGAGTTATGGGCAGCACGATGCAGTTGGCGATCCGAAGGGTGACCAGACTTAACGGCATGGTGCCATATGTTATCACTGGCCTTCATTTGGTCAAGCAAGGACTGATTTACCCAAGGGGAGGATTTCATTTTTTCTATTAGCTTAACAAAGAGGGCAAAGATGTCACAGGTGGCTTGGAAGGAGCTAATGAAGAAGGACAGGGCGGCATCCACTGACGACTGGTGATCTAGTGGGGACCAGTCAAGGTTGAGAAGATGGTTTTGGAGATGTGCCAGGGACCCCTTCTTTAGCTGGTGATACAAGAAGATCCTTGGGGAGGGGGCTTCCAGCTATTTGACCAGTGGCAGGTAACAGGGGAGTGATCACTGAGTGAGTCTGGGAGGACCTGGACATCCTGTAAGCACTCAGGGTGGTTCGTGAAGATGAGATCAATGAGGGAACTAGTGCCTCTTCGTTGGTCTAATTTAGTAGGGTTATAGACCATTTGTGAGAGATTTTGGGCTGCAGCTGCATCCCTGAGGGAGGATGTATGGGGGGGACAAGCCAGTTTGTGTTTATACCTTCCTTTATAGCAATATTTCATTAACACCCCCTCCTTGAGAAGGTGTAACAATTTTTTTAATACCATAAAATCTTGGAACAGAAACATCATCTCTAAATTCCATGAAATGCCTAGCTACAAGGAATGTTGTCTATTCTCTTCTTATAGTGCTTGTATGTTCATTATTTGTTATTTTCAATGCCCCTGTAGTCTTACCCATATAGGCAAGATCACAAGCATTTTATGATGTAAACTACTTGTTCTGATTGACATGTTATTAAATCCTTTATCAGCACTTCTTCATTCTAAAAGGATTGGTTATCATTTTCCTTTTATGTGTAATGCTACAATATTTGCAAGAGCCACATGGGAAATTCCCTATTTTTATATTTTTTAAAGAAAAAAAACACCCTGTACATTTGATTTTCTATGTTGAAAATAAGTTATTTGATCCCCAATACTTTTAACTTTTGTTGGTTATGACTAATGGTCTATTCTTGAGTGCCTATATTCCTTTTAGAGTGGCATGTAAAACTGACCAAAGCTTAAGGATGATAGCTTTTATATATTCTAAGTTGTCACTGTAGTCAATGGCAAATTCTATGTTTCTATGTTTCTATATCCTAAGTTGTCACTGTAGTCAATGGCAAAAATCAGTTCATCGCCCTTGCCTCATGTCCTTTCCTTTGGTAATAGAATCTATCTAGGCTAGCTATCACATTTCTCTATTGCCTCTTTAAAGACCTGATTTCCACAAACAGCACTCTGTTATGGAATTGCTTTTCCAAGTTCTATAGTACAGTCACATAATCCACTTTTTTTTGCCAGTTTCTTTTTAGCCATATAAATTGTGCACATAGTATATTTCTGATGATGAGTGGTTGGTGGAGACTCTTAGCATGTGTTTTTGTTAGTACTTTTATTAGTTTCCTGACCGTAACATTCTGTAAACAGTCTTTGACCATCCATAAAAATACACCAGTCCAAGAAATTAATAGCAGAGCAGTCATAGTTCATAACATGTTTTATATATTCAGTACAATTATTCAAGTATTGATAAAATTGGTTTAGGTCATTAACTGAACCATTCCAAATGCAAACAATATAATCTACAAAATTCTTCCAGGTTATGATGTTATCACAAAATACACTTGTCTTTCTATTGGATACCCAGTTGTGTTCAAATATATTCATAAAAATCTTGTCATAATTTGTGACACTGACAAACCCATAGCTGTCCCTTTTGTATGCCAAAAGTATGGATTTTCAAATTTAAAGTGTTTTTTGGTAACACCAACTCAGCCATTCTGATTAAATGTGTTAAGTGCACACTATACCCTGTTTATTTTTTTTCACTTTATCTTTTTATTGAAATTCGAGTATATAAGAAAGCACACTTCTTATACAATAAGACCATCCTCCATGTAAGGTATAAAATATCACTTAACAAAACTCAGTATTTAGGGTAAACATATTGGAGAAGCCTTATATGCATGTATTGATAATAAAACACAAACCTAGACAGGATGTAAGTGGAGCGCAGAAAGGTTACAATCAATAGGGTATTACAGGATCAGAAATAGCAACCATGTACGAAATACATGCTGGGGCAGGCTATGGCAAGGCATTCAGTAAATTGCAAAAAGTGATAAATGTGGTAATATGAACAATGTTCAGTAATGGAGAGGTGAATATAAAAGTGTGCAAGGAAAGAAAGAAGAGGGAAAAAGCAAGGAAGAAGGGAAGGAGAGAGGGAGAAAACAGGGAAGGAGGGCAAAAAGAGGAGAAATCTGTGCACAAATGTTTTGAGAAAACCTAATCTGAGAGCAAAATAAGAAGGAAGGCTAAATATCCCTAAGAATTAGGGTCTAGAAGAACTAGGTTCATGTACTTGAAGTAATCCTGCCAACATCTGTCATATACAGTGAGTCAGTTATGAGTAACATGAGATAATTGGTCTAGAGAGGCATACTGAGAGAGGCTTTGAAGAACATCTGAAAGAGAAGGCACCAGAGTTGATTTCCATTTCATAAGAAGCAGACGTTTGACCAGAAGAGAAAGTATGTTTAGTCATCTAAAATGTGCATGTGAAAGGAGAGAGCTATTGAGAATAAGGATGCCTAGAAGGAATAGCTTAGGGTCAAAATGTAGTTTTTGTGGTGTTACACTGGAGGCAAGTAAACAGACTTTATGCCAGAGCTTATTAATGGGAGTGCAAGACCACAGGATATGAAGTAGATCCCCGTTGGCCAAATTGCAGCACCAGCAATTATTATTATTTAATAGGCCCATTCGTTGAAGCACAGACGGGGTTCTATACCAAAGATGTAGGATTTTAGTTTGTATTAAAGAACTACAGGCATCTTTAAATGTATTATGTCCAATACGCCAACAATTACTCCATTATGTGTCTGAAATATTGTAGTTAAGAAGAGTACTCCATTTAGTTTTAGCCTGTATAGACTGATCAGGTAGATTATCAATAATGTCTTTGTAAATGGAGCAATTTAATTTTATTGATAAATTAGTCCAGTGCGAGATATATGGGTTTAGAAGAGTATGCCTATACACTAAACTAGAGAGAGAGAGTTATAAGCTGCCTGAATTTATAAAAACTTCCACAAGCCCTGTTTAGGAAGTTTCCATGTGACTTGCAAGTCTGAGAATGATCTAAGAGTGAGTGAATTCTGGTTCAAGACATCGCCGAGAAAGAAAATGCCTTTGTTCCTCCATGTACGACAGAAAATTAGGTGATCTTCTAGTGTGACCAGTGGATTGCCCCATAAGGGGGCATAAAACCAGGGTGTTGGATTGGATTTCAGGAATTTGTGGGTTAGTTTCCAATAAAGAACAGAGGATGATATAGTCAGGTAAGATTTTAGTTTAGAGGAAATGGGATTAAAAATGAAGGAAGTGGGAACTCCTCCCGGGCACAATGCGGATTCCACTGCAGCCCATAGTGGTGAGTAAGGGGAGGGTTTCTGAAACCATTTCATGGTTTGGACCATTCTGAAAGCTCAGAGGTAGCTTTTGAACCAGGGGAGTCTGAATCCCCCTTTTTTCCAATGTGATCAAAGTTTGTTGCAGTTAAGTTTTGGCGGTTTCCCATCCCAGATAAAGTTACCTATTAGTTTAACAATTTTAGCAAAAAAGGAGGATGGTAAGACTAAAGGAATATTGGCAAAGAGGTAAAGAAGTTTGGGAGAAATTGACATCTTAATGGCTGCAATTTTCCCCATGAAAGAGAGAGATTAAGAAGCTTCCATCTGTCCAGAATTGTTCTGATGTTATCAAATAAGGGGTTAAAGTTGATGTCCCATATCTTCCCTAAGTTACTAGTAATTTTGATTCCTAGATATGTTATACCCTGTGGTGACCAGCGGAGTCTAAGAGGTATGTTCATAAAGGCTTTACAGTGGTCATTAAGGGGCATAGTTTGTGATTTGCCATAATTCAAAGCAAGGCCAGAAATTTTAGTAACATTATTAAGCAAATCAACCAACAGGGCCCGCCTCATTCAGGTTTAGTAAGATTAAGAGGTCATCCGATGGGAGAGAAATATATCTTGAATTGCTCACAGGTATGCCCATAATGCCAGAAGATTGACGTAAACAAGCAGTCAGGGGTTCCATGGCTAAAATAAACAGGGAAGGTGACAGGGGACAGCCTTGTCTAGTTCCCCTTGTTAGATGAAAGTAAGAGGAAAGGATGGAATTAGTAAGCACTTTAGCAACAGGGGAGTAGTATAATAGCTTGATCCAGGAGCAAAAGGTATGAGAAAGACTGAAATAAGATAAAACTTGATGAAGGTAGTCCCAGTTTAAGGAATCAAAGGCCTTCTCAAAATCAATAGCTGTGGCTGCAGCTGGTATCTTGAGGGATTTGGCTTTGTGAATTAAATTAAATAAGGGACATAGGTGATCAGAACCAGATCTATGTTTAATAAAACCAGCTTGTGAACAATGAGTTAACTTGGGAATCAAGGATTCAAGTCAAGAAGTTAGTAGTTTAGCAAATATCTTCCCATCCATGTTTAATAAAGAGGTGGGCCTGTAACTTGTGGGGTGAGTAGGGTCTTTTTCTTTCTTAGGGATTAGGGTTATGATTGCTTCGGTGTAAGATGGGGGAAGCTTGCCAGTATTGGAAGCATCTTGATAAACATTAAGAAGAAGGGGACATAAGGTGTCGTAAAACATTTTATAGAAATCGACAGGGAATCCGTCACCCCCCAAGGGGATTTGCCAGATTTCAAGGAAGACAAAGCTTTCTGGATTTCCTGAAGCGAGAAGGGTTCATCTAAAGAATTTGTTTCAAGAGTAGAAAGATGAGGAAGATGTAACGATTTAAGGAACTGTTGAATTTGTAAAGTAGATGGAGGATTTGTGCTAGAGTATAGTTTTTGATAAAAGGTTTTCATGATACAGTTTATAGACGGGTTGTCGGAGTGAATCGTACCCTGTTCATCTTTTAGGCTTAGGATGTGTCATTCCATTTGTTGTGCTTTGAGCTGGTAAGAGAGGAGTTTCCCATTTTTATCGCCGTGTTGCCAAAAATTGTATTTAAGTTTAAACAAGGCCAGTTCAGTTTTACGAGAAATTAATTCATTAATTTTAACTCTAAGTTAAAGAATTTCAAGATGAAGTTGAGAATCAGGACAGTGCTTATTAGAAGAAAAGTATAAATTCTCTTAGCCTTAAGAGATTTTTCCAAGTCAGCCAGCTGTTGTTCCCTTACTCTTTATGTGCAGCACAACTGATAATTTTCCCTCGAATCATAGCTTTAAGAGCTTTCCATACAGAGGACATAGAAGATTCGGTTGGGGTATTGTCAAAGAGGAAGTCCTGAATTTGTGCTTTGATCATGGGCAAGAAATTGGGATCCTTGAGAAGGAGAGGGTTCAGCTGCCAGCAAGAAGATTTAGGTGCTAATGGGCCCCACAAAAGTTGTAATTTGACAGGGGAATGGTCCGAGATTATGGTGGAAGAGATGGATGAATCAATAGTTTTTCCCATTATAACAAGAGAGGCTAACCAGTAGTCAATTCTACTGTATGTCTTATGTAGAGAGGAGTAAAAAGTAAATTCTCAATCACGGGGGTGAAGGAGGCGCCATACATCAGCTAATCCAACATCTTGCATTAGTAATGAGAGGGCTTTAATACTTCCAAGGTGGACCTCTGTAGTGGGGCTACTTCTGTCTATGCTGGCTTCTAAAGCTAAGTTAAGATCCCCTCCAAGAATAACTGGTGTATTATCAGTGTTAAAGGATAGAATCTGTTGAGCTAAATTATAAAAAAAACACCGGGGAATCGGAGTTAGGTGCATAGACATTAACAAGCAGAAGAGGACCAGAGTTGGTATTCAGTTTGACCATTACCCATCTGCCATCAGTATTGGAAACTGACCATTTGAGACTCTTATGAATAAGAATAGCAACTCTTTTTTTTGAGGTATAGGATGATTTGTAGATCTGACCGACCCAATCTTTTTTAAGTCTATGAACATCCTCTGCTAATAATTTTGTTTCTTGGAGGAAAGCAATTTGTGTTTTATGTTTTTTGAGTTGTGAAATAATTTGCTTCCACTTACAGGGTGACTTACGTCCCTTCACATTCCATGTATATAAAAGTATGTCACTCATATTGTTAGTGTTAAAGAAAGGGAATAATCGCTGGAGTGTGAAGGGACAAATAAATGAGGCAGAGGACGATTAGGATACAATATAGAGAGCTTACGTGTATGCAGAGAGTGACAGGAACATTCAAGCCAAAAAAAGTGAGATGTATGATACATGAGTAGCACAGATATCTTATTAAAGTTAGAATAGAGATGGGGAAGGAGAAAAGTCATTAACAACAACAACAACAATACTGGTAAGCTAAACAACAAAGAAAACGTTTTATGGGTGTGAGGAGATGTGAGTCAGCCAACTGGCTAAGAGACTCTCTCACCACACTTTGGGGCATCAATGTAGGGAGGAGACTAGGGAGGACCAGTTATAAATATCGGCCCAAACCTAAGTCTGATCCCAGTAATATAATAAAGTAAGTATTCCTGATAAGCTAAACTGAAAGGGGAAAAATACCAAGAAAGGCAAGGGACTGTAATAACCTCAGCTTAATTCTAAGCTAACAGGACAAGGTATAAGGATAAAGCTAAACACCAGAACTTATTTATAAACAGTAGTAATAGTACAAGATATACCAACTCGAAATAGCAGTAAATTAAAGAACCATATACGAGATGCCAGTACAGCCTAGACATACAGCAAGGAATTTAGAAAGCCAGGTGGAATGCAAATGAACAAATATAAAAGGAAAAGTACATCATTAAAACATTAGAGTGACTCTGAGTATACTTTGCAGTGCAACAGAATAAGTACATAATAAATACAATATTGAGGGGTAAAGAAGAAAGGGGAGGTCAATTTAAGCCCTAGTGCCCTGAGCCAAATGCAAATTGGGATTATGTGGAGAGGTATAGGCTTCGGTGATAACTGTAGACAGAAGAGACAGTCATAGTAAAGATCAGCTCCAATTACTCGAAAATCACCTAAATAGGTGTTATATGGGGTGACTAGGTCTAGAAGACTATGCCCAGAGAGCCCCAAAACAGGAGGGACCACACAGCAGTGGATTTCTCTAATATATGTAAGCTTCAAGTAAAATAAGGAGCATAAGGAAGATGTAGATTGACAATCATTTGCAACAGTACACCAAACATAGCCCACCTCTTTCAGTGCCAATGATAGTTCCATATTGTAAACAGGAGGTAGTAAGAATAATGGAGCGCAGGGAAGGAGATAGATTAAATGTAGTTGCCAATAATACTTAAGAACCTGTCATCTGGAGAGGGAAGGGGTAAGTTGCCTTGTAATATATAATAACTCACATATGAAAAAAGAAAAGGCAATAATCAGGATGCATACTGATTCAAGATATGCAACTGAACAGCCAAAAGACTAGAAACCTGATGCACTGCTAAACTGGAGAGTAAAAGGCTAGATACAGATAGCATGTTAGTGAGATCTAACACTAAAATAATGGGTTAGAAAAGCATTGCTGATATACCAACGTTCCCTTGAAGACCTTTAAGCTGCTCATTTAAACATTGCAACAAAAAGTAAATTGATTGCATCATGATGTACAGCCTTTGCTTTCTGCACCCACTGAGAGTAAAAGCAACCAGGTAGAATAGACTGTAGAGCGGGCGGCTAGGCAGAAAAAGTGTACTGGCACTCCCTTTAAGTATCCTGGAAGCAAAACCTACCAAGATACAGCAACTGTGACCATATTACTGACCATATAAGCTCATGACACCTTAGATTTATTAGCAGGATTGTGACTATTGATGTTCTTGCTTTTGGTCTTTGCCCTATGTTTCTTTATGGGTCGCTCTAAAGATTTGATGGGGGAACTTGCAACAACTTCTGCCCATGGAGTATTGGCAGAAATACACCCCTGAGGCACAGGGCAAAAATTAGAGGGATGTTCGTCTGAAATTTGCTGGGAAAGATCCTCCTGCGAGGAGTGCACGTCATCTTCCAAGACAGCAAACTTATTGCTCAAGGGAATAGAGGGGTTGATTTGAAGGTGAGAGGCTGCAGCTTGGGGTGTTTGGGGTGAAACCTCGCTAGAACAGCATGAAAGTCTTGAAGAATAATGCCCCGACAGAAGTTTCTCATGCAGCCGTGTTGATTGCCTTAGGGTCAAATCAGTTGCGGCGTTGCTGCTTGGGGCTGTGAGTTCTGCAACACTTTCCCCACATTCCTGTACCTCATTGTCCACCCTCAGTGTGGATACCAAAGCTGTGTTCAGGTTGCCAATTGCTGCTGAACTTCCCAGGGTAAGACTGCAGAGAGAGAGACCTCCAGATAGTTGGCTAAGGCGTCAGGGGTTTCAAAATCCTAGCAGGAAGAGCCTGAGAAAAGGTGTAGTGTCACAGGGTAACGTAGAGCAAATTTAATGCTTCTTTGGTGGAGGATTTGTTTAAGTGGATTGCAGGCCTTCCTTCTGATGGTTAAATCTTTTGAAAAGTCTTGGTAGATGGAAATATTAAACTCTTGCCACTGAAGTTTCCCCATTTCTCTGGCTCATTTCAGTATTAATTCTGTGTGGGAATAGTTCAAAAGAGCAATGATAGGCCTTGGTCACTAGTCTGATGTTGACCTGGGACCCAGAGTGCAGTGAGACCGCTCAATGATTAACGTTAGGTCAGGAGGCAGTTTAAGCATTGCAGGCAGCACATGTAATAAAAGCACAGTAGTGTCTCCTAATTCTACACCTTCAGGGAAGCCAAAAAAACTTAAATTGTTGCAATGATTACGATTTTCAATATCGTCAATTTTGGCTTGTAGTGATTTAATAGTTCGATCTTGATTGCGGACAGTAGCCTGGAGGTCATGAAAAGTAGTGGTGCTACAGGCCATTACTTTCTCATTTAATGCAATTTTCTGGCTAAAAGTTTCAAGAGTGGTTGCATTCTGTTGGGTGGAGGTTTTTAGATCATTAGTCTCAGCCATCAGTTTAGAAAACATTACTTCCACTCTAGCAAATGAGCTTTGCTGTACTTGGAGAGCTGCCATAATGCTGAAGGTTGAGGTCTAGTATGCTGCAGTACAGTGTAGAATAATTGAATATAAGTAGGTGGATCAAAAATAACTTACCAACTGTGTCAGGCAGTAAGATTACAGGATGGTCACAGGAGTTGGTACCAAAGAAAGGTCTGGTGAAGGCTGGATGAGGTTAGATTGCAGTCATTCCTGCAGAGATTCTGAACTATGCTGGCATCTTCTGCCTGGTTAGGCCACGCCCCCTCACTATACCCTGTTTAGTAATGCTTTTCTAATCAATGACAAACCTCCCTGGTGAGGTATGTTTGTGCAAAAATCTTAAACATCTAGAAAAAACTATATGAAACCTTCAAAAGATTCAAAAGTCTCATTTAGCTCCTACAGTAACTCTATTGTGTTCATTGTATCTCTCAACTACAAGCAAGTAGAAGATACCAGGCCTTGAATGTGATAATCCACAAAGACAAAGAAAGGCTCTAGTAAAGACTCAGTGTTGACTACACTGGGTTTGCCTGGAGGGTTCACTTTAACTTTATGGATTTTAAGGAGAGTTTAGAAAACTGGTATAGTCAGAAATTGATTACAGTGAGACTTTTGTTCCCAATCAATGAGTAATTGTCATTAATGTCCTTCATCTAGGAGTCTAATACTGATGTTTTTATTTCTTAAGTTGGATTTATATCGCTGTTCTGTAGTTTTTTGGATTCTTCAGCTGTCTCAAGCATTCCTTTTGATAATTCTCATAATCTTTGGTCACTATCGTTCCACCTTTATCTGTTTTTTTTTAACC
Organism: Neoceratodus forsteri; assembly: GCA_016271365.2. Lineage (NCBI taxonomy): Eukaryota > Metazoa > Chordata > Ceratodontiformes > Ceratodontidae > Neoceratodus > Neoceratodus forsteri. The sequence goes on from CM057453.1 coordinate 32,850,922, forward strand.
ACTGAGTTATCAAATTATAAGCTATGAAGCTCAGTAGGCTGTCCCACTGTCTAACTGATATACAAGCCTGGATGTCTTTGAATTTGCTCTGCCTGAACACAGAACCAATCTTTTCATACAGTATGTAGCACAACAGCAACGATCAAATCCCTTAATTTAGCAGATATTGGTCTACATTTCATTTCTTAACCCCTCCCCCCCGCACCAAGAGCACTATCCTGCCTTTGGATTTCACTGCCTCTGCCCATCCTGTAACCGACTTCCTATATGATTTTGCCTAGTATAAATTTCTGTGGTTTTGCTGGATGTTTTTTTTTTCTCTGTTTTGCTGCTTTTCTACAACCTGTAACTTACTCGCATTATGTAATCTCCAGCGTGTATATATTTCTTCTTAATGTTATTTTTTTATTAAGTTTATATTTCTGAATGTAATGTTAACTGTTTTTGTTTATCACTGGAACAGCATTTGCTCACTGATTTTTGCACTGTACTGTATTTGTCTCTTGCTGCACTCCCGGGTCGACCCTCAAAAAGGGACTGTAATTGTCTCAATTGACTTACCCGATTACTAAAACTCAAAAAATAAACACAATAAAATTACTGCTGTTATTCATCCCACAATTGTTGTACAGATGTTTGGCATTCTCTTTGATCACACATTACAACTGGACTCTATGGAATGTATTGTTAGCTTGGTTTTTTATCATCCATGTGTGATTGTAAAGTTCCATCCCTACATAAATCCAGACTCTGCTTTGACTCTTGCTCACTGTTTTGTTTTCATTCGATTAGACTATTTAAGTTCCCTTCTTGCTGGCCTTCCGTCCCAACTGTTACAGCATATCCAGCTGATACAAAATGCTGCTGCGGCCTGCACCCCTGCTCACTGGCTCCAAGAAGTTCAGTCATATCAATGTGATACTTGTTAAGCATCATTGGCTTCTGATTCAGTCCAGAATTAACTTTTAAATTTTGTTATATGTATTCGAATGTCAGAATGGACTCGCTCCTACATATTTAACTGAGCTAATTAGGACCACATTCCAATAAGTGCACCTTCTTTATGTACCAGTTTCAACAGCAACATTTGTGGGGACACGGTCCCTGCCTTAGGAATAGTCACCCTTTGTAGTGCAGTTTATGTACCAATTTGAAACCTGTGCAGATTGAAAATCTATTGTATTGTTTGACTATGAACATCTTATATACGTTCTGTAATAAGACTGTATTATGTTCTGTACAGCACTTTGAAACTTGTGCAAAGCACTTTATAAACTGCAATTATTGTTGTTTTTTCACTCTATCCCCAAATCTACTTTTATTGCTATTTAGTGATGCAGCAGTTTACTACTGTAAAACCGTGCTACTTTCAAAAAGAAAAAAAGAGGTCCTAAGTGAGTGCAGTGCCTAGTAACATTTATTGCAAAAACAACTGGACAAATGCCCCAGCGCCTTGAATTTCTACGGATTCTTCATCCCCTTGATGAAGAATCCACATGGATTTGAAGCACTGGGGTGTTTGTCCAGTTGTCTTTGAAATGCACTTATGCTGTACTGCACTTACTTAGTGCCTCAGTTTTTCTTTTTGAAAGTAGCGTGGTTTTGGCTTGTTGTATGCTTGCCTTAGTTTTCTGCAACTCCACACATCTCTGTTTTTGCACCAGGAGTTTTTGCTGTTGTACTCACATGCGTGTACTACAGTAGTACAGTAAGGGACACCGAGACAGGGTGGGTGGCTTAACCTCAACTGTAGTGTCAGAGAGCTAATTTTTTCTGACTGCTCGGTGCAGTATAGTGAGGAATGCTAAAAGTGCCACTGGGTAGCTTTCTCTGCTCTCTTGGGTGGCCCTGTTTAATTGGAACTCTCTTCCTTACCATGTTAGGAATTCCCCCTCAGTGGAGACATTCAAAAAAGAGGCAGATAAGCTATTTATTTGCTCTGGATTTATAGAATCATAGAATCATAGAAGCTTGACAGCAGAAAATGACCATAGCAGCCCATCTAGTCTGTCCTTTTTTCCCCTACATCTTCCCATTCCTGTCAGCCCCCACCCTCCCACTGATACTCAGTCCCATATGCTTGCCGCATGCCCTCTTCACTTCTTCCACCAATTTAGCCCCCACAGCTCCATCTAGTAGTCTGTTCCAGGGCTCCACCACCCTCTCTGTGAAGAAATGCCCTCTCACATTGCCCCTGTATCTTTTTCCTTGTAGTCTGAGGCAGTGCCCTCTATTTCTGACCCACTCCTTCCTCTTAAGTAAACCCTCTTCTCCCACTTTATTGAACCCCTTTACACACTTAAAAGTTTCAATCATGTCTCCCCTTTCCCTCCTTGTCTCCAGCATGCACAGATCCAGCTCCTTACACCTCTGCTCGTATGACTTTCCCTGCATACCCTGCACCATCTTGGTTGCCCTTCTCTATTTCTCTGTTCTTCTAATATATGATGTGGTTTCTCTGGCATATGTTCTTCTAATACATGAAACAGTGTCAGTGTTTGTTTGTATTGATTATATTTATTATTTTATGTATGTTAATTTGAGTTAATCGTTAATTATATCTGTGTATGTTTAATTTGCAAAGTGCCTTGAGCCCCAGAGATAGAGCACTGCATAGAGAATACTGGATGGGCAGTCATGCACAACCAGCCTGTGCTGCCACAGAGGGGTTCAGATTACATCAGACCTTGAGAGGGCCGCTCAAGAGTCTTGATGTAATCAGAACCCTAAAGCGGCATCTCAAGCTGGTTGTGCATAAGGTTGCACATCCACTATTTGTTATAGTGTATACTAAAAAATATTCAGACATTTTTTTTGGCAGTTCTGCCAAAAAAGAAAAACTGTTTAGTTTTTTAACCCACCAACTTTCTTTCACTCCCCTCTCTCCCTCCCTGCTCAGAAGTCATTATTAGTAAATGTAATTTATTTATATTAGCCTTGCTTAAAAAGTATTTTTGTTCCCCCCTCCCCCACTGTTGCTTACCCCCCGTACCTTTTTGTCTGTGCAAACTGCTGTGTCATCAAGTCACTGCTGAACTCCCCGCCCTCCCATTACAGTTACCTCACTTGATGTCTGTCTTCGCTACTGGAATTTATACAGATATAGCTGGGTCCATCTCTGCAGTTTCTGTCAATTGTGTGAGAAGTATGTGTGTCTTTTTTTTAATTTGAAAATGAAACTGACTCATGCCATCTACAGAAGTTTCAGAATGCTGTTGTACCACAGAAGGGTACAATAACATCCCATGACCTTTGAACTGTGGTACAGCAACATTTTGAAAGGTATGAAAAGCTATACAGAACAATGCTCTACTATACACTATATAAAATGTATGCCTTGCCTTGCCTTGTATTGCAAGAGGACTCATTTTTCTAGCTACTGTAAGGGATGATCAGATTAATACTGGGTGCTTCACCCTGCACTTCACTGCCAGAGGGCTAATTTTTTCAACTATTTGGACATTAGCAAAGCCTTCAACATGGTGCCTCAAAGCTGGCTGATTATGAACTTGGCCAACCTAAGGGATCCATAGTGGTAAATTGGGTTAAAAACTGGTTAAAGGATAGGAAACAGAGGGTGGTGGTTAATGGCACTCATTCCAAAGAGGAAAATGTATCCAATGTGGAACCACAGGGGTTGGTACTGAGAACAGTCCTCTTCAATATCTTCATAGGGGACACTGCAGAACAGCTGGAAGGGAAGGTATGCTTTTTGGAAGATGACACCAAAATCTTCAATAGGGTGGACACTCAGGAAGGGGTGGAAAATGTGCAGGGACCTTGGAAAACTCGAAGAATAGACAAAAACATAGCAGTTGGGGTTCAATGCCATGAAGTGCAAATAATGCACCTCTGGCATAGAAAGCCAAGTGCTGAATATAAGATGGTGGGGAGGTACTAATTGTAGCTAGACAGGAGAGGGACCTCAAGGTTATCATATCTGATGATGTCAAGGTTACAGGGCAGTGAGACAAAGCAGTGTGTAAGGCTAGTGGGATACTGGGTTGCATACGGAGGGTATCTCCAACAGGAGGAGGGAGGAGGTGCAACCATTATATCACTCACTGGTGTGGCCAAGCCTGGAGTACAGTGCTCAGTTTTGGAGACCGCACCTTAGACAGGACATTGACAGGCTAGAGGTGGGCCAGAGAAGAGCAACTAAAATGGTGCATGGGTTTCACGAGAATCCCTATGAGGAGAAATAGTGAAACTGATGTTGAGTAAACAATAGTTATGCCTAAAATAGAAGGGTAAAGTAAATTTCCATAATCAGAAGTTTGAATAAAATGCAAACGTAAAAACATAATAATACATGTGTTCCACAGCATCACAATACTAAGTAGAATGCATTCATCTGTATTCATTAAGGCAACCAGTCCACTAGAAACAGAACCAGCATTAAGAACTGCTGAGGCAGAAAAATGAAAGATGATAACTGCTGGGCTACTTTTTCTTCAGAAAGGTTGCCCATTTAAAGCCCTCATTGAGACCCGGGGGGTTAAATTGCCCCAAGTGTAAAAATCCAAAAGGCTTATTTCTGATTCAATTTAGTATTGATGTCACCCCCCAACTTAGACCTGACTTTATTGTCCCAATACTGCAAAACTTAAACTGGTGTTGTCCCCCCCCCATCCTTCAATCAGAGAGGTGAGAGTAAAGGGCATTGTGTGTATCCTGATGCTCCCCAATGCGAAGTTTAAACATCCTTTTTGTCTTGCCTACATAGAGGGAGCCACATGATCAGCTTGTGAAGTAGACAACCCTGTTAGTGCTGCAATTCATGTAATGTCTGATGGTGGATACCTGATCAGTGTTAACTGCTATAAAGGTATTGGAGTTAGAGACCACTATACAATTAGTACGTTTCCAGCAGCAAAAACATCCTTGCAGTGCTGCTGGAATCAAGGTTGTTGAACTTGTTTTTTTTCCACAGGGAGATAGCTACTGACTAGCATGTCTCCTAAACCGTGCCCTCTCTTGTGAACAATTTTGGGGGGGAGCCCTAGCAATTTCTAAAAGTACTGATTTAGTACCCAAGATGTTCCAATGTTTTTTTAGGGCAGTCTTGGAGAATTTTACTTCCTCTACTGTATTTTGTTACAAAGGTGACATTATCCAGCTGATTATTTGTATTCTGTCTGTATGTTAACAGATTCTCCCTTGGTATCTGGCGTACAGTGTTTCTTGTTTCATCAAGTAGCTTTAGGCTGTACCCCCTCTCACTAAAGCATTCCCTGAGCTCCTTACTATATGCATAATAGAGAGACAATTCAGAACAGTTCCTCCTATATCTCATGAACTGGGATTTCAAAATATTGTTTATGGTGTGGTGGGGGTGGCAGCTACTGGAGTGCAACAAACTGTTCCTATCTGTAGGCTTCTTAAAGACAACAGTAACTATTGTTCCATGTATTGCCTTAGAGAGGTCCAAATCCAGAAAATGTACATGGTCCAAGCTATACTTAACAATGAATTTCAAATTCGGATTGGACATCTCCATGTAATCAATGAAGGCAAGAAGTTCGCGCACCCCCACCACCACCACCACACCACGAACACGTCATCGATATATTGATACCACAGGTCTGTAAAATCATAAAATTTATTTCTCTCCCCATTGTATATAACATCCCATTCCCAAAGGACAGGGTATAGGTTTGCATAGGTAGGGGCAAACGTGGCCTTCATCGCTGTACCATTAACCTGCAGGAAGTACTGACCATGAAAGAGGAAGGTATTTTTGGTAAGCACAAAATCAGACAGGGTACATAAAAAATCAATGAATTTGATTTCATATGTGGTATCTGTCTCCAACCAGAAGCATAAAGCCACCAATCCCCATCATTGGTATATGAGTGTAGAGCACTTCTACGTCTAAGGTCACCAGTAGCCAGTCAGGTTCTATTTGGAGTTCCCCCAGGATGGCAAGAATTTGTGTCATGTCCCTGATGTAAGAGAGCAACTAAGGGACTAAGTGATTTATGTGTAAATCAACAAACCTAGATAACGGCTGGACGCCGGACACAATTGGCCATCCTGGGGGATTCTCCAAAATTTGTGCACCTTAGGTATCACAAACATAGTTTGTCACACAGGGAATGACAGTTAAAAAAACAAGCATGTCTTCTGATATAATGCCAGAATCACAGGCCTCCCTCAGACAGTTGTCAATTTTAGTTTTAAGACACCAGTAAGGTCTGGTGTAAGCCTCACATAAAAATCAGTGTTTGCTACTTGTCTAAACACTTCCTGTTTATAGTCATCTACATTCATTAGAACTAGAGACCCCCCCTCTCATCTGCAGGTTTAATAATAAGGTCTTAGCCAGCCCAGTGGGGCTGAGGGTTGAGGCACTGGACATCACACTTCGCGCTGCACCGGCGACCCGGGTTTGAGAACGAGCCTGGGTTGTTGGGGGTTGGTGGGGGTCGGGAGGAGCTGGACTGAGCCACCATTAGGCAGCTCTCCTCTCTGGGGGAGGGTTGGGCACTGATCCGACCAGTGGACAGTGTCGGGAGGGGAGGATGCTGTTAGGCGCTTGGCAGAAGATGTGTCTGTGCATAACTTCCCACCTGGACCGTGGTCCTTCACGCCGGTGCCCTGTAGGAGAGAGGGTTAGGGCTTCCCATAGCTACCTTCATAACCATATAAAAAACACACACCCTGCCATGCCCTGTGATCCCGCAAGGGGGGATGGAGCGAATGGTTGGTACGCCCCCACCGAGCCTTGCCGGCAGTCAGTGAAAAATGTCCCCATTAAAAAAAGGGTCTTGATTAGCCCTTAATTCATTGACAGCCACACGTTCCTCCCTTGTGATGTTAACAAACTTACATTCATTCATAGAAGCACGATGTGCATATAATTCTAAGTACACAGTTTTCTCAAAGGTAAGAACAGTAGGTGAATACAGGGATAAAAACATAATTTTTTTTAGCAGATGCATGGATTCAGTCACAGATTTACTTAATGAGTCTGATTGTGTTTCATTAACAGTCTCATTAGACGCGCGGTCCAAAGTGGGTAGAGGTCTTTTCTTAGCAAAGTGCACTTTGAGATCTAACTTCCTTGTGAACTTTTTAATGTCAGTAAACAGATCAAAATCACTAGTTGAAAATGTTGGAACAAAACTAAGTCCCTTAATGAGGATCTGCTTTTGAGCACTCGTTAGATCAAAAGAAGAAAGATTTAAAATGTTCTCTTCTTTTTGTACTGTACCTGTACGACGTGTTCATCGTCGCTCCCTGTGAATTGGTGGTCCAGTTCCACTGATTGTTTCTTGTTTGAAAACCTTCTTGCCTTGTGTTTTGGCCCCCACATTTTATTCTCCTCTTTCCCGTTCTCTGAACTTGACCACCCTCTGACTGCATCATGGAGCTGATGTGGATGGGTATTTCCCTTTCTCTTCCTGTTCCCTTGAGTCAGGTACTGTACATCTTCAGATGAGTCGGTAGCCTTCTCACTGTCGGAAGTGAAATGATCCACAGATTAATTAGTAGATTTCAGAATCAATCTAGGTGTGACAGGTATCTTTGATTCCATATGTCCACCACCTGAAGACTGTTGTTGGCGTTTTTTATTCTTATTAAAACGATTGTGATTACCAGTCTGTTTTTCCAGGTGAAGACAATCTGTGAGGTAATCCTGCCTGTCTCTTTTTGAATTTAGTTAATTTCCATTTTGGGGATCTTGTCCTTCATTTAGGAGTCTAATACTGATCTTTTTATTTCAATGTGTATATAAAGCACTTCATTCGTTCCGATGCTCCTGCCCATGACCAGGTCGCCACTTAGGTCAGAGCAATATGTTCTACAGTATTTCTGCCTGTAACCAGCCTCTCTCTTTTTATAAACTTGAGGCAGGACTCAAAGGGTTAAGCCTGACTCTGACAGTGGCTTCCTACTGAGCCTCAGTTAAGAGACAGGATACTGGATGTTTGTGACCTGTGATTCCTGACTCAACCAGCTAGGAGCCCAGGCATGAATATTCATTGCCTTGCCCTCCCTTTGACACTATAAAGAAGGGAGAGTAGTTAAGATTTCAGAGGTCTGGGTTACCCAGGTTTCAAAGAAAGTACCAGCAGCAGAAATTAGAGAAAAAGGAGACGTCCAGAGGGAGCCCTCTGTCTTCTCACCTCCTCCTGGGGCAGGGAGGGACCCTCCAGAGAACAGCAGCAGGAGAGAGATCTGCAACTTTGCCCTGAGGAGGCAGACCATTCATCAACCCAACTGGCACCAGACAGTAGTGATGGGCCTCCTCTCACAGGTCACTGGGGGTCCTTGTGGATACTCTCCCATCGAAGGATGCAAGAGAGGGAGCATTATGACAGTTCATCTGCACAAGCCACTCTAATGGAATATGGTACCCAAGTAAGTAACTAAAATCTTAGTAATATGATTTGTATTGATTTTGGTATTTTATACTGGATGGAGATTCCCTAGGATGAGGGGCCTTGTAAGAGCCAGTGTCAGTTAAGTCCCCCTTAAATTGGGCCGGGCAAAGAAGCTTCTTGCATAATTGAGTCACTAGGACCTATCAGTATGACCCTGCTGCAGCCATATGCAGGTGGACTTCCTAGGTGCTAAAACTTTAAGCAGACCACAATCTGCTTGTTTGAATAACTGTGACTGTGACGCTACCCTCTGCCATGACTGTAGTACAGACATACATAGTCCCCCCAGAATAGTGTCTTGACTTGCCAGCGGAGATATCTTGTGGGAGACAGCCCCATGGTGCTCTGTTATGGGAAATAGGAGATAGCCCTGTTATGAGAGATAGGACTTCATGAATTCTAACTATCTGTGTAGCAGCAGCCCATCCTACGCGGAGGGCACTAGTAGAGGAGATATCCCCAAATGAGTTGTGAGGGTCTTGAAAGGTAAAAGGAATTATGTTCACTGCTGTGTACCATCTGTAGCACAAATAAGCATGAAACAGTTTGATAACAGCTCCTGGCATGGACATTAGGTTTGTAAGTGGTCTCCTGTTTAATGGTGACCATGTGTGGTTAGGTGTCCCAATTCCCCATCTGCCCAGACCCAAGGTAGCATGCAGGTAGATACAGAAGTGTTCTGGTTGTATGTGGGCCCTCCCTGAATTAAATGTGCCAATTTATACCCTAGGACACAGGGAGAGGCTCCAGCCTTGCATGTGTAACTTTCTCCAGGATTTTGAAAATGCAGAAACTGGGGGCACAGTGTAAAGGATACTCTGGGACCACTGGCATGTTTTAAAGTTTATTTGGTGCATATCGGACAAGAGACTGCTCAAATATGGGCCAGAGAAGTTTTCTGAACTTAAAAGGAAAAAAGTTGTCACTTTGCAGGTTGTTTAAAAAGCTGATCAGGACTGCACGTGAACCATCTAGAAGAGGAGCAGCTGGTGCCAAAAGCTCATTAGAATGGCATCAAGTGATTGGAACTCAAGCCTTAGAAACCCATGCCTGCATGCAAATTAGCTGGGGTTGAAAAGGGCCTGCACACCAGATGCATGCATGACAATGCTCTTTCTTCAGTCAAGTTGGTTTTTGCTTAGTAGCCAAGGCAGGTAGTCTGCCCTTGACTTTATCACCCACCACCCCCTTCATCTCCCACCTCCCAGAACTTACCATACAGCTGACTCCCACGGATTGTCCCTCGTGGTGATGTCAGGAGGGGGACGGCCGTCCTCTCCCCGATAAAGATGTCCAGAATTATGCAGGGTCTTAGCTGGTGGAGCAGATGGGGGTTGGCATGCAGGGCATCATTTGTGCCTGCCTTGCCACTTTTTCCTCAAGGTTTTTCTTTCCAATCCTGCGCCCATGTGGAGGCATGTACACACGCTGTGGAAGTTCCACAGCTCCATCCTTTCATTTGTTTCCCTGCTGGTCCACACTGCCATCAGACATCCACCTGCTGGCAGTCATTTGGTAGGAATAGCACACCTCCCTCTGGAAAAGGAGAGCAGTCCATCAGAGACTCATACTCTCCTACCGCAGCTGGCCCCCAGCAACCCAAGATTGCTACCCATCCTGGGTTACCAGCATGGCAGGCAGTATCGCTACCATTGCACCACCGGGCCGGTGCATGAGCATACTCTTACATAGAAGACAGCAAGGACGATGATCGAGGACAGCCAGTTCCTGTGGCAGAAGAAGGCGGCTCCAGTGGACCAACCAGAAGTGCAAGACTGTCCATCACCCAGACCATGTAGATCATTCTCTGATCTTTCTAACTGACACCTGAGGACCCTGATGAACCAGCACTGGGTGTAATTGCAGTACCAGGGCCCAGGGAGTCAGCAGATTACCGGATTGCTCAGTACCAGTACCCCTACCTACCCAGAAGAGGGAAAGGTGCCCATGGACTTTTGGGCACCTTTATAATAAGGTCTGGCCTACAGACTCTATTCACAAACTTACCCTCTGGGGGTTCATGGCAGATACTTTTTCAAAGTTATTGGGGAGACAGGCAGGACTGTGTAAAAGGGAAAATAACAATAATCTTACAGTAATGTTGTCAAGCCTCTTTTTTTTATTTATTTGTATTTCGGATGACACCTTTGAGCCTAGAGCTCTTTTACAAAGGTTCCACGTCAAGGCAACAAGGACAATAAGGTACAAAACATAACATGATCATTACAATGGAACCTACAAAAAAGAAAGACAAATAAGGTTACAATAATAGCAGCCAAAGGCATTGTCAAGGAATTGTGTTGCGAGTTAATTATACAGTACAAGTCATAGGCAGCTCAGTGAAGCTTTGTTAGGAGTGGGTTAGTGGGAAAAGAGAAAGAGTGCTGGTGAGGGGGTGGTATGGGAGACAGAGAGGGAGGAAGGGAGAAATGGGAAGGGAATTGCATTGGGTATGTGGTAGATGGGAAACAGCAAGGGAGGAGGAAAGTGGGGGATGAAAAAGAAAAGGAGACAGATTCATCCTGTAACCCTTGGGCGGCACCACCTCCCAGTGTTAAACCCCTGCCTACTACCCTGGACATAGGCTAAGGGGTTTGGGTTCGCTAACTTATAACATTTTTTAAAACCTTTGCGCAGTGCCTCCACTCAGGGTACTTTATGTGGGTGAGATGGTACTGGGTGTAGCCCCCTGAGCTGCTACACCACCCACGGTGACCAGTTACCTTCCCCAGACATGCCCCAATACACAGTTCCCCACATTTCCACATTTTGAATTGAAGGCTCGCTCTAACAATATGCTCACACAGGATTTCAAACAACAAATAAGATATTTATTTCGGGGGGAATAAAGGAGCTAGGAAAGGGAAACAGGAGGAGTAGAGGTTATATTACCATATTTACACATGTACAGATGTTATTTAGATTTCTGCTGGTAAACCCTCCAGCTGGGTGGCTACATATTAACAGGCAGACATAAATCACATTTTACCATTCGACTTAAGACATCCAGCTCCCTGACTATCTAGCTGCTAATAAATCAGATGTTAAACATAATTATTTGTAACCCCCCTACAAATGGGGGTCACTAAAAGGCCTTCTTTGGGTGAGCCCAAATTCTCTCCACCAGGCTGGTGTTCTGTATTTCAGCCGATTTAAAAATAATTGAGTAAGAGTGCCTAATGCCTCCTTGTACTGTCGCTTTAACAGCTGCCAAACTGCAGATAATTATTTTGAAATGGGGGGTCTGTGTGTTTCCCTGCTCGAGTCCCCATATGGGCCACTGAGCAAATCACTCCATTCTGCAGTCATTATATGGGCAGAGAGAACTCTTTCAGAAGATGTAATTGTTTGCTTGTAACCTGTTAAAATGATAATGAAAGTGCAGTTTGTTTTAACCTGCTTTCTTATAGCCAGGACTGTCTCCCTCATGTTGGTCCTGAACTGCTGAATTGGACCAATCAGTGTGGGGATCCTTTAAATTGGAGTCTGCTCTGGGTGAATCAGAACTTAGACTCTCCTCTTGAGCCAGCCACAATGGGACTGTATGGCAGATGCTTCTGGGAAATGTAGTTTTGACCTCGGCACCTTTTTCCACCAACAGGGGGAGTTTATTGTGAGTGACAGCCAAACCAGCCAAGAACTGGGAGGAACTCAAAGGAAGTGCCCAGTTTTGTCTACTGGAGTTTCAGTTGAGTTGTGACTGTGAAGAGGGAAGGAGCTCCGTGCTCCTGCGCCGTTGAGTTTTCGCACGGGAAGCTCGTGTTGGGCCCCAAAGTTCGGCCTGCAGCTGTTTGTGAGTGCCAGTGTGGACTGAATCAGAGTTGTAAGGAGAAAGAAGCACCAGAAGTGAGGAAACCAGGCTCATCCTGTAGAAGACTGGAGAAATTGTTAAATCGTGCTCGGTCTGTCAGGAACTGAATCTGCTGTGTGTTCTCCCGGGTATTGTGCAGTTATTGCAATCCGGATAGAGAAGCAGCCTACCTGGTATAGTACTTCCCTTTTTACATATAAATGTGTGTAGTGCTTGTGGGGAATCGCGTTTCAAATCCCCTGTACAGTGAACAGAGTGCATGAAGCTGGAAGTAAACCCCAGTTTAAGCCAGACTACTTCCATTTGCTTTAAACTGCAGTGGGGTCCAGTCACAAGGGCCTTGCCCACATGGTGTGCTCCTCCTGGCAATCCAGGACAATCTGCCTTCCATCCAGTTCCCAGCATTGAGTTTGTGAGTACAAAGCAGGGTAGCTCCCTGCCATCTGTTTATCGAATTGCAAGTGTGTTATCTAATTGTTGTGTTTTATTTCTCCACGAACTGAGCCATCCGGCTCTGGATTACAATTGGGTATTGTGCAAGTGTTTTTTCATCACAGGGCCCCAACCAGCTGCACCAAATACCCTCCTATTGCCTGGGTACCCAGAGACAGTGACTTATAGGTTAGGCCTGTGCACAGTGCCCTAGTATAGATATATATATATATATATATATATATTAGAGTGGTAAGCTAATTAACCTGATTTCCACCAGTCCTTGTTATTCCCCCCTAAATAAATCAGATCTGTTTGTTTCAGCAAAGTTACACTGCCTGAGATATTCGTTTATGTTAAAGTATTGTACTGTGGTTTTTGCACGTATCATCTTGTTTTACAGGGGTTCCCCAGAGTCCAGCTGACCGAACCAGTTCTGGGGGTAAGTGTATACTGTGAAGGTAATTCTGATATATTGTGTGGGCCACTAGTGGAAAGAAAGGGGTGTTGCAGTGACCCAGAGGGCTGTGACCAAGTCCATATCAGACTGTCTTAACCCCGACCTCTGGGTGGAGGCACCCACCATCGGATCCAGGCCCCTCAACCTGTTAGTGGCAAATCAGGCAGGGGTAGTAGCCCTTGGGATAGCGTCACCTAGGGGTTACATATTAATATTACTCACATTGGTACCAGTCCCAGATACAGCAGGAACCTTGCAATCTCATACCATATTGGTTAAACAGATACCACAGTCCAAGATGTTGCAGGCCTGATGGAGTTGCAGCTGGTCGAGGTGGACGGCTATTAATTTGAGGGTGGGAGCAACTTGGAAACAGATTTTTGTAAAGCAGCAAATTACTATTTACAACCACAGCAGGGATGGCCCTGCACTTTAGCAAACAAAGCAGGGATTGCCCTGCACTTGCAGACTTCTGAACAAACTATGTGGATCTTACATCCAGAACATTCAGCACAATATTTGAAAGTCCCATCCAAAGCAACAAGGGTGATACTTTTGTCAAGCATCCTATATGCAATTCAAATACGGTCACAACCAGCACTTTGTATACCAAAAGGCATCCATCCAGAGTAAGTTGGCAACGACACTTTCATCAAGCATTCCATACTTTACTCACAGGCAGTCACATCCAGTACATTCTATATACCAAGAACATTATCCACAAGCGGAGTCCTATCCAGCACGTCTAGACATATAACACTTTTACCAAGTGCTCTTAGATGAAATTCTGTGCAGACACAGGTACATTCTCTTTAAGGTATCTTAGATATTAATATGCTCTAGGGCCTCCTGTCTCATGAAGTGGCAAGCGCGTCTTGGCAGAAAGCTCCACGATGGCAGGACTCTAACCCATAGCTACACATTTACATGATTCTCTAAGCCCAGCATCTTGTCGCCTGCAACTTAGCAATTGGGCCCACAGACAAGATGCATCCATTACTTGAACTAGGCAGTCTCTTATGGGGTTAGTAGCCCAGACTGATGACTTCAATACTTCACACTTAACAGCACACATTTCTTAATGGGGCTTGGGGGCCCCAAGATTACTTGCTTAGCTTCTCCCTCGCACCTGGGGGTACGAGGGTACTCACTCAGGTCCTCCACGGGTCTCATCTGCAACCGAAGGCATCCTGAAGACTTTATCAGCTATCTCACCGCTGAGGTACTCAGTCAGCGCTCTCACCACTGCATGATGTCATCTGGTCTGGTCAGCGCTCTCACCGCTGCTGGACATCTGATTCTTTGGTCCACATCTTTCCCCGAAGTGGGAGGGAAGGCTAGCCTCTGGAGGACAGTACTGGCAACCTCCAGACTAGTTGTTGCAGAAAGCACAATTACTGTAATTAGTTAACTGTTAACTGAAGAAAATAACAAATACCCTCTGAAGACTGAAAGGGCTTGAATTAAGTGGCCCAGGCCTAATGGCATGGCTGGAGCCTGAGCCCCTCCCTCATGGGGGCTCCCAGCAGGCTGGAGCCTGCTCTGCTGCTCTTTCTCCAAATCTCTCTCTGAAATCTCCAGACAAACTGGCAACGTTGTCTCTTTATAGAGCTCCTAGCTCGACTCCTGATTGGTAGCAGGGATGGGGTGATATGTCTCCAAGTTGCTGAAGGACCTGCCAATCAGAACACTCAAGGCACAATTGGGTTGTGGAATTTGCACCTAAAATAATTTCCCTGTAAGCCCCCATAAGCACTTGGGTGCTTACCCATAAGATGCAGTGAATGTCCCACAAGTCCGGGCTTTCTATTGCTGCAATTCCAATTGGCTGTACTGCTGGCAATGGCTGCTTACCCCACTGTCCCTTATAGCAGATTAGATACAGTCCTGAATAATGTCCTGGTGCAGCCAGAAAGAAGTAATTTTTTACCCCAAATGCCCCACAGTTCTATAGCTTAAAGGCTGTACTTGCAGTCCCTGCACAGATGAAAAACATGGCTCTTTTACATTTCCTGTCACTACTGCACTTATGCAAGCTCCCCTTGCAGCAGCTGACAGGCTGACACACACAGTCCCAGATACTGGAATTGCCAGGGAAACAGTACTCATTTTAACTTTAAACACTTTTCCCCACATGCACAGTATATTCCCAACAGGCAGCAACAGTTCCATTATGTAAAACATTTTAATTCTTTACTTTTCAGCTGGAGCTGAACATAGCTACCCTGGAGGCAGCCAGATGCACTGTTATGCATTATTCAGATGTCCAGGGCCCTGCACAGGCATACTCAAATGAGCCCCGGTCAGAACTCCTTTAATTCCCATCTGAGCAGTCCCCCAGCAGGCTGTCTGTGGGCACCGGGTCCCAAATAGGTGGAAGGGATCCCGGGACCCATGGCACAGTCCCCGAGGCGACCGCAAAACAAGGGCTCCACATCAAAGGCGCTTTGCACGCCAACACGACTCCCACTGCTCTGAAGGTAGCACTTTTGCAATGGGAGCTAGCAGTCAGCAGTTTAAGCCCCAAGGGGCTGGATTTTCATTTGACTGTAAGCTGGGGCACACATGAGGGCAAACAGGACCTGGGAAGCCAGAAAAATTAGAGGCCAAGTCAGTAGAAGCCCGAGAGACAGCGGGAGAAGGACAGAACAAAACAGGCTAAGGTAAACCCAGACTGGCATTTCTAGGAACCCCCATTTGCAAGGGGGTTACAATCCTATACCCAGTAGTGGGGGGTAGGAGAGGTAGGAGAGGAGGAGGAGCTGGTATGTGCATAGAAATACACTACTCGAATGGGCCTGCATGCCAGATCCATGTATGAAGTGTACTTTTTTTCAGTTAAGTTGGTTTCCACCTGGTAACGGCGAAATTTCGCTTACCATGCCAATTTTGCACATTGATGATCCAAATTTTGCCTTGTGGCAGAATTTAGCCGGTGGAACCTTTGATTTCACTGGTGAAATTTTGGTACAAAGGCAAAATTTGCAATGCATTGTGGGTAAATAGGTCAAAAGTCACATGTATCTTGTTTTCAGCTCAGTCTGCTACATGTTGAGTCGAAGAGCAGTGTGTTTCGGTGGATCAGAGCCAATAAAACCTTTGAAAACATAGCTAAAACTTGTTTTTGAGAGCTAATTGCTGCAAAATATAAAGCTTTTTCCTAGCGCTGCTGTGCTGGTAGTGCCTGGTACTAGGGAACATTTTCTAATTTTGTGAATTTTTGTATAATACATAGTTTGAATTAGGCTTACTTTTCTCAGCTGTCTTTGAAAGAGTTCTGTGAGGTAGGGTAGGAATGTAAAGCAGTGCAGGCTATTTCTAACCAAGCAGATAAACATAAAAACATAGAATTTCATGGCAGATAAGGACTGCTTGGCCCACCCAGTCTGCCCATTTCCCTACCTAATGGATAAGCTGCAGATCCTAGTTAACCAGCAGCCTACTTCTTTCTACCCCAACCCCCTAGAATTGCCTTATGACTGTCCCATGCATGCTTGAATTCAACCATTGTTTTTGACTCCACAACCTCCTTCGGAAGGCCATTCCATGCATCCACAACCCTCTGTGAAAAAATACTTCTTACATTACCTCTGAGCTGCCCCACCATCTTCAAATTGTGCCCCCTTGTTCTTGCACACCTCTTTTTTTGAAAGATGCTACCCTCTTGGACTTTGTTGATTCCCTTGAGGTACTTGAAAGTTTCTATCATGTCCCCCTCTCCCTCCTTTCCTCGAGGCTATACATATTAAGCTCCTTTAGTCTCTCTCCATATGTCTTCTGGTGCAGACCCTGCACCATTTTAGTTGCCTCCTCTGGACAGCTTCCATCTTGTCTATGTCCTCATGAGATTGGGTCTCAGAACTGCACACAGCACTCCAGATGGGGTCTCACCAGCTGTCTGTACAGAGGGATAACAACTTCTTGTTTTCTACTGGTGATGCCTCTCCCTATGTATCCCAGTATCCCCTCCAGCCCTCCTTACTGCCCTCTCACATTGCTTGCCCACCTTTAAGTCATCTGATATGACTACCCCCAGGTCCCTTTCCATTTTTGTTGTTGTTAGTATCTCAGCCCCCATTGTGTACTCTTGGTACATTTACTCACAATTGTGAGTTATCTATTTACTGTTATTTCTTATTAATTTTGTTATATCTTGCAATTTATTTTCTCTGAGAAATTTCTCTGTCCTGTTTGGGAGAGTTCCTGCCACCGTTAGCTGTGTTATATATACCATTCTTCCAAGTTCTGCTTTTAGTTGTGAACTGACTTTGAATTTTAAAGTTTTAAACACACAGAGCTGATCCTTTCTTTTATCTTTTTGTGGTTAGTTCTGTTAGCTAGAGTGTTAACTTGTTACTAAAATTGTGAAAATCAACAGTTGTAACTTGTAAAGTACTTCTACTCGATCACTTGAACTTGTCTATTACAGTCGCACTGCATTGTTGAATTGTTCCCCTATATGTTATTGCTGGAGCTTGACTCTGCACACTGTGCGGTGTTCTGTTTTAGTTAACTTACATACATTACCCTTTCTCTGTCATAGCATTGTTTGTGTCACACTTGACACGTGCATTATAAAACAGTATATATTAAAATAGTCATTTTCAAGACATTTCTTGTTGATCCCTCCCATCCAGACCATTAAAATATTGTGTGGTACTAATTTCCTTTGTTGCTGTTTTATGGTTGTCTCTGTCCACATATAAAAAACAAATTGTGGTACTCAGTAACATAACACATAGGGTTGCCACCTATCCGGTTTTTGACCCGATAATCCAGTTTTTAGGGTCCTTATCCGGTCATCCGGTTTTGGTTACATGCAGTTCGGTTTTTGGGCCATTTTGAGTGCTCATATACTCTTAAAACTGATGTATCAAATCATTCACTGTTTTGGCTGCATTACATGTCCAGCTTACAAAGAAGTTCTGCTGTCACAGTTATTCAGACCTGCCTTTGTTTGTAAAACCGAACTGTATGAGAGGTGTAAAGTATGGCCATTAAGATCATTAGCAGTAAATTAGCCTAATCTTTTCCACTCTGAATTTTAAGTATATTCTTTTACTGCTATGACAGGAAACAGCTTTTACACCTTTATGTGCTCTCATGTGTTTCTTTTTGTTTGTTCTATATTATGGTAAGTTTCAGACCCATTTTTGTTAAATTAATAATCTAACTTTTATTGCCTTTATCACTACATTTGCTCTAATTTTTTGTATTACCTGAACATTCCATGATATTAGCTACACTTTGACAGGTCATTCAGATAAACAGCATGGAATGGTGTATCTGAAATAGTGGAATGTCTTAGAAATATAAAAAGAAATGGGGGCGGTCACATGATGGCTGCCTGAACAGTCGGTTTCTCCTTCGCTCCCACTCCACGGTCCGGTAAAATAAGTTTTAAAGTGAATCCAAGGACCCTACCATTTAAAACTGGCTTATTCTATCTTTAAAAAGCCACAAGGAGCATCGCGGCAGCAAATTCCCCTCAAAATGGATGCGGAAATGTGAGAAAACTTACCCCACCATACACCGCCAACAACACCGACCCGGGACAAGACAGCAAAGTGCTTGAAGGTAGTTCCAGTAGAGGCAACGGCCAATGCTAATCCCCAGGCCGCACTCACGGAGGAAAAATTCTGGGAGGGAATATCCCCTCTGAAAGAATCCCTGGAGACACTAACGGTATTCATTCAAAGTATTACTTCCTCCCTGGCTTCACTAACGCAGCGTACCACAGATAATGATCGAGGATATCCTCTTTGGATGACTGGAGGGGGAGAGTTGACCCAGAGCTGACTCATTTGCAACATTGAATTAAAGCTATGGCAATTAAAGTAGAGGACCTGGAAGGAAGATCTAGAAGAAATAATCTTCTGATTCTGGGGCTCCCCAAAGGCGAAGAGAGCACGTCGCCTGTACTATTTGTGCAGAAGTTATGTAGCAAGTTGGCAGGCCCCTCTCCTAATGGGCTGGAGTAGGTGATTGAGCGAGCTCATCGGTCTTTAAGGCCGGTCCCTCCATCAGGGGCCCCTCCACGTCCTACAGTTTTCAGATTGCTGAACTTTAGGGACAAGCAGCATATCCTCAGTAAAATTCAGGAGGTCAGTGAATTGCTCTGGGAGGGAAAAAGAATATGGATGACTCAGGATTTGCCAAAATCTGTGAGGCAAAAAAGGAAGGAGTTTCACCCGATAGTTATGAGGCTTATTGCGGCAGGGATCTGCTTTAAAATGAAATATCCCACTACACTGCAAGTGTGTCATATGGAAGAATGGCATCGTTTTGAATCGCACGCTCAAGCTGCTGAGAAATTACAGAATTAAGTGAGAGTATGAAGTGGAAGAGTGCACTCGGACATCGAGATGACTGTTGGACTGCATTATGATGAGGGTGGACACTAACAATTTGAGATAGAATGCATCAGAGAAGATGTACCAGGGCGTATGGACACTTGTGGGGACTAGCAAAGTGGGGTGATTTAGCTCACAGTTCGCAGTTTGTGTTAAGCTACCATTTGTTTTGAAAGCGGCCATGCTGGATTTAATTTTAGGTAGCTCTGCGGAGATCGGCAGGTTTCCAGAATGATTGCATACAGGGGAGCAATATTTAATACGTTTGTCAGAAACTGACTTTTACCCCCAATGTTACTACTTAAAGCCTGACGGTTTAAAGGGGGAATTATAATATTTGAGCTCCCAGTCTTTATAAGTTAGCCACCTTTTAACAGTGCTTGGGTATAGTCTATTTCAGATTTAATCCAGAATCTGATTCTTTTATCTGTCTGTGTTTCCTTTTATATAACTAATGGGGGCACTTAGTAAAATAGGCAAACAAGCTATAACTAATCATTAAACGAGTGCCACGAAATAGTACAAGGATGTTGGAGTTTTGCAGCAATCTATCCTGGTCATGGATTGTAAGGTAAAAGAATAGCCAGTAGTATCTTGTAAAAGTAGCAGAGAGTTAATATTCAACTAAAGATTTTCTACCAGTTGATGTGGGTGGGGCAGGGGCAGGGGATTTTGGGATTGTTTAGGGGTAGGATACATCACAACCCTGATTTGACCAGTGCTCTGGTGAGTAAACCAGAATGGTAAGAGAACAAATTTTTATTTTTTTTTCATTGTGGGAGAAGGGGTTTATATATAAAGTGGCGTGGGGTTTTGTTCCTTTGTTTCGGGGGGGGATATAAGGGAGGATAAGATACCTAGTCAAGGGGTAAAATGGTTTGTTTTAGTCTCAGAAGAACTGGGAATACTCTGCAAAGTGCTAATACAAGATGAAACATGTTTCATGGAACGTAAAAGGGTTACGAACTAGTATTCAACAGCACCAGGTGTTAAGATACTTACAGACACTACAATGTCAGATTGTATTTCTCCAAGAGACCCATCTCTTGACTTCCAAGAAGCTTTTTCTTAGATGTCAATGGGTGGGACAAAGTTATACGGGGGGAAATTCTACTAATCAGTGGGGAGTGGCTATTCTCCTTTTAAGGGGACTACATTTTCAGTTAAATACGGCCATTGTGGATCCGGAGGGCCGATATATCTTCTTACATGGGGCTCTGGATCATATTGAAATGCTTATGGGGTGTATTTATGGTCCAAATATCCCATCCCCTATTTTTTTTACTGGGTTATTAAAATTGATCTCCAGATTTATGCACCTCCCTTTAATTTTTGCAGGGGATTGGAATGTTACTATAAATTCTAATTTAGATAAGTCAAACAGTCAAGTCACTAGACCATCCTCGACACAACAAGCTGTCCAAGAATTTATAACTATGGGAGGTCTCTGTGACCCTTGGAGAACCATTTATCCAACTAGCCGGAAGTATATCTTTTATTCCTCAGTACATAAATCCCAATCTCGGATTGATTACTTTTTAATTAGTGTTGAAGCCCTACCCCATATTCCAGGCATTGGTATAGCTCCTAGAGTATTGTCGGATCATTCGCCGGTATGGCTCTTATATAACCCCAATCCGAATATTAGGCGGGATAAAATATGGAAATTAAATACACAACTTCTTAAAGACCCGTGGGTCATAGAGAAATTGCAAGCTCTTATCCGAGGTTTTTGGCAATTGAACCTAGGCTCTATTGCTGATGTGGACAAAATATGGGGGGCGTCAAAATGTGTCCTTCGGGGGGAGTGTATTCGGATTGCTTCAACCCACAAGAGGAAGCGAGAGGCTTCCTTACAAGCTCTTTTAGTGCAGATAGAAGTACTTGAGCATAGTCCAACTCTGGAATCTTCTGAACCAGAGCAAGTAGAATTAACCAAATTAAGGCATCAATACGCAGACTTATTAAGGGAAAAGTCTGAATATGCATTACTAAAGATACAGTTGCGGTATATAGACCAAGGAGATAAGGCAGGACATTTGTTGGCTATGTGACTTAAAGAACAAGAAGCTTCCCATTTGATAAAAGCTATCTCCTCTCAATTTGATGGGACCCTTAAAACTTCCCCAGTAGAGATTACCCAGGAATTTGATAGGTTTTATTCACAGTTATACTCTCCTCCTTAAATGTCCTTTCAAATAAGGAAGTTCAGGATTATTTAGACAGGATTCCACTTCCACAATATCCCAAGTTTATCAAACTCTCTTAATGCGCCTATATCACAGACCGAAATCTTAACTGCCATCCAGACTTTGGCATCAGATAAATCTCCAGGTCCAGAAGGATTTCCCGCTAACTTATGCAAAGCTTTGGCAACCGATCTAGCTCCCATCCTTGCTCAGGTTTTTCTCTTCCTTTGTGAAAAGGGTATATCTGATTCCACACTTCTGCAGGCCCTTATAATAGTTTTACCCAAACCCAATAAACCTCCTGTTAAAGTCACCAATTATCGGCCCATATCTCTCATGAACTGTGATATTAAAATCCTAGCAAAAATCTTGGCTGCCAGGGTAATGCAAGTTTGGGAGGGACTTATAGGACCTGAGCAAGTAGGGTTTATGAGGGAGAGATCCTCTGTAGACCATCTGAGGAAGCTAGAACATATTTTCTCCATGTCCAGAAATCTCGGGACCCTATGGTTTTGGTATCCCTGGACGCGGAGAAAGCTTTCGACAGGGTACATTGGAATTTTCTCTTTTTGACAATGGAAAGATTTGGTTTCCCTACCAAGTTTATTGAATGGGTGAAGATCTTACATACCAGCCCGAACGCTAAAGTATACTGCAGTGGCATTCTGTCGAAAGTTTTTTCTCTCCACTCGGGGACTCATCAGGGTTGCCCACTATCCCCATTTCTGTTTAATATTTATTTAGAACCCTTAATTAGACTCCTGAATTCATCCCCGCAAGTGCATGGTATTATACTGGGCTCTCTTGAAGTTAAAATCTCAGCTTATGCTGATGATCTTTTACTGCATATCTCACATCCGGCCATCTCATTACCAGTTGCACTACAAATTATTTCTCAATTTGGATTGGTTTCAAACTATAAGTTAAATTTGGATAAAACTACCTTATTACCATTAAATAATTGTGTACATCCCATAAATTATATACACTTAGGTCTGAAGGTGGCATCTAAACTCGAATACTTGGGCATAACACTTACGTAAAGTGCTGTCCTGAGGAGAAGATTGAACCTGGAGAATTTGATGGTAACTATTGTAAGGGATTTAAGTAGATGGGGCACACTCCCAATGTCAATGCAGGCTAGAATCAATGTTATTAAAATGAATATTCTTCCCTATATCTTTTACCCCATTCATATGCTTAATCTTTTCATCCCAAAGACCTGGTTTAAAAAACTTCATGCATTAATATCCCATTTTATTTGGCAAAAGAAATGCCCTCGGCACTCCTATATAAAACTGGTCGCTCCAAAATCTTTAGGGGGACTCAGGTTATCAGATTTTTATTTATATTATTTAGCCAGTCATATCTCAAAATATGCCTGATGGAGCACAGATCAGGGGTCTATGAATCCCTTGGAGTATACGCCCATTTGGTTACAAGTGGAAAGATATCTGATCAGGACAATGGGAATATCTCTAGATGCTATGTATTTTGTATTGTTAAATAGATTACCTCCACAATTAAGATATACAGTTATCGGTATATCGGTTAGAGTACATACTCAGCTTTGTAGGTCTATGAAATATGAGAACACAAGAGATATTTCCCAACCATTATGTGGAAACACCAATTTTAAACTTCAGGGGGGCATTTATTTGTCTCCCAGAGTCATCAGAGAAATGTATCTCTGATCTTATACAGGAGGGAAGAATATCTGAAAGCCCAAAATTACTTCATGAGCTGGGACTTCTGAGGTCACAAATTTTTAAGGTGTACCAGATCCGCCATATGCTAATAGAGAAGTTTGGTATGTTAAAATGGGACACCAATCATAGGGAGTTCCTCTCCCACACACAATATCTTGCCCGGTCGCCCCATTCAGTCTCATGTCTAGTGACCTTTATTTTTCCCTATATGTACCCCACAATATCTGGGGAATCCCAGTACTGGAGTATGGCACTACCCATGTTATCCCAAGAATGGGAGCGCATTTGGTTAGATCTCCACCAATACTCTGTAAATGACAGGTTATGCCTTACCCAATTCTATATTCTCCATAACATATACTTTACCCCAAGGCACTTGCTTAGAATGGGTAAACTTCCTATGGCAATATGCTCTAGATGTGCCTCGGCAGAGGGTACATTGTTTCATATTCTATGGGAGTGCAATAAAATAGTTTCATTATGGGAGATAATCAAGACAACAATTAGTCCCCAATTAGGTTTAACGGACCTTTTCTCCCCTGAAATATGTATTGTAGGGGCTCTCTCATCGATCCCTGTTAAGGAAAGAAGGTTCCATATTTCTTTAGTATCCTTAGTGGTAAAGAGGCTGAAATTATCAAGACTGAGAATCCATGATTAGGGGTATCCAGTGGGAGGGACAGGGGGGTGGATGCCATAGCCAGGTGAAGGTAGTGAGTATCTCTGGGCTGACAGTGCACAGAGCAAAGTTCATGGTGTATGAACTGGTTAGGGAATGTGGAGGGAAACCGGATTTCCTGGTGCATTTGGGAACTAACGATCTAGAGGGAAATAGCGTTTTGGAAATCCAAGCAAGGTTCCAGGAACTTGCCAGAGTCTGTCAGGATAATGGATGCAACATTTCCTTTTCAGAGATATTGCCAGTACCAAAGGCCTCAGTGGAGAAAAAAATGAAGATCACAGAGGTTAATGACTGGCTCAGGAAGTGGGGTGAAGAGTGGGTTGGGGTGTTAGGGAACTGGAAAGGAGTTTGGGAGGATAAGGGACTGTATGCAAGGACAGGCTTCATCTTGCCCCATTAGGAAGGAAGTCCTTAAACAGGGGATGGCTGACTACATTCAAGAAAGGTGAGGTTTAAACTTCTGAGGGGGGAAGATATAAGGAGGGGCTGACCAGAAGCCTCTCCTCCAGATGAGGGAGTAGCCTTCAAACCCAAGGGGAGGAAACAGACTGGGGTGGAGGTTTCAGGAGGAGCAGAGGAGGATGAAAGTATAAGGAACCTGGGTGGGGTTTGAAAAAGGGGATCAGGGATAAGGGGTGGGGGTTGGTGTTAGTAAATGCCAGGAGCTTGGGAAACAAGTTGCCAGAGTTCCAGAGCATGCTGTTCGGGGGGGGTGGATGTGGCGGCGGTCACGGAGACGTGGGCCAACGAAAACCATGACTGGGACCTAAACGTGTGGGGGTACACTATGCTTAGGAAGGATAGAAAGGAGGGCAGAGGGGGTGGAGTGGCTATGTTCATTAGAGATGACATAGAAATTGCTAGGGTAGAAGAAGCAGAGGGAAACGTGGAGGCCTTATGGGTCACCTTATGATCCCCAGCAGGAGATAAGGTCAAGCTGGGTGTAATATATAGGCCCCCCGGGATGAGTGATGTTCTAGAGGATGGTTTGCTGGACAACATCATTGCCCAGTGTGGACCAAAAGGTGAAGGAGTGGTGTTGATGGGGGATCTTAATATGCCAGGTACTAACTGCGGAACCATGTCCTCTAAGGTGGCCAAGGAGCAGAGGCTGCTGGACGGCTTCCAGGATGTGTTCTTAACACAGCATGTGATGGAGCCCACAAGGGAGGGGCATGTCCTGGACGTGGTTTTGGCAGATGGGGATCTGGTAAGGGACCTGGTTGTAGAGGACCCCCTGACTGGGAGCGACCACAATACTGTCTGGTTCCAAATAAGCATTGGGGGGGTGAGATCTAGGACACTGGCAGTGGACGTCAGGGGGCAGACTTTGTGGGCATGGGAAATATTCTCAAGGATCACTTGAAGGGGATTACATCAATGACAAGTGTGGAAAGGAGATGGGAGGTCATAAACAGGGGACTTCATGGGGCAGTCAGGATCTGCGCTAAGTTGAAGCGTAAGGGAGCAAGGTCACATAAACCATGCTGGTGGTCCAGTGAGGTACAGGTAGCGGTCAGAGAAAAGAGGCGCCTACAAAAAATATAAAACAACAAGAGGGATAGGGATAAGGAAATGTACCATCTTGCATCTAGAAAAGTCACCCGGATGGTGAGGGGAGCAAAGTCCAGTAAAGAGCAGCAGCTGGCACAGGGGATACATGGAGGGGAAAAGGGGTTCTTCCGGTACATTGGAGAGAGGAGAAAATCTAAGGGCCATCTCAGCAGATTGAGATCAGAAGGAGGGTGGATGGAAGAGGTGAGGGACCAGGCAGAGGTATTTAACGAGTACTTTGCCTCTGTGTTCACTAGGGAGGGGGATGGGATATCTACAAAGCAAGGCACGATGGGGATAGAAGCGGCAGTGAGTGGGATCAGGGGAGCAACAGAAATGGAGCAAGAGGGAGAGAGAGGTACCCCAGGGGTGTCACATCTGGACAAGGATAAAAAGGCCAGTAAGGTGGAGGGGACGGATGATGCTATCTCCACCAAAAGGGTGTGGTTAGCCCTCAAGGCCCTAAAGAAAGACAAATCTTCTGGGCTGGATGGCATTCAACTGAGAGTACTATGGGAATTGGCGGACATACTGGCTGCACCCCTGGCAGAGCTCTTCAACAGGTCACTTGAGACAGGAAGGGTACCTAGGGACTGGCGAGAGGCACATGTGGTGCCAATCCATAAAGGGGGGTCGAGGGAAGTACCAGGTAACTATAGACCTATCAGTTTGACCTCAGTGGTGGGAAAATTAATGGAGAGTATACTAAAGGAACGATTGGGGGTGTACTTGGAGGAGGTGGGAGGTCTGGATAGTCGGCAACATGGGTTTGTGCCAGGGAGATCATGTCAAACCAATCTTGTGGAGTTCTATGAATGGGTAACATCAGAACTGGACAGGGGAAAGCCTGTGGATGTATTATTCTTGGACTTCAGCAAGGCGTTTGACTCTGTCCCCCACAATGGTCTGGTTATGAAACTGATGGGGTTAGGAGTAGGCCCTTTGATGGTCAGATGAATTGAAAACTGGCTAGCTGGACGCACCCAGAGAGTAGTGGTCTGTGGAGAGCTCTCGAACCCTAGAGCGGTTGGTAGTGGGGTACCGCAGGGCTCGGTACTGGGTCCAATCCTGTTTAATGCATACATATCTGACATCAGAGAGGGTATAGGGTGTGAAATGAGTCTCTTCACTGATGACTCCAAGATGGGAGCAGTAGTTGAGGGAGAAGAGGGAGGTTGGCCCTGCAAGGACCTGGACACCCTGGAAAGCTGGGCTCACACATGGAAATTAAATTTTCCAATACACCAAGTGCAGGTGTTGCATCTTGGGCGGAAACCTAACACAGGTACACGAGGGGAGGCACTGGAGGCCTCAATAGGGAAAAAGACCTAGGGATCATGGCTGGATGCATGTATGAATAACTCTGAGCAGTGCAGGAGAGTGGCTAGCAAGGCAAACAGGATGTTGGGATGCATCGTAAGGGGGATCACCTCTAGGAGCAAGGAAGTGATTTTGCCGCTGTACAATGGACTGGTTAGACCACACCTTGAGTACTGTGTGCAGTACTGGAGACCACACTTGAAGAGGGACATACAGCTCCTGGAGAGGGTACAGAGGAGGGCAACTAAGATGATACGAGGGCTAGGGGATTTGACGTATGAGGACAGACTTGAGGAGCTCTGCCTGTTTTCATTGGAGGAGAGGAGAGACAGGGGGACATGATTGAGGTCTTCAAGTACCTCAAGGGAATAAATAGGGTAAACATGGAGGGATCTTTAGACTAAAGCAGGAGGTATTACCAGAGGCATGGTTTGAAGTTGGAAGAAGGAAGGGGCAGGGGGAAAAGAGGAGGAGGTTTTTCACTGAGAGGGTGGTGGACCCTTGGAATGCACTACCCGGCGAGCTGGTTCAGAGATCCACAGTGGAGGGCTTCAAGAGAGGGTGGGACAGACACAGAAAGTGGATGTATCAGATGATGGCCTGTCCCAGGGGGGTGGGAATGGATGATAGGGGTTTCTGGAACACAAGGGAGGGGAGGGCCTCGGCACCCAACTAGGGATCTGAGGTTCGAGCAGACTCGATAGACCTTAAGGCCTAATCTGCTGGCAAATAGTATTATGTCACTGGCTAGATCAGGAAGAAATTTCCTATTCTGAATGGCTAAGGGAAATTCTGTATAGTTTAAGGATTGAAAAAACAATAGCCACTCTTAGGGACCGCCCTCAAGGATACGACAAGAGATGGGGTAAATTGAGACTTTGTTAATGGTGTAAATATCTCCTTTAAATGGCAATTGGAAAATAAGGATATGCACTTAGGGTTTTAAGTCTGACATGGTAAGGATGATAGTCATTTGATAGTTCCTGTAAATTTACTGTACACCCATGAAAAGGAACCCCTCTTATTTCCTTTTGTTTTATCTATTTTAGTCTTATTTTAGGACTAGGTATCTTAGGGAGGAGGGAGGGTTAATAAGGGAGGGGATATGTGTCTGCTTGTGCAGCTGTTTCTAAAGATGTCTGGTCTTTACATGCTATAATTATAATGTGTCTGTACAAGTTAATATGAATAAAGCTTATTAAATTTCAAAAAAGAAATATGAAAAGAAACAGCAGTAACTGCTGAGGTAAAGGGGAACACAGTGCACTATTAAGGGTACCACAAGCACTGATAATTAAGTTATCAAAAATTGGTCAAAGAATCAGAATACATGACTGACGTGGAAAGGAAAATGGGAGAGTGTTTAACAGAGGGCTGAGCAATAAGCTGTGGCTGAGCTTGGCATATCCAACAGACCTGAGTTTGATTCCCACACCCTCCACTTAAATATTGTGTGACCCTGAGCAAGTCACTTAACCTTCCTGTGCTCATGGGTCACTCCTGTAAAATGGGCTATGCAGCCTATGGGAAGTAACCTGGTTGCCAAAGAATAGAAATAAATAACTGAATAAATCAATCAAATAAATAACAGTATAAAAATAATTTCCTCTCACTAGTAATGTATATTCCAACATACCTCTCAACCTTTTGTCCCCCAAATGTGGAACATTGCCTCTTAAAATGTGGAACAAATGAGCAAAATGTGGAACACTTACTAAATCTTTACTTAAGAAGCTCGGAACACTGTTAAAATGTTTGCATTTATATTCAGAAAGTCTGTTATTAATTGAATAATATATTTTTTGCATCACTTACTAAAGATTTCTGGTTTAAAATGTTGACACTGAATGTGGGACAAGTCCTCACAATGTGGAACAGGGAGCTTTTGTGAAGTAAAATGAGGAACGTTCCTCGCAATGTGGTACAGTTGAGAGGTATGTATTCCAACATTACAAATGGCTTTGGAGAAGGAGTAATATACTTGCCAGTCATAAAAAAGGGGTGGAGCCAGAGGCGGAGTTTGGGGTGTGGTTTCGGATCCAGTTTTTACCTCATCCAAAGGTGGTGACCCTAAACACATTACAGTTCTTTATTTGTCCAGAGACTGAGAGACACAGGTGATCTGTATTTAAAGTGTGCCACTTGTGCCCTTTTTGCCGGTTTGTGTTTCTTTAATTCCTTCCTGTTTGGAGAAAAAAGTTACCTTTTTGTGTTTTACTACACTAGGCTGCCTACCATATAAGATATTAGTTCTACTGTAAGTGCTGTTACCTGTCCTGATTGTTTTTGGACTTTTAAGGAAGCCAGTACTGTAGGGTGTCAGCGTGGCTCAGTTGGTAGCACATCCACTTCTGGACCAGAAAGTCGTGTTTGTTTGTTTTTTCCAATTGTTTAACCAATTGTTAATTAATTGTGGTTCTCATCCCACACCAGGATTGAACTTGCACCTAAAACGCTGGCATCCAAGTGCAGTATAAGGGGGGTGCTGTACTGCTGATATGTGCCATCCTTCGGATGAGACGTTAAACCGGGTCCTTTCTCCCATCCTGGTGTTGTCCTGGTTAGTGTACAGGTGGAGTGTAAAGAACCCAGGACACTCTTTCGAAAGAGTAGGGACATTCCTGTGTCCTGGCCAACATTTCCTTTCCCATAAACCAGTTCATGCAATTATCCAGGCTGTATGTGGGTGCTGATGTATGATATGGCTGACACTACACATTCAGTCACTTCACTACCAGTCTAGCATTGCTTGTAAAGTGCTTTGGGATATACTGTGTATGAAAAGTGCTATATAAATGCTGATTCTTCTTCTTCTTCTTCGTAGGTGTGTGATTGTGTGATATCATCATTCACATGTGAGGTATTATTCACACATTTAGTAGTAGTAATAAATCCTTTTTTCAAATACTTCTGGAGAAAGGCAAAGCTTTTGAGCAGCAGTCAGGAAAAATGCCTGGTAAGGGTGAGGGAGCTAAGAAGTCTGCTGAAAAAAGTGCAATTTCAGTTCCAGTTCCCCATAGCAGTGAAAGCACAGGTATGTCTGCACCATTGTCTTCAGGTTCTGATGTAGGCCCTGGTGGTGCGGCAGGAACCAGCAAAGGAGTTGTTGCCGAACTGGGTCAGGCATACCTGTGTCTTACTTTTTTAAAGCTCAAACTGCTGCAGCCATGCTAGTGGGAAATGCTGACAGTGAGAAGAAGGGAGGCACTAACACCAGCACAGGAACAGTGGTCCAGGACTTGGAGGAGGGTGATAATAAGTCTGTCAGTGTGACTGTCCATGTTCCTGCAGGAGCTGGTGATGACAGAGTTCAACAAGAGTCTGATAGTCCTGGAGATAAGGATAGCCAGCCCCTGTGATGGTTGTAGAGAAAGAAAAAGGTGCTGTCCTCCAAGAAGACAGTGATGGGGGGAGGAGGAGGAGGAGGAAGACAAGGACATCATCGCTATTGGTGGTGATGATGATGATGACTGGATGATCCACATGGGAGCCTGAGTTAAAAATGTCAAGGGTGATGTAGGCCATTTACATGTACAGACCGTGGGTCAGTCTGTCACAAGCCTATAAACACACCTCCAAGCAGTCAAGTAACCACCTCCCAAAAGTAGTGTTATGAAGTCATGTTAGCAGCTCAAAAACACACTTCCACACCTGTTTCTGAATCATCCCAGTCCCAGAAGCATCTGAAATCCAGAGGTCAAAAGTCCCTAGTTTGGGACTTTTATGTGCTAGATCCTGCTGATGAGACCACAGCCATATGCCAACTTTGTCAAGCCCGTGTTAGTTGGGGGAAAAGGAAAGCCACATAGGCACTTTGTTACCAATACCCACCTGAAAACAATGCCACTGAGATGGCATCAACACCAGAAGGATGCCAGAGCTGTTGGTAGCAAGCTGCATGTAATAGAGCAAGAACATGAGGAGGGAGGGCAGAGTGGGTCAGTGGTGGAGGAGAGTGAGGAATCCTTTGCTCTCTCTAGTAGTGAGCATAGCAGTGGCGGTGTGAGTCCCAGTCCCACGAGTCTGAAAAGTACACCACCCCCACACCCACAAGAAACCAAAATAAATTTCATGTGGTCTCCAACACCTGGCCAAGAGTCAATTGTTACTCCTGAAAGAAAATCATTTCTGACACAAGTATAGCATTCTGGTCAGACAGCCCCAAAATGCAGCCCACTCTGAAGACCATCCTTGGTGGCAGACAAAGTACCACCCAATCTGCACGAGAGTTAAATGCTGCCATTGCTGAAATGCTGGCCATCGATCTGTTGCCATTCTCATTCGTAGAGAATGCTGGTTTCCAGAGGTTGATGGCCTATGCCTGTCCCAAATGGCAAGTTCCATCGCAAACCTATTTTAGTAAGCATGCTATGCCAGAGCTGAACAGTAGAGTTGGTGATTACATTAGACATGCATTGAAGCACAGTGCATCACACTATATCCATCTTAGCATGGATATGTGGACCAGTGGACAAACAGCAGCAAGCTCATATCTGTGCATAACAGCACACTGGACACAGTTGTGTGGTGCGTACTTGGTTTTGGGCCTGGCAAAACATGTATGAAGCAAAATTGTAGTGGTAGCAACACACCTGGTATTCGGCAGCATGCAACCTTGACTATGACAAGTGTCACAGGTTCGCACATGGCTGCAAAAATGTTTAATGTTCTGCTGGACGAGATTGATGGGTGGCTACACACACATACACTCATAGCAGGATTCATCGCAAGTGATAATGGCTCCAATGTAGTGAAGTGCATTAGCGATGGTAGTTTTTTCAGAGTGCTCTGCCTGGCACACTGCCTTAATCTTGCTGTTCAGCAGTTTCTCAACCATGCAGACATTAAGGAAATGGTTACTTTTGCCCGTCGCATCTGTGTCCACTTTGCCCATTCTGCAAAGGCCCGTGACCATCTACGTGAGCTACAGCGCAATAATAATGTGCATCAGCACCGGCTGAAGCTTGATGTTGTCACTAGGTGAAACTCCACACTGTACATGCTTGAACAATATAAGGCTGTGTCAGAATACCTCTGCTGCACACCACCGTGACAGTGCTGGAGTGTCCATCACTCTAACAACAGTACAGTGGTGCCAAATTGATGGGCTAATACACATTCTCTGTCATTTGAGAATGCTACAGGCAGTGAGTAGGGACACTGCTTGCATAAGTCAGTCCATACCTCCCATACATGTGCCAAGGCAGACACTAGTGAATGTCGACACCAGACAGAGGCAAGTGGGGATCATGGCACTTGTGATCTAATGGATCACATGCTCCATGTGCTGGACACAAATACCCATGTATCTGGCATTTGCAGTCAGCTGAGTTTGCAATCACCACCATGCTGGATTCACAGTACAAACGTGGCCTTCCCTCTGTAATTGAAGGAGATTGTCAGTGAGTACAACAGTTGACAGAGAAACTCATTAAACTGGTACATGCTGCACAAATGAAACATGCACACACTGCATCAAAACGGTGTTGTTACCACCACCAACGGCTCAGGGGAACACAATCAGAGACAATGGGCAAGGCAGAGCAGAAAACAGCAAGCAATCCCATTTGGGATGTTGTCTTTCAGGTGGGAGTGGAAGATATGGAGGAAAAGGCGGAGGGGACAGATGAGGCAGCTGGACTCCGGGCAACAGAACAAATGGTGGAGGCCTACATGGGGGACCCAAAGCACCTTGCCATTAATGACAAGCCACTTCTGTACTAGAGCAGTAAAATGACTGAAGGCCAGCACTAACATCGGTTGCTGTGAAATACCTGAGCTGCCCACCATACAGTGTCACTGCGGAATGAGTGTTTAGTGCAGCTAGGGCAATTGTGATTGACTGTAGAATGAATTTGTCACCCAAGAATGTGTCCGTGCTAGCATTTATCAAAATGAATGAAAGGCACATTCCACACCACACAGTGATGTCAGTGGTGTTGCCATAGGAACAGTGTCTTGGTGATGAGATGATGACAATTCCTTGAGTAAGGCATCCATTGGCAGTGAGGTGGATGAGGCAGCAATGTTGAGAGAATTCCACCTGATGAGAACTCCAGTCTTGAAGACTGTGAGGTGTGCTTCTTGGATGATGTGGAATTGGAAGTTGAAAAAGGCTAAGTTTACTCCAAGGCCCCCCAGACAACAACTTTCAACTCAGTATTGTGGCTGGGGTGTGTATGTATGTTACACCTTCTTTCTAGTTATGTATCACTGGATTGGTTATGGAAATATGTTGTTATGTAATGCAGCCTGCAGTGTGTGTAAGTTTCATTTCATCACCCTTTGCCATAACCCATTGATTGATCACCTCACCATTTCCACCAGTCCCCCAAGGCCACAAGCCTATATAAAGCAGCAGCAATGTAATTACCATAACCGTAAATATTTTGCAATTGCGTGATTAATGTTTTTCTCAAAAAAATATATTACTTTTTATGTTGACTATATCAACACATCATCATTTTACAGCAAGATATATTGTCTTGATGTTCTTAAAAGTGCCCAGGATGGCAAATTTCACACTGCCCTACCGCACCCTCTCATCACCTGTTCTGACCTGACACACCCATGCACTCCATGAGAATGAAAAAAAATGTTTCTGCCACTTAGTATTGATGACTTGTACAAGAACCCTGGCACCTAGACCAGTGTACAAGTAGCATATGAATGTAATATGCTAATTCAACAGTTAACACCAAGTTGAACACATTTTGAAAAATGGTGAATGATGGCCATCTTTAATATGCGAGTCATTAATTACAAAAGTAATCATGAAGAGGCTTAACAACTTACAACATCAAATCCCCCCAAAAGGTTACTTCTACAGTACCAGATTAAGGTACACCAAAATCGCAATGGTTCCGGGGGTCAACTCAGGGCAGGGTGAGTGTCCTTTTGTTCTCACTTTTGAATGGATTCAAAATGTTCATGATTACTGCAGCTATGCAATCCCCATTGAGCAAACAAGACATTAACCTCCACCTAATTATTTGCTAAACACCATATCAACCATCTGTGTTCGCATATAGTTCCACCTCGTATGTGGGTGGCAGTGGTGATTACTCATTAATGGTAATGGTATGGACACCAGTCCAGTGGCAAACATCACAGTTCAAGCAACACTCCTGTGTTCCAACGACACAACACAGCTCCTACTCCTGCATGGCCTGGACTGATCATGTGTCATCAAGATCGACATACTGAAACCTCAACAGAGAAAATGATCTAAGCAGAGCAAAGATAAGAAAATTGTTGGATACTAATCAATTTGCATACCTGCTTTTACCTAACAAGTTGGAAGAAGAAGCAGAGAAAAAAATGTATACTTACCATACCCCGTGATGTGATGTCATTCAACTTAGGACATTCCCCACAGGTACATGCTGTGTGGTGCACATCATTCCAATCCAGACAGGTTCCGATGAACCACAGTAGCACTAGCAGGCATACCCCTTTCCCTATCAGCACTGCGTACCTTGACATAAGAAAAAAATTAAGAACAAATTTTGGTGATTGTTGAAAGTTCCCCCCACACCACCCGTGATGAGTCTGACCATCCACCTCCCTCCACCACCCCAGAGAACCATAAAAAATGAAGACATACTTACCTCAAGGACTGTGAAAGTGGAACCATCATGCAAGGGTGCAATTAAATAAATTCCCCAGACCTGGTTCGGCAGCCAGTAGTAGCAGCAGCAGAGCAGGATGGAAAAATACTTAACTTCACCTGAATTCCTGATGTTGAAAAAAGCAAAAAATAACACAATTACTATCAAGCTCAGACAACCATATGGTAGTAACAGACATATCACACTTGTTTGAAAATTCCAATACTTACCATCTGCATTGGCAAATTGGGAAGATCCATACATCTGACATCTCCCTCCCTCACGGCCCGGCATGATGATGTCATCCACAGCACACTGAAAAATAATATAAGAGTAGTACAAGCATATTAGAACTCATACTAAGGGTTCATACTAAAGTTGAAAGGGAAGCTAGAGAGCCGTAAGGCCCATATATGCTTTCTTGAGTTAATAGTAACCAAGAGTAAAATCAGATTGTATTAACCTATCCAAACAAAATTTAAATAGTTGCTTAGTACTACTACAGATAATTTCTAAGGGTAAAGCATTCCAAGGTTTTATAATTCGTAATGTGTAAAAAAAAGTATTTCCATGACAATGTTACATTTCTTGAATTTTAATTGAAGTGGGTGACCTCTGAGATTAAAGATATTATCTTCAAACATTAATCCAAGATAAGTTAGTAAATATGGACCTTTCATAATGTCAAACATAAGAAGGAGATCCCCTCTCAACTTTCTCGTACTGAGAGGCATCAAATTTAATGTAACCAGTCTAGATTCATATGGGACATATTGTAACCCCTTTATACATTTAGTGTAACATCTTTGCACTTTCTCAAGACGAGAGATGTCATATTTCTTGAAAGGACACCATAAAGGGGAACAAAAGTCCAGATGTGGACGAACATAAGCTCTATACAATGGCAACAACACATTTTTATCTCTGGATTTAATATTTCTAAGAATAGGCCAAATGACCCTATTTGCTTTTAATATTACAGCATTAATCTGAGAATTGGGCTGAAAATCATCTGTAACTAACACCCCCAGGTCTTTTTCTGTGCAAGTGTTATTCACCACTTTGTTATTCAAGTTATAAGGATGGAATGTATTAGCCAACCCAAAATGAATGACCTTACATTTATTGTGATTTAGTTTCATACCCAACGATTAATCCAGTTGGAGATGGAATCAGATCAGTAAGATAGTAGCAATCTGCTCAGGCGTAGAACATAACCCACCATTGTTAATGTCATAATAATGGGATTAGATATACAGCTAACTGAAATGTCAGATATAAACATCTGAAGAGGATAGGCCCTAAAACCGAGCCTTGTGGTAAGCCACTGGTGACATATCCTAGTCTTGATAGTTGTTCATTAATCAAGACTTGTTGGGTCTGCCAGTCAACCAACTAGATATCCATTGAACAACAGCTGTGGCCATATTTGTGAGACAAGTTTTATCAATAATGCCCAATGGGGAAGGAGGTCAAATGCGTTACTGAAATCAATATAAATTACATTATACGAAAATTGATTATCAAGCTGTAAACTAACATTCTCATAAAAACTAAATAAATTTGTTAAGCAGCTTTGTCCCTTTTTAAAGTCATGTTGTTCTGCATCTAGTGAAATGAAAGTAGGGGAAATAATGTCCTTAATTAGACTTTACACAGAGGGGCAGTCAAACTGATTGGTCTATAGTTTTCCCAACAATTTTTAGGTCCTTGTTTATGAATAGGGATTACATAAGCTGTTCTCCATAAATGATGCATAAAGTTGTGATTAATACAATATCGAAAAGTAATTTAAGGAAATGCTAAACAATCTGCCAATAAGTACAAAGGTGACCTGGTATACCGTCAGGCGATATACTAAACTTCCCTTTAAGATAAATTAATTTGGCACGTACATCAGTTACAGGAATAGTAATATTTCCTACCACAGAAGCTACATCAGTATTGACTGTCTGATCATCAGAAAAATTTTTACAGAAATTAACATTAAATATATTTGCCATTTCCAAGGATCTTGAACTAATGTGTTATTATACTGAATAGGTCCTACTTGACAGGTAGGATTCTTAAGTGAATAAATATATGAAAAAAAGGATTTACTGTTGTCTTTACTAGCATTGACTGCCAATTTTAGTTCCCATGTTTTTTGGGGGTTTTTTTGGCTTTTCTAATGCATTTCTTATATTTCTTCTGAATAACAAGAAATTTACACCAATTTGAAGGATTTCGTAATTTCAAATACACAGCATAACACTTATTTTTTTTTTAATAATGCTGTAATGGAATTATTCATCCATCTAGGTACATGTTTTTAAAGCACCTTTTAAATTTAGTTGGAATATAGGAGTCTCTAAGTCAGAGATTTTATTGTGAAAAAGGAGAAATAATCACCAATGCCATCTGTATTTAGTATAGAAGCCCAGTCAATACTATCCAAATTGGTTTTAATGCTGGAAATATCCACCTTTGTCATACAAATATAATATGGAGTTATTTTTTAATGGAACAACCATGTGTTCAAATTGAAACCTAATAGAACAATGGTCACTATTTCCAATAGGTGCAGTCACATTTAGACTTTTTGGTGCCATTTTTGCACTATAAAGCACCAAATCCAAAATGTTACTGCATCTGGTAGGCTGTTTTACCCCCTGGGTGAGGCTGCACTGCTGACCGATGTTAATTAATTTTCTGCCAAAAGTTGAGGTACAGTAGCAGTATGTTTATAATAACAATAATAATAATAAAATGTATTTATAGGGTGCCTTATCAATAACCAAGGTGCCTTACAGTTAAAACAAAAACAAACATCAATAACATCAACATTGAAATAACAGTACATCAAAGAAGGAAAAGAAAATCAGTTACCGAAAGCCTGGTGCCACAAGTGCATTTTTAAAGATTGCTTAAATCCCCCCAACAGTTGTGCACTCCTGTAGCCGAAGAGGTAGAGAATTCCAAAGGGTAGGGGCTGCATACATAAAAGCTCTTGCCCCAGATGTTTTTAAACACACCCTTGGAATCTCTAGCAACCCCTCATTGGCGGCGGAGAGATCATTCAGGGCAGTAAGAATTAGGAGCTCTTTCAGATAATCTGGGCCCAGTCCGTGTAGGGCTTTAAAGTCAGCAAGCTGACTTTAAAGGTGATTGCCACTGTACAGGCAGCCAGTGCAGTTCGCACAGGACCAGCGAAATATGACAGGATCGAGCAGATACTGTCAAAAGCAAGCGCGCATTCTGCACTAGCTGCAAGTGGCGGATTTCTACCCCAAGTAGCCCTAAGTAAAGGGAGTTGCAATAATCTATTTAATCAATTTCTCCTAGATTAAAATCCCCTGTCAAAATAATATCCCCCATAGAGGAGGCAATTTTAATTTCAGAAATTAAACCGTCAAGATATTCGGTGGATGCATCAGGGGGACGATAACAAACACCCAAAATAAAGTGTTAATGTTTATGTAAAACTAGTTTAATCCATAGTAATTCAGTGGGACAATCAGGAGACTTGATCTTGTCAGAAATATTAACTGACATTAGTGATTCCTTGAGAAAAATTGCAACCCCACCACCTTTTCTATTTTGTCTATTATAATTATAGGTTGTGTACCCAGAAAAAAGGGGCCCCAGCTGATATTATCATCACCCCATGTTTCAGTGACCGTGATCACATCAGTTTTTTCAACTGAAAGAAGAGCCTGCAGCTCATCTAATTTGTTGTTTAGACTCCTATCATTGAAATAGATATAATGTAAACAATTTGAGAGTTTTGTAGCAGGTACCTCACTTGTAAGCTGCTGGGGGGGGGGAGTTATTCTCACCCCCAGATCAAATAGTTTAAATGTTCATTAGTATATCTGAGCATACGTACAGCCAACAACTGATTTCCCCTAGGGCTTAAATGAAGGCCATCCCTACTAAACAGTTCTGGTCTGTCAGCAAATTCCTCCCAATGAGTAATACAGACCTGATTTTGTTGAAGACATCTTTAGCGGAGCCAATTGTTGAATCTGTGTATTCTATTATTGAATGCCTCAGAAGCTTTAGGAACAGGTAAAACTTCTAAGAAGACAATCTCACATGCCATTTCAACCAAAATATTAGAGAGCACCACCATATATTTTTCTATCCAGTAATTCAGATCAAAATCATTTTGTGCCAACATGGAGCACAATCAAGGAGTTCTGACCACTATGTGTCAAGGCATTATGGACCGTATAAGAGATGTTGAAATTTGGGGGCCTCTAAAGCTTGACAGCGTGTGATTTGTTTTATCAGGATTACATATTGCCCTATCTAAATATTTAATAATGGAATCCCTGAGTACATAGACTTGCCTAGGGACACTCCAGTGCATCAAGGGGGTCTCCACATGATTACGGGTAGTAATCACAGGTGCCACACTATCTGGTGGGGAGGGTGTAATAACAGGAATTAGCGGGGTATGAGAGGGAGGAGGACAAACCTGTGGGACACTAGATGAAATACTAAGAAAATTAGGAGAGACGTTTTGATTTTCAGTATCAGATAAAAGAGGAGGATCTAGCCATAAAGGGACTGTCTCTAAAGTACTGCTGTCATCACACAGAGGTTCAAAAGTATTATGTGTTGGTAAACAGAACTGTGTTGCTTTGCAACCCCTTTTGTATGCTCTATTGTCTTGCACTTCATCCCACTGTTCATCCATGTTTATACTGTGTTCCTGTTCTCTAGGACACTTCTTAGTACATTTATAGGGACCAGTATGAATAATAGTTTTGTGTGGAGTTCTAACATTTATTAAATCTGTAGTGGGTGGAGATGCACTGGAAACTGCTGGTGCTTCAGGAATAGGGGAAACATTTTGATCTAGTGCTTGAAACCTAGCACTCATTTGGCATTGACTTGCTTCTAATTCCAACAATCTAACACTGAACGTAGCTATAATCTATCTAAGGGATTCATTTTAAATACATTTATCACAAGTAAAACCTATACTGGTTTTGTCTGTCACATTCATGCTATACATTAAACAAACTGTACACTGGTTATGTAACATGTTTAGTGTCTGTCGATCAGTGTTGGCCACGATACAATCACTCAGAAGATTTAAATACTGCTGATAGAATTATTTATTTTATTTAGTTTTTGTTGACCGGGTAAGTGTACTAGACAAATCCTGCCTATTTTCAGGCACGACCCTAGGGAGGGGGATACAGATGAATGCCAACTGACCTTAAACCAGATTAATCTGTCAGTGGTATTTTTAGTGAAATTATAATGCCACGGTGATTTAATAGGGCCTTGGCTCACCTGCACATGCTGAACACACAGAACACGTACAGATGTGTGTGTCTCTGCATGCGTCTCCGTGGACGACAACGCGCACGCTCGCCCTGCTCACCGCAGATCTCTGTGAAATAACAGTCTCGTAACCCGGAAGTGTTCCACGGGTCACGTTACGAGCAGCACTCCAAACTAGCCCATAATTAACTTAAAAGTGTAGATATTGCCTATACAAGGCACTCTATTATGTTAAAAGGTGCCCGCAAACATTCAAAAGCACAAAGAGGTCAATAATTGGAAAGTTGTAGTTCCAGAGCAAAGCTCAAAAAACTATTCACCCTCTCCCTGTCAGAGACATAACAGGGCTCAATACAATCAGTAAAGGTATATTTAGCACACAAAACGTTAGGCACACTTTGTACACACTGGAGTAGCTCACAGGAGATAAAGCAACGCCCTAGCAGCTCAGCTGTGAGTTAACTCCCCTCAATCAGTAAAACTCAAGATGCCCTAATACCAACCACCAACACCCTAACCTTGCACAGGAAAAACAATGAAAACAGATACTTACGTGTTCATCAGCAGCAGTATGGACTGTGTGAGGATAATCCACCAGGCATCAACCATCCAGAACAGTAGTTCTTCATGTCTTGTGGCATTTTGGAAAGTAGTAGTTGTTAGGGGTGGGCAGACTGACCCACCAAAAATTAGAACCACCATGGATCCAATCGGGTCCGACGGACGCAGATTAATAAGGGTCAGCTGCTAATTTGTACCAAGTCCAGGTCCATTGGCCACAATTGCTTTTAATGTATTTGATAAAAAGCACTGTACCTTTCAGCACTTCCACTCTTAGCCAGTAGATGGCACAATCCACCGGAGCCCAGCCAGCCAGCAGTCACCAGTTCGCCACATTTCAGGTCATATGACTGGCTGTCTGGCAGTGGCATCCTCCTGGGCTGGTAGCAGGTACTGGCTTCTGCTTCATGCTTATAGGAGAGACAGCAGGCAATGCTCATCAGAAGCGAGTGAGTCACCGGCTCATGAACAAGCGCACACAACGAAAGGGCAGAGAAAGCCATTTGTGAGTAAACAGTCAGAGAGAAATGATGTGTTGCTTGCTTTTGTGCTTTATTCTGAGCATCTCAGTGTTACCAGTTTTTTAAAAAAACACATTACACTGATAATATCTTTCTGTGTCTAACGTCTGTGCTGCCTTGTAATAACTCTTAAAAAATAGCATGCTGCATTTAAGGAACAGTAAAAAAAAAAAAAATATATATATATATATATATATGGGGGTGGGGGGATTGAAGTGAGAGACAGAACATCATGTGGGTAGGGCAGGGGACATCTGAGGCTCCTGGTGGTGGGCCAGATGGAGATATTTATTATTATATATACACACAAACACACACACACACACACACACACACACACACACACACACACATACACACACACACACACACACACACATAGTAAGCTGGCAAGAAAGAAAGATAAAAAGTAAATACATTAAAGTGCTTTTTACTGAGTTCATGTGGAGGTTGGAGGAATTGTTATTACCAGTCTGAGGGCAATCACATTCTGATCTAAACCTAAAATACAAATAAAAGTATTTACTACAGTAAAAAAAGGAAAGGTCTTATAAAGCGGATGAAGTGGGAGTGTGTGTGTGTGGTTGTGAGGCTGGGAGGACAAAGGAACTTGAGAACAGCCGAGAGGAGTAAAGAAAAATACATACAGGACAAAGCTTTTTTTCAAATAAATAAACAAACCTAGATACAGTCAGTGGTGGAAGGGAAAGTGTGTTTGTGAGTCTGAGCCTGTCCTGAGAGGATGGAGGAACTTGAAAACAAGTAAGAGGACTAAATATTTAAAGGAAAAAGCATTTTCTTTTCTGTGTCATTAAACAAAAATAAACCTAGCTAAGGTGGTGGAAGGGGGAGTGTGTCTGTGAGGCTGAGCCTATTCTAAGAGGACAGAGGATCTTGAGAACAAGTGAGAGGACTAAATATAATAAAACCCCACGAAAAAGCATTTTCTGTGTCCATCAAAGAAAAAGGGAATGGGATTCCGCGTCTGAGGTCAGACAGGTCACTTTACAGTTACAGCGCTGGCACTAAGGCAGGGAACAGAAAGAGGTCAACTGCATGACTGCCATATTCAATTGACCAGAACATCAGTGCTATAAACTCACAATTTCATTTTCTGAAATGCTGCTTACAATTCTACTCATGTGTCACAGATCTCAGTATCGTTTTATGCAATTATATAGCAGATTTGCAGTTTTTATCACATTTTACGAAAGGTTCTGATTCGAATCAGAACAAATCAGAACTTATCAGGACTTTGGCCTGGATCCTGACAATAAGGGTCAGGACCTTTTCGGTCCGCCCATCCCTAGTAGTTGCAGACAGCAGCAGGCAGCAAGCTACAGTGCCCCAAAATTTCATTCACTACCCCACCGCCAGGCAATGTACTACCACAGAGACAGTCAGTCAATACAACTAGACAATCAGTACAGCAGCACAGGGATAGGAAATGATACTGCTGCATTTCTGTGTCAATCAATTGAAACACAGCAGCAGAAGAATGAAAGTATTGAAAGTAGCAGCAGCATTTTGCAGGAGGAATTCATTTTCTCTGCATGTGGGCACTTTTCAGGTCCCTGAGGGTGGGGCACCATAAAGCATCAGGACTAACAGCACATTTCAGTCTCAATTTGATATCACATTTTTGGGTAAACATTTCTGGACTTGTAAACCCTGTTTGGCACAGGCAGCAGTGAGTTTCAGGCAGAAATATTGTTTAAACAGGCCCTAAAACAGCTACTTAATGTCTGGGTGGTGTGGGGGGGGGGCACACTAAAACACAATGGCTAAGACCATATTCCGCTTCCAATTTAATGTATCATTTT
The DNA here is from genome assembly GCA_016271365.2 of Neoceratodus forsteri. Classification (NCBI taxonomy): domain Eukaryota; kingdom Metazoa; phylum Chordata; order Ceratodontiformes; family Ceratodontidae; genus Neoceratodus; species Neoceratodus forsteri. Next base: position 32,893,617 of record CM057453.1, read on the forward strand.
TTCTGCAACATTTCTGGACATTTACTGCCTGTGCTGCAGTGGCAGAAACAAGATAGGGCCTAAAGACAATTGTAAAAGTAGACAAAAGACCATTGTTTGGTCCGGGTGGTGGTGGGGCACCATAAAACATCGTGGCTGAGACCTGATTTTACTCTCAATGTACTGTGCAATATTTTTTGGAAACATTTGTGGACAAGTGGGACATGATTTGAGCATGCAGCCACACACTTAGGCCCAAAGCACATTTAAAACGTGCAGAAAACTGCACATTTGGGTCCGCAGGGTGGGTGTGAGGCTGTAACTGCATGTCTCAAACCTGATTTCACTCTCAACGTACTGTGTAATTTTTGGGGAAACATTTCTGGACAGGTGGGACATGATTTGAGCATTCAGCCACACACTTAGGCCCAAAAAGCATTTAAAACGTACAGAAAACAGCACATTTGGGTCCTCAGGGTGGGTGTGAGGCTGTAACTGCGTGTGTCACACCTGATTTCACTCTCTATGTACTGTGCAATTTTTTTGGAAACATTTCTAGACAGGTGGGACATGATTTGAGCGTGCAGTCACACACTTAGGCCCCAAAAGCATTTAAAACGTGCAGAAAACAGCACATTTGGGTCCACAGGGTGGGTGTGAGCCTGTAACTGCGTGCCTCACACCTGATTTCACTCTCTTTGTACTGTGCAATTTTTTTGGAAACATTTCTGGACAGGTGGGACATGATTAATCGTGCAGCCACACATAGGCCCACAAAGCATTTAAAATATACAGAAAACAGCACATTTGGGTCCACAGGGTGGGTGTGAGTCTGTAACTGCATGTCTCACACATGATTTCACTCTCTATGTACTGTGCAATTTTTTTTGAACCATTTCTGGACAAGTGGGACATGATTTGAGCATGCAGCCACACACTTAGGCCCAAAGCGCATTTAAAACGTGCAGAAAACAGCACATTTGGGTACGAAGGGTGGGTGTGAGGCTGTAACTGCGTGCCTCACACATGATTTCACTCTCTATGTACTGTGCAATTTTTTGGGGAAACATTCTGGGCATGTTTTGAGCCAGAAGCAGTGAGTTTCAGGCAGAATTACTGTGTAAACAGGCCCCAAAATGGCTACTTAATGCCTGGGTGGTGGGGAGCACTCTAAAACATAATGGCTGAGACCAGATTCCACTTCCAATTTAATTTACCATTTTTTCTGCAACATTTCTGGACATTTACTGCCTGTGCTGCAGTGGCAGAAACAAGATAGAGACCTAAAGACAATTGTAAAAGTGGACCAAAGACCATCATTTGGCCCGGGTGGTAGTGGGGCGCCATAAAACTTCATGGCTGAGACCTGATTTTATTCTCAATGTAATGTGCAATTTTTTTGGAAACATTTGTGGACAGGTGGGACATGATTTGAGCATGCAACCACACACTTAGGCCCAAAAAGCATTTAAAACGTGCAGAAAACAGCACATTTGGGTCCGCAGGGTGGATGTGAGCCTGTAACTGCATGTCTCACACCTAATTTCACTCTCTATGTAACATGGAATTTTTTGGGAAATATTCTGGACATGTTTTGAGGCAGCAGTGAGTTTCAGGCAGAATTATTGTGTAAACAGGCCCCAAAACAGCTACTTAATGTCTGGGTGGTGGGAGCACTCTAAAACATAATGGCTGAGACCAGATTCCACTTCAATTTAATGTCCCATTTTTCTGTAACATTTCTGGACATTTACTGCCTGTGCTGCAGTGGCAGAAACAAGATAGAGGCCTAAAGACAATTGTAAAAGTGGACCAAAGACCATCATTTGACCCGGGTGGTAGTGGGACGCCATAAAACATCGTGGCTGAGACCTGATTTTACTCTCAATGTACTGTGCAATTTTTTGGGAAACATTTGTGGACAGGTGGGACATGATTTGAACGCAGCCACACACTTAGGCCCAAAAAGCATTTAAAACGTGCAGAAAACAGCACATTTGAGTCCGCAGGGTGGGTGTGAGGCTATAACTGCGTGTCTCAAACCTGATTTCACTCTCAACGTACTGTGCAATTTTTGGGGAAACTTTTCTGGACAGGTGGGACATGATTTGAGCATTCAGCCACACACTTAGGCCCAAAAAGCATTTAAAACGTGCAGAAAACAGCACATTTGGGTCCGTAGGGTGGGTGTGAGGCTGTAACTGCGTGTCTCACACCTAATTTCACTCTCTATGTACTGTGCAATTTTTTGTGAAACATTCTGGACATGTTTTGAGCCTGTAGCAGCGAGTTTCAGGCAGAAATATTATGTAAACAGGCCCTAAAACAGCTACTTAATGTCTGCGTGGTGGGGAGCACCCTAAAACATAATGGCTAAGACCATATTCCACTTCCAATTTAATGTACCATTTTATCTACAACATTTCTGGACATTTACTGCCTGTGTTGCAGTGGCAGAAACAAGATAGGGCCTAAAGACAATTGTAAAAGTGGACCAAGACCATCGTTTGGCCCAGGTGGTGGTGGGGTGCTATAAAACATCATGGCTGAGACCTGATTTCACTCTCAAAGTACTGTGCAATTTTTCTGGAAACATTTCTGGACAGGTGGGACATAATTTGATCATGCAGCCACACACTTAGGCCCCAGGGTGGGTTTGAGCCTGTAACTACATGCCTCACACCTGATTTCACTCTGTATGTACTGTGCAATTTGCAGTGGCAGAAAAAAGATAGGGCCTAAAGACACTTTTAAACGGTGTCCGAAACAGCATTTTGATGCCTGGTTGCTGGTAGGGCACCATTAAACACCAGGTCTGACAGCGCATTTCAGTCTCAATTTGAAGTCGTACTTTTTGGGAAGCATTTCATTACCTCAGGGACCTGTTTTACATGAGCAGAGCCAACATTCACTGACACATAGCTTTGGAAAATATATTTGTTCAGAGTAAAGTGCTTATACTTGACATTTGTGGAGAGGATAGAAGGAGCAAGGAGGAAACATATAAAGACAAAAGGAGTAACTTAACGGAAGACAAAGAGGACAGAAAAGATTTTGTTTTGGTTTTTTGGATTTTTGGGGGGGTATTTTTTAAGGGAGGGGATGTAGAACAAGATCAGTGAAAAACAAATAAAGGAGAAGAAGAAAAACAACACTGGCCCACCACCACAGCCACAGGCCATTCACTGTGGCTGTGCACTCGCCACCACCACCACCACCACCACCATGAAGCTCCACCAGGAGGTCCAAGACCTTCTTCTGGTCCTCCATTATTTTTTGGAGGTTCCCCGACCTCCTGGCGGCTGGTCGAGGTCATGGACGCACACCTTGCACCAGAAAGCGTACAGCCTCAGTCTGCCCTGGTGACCAAGACCTGACTTGGGGAGCTGCAGGATGATCAGGTGGTGGCTTCTCCGACAGGTCCTCTGTGGTGCTGCATCATGGTCAAGGGTGGGGGATGCATCTGGCTGCTTGGGAGGATGCGTCCTGCTGGTAGGCCTCCTCCTCCTCCTCCCCACCCTGGTATGGCACCCCCGAGACTCACTGCTGCCTCCTGCTGCTGCTGCCGCTCTCTGTTTTGTGAGCCACTCTGCAGCATGGTGGTGCTGCAGGTGGTTCCTCTGGCCAGAAGTCCCAAAGTGGGACTCTGGTTTCCCCCTTTTAACACTCTTCGCACACAGGGTGCAGACCACAGTGCTTGCATCATCTGCCTTGGTTCTAAAAAAGGCCCAAACTGTCGATCTTTGGTTTGGGGGGGCACAAGCTGATGTCCCGGGGGCCTCTCCTGTACAACAATATCCTGCTGTGGCCAGGGCTACCAGACACAACAGAAGCCACATCATCATCCTGGGGGCAATGGGATCACAACCTGAATGCTGCTGCTGGGTGGCTGTCTCAGTGTCCAACTCCACAATGACCTGCTACTGCTGGGGGCACAGGCCGGGGCCAACTGCTCCTGCTGCTGGTGGGGGGGGGGGCTCAATTTCAAATATGTGCCTGTTGAGGCGAACGCATCCTCTTCCCCTTCCACTGTCAATACCTCCATTACTCCCAGTCCCAGTCCCTTCCATCATTATAAAAAAAAAGTTTTAATAAACTACTAAAGAAAAAAATGAAAAAAGGGGGAAGTGAAACACACACACACACACATATACATGGTATCCTCTGAACTTTCCAACTGACACCCGAGGACCTTGAAGAACCAACTTTGAGTGCGTTTGCAGCACCAGAGCTCAAGGAGTCAACGGACCACTGGATCACTCTGTACCAGCACCCCTGCCTACCCAGAAGAAAGAGGCATGCCCATGGACCTTTGCCCACCTCTGTAATAAAGGCCTGACCTACAGACACCATCCACAAACTCATCCTCTGGAGGATTGCGACAGGTACTTTTTCAAAGTTATTGGGGAAATAGGCAGGACTGCGTGAAAGTGAGAAAGTGAAAGTAACAGTAATCTTGTATTAATGGTATCAAGCCTCTGGTGTGTGTGTGTGCGTGCGTGTGTGTGTGTGTATGGTATAAAGACTGTTGAACTCAACTTTAAAAGTACTAAAACAGTCAGAACAGGCATATCAGGGAGTGGTAACCACCTTCAAGATCTCCTTCTTCTTCTTCCTCTTTCAGCCACAAACCAATGGAGTACGTGTGAGGGTCTGGGGGGAAGGGGGAAGGCAGCCATTCCAGACTCAAAGATTGTTACACTGGAAGATTATAATGGGGACAAACAGAGAAGCATCAGATCAAGCCCTGGCTGTCAGGGCATGTCTTTTAGAGGGGTTAGGGAAAGAAGAGCTTATAGAGTAGCAGAGGGGGTGGAGGAAGGACTTAATTCAGTACATGGGCCTGATATTGTGGGGTACTAAATAATGAAATGCTGACCATCTCCTAAGCCTCAGTCTCTTACTTCTTTTTATTGTGTAACTATGTATTATTATGTTGACCTTTGTATGTATGTAAACCCCCCATTCCTTCAACGTGGAACCTTTGTAAATGAGCAGTTCCTGCTCAAAGGTATTTGTAATCCTAGATTTCAATAAATAAAAATAAAAAAAAATCTCCAGGTTCCCTAGCTCTTCTGTAGGAATTGCAGGGAAGCCGGAGAGCAAGTCGCTCTGCAAGGAGAAACGCATGCCACATGCAGTCCAGCTGCCCAATTACATAGATAAGACCAGCATGTCACATCAGAGATTGCAGATACTGTAAGAATCACATTTGTCTAAATACAAAATTGAAATCAGTCTTAATTTAGCTTCCCATAATTTTTAGTTGATTTATTCAGTCGAGTGAATAATTTTTCATTTTTAGACACTTTTCACTCTACCCCCAGCACCTCAGGAACAGCTCACGTTTTTTGGAATCTTGACAAGTTAGGGAAAACCTGCATCTTTGAAGATTTCCACCAGAGTATTAGCTTGCATGCAGTGCCACCTATTGGGATTTTGAAGCAACTACTGTAATGTGGCCATTATTTTTGATTAGAATAGAGATGAGAGATTCTAGAAGCATGGTGCAAGTCTCCGCCACAGGCGGCTTGCCCCAGACTCAGTTGCGACATGGACCCTGAGCCCTATTCTAGAAGGGGCAGGGTCCTCGTGGCTAAGTCCTGTGACTTGCGACATGTGGTGGGCTACGCCGAACCAAGGGCATACCCAAGGGGCATGTTGCAAGTCACAACCCCCCCATGAGCGCAAGTGCCCCCAAAGTCCCGCATGGCACTTGCGGCCCCAGCCCGAACCTGTTGGTGCCCGACAGGGCAGCACCTACCCCGAACCCCACAGACAATAAAAAGCTCTGCAGGGCTGCCCACACACCTCGTGCCCTAAGACCCCCCCACCGCTAAAGGCCCCCACAGGGCCACCACTGTCCACCCCACCCAGCTCAGACCCTGAGACACAATGCATAAAAGCAGTGTAGCCAGCCACTCAACTAGCCCTGGTAGTCTAGTGGCCCCCCACCCAGCAGTGTCAATCCACCCAGCACACCCACCTGACCCCAGCCTGACAACTGGCACAGCCCCCTCTCACCTCCACTGCCAGCCCGCTGACTGAGTTCCAGGAGCGCGTACTGTATAGACACCTCATAAATGAATGAATACCCATTCATTTTGAGCATATCATACAGTCAGTGCTTCTACGGAACTCAGTCGGGCGGCTGGCCGGAAGTGCAGGTGGCTGTGCCAGCTCACCAGCTGGGGATGGGTGGGGGGTGCTGCGGATGGGCATGTTGGTGGGGGCCACTAGGGACTACCAGGGCTAGTTGAGTGGTCATTGGCACCATTTGTGGTATCATGCCTCGGGTCTGGGCAACGTAATGGAGGGCTGGGATAGCCAGGTTCTGCGGGTCCTTTAGTGGTGGGGGGTTCAGGGGCATGAGGTATGTGGGCAGTCCTGCAGAGCTCTAACTGTTCGGGATTAAATATGAGCGTATGCCCGTGGGGCATGTACTGTACGCAGGATGGGGGCAGGGGTGTGTGTTGCCCAGTGGGGCACCTACATGGGTATTCTGGGCATGGGGAGGGCACATGTATTGCGTTCTGGGCTGCTGGCGGGTCTACAGAACACCTGGAGGGTGTACATGCCGTTATGCAAGCTAAATGCTGGTTTAAGTTATGTCGGCGGTTCTCCTCCGGGGGTTCTTGTAGAATCCCGACATTGAGAACTTAGACGCTGCCCGTTCAGAATAGGGTTCAACTGCTGCCGTAAACCTCCTAGCACCATGTCGCGGGGTTTAAGGCATAGTGAAGAACCATAACTCCAGCTTTATGTAAAGTGGCCTGCGAATGTCAGAGCCACCTTGTAGAATACCGCATGTTGCAACTGCTGTGTAACTTGCTACTTGCGTCATTCTTTTTGGTGCAAGTGCGGTTACACCAGTCGTAACTCTTCTAGAATCGGACAGCTGACCCTCTGATGAGCAACATAAAAAGAAAGCAAGGTCACCATTCCTTGGAAAAATAAATGTCAGTAATTCACATTTTTCTCAGGGACCCCTTGAGAAAGTGCCCAACTTTTACCATGATTTATCTGTTGTCTCTGCACTTGGCATTTTATCTGCAAATAAGATACAGTATATCCTAATAAAGTTCTGTAACTGTATGATCAACATATGGTATTGTCTTTCTGTGTGTGCAATGGCAGCCAGCTATTAGATTTTTCATTTACTGCCTAGTGCCTGCCCATTTCAAGTCTTTTTTTTTAATTCTATTTTCCCATGGGTATCTCAGATCAGGACTTCCTACAGCCACTGCCAGTGCCACCTTCCTACTCTCATGCCACCCAAGACACACTGCTGCATTACTCCCTCAGCTTGAACACCCCCCTGAGACAAGGCCTGCCAACCCATATGCTCCAGTGCTGCCCACCTCCTATATACAGCTGTCCACAGAAGAGGGAAGCCCATGAGCCAACATGAGAGCCAGGAGGAGAGCATAATAATGGATGAGGAGGGCAGGCATGCTGTTATCTGCTCAGCCCATAGCCACTTTTTCCCTTCCTTTTTCCGTCCCCTGGGCATGATGCCATGCAGTGATGCACATAGGTATGCACCCTGCATACATGTTCAGTCTGTCAGCAATCCGCCCCATCCTGTTGTTCCCCAAGCTATGCGGTCACTCAGCCTTTATTAGTGGCAGTCAAATGGCAGGATGTTCTTCCTTCCCAAAGGAGGAGGGCAGTCAGGTTATCTGGGAGAGAACATAAATCCATCTGGATAGCTGTGGGTGTGAACCGATGTTGGGTATGTGCATCATGTCAGCTTTGAAAGGAAGGCACAGGCTGTCACCCTCACAGCTCATAAATGAAAATTTTCAAATAATCAATCACAAAATCATTCTTATGAGTAGGATACTTTTTGTCTGAGAAAATATGTTCTGAAACTAAAACAAAATAACACTGGTCGAAGTAGAAATGAATTGGGGGTTTGAAAAAAGTTCTTATTAGCAGGATGTTCTTTACATCGGAGTTCTTGTAAGTGGGCTTTACTGTATCCACCACCCAGTCTGTGTAACACCTTCTCAAATATGAGGCTTTTAATAGTACCTGTTTTCTCCTTGAGGCAGGGCATGGCCCAGAAATGGTGTATAACAAAGCACAGCAGTTCATTTCTAAGAACCCAATCCACAAACATGGCTCTGATATGCCTGATTCATGTGTATCTGGTTTGTGGAGCTCCATACCCATGGATGCCAATGCACTTGCTGACATCCATGACCCTTGACCTCTCAGAGCTACATGATAAGCACAGCACAGAGGGGACAGGAGCCTGTCAGAAGTGGAGCAGGTCAGGACAGTGGGCATCCAGTTGACTGCCCTGGATGGGGGTCCTCCAAGAACTGCCATATCCTGACTGTAAATTTTAAAAATGAAAAACATTAACGTTAAGCCCCCAGACTCCATGTTAACATGGGAGTCTGGGGGCAATAGATGCCAGATGGAACAGGGCACAGAAAATTCCAGGAGGTCCAGGCAGATCTTGTCTGGACATGTAGGTGTCATGGGTCAACCCAAATGCAATGTTGCCATCCTCTGTATCCCCTCTGTGCAGTGTATTTTGTTGTAAGGGTCATGTGAAAGTGTGTCCTTAAGCCAGCCACCCTCAGAGATGGATGGATGGAGTAGGATCGAGGGTAGTGGGTCAGCACAACCCACAATGTGTGTGCTGCAGAATGCTACATATGTGTGCAGGAGGAACTCAATGGCTTTTGCTGACCTTCACTGCTGCAGAATGTCAAAAAGGCTTTGTTGGTCATGTTCTTAGTCTAGTTCTAGTCTGGTGAAGCAGGCTGCCATCTAGAGGCCACATGGATTCATTTCAACCTATGGAACTGACTGTAGCTGTCCAGGGGGACCATCCAGACTCTGGGAGCAGCACTATGGGTCCTTAGTCTGGGTGTGACACAGATCTCCCTTTGGGTCTGGTCTCCAGGCTGACCTGTCCAAAAGAAAAAAGAGAGAACACCAAAGGCATGGTGAATGGCCTAAAGTGGAGCGTCCCTGTCAACGGTCCCTTCTATATGGCAACACTGATGTCCTGTGCAAGAGAAATTCCCAGCTGTGCAGTAGTTTTCCAGCCTGGTAAGCTGAAAGGGTGAAACAAAAGATCATGGCTCAGACTCCCAGGGAGTGGATGAGTGCATGAACTAAGAAAGAGGGATGGTACCACGTGCTAGCAGTGCCCACACCAAAGCTACTCCGAATGGGAGACAGGTTTGTCCCACTACAGTTCATGTATATAACCAAAATAAACTGCTCCAAGTCAGTAAGGTGGAGCTCTTGGTACAAACAATGTAGCCAGCAAACTGAAAACCTGGACAGAACGCATTCCATACATGAGGCTATACACCATACATAACTGTAAAAAGTTTGTTTTATAACTTACAAAAGATTTAAAACACATAGACAGTATAACAGTTCAGTTGGTACTCTACCATCTATTGTACATGTTTTTCAAACCTTTGTATATTATACAATAAACTTTTGCACTGTTATATACATATGTTTAGCCTGATCTGTAGAGTATGCTGTGTCCTGGTTTTCTGTTGTCATCCAGATTCTTGCCTGTTTGGAATGTTCGAGGCACTGAGAAAATAAATGGTACCTGATATGAAATGTGCCATAAATCCCCAAAAGATCAGAGTTTTTTATTTCCTTCCATTTCTGTTTGGAGTGTGAGGTTCTATTACATGCTCTGCACATGTGTCTTTTCCTTCAGCTCAATCACAGACTTCTGGCATTTGCCACTGAAGCTGCAGTGCATACCCCAATAGAAGTGATATTCCAAGGTTCAATGCTAGCCAAATGTGCGGCCAGTGAGAGAGAGTACCCTTAGCAACAAACAGTTGACCATTTTACCATCAGATGTGTGACTGTATTGAAAGATCTGTGCACAGAATTTGCAAATAAAGTTGTTCTGTTTCGTTGCAACTTGAAGTATTGTGCTCAGTTTGTATCTGCCTAATGTGATGAATGCAGACATCATGATGTGGAGGGGTGGCACCACGTTCTTTGGGTACCTGTGTGAAATAAAGATTGAGAGCCAGTCAGCATAGCCATGTGACGTGCCCAGCTATTAATCAAGGACAGCTGGATTGTTTATGGCAGACACCCTCCCCATCCCTATCGATAAAGATGTGCCACTGTCAACTGTACATTTCCAGAGGAGCAGCACCTCGAGGCATGCCTTACAAAAGGAGTGACTAGGGTAGAGGTACTGCACAACTGACCGTCAAGCTGACAGCAATGAGCCCAGGTCTATCTGCTCAAGAAACAGACCACCCAAGCTCTTCTTATGTAATTAGTGTCGGGTTTGCCAACACATGTGGGCAGGGCTACAACAGTAAAATAGTTATTCTTGATATTTCTCCCAAATCTGACCTCTGAAGGACACTTGAGGGCCAGATTTTTAAAGGCCAAAGGCCAGCAATGTGCCTGGGTCCATCAGCACCCACAGTGTCCATCACCCTCTTGGATACAACAATGCTACTTTAGAAACTTCATCATATTTGCAACACTCAAATGTGGTTTCTGGCAGCATGTGTACAACTATGGCTACATCTGTTGACAGGGCAAAATTTAATCTAGACTAAAATAAATTGTCTAGCTGACTTTTCCTGGCCACTGTGTCCACTGAATGGGCATGAGTAGACATGGGAACTTTCTGCCAAGGCCCCATGCTATCCTGAGTACAGGGACAAGGAACTATCAAAGCCCCTTTGACTAATGCCCTGGATGCAGCCCTGTATTTGGAACTTTGAAAATCCAGCCCTGTGTATCCCCTTTTTCCTGTACATCCTGAAGTGATGCATTTGGTCAGGCAGTGTTATTTCTTTCAGACATTTGAATTATGTGATCTTGTCTCCTCTGAGTCTTCTCCATTGAGAACAGTACCAGGTTTAAGCCGCCCTCATAGCCCATGTTTTCCAAGTCTTCAATCACTTTGGTGCCTTTTCTCTGCACCTTGATGAACCTAGGGTCCCTTCCAACCTTAAATCATCATGTTACCTTCTCAGTCCTGCCACTGTCATTCCTTACTTCCTTAGTAGTGGGGGTCAGAAATATGCATTATATATAAGATGTTTCTATTAGAATGAGAAGAGATCTGGATAAACTTGCAAAATGGTCTGAAGAGTGGCAGCTGGGGTTAAAGAAGTGCAAGATCATGCACATAAGGAAGAGAAACCCTGAAGCCACCTATAGGCTGGGAGGGGAGCTGCTGACACTCACAAGGGAAGAAAGAGACTTGGGCATCATCATCACCGATGACCTGAAATCATTCAAGCAGACCACTAAAGCAGTAGGTAAGGCTAGGGGGGTGTTAGGGCATATTAGTAGGGGTATCACAAGTTGGAAGAGGGAAGTAATAATCCCTCTTTACAAGACACTGGTTAGGCCCCATCTGGAGTACTGCATGCAGTACTGGAGGCCACACCTTCACAAGGACACTAACCAGATTGAGGCAGTCCAGAGAAGGGCAACCAAAATGGTGCAGAGATTGCATCAGAGAACATATGAAGACAGATTAACGGAGCTCAATATGTATACCCTAGAGCAAAGGAGGAAGAGAGGTGATATGATCGAAACATTCAAACACCTTAAGGGCATTAACAAGGTGAAAGAGTCTAACATGTTTCAATATAAGAAAAATAGCAGGACAACATGACACAGCATGAGATTAGAGGGAGGTCGATTAAGGGGTAATGTGAGGAAGTTCTTTTTCACAGAAAAGGTGGTGGATGCATGGAGCGGCCTACCTCAGGAAGTGGTGGATATGAATACAGTGTAGGGCTTCAAACAAGTATGGGATAGGCATAAGGGAGCAATACAGATGAGTATGAATAGATATGCCATTGACAGAGCAAAAGCCGATGGCACATTCATAAGGTAGAAAAAGAAATGGGCAGACTGGATGTGCCTTATGATCCTTATCTGCCATCAACTTCTATGTTTCTACGTTTCTAAGATAGAGATAGCTTAATGATCTGTACAGGAGACCCTTCTATTTAATGTAACCCCCAGTTAGTGTGCCATTAAGACTTCCTTGTTCCTTGGACATCAAAACGTTTTCTACCACAGACAAAGCTGATCTTGCCTGTCAGTGACTGGAATGGGAAACACTCAGTCTATCGCTCAACACCACTAGATGTGAATGTGCAGCCATACAGGACTGGCTCAGGGTGCCAGAAGAGGAATAGGGTGCTAACTGCTGTGCTGTGGCAGTGAGTAAAAGGGAGAAGGGTGGTCACTAGGATCACTGCAAGAGTAGTAGGTAGGGTTGGGCAGACTGGACGAGCCTTTTTCTGCTGTCATATTGTCTGTTTATATGGGCTCTGTGTTTTTTGGAAAGAGGACTTTTGTATAAAGGCTATTTGGAACAACAAAGCAGCAGCCATATTGCTGCCCTTTGACCCATCCTACCATGGCAATGGAAATGAACGGGCCTGAACCAACCACCCTCCCTCTTAGACTATCTTGGGAACAGCAAATCAAAACTCGAGCAAAACTAGAGTGCTACAAATCCTTCTATCAAAACTTCACCCTAACTGATTTATCTTCGCACTGTTAAAATGCTAAACACAGAGTAATTCTAACCAAATTCAGAATCAGTGACTGAAATTTAGAACTAGAAACAGGCATATACAAATTAACCTGGAAATGTAGCCCAACTCTGCAGCCAGTGTGAAGTTGTGACATTAAATCACAACTGCATTTCATTTTCCTCCACTAACTAAAAACAACTGTATACAATTACAGTGTGTTCTGCTGCTATCAAAAGGAACAGCACATGTCCAGTTCATGAATGATGATGCTAAATTGTGTATACTGTTGGGAAAGAAAAGATGTAGCACAAAATAGCGCAAACTACATAGCTTCCTACCATCAACTTAAAACACATCACCAATGACTCTAAGCACATTGTGATCACTCTAAGAATAGTAGTATGTTTACGTCTTACAAATTACAATTAACAGTTTGATGCATAAAGTTTGGCAATACCTACATCTCTCCAATAAAAACTTCCCAAAATAATTATACTGCAACATGGTTCAATCATGCTTTCAGCAATCACAAACTCCTCAACTGAATTCTTGTTAATTACTCGGACAGAATCAGAGCTCCTGGCGATGACTTGCAGGTTGTTTTAGCAACCATGCCATCACATTCTGTGACTGTAAAATTTGATGCAAAAACCTCCTCAAAACTGATCACTGCTTGACCATACAGGCATTTCAAACATAGAAACATAGAATGTGTCATAAAAGGACCACCAGGCCCACCCAGTCTGTCCAATGTACTTTCAGTCTGAAGGACTTCATGCACACTTCTGGCTGAGAATGGGATCAAAGCAGTGCAACAGGAGTTTGTGGAGTTGGGAGAGGCCTTAGACAAGTAGCACACATGATAACTTTCTCGGAAGTGTTACCTGTCTATGGCATGGATGAGAGCTAAGGTACTCCGCACCATGGGATTCAATGACTGGTTGAAAAGCTGGTGCAGATCTCAGGATTTGGCTTCATTGAGGACTGGGGCTCCACCTGGAGGATGCAGGCCTATACAGGTCCGATGGTCTGCAGCTATCCTGGAGGGAACCAGGATCCTAGGTGATAGGTTTAAATGCTTCAATGGCAAGCATTTAAACTAGCCGAGGGGAGCACTGAAGAGGAGAAGGGAAATCTAGCCCCAAAATCAGGGTAATTAGTGAGGCAAACACCAAGATAGAGCAGTCGATAGGAGAAGGGCAGGGGTAAATGTGAGAAAAGACAAAGGCAGTAGGGACAGAGATGGGGCAAAAGAAATAAAGCCATACAAAATAGAGGTAATGAGTACCAATGCCGTAGTCTAGGTAAAAAGCTCCCTGAAATGGCAGCCTTGATGGAAGAGGATGCCTGGATATTGTGGCAGTCACAGAAACATGGTACACAGAGAACCATGACTGGGATATCAACATACCAGGTACACAATCTACAGGAGGGACAGGAAGAAAGAACATGAGGAGGAGTAGCTCTCATGTAAGGGAAGGATCAAAGCAACAGAACTGAAGGGTAAACATGGAGGAGAGGAGGCACTGTGGGCCACTCTGGAAACTGGAAATGGCTCCACAATCTGCACAGGGGTTGTATACAGATCCCCGTCTCAGGGGGAGGAAATGGACAAGGAAATGATAGAAGGCATCCTTGGGATGGCAGATAAAGGGGAGATATTGCTGATGGGGGACCTGAATATGCCAGATGTTGACTGGAGCACCTTTGCTGCAGCCACATCCAAGAGCAGGGCCATTCTCGATGCCCTACAGGGGGCATGCCTCAGACAGCTAGTTCTGGAACCCACTCAGGAGAGAGCAATCTTAGACCTGGTACTCTCAAATGGGGACGGAGACAGGATCTCTGATCTTGAAGTGGGTAGCCATCTGGGAACAAGCAACCACCAAACAGTATGGTTCACAATAAACTTAGCTGTAGAGTCAAGCCACACAAACGTGAAGGTACTGGACTTCAGGAGGGCTGATTTTGTCAAAATGAGAGAGTGCCTCTGAAAAGCACTAGCAAACAAGCAAGAAGGTGGGGTGGAGCAACAATGGAGAAACATCAAAACCGCCATCACAGAGGCAACAAGCCTTTGTGTGAAGCAAATAAACAAATCAAAATGAAAAAAAAAACCACTACGGTTCTCAAAAGAAGTGGCAGGGAAGGTACGGGAAGAGGAAGAAGAATCAGCATTTATGTAGCGCTTTTCATACACAGTATCCCAAAGCACTTTACAAGCAATGCTAGACTGGTAGTGAAGTGAAGGGAGAAAAAGATAGCATTCAGAAAGTATGAGGAAACACAGAAGGAGCAGGACAGAGAACTGTACCAGTTAAAGCAGAAGGAAGCGGGTAAGGCAGTCAGAATAGCAAAGGCCCAAACCGAGGAAAAGATAGCCAACTTGGTTAAGAAGGGGGATAAAGCCTTTTATAGGTACATTAGGGAGCAAAGAAAGACTAAGACAGGGATACTGAGGCTGAACAAAGAGGAAGGTGGTTGGGCAGAGAGTGACAGTGAAAAAGCAGGGATACTGAACAAATACTTCTGCTCAGTATTCACAATGGAAAAGCAGGGGGAAATACCTACTCCGGTCAATAGAAGCACTCTGGATAGGGGGGCTGATATTAGTCCTTTCACAGAAGATAGGGTTCTGAAAGAACTCTTAAAACTGAAGGTGGATAAAGCAATGGGGCCTGATGGGATTCACCTCAGAATTCTAAAAGAACTAAGGGAAGAACTAGTAACACCACTGACTACTCTTTTTAATAAATCATGGGAGGATGGTGTGGTACCTGAGGACTGAAGGAGGGTGGATGTGATTCCCCTTCACAAAAGTGGGAGCACGACAGAGGCAGGAAACTACAGACCTGTCAATTTGGCCTCTGTGATAGGGAAAATGATGGAATCACTTCTGAAGGAAAGAATTGTTGAGTACCTAGAGGCCAGTGGGGCACAGGACTCAAGGCAGCATGAATTGACAGCGGGAAGGTCATGTCAGACATATCTAATTGATTTCTTTGATTGGATGACCAAAGCAGTAGACCAGGGAGGGGCTGTGGACATGGCCTAACTAGACTTTAGCAAGGCATTTGATACAGTCCTGCACAAAAGATTAATAAACAAATTAGCCAGCCTGGGAGTGGGTCCCAGGGTGGTAGCCTGGGTAAAACACTGGTTGGACAACAGAACACAGCAGGTAATGGTAAATGGAGTCCACAGTGAAGAAAGGAGGGTTACTAGTGGAGTACCGCAAGGTTCAGTATTGGGGCCAGTCCTTTTAGTATCTTTATAAGTGACATTGCAGAGAGACTGGAAGGAAAGAGATGTCTCTTTGCAGATGACACAAAGATCTGCAACAGGGCTGATACACAAGGTGGGGTGGAAAGGATGAAAAGGGACTTGGCAAGGTTGGAGGAATGGTCAAATGTACGGCAGCTTAGATTCAATGCAAAGAAGTGCAAAGTAATGCACCTGGGAAACAAAAACCCAGGGGAAGAGTACACAATGGAGGGTGAGATATTGACAACAACAAAAATGGAAAGGGACCTGGGGGTAGTCATATCAGATGACCTAAAAGTGGGCCAGCAATGTGAGAAGGCAGTAAGGAGGGCTGGGGGGATACTGGGATGCATAGGGAGAGGCATCACCAGTAGAAAACAGGAAGTTGTTGGCCCTCTGTACAGACAGTTGGTGAGACCACATCTAGAGTACTGTGCACAGTTCTGGAGACCCCATCTCCGTAAAGACATAGACAGGGTGGAGGCTGTCCAGAGGAGGGCAACCAAAATGATGCAGGATCTACATCAGAAGACATATGAAGAGAGACTGAGAGAGCTTAATATGTATACCCTTGATGAAAAGGAAATCAACAAAGTCCAAGAGGGTAGCATCTTTCAGAAAAAGAGATGTGCAAAAACAAGGGGGCACAATTTGAAGATAGAGGGGGGGACGGCTCAGAGGTAATGTGAGAAAGTATTTCTTCACAGAGAGGGTTGTGGATACTGTACATGGAACAGCATTCCTGAGGAGGTCATAGAGTCAAAAACAGTGGGGGAATTCAAGAATGCATGGGACAGACATAGGGCACTTCTAGTGGGGGATATGAGGAAGTAGGCTGTTGGTTAACTAGGATCTGCAGCTTATCCGTTAGGTAGGGAAATGGGCAGACTAGGCGGGCCAAGCGGTCCTTATCTGCTGTCAAATTCTATGTTTCTATAAGATGGATCTGAGTCCACCAGATGCCATCCAACACAGAACCCTGGGGATTTTTTGTCAGTCTGTTCCTACAAGTCTGCAGTAAGCATTCTCCACTCAGAACATAGAAGGTCAAAGGCTGCTTCTACACCTAGATCTCAAAGGAGATTATTGGACTGTTTTCACTGTGGATACTGCCTGGGACCTGTTTCAAAACCAGATCTATCACTGATGCATTCTATGGACATGTCCAGAATCTAAGTAAATCTGCAGTAGAAAAAGCCAAGGCTGACTCAGAACTACTGGGAGGAAAACAAGCATCTTTCCAGTAAATGACTTGATGATAACTCTAGGCCTATCCAGGAGGCAGCTATCCTAGCTGTTTTTTGGCTGTGCCCTACCCATGGTATGATCACAGAAGGTATGGTGTGGCCATCTGTTTTAGATCTAGCCTGAATCTCATTGCATACCCTATGAATGAAATCAGGTCATTTGAATGTGTGGCTGTTAAGGGTGGAGCAGGTGTGGGATGTAGGATTCTCCAGGCCTACCACCCTCCAAGGTGGGAACATAATTTTCTTTAGGAATTTGTGGATTTTGTAGTTCCAATTGCACTGGACTCCCCAGCTTGTTGGTGCTGGGGATTTCAATGCCAGGGTAGAGAATGGGACCTCACAATTTGTTTTGCAATTCCTCCTGTTTATAACATCATGGGGCCTCACACAAACAGGGTTCCACAGCTACCCACAAGTTAGGCCATAACTTGGACCTTGTCTTTTAACTGGGTCTGGGCATTTCTGATGTAAGTGTGAATTCTGTTGGGTGGTGGGATCCCATGCTGTGGAGTATTTGGCTGGAACACTCTGGGTTTTATCCCCCGCTGAGATGATCCACTGCTGTCCAAAGTACAGTCTTGAACCAGAGACACTCATGGCAGTATTAGACATCCTGAGCATGATAACAACATGCAGAGGGGGTTCAGAGGCTGCTATAGATGTCTATAGCTTCTCAAATGCCCTGGACTCTTTCACATTAGTCTGTGTCAGCCCGATTACCTACTGCCACAGCTTGCCATGTTATAACAATGATCTGTGATGGTTGAAGGCAACAGGGCAGAAACTGGGGCATTCTTGGAAGAGGCCTGGCTTGACTGGCCGCAGGCAAACCAGCAAGCAAAAGCTAACTAAAGTAAAATAAAGCTCTGAGGGCCTATTATAGGGAGTATCAGAGGGCAATCACTCTGAGAAAGGCAGAGTTACTGTCATGTGTGATTGCTTCAAGTAAGAACTAATTAACTCAGGTTTTTCACATTGGACCGATTATTGTGCTCGCCTTGTCTATAGTCTGTAAGAGCACTGTCTGCAGGAAAGTGCAAGGCATTTGGCAACTACTTCCTGGATTGAATGTCATTCATTAGGACACAGATTTCTACAAGTGACTTGTCTGTGGCTGGTAGTATCAGTTCGATGATGATGGAAGGCCCTCCGTGGTCATGGAGTGAGTTTCAGTACATTTCAGAGGAAGAGATGCTTGCGGTGATATCTGAGCTGCACTGATCTTTCTGTCTTTTTGACCCTGTTCCTAACCATTTGTTGGTGAACTGCCAGGAGACCCTGGCTTCATTTGTGACAAGGACTACCAGGTGTTCCCTCCAGCAGGGATGTTTCCCTTTGGAAAATTTGAGGAGTTGAGGAAGACTCAAGACTGCTATAAATTTTAGTCCAAAATGATTTACTGTTTATGAACAAAAATGTTTTAATGAGTCACCAGCAGAACAGGCCAATGTACATCAGGCAGAGTACTGAATGCAAAACCAGTCAAGGTTTCAGTTTTATCCCAAGGTGTTGGCGCACTTGGCATTTTTTGTAATAAAGCCTTCATTCACTTCATCTATCTGGTGTCAATACTTCCTTGTTTTTGGAGAGTATTGAATGCATGTTTTGAATTTTTGCAGCCTGTGTGAAAGAGAGACCTACAGCTATAACTAACAGGGTAGACACAGCTAAGTAAACCCTTGCTGTACAGCAGGAAACACAAGAATGTGTAAGCACAAAAGCTAGTGAGATATATTCTGAGGCAGAGAAGCTTATAGACCACCATGGGCCCTGAAGAAGTGGCCCGCTTGGCTATGAAATGTTGGCCAGTCCTGCAGGTGGCTCATTAAAATATTTTTGTTCATGAGTAATAAATATTTTTGAACTAAAATTTATAGGAGTCCTGAGTCTTCCTCAACCCATCAAACTTTCTTGTCAGTAAGCACCTCTGAGGAGAACTCCTTCAAAGTATCAGTTTGGAGAAAGGCCTTAGCCACAAGGCCAGGTTAAGCAACCAGGTTCCACCCACCCAGTCCCTAAAGCATGTTTCCCTTTGGCCCTGAGAAGGGCTGCAATAAGACTTCTCTGAAAAAAGCCATCTCTAGGTCAGTCCAGTGGCATTGAGGGCTGAGGTGCTGTGTGCTTCATCTCCTGCCATGCCAGTGACCTGGGTTCAGAAATGGATGTTGGTTGCTCAGGGGCTGGCCGGGGAGAGAGGGTTGAACATCCATAAGGCTGGTCTCCTCCCTTAAGGAGAGGGGTTGCTGTGGCTCACTGCTCAACTGCCATCTGAAGTGTCAAAGTGGCATCACCAGCAAGCCAAATGTAGAGGAAAGGGATCCCACATTTGGGGTGTTGCGGGGGGTCTCCACAGAGGAGGAGCTCACACATCATGCCCACTGCACATCCTGTGGGCCTGAGGTGAAAACATGGTGGAAAACTACCTGACTGTGGGATGACGATCGACCCCCTATAATCGGCACATCAGCAACCAGGCTACACACACACACACACACACACACGTCTTGTGGTAGAGAACAATGGAGGGAAGGTAAATCCTGAAGAAGTTTGGGTCTGGGGCTGGAGGTCAAACAGAGGAAAAAGCCATCTCTGGACCCAGATACCTTGGCAAATTACAGCCCAATATCAAACCTTCCCTTTTTGGGGAAGGTGATTGAGAAGATTGTTGCAGCACAGCTTGATGCCCACCAGGAGAAGTTTAACATCTGCAAGCCATTTCAGTCTGGCTTAGGCCTTGGCACAAAAACAGAAACACAGACTGTGTCGGCAGAAAAAACAGATGTCCATCCAGTCCATCAATTTCCTGCCTAGCTCTGTGCCCGCTTAGCAGAGCTGATAGCACCCTGGACTGTGATTGCCAAAGTGTTTTGTCAGCTCTTTAGGTAGTCAGATAGTATGGTATGAGCTGCTCTACCCTGCTAGCTGGAACAGGATGAAACAGTCTAAGACAAGACTTAGGACATGCCCCTTCCCAGACTTCTTCAGTCTTTTTCATCCTGTCCTAGCTGATAGTCGTAATAGTATATTTATTTATTTGACTAATAGGCCTTTATAATCACGCCAGTTTACAAGTTAAAATTTGAAGCACCATTCACAGAACATGTTAATATAGTAATATAAAACAAGTACCATAAAATAGCATACATTCATGCATTAATGTACTTCATGTCACCTTTTTGGTTTCAGCACACTCAACCACAAAATGCTGTATTGCCAAAACTATCCTGGCGGAATACAAAAAGGCTTTAGAAAATGCTGCTTAAATTAACATGTATAGGGTGGTTCAGATATGGTTACCTACATTCTACTCTAATACATGTTCTATCCTATAATCACAGTTCCTATAGCATTAATGCCCAGTGGCTTGAACTATTGTTCTAACAAACCTTCCAGGTCTCATAATTACAGTATAAATTTTCCGCTTCTTTAAAGTCATCATGATTGTGAGAAATGTCTATGCCACTGCAATGTGTATGTTCGTGATAATTCCATGCCTGATTTGTTGCTTCATTTTGTAATTACCTGACTAATGCTTTTGGCTAATTTGTACTGCTTGTTATCACTCCATTTATTCTTTGTATTCACTGTTATTTATTTATGTATGTATGTATGTCTTGGTAACGGGTAGGTGCACTGATCCAGAGGATCGCTTTCAGTCATGACCTGAGCCACAAACATGGCACATTAAGCAATGTAAATACAGGTAAACACACAATAGTACAGGCTTCAAACATGAGTATAGGAATTATAGTACATGGGTCACATGAACGGGTTACAAAGATACATGGTGCCATTTAAGGCCAGCAGACAGGTAAAATACATAGTCACAAAAAACACAGAGTTCATACATACGGAGTCAAATTATCAGATACAATAAAATAAAAATAAAGTGCAATTGCATTCAGGTAAACAGTCAGCTTTCAGGTAAACTGTAGTAAACACGTCATCAGGCAGATGAGTACTCATAATACAGTGCAACAATCCACCTTAAAATAAGTGCAGTGGCAAAGAACAGTAGAGAGGCAATATCCTGAGCCACGCTGGGGAGGGTGGAGGGCAGGAGATGGAGGGGAGTCTCAGGAGAGGGTGTGACCCAGCCATAGTTGGGTGGAAGAGAAAGGATGGGGATGCCCGGGATTACCCACCCCATTGCATGTAACCTCCTTGATCGTGCCTGAAAATAGGCAACTTTGCTGTCTAGCACACCTACCTGATCAACAAAAACTAAATAAATGCATAAATTAGCGTTTGACAAGAAACACTAAAATGGCCAGCCCACCAGCACAGCAGTAGAGTTATCACCATGATGACGGTGACTCGAGTTCGGAACAAGCCTTGGTGTCAGAGGGCCGGTTGAGGAAAGGAGGCTTAGTGTGCTAGGGACACTCTTCTCCTCTGGGGAAGGAGGTTTGTTGTACCCACTGCAATACTGCTACCTGGGTGGCCATGGGTGGCAGTGAAGTCAGGATACCATGTGGGTGAGGAGGACATCAGCTGGGCTCCAGAGAGGCAGCACATATCTGCGTGTGCATGTCTCTTTGAACTCTCTCATACGCCAGCATCCTCAGGGACTGGGGAGAAAAAATGGGGGGAAAAACCCATGCCTTAGGACCTCCCGGCATGGTTGTTGGCCACAGGCATAGCCAAGGTGGGGGTACCCGGAGGTCATCGTCCCTCAGGATGGCCCAACCCCAATGGATAATTTGTAGGGTTGTAAGTCCCATGGTGGGGTGAGAGCCAGTGCTGGGGGTGAATCATGTATGAAGCAACTGCTTGGGAGATAAAATATAAATTGAAAAAGAAACACTTAAAGACCTGTAAATTACCAGTCTGTTACCAGCTGACCAGAACATGTGGCCTAAAAGTTGGACTAACTCTAGAAGGATACAGTCCAAACACTTTAGAAAAAGATAATATTTATTGAATAAATGTTACACCAAACAATGGCGCTTTTTCAAAGGCCTTGAAAAGCACTATTGTTTGAGCGAAATGGTGGTGGCAGGGGTGCCTACTGCTGCTTTTATTAAATACATTTTATCTTTTTCAAAGTATTTGGAATGTGGATGCTATTCCGGGTTAGCCCAGCTTTTGATCATGTTGGTACTTTGGAATTCCCCTGGAGCTCCTGAGGTTGCTTTCAGTGCTACCTACTGGGAAACTGTGTCCTTATTCACCCTTGGTCAATGACCTATACATTAAGGAGTGGGATGCCTACATCTGAGAGCTGTGAACCAGGGATCCCAAAGGCCTTGTGCGCATTCATCATGTGTCCCTTCCACACAGGGTCCCTGCCAATCAATCAATCTGTTCTTTATTTATCCAGGCTAACACCATTGAGCAAGCTCATTTACAAGGTGGACCTGCATTACACAAGTCAAGTAACCATGCATTATATACAGACAAATAGACAGTAGATGCAAGAGTACACCAGTACAGGTAGGCCTGCAATAGACAGGATAAGTAAAATACATTTGGGTTCAGGTAAAAGACAGTCGTAAGGTACACATAACAATAGGGTAGCAAGTCAGTAAAATTTATACCAGATAACAATACATGGTTTAGTATTCCTGTAAGGTAAAGGCATTATAGTCCAGGGAAGAGATTACTTGAAGTGGATGCTACAAGCAAAGAGACATACACAGTCAGTTTAAAAAGACCCAGGCATATCAAGGGGGAGAAGTGGGCAGCCAGTGGGGGGGGGGTCTGGAACTGGGATAATACTAGGAGTGAAGGAATGAGATGCTGTGTGTATTCAAGGAATAGCTGGGTGAGGGAGGGTGAGATTTAGGGTAGTAGATAAGTAGGTGGCTCACGGACAAGTTATGCACTGATACAAGAAGAAAGGAGGATGGGAAAAGCAGGGAGGATGTGGAAGAGGGGTGTAAATAAGCTAGGATCATTGGAAGCAGTTGCAGGCTTCTGTAATGTATTTTGAGTATAAGGTCTTCAACACAGTGAGACTAACAGGATTCCTCAGTTTCAGTGAAATTCTGTAGCACATTCCAGAGCTAGGATTGTTGGAAGCAGTTGCAGGCTTCTGCAATGTATTTTGAGTATAAGAACTTAAACACAGTAATACTAACAGGAGTCCTCAGTTTCAGTGATTTCTGTAGCACATTCCAGAGTGACGGTAGAACGAATCCTATGGCAGCTCTCCCAAAACACATTAGGGCTTTGGACACTTTCAGAGAAATCAGTGAACAGCTTCTTAGGGCATAGGTTCCAGGCATACTGAGAGTCAGGCAATCAACAATGTACTGCGGAAGTTTGTCAGTGATAGCTCTGTATGTCCAGAGAGCTGCATTTTTATTTCATCTGTAGTGTAGGGAGGTCCAACCTATGGCCACATATAAAGAGCAGTGATAGGTGGAGAAGGGGAGACCAGTAATGAAGTGCAGGGCTCTGTGGTAAAGTATGTCCAATTTACCGAGGTATGAAGTAGCACATTGGCTGTATATAAAGTCAGCATAATCAATTAGGGAAAGGAAAGTAGACTGAACTAGCTGTCCCTTGGCCTCTGTAGTTAGTAGGCGGTTTAACCTGAAGAAGAGACCTAGTCTCTGCATCAGTTTTTAACAAATCCTGCAGGTGGTCTGCAAAGGAGAGTTTAAAGTCTAGCCAGACCCCCAGGTATTTGAATTTCAGCACAAATTCCAGGGTTTCTCCCAGAAGGGTGGTCATTGGGGGTAGAGCAGGGTAGGCTGCATGGTTAATAGGTGAAAATAGCATTGCCATTGTCTTTTTGGCATTAAGTAGCAATTTTTTACTAAGGAGTTAGTATTGAAGTATGTTGAAGTCAGCTTGCAGGTCACTACAGGCAGTTTCAGGAGATGTAAGGCTTAGGCAGATCACTGTATCATCTACGAACCAGATGGATTTTCACCTCATTGATGCCTGAGTCTATATTGTTGATGTAGTTGGCAAATAGGAGTGGCCCCAGGATGGATCCCTGCGGGATGTCTCTTTTTAACAGATTTGAGGGGGAGAGTTCACCTTCGGCCTTGACCTGTTGGTGCCTATCAGAAAAGTAGTTGTGGAACCAATACAAGAAGGGAGAATTTAGACCAATAGCTTTTAATGAAGAAAGAAGGAGGCTGTGGTCGACAGTGTCGAAGGTCTTACTTAGGTCTAGAAAAATGGCGCAGACAAATTTTTTGTTCTTTAGCTCATGCTGCCAGTCATTTGTCACCTTGGCCAGGGCTGTGACTGTACTGTGTTCAGTTCTGAAACCAGATTGCAATGGGTTTAGCAGGTTAGTATCATCTATGAAAGATTTCAGCTGGGCATTCATGATTTTTTTGAGAAGTTTTGATAGTACCGGGAGAAGGGAGATGGGCCTGTAGTTGTTTAAATCACAGGGGTCTCCAGATTTAAACAACAGAATAACATGTGCGGTCTTCCACAGTTTGGGGAGGGTCCCTTGAGAAAGGGTCAAGTTAAATATTGTAGATGCATAATAGGTAAGGCCAAGACATGATAGGCAATCTTTAGGTAGTATGGATTGAAGGTGTCAGCGCCAGCACTTTTTCTGGTGTCTAACTGGAGGAGGAGATCTTCAACCTCTTTTAGTGAGGCAGGAGAGAATGAAAAGACTGCATCTGATGGACTAGATTCTGAAGGTTGCTTGGTAGTTAGGAGCGTAGGTTGCGTGCAGGTGAGTTATCAAAAGCTAGCCCTGCAGTAGCAGTGATTGTTGAAGGCTTGTAGTATCTCTTTATTGTTGTTGATAGTTACATTGTCAGAAATAATTTTGAGGGAGAGTGTTTCGTGGTATTACCAGAAAGTTCTTTTATTGTGGACCAGAACTTGGTAGGGCAGTTGGAGGCAGTGTCGAGTTCAGAGCGATAGAAGTTGGACTTGGTTTCCCGAATTAACTTTGTACAGTGGTTTCTGGCTGTTCTGAAAAGATGCCAGTTTTCGGCTTTGTGGGATTTGCGTGCTAGCTTCCAGAGCTTGTCTCTTTTTAATAGTGCTGCCTTGATGTCTGCTGTAAACCAATGGCACTTTCTAGCCTTTATGTGGGTGTTAAGAGTGCTGGATACAATTTCATGGAAAATGGCATATGCTGTTTCTACTGATTTGGCTAAATAAAAGGTTTGCCAAAGCAGGAAGACTTTCAGGTCATTGATATATGTAAGCGGGTCAAAATTCCATTTGATCTTTTGGTAGAGAACTTTGCTGAGGCTGTTGGTTTAGGGACTGCTCTTACTGTATGCCAGCAATAAAGCAATGGTCACTAACATCGGCAGAAAAGATTCCAGCATGGGAGAAGAAATGGGGTTTGCTTACTAGAAGTACATCTAATAGTGTACTTTTCGTAGGGTTTTTCTTATTGATACGAGTAGGTTCATTAATAAGTATAGTGAGCCCATAAGAGTCACAGAAGGATTTAAGTGGAAGAGATGCGCTTGACAGTTAGTTAGTTAGTTAAAACCTTTATTTTTAGACACGCGTTTAGATGGTATAGCACATCATTAAGACATAGTCCTATTTACAAGATGGTTCTGTTACATTTGAATAAAACAGATAGACTACATATAGATTACAAGACAGTCAAATATAAATTTCATTCCATACAGTGTAGGATTCCAATATATTTCAAAATACCAATGTAACATATATTCACTAATGGAAACACTAATTTATACATGTATTATTTTATCTGTTAACTCCAGTGAAATGGTCCATTTCCTAACCATAGCATTCACAACATGCTCTTAGTTCTATCTTTGGACTAGTTGAGAGTGTTTTCACATCTTGAATTTGATTGCAAATTACTGGTTTTAGGACTTTCCATATCCTATTAACAATTACTGGAAACTACAGATTACTATATTTATTTTTAATTTTAGGGAATACAAAATTCCTTAAAGTAATATCTCGTAGGTTGTAAACATGTTGTTTCATTTCTAATTTATCACAGAGATTTTTAGGCTGTTCCTGTTTTACCACTTTATAGATCTGAGTTGCCCAAGTGATCTGGCGTTTGCTATCCTGTGTAAGCCATCCTAGTTCATTAAGCAATTCACAATGATGTGTTTTATAATCTTTTGTGTTATAAATCTTACCATCCTATAGCATGTTTGATCAATTTTGGTAACAGGCTTTTGTTACCAAACCATAAACATGACTACCATTCCAATACTGGAAGGAGAAACTGGTTTATAATACATTCCCTCATGGACCTATTCATACAAAAGCCAGAACGCCTAAAAGCTTCCAGCCTTTTATTTACTTTTAATACAGTATCTAGTATACGATAATCAAATTTTAAGGTAGCATCAATCCATACCCCCAGGTATCTATATTCCGACAAGCGTGATAATACTTCATTTTGTAATGTTTTTATAATTACTGTTTCTTTACAGTTACTTGAATGTGTACTTTTTTACCAAAACCATAAGTTTTTTTTTTTTTGCTATTGAGTATTAAACCAGATTCGGTCAACCATTTTCTGCCTGTAAGTTCTACCCATTTCACAATAAGTTCTACCACTGGCAATTAAGAGAGTGTCAACTGCGTAAAGACTAATATTCTGTATTTTATACTATCCACAATATTATTTATATAAATAAATCAAAATAATGTTGGCCCCAAGATAGAACCTTGGGGCACCTTCTGCACACTTACTATATCAGATAACACTCCATTTATATAAACCTGCTGTGTTCTATTCGAAAGGTAGGACCTGTACCAGTTACACGATTCTTCAGCTAATCCAATCTCAGCCAGTCATTTCCCTAAGAGCCTATGGTTCACTGTATCAAAGGCTTTGGATAAATCCATGAACACCACACCCACCAACAGGTCTTCCTCCAACTTTGAGGCTATGATGTCTACCATATCAGTGAATTCGGTGCCCGTGGAGTATCCCTTATGAAAGCCCGATTATTGTTTTGTTAACAGAGAATATTTTTCTAAATGATCAGAAAGCTGTACCTGAACTAATCTTTCCAAAATCTTGGATAACCCAGATAACAGAGCTATAGGCCTATAATTTGTGGGTTGAAATGGGTCCCCAGCTCCTTTATATATAGGTATACTTTTTGTGTTTTTCCAGCTGTTAGGGAAAATACCTTCAGTAAGAATCCAGTTAAATAATTTAGTCAATACCGGAGCAATCACTTGAACGGAATCTTTAAGGAAGCGATTTTCAATGTAATCCAAGCTGAAAGCCTTTTTAGATTTTAGCTTTCTAATCTCAGCTTTTACCGGTTTACAGGAAATTATTTTAAATCTAAACTTTGGTACATCTATATTAATCTTCTCTTTAACTCTGTCTTTAACTACTATATTAGAGAACTCTAGATCAGGCAATCTCACAAAATAATCATTCAGGATGTTTGCTGAATGCCTAGTATTCTGGGGAATACCCCTACTTGACATTTGTATGGGGGGGTCATAAGTTTGTGGTGATTCAAAAGATTTTATTAAAGACCAGATTTTTTTATTATCTGTAGTTTGTTTAGTTTTCTCCTCAAAATAATTTTGTTTTGATTTTTTTTATTTGAAATTTCAAATGATTTCTAACTTTTTTATATTTTTCCCAATCTTCTGTTTTCAAAGTCTTACCTGCCTTTTTCCATAATCGATCCTTTCCACGTATTAGTTTTTTAAATTTTTCCAATATCCAAGGGACATGGGACTTTCTTTGCATACATATTCGGTAAGGGGCCATTTCATTACATATATCCAAGAACCATTTTGAAAATTCCTGAATTGCTACATTCACAGATGGTATTAGAAACAGTCTAGCCCACCTAACTGACACCAATTTAGCTACAAATGCTTCTTTATTATAATTTTTGAAATTCCTACAATTTATTTTTAAGGGAGAATTTCCAATATAGTTACATTTTTTGCCCTCAACTGCAAATACACAACTTATTGAACTATGGTCTCCCATTACTGGCTGTTTTACTTCTATTGATTTAATGTAAATTTTGGCTGTAACAACGTTTAGATCCAATATGCTTCCTACACTAAGTTGTGTAGTTTTCCTTGTGGGAAAAATAATTTTCTGCTCTAACTCTAAAGCTTTAAAACTATTTTCCAATGCCAGACCTCGCGGTTTGCCCCAGGCAGCGTTAAAGTCACCAATCAACATTAATTCATAGCCCATTGAGAATCTCTGTATCACTGATTCTAGATTTTCAAATTCCCCTATAGGTGTCCTGGGGGGGCATAAATAGCACCTATAATTAGTTCCAATTTATGGACCTTTATTAATAGGCAATCAACTAATCCTATTTGATCTGCATATAACCTTGAAGTTTGACCAAGCTCCCAATTTGTAAATAAAATGACTCCCCCACCTTTCTGTCCAAACCTATCTAAACAGTGGCTATAAAAGCCCTCAGGCACAAGTTCTTTAGTATCTATATTTTATTTAGCCATGGTCTCTGTTAACGCCCACTATTTCTGGGGTTTCTGTAATATCCAGGATTTCATTAGATCAATTTTCTTCTTAGACACCTAGTATTATCGTATATAACTTTAATTTCTCCATCTCCACCAGGACCAGGATTGGATTCTATATCACCCCCCATTAAAAATGAAATCAACAGGCAATTTCTAGATTTAATTTGTCCATGCCCTAATACACTTGTTACAAACAATTTATTATTTAACTGGATTCTAATTTTGGAAAAGGAGTTTCTACCTCCTCCTTTAACTTCCAATTCCCTACCAATTGAGATTGTCCCAAATCTTGTAGCAACCTCAATCTCAACTGCTAAGGAGCTAGTTACCTCAATTTGACTTGGGGTAGCAAACTCTCCATTTAGTAATAATATTATACATGCTTATACCAGTAACCTACATAATAGATCCATGTTAAAGGTTAACAATGTGTCAGAAACCTCTTTACCAGACTATTCTCTAGTACTTCTCACTGTCTTGGTAACTATAGTTTTAACAACAATGTTTAAAATCACATTAACTTACTAAACATCAATATTTAAAAATGTAAACACTAGCCAATCCTTTAAGCGCTTTACCTTGGATGTTTAAATTTACCTTGCTGTTTTATTACTGAGTGGCACTCATGCTACTCACGCTCGCGCAGTATCAGCGCAAGACTTAAACTGTAGTTCATTCCTCCCAGCAGGTTGACATTGCTTCTCTGGTACCCGCCCCCTTCACAGCAGGTCTCAATGCTGTCGGTAAACCGGAGAACACAGGGAGCAATGGCACAAGATGTTTTCGCAAATAACACAGTTCTCAGCCAGTCGTGATTGAAGGTTCCTAGTATAATTGTTTCCATTGTGTCGGTACTCATAGTAGATGATAGGTGGACAGGAGCTGTGACCCCGAGGATGGGGGTCTATAACATCCTATGACACAGAGGCCAGTGATGCAGATATTTCAATTTTAAGGACAGGCATTCAAAGGCATTGGCAATTGATGTAGTGTCGAGGGTAGTGACCAGAACTTGTCCTTAACATAGATAGCTACACCACCGCATCTGGTTAGTCTATCATCTCTGAGTAACAGATAGTTGGGGATATTGACCTCTTTGTCTGGCGTGGATGGACGAAGCCAGGATTCAGATATGACAAGTACATCCAGCTCCATGTGGAGAGCCCAAGCCTGTATTGAGGTGAGTTTCTTTAAGAGGCTACACACATTAACATGCATAAAGCTGATACCTTTATACTTTGTGACTTCGGACGGTGAAGGAATTGCTTGTATAGGACCAGAGTTAAGTTTAACATTACCTGAGCATAGCAAGAGGAGGAGTACAACTTTCCTCAGGGCAACAAGTAGTAATTTGGAAGAACTAAACCTTCTTTGGCTAGTGGGAGTATTGGCATAGGAATACAAGGACCTATTCTTTGTACTGTTCAGTCCTAGTGATAAACATGCTAAGACCCTAGCTGTATGACACCAGTAGATGCAGGTACTGGGCCGAGTAGGTAACATTCCTTGGTAGGTAACGAGATGCCAGTGACTGTCCGAGAGGGAGACTCAGCTGAAAGTGGGTATGACAACTTGGGGGCATAGCACGAGTTGTATAGGGACTCCATGAGTAGACATTCTTGTGGTAGGAATATGAGCCTTTGGGGTAAATTCCATTCATGGTACCCTAATAAGGTAGGCATAAGGGCAGTAAATAGGTAGAGTCAGATTGCAAGTTCCATGGTTAAAGTCTGGGGCTAGAAAGAGAAACACTTGTAAGGGCTTAATCTGGGCAAGGTATCACCAGGTAAGGCTACGCACCACAGGGTCTGAAAAGGGATATGCCAGTCATGCAGTTACACACACAGCCAATCCGGGGCATGTCTGCACTCTGCACCATTCACAGAGGCATGGAGTGCCAGGCAAGGGTGCACAGGATACAGTAGCAGGTACCCTGCTGCATCTGTTGTGCGCCCCCGAGAAACCTCGCAAGCTGTGGGTGGACACAACACCATCTTCTTTTTTTTGTTGTTATTATTCTTTTCTGTGCCACCATGGACCTGGCAGGGTACCCTCTGGCATTCTTTGGCCATCATGGGTCCTGCTAGGTCCTGGAATTTTCCATTTTCTCCCAGACCCATGTCTGTGCAATGGGCCAGCAGACTATCTCCACCTCCGTGGAGGCAGCCCATCATCCTAGATGTGGCCCAACCCCTTTCATGGCTGTGTGCATGTGTTGACCCACAGCCACCGCTAGGTGTTGGCTAACTGTGCACAGCGAAACCCTCCCACCACGGGGAAGGAGAACAGTCCTCTGGACACTCGATCCTTTCTCTCCCGGCTGATCCTTGAGCAATCCGAGTCCATTCCTGAACCCAGGTCACTGGTGGGGCATGAGGTAAGGTGTCCAGCATCTTAGCCCTCAGCGCCACCTGGCCAGTGACACAACACCCTCTTATGAGGCTTCCCCAGCCACCAAGGTGGAAAGGTAAGGCTAGAGGCAGTCATTCAGGCACCCACCTGATGTTTTACATTTCTGTCTCCCATATCTTCCCATAATTCTCTGCTCACGCGGAGCAGAGAATCCACTGGGGGCCCCAGGATGAGCATCTGATTAGATGCCCATCTCTGTCCCTTGATCAACCCCCCACACAGCAGCATGCAGGGGAGCAGGACCATGGAGAAGCGCCCTGAGGAGGCATGTGATAGTGCATATCGTGCACCATGCACCAGTCTACAGGTGTGGAGCTGTGTACACCAGGTATGCACCTCTCGTGCATACCAGGTGACACTTCTTCATAGCCCCCACTATTTATACTTTTCAAAAATCATCATAGTTTGGTTAGGACATATGGATAATTAGTTAAGTTAATGTGTTAAATAACCATGCAATAATTTTGTCAGTTGTCATACAGTAGATACAGCAGGCTCGAGTGTGATTTGTTCCCAGAGCATGGTTCTTGGGGCAGCACTGCTCCTGGGGCAGCACCCTTTAACTCCTCCTCCAGCTTACCCTATTGGTGGATTTCGCCTCATTGGTAGTGCTGCCCCTGGCAGAACCTCACACTCTGCCGCCCACCTATCCCTATTGGTGCATTTTGTCCCCTGTCCCTGGGCAGCAACCTGTAGCTGTTCGTCCCACAAATCTGATTGCTGCAAGTTTGAGGAATTGAGGGTTTTAAGTGTAGATGAGAATGTTATGGAAATGCTCCCCCCAGCTATGTGCACTGCTTGTCTTTGAATTTTGGTGGCTCAAGGTGTATGTCTGTCTGTATCCAAAAGAGCCAGACTTCAAGGGTTCAAATCTTAACCAAGGACAGTTTTTTGTGCCTTGTGTCAAACTCAGTTGTGAGCATTTAATCATATAAGTGTCACAAATCATTACCTTTTTTTAATATTGCCAATTTAAGACAGATGTATGCGACAGAATATATTATTATTTATAAACTGTATTAAATGGGGCAGTACCATAATGACTGGTTACTGGCGCTGCCCTGGGGCAGTGCAATGATGGTTAGTTTCTGTTGGTTGCCCGTGGGGCAGTGCTCTGCTAGGCCATGGGCAGCACCTATGTAATTGGTTCCCATGGGCTGCCCCTGGGGCAGCGCCTGTGTAATTGGTTCCCATGGGTTGTTCCCTGAGGCAGTGCCTCACTGCCCTGGGGCAGTGTCTGTGTAATTGGTTCCTGTAGGCTTCCCTGGGGCAGTGTCCATGCTGCCCCTGAAGAAGTGCCTGTGTAACTGGTTCCATGGGCTGCCCCTTGGGAAGTGTCCATGCTGCCCCTGGGGCAGTGACCTTGCTGCTTAAATCCCCTCACTTCCTCAGACTTGCAACAATCAGATTTGTGGAAGTAACAGCTACAGGTTGCTGCCCCAGGAGCAGGGGATAAATCCACCAATAGGGATAGGTGGGATGTGGATTGAAGGTTCTGCCTCTGGGTCAGCACTGCCAGTGGGCAAAATCCACCAATAGGAATTAGCTGGAGAGGAACTAAAGAGTGCTGCCCCGGGGGCAGTGCTGCCCTGAGAACCGTGCTCTGGGAACAAATCACACTTGAGCATACAGTAGTTGGCTTAAAAGTTCCCCCAGTGGGCCAGCCTGGTGATGCTGAGGGTTGAGGCACTGGACGTTACACCTCTTACTGTGCCAGTGACCCAGGTTCAGGAATGGACTCAGGTGCCGTGGGCTGGCAGGGGAGAGGAAGGATCACGCTTCCCACAACTGCTCTCCTTCCTCTGGGGTGGGCAAGGGCACTGCACCGCAATACAGCAGCACCTGGTGGAAGCTGGGTGCACTGTAGACTGTGGGCAGGACAAGGGAGTGGAGCATGTTGGGCATCTCACGCATGTGTGCCGACGCCATTGCGCATCCGGCTCGGGATCTACTACTGGAGGAAAAATTGCAGAGCAACCGCATCGGCTGATGGTCGAGCCCTGCTCCCCTGGATCCATGAAGACATAGCCACTGGGTGTCCATGCTGCAGGTCCCTTCAGAAAGGGGGTCCTGTCATTGGCCAGTCTGGTGAGTGGGCGTATAAATCCACACAACAGACCTGGTCCGGAGGTGCAGGTGCTGTTGGCCAAGGTCATTGGGGGAGGGCTGTTCCGGCCAAAGAGGAGAAAGTATTTAATGATAAAAAAAGAGTTCCCCTGTAGACCGGCCCAGTGGTGCTGAGGATTAAGGGGCTGGACACCATGCTTCATGCCATGCCAGCAACCCAGGTTCATTCATAAGCTCAGAACTGTCATTGAGGCACAGGTCAGGAAGTTTAGGGAAAACCAAGAGCAGTTGTAGAATTCACCAAAAGTATTTATTTACAGTAGCAGTAACATAAAAAAAAAACTTGCTCATAATAACTATTTACAAAGGAGAAATTAAATATTTTTTTCTTTCAGTCTCTGTGTCCCTTTTTCTTCTCATCTGCAGTTGCAGCTTAGCTCTTATAAATCTTTTTAACCCCCACTCTTAATTCAAGCATCCTGTTTCTTACAAAGTGTTCTGTTCTCGTAAGTATCAGGCAGGAGCTGCTAGAACACTGTATGCTTCTTGAATTGAGGCCCCCTCTGCACAGCTCTTGCATAAGGGTCAAAGAATTGCACTAAAGTAACCTCTTGAGTTTACAATAGCTGTCTGCAATCATCTCAAAATATAATTATATACATTTCAACAGTAACACTATATATTTTCTAAACAATAGGGATCCCAATATCAGTTTTGTTTCCATACAATGATTTGCATATATTTTTATATCGGTAGATATGCAAGGGAGGAAAACAGCAAGAGAAAACTGAGAGACAGCAAGAGGCAAAGAATTGTGAGATTGTCGGGTTGATCAAATCTGAAGTCTCCAGGAAAATTTGGTTGCACAACCAGACAGAGAAGAGACAGAAAAGGAAAGATCATTGAATTTAAACACTTTCTCCATAACAAATGGGACAGGGTCATATTCTACCCTGTCACAGGGACGCCAGAGGTCAGTTAAGGGAGAGTGAGGAGTGACTGAGCTGCCGGTTGGCAGCTCTGCTCCTCAGGGAGGGCTTGGGGTCCTCAGCACTTGGTCACCTTCTGGTGGAGGCTGGGGCTGGCCCATGTTTGAGGAGCCTGCGATGCTAGGCTGAGGGAGGGTAGAATGGGTTGTCGCTGGAGCTGCGGTGTGTCTGCACACTTCCACACGCATGTGCTACCATGTTCTGGGGTCTTGGGGTAATGGGAAGTAAATGAGGAAATACAGGGCAGCAGTAGGATGAGGCCTCTGGGCCAGCTCTGGGGATCCGCTGGGCATGGTGCCTACAAGACCCTGAAAGACCTCCAGAGTCAGGTAAGGGTGGCTGACGCAGTCCACTGTGGAGGATAAAGCAATATGGGGGAAAAATTTCCAGTATGCACTGTCTTGATTCATTAAATGGGCTTCAGAATCCTACTAAGGTTATTGGTCTAAACACATCACTTGACCAATCATTTATCTCCGTATAAGAACAGTTCATAACTAACCTGCCCTAATATGCCTAGCAACAGCCTAACTAAATGAAAATAAATCCTTTTTCCATTAATATAAAAATATTTTCCACTTTATAAGCACAAAATACACAACTGGGTATAGGTTTAAAAAATCAGGACAAAGGACCAGGGTCAGGACACATCTTCAAAATTAGAGATATCCACCCAGAAAGCTGGTAGAATGAGGGCTTGTGTAAAACACATTTTATAAGGAAGAACAAGTCTGTAACTTTAATGTCTGACATTATTTTGTGCTTACACCCGGTACATCAAAGGCACTTGGACTTTGTTACTAGACTCACAAATTCTACTTAACAACAACCTAGCCAAAGGAAAATAAAACCTTTTCCATAAAAAAAAAAAAAAAATTTCCAATTTATAAGCACACACACACCCAGGGCATGGTGTTCTTGAGACATGCACTTCCTGGTGCACTGAAAGTCACTGGCACTGGCCTTTGCTTCCAATTCACCCAAGGCATGCATTTATTCTCTAGAAACATGTGCCCTGGTGTTGGTTATTGTTACTTAATTAACAGACTCTGCTCAGAGCCACAATGACTGC
Organism: Neoceratodus forsteri; assembly: GCA_016271365.2. Classification (NCBI taxonomy): domain Eukaryota; kingdom Metazoa; phylum Chordata; order Ceratodontiformes; family Ceratodontidae; genus Neoceratodus; species Neoceratodus forsteri. The sequence goes on from CM057453.1 coordinate 32,928,604, forward strand.
TAATGCATTAATGTGATAAGAGATATGGAATTAATGTGTGACTTAGTTGTACTTGTATTATAGTGATATACAAATCCTACATTTATACATCCCAGTAGTGAAAAAATGAAAGGGGAAAAAAATGACCATTGCTATGTAAAACCTTTGGCTGCTGATTTATTCCTTCAGCATGGAGATATCATGCATCAGCCAGCATTTTATGATAAAATTTCTGGCTACCACTGGGAGACTTCCCACCAGGTACATATTGTCTGGGTAGACACAAATAAACACACGCTCACAGCCTCTTCAGTTGGTACAGGTTAAACAGACTTGCAACAGCAGACACAAGGTGAGTGCACACTCATTCAGAACAACAAATCCACAGAATTGCAGAATAATAATGTGGACTCATCGCTTAATAGTACAAACTCAAGCTGTAGCACCTAAAAGTCCCAGCACGTCGGGTCTTGAATGTGACTCTTTGTATGGGGGCATGACTACTGCATCAAAGATCAGAGAGTTTAAATACATTAACAGCTGTACATAAATTAATTGCTTTGGTGCAGTTAAAGTTAAATGGTCCGAGCATCTTAGAACATTTCATAGAACACCTAATGCAACTTCTCAATAATCCACAAAGTAACAGAACATGAAATAAATGTCAAAGTAAAAATACAAAAAATTTAATCTGGGACATTACATAAAAAAATAGGAGGAGGGGGAAGGAGGAAGGAACGGACATCTAATATTAGGGCTGGCAATCCTGGTGTAAGGCTGCCTGTAAATCAGTGTAAAAATATTGAACTTCAGGGCAAATGTATGTTCTACAGCCCATTACATCCTAAATTTGAAGCCCCAAATAACCCTAACTACTGAACTTGGCTAAAAGGTATGCCTCTAAATCTGCCAGGAGTCGGACCTAAATCAGGGACACCTCCCCTCGAGTCAAGAAGAGTACAGGGGAGCAGTCTCTGTCTCTGTCTCTATTTCCTCTTAGTAATTTTCAGCACTTCAGCAGGTTGCAGTCCCGGGCTCAGCTGCTGTGGAAGTCTAGTGCACAGTCAGGAATAGGTGAGGCGAGGCCTTGCCCTAGAGGTCATCTCTCCTTTTATGTCCTGGAGATGGACCTGATGGGGAGCCTGTAAAGTGCTGAAAGCATCACCATGGGGGGGGAGAGTACTCACTGAATGTTGGGGGAGTCTGATGCCAGGTTTTAGTTTAAAATCTAGATATGAGGTTTTTTTTTAAATGTAGTGCATCAGCGTGACATGCGAGTCTATTACCCCATGACCTCACTGGAAGGACCTCTGATTGGCTGTCAGCACCACATGTAGATGCCAGATGCCAAGAGACTATTAAGCCCCAGAAAATTAACCCATTTAGTACTTCAGCTATTGTTTGAGCACAGTGGCATGCTCCTCTCACTGGCACTGTTCACTTTCTACTGCATTGTGCTGGCAAACAGGATTGCCTGCAGGTGAGTTGGGACTTCAGGACAGGCTGGGTAAAATTGGGAAATCCTGGAAAAATCGGAACCCTTCAGAGAGGTATGTGGCTATGTATTATGTAATTTACGAGGGGGGGAGGAAAAGCCACAACAAACTGCCAAATGGCATACTGCACATGCCCACCGCCACTGTCCCCAACCTGATGGTACCACATTAGGTCAACAAAAAACTGATGAAATGGTAGCAGTTGTGGAACATTCATGTACCAAAAAAGTTGGTGTTCTCTTGACAGGTACTCCTGGCACTCAGTGTGCACCGTAAGGGGAGGGGGGTAGAGAGAAAGCAGACTGATTCATGTGGAACTATATGTGACTCAACTCCACTGGGTGGAAATGCAGAGGAAACAAAATGCTGGATATCTGCCATTCAGCCACAACCACACCCCCACACGACAGCCACGCCCCTACATGATAAGAGTGCTGATTGAGTCTTACTGCTTGCCATTGGGATACACAGTAGCCACTATAACATTGCCTTATGTTGTATACGTCTTTTACATTATTGTATTTTGCAATGCTGGGCAGCTGTTCTGAGAAATGCGAGCAGGGGGCAGAGATAAAGCCATGCCCCAGAGCCCCTTTCAAGCAATACGTTAGAATAGCTCTGATGCTATGCAGCCATAAAGAGGGACATAAATGTATCAGATGCCTATGATCTTCTCTCTGAAAAAGATTGCAATAACAAAGTAGGGAAGAAACCTCATGTTGTTTTTGTCTAAACAAAAAAGTATTGCTTCCAAAAAGATCCAGACTAAATCTAGTGATTAATATATGCCCCTTTGGAGTTGTAGTTCAGATATCAGGAAAGTCTACTGTGCTACAAGATCAGCTGTCATCAGGGGCTTTTGCCATGCTTTTTCTCAGGGCTACCCCTGTCATCGCCAAACTACCAGTAATGGTACTTTATGCAGCTTGTACTGGATGTTTAAATGCTAACCTTCAACTGGCTTCCCAGCACAGCAGTAATGATACCGATTGAGGTGCTGATGACCCATGTTCGGGAGGGAACTCAAGATATCAGAGGATCAGCTGGGGGAGGAGGATCGAGCATCCCATGGATGTCTCTCCTCTGGGGAGAGAGGTATGCAGCACCCAGTGCATGTCTGACCCCTAGCCATGGCTAGAGGAAGGGAAGCCCAGGGACTGCAACACTTGGGGTGTGAAGAGTGGTGGCTGCTGACGTGCTGCATGCAGGAGTATACGTATGGCCATCTAGGCAGCATTGCACATCTGGCCTTCAAGGGGACCAAAACAAAGGAGGAGAAAAAGGGGCTGGCCAGCATGTTGGAACCAACCTTCCACAGCCTCCCCACTCTGTGACATGATATGTCTCCCGTCCAAGGATCCATTTCGTGGCCTCTTGGCTGTGCCTACCACAGGAGGGAGAGCCATGGGGAAGGCGGGAGTCGAACAGTAAGTCTATGGCGAGCCGGGTTGATGGGGCTGGGGGATCGCTGTCTGATGATGGGGCTAGTCTGCAGTTGAAATTAAAAGAGAACTAACTGCAACAAGCATTTGTCAATGCCGTATGTTTGCTTGCATCGTATGTGTCAGGAGTGTATTTTGGAGATTAGTTATTTCTTTGAAATAAAGGGAGAGAAGAAATGGCAAAATTGGTGAAAGTCAGCATTTACTTACTATAAATGTAATGAACAGTACAGTTTGGTAACAGTATGGGGGAAAGGTGCTACCCACACAGAGAACATAGTTTAAAATCAAAGTGCAGCAGAGAAATCCATAATATTGCATGATGGTAAATGGAAAAAAAAGTTGTAGAAATAAAGACAGTAGTTTGCAGAATGTGTTGGGTGGGGTATCCTTCAGCTCTCTCTGTCTGCCTTTAGGGGAGTTGGGTGTTACAGAGTCTTCCATCCATGTAGGGCATACATCACGTAATGCTTATAAATTGTTGATTTAATAAATATATGGCTGCAGCCATTTAAACACACAGGATTATGCCTTAACATGTCAAGAAAAAGAAATGACAGAAAGGGTGCAGCATAAAGGAACAAAAGACATGTATACTGGGCTTGTCATTGATATATTATTATATGAGTAAAATGTTATAGGCCATTTTTACTGAGCATTTCGCAGTCGCTAACTTGGAGGTGGAGAAAACTATGGGACCAGACAGGATACATAAAAGGGTGCTAAGGGAGGTCAGAGAGGTACTGGCTGCACCTCTGACAGACCTGTTTAACAGATCACTTGAGACCTGGTCCTGGAGAACTGGAGAAGGGCAGAGGGAGTCCAACTTCACAGAAGTGGTAGCAAGGAAGAAGCAGGCAATTATAGGCTTATCAGCCTAACATCAGTGGTGGACAAGTTAATGAAAACACTATTAAAGGAAAGGATTGTGGAATACCTGGTTACTTGATTAAAAAGACAGAAGAAGGCAACTGGCCCATCGAGTCTGTCTCCCACACCATGTGGGGCTTGATAATCAGTAATTCATTAGAAATTTGTCAGGTTTCAACTTGAAATCATCACATTTCCTCAACTGAACGAGGTATTGTGGTAAGCTGTTCCATGTTTTTGTTGTAAAGTAATTATCTTGTTCATTGCTGTTGACCCTTGGAACCTTTAATCGCATGTCATGAGATCTTAAATTAGCTAGTCTTGTTGGCACTAATACCACATTGACTAGGCATTTCTGGATCATCCATTGTTTTTAGTGTCAAAATATCCCCTCTTCTTTCTATGCTCTAAACTTTGTAACCTTAGATCTGATAATCTATCCATGTAATGTTTGTCTTTTAATCTGGGTATTAATTGTGTTACCCTCCGTGGCATGCCCTCCAATAAATGTATGTCCTGCCTAAGATAGGGGGGTCAAAATTGTGACCCATAGTCCAAATGGTGCCCTTACATACACTCTGTACAGTAGAATCAGACAGTAATAATTTCTTGATACAAATGATTTCTTAATGCAATTTATTCTGGTAGCCATTTGAACAGTTTTTCTACAGTGGTTAGATGACGTAAATGAATTGTTCACCACTATGCTTGGATCTTGTTCGCTTAGTACTGGTTTCAGTGGAACCCCGTTTAATGTATACTGCCTCTGTTGACTATGCCTGCCAAGGTGTAATATCGCACACTTGTCAGTATTAAATTCCAGTTTATTTTTTTGCACCCATGATTCAATGCATTTAGGTCATTCACTAGGCGATGGTAATTGGCATCAGCAACTACCACTCCACTTAATTTGGCGTCATCAGCGAATTTAAAGATATTACTTTCCACACTGTCATGCAGATCCCTAATGAAGAGTCCAACAGAGTTGGACCCAGGACAGAGCCCTGGAGGACCCCACTACTAACTGGCCTCTCTGTTGATAAATATCCAGTAATCTTCACTTGCTGTAACCTCCCTTCCAACAACAACTCCACCCATTTGATGAGGTGCATACTGAATCCCATGCCCTTCAGTTTGTTTATTAATTCAAGATGTGGTACAGTGTTGAATGGTTTCCTGAAGTCCAGGACAATCTCATCAACAGTGGTGTCCAGGTTAGCACTAACTTTTTGGTAGAAGGCCAGCCTGGTGGTGTTGATGGTTGAGGCACTGGATACCACATCTCGTGTCATGTTGGTGTCTCAGGTTCGGGAACGAGCCTGGACCATTGGGGTTGGTAGGAGAGAGAGGATTGAGCATCCAGAGGACAGCTCTCCTCTCTCGGGAAGTGATCCAGGGGTAGCCCGGCACTGCAGCGGCCTAGGGCAGAAGCCAGAGGCACTGCTACACAACAGGGCACAGAAAGGGATGGGCCGAGCTGCGGCGGATGTCGATAGGATGTCATTGCACATCCAGGCTCAGAGGGGAGGGTGGAAGAGGGCAGAAACAACACAGAAAACCCTTCCTCCCAGTGATAGGTGAAGGCGCCGCCTGCCCTCCAACATCCACACTCCCAATGTCGGGCTTGCCTCTCTGCTGTGTCCCTCCCCCCCAGTCTGGAGCTCAACACTATAGAAAGAGCACCCTGAGGGGATAGGGTGGCTCTTCCTCTGAGGGTTCAGACCCAGAGAATGTGCCGGGCCGGGGTGCAGAGAAACATGAGCCATGACAGGAGAAAGAGACAAGGGAGGGTCTAGGAGGATGCTGGAGAGAGTTTGCTGGGGTCAGGAGGAGATAAAAGAATTTCTAAAAAAAACTTTTTGGTATAAGGCGATCAAATTTGTTGCGCCTGATCTTCCTGGGGCGAAATTGTACTGGGTAGGGTCCTGCAACCCCTTCTCTATCAGCTCATCTTCTAAGTTTGTCTTGATTAATTTCTCCGTTGCTTTATATGGGGCAGATATTAGGCTTATAGACCTGTAGTTCTCTGCAACAGCCCTACTGCCATTTTTATGGATTTGATGTGATTATGGTCTTCTTCTAATCTTGCACCACTTCCCCCTTTTTGAAGGACTTGTTAAATATTGTTCAGAAGGAAGTGCATTGGGAAGGTGCCGACTCCTTGTTGAAGTTGGGGTGGATACCGTCTGATCCAGGTGATGTATTTGCCTTATTGCCCTTTAGGACCCTTAGGACCTCGCATTCAGTAAATCCCAGATCAATGAACGTAGGGAGTTCACCTATAATTTTACAGTTTTTATTTACTCCAAAGACTGTACCAAAGTAACTATTTAGTGTGTCTGCTATTTCTGTTGGGTCATTCAATGTAACCCCTTTATCTACTAATGGACCTATTGTGATTTGTTGTTGCTCCTCACAGAGTTACCATATGAGTAAAAAGATTTTTGGTTATCATTTGTAAAGGCAATTCTTAGTTCTATATTCCTTCTCTCATCCTTTATTAAATGTTTAGTTTGATTTAGTTCCAGTTTGTATCTTGAGTTGGTTATTTCAGAAGGATTGTTTTAAATGTCCTTTCCTTTCTCCTGATCTGTTTTTGGAGCTTCCTATTTAGCCATTTGGGTATTTTTCCCTTTCTATTATTTATTTTCTTCAAAGGGAATAGATTTTTCTTCTACCTTTCTTAATATTGTTCTTATAGCATCCCAACTGTCCTCAAATAATAAGTCCTTTAATGTGTTCTCCCATTTTATTGAGTCTAGATATTTCCTGATTTTGCTACATTGAGATTTAGTGTAGTTCCTTGCTGTTAGTTCTATTGTCACCCGAATGATCTGCTCACAAACTGAATGATGTCATGTTGTGGTTGTTATGTTGTAACATAACTATAACTTTAATATTACATATCGCAGACTTGAGATTTGTAATTATCAGGCCCAGAATATGTTTTTCCCTTGTAGGGTCCATTATTTTTTAATCTAGACCTGTCTAGGCTATTTAGGACTTGTACATAAGAACATAAGAAAAGTGTTGGCACATGGGGACTATGTGGTCCATCTAGTCTGCCCAAGGTGAATAACCCCCCCCCCCCATTATATTTTTTTCCTAAGTTGCCCACATTGCCTGTCCCAAGCGAGTTTGAATTCCCTTACTGTCTTTGATGCTACCACTTCTGGTAGCAGGCTGTTCCATGGGTCTATCACTCTCTTAGTGAAAAAGTACTTTCTACAGTTGCTTTTAAACTTGCCTCCTGCCAGACACAAGTTGTGCCCTCTTATACGTGCCACCCTGTTTTCCTGGAAGAGGTTTTCTTTTTGGGTTGTGTTAAATCCCTTGATGTACTTAAATGTTTCTATCATGTCCCCCATGTTTCTTTTCAGTTCCAGAGAGAATAAATTCAACTCTTTGAGTCTTGTCTTGTATGGCTTATGATGCAGGCTCTGCACCATCTTTGTGACCCTTCTTTGCACCATGCCCAGACATTTGATATCCTTTTTTAGGTGAGGCCTCCAGAACTGGACAGAGTACTCGAAGTGTGGCTTCACCAAGGATCTGTAGAGGAGTATGATAACTTCCTGCTTTCTGCTCGTAATACCCTCTCCTATGCATCTGAGGATACCTCTTGCTTTCTGCATTGCTGTTTCACATTGTTTTCCTACCTTTAAGTCGTTGGTAATGATCACGTCCAGATCCCGTTCCATCTTTTTCTCCCCGATTGATGCCCTTCTAGTATGTAGTTTTTCCTGGGTTCTGCTTCTCCAGGTGCATTACCTTACAATTCTTGGCATTAAATTTTAACTTCCAATTTCTGGACCATTCTTCCAGTCTCCTTAGGTCAGCTTCCATACCTAATCCCCCCTCTAGTGTATGCATCCTGTTGCAGAGCTTTGTATCATCTGAAAACAGGCAAACCTTCCCCTCCAGTTCACCTTTGATGTCACTGATGAATATGTTGAAGAGGACTGGACCCAGCACTTTTCTCTGTGGAATGCCACTGGTCACATCTCCTCTGAGCATGCCCCATTGACCAAAACTCTCTGGGTCCTATTCTACAGCCAGTTTCTAATCCAATTTACTACTTTCTGTTCAACTCCTGTGTGTTCTAGTTTGTTAGCAAGTCTCCTGTGGGAAACTGTGTCAAATGCCTTGCTGAAGTCTAGGTACACCATGTCCACCGCCCCGCCCTGGTCCACTGTTCTGGTAACCTAACTGAAAAATCAGTCATGTTTGTTTGGCACGCGTACCCTGTTGTGAAGCCATGCTGCTAGGGGTTGAGTTTTCCCATTTCCTTTAGGTAGTCGATTATTCTCTCCTTTAGTAATGTCTCCATAATTTTTCCCACTATAGAGGTCAGGCTGACTGGGCAGTAGTTTCCTGCTTCTTCCTTGCTACCACTTTTGTGCAAGGGCACAACTGTTGCCCTTTTCCAGTCTTGAGGTACTCTGCTGCTTTCAATAGATAGATTGAACTGCTCAGCTAGTGGTGCCACCATTTCTTCCCAAAGTTCTTTTAGTATTCTGGGGTAGATACCATCTGGTCCCATGGCTTTTAGCCACCTTAAATTTGCTTAGCTCTTTTAAGACCCTCTCCTTCGTGAAGGGACTTGTGTCTGCCCCTCCACCATCTTGCTCTGCCTTACTTAGTGTGGGCCCTTTGCCAGTATCTTCTATTGTGAACACTGAGCAGAAGACTTTGTTTAAGAACTCTGCTTTGTCTTCATCTTTCTCTAACAGCTGGCCCTCTCTTGTTGTTAGTCATACTATTCCCCCTTTACTCTTCCTTTTTTCTCTTATGTATCTATAGAAAGTTTTATCTCCCTTCCTAACCCCCTGTGCTATTCTTTCCTCTGTTTGGGCTTTGGCTAGCTGAATTGCTTTTCCTGCCTCCAGGAGTTTGTTCCTATAATCCTCCCTGTCCGTTTCTCCTTTTGTTTCCTTGTACTGACTAAAAGCCCTCTTCTTTCCTTGATTTTGGTTGCTACCTCTTTGGAGAACCAGAGAGGGTTCTTCCTTCTTTTGGCTTTGCTGATTTGTCTTGCGCATTGCTTAGTGACAGTATTCAAGGCATTCTTTAAGTTCTCCCAGCAGTGTTCTTTATCCCCCTTGTTACTGGTATCAAGCATGGTCTTGATCCTGGATTTTATTTCGAGAAAGTTTGCTTTCCTGAAATCAAGTATCTTGATTTTTGTGTGACTTTTACCTTCCCTTTTATTTACTGATAACCAAACTGATCTGTGGACACTGGTCCACAAATTGATACCCACATGAATGTCAGAAATCCAGTTGCTGTTTGTGAGCACCAGGTCCAGGGTTGCTTCGTCTCTGGTGGGTGTCTACCAGATGATTTAGACCTGCCCCCCCGCAGCATGAACAGGAATTCTCTGCTATGCTTTGTGGCTGCTGTACATGAGATCCAATCCACATCTGGCAGACTGAAGTCCCTGGCAACAAGTCACAACTCAACTCTGTCCACCATCACTGAAATGGCTTCCAAGAGCTCTTTGATGATTTCACTTTCCTGGATTGGGGGTCTTTAGATAACTCCCACCCAAAGTATAATCCCAACATAGTGTGGCTTGTCAATTTTTCCCAGTGTATTCCAGGTAGATTGAAATTGCCCCATGTGGCCAACTGTGGCTCTCGCCATCAAACCCAGCTTTATCGGTGGGGGGGGGGCACCAGAGAGCCATCTTCCAGGTTGGAAGCACTTCAGAGGAGCTCCTTCCCTTGAGACAATTTATCGATTAAAAAACAGAAAAATCTGAATCTAGTTTGCAAACTAATAACAGATTTACATTCCTGAAAGTATCTGGATTTGAGCAATATAAAATTTATGATGGTTCACCAAAAAGCACAGCACCTGAGACCACCAAAAGATCTGTAGCAGCCGAACACAAGCAAGGCCACTGGAGTGGCGTGTAATGAGGATGCAAGCACCTTGGCCTCATGGGAAGCCCCAAGGAAGGTGATGCTTGAGTCAGTGAAAGCTATGGACTCGTTGCCAGCATGTCGGTGCAGCGGCTGGATTTCCACTTGCGACGCTGATGACCCGAGTTCGGGAGCTGACCCACAGAGTCAGAGGGACAGCTGGGGAAGAAGGATCGAGCATCCCATGGACTGCTGTCCTTCTCCAGGGGGGGAGGGAGGATAGAGTGTCTGTTGCTCGATGGACACCTGGCAGAGGCAGGGGGAAACCACAGGCGACCGATGCTAGCATGCTAGAGGAGTGGAACAAATGCTGCACGTCATTGCACATCCCCACCCCTGGGGCAGCCTAGAAATATAGCTGTCCACCGAGGATGACACCCACCACAGCACTTGGCCTCTATGGCTCCCTGCCTCCCTGCTGACCAATTACAGCTCTGCAGCATCACCAGACCCTGAACCCTGCCCTGGGGGGAAGCCAGGGAGGCAATGTCAGTATCCGCTGACACTTTCTCCCATAGTAGATGGGCCTGATATGGTGCCATAGCCCCACCCTGGGGGATAAGCCAGGGGGTATCTGTGGGGAAAAGGAACTAGGGGAGCAAGGCAGGTGCTTGCAGCTGGAGCTGAATAGTGGAGCAGCTGGTGGCAAAAAGCATAATAAATACAAAAAAATAAAAGCTATGGACTCGAAGATCGAGAAAACTTTGCAGAAGTTAGAGTCTCACGATGCTGCAATTCAGACTCTGACAGGCTCGGTGGCTGAGACTGAAAAGCATTCAGTTTCTGCTTGGCAACAGTGGCTACCTTAACCCAGGAGAATACCCAACTTGGAAGCCACATGGAGGCCATCAAACTGAAGTTCACTCCAGGAATGTGCAACTAGTCGGGGCCCCTGAGGGAGCTGAGGAGATTGTTCTCCAGCAGTTCTTGGTGGACTGGCTACAAGAATATTTCACTTTACCAGTGGATTTTGAATGATCTTCCCTCACAAAGGCATACCAAGTCAACCCTAGAGTGCAACTGACCAGATTCAATCAGCCATGCACCATACTTCTACGCTCTACAGGCTCTGAGGTACAAGATGTGATTATTTTGGCCGCAAGGGCTACTTACCCCTGTAGGTCAATGGCTTGATTTTAAATGTACCTGGACCTCTCCTTCCAGACAAGGGCCAGATGGAAGAGCTTTGACACCATTTGAGAAAGACTCAGAACTCTGGATATTATTCACTCATTTTGTTGCTCGACTCGTTTAAGTATCATGTACAGGGGTAAGACATGGCACTTCAGCAATCCGCAGAATGCCAGTTGCTGGGTTGAGAAGGTGGAGGCTGAGTTTGCGGGGCTCAGGGAAGCCACAGATCATCAGTACTCAGGCTTAGACACATAAGACTGAACTTAGGCTTCTGTTTTGGCTGGTAGCAGTAAGTTGTGATTTTAATGCAGCACCCAGAAATGACTCTTAGCTCCTCTTAGAAATGCCTAAGAGGATTAACATGTTAGGGGCTTTGAATCGTTTTCTACTGGGGATTGTAAGGGGCTACGTGATTTGCTTTTTTTGCTTCAGGTAGAATATACATATTGTTGTATATTTATAACAACGGCTTATATTAAGTGAGCTCAGGAAGAATCATCATTTTGTTAGTCCCTTACGTCTGTGGCTGCATATGTATTACCTGCTATAGCACTGTTGTTTTTCAGAACAAAAATACACTGCTAAATTCATGTTTATCTGTTTCTTGTTCCAAGATCTGGTAGAGATTTGCTAGCATAGCTAATTCAGAATGAATTTAGTTAGATAGAAGCTGTTTCTATAATAAACATGTGTTCATCTTTATTTCTCGAGGATGGGGAGAGCTCTAGCGGGGTCTAATATTTGTGATTTTCGCCCTAACTATGACCAGGTTAAATAGCAATCAGTTGATTGTATTATATTTCCTATGTTTTTATACTCCCTACAGGATGTACCTTTTACCTCTGAAGAGGCTGGCAACTTACTGGACATTATGGGACTTGTTTCACCAAACTTTAATGGACTTCCCCATTCCCGACTGTACAAGATTATGGGCTATCATAACAATGATTTTCAAACTTTATCTAATGTACATTATATTGTACCTAAACCCTGCATGAGCTATGTAACTGTTAATTGTTTATTAACATGAAAACATAATAAACATAAAGTAAAAAAAAAAAGAAATTGCCCAATGTCAATATATCAGACAGAGTGGATGCAGTGACCAATTCATAGATCGACTGATTATTGTACTCTGGGAACTGGACAGTGGGCAGTAGCAATTACTGTACCACTTGTCAGTTTTTTCCCATTTTTAGCAGAAAATGTAGCCATATACTTTCTGTATCAATGTCCATACTCAGTTCAATGCAGTTGTATATGTTCTTTTGTAAATACAAACAACCCCACCTTTTCTATCTGTTCTATTCTTATAAAAAAGCTTATATCCTGAGATTTCATATATCCATTCACTAGTCTCATCCCACCATGTCTCAGTTATAGCTGTAAAAGCTATGTCATCCCTTAATAATAAGGTAACTAATTCTGTTCTTTTGAGTAAATTCAAGCTTCTAGCCTTGGCTAATACAAACCTGTATTCTTGAGCTGGCTTGTCATGTGTTTCCTGTATTCTCTTAATCAATCTACCTTCCCGAGCCCCCAAAGGGATCAGTTTAAATGTTGTGTGATAAAGATCTCGATTTTATTTCCCAGCAATCCACTCCCTTTCCTATTCAAATGAAGGCCATCCCAGCTGCACAGACCATATTTATTGTCAAAGTTTTCTCAGTGAGTCACACATTTTATTTGGTTTTTCAAGGTCCATTTCAGGGACTGACTATTATTTCCCAAATACCATTCTTGTATCCAACAGATTACAGAATCCAAGGCACTATGGTTTCACAGGGGGATGGTTATGCCAAACAAACCAGATAGATTCCTTTGACTGGTTGACCAAAGAGTTGGATCAGGGAGGAGTGGTGGACATGGACTATCTGGATTTCAGCAAGGCGTTCAACTCTGTTCCACATAGAAGAGTGGTAAGTAAGTTGGGGAACTTAGGGGTAGGTAATAAGGAGATAACCTGGGTACAGAACTGGTTAGGGGACAGGGCACGGAGGGCAGTGTTAAACAGAGTTCACTCTGAGAAAGGGAGGGTGACCAGCGGGGTGCATCACAGATTGGTGCTGGGACTGGTCCTCTTCAATGCCTTTGTAAGTGACAGCAGGGGGACTGGAAAGATCTGCCTCTTTGTGGATGACACCAAGATTTGCAACAGAGTGGACACTGTGTGTGTGTGTGTGTGTGTGTGTGTGTGTGTGTGTGTAAAGGATGGACAGTGATCTGAAATGACTAGAAGAGTGGTTAGGGGTATGGCAGCTCGGTTTTAATGCAGCAAGTGTAAAATAATGCACTAGGGTCATAGAAATCTGGTAGCGGAGTACAAAATGGGTGGAGTGATTCTGGCAAAAACCAAGTAGGAAAGAGACTTGGGGTATCATACTGGATGACCTAAAGGTGGCCAGGAAGTGTGATGAGGGAGTCAGACAGGTCAGTGGGATTCTGGGGTACATAAGAAGGGGTATCGCCAGCAGGATCAGAGAGGAGGTGTTGCCCCTATATAGATCACAGGTAAGACCTCACCTTGAGTACTCTGTCCAGTTCTGAAGACCACATCTCGGGAAGGACACAGACAGAGTGAAGATGGTACAGAGGAGGGCTTCCAAAATGGTGTAGAGTCTGCATCAAAAGCCCTATGAGGAGAGGCTTAAGCTGCTAAATATGTACACCCTGGAGGAGAGATGGGAGAGGGTAGATACGATAGAGACAAATACCTTATGGGGAGAAATAAGGTATAGGAGGGGGGGTATTTTACAGAGAAAAAGATGCTCTGTAACAAGAAGCATGCTATGCAGCTGGGGGGGTAAATTCAGGAAGGATGAGGGAAAGTACTTCTTCACAGAAAGGGTAGTGGATGCCAGGAACAGTCTTCCAGATGAGGTAGTAAGGGTGAAAACAGTGGTGGGGTTCAAAAAGGCCTGGGCAGGCACACGGGAATCATAGGGGTAAAGAAGGAAGGGGAAGAGATGGCACTGTAAATCAAGTTGGGTCTGCAGCAAAAAAATGAAAGTAAAAAAATGGGCTGACTGGTTGGGCCCAGTGGTCCTTATCTGCTGACACATTCTATGTTTCTATGTATCAGTACAGATTTTCATGAAAACATAGCAAGGTTTACACTTGAAGAGGCAGTCCCCCCCCAAGTGAGAAGTACACAGCACCACTAGTGATGGAGACCAGCACTGCCCTCCACTCTCCCCCTCATTCAGCTGCCATCAGAGTCACTTCTGAACTTTACACTACTTGGAAATACAGAAGAAGCACATTACCCCCCCAAAACAAAACAAAATCTACAAACTTCATGTCTGTTAATGGCGACTGGCTCTGCTCTCCACTCTCTAGCTTGTTCAGCCACCATCAAAGTCACTACTGGAAAAATAATCCCCCTCCCCACACTCACACACACAAACTTTGTATATATTTATGGTGACCAGCTCTTTTCTCTGCTCTGCATCATGACTGTCCACTGTCAGAGATCGCTACAGAATGTAACACTATTTAAAAATATGAGAGAGAATCTAGTGATATGGTGGTTATGCAAAATGTCAAGCATTACACATTATCAACTCCTCCACCATTTCTAAATAGTGTTACATTCAGAAGTGACTCTGATGGTGGCCAGATGAGGTGTAGAGTGTAGAGGGAAGAGCTGGTCACCATCAACAGCTATAACATTTGTGTTGGGGGGATGTGTTTCCCTGGTACTTGCTCGTGATAGAAAATAAATAGTTCACTGCCAGTATCCACAAAGTCATAAAGGTGCCCAGCTGCTTGCTGGACAGCTTTATGCAAATGAAAGACCAAAGCACTCTCTCATTGGAGCACCTCAGTCCTTTCAACTACATGACATTTCTGCCCATAAACTGTGACCACTATCATTCATTGTAATAAAATATTTCTTGCACATGCACAAGCAAACAAAAATATCACTAGACACTCGGAGAATGCTTTCTGTTATATACTCTGGGCTGAGATCAGTCAGTGGTTTCAGTTACACCTCCCGCATTGTACTTGAAAGTGGGGCTGTGCAGGGGCTGACTATTATTTCCCAAATACCATGAATAGTAGGGCTCCCAAATATTTGGAAGCCCTTCCCAAATAGGGGACTGTCCATATTCAGGAAAAAGTATTGGGCCAGCTACGGAATAAAAAAAAAGTAAAATTAAAACAGTCCCTCCCTCCTCCTTCCCAGCCCCCCAAAAAGTAACATGTAACCTCTTATCCCTCCACCCTAAATCAGCAGTGCAATCCCACCCTCCTCCTCCCAGCACCCACAATTTCTTATATTAATCCCTCGATGGATAACTGGCACAACCAGCTCACATCCAGAGCCGGCCACCCTTCTTTCTTATGGTATAGCTCATTTTTGGTGCACAAAAAAAAATTAGTCATGTTCCCCCCCACCCCACACTGACAGAACCCTACTCCCACCCTCCATCCCCTCCTGTACCCAATTCTTAACACAAGAAGGTTACTGGCACAAACCCATCCTCTTCCACGGCCGGCCACCTCTCATGAAGAAAAGCGCTCCTGCTTCTGCTCTCTCTGGGTAGTAAAACCAACTGGTCACATGATCGATCGACTGGTTTTACTATATCTACACTTAATCACTGAGGACATGGGTGAGCAGTTATGAGCATTAAAGGAAAACTACACCCTCATATTTAAATTTTATTTGTTTCCATGCCAACAGACAACTCCTTTCCTGAAGCTGTTGGGCTATATGTGTTAGGTTTAGTTTGTTTTCACTGTCCAGGGTAACCCATGTGACTGCCCTGGGGGGTCTCCATTTCATGGCTGTTTAAATCTCATTGTCCATGAAAACTGCATTACCATATGAGAACATGATGTCAGATCAACCATTTGTATCATGGAGCTCTATGCTGAAAGAACAAATACCCTGCAAAAACTCTCTGGAAACACATAAACTGAATGAAGTTTAAAGGGAAAAACCCTGCATTACAGCTCAGATAGCTTGAAAAATGACAAAAATCCAAAAATAGTCCAGCACACTTGTAGCCTATATAAAGATAAATCCAGGTCCAGATGCTGAAATATGCCAAAAGAATTTATTGTGTTCCATAGAACGACAGGACCAGCAGGCGGACAAAACAAAAAACAAAGCGCTTAACGTGCCCCAGCACTTCGACTCACCAATAAGTCTTCATCAGGGGGTAAAGGTTACATTATGCACATAGCCTTTTTATAGTCAGTAAATTAAAAGCAATTACTCAATTAATGAAAACACACATGATTTCAACAAACACTTTAAAGCCTGTATAACATGTTAAACCTAGATAGGTCACTAGATGGTGCTATTACAGCACAAACATCATTCAATGGTATATACCAGAACATATATAATGCAGTTGCAAAGTGTTGATGAAAAGATGAAATGAAATGAAATGAAAAAGACAATAAAAACATGACTCCATGGATGAAAATGAGACCAAACCTCCAGCAAATCCTGGAAAGAGGAGAGAGAGAATGCAAGGCAACCAGAGTATAGGACCTCCCAGTAATTGAGGACTACGCAGCTGGAGGACAGTCAGATGAGATAAAATTTTATCCTATAAAAAAGGAAGAAACAATATTACATCATTTTAACAGGAAATTCCAGATTTCTATATTTAAATATATATGTGCAACATCATTTTTTCCTTCTCAAAAAGCCAAAGGACAAAAAAGAACATTTTTACTATTTCAAAAAGGGTTTCAGATCCCATTTGTCATTAAGTCCATGTGGTTTTACACTATGTAAAGTGTAAATCCAGAAGCTCTCATGCTGCAGTAGTAGGTTAGATCTGTCCCCACCATTTTTCATCTGCGATACATGTTCTAACCCTAAAAATTTCAAATCAGGTGGTTTTGAATTATGTACATCTGAAAAATGTGTACCCACAGGAGTGTCTTGTTTATTATTCACAATGGAGCGAAAAAGTGGTGAATAAACAGGTACAAGAAATTTTGAACAATCAAACTAAACCTAGGTATTATAACCTTACATGAAATGAAAAAATAGCTTTGGAAAGTTTGTCTAGAAATCATGAAATAGTTATCAAGCCAGCTGACAAAGGGGATAATATTGTAGTAATGGACACTGCTCACTATAATGACATAGTGTATACACTATAACTACTGTAAACTACCCTCCGATCCTACTCAGGCCTTTAAAAGAGAGTTGTTTCAACTACTCAAATATACTGTTGACAGCGGCCTAATATCAGAAAAGGAATACAGTTTTATTTGGCAAGACAATCCCACCACTCTTAATTTCTATATTTTACCAAAAATCCATAAGGATATAAACAAACCACCAGGTAGGCCCATAGTGTCAGGATGTGATTCTCTCACACAAAATTTGGGAAAATGTATTGATTTCTTTTTCCAGTTTCAAGTGATCAAACTCCCGTCATATATTAAGGACAGTACAGCTGTACTTAACATCATGAAAGATATAGAATGGAAACCAAGTTATCAGTGGTTGAGTATTGATGTTGAGTCCTTATATACCTCTATTCAACAACAAATGGGACTGGAAACAACAAAATTCTGGATGGAAGAATTATCTAAAACTGAACATGCCCCACATGAATTTATTGTAGAAGCTACTGAATTCTTATTGACACACACTTACTTTGAATTCAGAGGAGAATTTTATTTACAGAAATGTGGCCCTGCTATGGGACCATCAATGGCACCCAGCTATGCCAATCTGTTTCTAGGATTCTGGGAAAAAGATGTAGCATTTTCTAATACCAATCCATTTGTCAAAAACATTGCACACTGGCTTCGTTTTATTGACAATGTCTTATGTATATGGGAGGGACCTACTGATGCCATGTCTGAATTTGTAGGCTGGCTGAATGAAAATACATTTAACTTAAAATTTACTTATGTCACTGATCCGTGGAGCATCTCTTTTCTGGATCTTTGTCTTTATGTTAATAAAAACAAAATAGAGACCAAGTGTTACCGAAAAAGTACAGTAACAAATTCATTACTATTGGCTTGCAGTGCCCACCCCTGTAGTCTAAAAAACTCTATTCCTTTTGGACAAATGTTAAGATTAAAGAGAAACTGCAGTTCAGATACTGAATTCATAAAACAAACTGAAGAACTCATGCAAAGGTTTGAAATGAGGGGTTATGATAAAAAACACTTTTGGAACAAACAAAAGAAAAAGTACAACAAATGAATAGGGATGATCTCTTGAAAGACACAAACAAAACAAATACAACTGAGAGAAAAAAATATCTTGTACATTTGTGACAGATTTTAACCATGTAGCAGGTCAGATAGGTAATGTTATACACAAGAACTGGCCCATCTTATTAGGAGACAATATGGTGGGTAAATCAGTGGGCCCCAGACCCAGAGTCATTTTTAATAGAAGTGAGAATCTTAAGGATAGATTGGTACACAGCCGAACTCCTTGTGTAAATAAAACCACTGGCACATGGTTGTCACGCCTTTCTAATGGCTTTTACAGATGTAATAATTGTAACATCTGTAAAAATGGAGTGCCAGCCAAAGAATTCACCCATCCTATACATATGGACATTAAAGCTGAGATCAGGGAACTCATTACATGTAATACTCCCTATGTTGTCTATGCATTATGGTGCACATGTAATTTAGTTTATGTGGGCAAAACTGTCAGACCTTTAAAACAAAGGGTACAGGAACATATTCGCTCCATTGTGAATAATAAACAAGACACTCCTGCGGGTACACATTTTTCAGATGTACATAATTCAAAACCACATGATTTGAATTTTTTAGGATTAGAACATGTATCACAGATGAAAAATGGTGGGGACAGATCTAACCTACTGCTGCAGTGTGAGAGCTTCTGGATTTACACTTCACATAGTGTAAAACCACATGGACTTAATGACAAATAGGATTTGAAACCCTTTTTGAAATAGTAAAAATTTTCTTTTTTGTCCTTTGGCTTTTTGAGAAGGAAAAATGATGTTGCACATATATATTTAAATACAGAAATCTGGAATTTCCCATTAAAATCATGTAATATTGTTTCTTCCTTTTTTATAAGATAACATTTTATCTCATCTGACTGTCCTCCAGCTGCCTAGTCCTCAATTACTGGGAGGTCCTATACTTTGGTTGCCTTGCATTCTCTCTCTCTCCTCTTTCCAGGATTTGCTGGAGGTTTGGTCTCATTTTCATCCATGGAGTCATGTTTTTATTATCTTTTTCATTTCATTTCATTTCATCTTTTCATCAACACTTTGCAACTGCATTATATATGTTCTGGTATATACCATTGAATGATGTTTGTGCTGTAATAGCACCATCTAGTGACCTATCTAGGTTTAACATGTTATACAGGCTTTAAAGTGTTTGTTGAAATCATGTGTGTTTTCATTAATTGATCAATTGCTTTTAATTTACTGACTATAAAAAGGCTATGTGCATAATGTAACCTTTACCCCCTGATGAAGACTTATTGGTGAGTCGAAGCGCTGGGGCACGTTAAGCGCTTTGTTTTTTGTTTTGTCTGCCTGCTGGTCCTGTCGTTCTATGGAACACAATAAATTCTTTTGGCATATTTCAGCATCTGGACCTGGATTTATCTTTATATAGGCTACAAGTGTGCTGGACTATTTTTGGATTTTTGTCACTTTTGGGCTGACTACCCTTTGTTTCTAGCACCACCTCACTAAGCCTTGGCTCGCAGCACGCTCGCTTTGGTTTTAGTTTGAAAAGTGCACTGAAGGTAAAAGTGGTATTTCGTGTCTTCTTGCAGCTTGTTTCTTTGAAGACTAATTAAGCAGACAGGCATACCAGGGAGTTTAAGGTTGATTATGCATCATGTTCTCATATGCTAATGCAGCTCTCAGGGACAATGAGACTTCAACAACCACCAAATGGAGCTTCCCAGAACAGTTACAGGGCCTAGTATGAAGTGTGAAAACAGAATAAGGCAGTTGCATGCATCTCTAACAGCTGCATGAAAAGAGTCGTCTATTGACATGGAAACAAACACAACTTAGAAGATATGAGGGTGTAGTTTTCCTTTAAGGTTTCCAGGGGGATGGGGTAGTTCAGCAGCTGGGGGGGGGTGCAGCTGTTCACCAAGAAAGAAATGATCCCTGTGACCCATGGCAGTGTTAAATGAAAAATAACAAAGCAGTCCAATTTTAGATACTGGAATGAAGCTGCACTGAAACATTAATTTACAGTACCTGCACAACTGTGTTTGGATTGCGGGTGGAAGACGAGGTAGCAAATGCAGCCTGCACAGAGGCATTTGGTGCTCTCCGCTCTCTACCTCATCTCACTGCCATCAAAGTCACTACCGAGCACTACAGGAAAAGCAGTGTACCACCCCCACACACACACACACACACACTTCATATATATTTATGGTGGCCGGCTCTGCCCTCTACTCTCCACCATGTCTGGCCTAGAGATGCAGCAAATTATTAATCCACCCACGAAGTGGACGCGAAGTGGTCACTTCGCGTCCATGGAGCACAACACAAAGTGGACGCTGCAAAGCGCTCACTTTGCGTTATTATTATTACCACTTCCTGTTGCCATTATGCCTTAACGTGAAGTAAGGTGACGTGAGAAGAAAATAGGCACATCACATGGCTTTGCAGTACTGTAAGTTACATGCTTTAGCCAGGCAGGAAGGAACTGAGTCACAGAAGCAGTTTCACTTTCTCCTTTGCATTTGTAGAGGGAGAAAACAGTTGTGAGAGGAGAGGAGTTACTGCTTGATTGCCATGTTGCCACTTCATTGCGTTTCAGTGCCAGAACAAAACAAACAGCTTTTTTAAAAGCTATTTATTTAGTTTTTATATTGTATTTGTGGGTTTTTTTGTTAGTGAATTTTTTTCTATAAGTTTTGTTTTATTTTGTGTGTGTGACTAACTGTGTGTGTGTGTGTCCACTGTCTGTGTGTACGTGTCGCCCTGTGGACTTCAGGAGGATGGACCTAGGAGAAGGCGAGTCGCTGGCCTGTGGGCGTGGTAGGAGGGGTGTGTGGACCGTGGAGGGGTGGGGCGGTCGTGTCACGTTGGACCACTTCTGACTCCTGGCCGGTGTTGCTTCCCCTGTTGAAGCAACAGGAGCAGCAGCACCAGTGCCACCGGTGGCTGCTGCATGTCCACCTTCTCTGCCACTACCACCACCACCACCACTAGCAGCAGCTGTTGGACTCAAGCAGCACCTCCTCCACCACCTCCAGAGCCACAGGAGGTGGCCCAGGAAATTGTAGGTGGTGGTGGTGGGACTCATTTCCCTGACATGCAAGGACAGTGTCTGGTTCCCCCTGCAGCTCCCCAGTGTGGGAGTTTTTTAACTGTGTGGGGGAAGACAGCACAGTGGTGGAGTGCCGAGTGTGTGGAGTGCTGGTGCGCCATGGCCCCTGGGGGACACATTTGGGGACTGGTGGCCAGCGCACCCACATGCAGAACCACAACAGGGCAGAGTGGCAGGTTGCCACGGAAGGAGTCAAGCATCCACCTGCTGGCCCTTCCATGGCAGTGGCCAAGGGTGCTGCTGGATTAGGAGTTGTGCCTCACAGTCACCGCCACAGCAGGAGGGGGGCTACTACAGCAGCTGCTGCACCACCACTGCCCCCACAGCCACCAGCACCACCGTGTCCACCACCAGCCCCACTACCTGGATTCCCCACTGCAGTGGACCCCACCACAGTCCCTGAAACACAGTCTGACATCAGCCTGGTGTGGGCATTGCTTGAAGAAAATAATGAGCGGTTCAGTGCTTTGGAGCAGCAGGTGAACAGAGTAGAAGCACAGCAGCAGCAAATGCTTTCAATGCTGCACCTGCTGCTGGACCACCATGGCATCCCACGGCCATAGTAAGTGAGAGGATTGTTTTCTGCCCCCCACCCCTGACCCCACCCCACTACTGTGTTGTACTGTTTTTGTGTGTTTTTTGTTTGTTATTGTTTAATCATACACATTTTCCCTTCCAGGGGAATCTTTCTTGCCCCACATAGTGCAATACATTTTTGTGAAAACCACCCATAATTTCATTACACTGTGGCATGTGATGGAGGAATTCCTGTTCTGAAAATCTGCCCACATTCTGCCTCCCTTCTCAGAAACGCTAGGATGTGATGGCAGGGAGAGCGCTTGTGCGTGCTCCTTACAGTGAATATCCAATTGTCCAGCAGGTTTCCAAATGTTTCTTTATGTTATAATGGTCAGTTTGTGGTGAAATGTGTAGGCACATTTCCAGTAAGAAGAGCCTTGTTAGTGGAAACATTCCCACATTTCACCACAAAGTCAACCTTATAACATAAGGAAACATTGGGATAGCTGCCGAACATTCACTATAGTGGAGCATGCACCTGCGCTCCCCCTGGCATCACGTCCTAACGTTGCTGAGAAAGGGTGGCAGAATGTGGGTGGCTTTTCTGATCGGTAATTCCTCCACCACATGACTCACTGTAATGAAATTATGGGTGGTTTTCACAGAAATATATTGCACTCTGTGGAGCAAGAAATATTCCAGTGGGAGTAATGCCCCCACATATTAGGTTATGTGCATCACCATAACTATGTAATGTGGTGAATCTCTGTAAAGCAGCAGCATAACAATCTGTTGAGAACTCTGACCTATATTTTTTAATGCTATGTTACAACTTCCTTTACTTACATCCTGACTGACTGGAATGATACAAAAATTTACAGTAGTTTAGTCTGCTGTACTATCTTTTTTCATGTGTGAAATGTTGAAAGGAGCATTCCTTTTAAACTGGTGCTGACCAGGTATTTGTCATTGTTTTCCTCTGCTTTTCTCCATCACATCAAGTAGTTGTTATATATCACTTCTGTTGTTAATTAACAGTTATGCATCAGGCAGTGTTTTATGACACCACAGAGCAATAGTTATTGAAAAGCAGCTGTAAATAAATACAAACCTGGTCCGAACAATATTGGAAGGCATGCTCATTTTTTTTCATACATGAAAAAAAGTAGTCAAGTAAGTAAAGCAGACATTAATTGTGAAAAGAATAGTATCACTCAAGTCAAGACTCGGAGGTAACTAGTGGTGGCTGTGGCAATGTAAAGTAGCATAAAAAAGTACAGTTCAGAACTGTGAGGACATTCTTGCAATGCTACTTTAATTGTAAAAATGTCAATGTGACATCATGAGCTCACAGCAACAATCACGGAACACACAAAAGTGGCACAGAGTCCCCAGATTTTTTCTGCCAGCCCAAAATGCATCCTGCTTCTGTGTATTACATTGACAGGTGGTTGCACAGTGAAATGAGACTGTTTCAGCACATACAAAGTCCCCCAGAATTAATGGCGCACTCAGTCATGCGTGCAGTGGTGGCACAGAGTCCCAGATTTTTTCTGCCAGCCCAAAATGCATCTTGCTTCTATGCAGAAAATTGACAAGTGGTTACACAGCGAAATGAGACTTTCAACACATACAATGTCCCCCAGAATTAATGGTGCACTCAGTCATGCGCACAAAAGTGATAGAGTCCCCAGATGTTTTCTGCAGGCCCACAATGCATCCTCCTTACGTGCAAAAAATTGATGAGTGGTTACATAGCAAAATGAGACTGTTTCAGCACATACAAAGTCCCCCAGAATTATTGGCACACTCAGTCATGCGCACAAAAGTGGCACAGAGTCCCCAGATTTTTTCTGCCAGCCCAAAATGCATCCTGCTTCTGTGCAGAAAATTGGCAAGTGGTTACACAATGAAATGAGACTGTTTCAGCATGTACAAAGTCCCCCAGAATTATTGACGCATTCAGTCATGCGCACAAAAGTGGCATAGGGTCCCCAGATGTTTTCTGCAGGCGCACAATGCATCCTCCTTGTGTGCAGAAAATTGATGAGTGGTTACACAGTGAAATGAGACTGTTTCCGCACATACAAAATCCCCCAGAATTAATGGTGCACTCTGTCATGCGCGCAGTGGTGGCACAGAGTCCCAGATTTTTCTACCAGCCCAAAATGCATCCTGCTTCTGTGCAGAAAATTGACAAGTGGTTACACAGCAAAATTAGACTGTTTCAGCACATACAAAGTCCCCCCGAATTTATGGCACACTGAGTCATGAGCACAAAAGTGGCACAGAGTCCCCAGATTTTTTCTGCCAGCCCAAAATGCATCCTGCTTCTGTGCAGAAAATTGACAAGTGGTTACTCAGCAAAATGAGACTGTTTCAGCAAATCCCCCAGTATAAAATGATGACTGTGAGCGTCGTGTTGCTGGTCCAATATGTTCTACGTAGACAATTCCAGCAAATGCAATGTGATCATCTCAACTGGATTGAAGGGTGCCCTTTGTTCTACACTAGTAGTTGCCTTGGTGAGTATATAAATATATATATATATATATATACACACACACACACACACACATATATATATATATATATATATATATATATATATATATATAAATATATATATGACAAAGATCCTCTGTGCACAAGCACTGAGGCAATGATTACCCCAAAGGGCATTTGGCTGTTTCAAAGAAATACAAAATCACACATGCCCCCACAATGCAAAGCATCATGGGCTACATATGCAAATTACCACAGAATATTATGCTGGTTCAACTTTAAGCAGAAATGCATGGTGCCGAAAGGCCTCTCACACAGTTTGCAAAGGGTGCCAACAGAAGACATAGACACGTGTTTCGTCCTACCAGGACTCATCAGTATGCCTCGTCTGTTTGACACCCCAGTGGAATGAACCAGCTACCCTAAGAGAGATATATATATATAGTTAGATAGATAGATAGATAGATAGATAGATAGATAGATAGAGATATAGATATATGGTTGTGTTGTGTATTTTTTAGGTGAGGAGGGGGGTTGACATGGACATGTACTCATGGTATTGTTCTGCATCACATGTCACACAGAAAATGTTGGTGTGCACATTCCAGTCCTCAATGAGAAATCTTTGCTCTGAAATTGGAAACGGATAACTCTCAAGCACATGAAGGTAAGTTTTTTTTTTTTTTGTGGGAGGTGGAGGGAATCATATTTGCAGGTTTGTCTCTAATGGTTTCTTATTTTGTTACTTCTTCACAGATTTCATCAGCGTCCTTCTGGAGTCCGGTCGTCTTAGGATGGTCATGGTCATCTATTGAAATGACTTCTGCGTGTTGCATGTGTGCCCAAGCTCGAGGGACGGGGGTTCCTGATGTTGAAGAACTTTTTTGGATAAGGCCACTTTGACAGAACAACAAAGCATCTGAAAGTTTCCTAAAAAAAGAAATGAATGACTTCTCACAACTTAATTGTTATGTGTCCCTCTCTGGTTCTCAAATCTCAATCTAAAGTCAAGTTACATTTCAAACCCACATCTTGTCAACTAACACAACCTGTGTGCAATATTTGCTGCAGTTTTTACAAAACAATGAAACGGATTAAATAAAATCTTCATACTTACCAGAATGGATTTCACATGGATATTACAGCGCTTCCTCTCTGTACAGTACAGCTACAGTACCATTCCCAATGAGTTTTAGCGATGGAGCCTTTTTTTGTTACCCTGTAAAAGAAACAAAATAAATGTACCATATGTGTTTTAGCATTGCAACTCTGAAAAGCTACAGAAAACAAAACATACAACTAAAGGAAGTGAAACAGCATAACAAACATGAGTACACATACTCACTTTATGGTTTAAATATTAAGAAGCTTTGTGTCTCTGGCTGATGGATGTGGTGGTCCGGCGAGACTCAGGCACAGTGGTGGCAGTGGCTAATATCAGTCCCAGTGGTGGTGGTGGTGGTGGTCCGGGGGTCAGACAGACTCATGGTGGCAGTGGCTAACATCAGTCCCAGTGGTGGTGGTGGTCCAGGGGGCAGACAGACTCATGGTGGCAGTGGCTAACATCAGTCCCAGTGGTGGTGGTGGTCTGGGGAGGCAGACAGACTCATGGTGGAAGTGGCTAACATCAGTCCCAGTGGTGGTGGTGGTCCAGGGGGCAGACAGACTCATGGTGGCAGTGGCTAACATCAGTCCCAGTGGTGGTGGTGGTCCGAGGGGCAGACAAACTCATGTTGGCAGTGGCTAACCTCAGTCCCGGTGGTGGTGGTGGTGGTCCAGGTGGCAGACAGACTCATGGTGGCAGTGGCTAACTTTTAGTCCCAGTGGTGGTGATGGTCAGGGGGGCAGACAGACTCATGGTGGCAGTGGTTAACATCAGTCCCAGTGGTGGTGGTCTGAGGGGGGTGGCACACCACCTTTTAAAAACTTCAGTTAAAATCTGCCAACATTAACCACATCATCATCCTCATAAAGAAAGCTGCCCTCACAGTCATCGATGTCTGAAGTCTGACCACTGGGAAATTCTTTCTCCATTGTGTCATCATCTACATCAGTGGTGGGGATGTTTCAGGCAGCCACTGCCAGTGCCACCAGGATGCTCCATCTCCACATCAGCAAGACCACCATGACTAGGCCGGGGGTACGAATACCGAGGTTGCAGTCTGTGCTGGTATGTGCCTCTCATTCATTTTAATGAATGTTAGCAAACTAACATTTGCAGGAGACAGGTTTGTCCGACAATTCCTGACTATTGCACCTGCTGAGCTGAATACCCTCTCAACACTTACACTGGAGTGTGGGCATGTGAGATACTTCAGTGCCACTGCAGTCAGCTCTGGCCATTCACTGACCTTTCCACTCCAGTACAAAAGAGGATCTTCAGTTATTGTCAGATGCCTGTTTTCAGACAAATATGACTCAACCATTCTCTGTGCCACACTAAGTCCATTTGTTGATGCATCATCCTGTTCTCCCGAATCATTTATTTCACAAATACCCACTTGGAACAAAGCCTTCCAAAGTGGGTTGACACCAGCCACTTTGGATGACAGACCACCTGGAACTGCAGTCCCCTTCCCCTTGCAGGATATGCTTGATGGTCCTCCAGGTACACCTTCAGTCGGATTATGCTGTTGAGGTTTGCTGACCTTGGCACATGACTTCTGTGCCCCATAAACCAAGCGCACCAGTTGACCACTGATATTTTTTACTTGTTCAGGCCTTCCCTCCAGTACTGATGCAATTCCACGTTTATATCATGGGTACAGCATTGTTGCTATGGCAAAGTTGTCACTACGCTGAATGCTCACAACGTGACAATTCTGGTCGAATACTGTCAGCATGTGTTGCAGCAACATACTGCTACCACCATCTCCGGCAACATCAAGGTTATGATGTACATTCACCAATGTCTACCTCAGCACCTGCAGCAGTGGAATTGATTGGCTAATGGAGGCAGACTCGCCACTCACTGCCTGTGTGGCATCTTCAAAAGGCCGCAAAATTTTTATTACAGAGTCCATGAGGCGCCGCTGTTCAGTCGTCATAGACATGGAGGCCCCAGAATTGTCACGGCTAGTGTGCATAACAAGATATTCTGAGATGGCTTTGTATTGTTCATAAAACCTCTCTGCCATGTATAAAGTGGAGTTCCAGTTCCATCGGGTGACAACTTCCAGCTTCAAGCGGTGCTGAGGCAGGCTGTTTTGTATCTGCAACTGTTGCAGTTGGTCACAGACCTCTCTGGATCTTGAAAAATGAGAGCAGATACATTGTGCAACAGTCAGCATTTCCTTTATATCAGGGTGCTGTAGAAACTCCTGAACCACAAGATTTAAACAGTGGGCCATGCATGAAACACGAAAAAAAACACCATTCGTGATGCATTTCACCACATTTGACCCATTGTCACTTGTTATGAACCTAGCTCTCAGGGACAGAGGCTTTAGCCATCTGTCAATTTCAGTCAGTACCACATCCAACATGTTCTCACCAGTGTGTGTGAACAGGTCACACTGTGCATAGCAATCGTTGCATGCTGTCGAATTCCTGGAAGATTGCTACCGCAACAATCCACCTTACTGCACTGATTATTCACACTACCAACATCACAAACAACCCCTGGCACCTGCGCCCAGTGTGCAGTTATACACAAATATGAACTACCTGCTGTTTTGCCACTTGTCCACATAGTCATACTTAAATGGATGGATGGAGAGGAGGAATGTTGAAGGGCATGTCTTACTGAGTCAGACACAGTGCGGACCAACTCGGGGGCAGCATGGGTAGAAAAGTATGTCCTGGATGGGACTTTCCATTTTGGACAGGCACATGCAGCAAACTGCCGGAACCCAGAATTCTCCACAAAGGAGAAGGGCAAAAGATCAGTTGCCAGCATTTCTGCTACAGCAGCATTGAGTTCACGTGACACTGTATGATTTGGGGGGTACTTCAGCTTCTGCGCAAAAACACTCTGTAACGTGGGCTGACTTAAACATTTTACATGGGGTGTGTTGATCACAAATGGTTATACTCTGTGATGAATGGCATTGGCATGGGAGGAGTGTGGACATTCGATGAAGACAGTTGCACAGGTGATGATGACAAACCCAGAAATGCTGTTATTTTGCCAGATTTGCCAACGGGTTGATGTACCACTTGCACTAGACATACTGCATTCACCACCACCACCACCACCAAAACTGCTACTCTCACCAGCACTGGACAACATTTCAAAGTCATTATGGTCCTCCACCTCATCATGTCTGTAGTAATCCTCTGGTCTTATTACCACACTATTGCACACATTTAATTTCCTACTGGGCTTAACAGTCATGGAAGGGGATAACATGCTGGCTATGGTTGCT
Organism: Neoceratodus forsteri; assembly: GCA_016271365.2. Classification (NCBI taxonomy): domain Eukaryota; kingdom Metazoa; phylum Chordata; order Ceratodontiformes; family Ceratodontidae; genus Neoceratodus; species Neoceratodus forsteri. Next base: position 32,957,136 of record CM057453.1, read on the forward strand.
GGTGATGTGGGTGAACGCCCCACCATGGTATTAGCTGCCAGCTTGTGCTGGGTCCACAGTGCCATGTGCCCTATTCTTAAGATGCGTATGCTGTCCTCCTGTGCCCTGATGGCTCCCCTTTTTTACCTCGACTCACATGCACATGGCAAACCTGGCAGATTGCAACTGAATCATTATTTGGCTGGCAGTATAGCCTAGAGGTTAGAGGAACGAGGTGTGAATGATCTTGGTACATCCAGCAGCCCAGACCTGAGTTTGATTCTCACAATCTCCACTTGCATACTGCGTGACTCTGAGCAAGTCACTTAACTGCCTACTGCTCCCAGGTCACCCCTGAAAAAAGGCACTTGTGCCTAGTGGGACTTACCCAGTTACCAAAGACTGAAAAAAAAAACAAAAACAAAAAAAACAATTTGCATCTTGAGCAAAAAAATCCCAAACAAGAGATTGTGATGCTCTGCCTTTAACATGTCCATGATGTGGCTTATTTAAGTCCATTATTTTAAGAACTGAAGTGGTGGGGGCACGTGATGTTTCGGGCACTGCACACCTGGACTGCAACTGACCACCATGATTACCTATCGTATTGATTACTGGGTCACCATCATCATCAACTAAAACCGGTAGATCACAAGTTTTTACAGGTGGGGGGATTACTGCAAACAGACTCGGACACAGCCACATTTAATTTCTTTTCTCTGGTTCCCAACTGGGGTCAATTACATCATCATCATATTCATCAATGTCACACACATCCACACCTTCTGCTTGGATGCTAGCATGTGGACTTCATGTTGCAACAACAGCAACATCATCGTCATCATCACATTCATCATCAGCATCTACACCACCATCACCTGATATTTTTTCACCACACTGTGAATCACTGCATGGAAAATGCGTGACAAGTGCCACGGTGGACTGAATATCACATTGTATGTTATCATTGACATGATTATCAGAATCCTCAGGTTCAGTTACTGGGATGTTACTGGGAAGTATGACATCATCTATGCTGCCGCTCACTTGCACTGCTTCACACTCAATATTTTTGGATACGGTACACTAGTCGGAATTAGAACTTGATGCAACAATACTAATACTACCTCCACCACCACTAACACCAGTAACACTAACACCACCAGCTGGGAAAACATCATCTCCTCCAACTATGAGTGAAGCTACTAATTGGGCTGTAAAAAACATTGCAGGAGAAATACCTTTCCTCACATCAGCAATGCACTTCTGCATCTGCGTTCTACTGCCACGCCCACAGATCATCTTACTGCTAACATTGCCATGGCGAGAAACAGCTTTGCTTGCACGTCTCTTTGAAGGCATTTTGGGAGATCAACCACAAATATTATAACCAAATTCAGATTTTGATATGTTCACTCTCTGATTGGAGGGACACTGGATGTGAAGCCAAATAAACAACTGTGGCTTTAGAAAACAGATAAGAGACTACTCTGAGATTGTCACGGAATTAAAACAACTTCGGTAACCACTAACCAGTGGTGCTGATGAGGTCACAAAAACAATCCAATCTGGTAAAAAATACCTTTTGAACATGGAGAGGGGGAGCACTGAATGCAGACAGTGCTGATTTTTACGTCACTACAAGCAGCAAAACTAAGAACAGATGCCACAATCACAGTACAAAATCAGGCAGCTGCAGTGGATAGCAGGTTCACACTGCTGCGCCTACAATTATACTAGTCTGTGGCACAATAAAAGGTGTATTATTTGATGCATGCAACACTGCACACACACTCGCACACAGAACAGTTTGTGTTACTGTACAATGCTGAACGAGGAATGCATCACAAATGCAAAAGTGCAGTACTATGCCACGTTACGTATTGTAAATTTGTAATGTGAACAACCTGAACTTATGAACTGCTGCACCACATCCACACAACAAACAGCAAGAAAATGTCTACTATTACTGACAATATTACTGTGTGTACATTAACACAGTCAGTTATATAACAATAATATAACCAAAAAACAAAGAAATCACTATTTCTCCAACTTACAGATACACCCCTGCCCCAATGCACAGTTTCACTGTCTTTCACCAAACACACTCAGTGTTGTAAATTAACATTCAAAATCCACACAAAAATAAAACGCTCTATGATATCAGCACAGGAGGGTTTCCTACAATCAATGAACTAAAGTTGGATCCCAAAAAATAAAGCAAAAATGCTTTCTGAACAGCTTTTACAATATTCCTATCACAGAGAGCTATCAGGGCACACTGTCTCCTACTCCTTCCTACTCGTACTACCCCAAACTGAGGCTGTGCAGATCAATATAAAGCCCATGTGACCAGAAATCCCATGAATCACTGCAAAATTCACCTTTGGAGCTCAAAAACAAGGTGAAGTGCACTGCTCACAATGCACTTCGCCCTAAATTTGGCAGAGTGGTGGCCTGGGGAGGCGGAGTAACACAAAGTCATTGATTCCAATGGACTTCATGTTCCTCATTACAACGCGAAGTTCTCCACAAATCCACCTTTGCTCCTTGAATTGCTTCATGGAGCGGATTGAGCCTACTTCGCCCACCACTAGTCTGGCCACCATCAGAGATCTTTACTGAATGTAACACTATTTAGAAATACTGGCGATACTCTAGTGATATGGTGCTTATGCAAAATCCTCCAGTATTTCTAAATAGTGTGACATTCAGTAGTGACTCTGACAGTGGCCGAATGACATGTAAAGCGTAGAGGGCAGAGCAAATCACCATCAATAGTTACAGTGCTTGTGGGGGGGGGCTGCATTTGCCTGACTCTTGCTCGTGATAGAAAAAAAAACAGTCCGCTGTCAAGATCCACAAAGTCATAAAGCCGCTGAGCTGCTTGCCACCTTTATTCAAAGGAAAGGACAGAGGCGCTCTCTCATTCAAGTGCTTCAGTCCTCTCAAGTACACAAAGTTTCTGCCCATAAACTATGACCACTGTCACATTCAACTTGCTTGCTCATTGGTCTGTCAGGGACAAGCCCAATGCAGCTTGACCTACACTGGACAGTACACTGTCACACCTCTGAAAAGCTGCTCACTAAAACAAAATGTTTCTTGCCGAAGTGCAAGCAATAAAAAAATAAATGCAATCCTCCAATACCAACACTGGTATTGCTGCTTCAGCAGCCATCATGAATACTATATTATTGCCACATACAATAGATTTAACTTTACTGATTCAGTGGGCAACTAAGTATGGAACAATTACTGCAGTAAATGCATGTACAGCAAAGAATGGTGCTTATGCAACTTAGATTGGATAGGTGTACCGAGTATTGGCAGTAGCTCAGTACTGTTGGTTAAGAGACTGTTGAAAGTGAGTCAAAGGACTGCTACTCAGTAGGCAATGTTTGTACATGTGGTCTTTCAAGCTCTCTGACCCTGTATGGGACTACCACCTTTTTGGGGTAACAATGGCACAGGAACCTGAAAAGGGTTCCACCTCTAGAGGTGCCACGGAACCACAGATAACTTTGTCTAAAGATACAGTACCTTAAGGAGGAAGCCCAAAAAGTGTTGAATAGAACTATCAGAAGACTATCAACTTCCACTAAGAAGAGAGGGAAGGCCACAGTGATGAGCAAAGCCAAGTGAAGAAATGGAAGAGAACCATCACTCAAGAGCCCAACTCAACAGGCTAAAAAAGGAGTTTAACTAACAAACAAACTAACCAGCTGATTATTTTTTATGATCTTCAGCATGGAGAGGAAAAAACCCTTGTGGAGAAAACCTCAGGTGATCCAAGGCTTTAGGTTACCATCCCTTCCGGCTAACACAATTCTATTTCACTGCAAACATGGAGTTGAACTTGTGAGATGCCAGTGCAAGCTATGGAGTATGTTAACTTCTCCTCATGTCTAAGACTTCCACCTCCACAACGGTGCTACAGGATGAGGCTCTGCAACCAAAGGAGTCTCTGAATGAAGAAGCTCTTTCCCTATGAGGTGCACACAGACTGAACCTGTATGCTGAAGGAATGCCAGTGCCAATCCAGAAGAAGAGGAGAAGATAATGAACAGTTATTTCAAGCTTGGCAGCCCTAATATTCTCTTTTAAAGAATAAAGCTCCTGGATATAAACAGGCCGAGTCCTTGAGGGGCACAGTATGTTGCAGTATGAAGTCTTGAATGAGAGAAAGCATACTGAACCCCTGAGGGACAGTTGTTGGGACCAGTGCTCTGGTCGTTGGGGCGTATGCCTAACTGTCTGTGAGGCATGTGCTCAACTATCATTTTGGCATGTGTCCAACTGTCACGGAAGCATATGCCAGATAGTATTAGAAGATAACGAATGAGTAGAATATGTGGTAGAGAAGGTTGATAAAGATGAAAGTTGAGTCCCGAGGAGAGGACTGGACAACTGCCTGGCATTCTGGTGGATACAGGTTGAGGAGCAACAGAATGAAGGTCTAAGAAAACAAGAGAAGCATGGCCATGGCCCGAAAAAATCAAGAAGGGTCCAGAAGGATGGAGACTGGATCCAACAAAGCCTAGGAGTACAGCAGAAGTTGGGGAAGGGGGCTGCTCCACAGGAGCAACATGGTCACCCAGAGGCACAAAGCAGTAGAGCAGGCAGAACAAGTGACAATATCAATTAGTGTATGAGGAAGTCATTCACAGTTTCATGAAGTTCAGAACTCAGTGAAGGATGTGGTTTACGTGGGACGGTCTGATGCGCTTTTGTTTGCTGCTGGTGATTTTATCCTCTTCTACTACAATAAAACAAGATTTATTGAAATGGTTGCAGGAGTCCATGAAACTGTGAGTGACTTTTGTATTCACATCCTGGCACCACTTCACTCAGCAGTTGGCTGCTTTGGACTTATCCAGAATATTAGGAAGCAAATCCCAGCTGAAGAGGCTGAAGGCAGACGTCATGTGAAGGCAGCACTGCAAGTGCAGGTGGAGGAAGGAGCAGGAGTAATCAAGGAGCCAGCCAAAGTTTCTGGAAAGTGTGCACTGGGAGAAGCAGAGGCTGGTGCCAGGAGAGGCATCAGGGAACAATATGGTGGACCTATGTAGCACTGGATGAAAAGCCACAGAGCCACTAAGCCAAGAGGGAAAACACAGAAGGAGCCCCATGGACAGAACCAGTCAAATGAGGGATGAACACCAGAACATCCTGAACTGCAGATCTGGGGCAATGCTGATGGAGCATGCCTGCTCCTAGGCCCTCTGTTGCTACTCACTGCTAACTGACTGCTGTTTTAAAAGCTGTTTTGGGGGCGTGGCTTCACTCCAATCATGATTGCCGCCTGATTATGGAGCTCTGCAGACCTGGGGATCGCTAGCCGTTATTTGCACCTTTTAAAAAATATATATCTACCGGCTACACATATAATTCAACTCAGCTATAACACAGTCAGGCACCGAGTAAGATCATATCTCTCCCTGCCGCATTTCCTTTTGTTACAAGCTGCCGACTGATATCGGAGCCTCGCTATATCGCAGTGTAACAGGCCCGAGGTGCCCGGGAGCCTCTCTACGCAGCAGATCACAGAAATGTTCGCTGCACTGATGCAGCGAATGACCGAAGTGACTTGAGCCACCAATAAGACTACCTCGGCCATACAGCAAATGGATTCCAGGATGTCCAAAATGGAAGCTCTGGTAAACCGGAATTCGGAGAAAATTTACTCCCTCACAGCACTAGTTCAGGAACAGGAGTGCACAATTCATAGCCTGCAGAATAAAGTAGACAATATAGATAACAGAAGCCGCTGAAATAACCTCCGTCTCCTGGGCTTTCCTGAAGGGGTTGAGAGGGGGCAACAGCTGATTTCTTATACAATGTCTTACCGGAGACACTCCAACATGATCTCCCACCAGGCTTCATGATTGAAAGGGCCCACAGAACACTTAATCCTAAACCAAGACCCAGTGAATGGCCTAGGCCCCTTATGGTATGCATTCTTAACTTTGCAGACAAGCAATGGGTCTCCTCTCGGGCCCGAGAGCTTGGGGCTCTATCATGGCATGGCTATAAAATCCTTATATTTCAGGACTAATCTAAGGATCTGGCTGCCAAATGCAAAGTGTACACAGAATGTCGCCGACTGATGCATGCCAAAGACATTCAGTTCACACTACGATATCCCGCTATGATGCGGCTGGAGGCGAATGGGGCACCTATATTTTCTCTACCCCCAAGGCCCTAAAGGAATACCTCAGCAACGCACAGGTTAGCAATACTACTTCTGGCCACAACAACACTCCATATAAAGGTCAGTCTGACAATTGGGTACCAGCTACTTCTACAATGAGGACAGATGCTGGGAGTAGCTACCGGTTCCAAGGATTCCCCCCAAGGCCTACCAGCCAGATCTCGGAAACGCCAGCAGTCTGGGAAGCATGCCAGAAGGAGCCACCTGCATGATCGAGCAACGGAGCCAGAATATCGAGTACCTGAAACACAATACTCATGTGAACTCACCCTTCAGAAGTTTGCATTACCCGATCGATATGCGGTTCTAACACCGGAAGAACAGTCCAATACAATTGAATTTTCCGAGTACCCCGAGGCAGAAATGGTACAAGAGGCCAGGACATCTGAAAATACCTACACCGACCGATACAGCTGCAGAGGAGCCTAATGAAGCACCCACCTTTTTCTCAGTACCAGAAGAGGAACATGAACATATAGACACTAGTTCAGATAAGCTGGCACCCTCTCCAGCACTGCACACTTCGCCTCTCCATGTGGAACCCCTCAAGAATGGAGACAGATAAGTGTCCCTTTTGTTCTTTTTCCGAGGGCAGGGCAGGGGTTTGGACATTGGGGAATGCTCCCATTTGTTAAATGGGAAGGTTTAGGACTGTTAGTTTCTCCTCTGCTATTCTATGTCCTGATAGCCTTACCTTGTCGCCTGAGGAATAATATCCGGGACACTGGAATTTAGTGTTTTAAGTTATAAACAAAAGTTTCTTTGATGTAAATAACAGCATAGTGGAGGGGTGTAATTTCATAACTCATCTCCTAAGCAGATACCCTTCTCCAATTCCCTTGCACCCCATCTAGGAAGGATTCCTGTAATGGAACCCCTCCCCGTATGCTGGTAAGCAATACCCAGGAAATAACTGCATTTAACATATGGGAGAGCCAATATCTCAGCTGGAACAATGTGCCATCATCATTAGACAGATTACTTGATTAGCCACTCCTAAAGGCTTATACACCCACCCGTAGATCGGCATACTGAACTAGACACCAGTTTAGGTGCATCCTACTAACCTCCTATTCTTTGGACACCTCCCCCAGATCTGGCCAGACCAGTACAAAGCTGGCATCACATTTGGTTTTGTGCTTCCCTCCTATACTTGTTAACTTAGTGGAGCACCCTCACTCTCATCTATCCCTTCCCCCCAATGGACAGTCGGCTGGAGCCAACAGAGGCTGGCTATCCCTTGCTCCATGAACCGACTGCTACCAATGCACATATTAGTGCAATGTTTGTAGATAGTTTCATAGTTAATGGTTTTATATTAGTGTTATTGTTTTTTTATGCATGATATGCTGTAATCTCTCTGCTAACTCCAATTCACTATGTTGTATACTGATGGAAGAATTTACTTAAAGTATTAGCACTTTTGGTTATGTGGGATCTATGTCCGATCTCATCTGGTGATTTTGACCCCTGGAGCCCTTCAATTGTTTCTATCACAAATCTCATCATTTTCCGTAGACCCCTGGACCATGGCTGAAATATCTTTTATAACATGGAATATTAGGGGTCTAAACACTCCAGTGAAATGGAAAAAAGTGCTGACACACTTGAAAACATTGAAAGATCAGGTCGCCTTCCTGCAGGAGACAAAACTAACCAGACATGATCACTGCACAACTGGTCAGAGATTGGGTGGGGCAAGAGATCCACGCAGGTGCCCCTACAAAAAAGAGAGGTGTAACAATTCTGTTCCATAAAGCTATGTCATGGAATATATTACAGAGTATATCTGACCCCCAGGGCCGCTGGGTTATAGCCCAAATTGCTACCCCGAATGGCAATCTTCTCCTGGTCAACAAATATGCCCCAAATGAGGATAACCCCCTTTTCTTTGTCAATCTAACTGCTGAGATAGAGACCATGATCACTCCAGACATCCCTATTATAGCCGGTGGAGACTTTAACCCTGCTTTGATCCCTATACTAGACAGGAGCAACCTGAGCAAAGAAACTCACAAGAGGGGATTCCAAGCTGTCCACAACTTATGCTTAGAATACCAACTAGTGGATGTCTGGCACCTTACACTTCCCAAAGAACGGGATTATACATTTCAATCTGGAGTTCATGGCTCCTTTAGCAGGCTAGATTTTTGGTTGATTTCACAAACTTAAGCACATTCAGTAACTACCTCTAGCATTTTCCCCACGGTCATTTCGAACCACACCCCAGTTCATCTGCTCATAGCATGGGGTGACCCCGCTCCCAAATCTTCCTCCTGTAGGCTTGACCCCCTCCTCATGCAGGACCCAAACTTCTTGTGCTGAGCTAAATCCGAAACTGAGCTTTTCCTACTTGAGAATCCTATCTCGGATACCTCAGCACAAAACACCTGGGAAACCTACAAGGCTACAATGAGGGGGAAGATTATAGGGTATGCCACCAACAGAAGAAAGGAAAGAGAAAAAGAGCTGACCAGGCTAGAAGGAGAGCTGGTTCTAGCTGAGCAAGCCTTAAAAGCCTGCCCACGCCCCACCTTGCAATCTCATATGGGCAGACAGGTCCTAACCTTCAGACTTAAGATAAACAAACTCATGTCCCGGAAGGCTGATTTAGCCATGCTGAGAGTCCAGCACACCTACTGGGAAGGAGCAGACAAATGTGGGAAAATCCTGGCTTACCAGATCAGACAGCAACAGGCTGCTGGGTTTATTGCTAGTTTAAAAGACCCGGTATCAGGAACAATAACAACTAAGGCGCCTGAGGTGAACAAGATTATGACTAACTTCTATGCTCAACTCTATACCTCATCCCATCCTGCCGCACGCTCAGATGTTCAAGCATTTTTGGACAAATTAACCCTCCCTATACTGTCCCACACCCAAGGGGATAGACTAGATGCCCCCTTCACTGTCCAGGAAATAACCCAACTGCCTTACTAGCTTTAAAACTGTGGAAGGCATCTGGAGGGGACGGATTCCCAGTGGAATTTTTACAAGCCATGGCCCCCATGATAACTCCCATCCTAGGCCAAATGTTTGCTGAATCCAAGGACATAAGAGTGCTGCCCCCCCCACCTTCAGAAAAGCCACCATAACTGTATTACCTAAGAAAGGTAAAGATCCTACTGCCCCCTCTAGCTATCACCCTATTTCCTTAATAAATTCAGACAGCAAGGTTTTTGCCAAGGTTTTGGCTAATAGATTAAGCCCCCTTCTCGCTTCCCTAATCCACCCCTCCCAATTGGGTTTCATTCCAGGCCGATACAGTACTGACCACACCCAAACTCTTCTTAACCTTATTTACATAGCCAAGCAACTTAGTACCCCATCAGCCACCTTGGCAATTGATTTTGAAAAGGCATTTGACTCGGTTGAATGGGACTACCTGCATACTGCCCTGGACCATTTTGGCTTTGGACTGCAGTTTTTGGCTAACATTCAGGCCCTATACACACTCCCACAAGCTCGAGTAAGAACCAATTCCTCACTGTCCAATCCCTTCCCACTCTACAGAGGCACCAGACAGGGTTGCCCTCTCTCCCCTCTACTTTTCGTCCTGGCAGTAGATCCCCTAGCCTCCACCATCCGGCAAGCTAAAAATATCACAGGGATTCTGCTGGGAGACTCCTATTTCACAACCTTGATGTACGCAGATGATCTACTAGTGACTCTGGCAGATGTCAGTGCTTCCATTCCTCCCTTATTATCCCTTTTAGACCAATTCACATACATCTCTGGCCTGAAAGTCAATCAAACAAAAAACGAAATTCTCCCCCTTAACTCAGCCTGCCATGAGGGATGTATCCCCCAAACGGGCCTTAAATGGTCCCAAAACATTATTACTTACCTGGGGGTCAAGATAGGTGCCAACATTGTTGACAAATCGTGGGATAATAATTTGAACCCTTTCATTTCCAAATGTAAGAGAGATCTGGAGCGCTGGACCCACCTGCACCTCACCATGGCTGGGAAAATCACAGATTTTAAGATGTCCATGGCACCAAAAATGTTCTATATTCTTTCTCACATCCCCTTTTTTCTTCCTCAACACTGGTACCAAAAACTAGACAGGATGGTAGGCTCTTTTCTCTGGGGCTCCTCTCGGCCCCGCTTTAGCTGGAACGCCCTTAGGGCACATTGCAGTCACGGGGGTTGGGGGCTTCCATGGCTGGAAGTCTATAAAATAGCATACCAATGTTCCCAGTCTTTAAAATGATTTCAGACTATTTCCAATAGTTCCACTCAATGGCAAAAAATTGAACAAATGCTTGGCCATACATCCTTGTTAGCTTCTTTATTATGGCTCCCCAAAAGCCCCACTCTCTCTAAGCACCCCACTATAGCCCCCTCTATCCACTACTGGGAAGTGACCCACAAGAAGCTTAAAAAACATCTGCACCCCCTGTCTCACACCCCTCTATGGCATAACTTTCATATAAAAATAGCTGGCCTCCCAGTGTACTGGCAGTTTTGGAATGATAAAGGTATACATTTCCTCAGTGATCTTCTGCTCCCCAACACTGAGACAATTGTGGCCTTTCAATATATGTAAGATCACTGGTCTCTGCCTAATTCAGACTTCTTGTGCTACCTACAGTTAAGGGATGCAATTCAATCAATTCTAACTCAGGGTAAACTCCGATCGGTCGAGGTATCTCCCATTCAGAAGCGGCCCCTACAAAAAAGAGGAGTAGCTGGAGCTATCTACACCTCACTGAGAAACACCTTACCTAATCCAGTGTCTGCACTTAAAGCTAGATGGAAGGTGGCCTTATATGTTCAAATCTCCGACAGCCAGTGGAAAAAGTGCTGGACCACCCATACTGCCTACAGAGACACCCATAGTAGACTGACTCAAAATAAAATCATACATTTTTGGTACAGAACCCCCACAGTACTCTGTAAGGCCAAGGTCCTCCCACATGATAAATGCTGGAGGTGCCCCCAGCCAGGAGGTGATCTCGTGCATCTACTGTGGGAATGCTCTTTCATATCACCTCTCTGGCTAGACATAGCAGAGTTAGCAAGTCAAATCCTAAACCATAATATTGCACTGGTGGTCCCTCTGATGTTGCTCGGACTGCAGCTCACTAACCCACTTCTCCCCCTCCCCATTTTAGATGACTGATGCTACTATACATGTAGGTAAATCGTTCCATTCTGCGTAACTGAAGAAGCCCAACTATACCTTCACTGGCAGATATTATACCCTCACTCACATCCTTGTATGAATTAGACAGATGTTTCCATGTATCCTTAGGACAAAGGGGTAAGCTACATATGTGCTGGGCCCCATACATGGCATACCTAGACCCCAGAGCGGGCATAGAGTGAAGCATATAGTCAGAACCTTCTGTTTTTCTTGTTAATGAACCAGCAAAGACTTTTTGACCTCTTTTTGAACAGCAAGCCTTTTTAAATTCTCTTGCTTTAGATGCAGCTACCCTTTCTGCCAAGTTATATTTACAAATGTTTGTGTAAATAGTTGTCACTAGGACATTTTAGTTAGTATATGATTATACATTCAGGCACATATTGTAGCCAGGTATCTTATCTATCTTAAGACTTTTTACTTTGTGATACTCTTTTTCTTTTCATTACAGAATGAGGCCACATTGATCACTGGAAGGTACCACTTTCTGAACGTCGAAGCCCTGTCTAACCTCAGCAACAGTACCTCCTACTTGGTCCGGACTGTAAGCCTTTAGAGCATTGAGGTAAGTGGTGTAACATACCCACTTCTGATGCTATCCTTACCAGTGCTTGGGCATTCAACCTGTCCAAACTACGAAATAAGAATCATATGCAGTCTTTGAGATTGTAGTACCATGCATATATTGGTCATGTGATCATTTTTGTCTACTTGCAACTTATCCTTGAATGATACTGTTAATAATCTGCTAGATCTGCTACTGCATCAACTATACTTGTATGTTCCTTTTCTTTCTGTTTTTATGTCTGTGAAAATTAATACAACATTTAACTCAAAAGCTGTTTTGACTGCAACAACCTTGCTATCTGATAGGCATGGGGAAGGTAAGGGTTATGGGTAGGGAGGATGGAAAGGATGGGAGGAGTGGGGGGCAAGGTTAGTAGCTCTAGCTGTTGACCTTGCATTTCGAGCAGACTAGACAGACCAAATGGCCTTCTTCTCTTGTCTTCTTCATATGTTGCATGTTCATATCTCATGTTTTATATTACAGTCTACTTTTATTGCTGTATACCTTTATTTGAGTTATCAGACTATATGCTTACAAACTCAAATGGGCAGACTGTGTGGGCCATAGGCCCTTATCTGCCGACACTGTCTATGTATCTATGTATCTATGCTGTTTATAAATGTTGTTCTATTCCTTATCTTGCATCCTTGTAATCAATGTGATTTTTCTGTATTGTACTGTACTGTAAGGTCCTAACCAGGACCTCCTTACAAATGAGCTTTGCTCAATGGAGCTTTCCATGGTAAAACAAATAAAATAAATGAAGTGAATGAATGCGTGCTTAAAGTAGTGCTCCATGGGGGGCATAGCATGAGTCATATGCCACCCCACCAAACCCCATGCTCATACTTAAAGAAATCTTGCTTCAGTGACAATCATTAAAGGGATTCTGTGGTTTCCCTTTAAAATGACAACAGACTTATTACCCCCCAACTCACACACACATATACAAATTTTAGCAATTCATTTTACAGGCAGTCCAGTGTCACCAGAATCCATTTAATGATTGCAATTCTAGTTGGGGGGTAGGAGGAAGTAGGCTGTTGGTTAACTAGGATCTGCAGCTTATCCATTAGGTAGGGAAATGTGCAGACTAGGTGGGCCAAGCGGTCCTTATCTGCCATCAAATTCTATGTTTCTATGTTTATACCAATGTTGAGCGGCATGTCCATCTAAAATCAGTAGTGTCTGTGGGTTGGGCATGTCATTTAGAGATTTTTGTGATGCCAGCATCTCATCATGCCCATACATATGAACAGATGCTGGTGAGGCACTTACATCACAGAAACATCCCCATGTAAAGAAATGGTGCTGTCTAGCCAGAGGACAGCTCTGTGTTTTTGATTCATATTCAGCCCACAAAGATGATTCCATATGGCCCTGTCGGATGAATTGCTAACTCATGGGGTAAGGAGACATATACTGTATTTAGTATATACTGTATTTAATTTGAAAAGGGAAGCCACAGAGTCTGTTTCCTATTAATAAAAACAGAGTGCCAATATTGAAAATATTGGATACTGAGGCCATGGCGAGTCTAGAAGAAGGGATTGTACAGAAGATCAAAGGAGATAATAAATCCTCTTTTCAACACACAGGGGCCAAAAGAAGAGTCTGGAATAAAGTGTGACCCTTTATCAGTGGTGATGATGGGGGGGGGGCAACACTGCCTGAGGCAAACAGACTAGCAGAGGCATCAAATAACTTTGTGTCTGTATTCAGTCAGCATGGCAGGACATGGTCAACTGTGTGGAATTTATGGGAGAGGTGCAGGCCAGACAGGAAGCAGTGCTGCTGTTGGCATACCAAAATAACAGGGTTATGCCCATGGTTTGCCAGGGCCACAGGTGATGCCCCCAGGCAGTATTTAAACCACACATGGCCCAAGCATGCTTCAGATGCTGCTCATTTTTGCTGCAGTGTTTGCCAGTCTCCCAGCCACCTTCCTCTATTGTCAGCCTCCCCTACACTTATCTTGCTGTCAGCCCCCTGGCTACTGGCCAGTTGTTTTGCTTCTCTCCCTCTCAGTGGCTGCTGCATTTGGGGTTCTGCTTGCCCTGGTCCTCTCCCCATGGCCTCCTTCCTACCATGGCTGCTGCTTCAGGTGCTCTTCTTGTTGGATCCTTCAGTTCGGTCCCACTTCTTGTCATTTCATTTGACTGCATCCTTGCCCCTTCCCTAGTTGATTATTTGCTGCCATTGCACAAGCCTAGACCCATGACTTATTGCCTTTTCATTCTGCCTTTGCTCCTGCCTGTCATATGTGTTCAGTTGGGTGTCCTCCCTTCCACTGCTTCAGTTGCCATCCTGGGGTAGATGAGCTGCTGATTTCCTGGCTCCCACCTGGGCCCAGTTCTTAGGGTTACCCTTACCTTCCACTGAGACCTGCACCTGGTAGCTGCTGTACAAGCTCTGGTGCTCCTCCACTGGCTTCTGTGCCCTATACAGGCTGTACCTCCTGTCTCCTGCTTTCCTCCTGGTCCTAGTTCTGCTTCCCTGATGCCCTTTCAACTATCGCACTCCAACCCCATCTTAGCCTCCTTGGCTTCCCTAACTGTTCTCTTTTTCTTTTCCTGACTACCCCTCTGACTGTTGCTTCCTGTACAACCCAAGTGGACCCCCATCTGCCACTGCACTTCCCCCTCTGCTGCTAGGTAGTCCAAGTCCTACATTCCCTTCCACATTCCTCTTGTATCCTCTCCTGACTGACCCCCACTGCTGTGGCCATGTTCTTCATCCTCTGTGTTTTTCACCCTTTCACCCTGACTGATCCATTCCTCAGTCCACAACTTCACCCTTACTACCATGTCCAACAGCCTGTCTGGGCAGCCATCCAGGTCTTTCCTCAGGTCTCAGTACTTATACTGTTCTAACCACACCAGGCTACATCCTCCTACTCATACTACATTAACCTAGGCTTTGCCCTTCCCTACATTCTACCCTACCTTTCAACTTCTGTGTCTGTCACTTCAACTCATTTGCCCCAACAAATGTTGCACTCTCACTCCAATGCTCTCCCAGGATTTCATCTTTTCCCTTCTTATGGAAAGTACAGTGAGTGTACATTCTATTCAATCACTCTTTTGAGCTTTCTTTCCTAAGATGCCTTTGGTCTAAGGGTATCTTGTCCCTGCAGCATCTCTAGGGGTGGATATGTCCTCAAGAAGATTCCTTGTTTTGATGGCACCTCAGGAGAATGGTAGTACCTGGAGTAGGGACAGAGAGAGAGTGTAAGCTAAATCTACAGCATGTTCCACAAGCATTAGCGAATCCGATTGTTGAACAACTGTACTCATTCCCTAAACCCTTCCATTGTACAATAACTGTATTCATTGACACATCTACTTCCGTTCAAACATACTCAGTACCTGCCATTGTAACCCACGGCATTTCAGTACCTCACATTCTGCTTATCAATAATTACAGCCTTCCACAGTCATTCCAATTCTACTAAGTAATCAGTAAGACCTGACAGGGCATGGGGTATTGGTGGATACTTGCAAGCCCAGGGGCATGATGAGGACTAATGCCACAGGCAGAGGGGCTTACAGCCCCCAGACTTGTGAGCATACACCAGTACCCACACCCTAAAAGGCCTCCCTGTACCTATAAAATGGGTTAGGCAAATAAAAAAAAGTCTCTAAAATACACTAAAGTACCTGTCAGTCATTTGCCTTTCTACACATGCAGTAGATGGGTTGTTTGCTTACCATGCAACATAACAATGCGATATTCTGCAGAATTTCTCTAACAGAATGCTCCCTCCACCCCCAAAGCAGGGGATATTAGCATGGAATGCAGGAATTCAAAATTCCACAGAATTCAACTGTCATTTACTCACACAGACACACAGGCCTGATATGGAACCACAGGTTCAATTTTATCTAGGGAGGGTTAGAGGCAGTGATTGCTCTGTCAAGCTGGTTAAACTATCATGGGGATTTTTCATGGTCATCAAAGAAACACCAGAAATAAAAAATCTGAATAGTGCTTGATTTTTTTTTATTTGTTTATGTGTATAAGAAAGGGATAATGAGTAGAAATAATGTAATTATTTAGATATGTGCATGTGTATAAGAAAGGGATCATCAGTAGCAGAATACAGAGTTTAACTTTCACATTTTTTAATCTTCTATAAGTCTTACTAATCAGCCACCTTTGCATTTCCTAAGTATTCCTACATACAATAAGTAACCTGATGTTCCATTGACTAATAGGGTATGCCCATGGTTTGATATGGCAGTGGGTGATGCAACATATGCACCATTGAGCAGTACTTAAACCATACATACCCCAAGTGTCCTTTGGAAGCTCTTTGTTGTTGCTTCCACCATGGATTCCTTTGCTTTCTTCCCTGAGGTATCTTTGGTCTAAGAAGACGTTGTCCCTGCAGCACCTCTAAGGGTGAGCCCTCCTCAAAAGGGTACCTATGAAGACACTTTAACCCTTTTGAGGAGCTGTGAAAACACTGGAACACTCAATAGGGTTCCAGTACCTTCACAGCTCCTGAAAAGATTGAAAGTTCCTGAAGATAGGACAGAGCATCTAAGCCTAATCTATGTTACACAAGCATTCAAGCATCCTAACCTACCTCAGTACCTAACATCATATTTATAAATTGTTCCATCCTCCTACAATCCTATCAGTCATCCATAAGTCCTATCAATCAGCTCCTTTACCTTTCCTAAACAATCCTACATAAACAACCTGATGTTTATTTTATTTATTTATTTAAAAAGTTTAACCAG
This sequence comes from Neoceratodus forsteri, assembly GCA_016271365.2. Lineage (NCBI taxonomy): Eukaryota > Metazoa > Chordata > Ceratodontiformes > Ceratodontidae > Neoceratodus > Neoceratodus forsteri. The sequence continues at coordinate 32,973,800 of CM057453.1, forward strand.
GAAATACATATTGAGCTTATAACTGCTCATTTCCAGATGTGTCCTGGGGGAGAGGGAAGAAGATAGCTAAACAATATAATTACTAAAAATTTAAGAAGTCAAATACAATGATATAGAAATAAAAGCAGAATAATAAATATTAGAAGCCATTTAATAATGAACGCAATCAGAAAATATAACAATTACCTATATGCAAAGAAGAGAAAAAGTAGTGAAAGGAGCATGAACAGGGAAAAACTAGAGAAGGGAAGTAAAAGTACCAGTAACAAGTAAAAGAGGAAAGAGGTCATAGTTACAGGAAGTATAACAAAAGTCATAAAGAAGAGACTTTAGGGAGGAAGGAGTGGAGGCAGAATGAATATAAAAGGGAAGAGAGGACCAAAGTTTAGTAAAGCGGTAAGAAAAAGCAAATTGCCCAACAGTAGGTTTTCTAGAAGTAAGAGAGAGAGAGAGAGAGAGAGCGAGAGAGAGAGAATAGAAAGTAATGTTACAGAGAGGGTAGGAGGAAGAAGGAGGAGGTGATAGGAGGGATCTGAGATAAGAGGGAAGGGTACCAAACCAGAATTTGGATAAAAAAGAGACACAATGGGAAAGGTGCCCAGCATCAAGAGAGAGGGGAGAAAAGGCTAAGTAAAGAGAGCAGTGGTGAGTACAAGATGAGCAATCTAAGGCAAAATGACAGAAAGAATGAAAAAGGGGTCCAGTCTGGCAAGGGAGGATTTAGGGGCACAACTGTAGACTAAGTCACCATAGTCAAAAATTGGAAGAATAATTTTTAATACAATTTTTTGGTGGCCATGGAGTGGAATACTTGCTTTATTCCTGTACAAATCACCTAGCTTAGGGTGAAGCTTACAGTGAATTGCATCAATATGCACTGAGAAATCAAGATGTCTGGCAAGGCAGATCCCAAGGTACTAGAAGGAGGAAGCATCTTCAATATTAGCACCATCAAGGGTATTAAATAGTGGGAGAGAAGTAAGCTTGGCAAGCCTCTGATGGGTGCAAAAGTCGTTAAGACAGTTTTTTTTGGCGTTAAGGGACAATTGGTTAGACTTGAACCAGCACTGAATGTTGTCAAAATCCAGCTGTGTCTGGGAGATAAGATCACGGGAAGAGGAGCCAGATGCATAAAGAACTGTGTCATCAGCATACATATGAATGGACACAGATGAACAGACAGAGGGTAGGTCATTAAGGAATATGAAAAAGAGAATAGGACCCAGGACAGACCCTTGAGAGACACCTGAGCTAATAGGAAGTGAAGATGAAATGGATTTTCCCATCTGGACAGCTTGAGATTTGCATTTAATGTAAGAACAAAACCAACTTACAGAAGAGTCAGAGAGGCCTGCAGCTTTAAGTTTGTCCAGAAGATGGGGATGTGCCACAGTGTCAAAAGCTTTAGGATCAACAAAAATGGCAGAAGTAATCAGACCTTGATTCATACCTGTAAGTATGGAGTCAGTGAGCTGAAGGAGGGAGGTGGAAGTGGAATGGGATTTCCTAAAACCAGACGGTAAGGGAGTGAAAAAGGAGGAGTTATCAAGAAATGAAGTGAACTGAGATAAAATAATATGTTCCTGCAACTCAGCCAAGGTAGGAAGGAGAGATATTGGGTGGAAGTTACCCAGAGCAGTGGGATCTTCACCTTTGTGTCTAGGTATGACAATAGCCTGTTTCCAAACATCAGGAACAGCAGCAGAAGAGAAGGAAAGACTTAAAAGTAAAGTAATGGGCAGAGCAATGGCAGGTGCCAAGATTAGGAGACATTTAAGTTCAAGGCTGTCAGGACTACCTCCCTTCAATGGATTAAGGGCAAGCAGAGCCTTTAGGGAAACAGGGAGAAATAGGATTGAAAGAAAACGAAAGAGGAGGGGAAGGCAGAGAGAGGGAAGGAAGGGGGTGGGGGAGGAAGGAATAAGAGACAGGGCACAGGTAGTAAAGTAGGAGGTAAAAGACTTAGCAACAGCAGAAGGGTCAGAGATAAATGAGTCACCAATCTTAAGAGTGGAAGGGGGACACTGGGTCTGAGGGGAGAAAAGGGAATGGATAACCTTCCAAAATTTGGAGAGGTTATTAATGATGTTTTGGAGCATGAAACCAAAATACTCAGACTTTACGTGTCTGACAGCTTTGGTACAGTTGTTGCGAAGGCACCTATAGTTGGCCAAAGAATACTGGGAGCCAGAGATTTTAAAAGTATGCCAGGCAAGGTCTCAGGAGCGGAGACAAGTAAGTACCTCAGCTGATATCCAGGAAAGATGTGAACTCTGCACTCTGTTTTTTCTCAGGAGTTCATGACTAACTCATATGGCCAAGGATTTAGACTGAAAGCAGTCTAGGGCAGAATTTATATTTCTGGCTGCAGAGATGGGGGCCCAATTATTAGACCAAAGATCAACTAGGGGAAAGGCCAACTCAAGTTACTTAAATGACAGGAGAAATATGAATTTTGGGGGGGGGGCTTTAGAACAATGTAGCTTGCGCATACAGTAAACCATGTGGTGATCGCTGAGTCCATCAGCAAGGATACCTGCATCCACTACACAGTGGGGATGGACAGCAAGGACCTAGTCTAGCAGAGAATGGTTTACGGATTTGAAAATTTAAACAAGTGGGTTCAGAAATCAATTGGGTTAGCTGTAGTGACTTTACATTTTGTGAACATTTATTTGCATTAGGGGAAAGCCAATTTAAATTAAAATCACCAAGCATAAGTAGCTCACCACTCAAGGAGTTAGAACAGATAGAGGAAAGAAGCTCAGTAACTGAAGCAGAGGATACATCAGGGTAGCGGTAAACACCAGCAATAAAGAAGTGAATAGATAAGGGAAGGGAAATTTTAAGGAGAATCATCTCATGGGAAGAAGTGGAGGAGACAGCAAGAACAGTTGTGCATTGGTCCTAGTGGATATGTAAACTGCAACACCCCTGTTCTTTTAGAGCAATCTTGCCTGACTAGGGTGTAGCCAGGTATAGTTACAGCTGAATTCTGGACCTTAGAGGAGAGCCAGATTTCGGATATAACAAGAACATACAGCCGAAGAATAAGCACGATAGGTGGTTACTGGTCAATTTTAGGCAGGAGGCTACGAATGTTTAAATGAGCCACCCTCAACCCTTTGGGAAGTTGCAATGGAGAAGGTGAAATGGGGCCAGGATCAATTTCAATGTCACCTGCTAACAAAAGTAGTAGGTTGACAAGGAGTTTAAAAGCACAATTATTCTGATCGGATGAGGTGTTCGGGGGCAGAGGGGTGAAATTGAGGAGGAATAAGAAGAGACTAGGAATAGAAGGCACCAAAGAGTTTCAAAGTGAAGCCAAGGAGCAGAAGAAATTGACACAAAGGTCACCAGGGGAGAGTGAGGGAGGGAGGAAATAGAGGAGGAGGGTAGGGTAGGGTAGGTGAAGAGGACAGAGAAAAAGTGAGAGGGTAGATAGAGGAAGAAACAGCAGGTTGGAGAAGGGTGAAGAAAGGAAGATAGAGAGGGAGAAGAAAAATTAGCAGCACAGTGAAGACAAAAGGGAGGTAAACAATTAGAAGTCAGAGAAATTAGTACAGTAGCAAGAATTTGAGTGATTTAAGAAGTTATCAGGCCCGACAGGAAAACAATGGGGATGAAGAAAGGCTGATAAACAGAACAGAGAAATTAAAAACAATGCACTATAAATCCATAGTAGAAATAAAATATAAATAAAACAAAACTCTCTCCCCAAATAAAGCAACACAAGGGTAAATCACAGTAGTTAATAATAGGAACAGCCAATAAATTTATTTTTATTTATTTAGATCAGGATTAATACCTTTGAGTCAAAGACTCATTTTAAAAGGTTCCAAGTCAGGGACAAACAGAGCAAAGACAAGTACAGCACAAATACAAATAGTACAATAAATTAAGAACAAGAATACAATAAGTACAACAATTAAGAATAAACAGTGGCAAATAAAGCATGGTATACATCATGGAGAGCATTAAAATGGCACATGAGGTACAGGTCTTTCTAGTTTCAAGTACAACTACACAGTAGGAGTATATAGCACTACATCATGTCGTTGCAATGTAGGGATAGATACATTAGTTATAGTGGGAGACATGTCAAGAAGTTGGTCTGTGTTTAGCTATAGGGATTGAAGGGAAAAGGGGGGAAGGAAAGAAAGAAAAAAGGAAAAAAGAAAGGTAAAAAGGTGAGCAGCCAGACTGTCATTGTTAAAGTGGATAGGGATAGTGAGGGCAGGAGTAGAGGAGAAGGTAGTGTAGGCAGGGTGTAGTTAGCGAAAGAGGTGGGGAGTGGGGAAACGGGGAGGTGAAAGGTGCGGGGGAAAGGGCAGGGAGATTTAGTCAAAATTAATTTCTTGCACAGCTACAGGTGGTGGTGCCCTCGAGGTGGGATCGTAGCCCCCTTTTGAACAGACTCATCCTAGTATTTACTGTGTATAAACACTGAGGTGGTTGTTTCTGGCAGAGTTTATTGGAAGTTGTTTCAAGAATACAAAATCACACATGCCTGCACAATGCAAAGCATCATGGTCTGCATATGCAAATCACCACAGAATGGTCTGCTGGTTCAACTTTAGCAGAATTGCATGGTGCCGAAAGGCCTCTCACACAGTTTGCAAAGGGTGCTAACAGATGACATAGACACGTGTTTCGTCCTACCAGGACTCATCAGTATGCCTCGTCTGTTTGACACCCCAGTGGAATGAACCAGGTACCCTAAGATGATCTGTCTGGGTTATGTGGTTGTGTGGGCATGTGTGATTTTGTATTTTCTTGAAACTTGGCTTCCCAGCCAAATGCCCTTCGGGGTAACCCTTGCCTCAGTGTTTGTGCACAGAGGTTCTTTGTCTTTTAAACAGTTTTTTATTTTAATGGGTTCACCACCACATAACCCAGACAGATTGTCTTAGGGTACCTGGTTCATTCCACTGGGGTGTCAAACAGACGAGGCATACTGATGAGTCCTGGTAGGACAAAGCACGTGTCTATGTCATCTGTTAGCACCCTTTGCAAACTGTGAGAGGCCTTCCGGCACCATGCAATTCTGCTTAAAGTTGAACCAGCAGAACATTCTGTGGTGATCTGCATATGCAGACCATGATGCTTTACATTGTGTGAGCATGTGTGATTTTGTATTTTCTAGTATTTACTGTCAGGGTGTCAGGTAGTTCATTAAACCATTTGGGCCCTTAAAAGTAATGGATTTTTGTGATGTGCGCTTGAAAGGGACTTGTAGCCCTCCTTTTGTAGCATTTCTTGTTTGTTTATTGTGCACAGCCTTCTTAAACAGACTGCTTATGAGGTCTAGTTGTGCTTTTTTTACAATCAGGCATGTTTGATATTGGGCTGTTTGGTACAGTGGCAGCCAGCCCATCTCAGAGTAGAGTGCACAAGTGTGGGTCCAGCGATCTGTCCCAAGAGCCAGGCGACAGGCCCTATTCATGAGTTTATGTACCCTGTTTAGGGCAGTGTCTGTTCCAGCAATATATATTGGTAAGCCATAATAAACAGATGGTAATACTGTGCTGCCTATGGTCAATTTGAGGGCCGCAGGTATCATAGCATGCTTGTTTCTGTGGAGGATGCCCAGTTTCATATTGGCAGTTTTGATTACTTGATTAATGTGGTGGGAGAAATTGAAAGTGTCATCAAGGAAGACACCCAGATATTTAAAAGAGAAGATTTGTTCAAGAGTATCGCCCTTATGGTTCTGAATCCGAAGGGGGCCGAAATTCTTTTTATTCTGTGGGATTGAGAAGAGCATGCTTTTGGTTTTTTTATGGTTTAGTAGCAGTTTGCATTGACAGAACCAGGTTTCAAGTTTGAGGAAACTCTCAAGCAGCCCTTCTTCAATGGTCAATTTGTCCCTTCCTGGGACCGATATGACGGCATCATCTGCATATAAAACAATATTAGCAGGGCAGGCTTTGGGGCGGCAGTTTATAAACAGGCTGAAAAGGAGCGGACTGAGTATGGACCCTTGCGGTACCCCAAGGGCCACTACCTTAGGTTCAGAGAGTGTGTCACCTATTCTGACTCGTTGAGTTCTTTGCATCAGGTAGCTACAACACCAGGAGACTGTATCAGGGACCAGTCCCATGGAGAGCAGTGGGTTTAGTAGTAGCTGGTGATTAACTGAGTCAAATGCTTTGGTAAGGTCAATGAATACTGACCCCACCGCCATCCCTTGGTCAAAGGCATTGTGGAGCTGGGTGGTGTAATTCACCAGTGCGGTCATGGTCGAGTGCCTTTTGTGCAAGCCATGCTGATTGCTACAGAGTAGTTGGTGACAGTCAAGGAAGTCAGTGAGTTGTTCTGAGACTATTTTCTCAAGGGTTTTGGAAAGGGGAGAGAGGATGGATATTGGCCTATAATTAGCAGTGAGTGTTTTATCCCCTGATTTAAAGACTGGAATAACCAGGGCAGATTTCCAGGCATCTGGGAATACATCTGATCTTAGTGAGGCATTGAAAACCTTGGTGATAGGGTCTGCTATAACATCAAGCGTAATGGCAACTAGCTTCATATCTATCAGATCACTCCCCATTCTGGTCTTTCCAAGTACCCTCTTTACTTGTTTGATGGTTTCAGAGATAGTGACTTGTCTAAAGTAGAATAATGGCAGCCCTTCCCTCCCCGAGGGGAGTAATGTGTTGCCTTGAGATTGATTATTTATGGGGTTTAGGAACTCACTTGGAAGCACCCCTGATAGATCAGTGAAAGATGCATTAAACTCATTGGCAATCAGTCGTGGTTCTTGGAGAGACCCTTCGCTCGTGGTTATTAGGTCAGGTGGAGTCCTTGTGGTCCTACCAAAAAGGGATTTTAGTGTGTTCCAGAACCCTTTGGGGGACCCCCAGTTTTTGTGTTGGAGGTCCTTGAAATAGCTAGCTTTAGCCGAGTGAATGAGCCAGGTGCAGGAGTTTCTTGCAGCTTTGTAAGCTGATACATCTTGTGGCTTTCTGGTTTCCTTAGCTTTGTGCCACAGGTTGTCTATATTACGCAAGTGATCAAAGAGTGTGGTATTTAGCCAGGGGGTGTGGGTTCCTTTGGCTTTTTTGTTTTTTTGGGGGGGGGGACAAAGATGTTGCACACTCGAATAAATGACTTCTGGAAGAACTGAAAAGCGATGTTATCATCAGTTGCTCGATCTAGTGGCGGTCAATCAATCAGTGATGATGGAGTTTAAAGTCATTTAGTAGTCCAGGTCTCAGCACACGATTGGTAGTGACCTTAGGCAGGCACTTTGTGAACTTGTTTGCCCTGGTGCAAATGATTGGCGAATGGTCGCTGAGGCTATCAGGCAGAACCTTGACATCTGATATGTGATCCGGGTTGGAGCACAGTAGCCAGTCAATGAGTGTACTGGTGCCTGTTTTGTAGTTGTGCCTTGTGGGAGAGGTGACCATCTGCGTAAGATATAGGCCAGCTATTAGGTCCCTGGCTTCATCTTCCTTGTTTGAGTGCCAGTTAATGTTGAAATTCCCCACAATTACCTGCTAAATGCTATTGAGAGATGCAAATAAACTGAGCTATTTGAAATTCATAGAATCATAGAAGCTTGATGGCAGAAAAGGACCATACCGGCCCTTCTAGTCTGCCCTTTTTTTCCCCCCTACACCTCCCCCTCCCTGGCAGCCCCCACCCTCCCCGATACTCAGTCCCATATGCTTGTCCCATGCCCTCTTGAATTATTCCACCGATTTAGCCCACACAACTCCATCTGGTAGTCTGTTCCAGGGCTCCACCACCCTCTCTGTGAAGAAATGCCCTCTCACATTGCCCCTGTATCTTTTTCCTTGCAGTCTGAGGCTGTGCCCTCTAGTTTTGAACCCCTCCTTCCTCTGAAATAAATACTCTTCTCCCATTTTATTGAGCCCCTTTACATATTTAAAAGTTTCAAGCATGTCTCCCCTTTCCCTCCTTGTCTCTAGCATGCACAGATCCAGCTCCTTACACCTCTGCTCGTATGACTTTCCCTGCATACCCTGTACCATCTTGGTTGCCCTTTTCTGAACCCTCTCCAATGCATCTATATCCTTGCAGAGATAAGGCCTCCAGAACTGAACCCCATACTCCAGGTGCGGCCTCACCATGGCTTTGTAAAAGGACGTTATTACCTCCCTCTTTCTGCTAGTAATGCCCCTGCCTATGCATGCCAACATTCCATTGGCCTTTCTCGCCACCCAGCTACACTAGATTACTACCTTAAGGTTTGCGGAGACTATGATCCCCAGATCCCTCTCCTGTTCTGTTACTTTAATTTGCTCCCCACCTAGGGTGTACCCTGCTCTTCTGTTCCTACTCCCAAGTGCATCACAATGCACTTCTTGGCATTAAATTTCAGCTGCCATGTCCCAGACCATTTTTAAAGCATCTTTAAGTCCTCCCTCATGTCCCCCACCCCAGGGTGTCTACCCTATTGCATATTTTCATATCATCAGCAAATAGGTACACCCTCCCCCTCAAGCCCTCAGCAATATCACTGATGTAGATGTTGAAGAGAAGTGGACCCAAAACTGACCCCTGTGGCACTCCACTCTTCACCTTCATCATCCCGGAGTGCACCCTGTTGAATACCACCCTCTGAGTTCTTCCTGACAGTCAGGCCTCCACCCAGCTTGTTATTTTCCCACCCAACCCCAGGGTTTCCATCTTGCTCACCAGCCTCCTATGGGGGACGGTGTCAAAGGCCTTACTGAAGTCCCAATAGGCCACGTCCACTGCCCCTCCTTGGTCAATCACCTGAGTCACCCAATCAAAGAACTGAATTAGGTTTGTCTGGCAAGGCTTCCCCTTCATGAGGCTATGTTGTCTGCTGTCCTACAAGCCACTCTCCCCCAGGTAATACACCACCCTCTCATTGATTAATGCCTCCATTACCTTTCCAACCACTGACATGAGGCTGACAGGTCAGCAGTTCCCCTTCATCTCCGTACAACCTCCCTTGTGTGAAGACACTGTGTCTGCCCTCTTCCAGTCCTCCAGCACTCTCTCTCCCTATCCAGGGACAGGTTGAAGAATCTTGTCAAGGGTGCGGCCGACTCTTCCTTCAGTTCCCTGATCACCCTGGGGTGTAACCCGTCAGCCTCATTGCCTTGTCCACCCTCAATCTATCTAGCTCTGCCCTAACCCTATACACAGTGAACGGGCTCAGATCCACCCATTTGCCCTCCTTTTCCTTTGACTTTAGCTCAGGTCTCCTACCATCCTCCTCCTCTGTGAATACCGAACTAAAGTACTTATTTAATAACTCTGATTTTTCACAGTCCCTTTCCAGTTTTATTTCTCCCTCCCCCTCAGCCCAGTAATCCCCTGCCTTGCCCTTCTCCTCTCCCTCACATATCTGAAAAAAGTTTTATCTCCTCTTTTGCCCATTTTTGCTATTTTCTCTTCAGTATCTGCTTTTGCCCTTCTGATCTTCTTCCCTGCCATGCTCCTCTTTTCCCTATACTCTTTCTTATCTTTCTCGCTAGTGTCCTCTTAAATTTTCTGAAAGCCCTCCTCCTTTCCCTGACTTCCCTACAACCTCCTTTGTAAACTAAAGTGGTCTCCTCCCCCTTTTGCTCTTCCTAACATTTTTATGTTGCTTGCACGCATGTGCAAGAAACATAGTGCCATCATCCAAGTTTTTGGAGGTGTGGCACCCGTCTTCCAATGCAGTCAGTGTGTTTGCAGGCGCAGCCCCAGTTCCCCAATCAGTGCTGCAGCTGTCTATGACAGCAGTTGAAAATGCAGTGGTTGTACAGTTGAAAGGGAGAGCTCCGCTTCAGTGAGCAGAGCCCCCCCTCCACACACACACACGCGCATGCACACTGCGTGCACATGCGCCTTCTCTCTCTCCCCCCTCACACTGTACGGCCGACGGGATGCCCCAATCCCTGTCAGCTCCATGCCCCAAGCATCCAGGTGCGCTGGGGAGCCCACCCCAGCATGGCAAAATGTTTTTATATTGCAGGCTTAATCCCGTCGGCTGCGCCCCCTCCTAAGCATCCAGGTGCCATGCTGGGAGCCCACCCCAGCATGGCAAATGACGCAGGCCCGACGTAAGCCTTAAGCCACCGCCGGTTCCAGCCCCCAACAGTCTTTTCAGGCAGCCACGCTGGGAGCCCACCAGCGTGGCAAACATCCTCGGCATCTTATTAAAATAAAAAACCTGTAAATACAAAACTGTCCCTCGCGCTTCTCCCTGCCCCCACAAACCGCACACCCACCCACTTCGCACCCTGCCTCCCACGCCCCCACCCCATACTTACCTCTGGAGCTCAGCGCATAATCTTCCGTGGACCGGGAACACGTCTGTTCTCTTCAAAGCTGACCGCTGAACTGAGAAAATGCCGGTAAGCTGTATAATGGGATAGATAGGGTTTTTTCAACTTTATTGCATCTCTCAAAAAATGTTGTAGGTGCCATATTGGTCCTTTTAAAACAGATCCAGAAACAAATGATTTGATACCTTTTTGGACCAACATGGATGTTACAGAAAAACAAAGTGCTTTAGCTTTCGAACCAACCAGGTCCTTCTTCAGAAGCTTTGTGGCAGTTTTTCAAATATCCCATACTATTAACACCAGATTATATAGAAAAGCAGAAATAATTCTCATTGGTTTAACATATACATTTAAAACATAATAGAAGATTACGTCAGAGAAGCTAATTAACACCAGTATGCCTTTAACTGAGGAGCCTCAGAAGGGCAAGGTTATCAAGAATTCTCTACAGCCAGAGAGTTCTTGTCACATAAATTTTAAATGTCTCAGTATGCCAAGAAAGCATTCTAGTGATAAAAAACAAAAAACCTTGGGTAGCATTCTCTCTAATACATGTAAGATGAGCTCACAACTTACATTCCAATTGTCCTGGTATATTAAAGGACAGATAATGAAAGACAAAATCCTGAAATTAGGTATAACTGCAAGTTGAAAGCAAGCCCTCAAATTAACCTACACATATAAACATGATGCATGAAAGTATCATTTGTAGAGTGTAAGTGCAAAATAAATAAATAAATAAATAATACTTGTCAAGGACCCCAAGAAAACGAGACCATGAGCCTGATAAATGCAGATTTCAACACAGAGTCTGTGTATAACAAAAATGCACAGAATCAGTCTAAGCAATCTAAATGAAAACCCAAAGGAATTACACCTTTAATGAACCCCAAGTAAATGAGATATGCATCTTAATATGAGCAGTTAAATGTGACAGTGTGAAATCCACCCACTGACAACTAATAGAAGGAAATAAATGCACTATATGTGAAAACTAAGTGTTCTAGCCACATAACAACTGCCTCATGCCACTCCACCCACACATATGTGTGTACATACACCACACCACACTCCCACACACACACACACACACCTGCACACCCCACACAACCACAACACACAACAAATATAGCAAACACATTCCACACACACCACACCACACCACGTACAACAAACAAAACACAGATACACACCATACCCACAACACACACAAAACACACACATACATACATACATACATCAGTATACACACACACACACTCAAATGCACTCACCACAGTGTTAAGGTGAAAAGTCAACAATGTAGATAACCATAAACTTACAAAATCAAAGGCCCGCTGAAGAACTAAACTATTTATGTCCATCTTTTAAAGTAAAGGTCTGTGTAAGTTTAAGTGGAATAATGTGTCATGTACCCAACATCAATATTCAATCCATCCGCCACCATATTGAGAAGTAAAATAACTCTAATTTCAGAAGCCCGTCTCTGTTGTGTACTATTGAAATGTCCTTTTAAGACCATCACAGACATATCTGAGGTTGAGTGGTCATCCTGGGAGAAGTGCTGGGCTACTGGTTTCTCAATCATCTTGTGATTAATAGAATGTCTGTGTGAATTCATTCTAGTGCGGAGTTGTTGGCTTGTCTCCACATAACCTGTGCGAGGACATTTCTTGCATTGGATAAAATAGACCACATTACTTGATGTACATGTATAATTCCCTGTATCCTGAATAGTCTGTTTTGTGATGTAACCACACAGTCTGAAGTGGAAATGAGGTTACATGTCTTACATGTGCGTTGATGACAGGTCGTAGTACTATATGATGTCATGGTATTCTGTTCCGGTTCAGTTGACTCCTAATAATCAGGTTGGCTAAATTAGGTGGTTGTTTAAAAGATAGTAGTGGTAGTTCTTGAAAAATACCGTTATAGGGTTTCATCCTCACTAATTATTGGATGGAGATCCTTAGTAATGTTAATTAGGAGTTCAAGGTCAGGATGGTATGTGACTACTAAGGGTATTCTGTTGGTAGTCATCCGTTACTTATATTGCAGCAGCTGTTCTCTTGGGACCTGTGTTGTACGCTCCACTGCTCTGTCAATTTCCTGGATGAGTGTCCCTGCTCAATAAAGGTGTTTTTCAACATCGCCAGATGTGTGTCTCTGTCTTCCCATTTGAACAGAGGCGGTGATACCAAGTGCTTGACTATATATAACAGATTTCTTTGTGTGGCTCGGGTGATTACTTTTCTTGTGTAAGTATCTCTGTTTGTCTGTTGGTTTCCTGTAAAGACAGGTATGTAGGTACCATCCTTAATAGTGACAGTGGTATCCAGAAAATGTACACTTGTGGCAGAATATTCTAGGGAAAGCTTTATAGTTGGGTGGAGGTTATTAAGTTCTTGGTGAAAATCTTTAAGTGTGTCAGTGCCCTCTGTCCAAATTATAAACAAATCATCAATGTAACGGAAATAAGCGAGTGGTTTATGTGTACAGTGCCTTAGAAAATCCTCCTCCAAATTCGCCATAAAAAGATTAGCATACTGAGGAGCCATCCTGTTTCCCATTGCGGTTCCCATAGTTTGAACATAATGTTTACCATTAAAGCTGAAGTTGTTAAGTGTCAGAATGAATTCAGTGAGTTTACCCACAACTCCAGGGTCAATGCTGGGGTCCAATTCTTTGTCATGCAGGTATTTGAGGCAGGCTGAAATGCCATCTATGTGTGGAATATTAGTGTAGAGGAAGGTTACATCCATCGTGGCTAAAAGGGTATCAGGTGGTAAGTCCTTAAAACCAGAAAGTTTATGTAGGAAGTGAGTAGTGTCCTTGATGTAACTATCCCTTGTATAACCAGCGGTTTGAAAATAGCTTCACAAACCCTGATATCCCTCTGTCAGGGTGCCATTACCAGAGACTATGGGTCTACCAGGATTACCAGGCTTATGTATTTTAGGAAGCATGTAGAATGTCCCTGGCTTAGGTTCACTGGGGACGAGGTCCTTTAGTTTGTCTTGGACATGCTCTGGAAATGTTTTAATTAACTTCTGTAGTTCTCTTTTATATTCTGTAGTTGGGTCACTTCCCAGTACTTTGTAGTAGGTAAGGTCACTTAGCTGCCGGTTGGCTTCCGTAATGTAATCTTCCCGATTCAATATCACCACTGCCGAGCCTTTATCAGCTTTTTTTATGACAATGTTATGGTTTGATTTTAGTGTTTGTATAGCCCCTCCGTTCCAATGGAGAGAGGTTGTAGCGGGCCTGTTTCTGCCTATTAAGAATCTCACCAGTAACTCTCTGGCGAAAGCAATTAATGTATTTGTCCAGTTTCTTGTTACGGCCACTTGATGGGGTAAAAACTTGATGGGGAACGTGCAACACAGGTCCCAAGAGAACAGCTGCTGCAATATAAGAAATGGATGACTACCAACAGAATACCCTTAGTAGTCACATACCATCCTGACCTTGAACTCCTACGTAAGATTACTAAGGATCTCCATCCATATTGATGTTGGGTACATGACACATTATTCCACTTAAACTTACACAGACCTTTACTTTAAAAGATAGACATAAACAGTTTAGCTCTTCAGCGGGCCTTTGATTTTGTAAGTTTATGGTTATCTACATTGTTGACTTTTCACCTTAACACTGTGGTGAGTGCGTTTGAGTGTGTGTGTGTGTGTATACTGATGTATGTATGTATGTATGTGTGTGTTTTTGTGTGTGTTGTGTTTTGTGTGTTGTGGGTATGGTGTGTATGTGTGTTTTGTTTGTTGTACGTGGTGTGTGTGGTGTGTGTGGAATGTGTTTGCTATATTTGTTGTGTGTTGTGGTTGTGGGGTGTGCAGGTGTGTGTGTGTGTGTGGGAGTGTGGTGTATGTACACACATATGTGTGGGTGGAGCGTGGCATGAGGCAGTTGTTATGTGGCTAGAACACTTAGTTTTCACATATAGTGTGCATTTATTTCCTTCTATTAGTTGTCAGTGGGTGGATTTCACACTGTCACATTTTTAACTGCTCATATTAAGATGCATATCTCATTTACTTGGGGGTTCATTAAAGGTGTAATTCCTTTGGGTTTTCATTTAGATTGCTTAGACTGATTCTGTGCATTTTTGTTATACACAGACTCTGTGTTGAAATCTGCATTTATCAGGCTCATGGTCTCCTCTCTTGGGGGTCCTTGACAAGTATTATTTATTTATTTATTTATTTTGCACTTACACTTACAAATGATACTTTCATGCATCATGTTTATATGTGTAGGTTAATTTGAGGCTTGCTTTCGACTTGCAGTTATACCTAATTTCAGGATTTTGTCTTTCATTATCTGTCCTTTAATATACCAGGATAATTGGAATGTAGTTGTGAGCTCATCTTACATGTATTAGAGAGATGCTACTCCAAGGTTTTTGTTTTTTTTATCACTAGAATGCTTTCTTGGCATACTGAGACATTTGAAATTTATGTGACAAGAACTCTCTGGCTGTAGAGAATTCTTGATAACCTTTGCCCTTCTGAGGCTCCTCAGTTAAAGGCATACTGGTGTTAATTAGCTTCTCTGACGTAATCTTCTATTATGTGTTAAATGTATATGTTAAACCAATGAGAATTATTTCTGCTTTTTCTATATAATCTGGTGTTAATAGTATGGGATATTTGAAAAAACTGCCACAAAGCTTCTGAAGAAGGACCTGGTTGGTTCGAAAGCTAAAGCACTTCGTTTTTTTCTGTAACATCCATGTTGGTCCAATAAAAGGTATCAAATCATTTGTTTCTGGATTTGCATATCTCAGGCATTTTTGGGAATTTGGGGCCCAAATTTTCAACATGGGGTTTTTGGGACCCCTCCTCATGAATTCTTGCACTGTCATGGCATTAGTTGGGCCTGAAGGGTGATTTTGCGGTCACTGCGTGAAATCAACTTTCCGAACTGATTAAAGAAACGCCACTGCCAGTGTTCATAAGATGGGCTCTCAAAAAGTCTATGTTGAAAATTTGGTGAAATAATTCCTAAAATTACTGTTTCTGAAGTGCATTGCGCAGTTCCCACATGCGCTCATAAGTTTGCAAATTTCAATATTTTCATATTCAGATTTTCAACATTACCATTTTACCACACTCCTCTTTGAGCAGTACAGCTGTCATTTTCATCTCACCCAAAATGTGTTTCCACCATGTAGCGCATAATGGCGCAGTTGCTATGCCAAATCACTGTATGGGACACATTAAGAAAATCACAGTGATACTGTTCATGAGCAGAGGTCTTAAGATGGCTATGTTGAAAATTTGGTGAAAAAATTCCTAAAAATGACTGTTTTACGAGCATGCGTTGCGCAGTTCCTATGCATGCTCGTAAGTTCGCGAATTTTCAATATTTTTACTCCAGATTTTCAACATTACCATTTTAAAACACCTTCTTATGAGCAGTACAGCTGTCATTTTTCACATCTCACCCAAAACATGTTTCTGCCCATGTAGCATACAATAACGCAGTCGGTGTGCGAAATCAATGTATGGGGCAAATTAAGAAAATCACAGTGACACTGTTCATGAGCAGAGGTCCTAAAATGGCTATGTTGAAAATTTGGTGTAAAAATTCCTACGAATAACTGTTTTACGAGCGTGCGTTGCGTAGTTCATGTATGCTTCGTAAGTTGGCGAATTTTAATATTTGCATCTCAGATTTTCAACATTGTATTTACCATTACCTCCTTATGAGCAGTACAGCTGTTATTTTTCACGTCACCCAAAATGTGTTTCTATGCATGTAGCGCACAATGGCGCAGTCGGTGTGCACAATCAATGTTTGGGACAGATTAAGAAAATCACAGTGACACTGTTCATGAGCAGAGGTGTTAAAATGGCTTTGTTGAAAATTTGGTGAAGAAATTCCTAAAATGACTGTTTCTGATATTTTGCATGGCGGTTCCTCACGTCACGCTCGTGAAGTTCGCTAATTTTTAATATTTTCACTCCAGATTTTCAACATTGCCATTTTACCACACCTCCTTATGAGCAGTATAGCTGTCATTTTTCACAGTACACACAAAATGTGTTTCCGTGCATGAAGCGCATAATGGGCGCAGTTGGTGTGCGAATCAATGTTTGGGACAGATTAAGAAAATCACAGTGACACTGTTCATGAGCAGAGGTCTTAAATGGCTATGTTGAAAATTTGGTGAAAAATTCCTTCAGATGTTCTGCAATATTACTAATGAAGACATTGAACAGAACTGGCCCCAGGACCGATCCCTGCAGCACCCCACTGGTCGCCCCCTCTTCCTAGACTGCACACCATTTACCACCACTCTCTGCCTCCTGTCTGTTAGCCAGTTTCTAACCCAGTTTTCCACCTTGCCCAGCCTACCCAGCTAGTTTATCAGCCTCCTATATGGGATGGTGTCAAAGGCTTTGCTGAAATCAAGATAAGCGTTGTCCACTGCCCCACCCTGATTCACTTCCTTTGTCACCCAGTCAAAGAAATCAACCAGATTTATCTGACATGATGTCGCCACTGTGAATCCATGTTGTCTATGGTCCTGGGCTCTGATGGCATCTAGATGCCCCACTATCCTTTCTTTAAGCAATGTCTCCATGATCTTCCTCACTACTGAGGTGAGGCTGAACGGCCTGTTGTTCCCTGCCTCCTCCCTGCTGCCAGACTTGTGTAGAGGGACCACATGTGCCATCCTCCAATTCACTCATGTTGAATGGCTCAGTGAACATGGCTGCCAGAGGTACTGCTATCTCCCTTCGCAGTTCTGTTAATATCCTTGGGCGTATGCCATCTGGTTCCATCGCTTTGTCCACCTTCAATTTAATGAGCTCCTGCAGGAGTCTTTTGCCTTTGAATGGACTATTGTCCACCTCTTCACCCCCTTGGCAACTGCTGTACTGCTGTGGCCCTTGCCCCTCCCACTTTTCTCTGACTACTGAACGGAAGGACACAGTGGATGTCTTGGGAGGAAGGCATAGAACTATCACTTCCAAATATCTAAACAGCACATACAAGCAAGCAACATTCGGCATTGACAAATGCTTGTTTATGCACATTTCCGCAGTTTTCAGTACCCCTCCCTTGATAGCTTGCCATAACTCCTCCACTGCCCCTATATTCTCCGTACCCTCCATTGTCTCCCTTACTATCCTTCTCATCTTGTCAAAGTCTGTGCATCTGAAGTCCATGACTGTAGTACTGGTTTTACTTGTCTCCCTCCCTGCCCTGACCCTAAACATTACCGTGTTGTGGTCGCTGTTACCCAAGGCTTCTCCCACCTGCACCCCCTCCACACTCTCCCCATTTGTCAGAACCACATCCAGCAGGTTGTTGCCCCTTGTCAGCTCCCTGAGTAGCTGTTGAAGGAATACTCCCTGCAGCGCAGCTAGTATCTCCCTGCTTCTTAACGATGCTGCATCCCGGATTTTCCAGTCTACATCTAGGAGGTTTAGATCTTCTACCAGCAGTAATTCTCCTTTTAGGGCCAGCCTTGTGACTGCCTAAATTAACTGTTTATCACCCTCCTCCCCTTGCATAGGTGGTCTGTATACCACCCCCAGTCACAAGGATTCTCCCATCCTCCTGCCTAGTGTTACCCACAGTAGCTCAGTCTCCCTGTCCTCCTCTTGTCCTTCAGTTACACTTATGCCTTCCCTGGTGTAAAAAGCAACTCCTCCCCTCTTCTTACCCTCCCTATCTCTTCTGAACAGTCTGTAACCTGGGATAGTCATTTTCTAGGTGTGCAGCTCTGTCCACCAGGTCTCGCTTATAGCTACTATATCTAGTCCTTCCTCCCCCAGGATGGCCTCCAAGTCCACCATCTTATTTGCTAAGCTCCTGGCGTTGGCTGCTAAACCCTTCCACAAGGTTCCCTCTCCATTCTTCCCTTCTCTATTCTCCCTCATGCTCAGTATTTTAGCACTATCCTGGGGGGGGAGGTTGGTAGCCCCCCATTTCTCCTGCCTTGTGGTGCAGATGTTTCACCCCCTCCCCCAATCTAGTTTAAACTGTAGGTTTCTTCTGTGAACTCTCCTAATTTGCTTTTTAGCACTGCCGGAAACTCCGTATTCAGGTGCAGTCTGTCTGGAGCAAATAGGCTCTCATCCCACCACATGGATCACCAGTTCCCTACTAACCCATTCCCCATTTGCTTGCACCACCCTACCAGCCACTCATTAAACTCCTTAATCCTCAGCCTCCTATCAGTACTTGCCTTTGGTACAGGCAACACCTCAGAGAAAGCCACTGATCTGAACCCCAGACTGCTGCAGTATCTAGCAAGTGCTCTGAATTTTGCCTGCACCTCCAACAGGCTTTTGTCCGCCAGGCCATCTGTTCCCAGGTGGAACATCAGGTATGTTTTCTCATCCTGCTGTTTCCCCCTCAAGGGGATATAGTGAATAACCTCCACCGCCATCACGCTGGCAGACACTCAACCCATACTGCGCTACTCTTGCCCCCCTGCCCCCCATCTAATTCCTTTTATTATAGAGTCCCCAACAAGTAGGACCCTGTTCTCCACCACCTTATGTTTGCATTTCCCTTCTATCCTTCTTCCAACCCCTTCCATTACACTTCCCACCCTATTCTCACTATCCCCTTTACCCGTTTCATCTCCCGGTATACTGTCTTCCCCCTGCGCTCCCCTAGCTCCATGCTCCCCACAGGCATTTACTGCTAGGCTGCCCGCCTCTGCCCCACCATCTGCAAGATTTTTCCTTCCCCTTTGATTTGCCCCAAGACCCGCCTTGCTTGAATTCCCTGGAGAACTTTCCCCTTTCCCAGCCCCATCTAGTTCTAGCCCTTTTGAACCCGAGCTCCCTGCCCCCCCTTTTTGGGCTTGCCCTTTCTGGGGTGTGTTCACCCCTGCACCCCTATCCCTATGTTTACTACCCTCCTTGTTCTTTCCAGAAAGGGCATCCCCCTTTTCCAATTTTCCTTCATCTTTCTTCGTGCTTGCTTCTCTTGTGTCCCCTGGATACTCATCAACTCAACTTTCCTGATTTTCTCCCCATTTAGTGCCCCTAGTGGAGCATATCTGTTTTTCTGCTCCAAGTCCACTGCCTGTATCCACCTGGCTGGGGCTCCACCCTTTGCTTCCTCTTCCCTTGCCCTCTGTGTGGGCCTTGGACCTTTATACTTAACCTCCTGCCATTCCCTCTGGTTTCTCATGTGTCCCTTGCCTCCTCTATCTGGGATTCCTGTAGCCCCACTAGAGCCATCCTCTACCCCTCCTACCCTGCTTCCATACTCCCTTGTTTTCCTCCACTCCCCATGGCATCCTCCCCAGCCTATTTCTGTATTTGCTCCTTGTCCCCTTACAGCACACTGAAACACAATAGCCTGTGATGCACTGCAGGAACTTAGCTAAACTACTTTGAATACTGAATGCACAAATTAATTAAAAAGTAGTACATCTAGGGCCAGCCCGGTGGTGCTGAGGGCTGAGGCGCTGGTCGCCCTACCTCGTGCTATGCCGGTGACCCATGTTAGGGAACAAGCATAGGCCGTCAGGGGTTGGCAGGGTTGGAGAAGGATTGAGCATCTGGAGGACTGCTCTCCTTCTCCAGGGAGGGGGGCACATCAGTAATTGGTGCGCAGCTGGCCCCTGGTGGAGATTAGGGGACAGCACCACCAACACTGCAGAAGTAGGGGTGGGAGGAGGCAGATGCTAGGAGGGATGTGCGTGTGGCAGTGTGTGCTCTCCATCCGTTGGCATCATTGCACACCCTTCCCACAGGGGGAACCACACACACCAGAAAATCCTCGGCAGCATGAAGGCTGCTCGCTGGCATCACCACAGTCACGTGCAAGTCAGCTCCCTCCTGGGTCCACCTTCCTGATCTCCATGGTGGTGGGATAATTATCCGCTGTGAAGCGACCTAGGAGGGTAGTGACGGGGAGGTCAGAGCTCTGTCCACGACCGGGGTAGCAGCTGGGGTAGATGGCTAGATGGGGAGGAACCATAAGGCACAACCTCCCCACAGTCGTGGAAAGTAGAAATAAATGAGCGAAAAAAAAAGTAGTACATCAAACATTAGGCAATTGCAGGGATAATACAATGCACATAATATAGTGAAGCAGACCCAAGGACAAAACTGTAGCTGCAGAATACTAGCATCTTACTGTGGGTGCAGAGTCTCCTGCTGATTGCCGCCCCATGCTGACACCCACAGACACACTTAAGCTGTGGCCCTTTAGCGAAAGGAGCACAGTGGAGGACCACTTGGGAAGTGACCTAAAACACATAGAAAGAAGGTAGTAGCCACGCCCCCTTCACAGAAAGATGTTACCGATTGGAGCAGGGGCTGTAAGTCCCGATACAGGACCCAGAAATGGCAGTCCCATCTGCTCTCAAATGACTAGCCCAGAAAATCAGTCACAGCAGCAAACTGCAACCAGTAGGGGCTAGCTGGCATGATGGAAAGTTTACCTCAGAGCTGCACCTGCTGCCAACAAAATGTTCCATTGACGAAGCAGAGAAGTATCCCAGGGAAACATATCTGGAGAAATTCCCAGTTGTGGTGGACGGTCACCATTCAGAACGCAGGGGAGGGGTGTTCAAAGTGGTGTACCTCAGGGGTCAGTGCTGAATCTGTGGCTCTTTAACATATTCATTAATGAACTAGAAGAGAGGGTCCGCAGCAGACTACTGACATTTGCTGACAACACTAAATTGATTTGTATTTATTTATTGAAAGTGTTTTAGTAGAAAAGGCCTACTGAGCTGTAACGGCTAATTTCCTGAGGCATCTTAGCAACTGTCAAGAAGAGTGGACAGCTTGAAGGGGCATGTGATACAGTGGAATCTGCACACAGTAGGGACACAAACTGGGAAATGAAGGCTTAGATTTAACATAGGGAAGTGCAAGGTACTGTGGCACTTATGGGTAGTGGATCTGGTTTGCACATACCACCTGCCTGGTGCAACAGAGGGCAGTGCAACCTAAGAAAAAGATCTAGATGGAACTCCGCAGTAATTTTAAGCCAGTCAGACAATGTGCTGCCATGGTCAAGAGAACAAAGTTTGGATGCATTAAGAGGGGGTTAAGGAGCAAGGTCAAAGGAGGTGATCCTGTCTGTGTACAAGACCTTGGCTCAACCACACCTGGAGTACTAAAACAATAAGAGGGTCCAGTACAGGGCCAACAAGCAGATTAGCAGTTTTTAAGGGTGGCAAAAACTAAAAGGAGAGCCTGACATACTCAAATTATTCATTAACTGTAAACCTGCTTGCCATCTCAAGAACTGCTGTAAAGAGGGCTTCTTTCGACTGCATCCACTGGAACTGAACTTACTGCAATTGCCCTGCTAGGCCCATACCTCTGTCTTTTTAAATTGCTTAGTTCACTGCATGGCTGTATCCTGCACCATTGGTGAAGATTTTATATCCGCTACTGCAAGCCTCCATTGTTTGATGCCTAGTCTGTTTGTTTCTATTATTATTGTTACTCGTGCAACAAGGTTCTGAATAGCTTGATGAATCAACAGAACCAGGCAAAATATCTTGTTTGATTTCAGACACAGCATGCTTATGATCACCTCTGAGATCATTACCCATATTTCTGTTTGCTGATAATGCAGCGCTAAAAGGTTCACTTATCAGTACACAGATCAGCACTTTTAATTCATAAGGATTCTTAAGAGTAGATGGAACCTGGAAGCTCTCCTCTGATTTTGACTGTATCAGTGCAGGGCCACTGACTGCTTTGATGTCCTTTGCTTTGCCTTTTAAGGTCTCTTCAGTCTTTTCCCTATTATTCCAAATGCCTTTATTGCCATGTATTATATGTATATTCATATTTTAAAATATTAATACCAAGCTGCCATGTGGTGCTGTGGGTTGAGGTGCTTGACGCCACATCTCGCGCTGTGCCAGTGACCCAGAGTCAACGGCAGTCAGTTGGGAGGGGCGGTAGTTGGATTGAGCAGCCTCAAGGCAGCTCTCCTTTCCAGGGGTGGAACCTAGTCATTCCCAATGCACGGTTACCCCCGGGTGGAGTCCTGAGGGTAGTATAGGTGGAGAGCAGTAAGAATAGGGAGGGTGCTGTGGATCACTGCGTGTGCGTGCCTCCACGCATGCACAAGTGACCGCAGCAGGGGAGGGGAGAAAACAGAGTTGGTAGGCTCCATGACAGTGCTGGTGATGTTCCCAGTGATGTGATCACCGACCAGAAGCCAGAAATGAGCTCCCCGAAGAGAGGGGCCAGCCACCTGCCAGCTCCCAGAAATACCGGGGCATAAAATGTAGATTGAAACGCTAAGTTTTTTAGCCTGCATCTAGCAGGGGCATTTTTAGAATCTGAAAAGATTAGGGGCTTGAGCCTCTACATTATCCTGTACACTGAAATAAATAAATAAATATTCTGGGGGTCTGAGGGCTGCCTAGGCTCCCATACATGTAGCAGACCAGATGGGGAACTTGGGGTTCACCTCTCCAAACCCTCCAAGCTGGCCAACCGGGGTTGCCTAAAGTTGTGCTACACTGGGAACTCAGCCTAAAGCGGTGTGGTGCCTCCACCTGGGATAGCAATTTGGGGTACCTGAATGCTGACACACAAGACTATTACCGCTCAGGGAATAGTACATAATCTGCCCACATAGTCCCACTCCCAAAACAAGTGACACAGTAAAGTAGTAACAACCCCCAAATCAAGAAATGCAATTCAACAAATAATTTATTAAAAAAGGGAGGGTGTGGAAACAACAAGGGGACAGTATGAAAAACGATAGCAGTGGGGCAGCAGTAAAATTATTATACTCCAGGCAGTAACACTAGCAACAACTGCCACACACAGTTTGCCCAACCCCAGCAGACCTTCAAACCCCAAACGCATGCACCTGACCTAAATCCCCACAAAGGCCTGGGGGAAAGCTCTCTTTTTAGTTGCAGTGGGTACCTCACTGAGGATGCAGTTACTGCTAGCAGAGTAGGAGCTTAGATGCATGCTTTAACTGTCACAGGTAAACACAATTTTTAAGCCACAACTGTTGCTGAACATTTAAACTGTAAACTGTTGAAAGGGGGCTTCTATTTGTAATCCACACACAAATGGATGGTTGGATGGTTTCCACAGGTCTTCGGCCTAGGCCTATCAAAGTAGCAAAGTCCTGCCCAGGGCTTCTCCCTCAGAACCTGGTACAATCACAGTTTTCCCAATGGCAAGGCTAAAACCCCAGACACTTATTCACGGTTTTGTGGCTCCACAGATACTTCAGGTGTCTCATGATGGAACAGGCAAGATAGCTGGACATGCTTTTGGATGCAGAGGAGGCTTCCTCAGGGTCACCTGGTGTTCATTTACTGGTCTCAGTTCTGTACGGTTGGTCTTGTGCTGAAGGTTCAGGGGGGTCCATGGATCAGTTCCTGAAGGAGGCAGTGGCCTTGGCCAGTTGGTCTTCAAATGAGCTCATCCTCCAGAGGAGAAAGTGCTGGTGATTCAGGAAAAACCCCAGCTCCAACCCTCACCTTCAAACTGTTAGTTTTGATAAAAACTGTTGTTTTCTTCACAAAAGAGTTAGCTGCTGGGATCCCAGACTTCTTCAGCCTGCCAGGTCTGCAGTGCCCGGCAGACAGTGGCTCACTGGCTTACAGCTCCTATTTCTCTGTCACACTGGCAGAACTGGCCCAGATCTCTGGGAACAGCCCCTTTTATAGGGGATGAAAATTGATGCCTATGGCCAAACAGTCTCCCAGGCAAGCAGTCTTTGGAATGTTGGCTTAGCAGTGCTGGGCTTGCATGCAGGCTGAGAAGCAAAGCAAGCTTCTGAGCCCAGAGAGGTTTTGTTCAAGAACAGAACATCCTTTATGAGCTTCTGACTGGCCTAAATATGTGGATATTGTGGGTGCCACCCCCTTCCCAGCAGTCTTTACTGGGGTCAGAGGGCTGAGAGAAGACATGGACATCATCATGTTTGTTTACATTTGAAGTACAGCTGAAACGAAAGTGGGTTAAAATTTGACCCTGCGTTTTTTTTTCTTCTTAATTAATGCCAGATGTCTTCCAGTTTATTTTGGTGGTGATATTTTCAATTTTCATTATCATGTAAGAATTTTATGAATGTTTTAAAGTAATTATTTCTCAAGAAAAAAAGATGACCGCCTCATTTTTGCATAGAAATAATACTGAGGACCCGAGGAGGATAAGTGTCCAGACAAAAGTGTAAATGTACAGTACACAGCATAGGAAGCATCCAGAAAACCCAAATCAACAGTTCTGCCAATATTTTGTATAACCATTGCAGAAAATTAGTTTTTTGGAATAACTTTTTTCATTGCACTGCTGCTTTAAGCACCCCTGGGCTGATTCAAATGTTGCCCCATACCCGCTGCCTGTCATGAGGCCAGGGAGGTGTTTGTTTATTTGGGCACTATGCCCATTTTGAACTTGGGGCTCTAGTGCAGGAGGCAGCCTGGTAAACCCAGAGCATGACAGAGACCGCTCCAAGAATGGCCGGTGCCCATGGAAAAACTTTACTGTTGTATGAAACAAAAAAAGGAGCTGACACAGCCTTACCGTATAAACTTAAAAACATAAGCTGAAGTCCGTTGTAAAGTGCACAAGTTCACTTTATTAGGTGCAAAGCAAAGCAATGGGAAAAATAATTAACAACAGTGGATATTGTACAGGCAAAATACTAACATGATACATGACAGATATATACATGACAGATACATTGTATACTAAAGATCTACTATATAGACAGAGTAAGCTGTTAGTCTGAAATGAACTCCTTCATTAACTGTTCCACACAGAGCATAGTATACCTGGCTCAGTGCAAGTGTCAGGCGTTTTATGTGGGGAAAAACTTCCAGGAAGTTTAAATTCAGAGTGGGGGAACATATTAGTGAAATCAATAGGACATATCATGAAAATGCATTGCCAAACATCTCATTCAGAAAATAGGTCCTGGTAATTGTTTATTTCATTGGTATCTCGACTCAAACTTGTGACTGCACCACATTTTTTTTAAATTCGCCGTGCACACGCACACAGAGAACATCTTGCTAGAAGAGTGACTTTTGAGGAGTGTGACACTGTCAGTCTAATGCAGAGTGGTCTGCAACAGGCTCATCAGTGTCACACCAATCATCAGCCACACTGATCATGACAGTATTCTGGCTTGCTAGGCGGAAACTTCGTGCATTTCAAAGGAAAAAGTCAACCCAATCATGGGTCGGCTATTTCCTTTGGTCTACACCACCCAGCAAGCACAGCTGATCTGTCAAGATCAACCTGCTGAGGAATAACACCCAGTAGCAAAGAAACCATCCATGGATGTCTGTTGCTGGTGCTGCAGTAACTGCCCCTCCCCAAACCAACCCTCCCGCTCAGCAACCCCCCACACACACAAACATAACATTGACACTGGGGTCGCCCAATCCCTCAGTATCCACCTGAAATAAAGAAAACCATCCTTCGTAGTTTTTTTTAAAGGGATACTGTCACCTTTTTTTGCAATTTAGTAAGCCTACTATAACACTTGTGCATCTGCCAATTCTAAGAACCTACACTATATCTTCTAATAGTGGATTTACATAGTAAGGCCACTTTTTCTGTATCTGGATAAAAAAAAAATAATTGTGAGTGGTCCATCCCAGAAGGCCCACTGGCCAATGCTCCAGCATGTTCACACTATTCTGTGGCACCAAGCCACAGGTAAATTCATGCATGAGCGAATTGTTAACATTTTTAAGTGTATAAAAACAAAAAGTACAGTGCCTGTTTCTGTGTTGTGTTATGAGTTGCCAAAGTGATTACCTTCTTAAACCAAGTTCTCTAAGCCGGTTTATTTCCATTTGAAAACTAAAGCTGTGACTCAAAGCATGTGCAGATGCACATTTGCTGGGTCACGGCTTCAGTTCTCAGATGGAAATAAACCAAGTTAGAGCAGAAGGTAATCACTTTGGCAAACTCATAACACAAAATAGAAACAGGCACTGTATTTTTCATACACTTAAAGATGTTCACAACTCGCTCATGCATGAGTTTGCCCATGGCTCAGAGCCATAGAATAGTGTGGATGTGCAGAAGCATCGGTTGATGAGACTTGAGGGTGGACTGCTCATGATTAATGTTTTATCCAAATAAGTAAACAATAGCCTTACTATGTAAATCCGCTATCAGCAGCATGTAGTAAGCTCTTACAACTGAAAGATGCACAAGTAATACTGGCGGCTTACCAAACTGCAAAAAAGCTGACCTTGTCCCTGTAATATGTATATAGCCTATGAAAAAGAAAACTGTCCATCGATGTCTCTTTCTGTCACCCTTTACTGTCCACACAAACGTAACACTGATACTGGGGGGTGCCCAATCTCCCAGTGTCCACCTGAAATAACTGTCCCTTGTATATATTTTTAAATATATATATACACATATATATATATATATATATATAGATAGCTCTTTTTTAAAACCCTGTAAAAAAGAAAAACATCCATCAATATCTGTTGCACTGTTAGTCCCCCACCTGACCCTCCAGCTCAGCACCCACCAACCTACACGCCCCCAGCACCTTACTTACCCACCATGGTTCCAAGGCTGGAATCCACTCTGGAACGCAGATATGTCTTCACTCTTCAAAGCCAGACCATGAACTGAGGAAATCAGGTATGCGGTTCAATGTACATCAAAGCAGTTTTGAACATAGTGGCATAATTTGGCCATTTTTGAATATTTTTGCCTAAAATTTTCAACATGCATTTTTTGAGACCCCTCCTCATGAACAATGGCAGTGAAATTAGGCAAACCTGTCTAGAAAGGTGATTTTGCAGTTGCTGCATGAAATTACCATTTGAGCAGGAGCTGAACATTTTCTCCACTCGTGTTCATGAGGTGGGGTCATAAGAAGACTATGTTGAAAATCTGGGATAAAAATATTAAAAAATAACAAAGTTATGAGCCTATCTTGAAATTTACAAATGCAGGCTCATAACTGTGGAAATTTTCAATATTTTTGCCACAGATTTTCAACAGTCTCTACTCTCTTCATAGCACATCATGAATGTGACAGCTGTAATTTTTCAAATCCTGGCCAAAATGTGTTTCTGCACCCTGAAAGGTGATTTCATGGTCACTGCACAAAATCACTTTTTGGGCAGGAGATTAACATTTTCTCTGCCCTTGTTCATGAGATGGGGTCATAAGCAGACTATGTTGAAAATTTGGGGTAAAAATATTAAAATACAACAAAGTTATGAGCCTACATTGAAATTCACAAACACAGGCTCGTAACGTTGGTAATCTTTAATATTTTTGCCCCAGATTTCGGCATAGCCATTTCTTCACAACACCTCATGAATGTGATAGCTGTCATTTTTCAAATGCTGGCCAAAATGTCTTTTCACACTTGTGGTGCAAAATCGCCTTTTGGACAGGATTTGAAAATGTTCTCCACTCTTGTTCATGAGGTGGGCTCGTAAGAAGGCTATGTGGGGTCATAAGAAGGCTATGTTGAAAATCTAGAGTAAAAATACAAGAGAATAACAAAGTTATGCATCTACATTGCAACTTTTCAACACACACTCATAACTGTGGTCATTTTCAATATTTTGACCCAAGCTTTTCAACATAGCCATTTTTCACACCACCTCACAAACGTGGCAGCTGTCATTTCTCAAATCCTACTCAAAACGTGTTTTAACACTTGTGGCACAAAATGGCATTTTAGACATTGTTTTGTAAATAACACCTGTCATGCTCAGGAGTGGTCATAAAAACATTATGTTGAAAATTTGGTTAAAAATGTGAAAAACTGGTACAACAGCAATACCAGCGGCAAACATTCTGCAATGACATATACTTGTTTTAATACTTGTTTAGTACTTACTTTTAGGAAAATTGTTTAACCAGGAGAAAGGGGAAATTGTTTAACCAGGAGAGGCACACTAAGCTGAAGCTTCTTTCCAGGTGTGACCTGGGAGCACAAGGAAGTTAAGTGACTTGCTCAGGTTCACACAGTATGCAAGTGGGGGCTGTGGGATTCAAACCCAGGTCTCCAGGTTTGCATAAACTACTGTGTTATACTGCCTCTTCTAATCTAAAACCTTTACATCTTTGCAAGAATGTTTTTGATAATATCAAAATAATTTATTCTCTTTCTTTTGCACATGTATCTTTCATGTCATTTCTACATTTGGTCTGAGGTCTTATTTGATAACAATATTTATGTATGTGTTATGAGCATTTAGATTGCATCATATTGTTCGCAAATAACTATAGGCATCCTTATCGTGAGGTACTGCTAGACTAACAGCTTACAGTACCCTACTCATATAGTAGCTCTTTAGTATACAATGCTTCTGTCATGTATATGAGCTTGCATTCTGCCTATACAATGTGCAGTGTTTTAATTGTTAGTATATATTTATAGTATATGGTTAGGGCTTATTGTGTATGGAATCAGTAGCTACTCAAAGGTTGTTGTGCACATTCTAAAAGCTGTTCTCTGTCACAAACCACACTCAGCAGGTCAGGTCCTTTGCTCTCACAGTGCCAACCTCCGAGCGCAGTAATGGAAACAGGTAACAGACAGGGTAACCCTCCTGTCTGCTTTTAGGTCTGAATCACGTTTAGTCTCAAGTTCTGGGGAGATTCAAGCTGTGAAACTTATGCTAGCATACCCAATGTACAGGCTCAGATATGTACCCTCTGCGGGGATTGTGGTACAATCTTTTGCCAGGGGCACCAAGCCAGGCTTCCAAAATGAACCCTTAAAACTCTATATAAAAGACCTTAGGTATATTCTTACCTTTTCCCAGTTTGGTAACACCATCAAGCTCTCCAGAACAGCTGTCAAACTCCTACTAACATACAGTTTAGATCTTTCGTATCTAATGTATTACCTCTATAGTGCTTATAGTTAGATCGGAGAGCTCTGTCATCGAGTCCCAAAATGAATATGTCATATTTCCCAGGTACAAGGATACGTTTCAACTCCATCTCCCAACCCCCTTGGTGAGTCATCTAGCTCCTCCTTTTTAGAATTAAAAAAATGCAACCATGATTTGCTGTCAGGAGATATATTAAATAATGTCATATCAGAAGGAAAAGCAATTCCTAAATATGACTCCTTAATTAAACATTTTCTCTTTGATCTTGTTTGGTCCCTGTTACCAAGGCAGATCACAGGGTTTTACAACTTTTAACACCAGGTTGGTATAAAATGTTATTCCTATAGGAATCATAAAACTTTATGAGCCCTATATCCTGGCAGCTGGATCAGTTCTAATTAAGACAGAAAAACAGAAGACCCTTAATTAAGTATCTCTGGTCTTTTAATTACCTCCTGATTTCAGGTTAATATATCCTGTAGCTCATCTGAAACCGGGGGGGGGGGAGCACTCATAAACACAGGCTGTCTTATGTGAGACAATCACCTACTATATTTTTATATTACAAATCTCATACAACAATCATAACCAGCTGGCCAAGCATCACAATCCTCCCCACCTAGATTGAATTTGGGGGCTCTATCCCCTGCATGTGATGAGCTTCCCAAGTCAGTTCACTCCTCATATAGACACGACAAGCCATCTGTGTTCTGACTGGTCACTCCAGCCCTATGTAAGATCATCATGTCATACCTTTGCAAGGCAAGACTCCATCTTAATAGTCTACCATTAGTTTTTCCCATTTGCGTCAGCGAAACTAGGGGGTTGTGGTCAGGTTGTACATCAAAATGCTGCCCATATAAGTCTCAATCTAACTTCTTTAGTGCCCACACTATGGCAAGACACCCTTTTTCCACAGTAGAGTGAGTCTGCTTCCTGGTAAGTAACTTTTTACTCAGGTACACTACAGGGTGATCTTTCCCTTGGTTGGATGTCTGATTCAGTACTGCCCCAATACCCATGTCTGAGGCATCAGTCTGGACTATAAAGGGTCTGCTATAGTCAGGACTTGTCAATACAGGAGCACCGCACAGTGCCTCCTTCAGTCTGGTAAAGGCTTTTTCATAGGCTGGCTCCTAGGTAATTTTCTTAGGCATCTTTTTCTTTACCGGGTCAGACAGGGGGGCAGCCAGGATACAGTAACTGGGTACAAATTTCCTATAGTACTCTGCTGTCCCTAGAAAACTCCTGACCTGCTTCTGCATTTCTGGTCTGGGCCATGCCTTGTTCACCTCTATTTTTACTTGGTTAGGACGGAGCTGTCCCCAGCCTACAACATGCCCAAGGTATGCCACTTCAGCCATGGCTACCTGGCACTTCTCAGCTTTGACAGTGAGCCCGGACCTCTGTATCCTGCCCAGCACTTCCCTAAGGTGGGACAGGTGTTCCTCCAGGCTGGCACTAAAGATGGCAATGTCATCCAGGTACGCCACGGCATACTCCTCAGCACCATTTAACACCTGGTTCACCAATCTTTGAAAAGTTGCCAGGGCATTCTTCATTCTGAAAGACATTACTTTGAATTCAAATAAGCCTATCATAGTGATGAAGTCTGACCTCTCCCTAGTTCTGTCAGTTAACTCTACCTGCCAATTCCCTTTTGTCAGGTCAATAGCCGTAAGGTATGTTGCCCCTCCCAACTTGTCCAGGAGTTCATCCGTCTGGGGCATTGGATGGGCGTCTGACTTTGTGACTGCATTCAGTCCATGACAGTCCACAGAGAAATGAGTAGAGCCATCTGGCTTGGGCACCAGGACTACAGGTGAGGCCCAGGGGCTGTGGGATCTCTAGATTACACCTAAATCCAGCATTTCCTCCACCTCCCTCTTAATGTCCTTTTGGACAGCCTCTGACACCTGATAAGCTGTCCACCATATGGGCATCTGTGTCCCTGCCTCTACATCATGTGTCGCTAAGGGGGTTAGTCCAGGCTTGGTGCTAAACAGTGGGGCAAAATCTGCTAGAACCCTCCTTACTTCCTGGGTCTTGTCCGGGGCCAGCTGGGGTGACAATGTAACTGCCTCCACAGAGGACTTCTGCTTGCTTTCTTCCAGCAAGTCCAGAAGGGGTTCTCCTTCGTCCGTCCCCTCCCCAGGACTACATACTGAAAACAAATGTCAGCCCTATTAGCATATGGCTTCATCACATTGACATGGTACATTCTTTCTGTATGTCTTTTGTCAGGTAACTCTATGATATAGTTCACATCATTTACCTTTCTAACTACTTTGTATGGTCCTGCCCACTCAGCCTGCAGCTTGTCTTTCTGGACTGGAATGAGGACCATGACTTCCTGATCCAACGTATACGAGGCAGCTCTGGCTCTGCGGTTGTACCACACTTTTTGTTTCTGTTGGGCAGCTGCTAGGTTGCTCTGGGCTGTCCCCATAAGCTCCTTCAGCCTTTCCCTAAACCTAAGGACATAATCCACTACAGGAGTTCTCTGGGTGACATGCTTGCCTTCCCAGTCCTCCCGGATCAAGTCTAGGGGACCACGTACCCGGCGTCCATATAAGAGCTCAAAGGGGGAAAATCCTGTTGACTCTTGGGGCACCTCCCTGTCTGCAAACAACAGGTGGAGAATGTATTTCTCCCAGTCTCTCCCATGCTGTTTAGCAAATGCTTGGAGCATTGACTTAAGGGTACCTTTAAATCTTTCCTTGCACAACTGCTTCAAGTAGTCTGCAGTGTGCCTGCTGTAGTTGGAAGCCATCTTCTTACCTAACTATGGCTACTCTAACTTGCACTTTAGAAAAAAAATAAAACAGGTAGGAACTTGACTATAAGCAAAATTATATCGTTCTGTTTCCTTTTTAAAAATAAATCACTGTCTTATTTTGCAAGTGAGCTGTACAGTATAAAGCTGACACACTGAACAGTTAAAGCTTGTGTTACCAAATGTATCTGCACCGCTGACAACCAAATATGTCACAAACTGCACTCAGCAGGTCAGGCCCTCTGCTCCCACAGTGCCAACCTCCAAGTGCAGTAATGTGAACAGGTAACAGACAGGGTAACCCTCCTGTCAGCTTTTGGGTCCGAATCACCTTTAGTCTCAAGTTCTGGGGGATTCAAACTGTGAACCTTATACTAGCATACCCAATGTACAGGCTCTGATACGTACCCTCTTCAGGGATTGCAGCACAGTCCTTCACCAGGGGCACCAAGCCAGGCTTCCAAAATGAACCCTTAAAACTCTATAAAAGACCTTAGGTATATTCTTACCTTTTCCTAGTTTGGTAACACCATCAAGCTCTCCAGAACAGCTGTCAAACTTAACCACGTATACATCACATGCAAAAAGAACTGAGAGACACCCATGCGGTCTTTCAAATAATAGGTACTTTACTAAAAGGGGATAAAAATATGAAAAATGTAAACACAGATCAATATATCAAAGAGCATACCATCACTTAAAAGAAAAGCAAAGAAAACTACAGATAAACTCATACCAACATACAGTTTAGATCTTTTCTATCAAATGTATTACCGCTATAGTGCTTATAGTTAGATCAGAGAGCACTGTCTTTGAGTCCCAAAATGAATATGTAATATTCCCCAGTTACAAGGATACATTTTAACTCCATCTCCCCACCCCATTGGTGAGTCATCTAGCTCCTCCTTTTTAGAATTAAAAAAATACAGCCATGATTTCCTGTCAGGAGATATGTTAAATAATGTCACAGAAGGAAAAGCACTTCCTAAATGTGACTCCTTAATTAAACATTTTCTCTTTGATCTTGTGTGGCTCCTGTTACCAAGGCAGATCACAAGGTTTTGCAATTTTTAACACCAGGTGGGTATAAAATGTTCTTCCTATAGGAATTATAAAACTTTACTAGCCTTATATCCTGGCAGCTGGGTCAGTTCTAATTAAGATAGAAAAACAGGAGACCCTTATTTAAGTCTCTCTGGTCTTTTAATTACCTCCTGGTTTCAGGTTAATATATCCTATAGCTCCTCTGAAACCTGGGGGGGGGGAGTACCCATAAGCACGGGCTGTCTTATGTGAGACAATCACCTACTATATTTTTATATTACAAATCTCATACAACAATCATAACCAGCTGGCCAAGCGTCACAATCTGCACATTATAAAAGTTGTTCTCCATGTCCTAAAAGTTGTGTATGTTCTACCATCACATGCACCACGTCTCTGCTTGTGCGGACTCCCACCAGGCACCCACTTTCATTTTCACTGTGCACGACTTGTGCAGGCCACAGCCTGCCTTTATGATCATACTAGCAGTTTGTGGTGCCCACAGCCCACCCTCAGGATATGTGAGGGGATTCCTCTCCATGCATAGTAGTGCTTACTGGGCAGTGCCACTCCTCAGCTCATTCACTCTCTTTGTGCTGGATGTGAAATGTTTTTTATATATATATATATATATATATATACACATACACATATACATATATATATATATATAGAGAGAGAGAGAGAGTAAATTAAAATATGTACTGGAAGCACTTCCTCAGCAGAACCACTCCTCTGCTCACTCTCTCTTTCTGCACTGGCGCTTGGTGCCCTTCACTAGTTCCCTCAACAGAACCATATAATATAAAAAAACAAAACATGGGTGACCATAAACAACTCACCTTGTGTTCCATCTCTGGGTCAAGATAATAGCATGGACCTCTCGAGCTTTGCTCTCATGGTCCATATGCTGTTATCTCGACACCTCGATGGAAACACAGGCTTGTTGTGTATGGTCACTCATACATTGTTCCTTATATTCTATGTGTTCTTATGAATGTTGTGATGTACCAGGTTTTAAATCATTACACTCTGCACTTTGTGGGTTAGCTCACTGTGATATATACTGTAGAACTCAAAATTTCCACACAAATTATGTTTCGCAGTCAGAGCCCGACTAGCTCTTTAGCAACAAGTTATATTTGCAGTTTGACAGTAATGTGTTACACAGTTATCTCTATACACATGCCAGCACACAATTACTTAATTGCAAGTCAGTTTCATTCAGCAGGTGATTGTCTTCCAGAAGTCAATTGCCATGCAACACGAGTAATGTTAATCATCCGATAATCACAATCACCTGTCTGAATGAATCTGTTCCAATTCACAGTTCATTATCCTTTCCATGAAATCCCCCATCAGACTGTACTTTGTCTGCCAGAGTTAGCAAATCATACCTGTTATCGTGTCCATTTTGTAGCTCCAGCGACTTTTTTTTAGCTGCTTCCGAGATTGGAATCCCACAATACAATCTTCATTTTTGCACCAGCGTCGTGTACCGACCTCCTACAACTGCTGGATGTCAGCCTAAATAAACTTTTTAAAGATGCACTAAAGGAGCAAATCACTACATGGTACTCCGAGTAGATAATGGGGCCGCTAAACCATGACAGTGGGGGTGAGGACATTGTCGTTGACCTATGGATGCATACTTTAAAAAATAAACATGCTCAGTGGCTAGTATCAAGTTTCAACACTATCACTGCTAGGACAGGAGACTGTATTCTTGGGTTTACTCTGGCTGGCATCTCACAAGTGCAAATGGACTGTCTTAGTGATGCTGCTGATCCAGACTCTGAGCTGTGAGTTGCAAGGTTTGAAGCAAGTAAAGTTACTGTACTGTCCAGGTTTTAATAAAGACACTAACAGTAGTTGCCCTACAGCTACATTCGGACTGTCACCAATCAGGACTCTGATTGGGGGGAGATTGTACCTGATTTTAAAATTTGAAGTGTTTACCTGCACTCATTTATTAAAACATTCAAATCACAAGTTTCTTTGAAAATCAAAATGTTCTTCTTTGAAATGACATTGTGCCATTAAATACCGCTGTTAAGTTTCAAGCTTAAAGTTATTTATGCGGTCAATATATTTTCGCTACTTCAGCTACTGGTGCTTATATAGCAAAAATATATTGACCGTGGAAATTTAGAGTTCTGCAATATATATGTTACTTTAAATCACGGTGTATAAATTAAGTGCCACTGGGTGTCAGACATCCTATGATTAAGCACCCAGTTTGGCATAAAACATTGGGGGCAGGATTCACAAAGAAGATGCCCTCAGTGTATCTCGGCTGCCCCGGCACAGGGGAGATGCACTAAGTGCATATTGGGTGATTCACAGAGGAGGCACAGGGAGATGCCCCCAGCTCATCCCCTCTGTGAATAGCACAGGTGTGCCCAGCCCAAGATGACCCGGATCATCCCAGACTGCACTGGCGCAACCCCCATGTCAGGCTGTGAACCCATTAGGGCATCTCAGGATGCCCTGCACCCAAAAAATGCAATTCACAGTCAGGGGCATGCAAATGAGGCCATTAGGCATGCATGGTGTGATGGGGCCATTAGCATGCCATTATAGCCCCCCATTTGCATTGCACTCTGCTAGGGATGTTCTAGCAGAATGCGCTCCTTGTGCTATCTCCTCCTTGTCTGTAATTTCTGTGCTCGAGATTATGCCACCTTCACAACAGCCGGTAGCCAGCCACTTCAGTAGTTTCAACCTGCTCTTCTTCCCCATTTCGACAGGGTCCCACTGTCGATGGAGCTCATCTCACCTGCATACCGCCATGGCCACTCGCTGATAGAGTTGTTCGAGATCGACAGTATCGTATAGCCTGAAGCATGCTTCAGGCTGTACGATTTGCTGTCATTCTCAGACAGCTCTGTCGGGCGGACAGCCGTGGGCAGTATGCGGGTGGGTTGAGCTGCACGCCGACAGTGGGACCCTGCTGGGGTGGGGACAGGGTGGGTTGGGGTACTTTGGGGGAATGTCTGCACCGGCTGACTACCACGGACGGTGGCTTTACTGAGGGCTTGGGGCTGGGGGGGGGTTCATCTTCATTCACTGCCATCGGGAGTGGCATCACACGGGGCTCGGGGGCAACAATTTGCTATTGCTGCTGGGAGCAGCATTGTATGGGGCTTGGGGGTGCATCATCTCCTTTACTGCTGCCAGGAGTGGCTTTGTATGGGGGCTTGGGCGGGGAGGCACACTGGACTGCCAGGGTGGGCTGGCTGCCGTGCTGCTGCCTGCAGTGCGGCAGCCTGCCTGTAGGTGGCCATCTACTTAAGTCTAGATTTTCTAGACTTATCTTTCTGTGGCACATCCCTGGACTTGCCCTGGGGTTGCACCACAGAATAGGGCTGTGAATGGGGTTGCACCCGTTATGCATGGGCACGCCCCCCATCACAGCCCCTACAGATGCGCCACATAGCATTACTGGCGATATGCAGCGCGTCTGGGATGCCCTGGCATATCAGGATTCCACTGGCACATCAGCACCCTGCCAGAATCACCCTTGGGTGCATCTTAGGGATGACCTGGTGCATCTCGGATGTGTTGGGTGCATCCCTTCTGTGAATCCTGCCCAGGGTGTTTAGACTCCTCGCCCTCATTCCTTTACTGTGCACCTAATAAAGTGAACCTATGCACTTTACAAAGGATTTCCACTACTGTTTTTTAAGTTTACATGGTAAGGCTGTGTCAGCTCATTTTTTGTTTGTTTTGTACAACAGCCTGGTAAGCCACCACATATGGGAGGGACTTCAAGTTCAAGTTCAAGTTTATTGAAGGAAAACTCCGTTGAGCAAGCTCATTCACAAGAAGGTCCTGAAGCATGCATGCAGGCAAATACACATTACATATAGAGAATAAGCATGACAATAAATAAAGTACAGCTTAGATGCATATAATGCATAGTGCTCTATTAAGACATAACAAGGTAGGTAAAAGAAGCATAACCTGGTGAAAAGCGTTGGAAGTAGAGAGTGTAGAGTCAAGAGGAGGGAGTAGTTAAGTAAGAAGAAAGAGTTAAGTCATGAGAGAAAGGGGAGCAAAAGAGGGCTAGAAGGCTAGAGGGAATGTAAAGGAGAAAGAAACAGATAACAAAAAGAAGGGAAAAGGAGAGATTCGAGTAAAAGGGAAAAAGAAGAGGGCTAGAGAGGTAATACGGGGAGTAGAAGATGGAGGAAGAAAATAAGGGCAGAGAAGAGTCATGAGAACAGCTGTAGGGATCATTTAATTTGACCACAGTCGACTAGTTTGCATAGAAATCAGATGCAAAGGCTGGGTGGGTACCGTCTGAGCTGGAACTGGTTCCAGTAGGTGGATGGGGAAGGGGATTGAAAACAGCTACAAATATCTTTTATTTTGGATGCAGCTAGCCTTTTGTAGAAGCTGAGAGTGACAATGCTAGACAGTTTCAGTGAGGATTGAAGCTGGTTCCAAATGGCTGGAAGAGCACTTGATATGGTGCGTTTGCCAAAGGAGATGTGAGTCCTAGGCAAGTCAAAGAGGATAAAGTCCAATTTCCTAAGTGAGTATGCACTGCAGGAGATACAGATGTGGGATGTAAGGTAGCTCGGGAGCTTATTCAGGAGTAGCTTTAGAGTCCAAATACCAGCATGAAGCGTATGTCTAATGGTAAGTGACGTCCAACCAACAGCTGCATACAGATCACAATGGTGTGTTCAGTACAGGGCGTTTGTAATGAACCACAGGGCACGATGATAGAGGACGTCCAGTTTGTTAAGGCTTGTGATTGCAGAGGAGGTGTAGATTATATTCCCATAGTCAAGTAGGGGGAGGAATGTGGCCTGGACAAGCCTGATTCTAGTCTCTAATGGAAAGAGAGACTTATTTCAGAAGAGGAAACCTAGCCTTGCTTTTAATCTCCTGGACAGGTCGTCGAGGTGATCATTAAAGGAGAGCTTATTATCTAGCCAAATGCCAAGATATTTAAATTTGGAGATAACTTCCAGCGGCTCACCTAAGAAGGTGACAATAAAGTATTTGGGAGGGTCAAGGGGGGTGGTAGAAGAGGTATTAAGAGTGAAGATCATAGCCTTGGTTTTCTTGGTGTTGAGGAGGAGGTTGGCATTAATAAGATTAAGTTCAAGTTGGGTAAAGTCAGCTTGGAGTACATCCCTTACTTCAGACAATGTCGAGCCAGCTGTGTATAGTACTGTATCATCTGCAAAAAAATGCAGATTAGAATTGCGTACATGTAATATGTCCAACTTGCTTAAGAGGGAGATTTGGGTCAAATTAGTAGGGAGATTAGCCTACTGATGCTGTAACGTTATGAGTGTGTCCTTAAATGGCGTCAAAAAATAAGAATAAAAGCATTTAATATATTTCATTTTGTCAAGAATAAGCACTAAAAAGAATCAACAACTAGTTGTAGAAAGTTATAACTTACATTGTTCATCACTAATTTACTTTTTGTGTGTCTTTATCTGCCAAAAACAAACATGAATGGATATTTTGGACATAATTTTACTTAAGCAGGAGATTTTGTTTCCTGGGAGGGAGAGAGAGAATTCAATCCAAAAAAACAGGAGTCTCCTGTGCAGAGAGGGAGATAACACAATTATGGAATTGGTTATATGTGAATCAAGACCGTTAATGTACAGGGAAAAAAGGATAGGTCCTAGGATGGAGCCTTGCGGGACTCCCCTGCCAATTGGCAAGCCGGCTGAGAACAGGCCGCCTGCTTTGACTTTCTGAGTCCTTCCTGAAAGATAACTGTTGAACCACTGAGTGGTAGATGGAATGACACCTATTTTAGTAAGGCTACTCACTATTAGGTTGTGATCAACGGTGTTGAATGCTTTACTAAGGTCTAAGAAGACTGCTTCAATAATCTTCTTAGAGTCCATGGCAAAGACCCGGTCGTTGGTAACTTTGGCCAGAGCAGTGACAGTGCTATGATTGGGTCGAAAGCCAGATTGTGCTGGGTTAAAGAGTGACAATGTCTCGATATGGTGATTTAATTGAGTATAAATCAATTTTTCAAAGACTTTTGACAGAATAGGCAGAATTGAGATGGGTCTATAATTATTTAGATTGCAAGGGTCCCCTGATTTGAATAAGGAAATAATGTGGGCGGATTTCCAACAGGAAGGAACTGTAGCAGTGGTGATAGAGAGGTTGAATATATGGAGAATGGGGGCAGTGAGATAAAGGTAGCCTAGTTTTTGGAATAGTGGTTCCAGTCCATCATCCCCAGTGCTTTTCTTGGTATCTAAGTTAAGGAGAGAGTCTTCAGCTTCTTTGAAGTTGAGGGAGTAGCTGGAATGGACAAGTTGAAATTTGGGGAGTAGTATTTGTGCTGTCTTGGATATTAGCATGGCCTGCATACGGTGAGGAGTCAAAGGCTAGGCAGGTAGTGACAAAATGGGAATTGATTTCTTCAAGGATTTGACAATTACTTTCCACAACCTTGCCATTGCTATGGATCTGTGTAGGAATGGAGGGGGCAGCTGGGCGTCCTTCGATAGACTTAAGTGTCCTCCAGATTTTATGAGAATTCCCTTTAGTCTGTTCTAGGGTGGAGACATAGACGTTTGCTTTGGCAGAATGAATGCGTTTTACGCAGGCATTCCTAGCTGCTCTAAAGGCTTGCCAATCTACCGAACTTTTGGTGCACCTGGCCTGGGCCCAGCTTTTGTCGCGTTTTGTAAGGGCTGCCTTGAGATCTGGTGTAAACCAGGGGTAACAGATATTGCGCATCCTAACCTTAATAAAGGGGGCATGCTTATCAGCCAAGGCGGTAAGGTTGTCATTGAGGACAGTGACAGCCTCATCGGCAGTTTTTGCAAGATAGAGATCTTGCTATCTAACCTTACTAAGCTTGGACAGATCATTTGATTGCACTGAACTTGCGAAAGGACTGCTTAGTTATGAACTTGGGCTGGTAGCGAACTTTAGGTTGTGATCTAGTGCAAACTACCAACTATGGTTGCTCATATCATTGTGGAAGACCACCGAGTGTGAAATTTTGTGGGGTTGCATGGTTAGTATAACATCAAGGAGTGAGCTATTGTCAAAATTTGAGGTATTGATCCTGGTAGATTCACTAACTAGATGAACAAGGCCAAGTTCATCGCAGAGGGATTTCAGGCTGTGTGAATTAGGTGTAAACCAGTCCATATTGAAATCCCCAAGGATTATTGTTTCAGTGTTGGCTGAGGTAGTTAGGCATTTGATGATGTTAAGGATATCAGTCCCACCGGCTGGGGGCCCATAGCCACCAATAACAGTAATGCATTCTGTGGAAGGAAGGTAGAGCTTAAGAAATACAATCTCATATTCTTTTTGTTTTGAATTACAGTAGATATCACTAACTGTAAACTTGGTTTTAGTATAGACAACTACTCCACCCCCCCCCCAAGAGTCCCTATCGGCCCTATACAGTTTGTAGCCCAAAAAAGTAACTTGTTGGTCAGTAA
The DNA here is from genome assembly GCA_016271365.2 of Neoceratodus forsteri. Classification (NCBI taxonomy): domain Eukaryota; kingdom Metazoa; phylum Chordata; order Ceratodontiformes; family Ceratodontidae; genus Neoceratodus; species Neoceratodus forsteri. Next base: position 33,014,195 of record CM057453.1, read on the forward strand.
CGACCTTTTTTAGCTATAACTCGGTTATACTGATAAGATCTGGCTCAGTATGTGCGGCTCATGCTTGTAGCTGATCAAATTTCTTAGACAGGCTTAAAATATTGACAAGCATTATTTTGAGTCTGGGAGCGGCTGAAAATTCAGAAGGTGATGTAATTGGTGTAGGAGGGCCAGGATTTAGCTCCACATTGCCCAAGCAGAGAAGGAGCAATAGTAGCAGTTTCTTTAGGGATCTTATAAGGGATATGAACGCTTTTTTCCTTTGGGACCATCCGCTAGTCGTTGTCCAAGGTGTCAGTTTATTGTTGATGAGGGAAGGGCTAATAAGAGAGCTTAAAGATATGAGGGAGAGTGCTCTGAGTGACATCGGTGAGAAGAGAGGGGGGAGGAATATGGACTGCAGATGAGGGGAGGGGGGCACGCTAGGTGGAGGGAGGTGCAGTGAAGTGAGGTAGCATGGGTCAGAATAAGGAGTTCCAGGACTGGACTCAAGTTAGGTACTTCATACAGATTGGATACGATGGATGTGCTGCATAATAACAACAGAATGCTAAGCATAAAGCATGCCATGATTCCAAGAGAGTAGGGGCTGGAGGAAATAAGAGGTAGGATGCCTCAGCTGTGAGGGTGGCTGGGGCACAGTCATTTACCCTAGAGGGCTTGGGAGGGTGTTAAATCCAATATAAGAATTCCTAATCAGACATAAGAATCTGGATAATAAATGGATGCCTGGGGTAGGATAACCAGCAGGGAAATGTCAATATAGGGAGTTTGGTGACCCAAATGGGGGATGAAAGGAGCAGGAAAGGATGGTAAAGTTACAAGAGGAAAGCAGGTAATATCCAAGAGGAGAGGGGATAAAAAGAAGATAAAGTGGATAAGTAATCCTGGTACCCCTAGGTCTATTGAGGTCTAGGAGAGTGCCAGGGTTGGATAATGGAAGACAAACACTATTTTTCTAGGAGCAAAGGCAGGGCAAGGAGGACAGATCAGGTGTACAAGGCAATAGCTAGCAATTCTGAGGCTCATTAGAGGGACAGGAAGTATGTGTGGCTGAAGTAGACCAGTGGGATGGCAGAACATCAGGGAGGGTGGAACTAGAGTGTATTTAAAGGGGGCTGGGAGGGGGTAGGGGGGCGGGAGAAAAACCCAAGCAGAGATTAGGCTCAGAGACAGTGATATACAGGGATTGAGTCTCTGGACCAATCGGGACTTACACACTCCCCCTGCCAGTCTCTTGGTGCCCTTGCCAAGACCATGTCCATACTCTTCAAAAGTCAAATGACAGTGGCATGAGCAATATTATCAACAGTGTAGATAGTCCTATCTAATACCGGAGGCCTAACTACTCCACGCATTTACACACATTTAAACAGTATACATTTCTTGCTAGACAATTGATGGCTATCTATTCATAGCATTCAATTGGCATACAATTATATTTTCCCACCTGAACCTGTGTACAGCACATTGCAGGTATATCACAGGGGCAATATGATTATGAATCACATAGATGTTTAGAGTTTACATTATTAGAGGAAGAACCAAGAGTGTCATACGAGAGCCTGACGATGGGCTTAGGCTTACGGCCAGACTTGTGAAGTAAAACTTTCTTCCTCAGGTACAGCGTGATCGCGTTCCTCTTCTGGCTCTGGGTCCAGCACAAGGGCATTGTCAGGAATGATTGGGATTACACCAGTCTCTGTGATTTGTTCTTCCAGTTCAAACTCCACATCCCTGTCCATAATTGGGATTTCAAGCGTGTCAATTTTCAATTCCTCCAGCACAAAGGGTGCTAAATCTGGGTTCAAATAGGCTGAAAGATAATTGCTTGATGATTCCCCAATTCGAGATGGACTAGCTGGTAGCTCTGAACTTCTCCATTCCATCGGTGGAAATTGCTCATGCTGGGGTCTGGCAGGTTCTCTGATGCAACACACAATGTCATCATCACTTTCATCAGACCTGTTTTCAGCTGACTCTTGCACAGGTGCTGCATTAGGGATATTAGTATCAGATGCAGGCATCCCATTTCTCTGCTGACTGGTGTGACTCAGAGTTTTTGGTCTCCTAGTCAATGGGCATTCAGTTTTGGGTGCAGGCTCAGGCACAATCTCCTCAAGAGGTAGGGGATGATTCCTGTATACAGTCTTTTCCAGGCTTCTACCTTATTCTTGCTGGATCAGGCATCTGTTCAACTATGACATATGATTTGGGTGCCCATCTGTCCTGAATTTTGTGTTTTCCCTGTAGGCCCAAGTTTCTCAGTAGTACACTGTCTCCAATCTGCAACATCTGGTGTTGAAATTGTTAGTTGTAACAAATTTTGTTGGCAAGGCTGTTCTTGGCAGCAACCTCAGAGGCAAGTTGGTAGACTTTTTGCAACTGTAGAGACAATTGTGTGGTGTATTCTAAGTATATCTGTTCTAATGCACCATCAGCCAAGACTCCAACACAGAGATTAACTGGTAGATAAGCTTCTCTGCCAAACATTAAATAGAACAGAGACCACTGGGTGGTGTCATTATGGGCCAATTGTAAGCATGTACCATTGAACTTCCTTTCTGGCTCCAATTTTGTTTCTGAGCTGACTCAAGGATGCCCAACATGTCAAGTGGGGTTCTATTAAAGCGTTCAGGCTGAGGGTCCCCCTGTGGATGGTAAGGACTAGTTCTCAGTTTGCTGATGCCACAGGTTGCCAGAAACTGTTTTACAAGTTGAATTTTGAAGTCCCTCCCTTGGTCATAGTGAATTCTTCGATAGACGCCATAATGGTCAGCATATTAGTGCAATGCTTTGACAACAGTGGTGGCCTTTTGATCTTTCATCAGGTATGCCTGAGCATATAGCGTGTAATTATCAGTCAGGACTAGGATGTTGCCAATATCCTTGCTATCAGGCTCCAGTGAGAAGAAGTGTATTCCGACTAATTTGAGTCACCCACTAGTTTTGATGTTAACTATGGGTGATGCTCTTTTTGGCAAAGCTTTTCTCTTTCAGCACCTGAGAAAGTTCTTGCAATGACACTCCACCTCTGTTGCCATTTTGGGCCAGTAGAAACAGGCTTGAATCAAGTCCAGTGCAGTCAACTCCCAGTGACCCATGTCGTCATGTAGGGATCAGATTGTAGCTGTTCGGTACTTCCAGGATAATACCAGCAGTTGCTAAGGAATGCAGGGTGTGTAGTGTTGTGACTTGTTTTATGAGCAGTTTATCTTCTAGACAATTTGTTCCACTCTCACAATAACAGAAGGATATCTTGGTGAGTTTTTTGTACCTGACTTGTATCCTGACCCTTCTCCAAGGCAATTGTTACACCATATAATACATAATCTTCCCATTGGGCTTATCTGAGTACGGGATGGCTAGGCTGGAGCAAAGACAAAAAGTCCAAACCAGTAAAATTGAGATGATGCAATAGGAATACCACCTGAAGAGGCCCCTAGCATGTTGATTGCCTGGTGCGGATTGGCGGGCATGATCTGTTGTTTCAAATTTCAAACACATGGCCTTTACTTCTCCACTTGGAATGGATGTACATTGATTTGGCTGATCAGGGTGCGGATGCTGGGATAAGGCATCAGCATTAGTGTTGCTTCAGCCACTGCAGTATTCCAGACTGTAAAAGTAGGAGGACAAAGCGGAAAGCCACTGGTGTCCTGCCACATCCAACTTGCCAGCTGTATTCACATAAGTGAGAGGAGTATTGTCTGTTTTCACTGTGAACTGGGCCCCATACATGTAGCCATGGAACTGTTCAGTGACAGCCCACTTTAGTGCCAGAAATTCCAGTCTGTGCACTGAGTAGTGCTTTTCAGACATAGTCAAACTTCTGCTGGTAAATGCAACTGGATAAAGCGCCTTTAGGTGCTCTTGGTAAAGGACAGCTCCAAAGCCACTTGAACTGGTGTCAGTGTGCAGGATGTATAGTTTGCTAGAATCAGCATATGCCACCACGGGCACCTCGCTCAGATGCTCGATTATTTGTTTGAATGCCACTTCACACTGTTCATTCCACCTGGCGCCAAATTGTTTGTTTACATTCCAGTACTCAGTGTGGGGACTGCCCCTCCAAAAGCAGGCTTTTTTTTTTTTTTGTTTGTAGATAGGCGGGGTACGTCTGGGTGAGGTCATTCAGAGGGCAGACAACAATGGAATAGTCTTTTACAAGCTGTCTGTAGTAGCTGCAGAATCCTATGAATGCCTGTAGCGTCTTTAGGTTGTGTGGTCTAGGCCAAGTTATGAGTGCATCTACTTTTGCACAGTCCGTCTCCACTCCATTTGCCAAAATAATGTGCCCCACATATTTCACAAATGGCTGACAAAACTGACCCTTGTCAATGGAAACTTTTAAACTGAACTTTTCCAATCTGTTCAGCACTTCAATGAGTCAGGTTTTATGCTCCTCCTGTGTCCAGCCAAACATTATCAGGTCACCTAGGTACACCCAACACCTCCAGCAGATGCATGTCTCCCACCGCCTTCTCCATTAATGGCTGAAAAGTGGCAGGGACTCAGATATGCCTTGGGACACCCTCTCAAGCTGGTAGTACTCCAGGGTGCAAATAAATGCAGTCACTTCTTTATCTTCTTCCACCATGGGGATTTAATAGTAGCCACTGCAGCAATCTAGGACTGAGAACCACTTGCTTCCTGTTATGCTCATCAATGCTTCTTTGTCTCTGGGTACCATGTACTGGTCAGGCACCATCATCTTGTTGAGTATGTGGTGGTCAATGCACATGAGAATTATGCCAGACTTCTTCCTGGCTACCACAATAAGTGAGGCATAGGGACTTCAGGACTCCTTGATAACCTCTGCTGCCAGCAGTTCTTATAAGTGGCACCTGACATCCTCTATGTCAGTCGGGGCCAGTCGTTGGGATCTCTCCCAAAAGGGTCAATGATCCCAGAGGTGGATGTGGTGTTCTTCTCCCTTGATGCACCCCGTGTCCCATTCATTCAAGGAGAACACTTTCCTGAGTTTGGTTAGTTTGTTACTTAGGCTCCACTGATAGTTGTCAGGTACTGGCAATTCTCCAAACTCAAATAGTCCAGGGTAAATTTCTGTGGTAGTGGCAGCTTCAGGGTTCACTCTGGTTATGCTGTGACATTTGCTAACTTTCACCGTCTCTGCAAGATGATGGATTTTTCAATCTTGTTCTTCATCCTCACTGTGACTGATCTTTCCCAAGGTGTGGCAGACAAGGGCATCACTCCTCTTTGGATCATCAGTCCTACTGGTAGGCTGTTGTCAGCTGGTGTATCAACGATGAGAGCAGATCACACTGGCTGGCACTTGAACTCTGCAGTCCTGATCACTCTGCACATTGCATTGGGCAGTAAACCACTTCACAGCTGTCAACATGGCAGATCACTTCAAGAGGCTCTTCTTGCACCACAGGCTTTGAGGTTTCAAGTTTCAAGCTCACTCTTTTTACAACTGCTTACAGTAATGGACTCTGTAGGTACTGTGCTCATCCTCGCGCTTGACACATTTGGGCCAGCCTCCCAAACATATCGTCATTGGTACCAGTCAACACTGGAGTGTCATCCCTGGTCTTGGATTCTGGACATATTAAAGCTATGTTACCAATCCTGTGTGGCACTCCCTTGCCTGCTCTGGGGAACTCAAACTGTATGATGCTGTAAACATCATAGGGGTAGCTGATGTTGATAAGGCCCCACAGGGCAAGTTCTTTCAGAGGCATCAGATGCAGGTGTTTTAAGTGGCCATTGTAGAAAAAATAGTGGATGATGGTAACCTTTGACCTGAAGTCGAGTAAAGCTTTCCATGGCTTCACTTCAGTGAGGACTGGCATGTCAGCGTTGGGACTCAGTAGTCCTTAGGGCAACTTGTTCCCTCAGGGGATTTCAGGGTAAGTCCATTTTATGGAGCCTTGCACTGTCAGAGGCCCAGGATGTTCCTTCATTGGGCTCTGCTGTCATTTCCCTGATGGGGTGGTTGGCTTTCCCATTCAGGTTCACAAGCTGTGGATTTGCTGTATGAATTCAACCTTAGGCTATGTGTCCATCCTACCCACATCTGGGGCACAACACATTGTTTATGGGCCATAGTGTGGCTTGAGGCCTATGCTGGGGGCCAGCAGAAAATCTGGGGGCACTTCCTCTACCTGGAGGTCTGGAGACTCTTGTCCGTTGTTCTTGTGCTATGACCAATGCTTTTGCTTGCACTACCACTTGCTTCATTTGCACTCTTCCCTCAGTGACGTCCATCTGAGGACCTTTAGTAGTGACTTGTGGCTTGAAGGGGGTGGCTTTCCCCATAGACACTTTCAGTGATTCTCTCCAGTCTGCCTGGGACTCTTCTTCTCACGCCTCTTCCAGTAGTTTTTTTTTTTTTTTATCATATCACAATTTTTACCTCTGCAGCCACTGACCTGCCTCCACACTCCAGCCTCCGCTCCAGCTCCACCACTAACCCTGAAGTTGCATGCCTAGCTGGCATATGCAACTATACCTTTGAGAGGGGCACCTCCTATTGCCCCCGCGCCAGGCAAGGAACCAATACTGGCACGTGCCATCCAGGCATCGTCAGCCGATGGAGTAGCGGCCATCAAGCTGCCATGGTGTGTGCTGCCATTTTCCATGTTCTGGTAGCACCAGGAGTGTGAGCATGCAATGACATCATGGTACGTACATGCCAATGTCTGTTGCACTCCATACTGCTGCTCCGACTCTGGCAGTGCCCCGGTCACCACCTGGGGCCACTGCAGAGCAGTGGCACCCTAGATCCCTCCCTGGGAATAGGAGAGCAGTCCTCCAGATGCTCAGTTCTATCCCCCAGCCGATCCCTGACGGCCCGGGCTTGCATCTGAACCTGGGTCACCAGCTAGGCGCGAGGTGTGGTGTCCAGCACCTCAACCCTCAGTGCCACCGGGCTGCCAGTAGTTGTTTTAAAGGAAAACACTGGAAAAGACACAGCTTTCCTCAGACACTACAGAAATCCTCAATTAGTGCTATGAGACAGTAACAACTTTTTTAATGATTTAAAATAGCTACCCACAACTTCCACTTACTGTTGCTGGCAGCCACCATCTCATGAGCAGCAGTAAGCTTCCTGAGCTCACTTTATGCTAATATGCCTGTTTGACCTCTGCTATTGGTTGGCAGAACTTATTAGCATAAAGTAAGCTCAGGAAGCTCACTGCTACTCATGAAATGATGGCTGCAGCAACAGAAAGTGAAAGTTAAAGGCAGCTGTTTAAATCACTAAAAAAGCAATTAGAGGGAATTAAAAAAAAAATACTGTCTGAAAGCACTAATCAAGCATTTCTGTAGAGCCTGGGTAAAGCTGTGCCTTTTCCATTTTTTCCTTTTAAGTTTTGTGGTGTGGCTTTCTGAACCTTCAACCAAAGTGAAAAGACAGTCATCTATGCACGTATGGCCCTTTCAGCACTTGCTTCAGTCTGGTCTTATCAGCCTGGTCAGGGGTGATCCTGCCAGCCTCGACTATTTGGGAGATAAATGTCTCTACCTTTGTCACATAATTGGACAATTTCTCTCCGTCTTTATGGATGGTTGCATACAGTTGGAAGAGTAAGTCTGTGCCACTCTCGATGGGTCCATAGATGCTCTTTAACACTGCCAGGTAGTTTTGCAGGGTACAGGTTGGCTGATTAGTGGACAGAACTCAGACAATGTCCGAAGTATCGCCCACAAGACTTTACACCACTCATTTTCTTTTTTACGGCAGCGTGGGTGGAGCCCTGCAGACGTATTACTAATGATAGCAGAAAAGGAACTGTGGAAACACATGACCGGATTCCTCTCTGGCATGCTTTCACAGTGCTATGGTCATGTCTATGCCATTGCTTTATCACCACCCTTCCCCTTCCCTCGGCAGGCCGCAACCCCCCCCCCCCTCCACACTACTTTGTTTCACCCATCACTTCCAAAGTTACAGGCAAAACAAAAGAGGTCACTGGGAGCTAATTGCAAGAGGTATGGTTTTCAGGATTATGTTCTCTCCATTGGTCTCTGCCTGGAAATGAACGCTGTTATCCTTCCCGTAGTGCTGTTTCTTCCACCCCAGGATCAGGAACTGATGCCTCCCTCTCTGGGCTCAGGACTCTCTCCAACTGACCTGCTGCTGCTGTTCTGTTCCTAGGATCACTGCTTTCTGTCTGCAGCTTACTGTAATTGCTGCTCTGGGCTCACAACCTTGTCACTCTCTTCCTCATTGACCTGCAGCTGCTACCATGTGTACCAGCCAGTGCTGTCTGCAATCTGCATCCAAACTCACCACCGTCTCTGCATGCTGACCTGCAGCTGCAGCTTTGGATAAGCCCAACAGCAGAAACAACTCTGATGGCAGAAAGATAGTGAGGGCTGCTGTCAGAACATTCTTTAATATATATCGTATTTCCTTTCTCAAAAACTAGCTTACTGTATTTAAATGTGCTTTAAAAAAAAAGAAGCTAACTGTTTTATATCTGGCCACTGGACTCCTCTCATCTGCTCCCGTGCTGTCCATACATACAGTTATTGCCCTTTGTAAAATATAAACACATCTAGTTGAGTATTTAATGCGTAAGTAAAGAAAAATTATTTTAGAACTCAATAGTAACAGGACTTACATCCCAAGCATATTTCCCTGTATCTGCTTAAGATCTTCATCTGTATTCACCACTTTGAATTATGTGAGTGTTGTAAAAATTTGTATCCATTGAACTGAAAGTATAGAAAAGTAAAGAGAACTAATTAAGTTAATATACATTCTCATGAATATGTGTCTTTAAATCATAACCTTACCATAGAATCATAGAATCATAGAAATTTGTCATCATAAAAGGACCCCATTGGCCCATCTAGTCTGCCTTGTTCCCTCATCATAGGTAATCCTGACTCTACCACCCTTCACCCCACTTCCGTGCCCCCGTAGATTCCCATCCTCTCTTTCCCGTCAGGTTATTTATCCCTCCCTCTCTTGTTTAAACCCATGTAGTTATCCCATGCACTCTTTAATCCCCCTACTGTTGATGTCTTAACCATCCCTCCAGTAGCCCATTCCAGGGGCCCACCACCCTCTCAGTGAAGTAGTGCCCTCTCTTATTTCCTCTGAATTGACCAACCTCCAGCTTCAAGCTGTGCCCCCTAGTTCTTGGATCGTTTTTCATCTTGAATATACTCCCTTCCCTCACCTTGTTAATTCCCTTAAGGTATTTGAAAGTTTCAATCATATCCCCCTTCTCTCTCTCCTGGTTTCCAGTGGATAAAGTTCGAGCTCCTCCATCCTCTCCTCATATGTCCTATGTTGCATACCATGCACCATTTTGGTCTCCCTCCTCTGGACTCTTTCCATACTATCAATATCTCTCTGTAGGTTACATCTCCAGAACTGCACCCCATACTCTAGGTGGAGTTGGACCATTGACCTGTATAGGGGCATTATCACCTCCATTCTCCTGCTTGTGATATACCTCCCTATGGATGCCAGCGTACCACTTGCATTTCCAATTGCTTTGTTGCACTGGTTTGCAACCTTAAGGTTTTCTGAAATAATAATCCCCAGATCTCTCTCCTTCTCTGTTTCTACAACATCCTCTCCCTTAGTGTGTATGCAGCCCTTGGGTTTTTGTGTCCTATATGCCAACTCTCTGACCACCCCTCCAGCTTTAACAGGTCCTCTCTCATGTTCTCCCCCAGTGTATCTACTCTATTGCAGATCTTTGTATCGTCTGCAAACAGACACACCTTCCCATTCAGTCCCTCCATGATATCCCCAATGCAGATGTTAAAGAGTATCAGCCCCAGTACTGACCCCTGTGGTACCCCACTTGACACATTTTCCTCCCTGGAATGAACCCCATTTACAACCACTTTTTGACTCCTATCACCGATCCATTTTTCCACCCAATTTGATATTTTCTCCCCTACCCCTAGACTGCCCATCTTGCTCACCAGCCTCCTGTGAGAGATGGTGGCAAAGGCCTTACTGAAGTCCAGATAGGCCAGGTCCACTGCCCCTCCCTGATCGCACTCCCTTGTCACTCAATCGAAGAATTCAATGATTCATCTGCCATGACCTTCCCTCTGTGAACCCATGCTGCCTGTCATCTTGCAGCCCATTTTCTACAAGGTATTCCACTATCCTCTCCTTTAGGAGTGCCTCCTTAATCTTTCCTACCACTGATGTAAGACTGACTGGATGATAGTTACCCAGCTCCTCATTTCCTCCACTCTTACGTATTGACACTACATCTGCCTTTCTCCAGTCCCCTGGTAACTTTCCTGTGTCTAATGATAGGTCGAACAGCCTCATTAAAGGTTCTGCCAGTTCTTCCCTAAGCTCTCAAAGCACCCTGGGATAAAGGGCATCTGGACCCATTGCCTTTTCTACCCTTAACTTCCCTAATTCCTCCAACACCCTGCTCTCGTTGAATGAGCTATTGTCTACCTCCCTCCCCTCATTGCCTCTCACCTTTAGTACCGGACCATGTACCTCCCTTTCATCCATAAACACTGAGCAGAAATAACTGTTTAGCAAGTCCCTCCCTACGAGATCACGCCCTTCCTCCCCTTTAAGTCTCATTATACCCTGGTTGTTTTTCCTTCTCTCACTGATGTAGCTGAATAACTTTTTGTCTCCCCTTCTGGCCTCTTTTGCTATCCTCTCTTGTGTATCTGCCTTCACCTTCCTGATTATCTGCCCTGCCATCCTTATCTTTTCCCTATATACCTCCTTGTCATCTTTTCCTTGTGTTCTTTTATATGACATGAAAGCCCTTTTTTCCCTTATTGCCCTTGCCACCTCTCTGGAAAACCAAATCAGCCTCCTTCTCTGTTTTCTCTTACCTGCCTTCCTAATGCACTGTTCAGCGGCCTTCACAAGTCATCCCTTAACTCATTGAGGCCTCAAGATACCTGTAGCAGAAAAGATATTCCTGAGGTCTTTAACACCCTCTAGATGTCCTGCACTTTGTGCCACTGAGGACTAAGGACGTCTGAGGACATCACTGCTTAAAACTTCAATATTTCACAAACTGAAGTGAGTAGAATTGATTGCATAGCACTGTTGGAAAGGTAATTTTGTGTTGAACAACTTTGCCACTGATACTTTGTGTCTGTTATGTATACTTCAGAAGATATTCACATTTTTGTATAGTATGGTGACATCTGTCTCTCAAGCTTCACCTAGCCATCTTGAATAAAATGGAAAAAAAAATATGCAACATGTTAGAAAAATTGCTTTTTAGTACAAAATTAGTTTTGTACCTCCATTTAATGTGTGGATGTTAAATTTGGAGATGACATTGTATGTTATATATTTTCCCACAAAAAATGGTTTACGTTGCCTTTTTTATTGAAAAAAAAAAGTTTTTCGCTATTTCAACCAATACAGAAAAAATTGGGAACTACTTATAATTAATTGCATTGCACCATTAGAAAGGTAATTTTGTGCTGAACAACTTTGCTACTCGTACTTTATGTGTAGCACTTATGGTTTATAAGGTATTCGCATTTGTTTGTGGCATGCTGATTATGACTTGATTTTGCTCAGAAAGCTCCAGGTTGCACTGTTAAAAATATACAGACCATAAGTGATGGAACTCTCAAAGAGCTCCTGAGGCTTCAGTGAGTTAATTGCCCTCCATAGTTCTTCTATGTCCCCTAGCTGTTCCCTGTCTTCCATATTGACCCTAAAAATCTCTCTCATTCTTTTGAAATCCGACCTCTGGAAGTCCATTACCCTCGTGATGGTTTGACTCACTTCCTTTCCCATCCTGACCCTAAATCTAATGGCTCTATGGTCACTTACCCCCAGACTTTCCCCCACCAATACCTCATCCACGCTGTTTCCATTCATCAGTATTAAGTCTAGTGTTGCCTCTTCTCTGGTGGGTTCCCTTACCAGTTGATGCAGGAGTGCTTCTTGCAGGGATTCCACTATCTCTCCACTCCTAGCTGATGTAGCTGCTGGAATCTCCCAGCTCACATCAGTGAGATTAAAATCCTCTACCAGCAGGAGTCCCCCTTACTTGCCATCTTTTGTACCTCCTGTAATAACTTGTCCACTTCCTCCCCTTGATTTGGTGGCCTGTATACCACTCCCAAGTGCATTGCCTCTCCAGTCCTCTTTAGCAGCGTGACCCAGAGGACCTCAGCCAATCCTAGACTTACCTGCTCTGCTATTGCCTTTATCCCATCCTTAATGTATAGTGCCAACCCTCCCCCCATTTTCCCTATCCTGTCTTTTCTAAAAAGGTTATACCCTGGGATACTCATTTCCCATTTATGGTTTTCCATCGACCCCGTCTCCATTATGGTGACCAGGTCCAGTCCCTCATCTACCATCATGAACCCTTAATCTGCCATTTTTTTCCTCCATACTCCTGGCATTTGCTAGCAGAACTCTCCACAAATTTCCTTTTCCTCCTTGTATCCTCTGCCCCCACCTGTGGGGGAGTGCTAACTAGGCAAGAACCTCCATCTACTACTGCCATCCCTTCCCTAGTCTTGAACTCCCCCTCTTCTAGTTTAAATCTTTACCCCATCTATATAACTTTGCAACTTTCCCGTCAATACCCTAGTGCCCCCTCATTAATATGTAGTCTGTCCTTCGTGTATAGATTCTCCCCTGCCCAAGTGTCCCCCCATGCCCCTAAGCAGATGTAAAAGGTTATATACAAATTTAATCATTTGTTACTCTGCATTATCACATTACATCTGTGTGTTTTAATATGCAGTGTAACGCTGGCTGGTAAAGACAGCATACCCTTTTTTTGTTTAAAGTTGACCTTCACAATGTTGCTGATATGCGTGCTGAATTGTGTCTTTGTAGCACTGTAATCAGGAAAAATAAGAACTGTACTTTCAGTGAACTCTAATTTTAGGACCTTTATCCCAAATGACTATTATAAAGATCTCCTGATTGCAGATCATTCTCAGTTCATATAAATAGTCACATTCAGTTACGTGTAAAAAGCTGTAACAACACATTTAAACTCAGCTATGTAGAAATGCTTGCTCACAGACTGTGAGGGGAGCAAACATTTCTACACGGCTGTGTGACTCAGCATGCATATGAGCAGATTTGTGAAAGTTAATTTTAAAAAAGGTATGCTGTCTTTATCAGTGAGTGCTGCATTGCATGCTAAAACGCATAGATTTAATTTGATAATGCAGAGTGAAAAATGATAAATTTGTATATGACATTTTATAAGGTTATGATTTAAAGACTCATATTAATGGGAATGTATATTAACACCTTATAAATTAGTTCTCTTTACTTTTCTATACTTCCAGTACAGTGGATATTGATTGCTAAAACACTCACAATGTTCCAAGTGGTGAACAGAGACGGAGATTTTAAGCAGATACAGGGAAACACACTTTGGATGTAACTCATGTCAATATTGAGTTCTAAAATATTTTTTTTATTTACGTGTAACCACCCAGTCCCCTGGTGTTACTAGAATCCCATCGGTGTTAGACTAGGAAGGTAGTTGGGCAGCTGGTAGGGGGTTTATTAGAAGCTCTCTACAGACACCGCATTGTTTACTTAGCTAGGCTTGGTAGATGAGGAGTAACTTCATTTAGAACTCTCGCAGCAGCATAACTCTTTGCTTAGCTACAGGGGATCCGTTTAGAATTCTGAGTTCAGTGTGTGTGTTGGAGCCATGGAGAGTGGAGCTCTGAGTGGAGAGGTGCCTGCCAGCCTTCCTCAGCTAGGTGAAGGACTTCTGGTCATCACTTTCTCACCCTAGAGAGTGGGACAACAGTATTGCTACAAGAAGTGGTGGAGACTTGTGTCAACAGGTCTTCAGTGGGTTCATTTCTGTGGAGAGTACCAAGGGACTGAGAAATCAGTGGGTCCATGGGGCAATCTCCTGAGGGACTACAGATGGTCCCAGCTGCCCAGAGCAGAGACTGAGAGAGTTTCTATGTGTAAAGCTATGGATTCAATGGAAGAAAGGATTTCTTCAGTATAACCTTATGTCTATAACAAAGGGACAAACAAACTGTGAGTACAGTAGCATTGGCAGGTTCTTGGGAGTCGACCGGTGATGTGTCTGCACACGACAAGGCTAGATTACATCACTCAGGACCCCGTTTTCACCACAAATAAGTGCTGAAGTAAAAGTTTGAAATGTGTTGAGGCTTTTGCAATCCCTGTGAGGTTGAAGGATCCAGTGTGTGCCCTGGAAGGAATGGCAGAGACTGGCTGGGGCCAGGGTGGGCAGACCCTCACTCTGAGCTTTAGTCAGGGCTAACTGGTTACCTGATAGGCACAGTTTGCCTTGCAGGTGTTAACTTAGCCCATCTTGTCAGGAGGATGTTTTAAATGTAAAAGTGTGTGGCAACCCCCACGTAACAGACACTATGCAGAGAAGTCCAGCGATCCATAGCAAGAGGAATGGGAAATCTGTTCTGTAGAAAATTAGATGTGTGAAGTGCCAATATTGCATGTTCTGAAGAAAGCAAAGTTCTGATCTGGAAGTTCTGTGTTTCTGTAATGACAGTTTCCAAACTTGGGGGACCACCCAGCTTTTCTGCCTACCATCTGTAGAAATAAAGCCATACAATACAATCCCAATTTTTTTTGGTAGTGGACATTCCATCTTTGAGTCCATGTAAAATGATTATGGGCCCCCTCAGATAGGAGACACAACATAGCCCAGTCACCTCTCTCCCAGAACTCAGAGTAAATATAAATGTTATTTTGTGCTGTAACCGCCCCCCGACCTCTTAGATGCCCAGCCCGGTATTTGCCCTAAAGTCAGGGGTGATACTTATTTTATTCTAACTTGGTATTTTGTTGCCTTGTCTGTATAATGGTTCCACCTATATAGGGCACCGGCAACAGTGCGCTCGGTCATTAGGGCACCATGTCCCGATGTTGCCATCCCCTCTTTTTGCAGGAAGCTGCACCCCCATGCCCCCCACTCCCCCCTTTCTACATATTCTAACTCGGGGGGGCAGTTCTTTGGTTGGGGGTGGTGAATTCAACAATGTGGCACCCTAATGACAGACGCACTGCCACCGGCGCACAGATGGCCGGAAGGGCTGTATAACAAGTTAGGGGATCCTGGTTGTAAAATGACACTCTTGATTGGGGTAAGGGTTGCATACACATTAAATACTCAATTAGACTTGTGTATATGTTTTACAAAGGGCAATATCTGTATGTACAGCCAGCACAGGAGCAGATGAGAGGAACCCAGTGGCCAGCAGGTAGCGTTTCTTTATTTTGTTTTGTTTTTTAAAACACATTTAAATAAAGTAAGCTAGTTTTTGAGAAGGGAAAGACAGTGTATATTATAGAATGTTCTGACAGTGGTAATTTTTATTTAAATTGCAGAATTTCCTAAGGAACATTGAAACCTGTACATAACAGATGATTTATACATGATTTATACATGAATGCAACAAATTGGTATGTAGCACTGGAACTGTAGCTAGGTGAATATTTAAATGAATTTGTATGGAATATGAAATATGACAATATATGAAATCCTGCTTTTATTATTTTATTTACAGTCCCCCAAAAGAAGCCAGACCAGGTGAAATGTTAGAACCTTAAGAAAATATTAATAAAGGTCATTGTCTAAACTTAATATTGGTGTTTTAGCTTATTATGTTCTAGAGTGGCCAAAGCTTGGTTTGTCTTGTGTAACTACCGGAACAAGCCAGCTCAACCAAAAGACTTATTACAAAGTGGTGAGTTCCCTTGGGGTGAACTTTTTGCTTTTTATTACTTCAGTCACAAAGTAGTAGATTTGTTTTCAAAAATGTAGGATTGCTATTGATCATTAGGTAATAGCAGGCTGTAGACAGTGCAGCTGTATGTGTAAAGAGATAACTAAAGCTGTGAGAGCAATCTCTTTAAAAATCTTGGATTTAGGAGCTGGAGACAAGAAAATCAACAGTGCGACACAGGTTATAAAGGTCACAGCATATCAGATAATGCAGCTGTGAGATCCTGGAGCTAATGAGGGAGAGTAGACTGTTAGTTTATGAGGGAACGTGTGTCAGCAAAGCAAGGATATAAGGGGGCTTACAAAGTTAAAATACCCTGTCATATTTAGAGGGATTTACAGTGATAACCTTAGAGGGAGAAGGGAACCAGTAATTTAGCATTTTACTAGCTAAGAAAGCTAATAATTCTCACTATATTAATAATGGCACTCTAAACATACAATTTGAAAACTGGAATAATGAAGATAGTGAGATTCTGTAAATATTTTGATTTTTCAGTCTTGCTGAATAGAAAGGTTGTATAATGAGTGTGATACAGGGGAAAGTATTTGCAACAGGCAGAAATAAAATCTGGTGAACAAATATACTAAGCTACTTTTAGCTGCTTTTGGCTTACTGTTTCTAAATTGATTAAAAGGACTGTCTATATTCACTGTATGCTAAAGTGAGGAAGACTGTTAAAAGCTAATGCTCTTTTGGGATCTATCTTTATAGATTATTATGTCCTGCAACTAATTCATCTCACTTCCTAATGGCAATGGGTTTTAAATGGACAAAATTTTGGCATTAAGCAAATACATAAACATTTCTTTCATCCCTCCCACCCCACTTTTTACTCTACTGTCATCTTGATGTCTCTGCTGTCCTATGGTGTTTCAGTCATGTTGTACTCCCATGAGTTCAGAGAGGCTCTTTGACAGAGACACTCTTCTAATGACTATTCATTAGTATCATTACTCACCTCATGAAAACTCCATATCACAGGTTTAAATATTTTGTAATTTCATACATTGCCTGCTGCTACTAAAAGTGCTGGCCAAACATATTATTATTTAAACCTAACATGTCACTATGAACATGCTCTGTGACACTATGTAGTGACAGTATATCTTATATACGTAATCAAATAAAAAGACAGCGGTATAGATAATGCCAGCTCATGGAATTAGTTGGTTGAGTTTACTGCTGCTTGCAATCAGACAATAGGAAGTAGGAAGTAAAAAGACACACACTTAGAGGTGCTAGTGCAACTACAAACTGCATATGAGCTCGCAGGAGTCAAACACTAAAGGACATCAGAGAAACTGAGATGAAAGTACAGTAAAAGGAGAGATGGTGCAAAAAGCGAGTGATATTTTTATATTGCTGAAATGTACACACTATGTCCTTTGAAAATGCAATGCCATTTAGCAAATTAGCTGAAACAGCTGTAGGATATCAATGACATTTCTCATTTTTATGGCTGCATAGCAAACTTATGCATGACACTGTATTATTACACAGAAGAGACAAGGGACTGTGGAAGCATGTGATGGGATACCTCCACTGTGTCCCTCCACAGTGGAGTTTAAGCACAACCAGTCAAGTGCTGTTCCTTTATTTCCCCACTGTTC
The DNA here is from genome assembly GCA_016271365.2 of Neoceratodus forsteri. Taxonomy (NCBI): domain Eukaryota; kingdom Metazoa; phylum Chordata; order Ceratodontiformes; family Ceratodontidae; genus Neoceratodus; species Neoceratodus forsteri. Next base: position 33,031,531 of record CM057453.1, read on the forward strand.
CTCCCCTCTGTGGGCACACTATTTTCTTGATCCTCACTACTTCTGGTTCACTTCTGCTGCTGCGGACAGAAAAAAAAAAGTAGTGCGAGATCCCTGTTTCATATTTTTTTCCCAGTAGTATGATTCGAGTTGCTTTCCTGCCCCAACATACCTCCCCCAAACTTGGGTTGCCTGTATATCAGTCTGCCCGAGGTGAGCTTACTAAAGTGACTCCTTCTATGAGCTGAGCGCTGTAGCATGGTTAAATCCATGTTTGAAAGTGAGGCCTCATGCACAACCGAGTCAATGCTAATGCACATGCCCGTTGCTGCAGCTTCCCTTTTAAGCACATATTTAACCATGATACAGTGCTCAGTTCTTAAAAAGAGTAACTTTAGTAAGTTCACCTCATTGTCTACTCTGTAAACATATATTCACTTGATACGGCTTAAATTTGTGTTAAAGTCATCTATGGACAAGCTCTCAGCACTTCCACACCGTGTAGAGATGTGAACGTGCCAGTGAACATGCAATAGCATTGGGCAGATGGAGATAAAGGTTGGTCACCTCACCAGTATTACTCAGTTTCATTAAAATCTTTAAAATAATTTATGTTGTGGCATCCTTTCAGCAAACAGTGGTGATTGTATAAAAGTTTGGCAGTGCTGAGGTATACCTCGAGGTACCTTGAGGTACCACTGAAGCACTGAAGTTCACATGGTGATTGTATAAAAGTTTGGCAGTGCTGAGGTATACTTCGAGGTACCTTGAGGTACCACTGAGGCACTGAAGTTCACATGGTGATTGTATAAAAGTTTGGCAGTGCTGAGGAGGTACCTCGAGGTACTAGGTAACTCCTCAGTGTGACGCTTGGCCAGCTGGTTCTGATTGCTCTATGATTTTGTAATATAAAAAATGTAGAATATGATTGTCTGTCAGAGACCTCCTGTGCTCCTGGATGACCCCCAGGTTTCATTTCAAATGACAGGATATGTTAAACAGCAGATCTCTGTAATGTGATTAACTTCCAGGAAGTCACATTTTATAGCCTTGTTTATGATCTTTGTTGCTTTGAAGCCAGGAACTAAAATATAAATGTTATGACTTTGAAGCCAGGAACTAAAATATCCATTTTATGATGTCTTCAGATGAAGGAAAGTTAATTTTAACTAGTGTTAAAAGAAGCTATATGACCTCTAGGAGAGAAAACTGCAGAGTTGTAAAAGTCCTGTGATGTCTTTGAAAAAAGCAGGAAACCACACTAGAGCAAAGGAAAGACTCAAGATTAAAGACTCATATTGGGAAATGAGTTTTTGCTGATGTCACCTTATTTAATGTACCTCCTGAGTGATAAGACATCCCAGGTGTATAATTTTTAATATACGAGGAGGATCTAGCTGACATGATGGAAGGGTCGGGTTTACAGACAGTTTAAACTATTCGGTATCTGATCTTTAGACACATTCCTATTGGACTCTGAAACACCAACATCTAACTATACACACTGTAAGAAGGTAATACATTAGGTAGACAAGTCTAATTGTATTGTGGTAGGAATTTGTTTGCACTCTTTCCTTGCTTTCTTTTAAGTGATTGTATGCTTTGTGATATATTGTTCTGGGTTTACATTTTACCTATTTTTATCCATTTTCTAAGTAAACTTCTTATTTTAAAGAGACTGCCCAGTGTGCCTTTGAAATTATTTGTTTTGCATGTGAAGTACAGATGGTTAAAGTTGACACTGTTCATAAGCTTAATGGTAATACCAAACTGGGAAAAGGTAAGAATTTTCCTAAGGTCATTCATAGAGTTTTTAGGGTTCATTTTGGATACCTGGTTAGGTGCCCTCAGGCGAAAGATATCTGGCATTCCCAGAACAGCAGAATTATCTGAGCCTGTACATTTGGGTATGCTAGCATAAGGTTCACAGTTTGAATCCCTCCAGAACTTGAGACCAAAGGTGATTCAGACCCACAATCAGACAGGAGGGTTACCCTGTTCTGTTAACTGTACATAATACTGTGCTCAGAGGTTGGTACTGTGGGAGCAGAGGGCCTGACCTGCTGAGTGGGTTTGTGATAGATTGTTTGGCAGCAGTGCGATACATTTGGTAATACAAGCTTTAATTGTTCAGTGTGTCAGCTTGATACTGTTCCGCTCACATGCAAAAAAAAAGGGCAGTGATTTATTTTTAAAAAGGAAACAGAACTATATCATTTGGCTTACAGTCAAGTTCCTACCTGTTTTATTTTTTTTTCTAAAGTGCAAGTTAGATTAGCCATAGTTAGGGAAGAAGATGGCTTCCAACTACAGCAGGCACACTGTAGACTACTTGAGGTAGTTGTGCAGGGACAGAGGAGTCCTGTATGAGGTGAGAGCCACCAAGTAGAACCTCATGGATGCCCTGATGGTAGCCAATACCCAGAGCATCGAGTCACTGACTGTGACTGTAAAAAACCAAACCTTGAGTGTGGAAGGGCTAGCAGCCAGTGCAGTGTCCAGATCTGATAAGTATAACAGCAGGGCCAGTACCAGCGAAGGACCACAGCCACAGGGGACGGTCACCAGCATTCGGGAGCCAGAAGTACTCAGGCTGTAGATTGAGCTGTGCAGAATGGAGCTGGAGCTCCAGGAGAAGACAGAGTGAGAACAGTGAGCTGCAGAGGAGAAGAGGGAGCTATAACGCCGAGAAGCGAAGAGAGAGAAGCGAGCCACAGTGGAGAAGAGGGAGCATGAACAGCAAGAGGTGGGCCGTGAACAGTGAGAGGAAGACCGTGAGGAGTGTGAGCACCAGAGGTGACATGAACTGGAGATGTTACGACTCCAACCACCAGCACCAGAGCAGGTAAGTGGCTTGGGTTTAACTGGAACTACAGGACTGGGTTACAAATTGAATTCCAAATTAATAGCTGAATTTAAAGAGGGGGAGGATAAGGATGCCTTTTTAAATTCTTTTGAAAAAGTTTGTATTCAGGCAAAATTCCTAGAGAGTCCTGGAGTTTTCAGCTATCCCCGCTACTTACCGGTAAAGTTCAGGATGCATTGGGCCAAATGGACAACAAGGACAGTAAATATTACAGCAAACTTAAAGCTGCACTGTTAAAAAAATTTGAATTAACTGTTGAAACATATAGAGCTAAATTCTGTAAGCTCAGGAGAAGCCCTGATATGAGCTACGAGGAGCTAGCCATGAAACAACATCAGTTTTTAAAACATTAGTGGGAAGGAATTGAAGCAAACTCTGTAGATAAAATTGAAAATGCTATTTTACTACAACAGTTTTTTTGGGCATGCCCAGCAGAGCTGAAAACCTGGCTGGAGGACCGAGATCCCAAAACAGTGCAAGAGGCTGCTGAACTCTCGGACTGCTATGCCAAGAGCAGACCTGCTCTGAGAGTGAATGGGGTGGGTGTGGCAGCACAGAAAGGGAAAAGCGTGCCTTCATGACAGCTAAAACCCTCACTGCCTCCACCAAATCCAGTTAGCCCTAGGTTTCAGAGAAAACATTTCTCTGAGAAAAGAAATGAATGTTGGGTCTGTAGAGAAACTGGGCATATTGCCAGACAGTGTCCCAAAAGAATGAGCAATATGCAAGGTGGTGCTAGGAAGGAAGTGAGTTGTTTGTGTGTCTCTGGAAGCATGCCTGTAAACATGAGGGAACACATATACACCCAGTCATGGCAAATGGTGTACAGACACAAGGGTTAAGGGACACAGGGGCATCCCTGACATTGGTAAAAGGGGATCTGATAGAGCCTGGTCAGCTTATACCCAAAGAATTTGTGACTGTGCAAGGGTTCACTGGTGAGGATACCACATTGCCACTCACTAGTGTTCTCTTAGACTGGGGTGAATCTGGGGGAACTGTGCAGCAGGTGGCTGTAGCCAAAACATTAGCAGTGGACTTCATCCTTGCCAACAATCTCAGACAGGGGGTGGTGTGTGCAGTTACCAATAGCCAAGTAGCAAGGGAAAATTGTAGTTCCCTGAACCCCACAGAAGCCATTGTGGAAACCACTGGGAGGCTGGTTCCCCAGCCTGTGTCTCCTGATATGGAGACTGATGAAAAGGGGGTAGAAATTTCCCCAGTAGCAGTTAACCACACAGCTATGGTTCATAAGCTTAACAGTAATACCACACTGGGAAAAGGTAAGAATTTTCCTAAGGTCTTTCATAGAGTTTTTAGGGTTCATTTTGGATACCTGGTTAGGTGCCCTTAGGTGAAAGATATCTGGCATTCCTCAAAAAGCAGAATTATCTGAGCCTGTACATTTGGGTATGCTAGCATAAGGTTCACAGTTTGAATCCCTCCAGAACTTGAGATCAAAGGTGATTCAGACCCACAAACAGACAGGAAGGTTACCCTGTTCTGTTAACTGTTCATAATACTGTGCTCGGAGGTTGGTACTATGGGAGCAGAGGGCCTGACCTGCTGAGTGGGTTTGTGACAGCACTGCCAAACTTTTATAAGATCAACATGTGAACTTCACTGCCTCAGTGATACCTCGAGGTACCTCGAGGTATACCTCAGCACTTCCAAACTTTTATACGATCACCACTGTACATACACTAACTGGCTATGTAGAGGGCTGCAGTCTACTTTTTAGGGCTGTGGGCGGACTCTACAGCCTTTTTGGGATCGATCATAGCTCAAAAATTGGCTGATCATGGCACTTTCTGTTGGACTTTTGGAAGTATCCTTCTGAAAGTCCAACAGAGCTTGAAACACTCCGCCACAATTGGCTGCTACAGAATAACAGCCACACTATTTCAGCTGTTACTTCCACATTCCAGGGCAAGAATTATGCATGCGTGACTCACGCTCATGCGTAGTTCCACTGGAGCCGTCGTGCTGTGAATGGCAAAATACCATTCACTGCAACTATGCATGTGCAAGTGCTGTGCATGCACAGTCACATCACCACCGCCAGCACCGTCAGGAAATAAAACCCTCCCACTGCTGCTGTCCTCCCCGCTCCCTATCCCCGCACTGACATCAGGGTCCCCAATCCCCATGTCGGCGCAATGTAGCCCCCCCAACTCATGTGGCTCACTTAGAGCCCACCCCAGTGTGCCCAAATATATTTATATATTTGCCCCCCACTGACATTGGGGTGCCCAATCCCCATGTCAGCATCATCTACCCACCCCCCAACTCATGTGGCTCACTTAGAGCCCACCCCAGTGTGCCCAAATATATTTATATATTTGCCCCCCCACTGACATTGGGGTGCCCAATCCCCATGTCAGCATCATGTACCCACCCTCCAACTCATGTGGAACACTGGGAGCCCACCCCAGTGTGCTCAAATGTATGTTTTGTTTCATTTTCCAGTAAATAAAGAAAATCTTACCCCAACTTGTTTTTTTTTTCCTGTAAAAAAGAAAATGGTCCTTCATCGCTGCCCCAATCCCTCCTCCCCATCCCACCCTCCCACTTGAGCACCCACCTCCCTGCATCCCCCTTACCCCATACTTACTCTACGGAGGTTAGCACTGTCATCTTCTCTGGACCGGGACACGTTTACACTCTTCAAAACTGAGCCGCAAACTAAAGAATCAAAGGTAAGCATGCTAGCCTATAATGGCATTCAATGGGGTTTTCAACTTAAGTTGATAAATCATCATTTTTTGGAATTTGGGCTCCAAATTTTCAACATGGGGTTCTTGGGTCCCCACCTCATGAACAATTTTACTGTCATTTCATTACTCGGTCCCAAAAGGAATCACCATTTGGGACTGCATAAAAAAACGACAGTGCCGCTGTTCATGAGGTGGGGTCCCAAAAGGCCCATGTTGCAAATTCAGTGAACAAATCCCAAAAAATGACTGTGTTACAAGTGTGCATTGTGCAGTTTCTACGCACGTTCCTAACTTCACCAATTTTTAATATTTTCACTAGAGATTTTCAACATTGCCATTTTTGCACACTTCCTTTTTAACAGTATGGCTGTCATTTTTCACATCCTGCCCGAAACATGTTTTCACACCTGTGGCACAGAATGGCGCAGTCGCTCTGCGAAATCACCTTTTGGGACAAGTGAACAAAATGACACTTGCACTGTTCATGAGGAGGGGTCCCAAAAAGGTCAAGTTGAAAATTTGTTGCAACACCTCCAAACAATGGCCAAGTTACACCCGGGCGTTCAATAATTTCTACGCACAGGCATAACTTTGGTCATTTGGCAGCTCATCACAGCCCTATCAGCTCTGGCCAGAGATTAATAGGAGGCACAAATGTCAGACAAAAGTGGACAGTGTTCCTTTAAAGCAACAAACAGCCATGTTGGCTCTGACCAGAGTTTGTTTTGTCTTCTGAGCACTTCCATTCTTGAAGCATGTGTTGCTTGGCTCATTCAACTGTAGTAGCCATCTTCCCTGTTGGGGGTGAGGATGGTACCTGAGAATACTCATAATCTGTTTGAGAGACTTCTGTTTTTTTGTTGCTTTGCATAATGGAACATCTAACGTGATTGTATTCTGTGACCTTAATACCCTTGAACTTGATTTTTGCACAAAAAAGTTCAACATATGTGAATTTTGTACAAAATGGTGTCATAAGGGGTTACAGGAATGACTCCCCATCCTTGTCCTACAGGTGCAGGATTTGCATTATGCACAGGGGGTGTTGAACTGTCTTTCTATAATAAGTTGCTTGCATCATTGGCAGTCCTTCATGTTGCACTAAGAAACAATTCAAATTTTATTTTAAAATCTGTGGGGGCACAGGGGTCCTGGGTGAAAGATTTGGGTTGTCACTTGTCACTGCTTGAAAGTCATTCACAGTTTTTCCTTTGTAAGCCAATAGCATCTCGACCTTTGTCACCCAATTAGCTGGTTGCACAGGTGGGGAAGGGGGAATGGAAGGCAGACTACTCCCTCTGCCAAACAGGTGCCATACCCCTTCCAAATTTTCAGAGTTGAGCTGGGGGGAGTTTGTTCATGTCAGTTTCTGAATCACTCTCCATTAAGGCTGCCATGCTTTGGCTGGTATGGCTGCACCTCACACTGCATATTTTTAAATTACCCACACACTCCACAGTGTCCATTGGCTCCAAAATATTGATCCAATCGGTACCAAAATTGCCTTTTCCAGGTCCATACAATCCCCTTGGCTCCAGTATTCCAACTCCTGAAGCGCCATGACAACTATCAACATTTTTCTGGGTGGTGCTATTTTTCTTCACAAAGTCACAGTTCAGGAACTATCTGTGTGGTGCAGAGATCCCAGCTGCTCTTCACAGTAGCAGACTGCCCAGGGACCTCAGAGTTCACCTGTCCAAACCCTACAAGGGGGCTGGCCTGGGTTGCCTAAAGTTGTGCTACACTGGTTACTCAGACCTTAAGTGGACAGTACTGACACCTGGGGTAGCAATATGAGGTACACCGTAACAGCGATAACAACCCCTAAACCAAGAAATGCAGTTCAAACATTTAATTTATTTCAAAAGAGGGTAAGGAAAGAGCAAGGGGACTGTAAGAAAAAATGGGAGCAGTGAGGTAGCAGTAAAATTCTTATAATCTAGGCAGTGACAACAACTAACAACAATTACCCCACACAATTTGTACCCCCCCCCCCCCGGCAGCCCTTCAAAACCCAAGCAGGCACTCCCAACTTAAAGGAAAACTACACCCTCATATCTTGTAAATTTTATTTGCTTCCATGTTAACAGACAACTCTTTTCATGTAGCTGTTACAGATATATGCAATTGCTTTAGTTTGTTCTGACACTTCATACTAGGCCTTGTAACTATCCTGGGGTCTCCATTTGCTGGTTGTTGAAATTGCATTGTCCCTGAGAGCTGCATTAGCATATGAGAACATAATGTGTAATCACCCTTTAGTCTCCACAGTGTACCTGTCTACTTAATTATTCTTCAAAGAAACAAGTTGCAGGAAAGTGTGAAATACCACATTTTTTTTTAATTTAAACATTTGTTAACCGGGTGAGCAAAGCACTGGACCACATGGCCCTTTTACGGGTTTGACCCGGGAAGACACTTTAGCGATACAAAAATTACATACAGAAACACATGATATACATTGATGCAAGAGTGACATTTAGAAAATGTTCTATAATCAACTGGTACATACTGTACATACAATAACCTGGAATAAATATCAAGTGCAGTAAATGTACGAAAAAGAGTAACTGATAGCAAATGGCATTGTTCTATATACCAAGGACCTGTATTCAAGTACAAGTACAGTGTGTACCTGTGTACAGGAACTTTTTTAAGGATGATTTAAAGTTACCAATATTGTTCAGATTACATAACTCACATGAAAGACTGTTCCAAGTTTTAATCACAATCTGTTTGAGAGACTTTTGTTTTTTTGTTGCTTTGCATAATGGAACATCTAACGTGATTGTATTCTGTGACCTTAATACCCTTGAACTTGATTTTTGCACAAAAAAATTCAACATATGTCAGGAACAATGAATTGAGTTAAATACAAAACAGGAACATTGTAAAATGTCCCTTTGTTCTACCGGTAACCATTCCAGTTTGTTATACAGGTCACAGTGATATTCCCTTAGTCTAGCTTGCAAAACAAATGCCCATATGACATTGTACAAACAATTTCTTTGTTTGATTTTTTTCTGATGTACTCCCCACCCCAACAAAATTTCCAAATTCCAATATTGGCATAAGGCAGGTCTGTGCAATTGTTCTTCTAGTTTTGTCTGTTAAATAGTCTCTAGCTGTATATAGTGCTCCTATCATCATATGTATTTGTTCAGCTATTTTATCATCATATGCTTGGAAACTTAACTGACTATCTAGTATTACTCCTAAGTACTTAAAGTCGGACACAATTTCTACTTTAGCTCCATCATTAGCAGTTATCTCAAAAGGGTCAGACATGTTTCTTTTTCTGTTGTTGGTACAAAACAGCATTCCCTTTGTTTTCTTTTTATTCAATACAAGTCTTATCCTCAAGCCAACCTATAAATTTATCGTAATCATATTCTAAGTTTTGATGTACCAACTTTGTGTCTTTATTAGCAGTACACAATACTGCATTGTCTGTGTGTAGTATGATATGCGAGCTAGAACATATTGATGGAATTTCATTTATATACAATGAAAACAGCATAGGTCCCAGTATTGAGCCCTGGGGTACCCCATGGTTGACAGTTATTGGATCTGACAATATGCTGTTTACATGAACCTGCTGTTCTCTGTCTGTTAGATAGCTATGGAACCATTTCACTATGGGGTCCCCAAAGCCAACACCAGACAACTTCAACTCCAGCATTACATTTACCTTCAGTTAGTTTTGCAAACTGTCTGAGTTGTAACGCAGGGTTTTTCCATTTAAACTGCATTCAAGTTATATGTTTCCAGAGAGTTTTTGCAGAGTATTTGTTCTTTCAGCATAGAGATACATGGTATAAATGGTTGATCTGACATCATGTTTTCATATGCAAATGCAGCTCTCATTGACAATGAGATTTCAACAACCATGAAATGGAGACCCCCAGGGCAGTCACAGGGGCTACCGTTAGCAGTGAAAACAAACTAATGGTAACACATATAGCCCTAACAGCTACAGGAAAGGAGTTGTCTGTTGACATGGAAACAAATAAAATTTACATTATATGAGGGTGTAGTTTTCTTTTAAATCCCCTCAAAGGCCATGGGAGAGAGCTCTCTTATTATGTCACAAGGAAGTTAAGTGACTTGCCTAGGGTCACACAGTATGCAAGTGGCGGCTACCCATGTCTCCAGGTTTGCAGCTCAGTGCCCTTAACCGCAACACTATACTGCTATACCATAGTGTACACTACACTATATATAAAGGGCCCTTATGTGTAATCCACACACAACTGGATGGCCAGATGGCATCCACAGGTCTCCTGCCAAGGCCTACCACAGTGACATAGTTCTGCCCAGGGCTTCTCCCTCAGTCCCTGGCACAATCACACTTTTTTCAGTGGTGAGGCCAAAACCCTGATGGTTATTCATGGTTTTATAGTTTTACAGACACCTCCGGTGTCTGATGATGGAACAAGCAAAACAACTGGATGTGCTTCTGGATGGAGAGGAGGCTTCCCCAGGGTCCTCAGGTGTTTACTAACCAGTCTCTGTTCTCCGTGGTCGGTCTGGTGCTGCAGGTGCAGGGGTTCCAGGGACCCTGAAGCAGGCAGTGAACTTCTCAGTTGGTTGATCTTCGAAGAAGCTCATTCCCAAGAGGGGAAAGTCACTGGTGGGGCCGGAAAAAAAACAGCTCCATTCCTCACCTTCAGACAGTTAGTTTTGAAAAAAGCTGTTGTTTTCATCACAAAAGAGTCAGTTGCTGGGATTCCAGACTTCTTTAGCATACCAGGCCTGCAGTGCCTGGCAGACAGTGGCTCAACAGTTCACAGCTCCTTTCTCTGTGTCACACTGCAGAACTGAGCCAGATCCCTGGGACCAACCCTTTTATAGGGGATGAAACTCAATACCCTATTGGCCTGTCAATCTCCCAGGCAAGCAATCTTTGGAATGTTGGCCTAGCAGTGCTGGGGCTTGCATGCAGGCTGAGAAGCAAAGCAAGCTTCTAACTGGTCAAAATTCATGGGCATTGTGGGTGCCAATCTCCAACACCTTTTCTGCAGTCTTTGCTGGAGTCAGAGGGCTGAGGAGAGACACAGGTGCTGCCATGTTTGTTTACATCTGAGGTGAAGTCTTTAACAGCTTGCTGCTGCTGTACTTTAAACCCTCCTGGGCTGATTCAAGGTTGCCCTGGCCCTGCTGCCTGTCCTAGGTCCAGGGAGTAGTTTATTTGAGAACTATGCCCATTTTGAAGTCAGGGTTCTGGTGCAGAAGGCAGCCTGGGAGGACCCAGATATGGAAGGGGGGCTTATATACAATTATGGGGTTTTAGATGCCTTCTGGTGAATTTTAAGTAGTTTGAGGGGTTCTTTTCTTAATATGGTTATTGCTGCATCTTCTGTAGTTGCTGTTTTTCGTCTGTTACACTCCCAGGTCATGCCTGAAAATAGGCAATGCTTTTGTCTAGTGCACTTACCTGGTAAACAAAAACTAAATAAATAATATTTCTGACTGCATAGTGTCCTAGGGTGTGGGTGTAAAAGCCAGATACTGATTCAGTTCGTATAAGGTACAACATACTTGTTGCGTGATTTTATTTCAATAAGGTTCCAAAAATGAAAAAACATAAGGAAATAAAAACAAATAAAAGAAAATAAATCTTAACATAGCATTTGTCAGGATGTAACAGTCAGGGTCACATAACATTGCTGGGATCCTTTTCTCTTCTGTTCTCTTTGTGGACATGACGTCTGCACGTCCTTCCCACCCTCTCTCATGCTTCAGGCAGACTGAAAATCCCAGGCTCTGCTTGCAACTGTTTTAAGGCTGTTTGCAACTGGCTCCAAGCAGTCTGGAAAAACAAGGCTATTTACAACTGGCTCTGGTCAGTCTGCAAAATCAGGGCTATTTGCAACTGGCACTGGGCAGTCTGGAAAAACAAGGCTGTTTACCTCGGATACCATTATAAATTAAAAATAAAACAAATACATTCTACAGCCTTTGTCCTAGCGATGGAAACTTTTCATTTATACTAACTCTGGCTTTCTCAGACACAAAACCACTGCGTAGTATATAATATTTTCAAATATGTATAGGCAATCAAACATATTTTATACTATGGGTGCTCCATACCAATAGCGCAGCAAAAAATGGCTCATATTTTAAATGTTCAAATATTTAACAATGGGTATCTGCTTTTATATTGCCCAATGAAATTGTGCTGGCTAACTGTTACATTGTTTGGTCACTTTGAGCCATGCAGGATGCATTTTAGATGGACTTGAAAAGGAAACACAGAGTAAAGAAGAAAAAAGGGGGTTACTGTAGGTGGCCATCCTGACAGAACAGGGAGAGAATAGTACAGTATAGTGTATAGTGGAGTGTTGTTCTGTATAGAATTCCATCTCTTTCAAAATGCTGTTCTACCACAGTTCCTAGGTCATGGAATGCTGTTCTACCCTACTGTGGTAGAACAGCATTCTAGAACCTCTAGAGACTGCATGAGTCAGTTTCATTTTGAAAGCAAAAGAACTCACAAAACACATTTTTCACACAGTACTATACACTATAAAGAATACAGAATGAGCAACTCCGTGCACAACCAGTGTGTTTTGCCACCTCGAGGTTCTGATTCCCATGGACCACTCGAGCTTCGCTCTCGAGGTCAGAGGGATTCAGAATCCCTCTGTGGCAGAACACACTGGTTCTGCATAGCTGCCCATCCAGTATTCTCTATATAGAATAGTTAGAATGCTGTTGCAACAAGCTTTAGAAAAAGAAATTAGAATAGAGGCGCTCTAATTCCAAGGTACAACGACCAGCCCTACCACACATGGAAACAGAATTTGACAGCAGATAAGGACAGCTTGGCCCACCTAGTCTGCCCATTTTCCCTACCTATTGTAATATCACAGACCCCACTTGATCTCCGGCTTTACCCTCCCTTTCCTAACCACTAAGGTTCCCTTATACCTGCCCCACGCATCTCATTATAGTTTTTTCCCCACCACCTCCACTGGGAGGCTGTTCCATGCATCCACCACCCTGTTTATGAAGAAGTACTTTCTCATGTTTCATCTGAGTCTACCCCCTTTTCTGCTTCATAGCATGACCCCTTGTTCTTGAACATCTTTTTTTCTAAAAAATGTTTCCCTCTTGTACCTTATTTATACCTGTGAGGTATTTAAAAGTTTCTTTAATTACTGGTCATCATTATTTATACACAATTAACTGTAGTTTTATTCCACATTACAAATGCTCAGTTGATATTTTGCATTATAACCGGGTGGTTGTAATCAGTAGCTGTCAATCAAGCTCGTGCTACACTCAGCACAAGCTCACCAAACTGTTCACAATACCACCAACTCAGTTCCTTATACAGAAATCAATGAGGCAACTAAACCCATGGTACAAAAAACTTAATAAAACTGTCATCCTGAAGGGGGAAAAAATATAATCACGGTTCAGTCTGACAGATACAGAAAACCAGCAAGACTTGCTCACAGAACAAGAAAACAGGGACACAATCCACAAAACGGCAAATGACATAAAGTCATTTAAAACCCAATGTTATAAACAATGATGACCTGTAATTACAGGTTACCTAAACAAGCAGTTTTTTAAAACTGCAAACTCCAAAATCTGGCTTCATAGCGATGTAAAGTAAAGGCTGCAGTTTACATGTATGCTAAAACTGCATTTATGTAAATAATATAAATGCAGTTTCATAGCTTTTGATAAACGTAAACATCAGCCTTTCACTTTCAAAAAACAGCCTTGGATTCTCCCTAAGATGTCTGCCAAGTGTGTAATGTGATGAGTCATGATGACATCATTTGAGCCAGAGACAGAGATCAACATATATTTCTATAGTGCTAACTAGTTCTTCTTTCCCTCTTTATTTTGAATTGTTGTACCAGAATTATCAACACCATTATTACATCTCATGGATTATTTTGATCAGTACACATTAGGCTATGATTTTGTTTATTTTGTTTACTTTAACTTGCAGAAAATGTTTTGCAATCCAGCTTTTTCTTTGGCAAACTGCATTACAGTACAACACTTCAAATACCTGATGATCTAGAGGTTATATGAGGCACTGAAGTTTGTTTTTTGTTAACCAGAAGAGACACACTAAGCTAAAAACTTGTTTACAGGTATGGCCTGGGAGCACAAGGAAGTTGAGTGACTTGCTCAGGGTCACACAGCAAAGTACCAGTCTTGTTCAGTTCCAAAACTCATGCTCTCTTGTTAATCCACAATTAAGGCTTTCTTTTTCCATGTGAACCCCCTGCACCTAGCCTGCCTTCTGTTGAACACCCCACCATCCATACCATGTCCTTAGTACTGCCTGGGGCGGCATATGAGCTTGTGGTCTCATGATGAGAATTATCACACCTCAGATTGAAATGTTGTACCTCAGAGGGTTGTGCACACCTATACTGATCCGCATCATCAGCTGGCACTGTTAAAAATGCCTCCCAAATCACTCTCCAGTTCACATTCTCAATGTTTGACTTCTGCTCCCACAGTAAACATTGAGTGGATCACCACCTTTCTGCACAGTGATGGTAGTATGTACAGTTCCCTGTTGTGTTTTTTTTCTCACCTCATTAACCAACAACTAGGTCTTCCTGGAGGACCAAGCAATAAGCATCATGACCCACCAGAAAAAACTGCTGTTCATGCCCTCATAAGGACTGCACTTACAATGGATAATATTAGCAGGAGAGGCATACTAATACCTTGAGCAAATCAACCTGACTTCCAATGTCAGTCTACTCCTTTACCTGTGATCTGCAGAACCCCACAGGACAGTTCCCAGCAATTCTTCTCCAGTACTTTTCTGTGCTCTACTCCACAATGCGAGTTGGCTGGCTACTACCCTTCCAAATCTTGAATGAGCTATACACAACTCCCTCAATGCTGTCCTAACAAACGTCAACATTCCCACCCCCCAACCAAGGGTAATCTTCCTACACTGAATTCAAGTAATAGTTTAGGTGCAGCCCTGCCACTCTGAGTATTTGTCATCGCTGGCTACTCTCATCAGGTAGTGATCACGATGCTGGCAGACCCACATTTCAGATCTCACAGTGATCTTCTCAGCATCCTCCTTCATGTCTTCAATTAACCTGAATATAGCTATACCCTGCTAGAATGGCCTCTTCAGTTCCTCTCTGGCATTTATTCTTCTCACCTGCTCCCCACACCAAAAACTGGTGAGTTCACCACCCTTCCGCATCATGAATGTGGTTAGTACAGTCTCCCGTGTTATAGTTACATATTAATAATAAACATGATCTTCTGGTAAGCCAGGCTTATAGCAGCATGGCGCAAGTGGAAAAATAGGCTTTCCTACCCATATAAGATCTAAGCCACCTATGATTAGGCACTGTTAAATGACGTGTATAATGATGTGCACACCATCATTTAATAGTACCTAATCAAAGGTAGCCTAGATGTTTTAAGGATAGGAAAGCCCATCATTCCCCTTGTTCCCTGCTGCTATGAGCCAGACTTACTGGAAGGATATGTTTATATTTGATATGTCAAAATAAAATGGGGACTGTACTACTTACATTCATGATGCAGAAGGGTGATTAACTCACCAGTTTTCGGTGTGAGGAGGAATAGTGAAGAATGAATACCAGAGGGGGGCTGAGAAGGCCACTCTTGCAAGGTACTGCTATATTCAGAGAAGGGGAAGACAGAAGGAAAGAAATATGAGCAGATTGCTGTGAGAAATAAGATGTGGGGCTGCCAGCACCTTGATCACTACCTGACCCCATTGTCCTGGCCAACATTCCCCTTCCCATAAAGCCAGTTCATGCAATTGTCCAAGGCTGTGTGTGGATATTAATGTACGGAACAGCTGCCATTATACCTTCAGTCACTTCACTATCAGTCTAGTATTGCTTGTAAAGCACTTTGGGATACAATGTGTATGAAAACCACTATATAAATGCTGATTCTTCTTCTTCTTCTTAGTATTATTATTTCCCATGGAAAAAGAAGACAAGGCAAGCATATATTTGAGTATCGAGAAAGTATGAACTCTAACACAGGACTGCACAAGAACTTTGCTACAAAAAAGTGGTGGCTCTAGTGGGTGGTGAAGGGTGTGGCTGCAACCCCCACACACACACACACACACACATAGTAACGTACTTGCTTGCAGCTGCTGCTGCATTTCACTTTGTTGAAGAAGTCTGATTTATTGATTGTACAAATGTTTACATTCAAACTATGGATTATATTTGCAAGTTCTGTCAAAAACGTACTAGAAAAGAATAATAGCAGAAAATATAAAGGTTTAATAAAAATGTTAAAAAGTGCATATTAAGCATGCCCACCACCCCAGCACCCCAGCACTCCCAGTGTAGCATCCTGGATCCACCATAACCACTAGACCACCAGGTTATTCAAGATTTGTACTGCACTGTGGTTTGTCACAGAGAAAGTCAGTTAGATTAAAACACAATTTCAGCATGTTAAAGTAAACAAAATGAACAGAACCATAGCCTAACATGTGCATTATACAAAATAATGCACATGGTTTTGACCATTTGGGTGAAACAATTCTATACAAAGGGAAAAACAAAAACTAGTTAGCACTATAGAGAGCCATATATCTCTCTGACTTTGGCTCCGATGATGTTATCATATAACACATTTGGTGGCCATTTTAGGAAGCAGGCAAGACAGTTTTTTTTTAATTTGGAAGGCTGATTTTACAATTTTCAAATGCTCTGGAACCACATTTAGGTAAATTATGTAAATGTAGTTTTAGCATTAATGAATACAGCATCCTTTCCTTTATTCACCTACGGAGTCAGATTTTTGAATAGTTTGTTGTCAAAATGTTGTTCAGGTATCCTTTAAATAAAATAAAACATGGGTGGGTATGTGTAACCAGAACTTTACACACACCTTCAGTGTGGGATGCTTTATAAACCCCTCGAGCTTTGTTCTCAGGGTTTATGTACTATCCCACACCTTGGGTGTTTGTAAAATTCTGGTTACATACACCCAGCCATGTATTATTCTATACAGTATATCATATCCCCCCTCTCCCTCCTTTCCTGCAGGGTGTACATATTGAGGTCCTTTAGTCTCTCCTCATAGGGCTTTCGGTGCAGACCCTGCACCATTTTAGTTGCCCTCCTCTGGACCGCCTCTATTCTGTCTACATTCTTCCTGAGATGTGGTCTCCAGAACTGGAGTACTCTAGATGGGGTCTCACCAATGATTTATACAGCGGTATCACCACCTCCCTCTTTCTACTGGTGATACCCTTCCCTATGCAACACCCAGCATCTCACTGGTTCTCCCCACTGCCCTGTCACACTGTTTGGCCACCTTTGGGTCATCAGATATTATTACACCCAGGTCTCTTTCCTGTTTGGTGGTCATCAGTACCACTCCTCCCATCTTGTACTCTGCTCCCTGGGTTTCTGTGCCCGAAGTACAAGATTTTACACTTCTTTGCAGTGAAACTTAGTTGCCACACTCTTAACTACTCCTCAAGCTTTCTTAGATCCCTCTTCATTCTTTTTACTCCCTCTGGAGTATCTACCCTGTTGAGGATCTTTGTGTCATCTGCAAAATGGCATACCTTTCCTTCTAACCCTTCTGCAATATCACTAATGAGAGGACCAGTCCCAGTACTGATCCTTGTGGCATCCCGCTGGTCACGCTCTCTCTTCCTTGGAGTGACCTCTGTTTACCACCATCATCTGTTGCCTATTTCACAACCAATTTCTTTCCCAGTTTACCATCTTAGGACCCACTCTCAGGCTTCCCAGCTTCTTTACAAGTCTCCTATGGGGAACTGTGTCGAAGGCCTTACTGAAATCTAGGTAGGCCACATCCACCGCTCCACCCAGATCTAATATCTTGGTCACCCAGTCAAAGAAATCTATCAGATCTGTTGGACATGATGTCACCCCAGTGAATCCATGCTGCCTCGGTTCCCATAAGCCGCTGGATTCAAAATATTACAAATCCTTTCCTTCAACAGTGATTCTATTAATTTTCCCACCACCGAAGTCAGGCTGACTGAACTGTAGTTGCCAGCCTCTTCCCTGCTACCACTTTTGTAAAGTGGGACTACATTACCCCTCCTCCAGTCCCCCGGGACCACTCCCATCTCCAGCGAGTGGTTGACCAGTACTGTCAGTGGTGCAGCCAGCACCTCTCGGAGTTCCTTCAATATCCCTGGATGTATCCAGCTGGCCCCATTGCCTTGACCACTTTCAGATTTGTGAGTTCCTTCAAGACTCTCTCTCTTCTGTCAATGGACTGGTGTCCACCTCCCTACCTTTGATGCTCCTATCACTTATCTGTGGTCCCTTTCCTTCCCCTTCCTCTGTGAGTATTGAACAAAAATATTTGTTCAGGATGTCTGCTTTTTCCTGTTCCACCTCCATACACTATCCCCCCTCCCCCTTAGTCTTACAATCCCTCCCATGGTCTTTCTCCTTTCGCTTACATACTGTACCTGAAAAATGTCTTGTCCCTGTTCTTTACTGCCTGGTCTATTTTCTCCTCCATTTGCCCCTTCACACTCATGATTGCTTTCCTGCCTCCCTCTGCTTCTCTTGATACACTTCCCTATCCTTCTCTTTCTCTCTCTGTGTCTCCTTATATCTCTTGAATGCTAGCTTTTTTTCCCCTTATCTTCCCAGCCACTTCTTTTGAGAACCATAGCGGTCTCTTTTTCCTCTTGCCTTTGCTTATATAACCCCCTGTTGGAGGCTTACCTGCTTGCTCCCTTAGGGGGGCTGCCCTTGTTTGGTTTTCCCCAGTTCTGGTCTCCCGTTTCCTTGGTGCTCCGTTTCCCCTTGGTGTTCCCCCTGTCTGCTGGCATAGGTCCCGTTGTGCCCGAGTCCCCGTTTAGCCTCCTGAAGCCTCCATCCGGCTGCATTTTGTTTTTAGTTTTGCAGGTGAGATCGGGGCTGGAGGAGCTGAATTGTGGAGCCGCTGCCCTTTTGTGCACTCTGGTGCAGGGCTGAGGTCTGAACGCGTACAGTAGCACTTTGTTGTTCCAGCCATTCCTGCAGTCAAGCGGATGCCTCTCTGGTGCTCCCGGTTCCCCTGTTTAGCTAATCGGGGACCAGAGATCTGGGGGAGGCAATGGAAGAGCTGCAGAAGTGTTTTGTAAAGGAGCACCAATTGTGCTGAAGAATCGGGGACTGCTGCATTAATATTCATGAGGTAGCATGCATAATAGTGAGTTAAGGCTGTCTAGAGCCTGGCGGCAGTGGATTTAGGCACCAGCGATAGGCAGGGAATTAAGTTAAAACATTAAACAGTGGGATTGTTTTAGAGGGCAGAGAAGCTGGTTCAATTCTCTGGGGGCGAATAAACATAGAAGTGTTGTTGCTGGCTGCACCCGGTCTGAAAAGTGGGACTATGTATAGACTGCAGTGGGATTGTGCATGGGCTGTCTGGGAGTAGTCTGAAATGGCAGCAGCAACAGGCCAGGGGGCCAAATAAAATGTAAAGTGGTGCAAATGTGTGAGAGGGTGAAGGGGCAATAAATAAAAATGTTTATTGTGGCTGCACCAGGACAGTAAAGTTGGGACTGTTGTGGGATTCAATGTGAACTGTTTGCACAGCAGTCATATTGCAGTCTTGTGACCTAAATTCAGCCAATCGGACTACCAGAATTTGCCGGGAGACTTGTGGGACAGTAAAAGAGACTCATTGGGGAAAAAGCTGGGGAAATTCTTGGTGCCCTTTTCCAGAACCAATCAGGTGTCGAAGGAGGTTCATACATATTAACTTTCTAAAAGGACAGTGGTGTTAGCCAATCAAGAGCTGGAGAGAGCTACCAAAAAGTGAGAGACTTTTGGTCCCAGAGTTAGTTCAGTGGGAGTCCATCTGAGGGGGGGGGCTCCAGTCCCTATACAGAAAATGGGGCTGCAAGTCTAAGGAAGGGCCTTCCTGGGGGTTGCCAGCTACCTCTCCCCCAGGGCCTGCAGGTTTGCCTTTCCCCATTTTGAAGGAAGTCTGGTGTTCAAGGAGTGAAGTTTGCAGGTTCCAGAGAGAGAAAAGGTTGTCTGGAATTTCAAGAAGATGGAGATCTTCTTTGGGGGCTGGGAGCCCTTCGTGCAAGAAAACAATGAATTCTGTCTACACCACAGTAGTGAGAAACCTGGTTAAAAGGTGCATGCAAGGAAAAAGTTTCTGTCTGTACCTGGGTGGACTTTTTGGCCAAAAGTTCACAGAAAAAGGTCTGTGAAAGCTTGCTATGTGAGTCTCCCTGACACATGGAGGCTTGGCCAGTAAAACCAGGTAAGCCTGGTATTGGAGTCTCCCTGACATGTGGAGGCTTGGCCAGTAAAACCTGGTAGTCTGTAATGGGGAAGAGTTTCTTTTGGTTCGAGAGCACCTGCACGGTGAGGAAAAAAGTGATGGCTAGTTGTAAGGGACTGGTTGAATGAAAGAATCTGTTCGGTCAGTGCCAAGTTCAGGGTCCTCGGAGGAGCCCAATTTGAATGTGCTAAAATCTCACTGAGACTGTGCACTCAGTGAGAGTCCGGAGATTGTGACCTGTGTGAAAAGGGCCATGGCTGCCATGATGGTAGTGTGGCTGAAGGATGTTTTCTTAGTCAGATGGGGTTAAACTTCTATAATTAAAAACTGCCAACCTGAGCTGAGCCTAAGAGACTGAGAATTTGCTCAATTGCAACCCGGAGCCAGGTAATTGCATATCCTTTAACATACAGTACATATATAATTTATCGCTAAGTACTGGGGAATATCCTAATGCCTGGAAACAATTGGAAGGCTTGCCTGTAGTTTGACTGGGGAGACATAGAAACATAGACTTTGACGGCAGATAAGGACCGCTTGGCCCATCTAGTCTGCTCATTTCCCTACCTACAGGATAGGCCGCAGATCCTAGTTAACCAACAGCCTATTTCTTCCTACCCCCCCACAAGAATTGCCTTATGTCTGTCCCATGCATTCTTAAATTCTCCCACAGTTTTAGACCCCACAACCTCCTCAGAAAGGCTGTTCCATGCATCCACTACCCTCTCTGTGATATAATACTTCCTCACATTGCCCCAGAACAACCCCCCTTCTATCTTTAAATTGTGTCCCCTTGTTCTTGCACGTCTCTTTTTCTGAAAGATGCTACCCTCTTGGACTTTGTTGATTCCACTGAGGTACTTAAAAGTTTCTATCAAGTCCCCCCTCTCCTTTCTTTCCTCAAGGGTATACATATTAAGCTCCTTTAGTCTCTCCTCATACGGCTTCTCTTGCAGACCCTGCACCATTTTAGTTGCCCTCCTCTGGACTGCCTCTATCCTGTCTATGTCCTTGCGGAGATGGGGTCTCCAGAACTGGGCAGAGTACTCCAGATGGGGTCTCACCAACTGTCTGTACAGAGGATAACAACTTCCTGTTTTCTGCTGCTGATGCCTCTCCCTATACATCCCAGTATACCCCCAGCCCTCCCTACTGCCTTCTCACATTGATTGCTAACCTTAAGGTCATCTGATATGATTACTCCCAGGTCCCTTTCCTTTTTTATTTTTGTTACTACCTCCCCACCCATTGTGTATTCTTCCCCTGGGTTCTTGTTTCCCAGGTGCATTATTTTGCACTTCTTTGCATTGAATCCTAGCTGCCATACTTCTGACCATTCCTCCAACCTTGCCAAGTCCCTTTTCATCCTTTCCACACCTCTATCAACCCTGTTGCAGATCTTTGTGTCATCTGCAAAAAGGCATACTTTTCCTTCCAGTCCCTCTGCAAGTCATCTTTGCCTCAAATCGTAACCCTACTGCCCTCCAGGACTCGCTGCAGAAGTCCTTCACTGAAGCCGAGGGCTGGTTCAAGGAACATAGATTGGTGATAAATCTTAAAAAACCAAAAACCATGTTCTTCACTCATCCCCAAAACAAGTCCTGCAACTTCAAACTCCTCATTCACTCTGGGTCCTCATTCCCACCTCGAACAAGTTTGCTCTATAAATACCTAGGGATCCATTTTGACCCTCCCTCTCCTTCCATGGACACATCGCTGCCCTAGCCACTGCCACTAATATCCGATTGGGCATCTTACATCGGTATAAACACCTGCCTCCCGAGGCTCTTCGACTCAGTCACCTCCTCTATCCTGTCCCTAGTGGACTATGGACTGCCGGTGTATGGTGCTGCTGATCAGACCGCACTCCATAAAATTCGCACTACTCTGAATAAGGCCTGCAGGTTAATTACTGGAGCACCTAGGATGACACACACCTGTCTACTGTATGCTAAAGCGCTGGTACTTGATCTCGCACAGCGCCTCAAATATCTTACCTGTACCTTACAAAAAGACCCTCCTTGGGCTTTCCCACCAGGATTGGACCACCACCACACGACTGTCCCACTAGTTCATACTCGGACCTCTGGGAAAACCTCTCTGTTATCCCTAGAGCTAGGACCTCTCACGGCCAAAGAGCCTTCAGCTTTAGGGCCCCCTCCTGGTTCAACACACTGCCCCTCCATCTCCGAGCTCCAACTATATCGTGCTTCAAAACTTCCATACGTAACCACCTTATTAACACCGATGCTGTAACTGCCACTAGTCAAAGCGTACTCAATACTTATGACAAAGCTTATTACTAAGCTGCCAGACGACATAACTCTGGTATTGTTTGCATCCATCCTACCTGTACCAGCTTGTTTGTATCTATGTCTTAATTTACTGTTTTACTTATGTGTTGTACTGCTATACTGTGTATTTTGGTTTGTCTTACTGTGACAAGGTACCTTTGTAAATGAGCCTATGGCTCAAAGGTTTTCCAAACTGCTGTTTAAATAAAATAAATAAAATAAAAAAAAAAATGTCACTGATGAAGACATTAAAAAGGACTGGACCCAATACTGAACCCTGCGGTACCCCACTAGTAACCCCTCTTTCTTCAGACTGGACTCCATTTACAATTACCTTCTGTGTCCAGTTGTGCTGCCAATGTTTTACCCAGGCTACCACCCTGCGACCCACTCCCAGGCTGGTTAATTTGACTATTAATCTTTTGTGTGGGACTGTGTCAAATGCCTTGCTAAAGTCTAGGTAGGCCATGTCCACAGCCCCTCCCTGGTCTACTACTTTGGTCACCCAGTCAAAGAAATCTATTAGATTCATCTGACATGACCGTCCCGCTGTGAACCCATGCTGCTTTGGGTTCTGTGCCCCACTGGCCTCTAGGTACTCAACTATTCTTTCCTTCAGAAGTGACTCCATCACTTTCCCTACCACAGAGGTCAGACTGACAGGTCTGTAGTTTCCTGCCTCTGTCTTGGTCCCACTTTTTTGAAGGGGAATCACATCCACCTTCCTCCAGTCCTCGGGTACCACACCATCCTCCCATGATTTATTAAAAAGAGTAGCCAGTGGTTTCACTAGTTCCTCCCTTAATTATTTTAGAATTCTGGGGTGAATTCCATCAGGACCCATTGCTTTGTCCACCTTCAGTTTTAGGAGTTCTTGCAGAACCTTTCTTCTGTGAAAGGACTGGGATCGACCCCTGTCAAGAGTGCTTGTTAATTGGATTAGGCACTTCCCCTCCTCTGTTGTGAATACTGAGCAGAAATATTTGTTCAGTATCCCTGCTTTTCACTGTCCCCTCTGCCCACCCACCCACCCACCGTTCATTCTATTCAGCCTCACTATCCCTCCCTTTGTCTTTTTACGCTCGCTGATGCACCTATAAAAGGTTTTATCCCCCTTCTTAACTGAGTTGGCTATCTTTTCCTCAGTTTGGGCCTTTGCTATTCAGACTTCCCTCCCTGCTTCCTTCTGCTTTAACTGCTACAGCTCTCTGTCCTGCTCCTTCTGTGTTTCCTTATACTTCCAGAATGCTATCTTTTTCTTCCTGACTTTCACAGCCACCTCTTTTGAGAAACATAGTGGCTTTTTCTTTCATTTTGATTTGTTTATTTGCTTCACACAAAGACTTGTTCCTCTGTGATGGCAGTTTTGATGATTCCCCATTGTTGCTCTACACCTCCTTCTAGCCTGTTTGCTAGTGCTTTTCTGAGGCACTCTCCCATCTTGCCAAAGTCAGCCCTCCTAAAGTCCAGTACCCTCACTTTTGTATGGCTTGACTCTGTAGCTGAGTTTAACGTGAACCACACTGTTTGATGGTCACTTGTTCCCAGATGGCAACCCACTTCTAGATCTGAGATCCTCTCACTGCCCCATTTGAGAGTATGAGGTCTAAGATTGCTCCCTCACGAGTGGGTTCCAAACTAGCTGTCTGAGTCCTGCCACCTGTAGGGCATCAAGAATGGCCCTGTTTGGATGTGGCTGCAGCAAATGTGCTCCAGTTAACATCCTGGCATATTCAGGTCTCCCATCAACAGTATCTCCCTTTCTCTGCCATTCTAAAATGCCTTCTCTATATCCTTGTCCATTCCCTCCCCTGACATGGGGTCTGTACACAACCCTGTGCGGATTATGGTGCTCTTTCCAGCCTCCAAGGTGACCCACAGTGCCTCCTCTCCTCCCTGTTTACTCTTTTTGTTCAGTTGCTTTTATCCCTTCCTTTACATGAGAGCTACTCCTCCCTCTTCTCCCTGCCTTTCTCTCCTTTAAGTTATGTACCCTGGTATGTTAACATCCCAGTCATGGTTCTCTGTGTACCATGTTTCTGTGACTGCTACGATATCCAGGCATCCTCTTCCATCAAGCCACCAGCTCAGGGAGCTTGTTGCCCAGACTACGGGCATTGGTACTCATTACCCTCCATTTCCTGATGGCCTTACTCCCTTTTGCCCCATCCCTGTCCTTCTTGCCTTTGTCACCTTCTCTATTTACCCCTGCCCTTCTCCCTATCGACACTTCTATGTTGGTGTTTGCCGCACTTACTACTGTGATTCACACCACACAACGCGCAGTCTGCTCTTTTCTCTGAAGCTGCAGTTCGCACCATGCCGTACTGCATGCCCACTGGATTCCTCACTCTCAGCGCCTCCCTGGATTCTCAGCACTACTCCAGTCAATTCTCGTCAATCCGCAGCAGCGAGGTGCATGTCACATTGCTTCATTGCACAGCAGCTATTTGCCTCCTTTGCCTGCATTTGCTACCATATGCCATGCATCTATAGTTCCCTAGCCGGTATCCTTCACCTTGCCAGTGCTTCAGTTGTGACTTCACCACTATGTCATGCTACTTATCATTGTTTGTCTGAGCTACGGAGGGCTTCACAGATTCTGATGCCTCGTTTAGCTGCAGTTACAGTATTCTCTGGACAGTCACCATCCCTTCTCACTTGCTATACAGTCCAAGCTGATTAGACTCATTCTGTTTTATACTTCAACATGATTTGCTGCCCTTATTACTGTGCCCTTGCTAAGACAGTTCAGCTATCTCCACCTATACCTTAGACAGGGGTATCACTCAGTGCTTCTGGATGTCTTCTAAGACAATCCTTATGTAAGCCTGCTAACCTTTCTGCTATGCCCCTCACCAGTGTGGTTCTCCTCATTCCAGCTCAAGTGCATCCTCAGACAGCTCTCAATGGTTCATCTCTCATCCCTCCGATGTCCTAAGCTATCCACCATCCTTCGAGGTCCCTTATGTTTTTCAAGACTTCTGACAGTGGGGTCCTTCAGGTCCAGCTAGTCTACAGGGAGGTCTAGCTCACCTTACTCACTTCTTCTCTGCCTTCGGCAGACCTATGTGGAGGTTCTGCCAGCCCTGCTAGCCTGCATGGAGGCCTAGCTTGACTTGATTTTTCTACTTCTTTGGCAGGGCTACATGGAGGCCTAGCTCGACTAACCTACTTCTACCAGCTAGCCCACATTGGGGTCTAGCTCGCCACTCATTCACTTTACCCGCTGCCATTAGTTGGACCTCTGGTGTGCTTCCATGGCCCTTCTTATCACCTGGATGAGTCCAACTTTCGAAGCATGCAATCCTGTTGCCTCACCATCCTGACTCTGTGAACACAGTGGGCAACTCCTCCTCACCTATTTTTCCATATGACATGGGACTCTCTGAAGTTTCTTCCTTATATTGGACCATGCGCCTCTACATCTATGGCAGACTAAGGGGGGTCCTGCTATCCTTTACCCGGAAAGTGCATTACTATGGTATGACAGACTATGTGGGGTCCAGCCATCTAATTCTACTCACCCACAAGGGGCTCCTTCTTGGTTTACATGTACCCAAGTCACTGCAGGCAGCTTTACCCAGGGGTCCCTCGGTACTTTGAAGCTTATCATATTATGCAATGCGAAGCCCTCGTGGGGTTCTCGCTATCTCGATTCTATCGAGCCTCATGACATCCTTGCTCAATCAGCCTCCATCTTACAATGTAGACCCCGTGGGCCTCCTCTTCCTCAAGCTGACCACCTGATCCTACACTATCCCTCGAGCATCGCAAGTGCTCGCACCAGACCTCAAGGAATTAATCTTCCAGCTGCAGTCCGGGCCTACATATTTTTCTGGTACATACATTCATCTACTGCGCACCATTCCATTCTGTCCAGTTCCAACCTAGTATCTACGTAGCATACTTTCATACAGTATTCCTCAATTCTTGGACGTTTGGGACACTTCTACTTTCTGATAAAATACTCAAATGTACTTACTATTGCACTGGAATTTCAGCTTCTGCAAGCTTCCATTTTCATCGACTCCTACCTTATCACCATTACCATCTGCATCACTGCCAACCACTTCCTCCTCTAAGACTCTACACCCTCGAATAATTCCCTTGGTACTCATCTTCAGCATGCTAACTGTCCATGAACCCTTTCTGCTGTTTCACTCATCAGGTTCCTCAATCAGGGATTAACCATCATCCTTCATCTAGTCATCACTCCTACCTGGCTATCTCCATCTGCCAGAACTCCGTTTTCAGCGTTGTCTTCCTGCTCATTATTGACTAATTAAAAGGACTTGGACACCTTACATGGAACAACTCCTCACCTTCTATATATTGCTGTTATGGACTTGGTTTTTTCACTGACCCTTCCACTAATGTCTCTCCTTGGTGAACTTTCATTCACAAGGATTTCATCTCCAGGATTACCCGCTTGCAATTTAACTCAGGATATGCCTCTCCGAACAACACTCTGGATCTGTTTCGAAGACAACTATCACTACTGCCTGCCTTAGGATTACTCTCCTTTTAGGTGCCCAGAGGACGGGCAGGTCAGTAGCCATGGATCCTCGGAGGTTCCCCAAGGGGGGTTATCCTCTCCTGAGTGCTACTGGCCACACTCTCTGGAGTTGGAGGAGGTAATCACACTAGTTATTATATTCCTTTTTGGGCCTTAATTATACACTTATCTAGCATCCCACCAAAGGTGGGATATAGAGAAAGGCCACAGATGAAGTTCTACCATAAATTGTATATCATACAGCTCTAACGTATCTAAGCATCAACCATATCATCCAGTTCCTGTGTACTACAAGCATTGACTTATGTAACATTTCAGCTGAACGTATTCTAAGCACCAACTATAGTACTCTGTTACTACGTACTGCAAACACTGATTTACATACCATCCAGTTCAAATGTATCTAGCACTAACCTTATCTTATTCAGCTTAAATACCACGAAGCACTGAGCTATGTATCACACATTGAATTGGAAGGCTTGTCTGTAGTTCGATGGGGAGACATAGCTCCTCCCCCATCCTCTATTTAACTGTCCAGCTTCCACTCCCTCTGCTTAGAATGAGCGGACTCACCTTCCATCCTCCCCTGCCTCCTCCTCCTTCTCCGGCACTCATATCCCACCTAGTGCTGGGCCTTAATTCTACACTTACCTAGCATCCCGCCAAAGGTGGGATATAGAGAAAAGCCAAAGATCATGTTCTAGCATAAACTATATATTATACAATGGTGTGTGAAAATCCTGTAACCTCATTGGTCAAAACATGTCACATGACCGTGGGTAAATCCTGCATAACCCATGCCTGAGGAATGGCATTCATAAAAAACATAATTAAACACGTTTTAAATTTATTTTACACATGGGTCCATTGTATAATCGCAATAAGGCACTCCAGGGTGTGAGTTATTGGGTGATTTATCCACTTCTTGTGTGGTTAAGGCACTTGGCTACACCTCGTGACACACCACACAAGGCATGGGTAAATCCCCAATAACCCACACCCTGATGTGCCTTATTGCTTAATCATACAGCTCTAACATATCTAAGCATCAACCATATCATCCAGTTCCTATGTACTACAAGCACTGAGTTATATAACATTCCAGCTGAACGTATTCTAAGCACCAACCATAGTACTCTGTTACTACGTACCGCAAACACTGATTTATGTACCATCCAGTTCAAATGTATCTAGCACTAGCCTTACCTTACTCAGCTTAAATATCACGAAGCACTGAGCTATGTATCACACATTGAATCTAAGATTGTCCCTATACATAAGGGGGGAAAATGACTGATATAGGGAATTACTGCCCAATTTCCCTGCTCCCACAGCTGTCAAAGATATTTGAAAGATTAGTATCCACACAGATTAAAGAACATCAAGATTCACAGGGGATAATTAATGACATGCAATCAAGTTTTAGACAACATCACAGTACCACTATAGCCCTGGTTAAAGTTGTGGGGAATGTGCAGGCCGCCCTGGACAGGAGGACCCTGGTGGGTGCAATATTTATGGATTTTTCTAAGATGTTTGATTCCTTGGACCACGGTGTCCTCCTGTCCAGGGCAGCCTCACTAGGTATTACAGAGGGAGCATTGAAATGGCTGAACTCATACCTGGTAGGTAGAACACAGGTGGTCTCTATGGGGAAATTAACCTCGGGTCTGTTGCCTGTTTCTCGGGGGTCCCCCAGGGTTCCATCCTGGGCCCACTTCTTTTTAATATTTACATAAATAATGTATCTTTTTTCAGACCCATCTGTCATGTTTCACCTATAAGCAGATGATACAATTATTTATGCATCTGATCTCACTGTTAATAGAATACAGGATAAACTCCAAAAAGCATTTAATGAACTTCAGATTTTCTTTAATCATAGTAAATTGATTCTTAACGCTAAAAAAACACAATCTATGCTGTTTTCTAGAACCAGTGAAATCCAAAGAAGCTCACCCTTAGGAGTGGTTACCCTGGGGGGCTCCGCAATTCAACAGGTACAGTCCTATAAATATGTGGGGCTATGGTTGGACTGCTCTTTGAAGTGAGATGTCCATATAGACAGCTTATTAAAGAACACAGGGAAAAGACTGGGGGCCCTATACAGATGTAGATTTTGCATGAGTGTGGGTACAAAAAAGAAATTGGTGAATTCTATGACCATACCAGTTCTGGATTATGGAGATATCCTATTACTTAAATGGCTTAGAAAAAGACTTCAAGAGACTAGATATATATACTATGGCAGACTTGCTAGATTTATTTTAGATGCTGATTAACGAGGCTACTCGGCCTAATAAAAATAACCCTATCAAAAGCACATTGTTAGATGTTATTTTAGTTAGCAAACCTCACCTATTTTCTCATGCCGGCATCTTCTTCACGGATATCAGTGACCACTGTTTCATTGGATGTGTAAGGTTCACCTGCAAAACTACGGTGATTCCCAATTTTACTATTAAAAGACGTACTCGTAACTTTGATTCTTGGGGGGTATATTTCAGAGCTAAGGGATTCTCTGCAATGACACGATTTTTATTTAGCTAAGTCATTGACTGCAGTTTTCTCCAAAATTGTGTTAGGGGCCATAAACAAATTTGCTCCATTGGTGAAAGTCCGTACCAGGGAAATAAATTGCCAATGGTTCACGGAGGATTTGAAGGGTGCCCTGAGGAGTAGGGTTATGCTTTGGAAAATTGCCAGGAAATCCAATCTCCCTAATGATTGGGTTCTATTCAAAAGGGCAAGGAATTATTGCACCAAGTTGATTAGAGATACAAAAGCACATTTTTACCGTACACAGCTAGAGCTAGCTTCCAGCTGTTCCACTAAATTCTGGAACACAATCAAAGTGATTGAAGGATGTTCTTCTGGAAACCGTCTTCCTGCCAATATTATAGTTGTAGTCTCTGCAGTCTCCGATAGGCTTTCCATCCTTGACGCTTTTAATAATCATTTTGCTACTGCTGGTCTGGCCTTTGACTCTTCTCCTGCCTGCTCTCTCCATCACCAAATGGCAGAGGATACTCTAGAAACACCTATCTACAACCTATCATTCTCACTTCAGCCAACATCCCTGAAAGAAGTCGAAGACCTCCTCCTACAGCTAGACTCCAAAAAAAGCACTGAGGCTGACCTTATTGACCCCTACTTCTTAAAGGTCGGTTACCGGGTCCTTGCAGTTCCAATTACACACCTCTTTAATCTGTCTCTGTCTCAGGGTGAACTCCCGCCCATGTGGAACACTGCGCTTGTGGTCCTGTTGTTTAAATCAGGTGACCCTAGGGATCTTAACAATTACAGGCCAATCTCGTTACTCCGAAGTCTGTCCAAGATGCTGGAGAAAATAGTGAGCGTTAAGCTATGAAACTATCTGGAATCTGAAAACTTGCTTAATCCCCTACAGTCTGGCTTCAGGGCTCAGCATAGTACAATATCTGCCCTTGCTAAAGTGACCAACGACTGGCTAACAGAGCTGGATAATAAGAATTTTATCTGTGCAGTGTTTTTGGATTTAAGCAAGGCATTGATACCACAGACCATAGCCTGCTTCTTTCATCCCTTCGGAATATGGGCCTAGACGTCCTCTCTTTAAGATGGTTCTCAAACTATCTCTCTGATCGATTTCAGCAAGTAAAGGCTGAGGGAGAAGTCTCTCTTTTAAAACCCCTGCTGAGGGGACCCTTGCTGTTTGCTACCTATATCAACATTGTCAATGTGACCATAAATGAAGCAAAAATACATCTATTTGCAGACGACACAGTAATTTACGTCAGCAGCTCTTCCCCTGTAACTGCACAGAAAACCCTTCAAGCGAATTTAACTTGTTGCAGCTTCAACTTCTAAACCAGAAGTTACTGTTTAATGCTAAAAAAACTAAAGCTCTGCTCCTATCACCCCTTTCTTATACATCAAACCCTTCTGTCGATGGAACACTTCTAGCTATCACCACCATCCTTAGTGAGCAGTTGGACTATGTATCTAAATTCAAGTACTTGGGAATCTGGATAGACAATAAGCTCACTTTCATCGATCACATTGAAGAGCTGATAAAGGAACTTAGGCAGAGACTTGGTCTTTTCTTTAGGATAAATAACTTACTCACTAGAGATGCCAAGCTGAAGTTGGTTCAAACCACCTTTCTCTTTCTATTGGACTATGCAGACTTCCTATATGGCAAGGGTACTGCTGGTACTCTAGCAAAGCTAGACGCACTCTATCACCGTGCCTTAAGATTTGTTACAGGTTTACCATATTCTACCCATCACTGCTCTCTGTACTCGACAGTAGGATGGACATCCCTCAGCTACAGATACAAGAGGAATGTTGCTTTTTGGACATACAAAGCGATCATAAGAATGCTACCTCAGTACATCTCCGTCTGCCTCCCGATGTGTTCTCTCAGCAAGTATGCCCTGAGAAGCACTTCCTTCATTGCTCTGTACATATATAAGGCAGAATTATGTTTTGGCAGAGCAGCATTATCCTGTGTACTACCTCAGATGTGGAATAAACTGCAAAAAACCTTGAAACTAACCCATCATATTTCCCTTTCTAACTTCAAATCCCTTTATCTAAGTCATAATAAAGAGCCATGCACCTGTTTCACTTGATGCTGTTAATCCCATAACTCTAGTCTAGCTCAAGCCTTGCCTCTACAGTTACACTGTGTTTGATATTTATAATTTTGGGCCCCCTCCTCTGCCTTCCCCTTCCCATGCCCTTGCTTTTGCCTCTTCTGTGATCTCTGGCTTGTTTCTCCTCACCCCCCGTCTCTCTTCTCCTCTGGAACCCTCTTGTCAGCCGGACATAGTTTCCCTGCTATTGCTGCGGTCCATTATCATCTTCGTGTTTTTGTTCCTTTTCTTCTCTCCATTCAGTTCCACTATGTCCCTATTCCAGACTCTTCCCTTTACTCTGTTGTTGTTACCTCCTCTGAAATAACTCCGAAATAGCCTATTAACCCTCATCCTTACCCCAGACCTTTACTTTAGTGTATACTGAGCACTTATTATTCTGCTGTACTCATTAACTGCTATATTATTTTATATGTTGATATGTGTATATATTTTGCTTGATGTGTCACCAGTTTATTTCATTGACCCAAATTACAACTGTCTTTTCTGTACATGCTTGTGGTTGTTAATATCTGTTCATATTTTTCTAGTGTTACATTTATTTTCTGCATTGTATATTATTTAGTGTACCTTCTGACCTGTTTGTATCCTATATACCCCAGATCCACCTCGAAAATGAGTTATGCTCAACGGTGTTCGCCTGGTTAAATAAAGATTTTGATTGATTAATTGAGATGCACCACAACCAGCACACAAATGTCAGTTATATAACAGATTGGACTGGCAGACTCTTGATGAAAGAAGGCAAGAATATTTACTTGCCTTCGTTCATTAAGGGATGATTGGCAAGCTTCTTTTATATATAGAGTCTCACTTGCTGAGTAGGGAAAAAGCTGTATTTTTAAGATCTGCGACAGTGACTGACTTGATGCTACCTGTATGCAATCCGGAAGTGGATTGCCAAATGGTGTACTATTTAGGCACACTATTATGGAATAAAATTCCACCTAATTTAAGAAATACAGTGAGGATAAAAACTTGAAAAATAATAAAACATGGCTGAAAAGCACATATAGCAAACCAAACTAATGCTGTCATTATGGAAGCCTAGCTACCTGGTAAATGCTAACAATCCTGAATAAAAATAGGAGGTTGGGTGGTGCTTAAGAAAATTTTCTGTATGAAGATAATATGATCCATCATCTGTCTCTTTGATACCATTAATTTATATATTAATTTATATATTTTTGCCTGTATATATGAACTTTGTATTTGTTCTGTGATATGACTTGTAACAATGCACTTTATGTACTTTGAGGACCGTGTTGTAAATGAGTTTTTAACTCAATCGAGTTTTATCCTGATTCATAAAATTTCTTTTTTTTTATGAATAAATACTTTACTACTACTACTAGGTAAGGAACCAGCCAGCCCCTATCAAGTGGGACTGACTGGGCTACAGGAAGCCACAGGCCTGAGTGCTAGGGCACTCTAGATCCAGTGGGGAACCGGACTGTGGAGTCACCCTTTGGGTCTGGGCTCCTTTGTGGTTTGGAAAGCCTTGCCTTTGTGCTCTGCATTTGGTCTGGAAACAGGCTAAAGGAGACAAGCTGCAAGACCTTCAATCAAGTCGGAAGATCCCAACGACAGAGTGCCTGCTCCACGTCTCCAGTCTCTTCAAATCCAAATCTCCGAGTTCTGCTGTTCCAACAGAGGTTTAGCCACAGTGCCACCAGAGACTGTTAACAGAACCATGAGTAATTGCAGGGAATGTCCTGCACCTGGGTGATGTAAACAGTTACATAGATACATAGACAGTGTCAGCAGATAAGGGCCTATGACCCACCCAGTCTGCCCATTTGAACTTGTAAGTTCAGTTTATGTTTTCCTAGAAGTCTGTTGCCCCTTACCCCGGCCTCCAGAATTCCTTTATGTCTATCCCATGCATTCTTAAATCCTGTGATTGTTTCAGCCCCCACCACTTCCTCTAGCAGGGTGTTCCACTTGTCCACCACCCGTTCTGTGAAGAAACTCTTCCTCATGTTTCCTCTGAATTGTCCTCCCTCCAACTTCATCCCATGCCCTCTAGCCCTGGTACATCTTTTTTGCTTAAAAATAGTGTATTCCTGCACCCTGTTCTTCCCTGTGAGATACTTGTATGTCTCTATCATATCCCCTCTCTCCCTCCTCTCCTCCAGAGAGTACATGTTCAGTTCCTTCAACCTGTCTTCATAGGACTTGTGATGCAATCCATGCACCATCTTTGTTGCCCTCCTCTGAACCTTCTCTACCCTGTCTATGTCCTTACGTAGGTATGGTCTCCAGAACTGTACACTGCACTCCAGGTGGGGCCTTACTAATGTCTTGTATAGTGGAATTATGACCTCCCTTTTCCTGCTGGTGATGCCCCTGCCTATACATCCCAGCATCCTATTTGCTTTACCTGCTGCCTTGTCACACTGTTTCTCCTACCTTGAGGTCATCAGAGATGATAACCCCAAGATCCCTTCCCTGTTTGGTGCATGCTATATCCTCACCCCCAACTGATATATTGTGCCAGGGTTTTTGTGCCCCATATGCATTATCTTGCACTTTGGCATTGAATTTCAACTGCCAAACCCCTGGCCATTCTTCAAGTTTCTGCAGGTCCTTCTCATTCTGTCTACACCCTCTGTGTGTCTAATCTGTTACAGAGCTTTGTGACATCAGCGAACAGTGAAATTTTGCCTTCTAGGTCCCAGCGAATGTCACTGATGAAGATGTTGAATAGGACCCGTCCAGCACTGATCTCTGTGGTACCCCACTGGTCACTCTTCCCTCTGTGGAGTGACAGCCATTTACCACCACCCTCTGTGTCCTGCCAGCCAGCCAGTTACCTACCCACCACACTACTGTCCTGCCCACACCCATATTCCCCAGTTCGTGTAGTAGTCTTCTATGTGGCACAGTGTCAAAGGCCTTGCTGAAGTCCAGATAGGCCATGTCCACTGCCCTCCCCTGATCCACCTCCCTAGTCACCCAGTCAAAAAATTCAATGAGGTTGGTCTGACATGACCTCCCCCTGATGAAACCATGCTGCCTTGGGTCCTGTAGTCCAGTTGGTTTTCAAGTTATGCCCAATGGTGTAGTAAAAAAGCCCAGCGTAATCAAGGGAGAGACAAAAGTTAATTTTGATTTAAAGTAAATGCACCAACGCCGACCAACCAGCTGTGCCACAGGCCTGCAACGTGTTAGCAATGAGTACCCAGCTAGGACTTTTAGGAGTCAGAAACTGGTACCAGTTGGGGTTTGTGTAAATGTTAAAATCTGCAACAGTTAGCTAACCAGAGGGTTGGTGGCTGCAAGAATTAAAGTCTGTTTGAATTTAAAGGGGATATGATGGTTTTGAAAAAGACAAATCTCTGATCCCAATCCTAACCCTCCCCATGTTAACAAATGATGTTAACTGTTTTGGAAGAATTCTGACCCGTAAGCATATTTTTAGTGAGCATATTATTAGCCAAAGTCTTTAAATCAAAGTGTGGAAAATGGTGTTTTCTGGTTTATGGCATCTATGTGTTGGAGTGACTGTATGAGGAGGTGGGTTGGCACAGCATCCCAGAGGGTTGTACTGCTAATGTTAGACCCACCTAAAATGTACTCCGGGTGGAGGCACTGCACTTTATATTGTTCAGCTTGGGAAAGAACCACCGGTAGTCAGCTAAATGGGAACCCAGGCCCCTTAACCTTGTTCTGGTTGGCAAGGCAGGGGTAGTTGCTCTCTGAAGACATGGCGCCAGGGCTACACTTACTTGTCTGATGCAGAGGTTTGTTGCCTTTGCTATAGCCACTTTTACTTTTGCCCACTGTTCTTCAGCTCCAACCAAGTCCTCGCCCCACTAGGGCATCCCTGATGCATTCCCCTATCTTTGTAAAGGAGGTCCTCCAGAAGTCCAGGA
Organism: Neoceratodus forsteri; assembly: GCA_016271365.2. Lineage (NCBI taxonomy): Eukaryota > Metazoa > Chordata > Ceratodontiformes > Ceratodontidae > Neoceratodus > Neoceratodus forsteri. Next base: position 33,066,710 of record CM057453.1, read on the forward strand.
CCCTTGTCCTTGTGTGGTTCAATTCTGCCATAATCCTTATATTGAACCACACAGTATGGTGATCACTGGTCCCCAGGTGACCACCAACCATGACATCTGCAACACTGTCCCTGTTGGTGAGTACAAGGTCCAATATTGCTCCTTCACAAGTGGGATCTCTCACTAGTTGCCTGAGGAACGCCCCCTGCAGTAAGTCCAGAATGTCCCTGCTCCTAGCTAGGATGTTTCAGTCTACATCTGACAGATTGAAGTGACCCACCAGAAGCACCCCCCTCTTAGCTGCCATCTTTTGGATGGCTTCCAACAGAACCATGTCTATCTCCTCCCCTGTGCTGGAAGTCTGTAGATCACGCCAGTGCAAACAGCAGCTCCATTCCCCATCTCTAGAGTGAACCACAGTGCCTCCACCCCTCACTGTAGTCCCTGTATCTCTGTTGCTTTTATGCTAGCCCTCATGTAAAGAGCCACCCCTCCCCAATTTTTACCCACCCTGTCCTTCCTAAATAGAGTATAGCTTGAATGGCTATATCCCAAGCATGGTTTTCACTGCACCATGACTCAGTAATGGTGATAATGTCCAGGTTAGCCTCTGCCATTATGGCCACTAGTTCCAGGATTTTGTTTCCCAGACTTCAAGCATTTGTGCACATGGTCTTCACAGTTGCACTGCCACGCTTCTTGTCAGCCCCCCTTTTTCCTCCCTGAAGCTCCTGTTTTGTGGAGTGCCTCAGGGGTCGATCTTGTCTGATGTTATCTGCAGTGTATATGCTGCCCCTGGGAGAGCTCATTAGGTGATACAATGTGGGTTTTCATTGCTATGCAGATGATAATTGTATCTGTCCTTTGCCCCAGGAACATTGAATGTTGTAGAAGTGCTTAACATCTGCCAGGCTGAGATCAATGATTAGATGTTCTCCAACTGGTTGTGACTGAACCCGGATGAGATGGGGGTGTTAGTGGTCGAGGCTGGCCAAGGACATGATGGGAGTGCTGCCAGCGGGGCCTCAGATCTTTCCTGTGACCTACGCCATTGATTGCCTCCCCTAGGGTGCATGAGCTTGGCGTAATCCTGGACAATAGACTGACATTTGAAGCTCAGGTGTCATCTGTTGTCCAAAGTGCTTTTTACTACTTGAGGAACATCGCCAGGATCAAACCCCTAGTTCCACCTGAAGACCTGCCCACACTGGTTCATGCTTTTGTGACATCCAGGCTTGATTACTGCAACGCTCTATACTTCAAGATCTCTGGGGGCACCCTCCGCCAGCTGCAGCTGGTGCACAATGCTGCTGCCAGGCTACTGACTTCCTAGGTCCAGTCATGTGACCCCAGTTTGTGAACTCTGCAGTGGCTGCTGGTAAGGTAGAGGTTACCTTCAAGGTGAGTTTAGTCACCTACAAGGCCCTACGTGGACTAGGCCCTGGCTATCTGACTGACCTCCTGACACCGGATGTCTTGGTCTGATCTCTTCACTCCTTGATCAGGGGCCTCCTTGAGGTTCCAGAACCAGAATTAAAACTGCCGGTGACCGGGCCTTCAGTGTCGCCAGTCTGATCTTATGGAATGCTCTCCCTCTATCCATTCGGGAGGCCCCATCGGTTAAGTGTTTTAAGAGCAGTCTCAAGGCCCATTTATTCTTTCTGACGTTTCCTGATGTTGAAATCTGACCAGCCTCTGCATCTGTTCTTATCTTATTTGCTCTTTAAATAATGCTGATATCTGCTATTTCCTGTTTTCTTTTACTGTACTTGATGTTTTTACCTGTCTTTGTGCATTTTCGGCACTCAGAGCCTCCGGGATTGGGCACCTTACAAATAAAATTTGCCTTGCCTTGCCATTTCCCTCTTGCCTACTCTCCTTATCCACTCTACCTTCACTCCAATTCTTCTTCATTTCTACCATTCTGCTTCTCCTGTTTTTAGGTACCCTTGGGGATTTCACTCCCTTAGTGTTCTCCCTACTGACTACTTCAGCTTGAGAAGGGAGAGACAGTTTATGCCTCCCTGCTTCCTTCCGTCACCCACCTCAGCTAGTTTAAATGCTTGCTAATGAAGTATTTAAACTGTTTACTGAGGACTTTGGTCTCCCTCCTGGATGGATGCAGGCCATCTCCCCTGTATAGACCCTTATCCCTCCAGTGGGACCCCAGTAGCTGAACCCCTCCTCTCTGCACCACTCCTTCAACCATACATTGAAGCTCCTGGTACAAAGTACCCTATTCTTCCCCCTGTCATAGACAGGCAACATCTCAGAAAAGGTCACTGAGCATGCTACTTGCCTAAGACAGCTCCCCAACTCCCTGAACTCAAGCACTACCCTAGCCTCTTCCCTAGTCAGGTCACTTGTCCCTAGGCGGATAATGACATCCATCTCTCCCTCCTGTCCTGCTGCTCCAGTAATTCTCAGGGCCTGCTTCATATCCCTCTGAGCCATGGCACCAGGTAGGCCCCTAACCTCCCTCTCCTCCTCCCTCCCAGTCCATAAGGCTATCCCCCCTCAGAATGCAGTCCCCCACCAGGAGTTGCTTCCTCCTAATCTGGAGTCCTCTTCCACCCTCCTTGGGGTCTCCACTATGGAGGACCTCTGAAGAGTCCCACCCTGCAAGTGTAGCATAGGAATTGTGTAGTTGTACCATCTGAGGGATGTGCCTCTGACCCACCACCCTCACCCTTCTCCAGCCTATCGTAGTCCAGCTGCTTTTCCTCATTGGCATCTTTTGAGGCAGTGGTGGCAGACTTGGTGGTCCCTGGGTGGGGGTGAGGTCCCCCAAATCCTAGCTGACTCGGCCTGGAGTCAAGCAACTTTCCCCCTCAGCCCTGAGAGGTGCACGCAGACAGGCAGCACTGCAGTCTCCAGAAAGTCTCCCTGAAAACTGCCATCCCATAGCCACTGCATTGCACCCCTCCCAGCATATCTATTTCCTGCCCTGCCTGCTTTGTTTTGCTTGCTTTAAACCCTTTCTGACTCCTCCCCTTGATAGGGTGTTTCACCTCTTCCCAACATTTTGCTTATCCCTAACTCTCCTCACTCACTTGTAGTGTACGATCTACGCCTACCCTAGATAGGGTATTTCACCTCTCCCCAAACTTTGAGTTAGAACCTAGCACTCCTCCCTCCCTTGTAGTGTGTGATTAACAACAAGAGTTTAGCAGGACTCTTATCACACTTGTCCTGCCTCCCTGCTGAGATGCAGAGTGTCCAGTTGCCTGATCGGGCTGACTCTGGTGGGCAGACTCTGCTGTGCTGTCCTTGGCAGGTTTATCATTGCGCGGAGGAGCACAGCGTGAACTTCCTTTTATACCCAACTAGGACTGATGGGAACTCTTGTGGAGTGTCCTCTTAGATGATCAGAGGGCGGGAGGGTGTCCACTCTGCTGGACAGCTTGCACCCCAATGCTCCTGCTCTGCTATTCTCTGTCCCAGCCAGGTGAAATTACAGCTCTGATTAGAGGGACAGCTCCTAGATTGGGCAGAGCCTCCTCCTCTTAAGCTTCAGCAACTAGCGCCATTGATTCAATGGTCTCCAGGGGTTTAAATGTCCCGGGGCCACTTCCTGCTGCTGTCCTATTGGGTGGTCAGAGAGTGTGGGGGGAGTCTGCTTTGCTGGTTGACTCGCTCCCCAATGCTCCTGCTCTGCAGGTCTCTCTCCCAGCCAAGTGAAATTGCAGCTCCGATTAGAGGAACAGCTCCCAGATTAGGCAAAGCCTCCTCCTCTCAAGCTTCAGCAGCTAGTTCCATTTATCCAAAGGTCTCCAGGGGTTTAAATATCCTGGGACCACTTTCTGCTGCTGTCCTATTGGGTGGTCAGAGAGTGTTGGGGGGGAGTCTGCTTTGCTGGTTGACTCGCTCCCCAATGCTCCTCCTCTGCTGGTCTCTGTCCCAGCCAAGTGAAATTGCAGCTCCGATTAGAGGAACAGCTCCCAGATTAGGCAAAGCCTCCTCCTCTTAAGCTTCAGCAGCTAGTTCCATTTATCCAAAGGTCTCCAGGGGTTTAAATATCCTGGGGCCACTTTCTGCTGCTGTCCTATTGGGTGAACAGAGGGCAGGATGTGTGTCCATTCTGCCAGTCGGCTCATTCCTCAACACTCCTGCTCTGCTGATCTTTGTCCCAGCCAAGTGAAATTACAGCTCCATTTGGAGGGACAGCTCCTAGATTGGGTAGCGCCGCCACCTCTTCAGCTTCAGCAGCTACTGCCATTGACCCGATGGTTTCTGGGGGTTTAAATGTCCTGGTGCCACTCCCTGCTGCTGTCCTATTGGGCAATCAGCAGTTGGCAACAAGCCTAGAGTGTATTTTATAAGGGCCCAAAACCTGAATGATCACTTGGTACATAGTCATTTAAACATTCCTCCTAAGACACAGGGGATAAATTAGCTACCCACTTGACCAAAGGGATTTTACAAATGCATGAGATGCAATATTTGTAAACATGCACAACCTAGTAACAAATTCGAACAGCCTGGAAATAACACATTACAGGCTAATGTCACAGAATACATTACCTGTGACACACCATTTTGTGACTATGTCCTTTGGTGCCCCTGTAGTTTAGTTTATATAGGGAGAACTACGGGACCACTGAAACAAAAGATCCAGCAACAAGTTAGATCCATTATAAACAAGAGACTGGATACCCTAGTTGGGGCACATTTTGCTGTGAGTCATAATTCTAGGCCTGACTACATCAAGTTTATGGGTATTGAGCATGTTATGGCCCAATCCAAGGAAGGGGACAGAACAAATGTTCTGCTTAGGAAAGAAAGCTTTTAGATCTTTACATTAAAAAGCATCAAACCTGCGTGTCTCAATGATCAGTGGAACCTTTAACCTTTTCTGCAATAGTCTTCCGACTTCCAGCATGATGGCTGCCTGAATAAGTTCCCTCGTGATTAGCTCCGGTACCGACCCCGCTCAAATCGGGTTTTTTAGCAGCTTTCAACGTTTCCTGCAGGTAAAAATAGATGAGGAAGAAAGGAATACCTTAACTGCATCGTGTTGTGAGAGAAAAGCCGAAAACCTAAGGGAGATGGACATGGAAATGAAAAGGCTGCCTTAAAGCACACTCTTCCATCCACCCCAAGCAAGGAGGAAGGGCTAGCAGGGTATTGTTTTTGGGGATGCTGGATGTTTGTAAACTGGTTTGGTGGCTGTAAGCGGGGCTCTTTTTGTGGATGTTTCACTGTGTAACAGGCTGCGCTGGTGGAGGCCTATTTCTTCTGATTTCAAACCTATTTGGTGGGATTTGCTTGGGCCTGGTTCTTTAGCTGCAGGGCTTGGAGGGGAGACACAGGGCTGATACACTCTCTCTTGTCAGGTGTCTGCCCAAGACCCGTCCCTCCCCACCCTCCCCAGAAGTCTGCAAATTTATAGGGGAACACCTGCCCTGCAATTGAGGAAAAGGCTGCTGGTGCAGCTCATGTAGTTCTAGCCACTGGGGGTTGGATTGAAAGGCTGGGAGAGGAGCTTAGGAGTTGTTCATTTCCTTTATAAGTTTAATGTGTTGTACTGCACCTAGTAACAGAGTTACTGGTGTACAGTGGACTGTCTCTAAGATTAGTGGGTGACCTGATTAGGCAGTAGGGGTATCTTGGACTAGGGGAACCTGGTGGCTCACCCAAGGAAACCTATTTGGAAGGGGATGGAACCACACATCATTAGGGCCGGCATCTTGGGAGGGTGGTGGGTGCACAGGGTGGAGCAGCCATGATACTGGACTGGGCTTGGAAGTTTGGTGGTTGCCCAGTATGCTACCAGCTAGCACAGCTTAGGGAGGAGGTTGCGGGATGAGGAGAAAGCTGGGGAAGGGGGGTATGGTTGGGGAAGGGGCTGGAAATCTCACAGGGTTGCACCCAAGCACTGGGGGTGGGGGTATAGGAAAGGAGTGCAGGAGAATACTAGGGGTCACATAGGGACCCTGGCAGAGGGGGTCCAAAAGGACACTACCAAGGAAGCAGGCAGGTAACTGGGGACCTCACAGTGGGGACGGAGGACAACATTCTCAGGAAGTAGGCAGATGGCCAGGGCTGGACAGAAGGAAGCAAGGCGGGAGGTGGATCAGACCTTATACTCAGTAAACCGCTTCAATTTCTTCTTCTGCTCTAAGGATGAGGGGGTGATGTAGTCACGACAGAGGTGGTTAGAGACAGAAAGGGTGGGGAGTGGGAGGCAGGAGGCAGGGCCAGATAGTAGGAAGAACAGGGGGACCTGGAATGCAGGAGAATGGGGAGCAGTGAATCAGAGCAGGAGGGGTGGGAAGAGGGAGGAAAGCGCAAGGAGAAGACCAGTTAGGAGGAAAGGTAAAGGAGAAGGACCAGAAGTACAAGGAGGATTCAGTAAAGGGAGCTGAGGGTTTAGACCAGGGGAGCACGACGAGCAAGGAGGAACTAAATGGAGACAGGAAGGAAGGGAGGATGAGCCAGGCTAGTTTAGCAGATGGGGGAGAAGGACCAATTGTGAGCAGTGAGGAGGGAATTAGCAAGGCACAGAAGGATACTCAGGAGGAGGAGAGGATAGGATTGGAGGGGGAGGGGCACAGTGGTAATAAGGAGGGGTGGCATGTGGCACCCAGATAGGGGAGGAACAAGGAGCCAGCTGGGTGGAGGGCCGGTAGAAAGGATGAGGGACATGGAAGGGGGTGGAGGAAAAGGAGTGGTCAGAGTGCTCCTGCTGGGGATTCTATGATCCAGGGGTATCAAATGGGATGGGGAGGGAGAAGCCTGGCCAGTTAGAGACAAGATGGCACAACCCGGACTAACAGTTGCACAGGGCTAAGCACGAGTATCAGCTGGCAAAGGACTGTAGGGGTTCCCCAGACACTGGTCCACCTGGGTACAAATGACATTGAGGAAATAGCGAGCTAGAGATACAGGCAAGATTCAGGGAGCTCGAGGGTCTGTCATGACATAGGATGCACAGTCTTCTCAGAAATCCCACAGTGCCAAGGGCTAGTGGGGAACACAAAAGGAAAATTAGAGATAAACCAGTGGCCTCAGGGAGTGGTGGAGGCCAGAGGTATGGGTGATGGGGATTGGGGGAGACCTGGGAGGATAAGGAGCTTGTATGCTAGAGATAGACTACATCTCAATTTGGAGGAGGGAATCCTAAGTTGAAAATAGAGGGTTCATTGGTGAAAAGTGGGGTTTAAACTTGTGAAGGGGGGTGGGATGGGAGAAAAGGCTGTCAAGGGGGTGCCGATAAAGGATGGACTCTGTCTCCACCCCTGGGGACCAGGAGGATTGCATGAAAAGGCCGACTGGCAAAGTGCAGACATGGGGAAAACAGAATCCCCATGGGAACACGAGCAGGGGAAATGGAACTATAGGGAAAGGGTGGAAGGTAGTCCTGCTAAATGCCAGGAGCTTGGGCAATAAAATGCCTGAGCTCCAGGCGATGTTCACTGAGGGAGCAGTGGATGTGGTAGCTGGTCACTGAGACTTGGGCCACTGCAAGACATGACTGGGACCTGAACCTGGAGGGTTACGTACTATGTTCAGGAAGGACAGGGGAGGGAAGGGAGGAGGGGTAGCAATGATAGTCAAAACTGCATTGGCATAGGGGAGTAGAGGAGGCGGAGGGAACCGTGGAGGCAATTTGGGTCACCTTGATAACAAGGAGGCAAGAGAGTAAAAATAGGAGTGGTGAGACCCCTGCCCTGGCGGAGGGGCTGAGGACATTCTGGTGGCAGATGTTAGGAGACACTGCAGACTGGGCAGAGGAAAGGTGGTGGTGTTAGGGGACTTAAACATGCCAGGAACAGACTGGGAGATCATGACACATCCTCTGACCAGGAACAGAGGTTGTTGGATGTCTTCAAGACGCTGCTCCTAACTCAGCAGGTGAGGGAACCGACCAGGAGGCACGGGTACTGGATGTGGTCCGGCAGACAGTGACCAGATTGGGGGCCTGGGAGGTAAGGGACCCATTACGGGAGTGACCATGCCACGGTCTGGTTCTGCCTGGACCTAGGAGGGGTAGAAGGCTGCACAAAGACGGAAGTAACCGACTCAGGGGGGATTTAGGAAATGGGAAGGATCCTATGAGCATTTGGATGGGATTGGGTCAGACATGGACGCTGATAGTAGGTGGAAATCATCAGAGAGGGGTGCAGGATGCTACCAGCACCTGTGCAAGAGTAAGACTAAAATGCGGTAGGGCCCAAAATCCTGTTGGTGGACCAGGGAGGTCCAGGAGGTGGTGCGGGGAAAGAAAGCAGCCTATAAGAAATTCAAGTGCCTCAAGGAGTGAAAGGGATCAGGGAGCACGAGCTGATGGCTAGAAGGGCCAACAGAGTGGTGAGGGCGGCTAAGGCAAGGAAGGAGCAGAACCTGGCCAGGAAATTAGGAGGGAAAGGGGTTCTTTAGATACACTGGGAAAGACGAAGGGTGAAGGGGCAGATTAGCAGGATTAAATCGGGAGAGATGGGCACAAGACCCAGGGGAGCAGGCTGAGGTACTAAATGAGTACTTCACCTCAGTTTTCACCAGGGAAATGGGGATGCTGCATCATACATGGGAGGAGACAGAGATAATGAGGAGGGGACCCTTACCGATCGGGCAGGTCTGGGGAGAGGGGGGCATCACTGGCAGGTGGGGGAAGGGCCAAGCAGGAGAAGAGGTGCCAGAAGTGAAATCACAGCAGAGAGAGTGAGGAAGCCTCAGCCCCTTTAAGACGGAGAAAGCACTGGGCCGGATAAATTACATCCTAGAGTGCTGAAGGAACTTGCAGCTGTCTCATGGAACCCTGGCAGAGCTTTTCACCATCTCTCTGAGGACAGGGTGGGTGCCCCAAGACTGGAAGGTGGTGCATGTAGTGCCTATCCACAAGGGGGATCAAGGGACTGGCAGGGAACTACAGGCCTGTCAGCCTGACATCGTGGTGGGCAAGGTGATGGAGGGCATTGTCAAGGAGAGGCTGGGGGGGACCTGGATAAGTCAGGGTGCCTGGACGATAGACAGCATGGATTCATCCCAGGGAATTCATGTCAGACAAACCTGGTGGAGTTCTATGACTGGGTGACAAGTGCCTTGGACCTGGGTAGACCAGTGGATGTCCTCTTTCTAGACTTCAGCAAGGCATTTGACTCTGTTCCTCACGTGGGCCTGTTGGATAAGCTAGGAGAAATGGGGGTGGGAAAACAGATGATCAGATGGATAGGCAATTGGCTCCAGGACCGGACCCAGAGGGTCGTAGTTGGTGGGATAGTCTCATCCCCAAGGAGGGTCATTAGTGGGGTCCCACAGGGATCAGTCCCTGGGCCCCTTCTGTTCAACGCCTACGATCTGACATAAGGACAGGAATCAGGAGTGAGATGAGTCTCTTTGCAGATGACTAAACTGGGGGCGTGGTGGATGGGAGGAGGGGAGGGTGGCCCTGCAGGGGACCTGGAGGCTCTGGAAAGATGGTCTAGAAAGTGGAAGCTGAGGTTCAATGCAGGGAAATGCAAGGTACTCCACCTAGCCAGAAACCCAGGCCAAGGTACACCCTGGGGAAATACTACAAGTCTCAATGGCTGAGAGGGACCTGGGGTGGTGGTGATGTCAAGATGAACAACTCTGAGACTTGTAGGAGGGCAGCAGCCAAGGCCAACAGGATGCTGGGATGCATCACTAGGGGATCACTTCCAGAAGGAGTGGAAGTGATACCCTCTGTATAACTGCTTGGTGAGGCCGCACCTGGAGTACTGCGTGCAGTTTTGGAGGCCACACTTAAAGAGGGACATTAACCTCCTGGAGAGGGTCCAGAGGAGGGCAACCAAAATGATTTGGGGCTTGGGGGACAGGACTATGAGGAGAGGCTCAAGAGCTAAATATGTACACATTGGAAGAGAGAAGGGACCGGGGGGACATGATAGAGGTCTTCAGGTACATGAAGAGGGTAAATAGGGGAGGAACAGTCAGGGTGCTTCGAAGGAAGGAGGAAGGGGCCACTAGAGGGCATGGGTGGAAGCTGGAGGGGGGAAGATTCAGGGGAGAAAGGAGGAGGTGCTACTTCACTGAGAGGGTGGTGGAGCCATGGAATGCACTACCTAGGGGGGCTGGAGGCAGAGACAGTGGAGGGGTTCAAGAGGGGGTGGGACAGGTACAGGGGAAGGGTTCAGGAAGCAAAATCCAATGCAGCAAGAATATCCGGAACTGGGAAGGGAGAAGCCAGAGAAGGCGAGGGGGACAGCAAGGTCAGCACCCAGGGTGGGGGCTGACCAAACGAGCAGACACGAAAGACCGTTAGGCCTATTCTGCTGGCATTTTAGTATGTTAGTATGTTAGAAGCTCCCTAAGTGACCTAAGGTGCAGACAGAAGATCCAACCCCATATAGCCAGCAACCTGAAGCGCTTAGCGAGAAAAGATTTCTTGAATAGCTAACACCTATGAAGGATACGTTACTGGTGTTAGCCTCAGAATTGAGAGGTGTAAGGGCAGCACTGGATCATCTTGCTACACGGACCTCAGATAACAAGGCCCGTATATCCTCGCTGGATGACTAGCAGCAGCACCTGGAGCCAGAATTGGGGCTTATGCGGCAAAGGCTCAAGAAAGCCGAAGAGAAAATGAAGGGAGATCATGAAGAAACAACCTGGTGGTGTTGGGACTGCCTGAAGGGGAAGAAGGTCCAGTACCCATGGTGTTTGCCCAGACGCTTTGTGAAAAATTAGTGGGGCCCTCCCCCAATGGTCCTTCTTATATAGTCGAGCGGGCACATTGCTCTTTAAGGCCCACGCCACCTGCAGGCTCTCCTTCCAGGCCCTTCTTGCTCAAGTTGATCAATTTTTTAGATAAGCAGCATATTATTGCTAAATTAAAGGAGCTACAAGAAATCAAATGGGAGGGCAAAAGAATAAGAGTGGCACAGGACCTACCATATTCAGTGCAACAGAAGAGGTCTGCCCTGCATCCTGTGGTCACCAAGTTCATCTCTGTGAGTATTAAATTCAGAGTCCGATATCCAGCAACTCTACAGATATTCCATGAGGGCACCTGGCAATCGTTTGAATCCTTGGAGAAGGCGTCTGAGTTCTGTAAGCACAAGTTTCCTGATTTGTTTAAATGAGACTGTAGTGACATCTAGTGGCTACTGGGTACAACTAGAAATGTATAATTTGAGATCTGTGCTTTATATATTTTAATTTTTATAAAACAAAAGGACAATTTGTGTTAACCAAATTTGCTTAAAGGATAAATAATTAGTGGAATTGGCCTGTGATCCCCAAATATGAGGGAGTGTAAATCGGCCACACAGAAACATAATAAAGAAAAGGGAAATGCCTCCTATTTAACCCAAAGTGTTGATGGGTTGGAACCCCCTAGTACTAGGAGGTTTGTTATATGGACTTTTTGGGGGGGGGTTCTCTTTTTGTTTTTTTACATAGCCAATTGGCTAAAAGAATATCTTGGCTTTACTCAATAGTTTTGTTAGGATTGGAGAGAGTTTAAAACCCTGTTTGAGACTTGTAATTTTAGAATCTGGGATGTTAACTTTCAAAGTTGATAAGCTGCTAGGGGAGTTCCTAAGTAGCTTCTGGACAGCAGAAGTAAGGATCCTTATGTAAACGCAATTATTTTTCCTGGCATGATAATAAGTGTCCTGGTAAAGCATAGCGGAGAAAACAACGTACGGGATTTGGGTGGGGGGATGGGCATTAGTAGTGAGAGAACTCTTCGGGTGGCATGGTCATTATCATGCCAGATAAGGTGGTAGGAGTGCAGTCACTTGGACTGGGGAACAAAAGAGGTGAATTAGTTGATAGGGTAGACTATGAAGGGGGGGGTTGGGATAAATTGCTGTGGGAGGGTGATGAGGTTGAGAACAAATACTAGTGGGAAGAGATGGGGAAGATAGGAGGTGGGTAGGGTGGGGGAAGGAAGGGGAGGGACCAGAGCCATTTTTATTACAATTTTTACAGGTGCTAATAGCATAAGCTACTACCCTAATGGATCTCCCAAATTATTCACCTTAGTATGAAAATTATATCATGGAATGTCAAAGGTGCTAGGTCTAGGGTAAAGCGGCTTCAGATAATCAAGCATCTAGCAGTACTGAACTGTCACATCACTTTTTTACAGGAGATGCACATGTTGGAAACAGAGAATAATCTACTAAGAAGGGGTAATATTGGGACGGTGTGTATGGCAACCCAAAGTGGTGTGGCAATACTGGTAACCAAGGGCACCCAGTTTCTTGAATTAGAAAAAGTGGCTGACCCCCAAGGCAGGTATATCTTCCTGAGGGGGATTTTAGAGAACAGGGAAGTCCTCGTAGGAATAATTTAAGGGCCGAATAAGGATTCCCCAGAATTCTTTGCCAACTTATCACTAACCCTTGCTCCTTTTAGTGGCCTACCTATAATTCTTGCGGGAGACTGGAATATAGTTATAGACTCTGCCCTGGACAGTTCCTCTTCAATAGGATCTACTCTTTCCCCAGCCAAAAGATCTCTGTGAGACCTTATGGAAGTTTATGACTTAATGGATCCCTGGCGTGCTTTGAACCTGGGTACGAAGGCTTACACCTTCTATTCCCCTGTGCATAAATCCCTTTCCCAGATCGATTTCTTTCTGGTTAATCAGAGAGTAATTGCAAGCCTGAGGGGAAGTGGGATTACCCCCAGGGTGTTATCCAACCATTCCCCAATCTGGTTGGAAGCCAATTTAGCTCCAAGTAGCCAAAAAGATACTATATGGAAATTAAACTCTCAGCTTCTTAGTCAAGAAGACGTAGTCAATTGGATTAAAGATCTTATAAAGCAATGTACTGTATGTGTCAAAATGAAGGATCTATCCCTGATTTTGTCAAAATATGGTGTGCTTTAAAATGTACTCTATGGGGGGGGAGTTTATTAGAATCTCGGCTACCAAGAAGCGAATGCAAGATGCAAAAGCCAAGGCTCTCTTAGAGGAAATTAAGGCCTTAGAAATGTCACCCTGGGCTTCTGCCCACTGGAGCTTCTCCCAAGTCGTCCGCCGAAAACTGCCAAGCACCAGCCACCCCAGTCGCCCTGGGCTTCTGCCCACTGGAGCTGCTCCCAAGTCGTCCACCAAAAACTGCCAAGCACCAGCCACCCCAGTCGCCCTGGGCTTCTGCCCACTGGAGCTGCTCCCAAGTCGTCCGCCGAAAACTGCCAAGCACCAGCCACCCCAGTCGCCCTGGGCTTCTGCCCACTGGAGCTGCTCCCAAGTCGTCTGCCAAAAACTGCCAAGGTACGCTAAGGAAACAAGACATTTGTTACCCGTTTCACCTCTACCCTGCGACTCCTCTCTTACCTGCAATTTTGAACTTGGCGCCATTTCTCGGAGTCCTAGCTTTATATCTGTGTGCGGTCTTCTCGGCTACTGGTTGTACCGCCAGCAAGTAAAAATAACAAGTAAACAAATTAATTCAGGGCTCTCCCACCTCGGACTCACTGACTCCCTGGTGTTTGCCGAGGGGTTCAGCCCGCCGGTCCAGGCACTCGCACTCTCTGTTCACGGAGGTGCCAGAGCGGTAGCCTGCATAGAATTTCAACTGCACTGTGCAGTGCAGCTAAAGGACCTGAGGCAGTACCTGCTGCATTGCTTGGTAGCCATAACCTTTTGCTTGAGCCAAATTGCTTAACATTAAGTTTCAGGGTTGTAATCCTCCTGTATTGTGATAATTGCTTACATTTATTTTCACTAAGATGGACCTGTAACTGTAGTTGCCTAAGATTTCATGCTGTGTACCTTCTGTTTCTCCTACCTGCTGTCCTATACATTTCCCCGTAAATTGATCTATCTCCCCTTCCTAAACTACTCTGAGTCCTGCGCTTGTCTGTCCCTCCCTCTGCTGTATCTCCCTCCCCCTTCTCTGCAACCCACAGTAGCTTTGGTAACCTGAACTCAGCCCGCCGGTCCAGGGGCTCGCACTCTCTGCTCATGGAGGTGCTAGCCCCGATGCCTTTGGTGTCTCCGCCCACCCCCACCCGCACGCCCTATCTCGACATTTACTCTTATAGAGTACCTTGACCAATCAGGGAATTTATTCCATCTCCCCACTTTTCCATTGGCTCGTTATACAAATGAGCCACTAGGGGCGCTTCCATTAATCTTTCTCCAACTCTCCTCAATCCAAATGATATTGCTATTTCACTCGTGTTGTCATTTTATTTCTTTTTTCCTCTAAGCCTAATCTGCTCTTATTCTTCTACACCCATAAGCCTTTTAAGGTTGTAGCTACTTCTCTCTCCCCACAAAATCAAAACCAGCCTGTTAGTATTCCCAATCTTAGTGCAGCCTTCTTCCCATCTTGTTGTTTCCCTGACTGCAGTTCAATTCACTGTCTCTGCAATTGCTCCCCTGATTGCAGTTCTAATCACTATCACGACAATTGCTCTCATATATATCCTGTTAATCTCAGGATGCTTAATCTAGGAGGCAAGTTACTGTTCCTTATAGCTGTTCCTTCTACACCTATAAGCCTAGTGAATTGAACTGCCCTTCTCTGCCATCCCTCAATCCCTGCTATTAGCCTATCAAACATGCTTATTTCTAAGTTGTACAGAATGATCTGGTTACTCCTAATTGGGACCTCTCTCCTCCTGTCTCTGGCGCTATTAGGTATACCTAATGTGCCCAATTGCAAGAACCTTATCCAAAACAGTAACATGAATCTTAACGATTTTAAATACTCTAACATGCTAATACTAACTGATTGTCACTTTGATACGACCCCTGCCCTCCTCCCTAAACTACTCATATACCGTGCCACAGCATTCACTTCAAAACGATGGCGTACCTACTGTCGTGCTAGCCACATGTTTGTCTGGCATAAGCTAAAGTATTTCACACTGCTGGCTCTTATGCTGTCCGGGGATATTGTGCTGAACCCTGGTCCTACACCAGGTACATCCTCCACTAACTGCTCTGGTTATGATATGAAAGGACTTCACATAGTCCACCTAAATATCAGGAGTCTTCTCCAAAATTATGCAGACCTGGAAGCCTGGATGGTTAACCACCATCCTGATGTGCTCTGTCTATCTGAGACATGGTTAAAACCCTCTATCCCAGATACATTTTGCCTGCTCCCAAACTACAACCTTCTCAGGTATGACAGACCATCTCCTAAACGAGGAGGGGATGTTGCAGTCTATTACAAAAACAATCTAAACATGACCTTATCAACTGACAAAAATCACTCCTTGTGCGAACACATCCACGCCATACTCAGGTTGGGAGACAAAAAACTCCATATTGTATGTGCCTACAATCCACCCAACAGTGGAATAAAAGGCCTAGCGGATTTGCTCGATCATACGGCTGCTTATGCCAGGAAAAATGAACTCATCATTCTTGGTGACATAAATTTAAACTGGATAGGAAAATCTCAGGATACCCTTCTTCCCTGGTTCAAAGCTACAACCTGCACCAAATCATTACTGAGTATACAAGAGTATCAGTCAACACTGACACCAGCACCCTTATTGACTGGGCCCTAACAAATTGCGTGGACAGAATTATAAAAAACAGGTATGCTACCGGATAATATTAGTGATCACTCCCCCATTTTCTGCATATGGAGGACATCCATTACCTCTACGTCACCCCATAACTATATAAGCTTCAGAAACTATGCAAACTTAAATCAGGCTCATTTCCTATATGATGTGTTTCACATTGACTGGTTCCCTGTCTTCCAATCTACAAGTACTGATGCTGCCCTTCATGCCTTCTTGAGTAGGTCTGTAGCCCTGCAAGATAAACACATCCCCAGTCGTCACTCGGCGCGTCCGCGGTAAACAAACCACATGGCTGCACAAAGACTTCCTTACAGCCCTCAAAAACAGAGACAAAGGCTGGGAAAAGTTTAAAATATCCGGTCTCTCTGCGGACTTTAATAACTATAAAGAACAGTGATCAAAATGCAAAACACAAATAAGACTTGCAAATAGCCAATACTGTAAGGGCCTTCTGCTGGATGCTGCCGGCGACCCAAAAAAGTTTTGGTCTCATGTCAAGACCTTCCTCGGCTCTAAGCAAACCCGGCTAAATAATGATATGATACTGAATGGTGTCCACTGTAATGACCCTGGCTCAATTGCCAATGCTTTTAATTCTCACTTCTCCGACCTCTCGAGCTACACAAATGCCTTCTCTTCGAATAACTTTTTACCTGGTTCCCCCAACCCAAATGACATCCCAATGATGCCTACCTTCTATTTTAAAACTATATCGAAGAACGATGTCCTTAAACATCTAAACTCCATGTCAGACAGTACCGCTGCTGGATCAGACTGCCTCGAACCTAAGCTCTTAAAGCTTGCGGCTCCTTTCGTCGCAGGACCTCTGTCCAGTATACTAAACTTGTCACGAAATGAAGGCATAGTACCTGAGGTATGGAAACTGGCTAAAGTCACTCCAGTGTTCAAAAAAGGTGACAAAAAAGATATAGCCAACTACAGACCAATAGCTATACTGTCAATATTAAATAAAATCCTAGAGAAGCTCATCTCAGTACAGATCTCTGAACACCTTACTAAGTATAACCTTCTCCACTCAAATCAACACGGGTTTAGAAAAGGCCATAGTACTCAAACTACCCTACTTCAGCTGACAAATGACGCTATTCAGGCCATGGATCAGGGTCAACAAACCGGTGCAGTATTTATTGATCTGATGAAAGCTTTCGATCTTGTTGACCACCCTCTTCTGCTTACCAACCTTCACTCCCTAGGTTTCTCAACTGGAGTTGTGAACTGGTTCCATAGCTACCTCTCATGCAGATACCAAACTGTGAAATTCAACTCGACCACCTCAGATAAAGCAGCTATCAATGTTGGTGTTCCTCAAGGATCTATCCTTGGCCCCCTCCTCTTCTCAATTTTCATCAACAACATTCCTCATAGCATTTCCTCTTGCTCATCATTGCCATATGCTGATGACCTTGTACTCTACACTAGCTCAGACAATGTTCACTTTATTAATCATAAGCTCTCTACGGATCTGCAAAATATTCAATCCTGGATCACCAAAAATAAGCTTGTTGTCAATACTGGAAAGACCAAAGCCATGCTCTTTGGTTCCCCTATAAAATTAAAGCTGTGCCGTAAAATTTTCCAGGTCACTTGGGCTGATGGTTCCCCATTGGAGATGGAAACCTCCTTTAAATATCTAGGTGTCTTACTTGATGAATCCCTCACCTTTGACACTCATGTTACCTCCATTAGTAAGGCAGTAAACATAAAACTTGGCTTAGCTTACAAAACTAGCCATATTCTTACCCCCACCGCTAGAACAGCCATTGCTCAAGGAATCCTGCTTCCCTCACTTTCTTATGGTTCTGCAATCTATACTAATGCATCTAAGGCTACTCTTCAAAGATGGGACACAACCTATAACAACATATGCTGTTACGCCTCCGCATCCTCTAGATTAAAGCATCACTGCCTGCTGTACTCTGACCTAAAATGGCCATCCCCCATGGCACACTGTCTCCTATCCCTTGGGAACCTTTTGGATAGTGTACTGAGATCAAGTTCGCCCACCTATCTAGCCTCCCTGCTAACCTCTCAGAATGTATCCTACGGTGTCCGATCAACTGACTTTTCCTTGCTCTGCATCCCTAGATGTAGAACAACCAAAGGGAAATCTGCCTTCTGTACATAGGCCCCTCCTACTGGAATTGATTTGCTAGATGTACGCCTTGCCCTAATCATGCCACCTTTAAGAAGAAGCACTGCTCCCTCTTCATCACTTGCTCAAATTGTACCTGCTTCAACCCTCCATAGATCCTGACTCCCCCTGTTCTAACTGCCCTACTATCTATGCCCCTTATCATTTTCAGCCTCCCTTACCTCTTCCCCCTCATCCTATTATTAACATCCGTTTCAGTTCTTCGTCGAATGTAACCTTACCCTGTTGTTATATTTGCTTTCTTGCATGTATCAAACATTGTGATATTATTACATTAGTCTTCATATGAGCACTTATCTCTATTTGTATGATTTATACCTTATATGCTATGTACCAGTACCTGTCAATAACTTGTCTCAACTTCTCGGTGTGATGTATTGTATTGTATATCTCCTGACACTGTTATGCTTTGTGAATGTATCTCTCTGTGTTGTTAACCTCCCGGGTTGTGCCTGAAAATAGTCACTTTTGTGCCTAGTGCACTTACCCGGTAAACAAAAAATAAATAAATTATCAAACCCTCCATTAGATGAAGAAATGTTGTGTTTAGTAGTGTTACAGAATGACTATGCGGAAATTTTGAGGGAAAGAGCAGAGTATGCTCTCTTTAAAACTCAAGCTAAATACATTGAACAAGGGGATAAAGCCAGCCATCTTTTGGCAATGAAGCTTAGAAAACAAGAGGAGTCCCGCTTGGTTCCCTTTGTGTTTTCCCTATCAAATAACACTGTCCTAACCACCCCCAGGCAAATTGTGAAAGAGTTTGAACAATATTATATGCAACTGTATAGCCCTCCTGAACCCAACCCTCCACCTAATGAAATCCAGGATTATCTGCTAGCCTCATCACTGCCCTCGCTGGAGGTATCCCAGCAGGAATTTTTGGCACGTCCTATTTCTCAGCAAGAAATTAGGGAGGCTATTAGGTCTCTAACCAAAGATAAAGCCCCGGGCTCAGATGGGTTTCCATCCAATTTTTATAAGGTTTTTGAGGTGGATCTATGCCCTATTCTTCTTTCTACTGTTTAATTTTATAAGTGAGAAGGGGATTACGGATACGACACTTTTGGAGGCCATTATTGTGGTACTGCCAAAACCAGGTAAGGAGAAGAATAGGGTTACGAACTTTCGTCCCATATCATTAATGAACTATGGTATAAAATATTTGCCAAAATATTGGCAGCAAGGGTGTCCAAAGTTTGGATAGGGCTTATGAGTTCTGAACAAATTGGGTTCGTGCAGGGCAGGGTCTCATCAGACCATATCCGTAAATTGACGCATGTCTTCTCCACATCCAGAGATACAAATAAACCAATGGCTTTGGTTTCTCTAGATGCGGAGAAGGCTTTTGACAGGGTCAATTGGACATATTTTTTTGATGCCCTGGCTGTAATGGGTTTTCCAGCCCCTTTTATTTCTTGGGTCAAAGCATTATATTCAGATCCTAGAGCGAAAGTCTACTGCAATGGAGTTTTTTCCTCAGCTTTCCCTTTAAAATCAAGTACTAGGCAGGGCTGCCCACTGTTCCCATTGTTATTTAACCTATATTTGAAACCTTTGATACGACAGTTAAAGGATTCACCAATGTTGCAAGGTATTACGATAGGGACAGTTCACTTGAAATTATCAGTTTATGCAGATGATATCCTTCTGTATGTCACTAATGCCTGCGAATCTATCCAAGCCATCCTTCAGATAATCTCATGGTTCAGTGAGGTATCGAACTGTAAACTTCACATCTGTAAATCAGAACTGATGCCCTTGAACCCTTTGCTTTCCAGGGAAGACATTACCCCGTTAGCCATGGCGTGGACTACCCATTTTAAATACTTAGGAATAATTTTATCTACATCAGGGTCCCTGATGAAAAAAGTTGAACTTAGATAAACTAGTAAAAGAAATCCAATTGGATTTAAATAGGTGTAACTCTATGCACTTGTCCCTCCAAGCAAGGGTTAGTGTGATTAAAATAAATGTGTTACCGAGGGTATATTATCCACTTAACATGTTGAATGTTTATCTTCCCATGAATTGGTTCCGTAGACTCCATAGCATAATCTCCCAATTCATATGGAGCAGCAAGCTCCCCCATAGGGCATATAATCGTTTAAGCGCTCCAAAGCAATTTGAGGGTTTAAAACTCCCTAATTTATACCACTATTACTTAGCTAGTCACATGTCTAAATATATGCGTTGGAGGGTTATCTTTTTGGATATAGACAATGTTGCCAAATTTCCCATTTGGTTACAGCTGGAACAGCATTTATTAGCTGGGTTATCCCTGGAGTGCCTCTTGTTTATAGCCCCGGGTAAAATACCCAGTACTCTACGAGGCTCGGTACTATATGTCTCACTAAAAGTCCATTCACAGTTCTGCAGGTCAATGTAATACAATAACCAAATGGACCTTTCACAACCAGTGTTTAATAATCCCAATTTTAAAGTAGGAGATAAGACAATTGTTGCTCCCAAAGAATGTCTTGACCCCCAAATCAAAGTTTGCGATTTGGTAGTTGATGGTAAACTAGGGGGAATGTCGGAAATATTAAATTTCCTTCAGCTTCCCAATAAATACTCCTTTTTTGTGCTTCAAATTAGGCACATGCTGATAAAGTGGTTCGGTTCAGGAATATGGAGTATGCAACAGGTGCCTCCTTTTCAAGAGCTCCTTGAATGTGCCAAGCAACCTCACACGGTATCCCAGTTGGTTTCATTGTTACAGGGAAAACTTAATCCGGAGACATCAGGTCACTCTAGTTACTGGGACCGTAATTTCTCACAGGACAATTTTTTTCATGGGATAAAATCTGGGAGGGAGTCCGCTTATACATTACCAATAACCACTTAAGATTAACACAGTTATATATATTGCATAATATCTATTATACTCCAACTAAATTGTATGGAATGGGGAAAATACAGAATCCAGTGTGCTTTAGGTGTGAACAGGAACCTGGAACGCTACTTCATATATTATGGGACTGCCCCAAGGTAGCCTGCCTCTGGAGAGCCATTCTGGAAAGGGCTGATCCACTACTGGGGTTGCAGGAACATTTCTCACCACAGGTTTGTATAGTGGGGGACTATACCACTGTCCCTTTTTAGGAGAAGAGGTACCATATGACCATTATCTCTTTGTCAGTTAAAAGGCTTGTCCCTCGCTATTGGAAAGATCAGCATGTGATCTCCTACCTTGAGTGGATAAAAGAACTCCTACACAATTTAAGAATGGAAAAGGCAATTGCGTGTCTAAGGGGTAAACTCCCCCTGTATAAATCTAGGTGGGAGAAGCTTTTTACACTTTGGTCCCTACCTCCTGTTTCTTAGGAAACCAAATTAGATGAGAATATATAAGGGAATAACAATACCCTATAGGGTTACCCCATATGGAACCATAGGAGGCCCTCTCTCTGAGAGACTCACACAGATGACTTCTTTATTTCATATATTATAGATATAAGGGGTTGGGGTTTCACCTAGTAAATGAAAATGGCACCATTGGGGAAGGCAAACATGGCTCTGGGGGGTTGGGTTGGGGGGATTATGGGGGAGAAGTTTGGGGGAGTATTTTAACTGCTGATTGGAAGGCATGAGTATGTTATTTTTTTTTCCATGTAGTCAACGTATGGCAGAACTGTTGAAAGGTTATATATGTACTGTTACATGCCTTGTTAAAGACTCATGCCATTGTACCAATGTAAGTATTGTTGGAAAGATGTATGCCTGTTGTAGAATGTTGATATGCTATAAAATGAATAAAGTGAATTTAATTTCAATAGACAGTATATTTCTTGTTCAATATTTTGTCTGTATCTACTGTTGCTTATTTTTTTATGTAAGCAATAAGACATGACGAGGTGTGCATTAGACAGTTCTAATGCACGGCTAGGAGGCGTAATGAGGCACGAGGCCACAGGCTGAGTGCATCCAGCCCCCTAGCCATGCATTTGAACTGTCTAATGCACACCCCGGAGTGGCATATTTTAGTTATAAAATGGGACTCCATATTTTATGTTTGTTCAAATTAAAACCATCAGGTTTAAATAATAAAAATGTTGACTCTGTGTATATATTTGGCATACAATAGTTCCTCTGCCTGCCTGACTTGAATGCATTTTTTTTTCACTTGAGGAAATTTGTCCTAGTATGACCTCCGTAGCTATACTTAACCACCCCCACCCCCCCGTAATACAGACTGAGGATATTTGCCCCCCCAACTCCATCCAATATAGACCTCACCCTTTTAATAAGCTTTTTTTTTTTAAGTTTGAGCGTGATCGCAAGTACTGTACTA
The DNA here is from genome assembly GCA_016271365.2 of Neoceratodus forsteri. Taxonomy (NCBI): domain Eukaryota; kingdom Metazoa; phylum Chordata; order Ceratodontiformes; family Ceratodontidae; genus Neoceratodus; species Neoceratodus forsteri. The sequence continues at coordinate 33,088,645 of CM057453.1, forward strand.
GCAAACCAGCACATAGAGGGTGAGAGCGAGAGACCGGGGCGAGACAGCATAAGTGCACACACTGAGAAATAACATACTGGCTAGACACAGAAAGCTTCTTTCTTTTCTTTTTAATTTTACCGCGATTGCTAGTAGCAGCTAACCGACAGAAAAAGCGGAGGAGCAAGATAGCTTAGCCACACACTGTAAAATACTGTACTGATTACTGGCTGCATCCCTCTCAACCACTTGCCTTGCATATCAGGGACAAAGCTTAAAAAGATCGGGGCAACTGGCAAAAATCAGGGACACATCTAAAAATATTGCAATATTAGGTCAACAAGTCTGCCATAATGTTTGGTTTAGTGTGAAAAGCATTTCCTGAAGGAAAGCTAAACTGTAATACTAAAGGTTGCCATTATTTTTTGCCATTAACCTCTACACTTCAGCATAAAAAAATGAAAAGTTTAGGTGAAGCGTTAAAGATTCGGAGGCAAAATCAGGGACAGTTGAGAGGTATGACTGGCTGGCTATTCACAGCAGAGGACAGCAGTTGACACAATGAAGCGTCTAGTGGCAAGGCAGGTGAAACAGTGAGTGGAGTACAGGACTGACATTAAAAAGCGAATAAAAAGCAATTTTTTTTACATTCAACACAATGTGTTAGAGGTGGATAGTGAGCTGGACAGCCAAGAGGAAATGTGTGAGCACAGAACCATTACAGGAGGACTGGTGAGGGGCAGATTTGAAAATAAAAAGAAAACAAAATCTCTTTTGTCTATGAGCTGCTGATCTACAGCATCTGGCCAGTTGTGGAGCAGTACTATGAAATAGTTGGGCTGCTGCAGTGTGTGTGTGTGTATGTAGGGGGGTCTCTTATCTAGGAGCAGCGAAGTGTTTTTAAACTGAACTACGACCAATGGCAGCAGAGCAGGAATGGGTAAGGGTCTCGAGCAGGAGCTTGCAGGGACTCAGAGAAGCAACAGCTCAGTATGAGTATTAAACGATTTTTCTCTGACTAAAATGTAAACAAAGACATTATTTGTGAGGCTTACAATTAGTTTACAGAGCATTTAAATGTGCACACTGATGTGGTGGACTGATTAATTATTCTTTATTTGGATGCACTTTTCCTCACTAACAGGTAAAAAGAAAATGGAGTCAGTTTCATTTGTGAATGTTCTAATGGCCTTAGGATTTGGGGCATGTACTGCATCCAGGTTGGCAGGACTAGTTTTAGCCGTGCGTTAGACACTTCGAACGCACAGCTAACAACCAATGAAATGGCTCAAAATCCGTAGACCATTTTATAATTGATAATATGAATATTTATCTGTTCTATTTTTCTGGGGTTTTTTTCTAGGATCAACCCCTACATGGCTTCTTTGCTTTCATGGATGTGGCATGCAGCACATCTAAATAGACCACACTGTTCGTCCCCTTTTCCTCTTCCCCCCTTCCCCCCATACCTTTCCATGTTCCACTTTTCTCTCTTTTACATGCATTTCTATGCTGTTCTGTACAGTCATTGCAGGGTCTCAGTGCTTTTTAACTTACATCTCCCTTAAGAGTGTCTTTATTTAGATTTTTTTTTACTTGGGCTCCAAGACTTTGGTGTAATGTTGACAGCATGATGCACTTTAGTTTTTTATCATGTTTTTTATATACTTTATTATTTACAGTACCACATACCCATGTTTCCTATCTTTACCTTACTTTACCCTAACAACATCTGACACACACACACACACACACACACACACACACACACCTTTTTGCTCTCCTTTTCTCTATTTTTAGGGCTGCAGTGGGCAGAGCCCTGCAGTCCTCTTACTACAGAACAGAACTCAGCTTTCCTTCTGAACAAACAACCTGTTGGACATTGAGTACAGTCCCCTCTACGTCCCTGGTGTCTCTGGAGTACTATACTCCTTGTTTTCAGAGCACTATACTGATTGTTGTTTTTTTTTGTCTCATAAATCTCTGGTGTCCTGATCGTGACATTGAGGGATTGTGCAACCCCAGTGTCACTCTTATGTTTCTGGGAGGGGGGGTGCAGGGTAGTGGGTGCTAAGAGGGAGGGTCAGGTGGGGGAATATCTATAATTTAAATGAAAAAAATGGCAGTCATGGCACACTCCACATGCACCAGTAATCGTGCATGCGCAGTGGTGTGTACGGCCATCTTGAACATGGCAGGAGTGTGCCGTGACTGCTGATTTATTTATTTATTTTTTCTTTCAAATTATTGATATCCTGCCACATGACCCTCCCTCTCAGCACCCTACCCCTTCCCCAAAATAAGAGTGACACTGGGTGCCCAATTCCATGTCTTGATCAGAACGCCAAGTCCTTTTTTTCGCTATCCCATAAGAGGCACTGGGGGTGCCCAATCCCCCAGTGTCATTATAATGATTTTAATACCCCCACCTGACCCACCCTCTCAGCACCCACCACCCAACTCCCCCCCCAAGAAATGTAATAGTGGCACTAGGGGGTGTCCAATCCCCCAGTGCCAAAATACTTACTCTTTTTATATTATTAGTAGCTGTGAAAAGAAAACTGTCCATCAATGCAGTGTCAGTGGCTCAGCGGGTAGCATGCTCACCTCTGAGGCCAAGCAATCAGAAGGTTGTGGGTTATATTACCACACCAGGCACTTGGGTTAATATCCCAATATTGACACTGCTGTGCAGCATGAGGGGCTGCTGCACTTCTGAGGTTCTGTCTTTTTAAGATGAGACGTTAACCTGAGGTCCCATCTGCCTGTTCTGGTGGCAGTTCAGGCGGATGTTAAAGATCCCACAGTACTTCTCGAAAACAGTAGGGGAATTTTATTGGAAAAGAGTGGACTTCATTACATAATTGAAAGGCTTGCCTGTAATTCAGTGGCCAAGCAGCCAGCCACTCCCACTTCCTGAGCTATATAAGCAGTTCTTCTCAGCCTCACTGTGAAGCATTTTGTCTTTGCAGCTGGAGGCTATGTTGATTTGTCTTCTGAGCTGGCTTGGGCCTAACCCCCCCACAAGCCAGCTGTTTCTGTGTGTCTCTGCTGGACTGACTTCAGTGTTTGTTTTCCTGCTTCTGGTTTGTATCTTTCCTCCGGCTGTATGCTTCCCTGTGTTTTGTTTCTTGTTTTTTTGGGGCCTTCCCTGTTTTCTGTTTTGCTGTGTTTTGGTTTCCTCTTTTGGGGGGGCTTTTATTTTTAAAACTCCTAGCATACTGCTACTACAGAGCTCATTCTGCTTGCTTTCAGTTACAACACTTAATTTACTGCACTGCAACTGCAAACCTACTCAGAGCTCATGCTACTGCTTTCAGTTACCTACAACTTCAGCCACTGCTGCTGCCTGTTTACTTTAATTACTATTGTACCCAGTGCCTGTGTTTTAACACTGTACTCATTTAACTACTGCTGTACAGGCCCACTTGCTTCCTGCTGCTGCATAGTTTACACCCATTCCTACACTACCTTGTTTACTCTGAGGTTAGCTGAAGCTCCTGCTGAGACAATTAAACTAGCTTTTATATCTGCATGTGGTTCTCTGCCTTTCATCACTTCCTTGTTTGTCCTACGGTGGGGACTGGGAGGTGTTTTGGGGTTCGTGGCCTATGTGGTTAATTAATTTTGTTCTAAATCCTGTCTTCACCACCAAAAATCCTCAGAGTTTGTCACCTTGATTTGGCTATTCATGTCTGGCAGGCTTGCCCCTAACTCAGTGCTGTTTACTTGCTATACAGTTGTTATGCAGTCCACCTATTACTACTACTACTGCTTACTGACCTATCAGGTCCACACTTGCTTATGCAACCATTGCTCCTTGCTTATGCAAACCATTGCTTTGTGCCTAGTGCTACCCCTCGGCTTCGCCTGGGATTCTACTGCTCTCAATCTGCATCCGACCTTGCAAAGTCTCAGCACTCAATGCTCCTTACCATCTTGGTACACCGTGCTTATTCAGCTCACCAGCTTTACAGCATTCAATCAATTCTGGGGCATGCCAGCCATTCTAATCTGGTGCAGGTTCCTGCAGCCGACGGCCTCGCTCTGCATTAGTCTGCATCATCGAGCGTGTCCAACTTGGGGCAGGATCCTTCTCACCTGGCCCATAGCTGGGAACGTCCTCACCCCGGGCTTGGCTTTAGCTGCCTGCTATGCGACAGCAGCTCCTGGTGTAGAATTTAAGACTAGCGGTGAAGGGTGGTTACGATGATCTCCTTTGGCTCCAGTGTTCTACTATAACGGTTGGCCATTGACTTTAGTGGTTTCCCTAGCAAGGCACCTTCACCGCATTCTCCCCATGACTGCCTCTGATTCACTTGGTTTGATTTAGGGCGGGTAGGCCAGGTGAGTGCCTCAGCAGTTGTTGCTCTCCTCCTGCACCTTGGATGCTCGTATTGTTGCAGAGTTTTCTCGTAACCTTCCAAGACGTTCCCGCTAGAAGGTTTGAGTGAGAGCCTTCCTCCAAATTGGAATATTTTCTACCTCTCTTTAATTGGGTTTTCCAAATAGCAGCTGCAGAGCCGTCACTAAATACATTTTCCCAAGCCTGGAGGGAAGGCGACCTAGGCCTTGGATCCCCAGAGATTTCCTCCTCATAGCATTTTATTTCTCTCCTCAGTTGCCTCAGGTCATAACGCTTAGTTAACATAGTTGTTTCCCCTAGTTTCCTTAGGTAGGTTCCATTGTTGGATGGAGGTGGAGGATGTCCTGCCGTTCCCTCTCTCCTTAGAGGATCCCCTTCTATCGATGCAAGCCATCACTATTCTTCTCTACTACTATGTTCCAGTTACTGCTTCTACAACACTGTTACTGCTTGCTCATACGCATCATGTTGCCTCCTTTGGGGATGATACTATATTTCTTTTGCGGATTCCTAAGGTACCTTTAGCCATGGGAGCCGTCCCATGGCACCTCTAGGGGCAGAATCCTCTCTGCGAGTTCCTTGCTTCATGCCCCTACAGGGTGGTAATTCCTCTGGAATAGAGAGTGTGAACGGCCACAACCAAAACTAACACAGTTACACAAGCATAACACTATACTGGCTGCGTAGGTCAGTGAATAAACAAAGGCAATACAAAAATAAAAAAGCAAAACAGGAAAAACAGGAATATGAGCTAAACAAAAGCAGCTAGAAAAAGAAAACTATATAACATAACAGAGGGGACAGAAAATTAATCAAGATGCCAACCATCACTGTTTTTCCAGAACTTTAGAAACTGTGATCTAGTTCTAACTTTAAAATCATTCAGTTGAACTGTAATTACAGCAGTTTTTATATTACTTACAATTTTCTGTAAAGAAATCCATTTCTGGTGCAGCACTAACAGGCATCTGATCTGGCCTGCCATAAATAATAACATATCAATGTCAGTACAACATACATAGTTTCAGCCTCATTTATCATTCAAGGAGACATTAGTGCCAAACATAATATCTTCATAAGATAATTGCATAAGTAAAGGTTCAGACCAATTACTAGCTAACAGCTTTGAGAAATCAAGTGCAAATTGACATTCAATAAATAAACATTGTTGAGATTCTATAATACACTGACAGGAATTTCTAGGGCAACATCTATTATCTGGGGACTTATGCTTACGATTACTCTTAACACTCAATCTCCCATAATTTCCCAAACAAACAGTATCCCAAACATATGGAGGTAAACGTGGGTTTCGAAGTTGCTTTAAAATCCAGTCAAAATGATCTGGAGGGCAAAAGGGGAAGGTAACCACATCCTGAGCATCTCACCTCCAAACCCCGTCATAGAGAGATCTCCAACTCCAGACATAGAAATCCTGGGGACTAAAACCCAAAGACAAAGCCAATTTTATTGCTTCCCTACCATAGGAAGGAATATCAGGAATCCTAGCCAAAAATCTCTTTTTCCCCAGTTCCCATTGGGCAAGACAGGGTATCAGCCACATCAAAAGAAATGGTTTCCAACCCATACCACCAGGCTTCAATGCCCCACCAAAATTATAATAGAAAAAAATACTATAAAAGAAAGCAACAGGGTTTACCATACCAACCCCTTCCTCTACCAGTGGCCTATAGGTCACACTGCGCTTGACTGGATTCAAGTGAGACCCCCAAAATCCTTGAAAGAAAATGCTAAACAATCTAGTAAATAACTTTACTGGCAGGGGGAAACATAACAAAGACACAAAAAAATAGGAACCACCAAAGTTTTGATCAAGTATACACATTTTCTTTTACCAATTTGGTGTTGCTTCCACCCAGTTATAAGGCCATCTGCTCTCCCCATAGCCGCCTGCCGATTAAGGGATTGCATACCCCCGTCCCAAACAAGATACGTAAACTTTTAAAAGGTGCAGTAGAAATCTTAATACCAGCAAAGGTATCAGAAATAGGGACAGTAAGGTGCCCAAGGGGAACCCCCACACTTTTTTCAAAATTGATGTGAGACCCTGCAATTGAGGAGTAGTTCTGCAGGACACCCTCCAAGGCCCTTTCCTCTGTATCCATAGCTACAGTCAGGACCAAATCATCCGCATAAGCCAAAATCTTAATGGGTACAGAATTTTGGGCCCCTTGCAACCCCACTATCTCTGGGCAAAGAAGAATAGCTCTAATCAGGACATCAATACAAAAGTTATGTAAAATTGGACTTAAGGGGCAGCCTTGCCGAACACCACATTTAACTGTTACCTGCCTACCTAACCCACCATTGACATTGGGAATAATAACAGCTTCTGAATACAGGGCTCTAATCCACTGTGTAAACTGGGCAGAGATCCCGAATGCTGCCAAAACGGGAAATAAAAAACAATGGAAGACCTTATCAAAAGTCTTTTCTTGGTCCAAGTCAAGCACCCATCCTTTAGCATGGCCCATATCTCCCAATAAAAACAGTTCCCATAACAGAACCAAATTATCATGCTGACACCTCCCAGGTATACCACATGTCTGAGCAAGGCTGACTAATCTCGCTATGTGAAGCAATCTAGCCAACAAAATTTTAGCTAAAATTTTGTAATCAACATTTAGCAAACTAAGAGGTCTATAATTGTTAAGATCAGCCAAAGAGCCCTTCTTAAAAATAAGTACTAAAATGGCTTCCTTCATAGTTTTTGTAAAGGTAGCTTTAGACTACATGTCATTAAACAAAAGGGTCAAAGCAGGAACCAAATCTTCCTTAAAGGTACTGTAGAAACCTGCTATAAGGCCATCCGACCCAGGAGCTGAGTTCAGATTTAAACGAACAATAGCCTGTGGCACCTCCGCAGCCGAAATATCAGCGGATAACATATCACCATCAGCCTGTGAAAGAGGGGGCAAGTTCAAGGAGTCCAAAAAGGAATCCGTCGAAACACAATCAGGGACAGTACCCAACATGTTAACCACATGCTGCTCCACCACATCCACCAAAAGCTCCAGAGTATTAACTAGCTCTCCAGAGGGGAACCTTAAAGCCTGAATAAATCTAGACTGTAGTCTTCCCTTACAGGCCTTAAAAGGGTCTAACCCTCCTTTAGACAATCGAGACCCAAATCTAGCATCTTGCCCCAGAGAACTAGCTCGATCATACTGTAAGCTTTTCATTTGACCACAAATAACTGCAATTTGCTTACTATAGTCTTGAGAGGAGGTATCTGCTAGAGAGATCAGATTCTGTAATTGTTGATACAATGCCAAATAATGTAGATATTGGGCACTGCGATCAGCAGCAGCTTACTCCTGCAAAACTTGCCTCCATCGGACCTTAGAATCCTCCCACCACTCAGATGCATCATCATATAAATTGGCTACTGAGAGCCTGGCCGCCCAATCCTTCCTCCATATTTTCTGAACTTTAGGATCCTGTAACATGAAGTCATTAAGTCTCCACCTATTCTTTTTACAATGCGGAACATTCTCCCAAGAGAAAGAAACCCATACATCAGCATGAGCAGAAAATTCCATACCAATAGTTCTACAAGAAAGAACATGTAAGACACTAGAAAAAAAATAAAATCAATCCTAGTCCGAAGGTCACCCTTAAAAAATGTAAACCCACCAGTAGAATGTTGGGATCTGTAAGTATCCACAAGATGAGCCATGGAGATTACATATTTACGGGCTACAGAATCACAAAATAACTTGGGGGTCTGAAGCCCTCTATCCAATTGATGCAACCCACAATTAAAGTCCCCCACCCAAATAATCAGCCTAGAAGTATGGAGGAAGGGACGTACTAAATGAAAAAGAGACAACCTCTGTGCTTTAGTCTGGGGGGCATAAATAACAATGAACCGAAATCTCTCCGAAGAGAACGAGATATCTAGTAACAATGCTCTTCCTGGCTGTATATCCACAAGTCTGGAGACATGCAGGGCAGGGTTAGAAAATAAAATCCCTATGCCATCACACTTGTCGGTCCCAGAGGACCAAAAGGATGGACCATGAGGCCATGCCTTGGAGGCCTGTTGTAGTTCCTGATTGGATTTCAACCTGGTATCCACAAGACAGGCAATATCACATCACATATCATGCATGGTCAACATAACACCCCCAAGCTTCCTGTGTCCCTTAATACTATTAATGTTTAAGGAGCAGACTGATAAAGAAGCCATCTAAGTACCTAAGGGTGATTTACTTCTCTGACACTGCCTAGTTCTTTTAGCAATTGGATCCACATCCCCACCACCCTCATTGTCCGTATTAGAAACTGCAGAAGTATCAGTTTCCTTATCTGCAGAGTCTCTATCTGACAACTCAGAAGCCAGCCGGGCAAATTTATTCCCAGTCTTCCAAGAACAAACCCCAGCTTCTTTACCATGTCCAGAAACAGACAAGCCTTTCCTAGTCCTTTTATGTTGTACCTTAAGAAAAGCTGTCTTATCCATACCAGAAGCAGACGGAGCTGTCGCCATAGCCTCCTCAGGAGTGTTGGTCTTATCAGTTACTAAGACCTGCTCCTGGGGAACTTGGTCAGTTTGTGAACTATCTTCCTCGAGTGCTCCCTTCCCAGAGGAGGCCTCCTGCCACTCAAGCAGGGAGGAACCCGCACCAGCTTTTAAATCCCGGTCTGCAACTATTTTGGCCTGTGATTGCTGGGCAAGAGTAATCAGGCCTTCATGAGAAGGACAATCCTTCCTATTATGTGAGGCCCAGGGACAACGCCCGTATGCATGTCCTGTGCATTGACATAAGTTGCACTTAAATAAATTCAAGCAAGCACTAGAATTGTGCCCGAATTCAAAAACAATGATTACATTTAACAGTATCACAAGCAGAACTAAAGTGTGCTCGAGATCCACATTTGAAACAGGACTTAGGTTGCCCTGCATAAAAAAATCAACCCCTTATCTTTCCCTAGAAAAAAGAAACTAGGTAAATGACTGGGCCCTGCATTAGTGGAGTACAACTTTACTCGAACCCTCCACCCGCCATCCCAAATCTGTTCCCTGTCTAACGTAGGGACAGGTTTATTGAGAACTTCACATCTTTGTCTCAATCTGAACAAAATGTCCTCAGTATTCACCCCTTCATTTTTAAACATAATAGTTATGTTCCTAATGGCAGGCTTAGTTAATGGGATAGCAAAGAAAGGGGACAAGTGGGAGAAGTCTTACAAATAGCATACTGTGCCCCAAATCTATCTAAATTAGAAACTTGTTGGAAACTAATATCATAATTACAATTCCCCAAGCCAATTAGGGCAAAAATCTCAGAGGAAAAAAACCTCATGGAGCCTTTAAGTAAGGTTTTAGCAACATAAACCCTGTTCGGCGGGACCACCAGGTCCCCTTTATATCAGAGCTGAACAGCATTGCGCCGTGGAGCAGGTTCACCTTTAGAGGTAAATAAAGCTGCCAGTTTAAAACCTACTGGTCTCACAGGGTCCTCCTCTGGTGCTTCAAGCAGCAAGGGATCAGACCCCAATCAGAGAGGAACCTCAAAATCAGCGGTTTTACCAGCACCAGTAGCAGGACCAGGAGATCCACTATATGCAGGCACTATTTTAGCTGGTAAGCATACCTCTCAACCTCCTGCCTCATAAATCAGGAACAAGGCTTAAAAAAATCAGGGACAAAGCGCCAAAATCAGGGACACATCTTCAAAATTGGAGATATCCACTCAGGAAACTGGTAGAATAAAAGGCTTAGTGTAAAATGCATTTCCTAAAGAACAAGTCTGTAACTTTAATGTTTGACATTAGTTATGCTTATAACCCGCTGTGGTTTGGTCACGGAAACACAATTTTTAGAAGGGACAGAGTAAAGTTTTGAGGCAAAATCAGGGACGTCCCTGAAAATCAGTAACAGTTGAGAGGTATGCTGGTAAGGGACTATCCACAACCTCAGTAACATCCCCTAACTCACTATTAGGCAGTTCTTCCTGAACAATAGTAACAGTACAGTCTGTAGAATAAGTAGTAGCAATATTACCCTGGGGTTCGTTGAAGCTCAGATGAGTAGACAAGTTGGTGGCCACCGGTGCTGCAGCCTTCTGAAGCATGGTAAGATAGGAAGGGTCCTGTGAGTCCAGCATCCAAGCACCTCCTTCCCCTAGTTCCCAACCCGCATTCTGCAGGGCTGCTTCCGGGGACCAAGTGACCACCTCTGAAACTACCGCAGTGGTAGCAGTCGAATCTTTGGGCAAAATCACTGCAGACTGGAAAGAAGGAACCATTTCTCCTAACCTTTTACTCCACCCTGGCATTTGTTTTGGTGGAAAAAAAACACAGCAGTAGAAGGACTGTCAGTTTCCAACTCCTCAGGACAAGCAACACGCTGTGCACTATTTCACTTTTTATTGTCAAGACGTTTACCTTTTACTTTTTGAAGTTCCATTGGGGGCTTTAGGGACTCTGGGTTGCTACCCAACGAACTGCCAGCCCTCAAACCCAGTGAAACAGAGGCAGAGTGGGGCGCGTTGAAAGCCTCAGACTGTCCAGACATCGCAGGAACTTCCGTGTCAGCAGAGAACTCGAGAATCCGGGAATCAAGTACAGAAGCACTAGAAACGGAAACCTCCAGGAGAGTTGCAATCTCCCGTTCAAACAGTTCCATTTTCCATAACAAGACAGAGCGTTCCAATAATAACTTATCCTTCTCTGAAACAGCATAGGTTGAAAACGAAACAGCCTGCCATGATGCAGGACCAGTAACACCAAGCACGTTGGCCTCCACCACACTCACAGTAGTTACTTCAGCCACAACACAATCCTCCTCAATGGCCTCTTGCACAACAAGCACATCCATCTCCACCGACGGCTCCCTCAGACTGGCCATCGCAATACAGGTGGCCAAGACTCCCCCTACCGACAGAGCAGGAGAAATTTTTATTGACAAAGAAACTACAAACCAAAATCACATTGACAAAAATAAATACAAAAGACTCGTGTAACAGGAAAATCAGAATCGGTCACCCATGGTAAGCATTTCCATAAAGCAAAAGTAAAAGGGTGTCAATATTCCACTTTTTCCAGGTCGCTGGAAACCTACCATACAATAACATCTCATAAGTAACAGAAGTAAATAAAGGTTCCTTCCATCTGTTTGCTAAAAATAACCAAAAACCAGTGATATAGGAACAAAGAAAAAACAGGTGTTGTATTGTTTCATCCTGATTTACACATAAAGGTCTGGAACACAATCTTTCATTCAGCTGTTTATGTTTATGATTTGCCTTAATATTGATCCGTTCATGACAACTAAGCCAATGTAGATCCCACATCTTCTGGGGATGCAAGGATTCCTTAACAGTGTGTATAAAGCAGGTAAGAAAGTAGGGGGACATTTGGGAAAAATTACAAGGTCTGCACAAGTGGTATCTATCAAAAAATTATAAATGGCTTTCCTATTTTGAGTCATAATCATATGGCTAATAATCTTCCATTGTTTTAAATGGCAAAAGGTATCACGAAGATAAGAAGGGGTAGACGATACATGTTTAACCTGTTTCAAAGTGTTAAGGTCCCAGAGATGAAACCAGGGTTGACAGGATTGAAAAAAATAAAATTCCCATCCCACATCATAATTAACTAAAAGTGGTTTAAGATTAGTCACAAAAAATAAACTATTATAAAAAAATAATGGGTGTATCATGTTAAGACCACCTTCCTTGAAAGGTAAGCAGGTAATGGAATGCTTAATGGGATTCAGTCGGCTGCCCCATAAGGCCTGAAAAAAAATACTCAGAAGTTTGGTTTCCAAAACACGGGAGGGGGAGAAACGTAAGCCAAAAACAAAAAAATCGGGAGCAAGTGAGACTTTATCAAGTAAACCCTCTTTTTTTTGTTGAGTTTCCAGGTGTTCCAAAGAGAAACTTTGGCCTGCGCTAGGTCCAGTTTGGGAGTCCAGTTGAGAATGTCTAAAGGACCTGAGCCAAATAGAATGCCCAAAATCTTAATAGGGGTGTCACAAAGTGCAGTACTGGAAACTATTACATCATTCGACTGCTGAGATCCAAGCCGTCGACGGACACATTCTCCAAGTTCAGGGATGCTCCTGAAACAAGATCAAAGGACTTACAGAGATGGAGAGATCGTCTGCGAAGGAACATCAGCTACTATTAAACTCATGTCATCAGCATAGGCTAAAACAGAAATGGTAAGGAACAAATAGGCCTAACATTGTGTGCTGTATTAATGGTGCGATAAGGGATCCAAAAAGATATACAAAGGGACTGGTGGACACCTTGTCTAACACCTCTCTTTAAAGGTATCAAAGGACCCTTCCAGCCATTAACAAGAGGGATAGAAGTGGCTGTAGAATATAATAAGGCGTAACCAGGAGAGAGTAGTCACAGGAACCTATAATGTCTCAAAACCTGCCATAAAGTCATGACTCACTGAATCAAATGCCTGTCTTTGATCCAATGAATACAGGAGGCCTGTTAACCTATTTGAATTGCCATGTTCCACCAATTCCCATAATAAAAGGACATGATTATGTATACTTCTGCCTGGAACATTACTAGATTGAGCTTCCGAAATAACAAGAGGGGCCAGCTTTGCTAGACGGAGAGCAATAATTTTAGTTAAAATTTTAAAGTCCATATTCAATAGGCTAAGAGGCCTCCAACTAGTCAGTAATTTTCTGTCTCCTTTCGTATGGATATAGAAGGTACTACCCATATTAAATTCTAATGGTAAAGTATCAGCTTTTAAAAGGAAGTTATAAACTGCGGCCAATTCCATGCTCAACTCAATATTATGCAATTTATAAAGCTCATTCGGAAGGCCATCCAAGCCTGGAGATACTCCAGATCGCAGAGTTGTGATGACCTCAACTACTTCTCGTGCCTGAATATCACAAGCATGCATATCAGATACTGATTGTTGCACAGCAGGAACAGAAATTGGACTAAGGAAGGTCAATATATCATGTAGACATATAGGGAATGGACTGAATAGGTTTTGAGTATACTCGGCCACATAATTTTGGATAAGCCTAGAATCAGTAATTGTATGACCAGCTTCAGTCACAATAGTATCAATGGTTGTCCCAGTAATCTGTTTAGGAAAATATGCAAACAGGCAGATCACATCATAGGCACCTTTTACACTAAAACGTTGACGTTGTTGCATTGAAGCATATTTTTTGAAATGATATTCCATTAAAGATTTTTTCAGGATACTAATTTGTGAAGAAAAATCCTGGCCAATGGTATATGAAAGGGTAAAGAGTTTTTGCAGCTGATGTCATGTCCTATGATATGTGAAATAACAATCTTCATGATGGGTTTTGCTAAATGATTTCAGTAATTTCATCAAATCCTTCTTTGTATCTAACCACCACCACCAAGGATCATCGTAAAGAAAAAACACAGATTTTCTGTTTTGAAAAAAAGATTTAAGAAGTGTTAACAACAGAGAATTCTCTAATAAGGAAACATTAAATTTCCAAGTGCCAGGACCAAAAGTTGCAACATTCTTAGGACCAAGAAAAATGGTAAGCAAATCATGATCTGAAAATTCAGCCACCTGTACTTCAGCAGCGGAAGTTTGTAAAAAGGAGGACACAAAAAAAAAAAAAATCTATCCGGGTAGCTAAAGAGCCTTTATGAAAGGTAGGGGTATGTGTCTGGGTGACAGAAAGATAAGTATCCTTCAGTTTTGCAGAAAATAAAAGATTTTTGAGAAAAGTGGTATCACAAAATAATTTTGTGGTTTTTGAGAATGAGGACCTGTCCTTAGTGGACAACCCACAATTGAAATCACCACCAAAAATGATGTGCATAGAGGTGTAAAGATAGGGTCGAACCACTTTCAAGAGTTCATTACTAAGTGACTTGGTTTGTGGGGCATAAATATTGATAATCCGAAAAGGGATAGAAAGGAACCTAAAGTCTATCAATAATACTCTGCCAGGCCATAAATCTAGAATCTTAATAACAGAGACATTAGCAAGGTGAAACAAAATACCCACCCCAGAACATGTCTCCTGTCCAAATGACCAATAGGAGGGGTCTAAATGCCAGGATTTTGGGCCCTAGAAATTTCAGGCAAGAATGGAATCTAACATCTTGTAGAAGTATGAGACCGGCAGTAAGGCAAGACAAAGCATAAAACTGAATCCCTCTTATGTTTTTTATACTGTGCATTGAACAGTATGTATTGCAAAAAGTAGACTTATGCATAGCAATCACCTCTGTCTACCCTTTCTCGGGTACATTCTTTGTTTTGTCTTGGCCTTGGCTTTCCTTTTTTGGGACCCCACATTGTCAATAGGGACTTCAGTATCTATAGTAAGTTCAGGGTGAGAGGACTGGACAGAAGAAGAGTCAGAGTCTGTGTTTTCAGAAGTATGCCGCAGCAATTCATATTTATTCATCAAAGGGAGAGTATCTACCCTCTGAGCCTTAGAGGAAGGTGAACCAAACTTTCTTGAACCCCGTGTAATTCTAGAAGGTGTAGTAAAAGGGTCAGAAGGGGAAGGTTCCATTGTTTCTAATGGTGCGGGGGCCCATAGAAGAGCCACCTGAGTAGAACAACTAGGAAGAACTGGGAAGAAGGAGGGTGGGGAGGTAGAGAAACGTACAGGTTGTGGGACAGGCTCGGTCAAATCCTCCCAGCAATTATTACAGTGGCAGTGGAAACAACACTATGTGATTCAACTAAAGTAGTAGGAGGGAGGGGCAACTGTAGAAGAAGAGGACCCTTAATGTTAGAAAGTTGGGCCACTGTAATAAGAAGCCATTGCTCCTCTCCATCAGCTAAAGTAGGAGAATTATGGGCAGCCCAGGAACATTGCTGAAAAGTATGTCCCAGGTCTTCACATAAAACACAGAGAGGTTCTTCAATACACTGTGAGCCTGCATGACCAAGACCACCACAAACAGTTCATTTAATAGTGTCACAAATGCTGCTGAGATGAGAAGTGGAACCGCACTTATAGCAGGCTTTAGGTTGTCCAGAATAGAACAAAACTCCCCTATCCCTGCCTAACAGAAAACTATTGGGTAGGTGTTGAATACCAGTATCAGTAGTCCGGAGCATAACCCTAACCTTCCACCCTCCCGTCCACAAATTTTCCGAATATAAAAATAGCTTCAGGGTCAGAGACCACTGTACATCTTTGTTTCAGCCAAACTGTAATATCATTCAAACTAACACCTTCATTTCTAAACAGAATAGTGACAGTCTTTTGTGCAGGTTTTATTAAAGGAATTGCACTGAAAGGTGACCATAAAGGGGTATTTTTCAACAGATGAAATTGGGACCAAAATTTCTCTAAACCTTTTAAGGTTTTAAAACTTACATCAAAATGGGACTCATTAGAAACATGTATCGATGCGTGGATATCATAAGCAGCAAATTTCATGGAGTCTTTAAGCAAAGTGCGTCCAACAAAAACCTTTCAGGCATTTCAGGTAAACCCCCCAAATACCGTAATCTGACAGCATTGTGTCTCTTAGCCTGTTGGGTGGGAACAGAAAAACAAGATGCATACGTTTTAGTAGATGCAGAAGCAAGAGGAGTTGGTCATTCAGTCCATTGAGTTGGTAGACCAGGGCCCTGGGGTGGTAAACTTCGGTGAAGAGGGTCAGAGTCTGAAAACGGAGCTGCAGGAGAAGTAGAAACCGGTAAATTGAGAACTGGATTCTGTGTTAAGCGCAAAGCAGGTGTAAGCATGAAGTCCAACTGTTCCTGCACAGGAGAAATAGCTGGGGCATCTGCAGGGGTGATCCGAACGGGGGAAGGACCGGAGCGCCAGGTACCAACAACTGGATCCCTCTCCCACCCTGCTGCAACAAGAGCAGAGTCAACTGACCAGTCTCCCTGTGGAACAACCTCTGCAGGGGGCAAGTCAGATGCAGAGGTTCGTGGAAGAAGATCGGGGGAAACAGCAAGGTTGTCAGGAGGAGTTTCAGCAGCAGGAGCAGAAGAAATTGTCGAACAGACCACATTGGAATCTGCGGAAATGTCAAGGCTGTCTTCGGGCGTCTGGCGCGTAGTCTGCAACAGTGAGTCGAATCAGTAGGCAGCTGCAAAGCTGAGTTCTTAAGTCGAAAAGCTCCTGTTTCTTTGTAAGATAGCGTGTTTCCTCAAGTAATAGCAAAGCGTCCACATCTGTAGGTCATAAACATTCAGTATTCTGCAGAGACTCTTTAGCAGATGCTAGCTGTTGCAGTATAGGAACAGACTGGGAAGAAACAATTGTTTGTTTACTTTGATCCATCAAGGTTTCTGAGGAAAGAAATGAACTGGGAGATGCATACAACTTGGATCCATTAGAAGAAGCTTGAGGAAGAATCAATGAGGTCTCTGGCAATCCAGAGACAGGGAAGGAGACCAACTCCCCTGCCTCCAACACCTCCATGTCCTCCACAGCATGTCCAGAGGCAGCTATCTTGGTCCCACATGAAAATGGGACCCCCCCCCTGCTCACAGGAAGCAGAGCAGGGGAATTTCCCCAGTGCCCTGGCCAAATTTTCCCCTATTCACTAAAAATACCACCAACAGCTTAATCTGGTTCAAGATCAGTTAGCATTCATTTGTACCCCCCCCCCCCCAGGTCGTGCCTGAAAATAGGCAGGAATTTGTCTAGTGCATTTATGTGGTCAACAAAACTAGGTAAATAAATAAATGTATTTTGCAGCCAAGACTCCCCCACCCTACCCTCCCACTCAGCCCACCCCCAGCCCATACTTACCGATCGGATGTCCAATGTCGTAATCCTCTCTGGACCATAGACACGCCTTCGCTCTTCAATACCAGACCGTGAAATGGAGAAATCAGGTATGCGCTTCAATGTATTTCAATGGGGCTTTGAACTTCATAGCATAACTTGTACATTTTTCATTATTTTGGCCCCAAATTTTCAACATACCTTTTTTGGGATGCTAGCTCATGAACAATGCAAGTAATGTTAGGTAAATCTGTCCCAAAAGGTGATTTTGTGGTCACTGCGTGAAATTACCTTTATAGCAGGATTCGAAAATATTCTCCACCATTGTTCATGAGGTGGTGTCTTAAGATGGCTATGTTGAAAATTTAGTGTAAAAATATTAAAAAACAACAAAGTTATGAGCCTACGTTGAATTTTGTAAACATAGGCTCATAACTTTGATAATTTTCAATATTTTTACCCTAAATTTACAATATAGCCATATCTTCATAGCACCTCATGAATGTAACAGCTGTCATTCTTCAAATCCTGTCCAAAATGTTTTTTTTTACATTGTGAAAGGTGATTTTGCGGCACCTGCAAGAAATCACTTTTTGGGCAGGAGCTGAACATTTTCTCTGCCACTGTTAATGAGGTGGGATCATAAGATGGCTATGTTCTAAATTTGTTGTAAAAATATTAAAAACCAACAAAGTTATGAGCCTACATTGAATTTTACGAACACAGGGTTATAACTTTGGTCATTTTCAATGTTTTTACCCCAAATTTACAACATAGCCATAGCTTTATAGCACCTCATGAATGTGACAACTGCCATTTTTCAAATCCTGGCCAAAACTTTTTGTTTGTTTGTTTGTTTTTTTCATCTTGTAAGGTGATGTTGCGGTCCCTGCATGAAATCACCTTTCCAGTAAGAGTTAAACATTTTCTCTGCCACTGTTCATGAGGTGAGGTCGTAAGAATGCTATGTTCTAAATTTGGTGTAAAAAATATTTAAAAACAAAACAAATATGAGGCTATGTTGCATTTTACAAACGCAGGATTGTAAGTTTGGTAATATTCAATATTTTACCCCAAATGTTTAACATAGCCATTTTTTTACAGCACCTCATTAATGTGACAGTTGTCATTTTTCAGCTCCTGCCCAAAATGTGTTTTTGCATCCAGAAAGATGACTTTGCCATCCCTTCATGAAATCCCTTTCAGGCACAAACTGAAAATTTGCTCTGCCCTTCTTCATGAGGCAGTGTCATAACTAAGCTATGTTGAAAATTCAGTGTACAAATATTACAAAACAACACATTTGTGACATTTGTTACATTTTGCTAATGCAGGCTCATAACTTTGGTAATTTTCAATATTTTTACCCAAAATTACTCAACTGCAGTCCTTTCAGCTCTGGTCAGATTTGTTTACTATGAGTATAGTAACTTTACTATAGCTACCACATTTACAGCCTTGGATTGCTGATGCCGTCCTCTTCTGCCTTTCATACAAGCATAGCTCTGTTTAATTAGGTGAGCGCAAATACTGTGGCTCCCCGTAGGCACTGGATTTAGTTATTTTGGATGTTCCAATGATTCTTACAACTTGGGCTCAGAATGAGTGTCAGTTTTTACATCAACTGTAGTATTTAAACCACGGGTGATTTGGGATCGCTGCTATTTGGGATTGCCCGTTAGTACACATTGTTGATATTTTGATATTTTGTTTCTTTGTATATACTGCTGCTATACTATATTGCTTCAGTGAAAAATGAAATGACAAATGCTGTATGGTCAAGTTGTCATATATTGTAATTGCTGAATCTTGTTTTTTTTGTACATCATTGAAGTAATTGGTCCAGATTTATCACATGTACATATCTTTGTTTAATATTCATGAATTTTAATGAATAAATAGTGATGTGAGACCTCAGTTGCCACACACTCTGACAAACAGTAAGAGACTCGAAGCAGCAAGACATTGTAGCTAGCAGCTTGGTCTGCATTTCTACTTCTTAATTTTGTAATAAAGCAAACTGTATTGACAATCTATTGTCAGTTTCCTCATCGAGTGTGGTAGTACACCTCTTCTGTTTACGTCTGACTGGCTACCTGTTTCTACCACACCAGCCCTGCACTGTACTTCATGGTTGGACCTCCTGGAACTATTGGGTGCTCGGTGTGGGGGGGGGGGCATGTCAGCTCTGCTAGTCGACTCGCTTCCCAGTGCTCCCACTCTGCTGATCTCTGTTCTAGCCAAGTGAAATTACAGCTCCGACTGGAGGGACAGCTCCTAGATTGGGCAGAGCCTCCTCCTCTTAAGTGCCAGCAGCTAGTGCCCAGTAATTTCTTCAGGCCTTTGACCAGAACTGGTTTTCAAAACTGGTAAAGTATGTGATAAACAGATTATTTATTTTTACAATGTTTGGCCGGTAAAGATACATTAAGCCAAGGCTTGTTTCTAGGGAGCACAGGAAAATTAAGCAACTTGCTCATCCTCCCTAAGCACACCCTTTGTGGAAATACCTGCCCGAGTCAACTCTGATTGCGAGGCTGTATTCACAAAATTGCTGCTGGGTGAGACTAAGGCCCTGTTGATAGGGTGTGTTTACAACGGCCCCCCCCCCCCCCAAAGGTAGCACTTGATGTCCTAAAGTCTCTAATAGCTGCACTACCTAATCTGTCCCAGGGGAGAAGGTGATACTAGGAGACTTCAATATACATTGGGGGCCACACACCAATGAAGAGCTAAAATCCAACCCGCAAGAGGCTGATCTAACCCATAACATTCAAGAGCTTAATAGGCTAAATACTAAAACAGGCAACCACATCACACTGGATTGGATCCTTGTTTCTAAACCCAAGAGATTCTGTTGGCAGGAACATTTGCTGACTCTTTTAAGTGACCACTCTCCCATATTTGGGATATGAAAAAATCGACTTCCCAACCACTCCCCCAAGAATTTTCTGGGCCAGGAACTACTCAAACCTTGATACAGGTTCCTTTCTTGAAACACTATCTAAGGTGAACTAGAAACAAATCAATCTTGCCCCCAGCTTAGATGTAGCCCTAGATTTCTTTATTACTTTTATGTCAGCAGCAAATAAACATGCCCCGTTAAAACAACTCAGTGTTAAAGGACAGGAATCTAGATGGCTATCTCGTAGTCTACAAAATCTAATGAGGGACAGAGAGATAGGACTTGGGGTACCTTCATATCCACAAATCAGACTAAAGACTGGCAGAAATTCAGAAAACTAAGAAATAAATACAAAAAGGAATTAAAACTATCTAAAAAACAGTACCTAAGAGATCTACAGAATAAAAATGTCTCCGACCCAAAAAGGTTTTGGACCCAAATTAATATTCTCCTGAAGGGACGTCACACTCAGGACAAAAGTGACATCTTAGCCAATGGTGTTCACCATAAGACTCCAAGGACACCGCCAAGGCAATACATTTATTATTTACTAATCTGGATAAGTTTAAGATTCATCACGTGGACACACCCCTCCCCTGCAGAATACTATTAATGTTACTCCCCCCTCTCCTAACTTCCACTTCAATCTAGTATCTAAAAAAGAGGCCCTAAAGTTACTTAAAGCAGCATTACATGATAGTGGTGAATATTTTGACCAATACTTTTTTATTCTGTTTCAGATTGCCCCTTATCTACTGAGTTGTATGATACCCTTCTCTCCTCATTCTGAGTGTGCTTTAGTACTTCTGTTCACATCTGAAATAATAAAAGGAGCGCTCCTTTTAATATGGCTTGGATCAGGTTTTTATCAGTATTCTCAGTTGTTTTTCCAGCTACTGTCCCATATGGCCAAGGAGCACTGTCTGTTGCACAGTAGTTTATTTTTCTCATAACAGAGGTGATTTTAAACAACCTTATCAGACAACAAGTGTGCAAAAACAGCTGAGAATATTGATGAAAACCTGGTCCAAACCATATTAAAAGGAACCCTCCTTTTAGTATTTCAAATGTGAAAAAAGTGCTAAAGCAAACTCAAAATGGGGAAAGGGGTATCATGCAAGTCAGAAGATAAGGGACAATCTAAAACAGAATAAACAAGCATTTGTCAATGCTGAATGTTGATTGCATTGGCCTGTTAAGCTCGCTCACTGCCCCTGTGTCACTTGCTCGTTCTGTTTCTCCCAGTGCTGTAGGCTGCTCTTTTGTACCGGGCTCCTGCCTGCATTGGCACATTTTTCTGCCCACAAAGAAATCTGCAGCTATCCCGACAGAGCTCTGTTGAGGTGGGTCACTCCTCCTCTCTCACTTGCTCATTCTATTTCTGCTGGTGTTGGCTGCCCTTTTGTACTGGGCTCCCACCTCTGTTGATGGCTTTCTCTGCCCACAAAGAAATTTGCAGCAACCTTGATATAGGTCCGTTGAGCTAGCTGACTCCCCCCTCTCTCGCTCATTCCATTTCTGCCAGTGCTGCAGGCTGGCCTTTTGTACTGGGCTCCTGCCTGCGTTGCCGCCTTTTTCTGCCCACAAAGCAATCCACAGCAATCATGATAGAGGTCTGTTGAGCTCGCTCACTCCCCCTCTCTCACTCACTCATTGTGTTTCTCCTGGTGCTGCTGGCTACCCTTTTGTACTGGGCTTCTGCCTGCATTGGCACCTTTTTCTGCCCACAAAGAAATCTGCAGCTGTCCCGACAGAGCTCTGTTGAGGTCGCTCTCTCCGCCTGTCTCACGCACTCATTCTGTTTCTCCTGGTGCTGCAGGCTACTCTTTTGTACTGGGCTACTGTCTGCATTGGCACGTATTGCTACCCACAAAGAAATCTGCAGCTGTCCCGACAGAGCTCCGTTGAGGTGGGTCACTGCCTCTCTCTCACGTGCTCATTCTGTTTCTGGCGGTGCTGCAGGCTGCCCTTTTGTACTGGACTCCTGCCTCTGTTGGTGGCTTTTTCTGCCCACAAAGAAATCTGCAGCAGTCCTGACACAGGTCCGTTGAGGTAGCTCACTCCCCCTCTCTCACTCGTTCATTCCATTTCTGCCAGTGCTACAGGCTGGCCTTTTGTACTGGGCTCCTGCCTGCATTGCTGCCTTTTTCTGCCCACAGAGAAATCCACAGCAGTCACGATAGAGCTCCGTTGAGCTGCTCACTCCCCCTCTCTCACTCACTCGTTGTGTTTCTCCCAGCGCTGCAGGCTGCCCTTTTGTACTGGGCTTCTGCCTGCATTGCTGCCTTTTTCTGCCCACAAAGAAATCTGCAGCTTTCCTGACAGAGTTCTGTTGAGGTCTCTCACTCCATCTGTTTCACTTGCTCATTCTGTTTCTTCTGGCACTGCAGGCTGCCATTTTGTAGTGGTCTCCTGCCTCTGTTGGTGCCTTTTTCTGCCCACAAAGAAATCTGCAGCAGTCCCGACAGAGTTCTGTTAAGTTCACTCACTCCCCCTCTCTCACTCGTTACATTTCTGTCAGCGCTGCAGGCTGCCCTTTTGTACTCAGCTCCTGCCTGCATTGCCGCCGTCTTCTGGCCACAAAGAAATCTGAAGCAGTCACGATAGCGCTCCATTGAGCTTGCTCACTCACTCCCCCTCTCACACGCGTTCATTTTGTTTCTTCTGCCACTGCAGGCTACCCTTTTGTACTGGGCCCCTGCGTGCATTGCTGCCTTTTGCTGCCCACAAAGAATTCCACAGCAGTCTCAACAGAGTTCTGTTGAGCTCACTCACTCCCCCTCCCTCACTTGCTCATTCTGTGTCTCCCGCTGCTGCAGGCTGCCCTTTTGTACTGGGTTCCTGCTTGCATTGCCAGCTTTGTCTGCCCACAAAGACATGTGCAACAGTCCTGACACAGCTCCGTTGAGATCGCTCACTCCCACTCTCTCACTCACTCATTCTGTTTCTGCCGAGGCTGCAGGTTGCCCTTTTGTACTGGGCTCCTGCCTGCACTAGCACCTTTTCCTGCCCACAAAGAAATCCGCACCTGTCCCGACAGAGCTCCGCTGAGGTCGCTCACTCCCTCTGTCTCACTCGCTCATTCTGTTTCCCCTGGCGCTGAAGGCTGCCCTTTTGTACTGGGCTTCTGCCTCTGTTGGCATTTTTTTCTGCCCACAAAGAAATCTGCAGCAGTCCAGAAAGAGCTCCGCTGGCCTCACTCACTCCCCTTGTCTCACTCGCTCATTCCATTTCTGCCGGCATTGCAGGCTACCCTTTTGTACTGGGCTCCTGCCTGCATTGCCACCCTTTTCTGCCCACAAAGAAATCTGCAGCAATCCTGATATAGGTCCATTGAGCTAGCTCACTCCACCTCTCTCACTTGTTCCATTTCTGCCGGTGCTGCAGGCTGGCCTTTTGTACTTGGCTTCTGCCTGTGTTGCCGCCTTTTTCTGCCCACAAAGCAATCTGCAGCAGACACGATAGAGGTCTGTTGAGCTCGCTCACTCCCCCTCTCTCACTCGCTCATTGTGTTTCTCCTGGTGCTGCTGGCTGCCCTTTTGTACTGAGCTTCTGCCTGCGTTGGCACCTTTTTCTGCCCACAAAGAAATCTGCAGCTGTCCTGACCCGTTGAGGTGGGTCACTCCCCCTCTCTCACTCGCTCATTCTGTTTCTGGTGGTGCTGCAGACTGCCCTTTTGTACTGGGCACCTGCCTTTGTTGGTGGCCTTTTCTTCCCAGAAAGAAATCTGCAGCAGTCCTGACACAGGTCCGTTGAGGTAGCTCACTCCCCCCCTCTCACTTGCTCATTCCGTTTCTGCCAGCGCTGCAGGCTGGTCTTTTGTACTGGGCTCCTGCCTGCGTTGCTACCTTTTTCTGCCCACAGAGAAATCCACAGCAGTCACGATAGAGCTCTGTTGAGCTCACTCACCCTCCCCCCCCACTTGTTGTGTTTCTCCCGGTGCTGCAGGCTGCCCTTTTGCACTGGGCTTCTGCCTGTATTGGCACCTTTTTCTGCCCACAAAGAAATCTGCAGCTGTCCTGACAGAGCTCTGTTGAGGTCGCTCACTCTGTCTGTCTCACTCGCTCATTCTGTTTCTCCTGGCACTGCAGGCTGCCATTTTGTAGCAGTCTCCTGCCTCTGTTGGCACCTTTTTCTGCCTACAAAGAAATCTGCAGCAGTCCCAACAGAGTTCAGTTAAGTTCACTCACTCCCCCTCTCTCACTTGTTACATTTCGGTCAGCGCTGCAGGCTGCCCTTTTGTACTGGGCTCCTGCCTGCATTGCCGCTGTCTTCTGGCCACAAAGAAACCTGCAGCAGTCACAATTGAGCTCCATTGAGCTCGCTCACTC
The DNA here is from genome assembly GCA_016271365.2 of Neoceratodus forsteri. Classification (NCBI taxonomy): domain Eukaryota; kingdom Metazoa; phylum Chordata; order Ceratodontiformes; family Ceratodontidae; genus Neoceratodus; species Neoceratodus forsteri. The sequence goes on from CM057453.1 coordinate 33,112,947, forward strand.
ACTCCCCCTCTCTCACGCGTTCATGCTGTTTCTCCTGCCACTGCAGGCTACCCTTTTGTACTGGGCCCTTGCGTGCATTGCTGCCTTTTTCTTCCCACAAAGAAATCCACAGCAGTCCCAACAGAGCTCCATTGAGCTCACTCACTCCCCCTCCCTCACTTGCTCGTTCTGTGTCTCCCACTGCTGCAGGCTGCCCTTTTGTACTGGGTTCCTGCTTGCATTGCCAGCTTTATCTGCCCACAAAAACATGTGCAACGGTCCCGACACAGCTCCGTTGAGGTCACTCACTCCCACTCTCTCACTCGCTCATTCTGTTTCTGCTGGGGCTGCAGGCTGCCCTTTTGTACTGGGCTCCTGCCTGCATTGGCACCTTTTCCTGCCCACAAAGAAATCCGCACCTGTCCTGACAGAGCTCCGCTGAGGTCACTCACTCCCCCTGTCTCACTCGCTCACTCTGTTTCCCCTAGCGCTGCAGGCTGCCCTTTTGTACTGTGCTTCTGCCTCTGTTGGCATTTTTTTCTGCCCACAAAGAAATCTGCAGCAGTCCCGACAGAGCTCCGTTGGCCTCACTCACTCCCCCGTCTCACTTGCTCGTTCAATTTCTGCTGGCACTGCAGGCTGCCCTTTTGTACTAGGCTCCTGCCTGCGTTGCCACCCTTTTCTGCCCACAAAGAAATCTGCAGCAGTCATGACAGAGCTCCATTGAGCTCGCTCACTCACTCCCCCCACCACTCGTTCGTTCTTTTTCTCCCACCACTGCAGACTGCCCTTTTGTACTGAGTTCCTGCCTGCATTGGCAGCTTTTTCTGCCCACAAAGACATCAGCAGCAGTCCTGACACAGCTCCGTTTAGCTTGCTCACTCCCCCTCTCTCACTCACTCGTTCCGTTTCTGCTGGCGCTGCAGGCTGTCCTTATGTACTGGGCTCCTGCCTGCATTGCTGCCTTTTCCTGCCCACAAAGAAATCCGCAGCAGTCACGATACACCTCTGTTGAGCTCACTCCCCCTCTCTCACTCACTCATTCTGTTTCTCCTGGCGCTGCAGGCTGCCCTTTTGTACTGACTCCTGCCTGCATTGTCACCTTTTCCTGCACACAAAGAAATCTGCAGCAGTCCCAACAGAGCTCCGTTGAGCTCATTTACCTCCCCATCCCTCACTAGCTCGTTTTGTGTCTCCCGGTGCTGCAGGCTGCCCTTTTGTACTGGGCTCCTGCCTGCGTTGTTGCCTTTTCCTGCCCACAAAGAAATCCACAGCAGTCCCGACAGAGCTTAGTTGAGCTCGGTCACTCCCCCCCCACCCTTCAGTCTCTCGATGCTAATCTGTCCCAAACACTGATTTCTGACAGCGACTGCGGTATTCTGCATCGGATGCATGGAAATACATTTCAGCCAGGATGTGAAAAATGACAGCTGTACTGTTCATAAGGAGGTGTGAACAAATGCCAGTGTTGAAAACGCGTGAAAATATTACTAATTTGCAAACTTTCAAGGGTGCGTGGAACCTGCACAACACACACTTGTAACACAGTCATTTTATGGAGTTTCATCACAAAATTTTCAACATAGGCATTTTAGGACCTCTGCTCATGAACAGTGTCAGTGTGATTTTCTTACTATGTCCTGAACACTGATTTCCCACAGCGACTGCACTATCATGCACCGGACGAGCCAAAAACACATTTTGGCCAGGATGTGAAAAATGACAGCTGTACTGTTCATAAGGAGGTGTGGCAAAATGCTAAGCTGAAAATCTGGAGGGAAAATATTGCAAAGTTGCGAAGGTACAAGCATGCGTGGAAACTACGCAATGCACATTCGTAACACACTCATTTTATAGACTTTCATCACCAAATTTTCAAAATAGGCATTTTAGGACCTCTGCTAATGAACAGTGTCACTGTCATTTTCATAATGTGTCCCGAACATGGATTTCCCACAGCGACCACGCTATTCTGCGCCGGAATTACGAAAACACAGTTCGGCCAGGATGTGAAAAATGACAGCTATACTGTTCATAAGGAGGTGCAGAAGAATGGCATGGTTGAAAATCTGGAGTGAAAATATTATTAATTCGTGAAGTTACGAGTGTGTGTAGCAACTGCGCAATGCATGCTCATAAAACAGTAATTTTTTAGTATTTTTCCCACCAAATTTGCAGTATAGGCTTTTTGAGAACCCACCTCATGAACACTGGCACTATCATTTCATTAATCAGTCCCGAATGGGGATTCCACACAGTGACCGAAAAAATCCCCTTTTGGGGCTGAATAACGCCATGACAGTGCCAGAATTCATGAGGATTTGTCCCAAAAACCCCATGTTGAAAATTTGGTGCCAAAATTCCAAAAAATGCCTGAGATATGCATCAAAGTTGAAAAAACCCTATTTATTCCATTATACAGCTTACTGGCATTTCCTCAGTTCACAGTCAGCTTTGAAGAGCGCAGACGTGTTCTCGGTCCACCGAATCGCCGCCGGACTCAGGTAAGTATGGGAGTGGGGGGTGTGGGGAGGCAGGGTGTGCAGTGGGTGGGTCGGTTGTGGGAGGGCAGGGGAGACCGCCGAGGACCATTCCTTTTACAGGTTAAAGAAAAAAGCATTGGGACGTTTTTGATTTTACAGGGGCATGTGGCACGCTGGGGTGGGCTAACAGCATGCCAATGGAGTCTTTGGGGAGGCAGTTGTAGGCCGATGGGGATTAGGGCACCTGTCGGCACACAACAAAGGAGGTGTTACATTATGCCGAGGGGATTGAGCACCCTCGTCAGCACACAACAAAAGGGAGGGGGTGACATTATGCCAACAGGGATTGGGCACCCTGTCGGCAGACAACAAAAGTGGGGGGGGATTACATAATGCTGATGGGGAGTGGGCTCCCCCATTGGCAACATAAACCTTGGGGCACTGAAGCCAATGGGGATTGGGGCCCCCCTTGGCAAACAAACACAGAGGGTGGCACATGCTGCCGAGGGGGATTGGGCACCCCTCAGCGGGGGGTTAAAAATTGTTTGTGAACACGGCAGCAAGTCGCCGCCATGTTCACAAACAATATCAGTGTTTCAAGGTTTCGCCCTGCAGTGACGGATCGCTCCCTCATTGCAGCAAATGGCTGACGCTGCAATGACGAGGTGGCCCCTGATTGCAGGGGCTAAAATTTTTCAAGTTGGTGGCACATTGGCTGAACTACTGTCAGCAGCAGCATGTCATGGCATTGGGGGAAGCGGGCCAAGCCTTTAAAGGCTGTGGGGGCATTCTCCACAACAGTGCCACGCCTCCACAACCTGCTTCTGGAGAAAGCTGCTGCAATATGTTTCTTGCGCATGCGCACAATCAACATAAAAAGTATAGGTCAAAATTTTCACTGTTATCATGCTCTGCTGGAATATTAAAAAAACTGAATCAGTTGGGTATGACAAATTGGAACTCAGATTACTTAATATCGCAGCCCCGGTTATTGCCTTCCCTATCGTTTGGCTTTTTAATAGATCCCTCCTTGAAGGGAAAGTCCCTGTTCTATGGAAAGTGGCTCTAGTCACCCCTATCCACAAAGGTGGGTCGCGTGAGTAAGTGGAAAACTATAGGCCCATATCACTCCTCTGCATCCTAAGCAAAGTGCTACACAGGATCGTGTATAACCAGGTAGGGGACTATGTCAAGCAACACATATAGGATAAAGTATGGGTCGGTGTGTGTAACGAGAAGTTTACACACACCCGAGGGGTTATATGCTACATAAACCCCAAGAGCGAAGCTCGAGAGATTTATGAATAGCATCTAACTGAGGGTGTGTGTAAACTTGAAGTTTACACACACTGACCCATATTTTATTTTATATAATGGCTGGGTTTCCCTTTTTTCACCTCAGCAACTATATAAAATAAAATGAAGTTGCTGTAAGATCCGGTCTGGTCATCATGCGTGGTCTGTGGTTGCGTTCATCTTTTCTTCATTTATTTAGAAGTTCTTTTGTATTTTTGTGGGCATTTGAAAAAGAATGCTGTGGTACAGTTTAAAAAAAAACTTACCACCGAATCTGAGTTGTGGTTTAATGTTTTCTTGCTGTCCGGGGAGAATGCAAGCGGAGAGCAGTCGAGAACAGACCAATTGCAGCAGGCACCTGCATAGAGTGAGGGAAACTGTGAGCTGTTTGCCATGATAAACACTCCTTTATTATGGCAAATTATGCCATGGTTTCCCCTATGAGAAAACAGGAAGACCAGTAATTACAGTATAAACTATTAACAGATCGTCAGCATGGCTTCAGTAAAAAACCATGGAACAAACACTGATCTAGTCAGCCTCACCACTGACATCTACTCAGCCTTAGATAAGGGTCTATTAACTGGTGCAGTCTTTATTGACCTCACCAAGGCCTTCGACTTGGTAAACCATCAACTGCACATTACAAAATTGAAATCCCTAGGCCTCGATTGCCTCACTTTACAGTGGTTGTCAGATTACCTTCAGGGAAGGTCACAACTCATCAGATGGCATGGTGCCTTATCTGACAAATGTCCAGTCCTAGATGGGGTCCCCAAGGGGGCAATTCTGGGGCCTTTATTATTTTCCCTATTTAAAAATGATATGCCAAAATATTGCAGAGGGGCAAATTTGACATTGTACGTGGATGATGCAGTATTATATAGGTCCTTCCAGGATGCTGACCAATTGAATTACTCACTTGAGAAAGACCTACTATTTCTTGAAGCTGATAACCACTGCCTGATAACCAATAAACGTGTTCTAAATGGCAAAAAGATAAAGGCCACATTATTCAGCCTGTAAAGTCTAGTTTCTGACAGGTTACAAAATCTGACACCTACTCTTTCAAATGGTTCAAGGGTTGATGTTGTGGACTACATTACGTACTTAGGGGTTACTCTTGATCACGACTGCACCTTTAAGGCACATATTGACCAGCTGACCACGTCTCTGAACCAGACGTTAGGTCTTCTATATCGACTAAGCCCTTTTCTTACAAATGACTCCCAACTAAAAGTAACAACTGGTACCCTGTTACCTACCTTGTTATATGGTTCCCTGGTTTTATACTCTGTAAAATGGGCAGAGATGCAGAGGCTTAGAACCATGTACCACAAGATAAGCTGATTCACAGCAGGTGCCCTGCCCCTGGAGCATCACTGCCAAGGTCTGAATTCCTTAAACTGGCCCTCATTAGAACGTAAACTAACATATCCTTCTCTGTGCCTAGCCTTCAAACTCAGGCTTGACAATGCACCCCCCAAGCCTGGCTGCTACAGTAACTGCTAAACAAAACAGTAGGATATTTAGATCCTCCAACTGTCAGCTCCTCTAAGTCCCCAAAGTAAGGTCTTCCCAAGGACTCAGGTAATTTGCTACCTATATCCCACCCCTCTGGAACGCACTCCCAAGTAAACTCCCGGAATGCAACTCTCTTGGGGGGATTTAAGAGGGAACTTAAGGCTCACCTGTTAGAGCTGAGCCACTGCACTTGTTACCGCTGATACCACAAATGTCCTCTTTGTACTTAGGGCAGTAGGCAAAATCACAGCTACTCTGGCGCAACCTACCACCTTAGATTAAGAATTCTGCAGGGCATCACTCCTAATGAATTTGCCTTGTCGTATTGGGATAACCCAAGAAGGATCTGGCCTAAGTAGCTGTGAATAAAAAACTGTAATGCATTTTTTCCTGTCATAATTTGCCATTGATGATTTTCTGTTCTTATGGTGTACCCTACTGCTGCAACCCACAAATGTCTTCTTGGACTAACTGATGTCAGTTACTGTTGTATGTAGTAAAATGAAAAAATACCTTGTCTGATTTTGTAAACTTTTTTGTTAATTGTAATTAATTCTGGGTCACCCCTGAAAAAGGGACTGTAATGGTCTCAGTGGGACTACACGGTTACCAAAATTAAATAAATTAGTAAATAATCACACAATATGCAAGTGGTGGTTATAGGATTCAAACCCCACAATTAGCCCAGTTTACAGCTCATTGCTCTTAACCACTAGGCTATACTGCCCCAGTGCATGCATCACTGATTATTTTATTATTTTTAGGTTCTACAGAAACACAGAAAATGATGGCAGAAAAAGACTATTGGTAGATCCAGTCTGCCTTCAGACTTAGTGTCTACATGGAATTGTTTGGCCAGCGGTGTTGCTTAGGAGGACGGAATTTTAAAGTTCAAGAAAGTAAAAGTAGTGGCACGCATGTGTTCCTGGCTCACTTCCCCTTCCACTGTAGTCTAAGGGCCCTATGCACAAAATATTTTTACCATTGGTCCGGAATTGGAGACACTGTTTTGTGGATAGGGCCCTTAGTATGTAGTCCATGATCTCCTGTGAGATGAACACTGTTCACGCTAAAAATTAAATTCACTGCCGGCCTGGTGGCACTAAGGGCTGAGGCACTTCCAAGCACCTTATCTCACCCTCTGCTGGCAACCCGGGTGCACCTCAAGCCTAGGTTGCTGGGAACTGACAAGGGTGAGGGCTGGAGTAGGACCGAGCACACCACCAGGCAGCTCTCCTCTCCCAGGGAGGGTTTCCAAGCCATCCCCATCTTGGCTGGTACCTTATTGTTGCTGGGTGTAAGAGCACAGATGCTTGGAGGTTGATGTGAAGTCGGGAAGGTGGAAGGGGAAGTGGGCCAGGAATGCATGCATGCCTCCATGCACATGCTCTCTCCATTGCCATGACCTTGGGCTGGAAGAAAAACAGGCAGAAAAAGGTTGGCATGGCAGGGTCATATGACACCTGCTCACCACACCACCATCCACCACATCACCAGCACCTGCGGGGACTACTGGACTGTGCTTCGGGGAGGAGAACAGACCTCCTTCTCCTAACCCTGCCATGGGAAAAAGATCCATGGGTGTACTTCGCTGTCAAATAAGCCAGGGAGATTGTGGACAATGGGGGGGAGGGGTTGAGCCAGCTGAAAGGGAGCCTACCCTGCTTGTCCAGAATGAGAGAAAAAGCATATGGAAAAAAAAAATAGAAATTAAAGTCATGGGTCATCATTTGACCAAATGAACTCCAAAAATGTGGTCCATTTAAAGTGTGGATCATTTGGGTAATTTGATAAAATTATAAACAACAATTTTTGATAAATGCTTTCATATTCAAAGCAGGAAGGCATTACTACTGAGAGTCATAAAAGAGAAAAAATATTTTCGATACTCAAGATAAAGACTATCAGCAGTACAGGAGGATGGTAAGGCATTCAGTTGAAAGTATATTCCCCCATCTGAAAGGTATATTGATGAGCAGGAACACTGGAAAATTGCACTTGAAATTTTATTGCTGAATCCGCAACTTTCACCATTCTCCACAAAAAATTAAGATGTTCTGCAATTTCTTGCAGTTTTTGAGTTTTTACCTTGAATTGTATAAAAAGTATAACAATTTTCAGTAAAAGAATCTTAAATAATTATTGGATGTTAAGAGGAAATGTGAAGGGAAAACTGGTTTCAACTCTCTGTAAAGGAATGGAAGATGGTTTGGAAAGGGACTCATACGACTACAGCTTCACTGTCCTGGAGGGAATTTCAGTGGCAGACGGTTGTAAGGTTTTTTAAAACTCCTACCATTTCTAAGCACCTGGGATCGCATCCCTCTGACCAGTGTTGGCAGGGCTGCAGTACCCTAGGTACCCATACATATATTTTTGGGGAATTTCTCCAGATACAAGATTACTGGGAGAAGGTAGTTAATATTACAGGACGGATGCTAGCAATCCCTCCACCTAATGCATTTCTAAAATTGGGTCCTGGGTGTCCCGCCAATGGGCCTCGCAGGTAAAGCCAAGAAGTATCTTTATAATATATTGGTGGCAGCAGCAACTAAAGTGATCACTCAACTATGCTTGACCTCCACCCTCCCTTCTATAGATCTTTGGCTGAAAAATTGCCAAAGGATACAGGAAAGATTACAAGAAGAAAACTTTAAAAGCTCTCTTTTTCCACTACTAAGCAGAGGTAGAAGGCCGACATGTTCTTGATATTTTGGCTCACCTGTTTTAACATTTCCGAGAGCTTACCCTACACCATAGTTCATACAGAGGCCGCAAGTGGATCTGGGAAGAGTGGGCTCTGTTTATTGTGGCCATCCCCCCCCCACCATTTATTGGGCTTGGTTTATAATTTCTTGACATGATGAGTTATATACGATGTCATAACAAAACTTGTTAGTATTATGACATGTGTCATATGCCCCAATAATTCTTTATGGCTGGATAATTTGTTAGAAAGGGCCACAACCCCGGTACGCAAAACCACTCCTTATTGGACTGGGTGGCTACTAACAGAGATAATAGGGTTCTTCAAGCAGGCATCCTGTCTGTCTCTGTTATTGACCACTCCCCCACCTATACAATCTGGTCTACCAAAACCAAGCACTCTCCACCACCCCAAAGTGTCTGTCTTTCAGGAATTTTAATTGCACTGACACCTCCAGTTTGTTCAGGGACATCAAGGCAGTAAACTGAAGTACTCTCCACTCTCTAACAGATGTGTCCTCTGCAGTTGGCTTCCTCACTGATGACCTCCTTCAGATCCAGGAACAGCACTTCCCTCTAACCACCCGTAGAGTAAGAGGTGGCTGCACTCGTTGGATTTCCAAAGAGCTACTCGCTCTTATGAAGGAGAGAGACAGAAAGTGGGCTGCCTATAAATCATCTCCCTCCCCCTCCCTTTGGAATGTCTTTAGATACTTACATAATAAATGCAAACAGACCACCAAGTTCCTGAAAAAGAATTACTTAGCAGAGGGATAACCTGAGAAACCCTCACCATTTTGGGTCCACCATTGGCTCTATGGTAAACCCGAAGACCCTCAGCCCAGTCATGTACCATAGCTCCCCCTCTAGCCTTCTAACTGATCCCCATGATGTTGCCCATGCATTTAACCTAAAATTTACTGACCTATCTGCCCACCTGAGGAAACTCTCTACTGCCAACCCGACCAGCACTATAGATCAGTCCGGGCTCCCGTCCAGTGCTGACACTCCCTACCCTCCCTTCTATTTCAAAGCCATTTCCTCCAAAGACACCCTCAAGCTTATCATGAGTCTCCCAATCAGGGGCAGCCACTGCAGTGATGAGCTTTACCCATCTTTCCTTAAACTCATTGCCCCTTGCAGCTCCAAACCCCTTGCCTTTATTTTTAACTTAGCATTGACCACATCAACCATGCCCACCTTATGGAAGAATGCTAAAGTTGTCCCTATCTTTAAGGCTGTTAACCTCCTATCCCCCAACAACTATAGGCCCATCTCCATCCTCCCACACCTGAGCAACTCCTGGAAAAATTGTCCTCCACCAGCTCACTAAACACACAGGAAAATACAGCCTGCTTTGCCCACAGCAACATGGGTTCTGGAAACACCACAGCACCACATCTGCCTTGGCCCATTTCACAAATCATGTCCTCTGGAACATGCACAAGGGGAACACCACTGGTGCTGTATTTGTGGATCTGAATAAGGCCTTCGACCTGGTCAACCATACCCTTCTCCACACAAAACTCCTGCACCTTGGTTGCTCGTCTGAAACTTCTTTGTGGTTCCTCAGCGATCTCTCCAGCAGATCCCAATTGGTAAATATTGGTTCTTCCACCTCCCTGGCCATGACAATTTCCACAGGTGTTCCCCAGGACTCCATTCTGGGCCCTCTGCTGTTTTTCCTTTTTATAAACTCCATTTCCCATGGATAGTCTTGCATGTGAGGCCTTACAGTACACATACAATCTTGTATTATTTCATAATGATAAATCTCTAGCAACTCTATCCACCACCCTTACCCTGAACTACGGTGCTGTACATAAATGGTTTCTGTCCAACAGGCTCCTAAACAATGAGAAAAAAACCAGACAATGCTCCTGGGGTCCAAACCCTACTTTTCAAATCTCACCAAGTTGAATTCCTCCCTAACAGTACTTACTCCAGAAGGCCACCTCCTGCAGAATATTCCCTGCTTTAAATACCTAGACATCACCCTCAACCCTTCTCTTTCTTCCTCAGAACATATTAACAAAATGGTGTGATGGGTCAACCAGAAACTAGGGGCCAGATTTAGACTAATACACTGCCTTACCCTGGAGGTGTGCCTAGCCATTGCCCAAGGCAACCTTCTCCCACTACTGGATTACTGTGCCCCAATTTACTTCCATGTATCCTCCTCACTGCACTCCAGATTAACCACCGTATACAATAGTATTTGTAGGATTGCACTCTCTTCACCCTTCTCCACCCATCACTGTACCCTATACCGGTCCCTAGGGTGGTTCCCCGTCCAAGGATGTTATGACTATGCTCTTGGCTGCATCACTGATAATGCCTTTAGAGGAAGCAAAGTATCACCTTACTCAACCCTGATCAAACACAGGGTCACTCCTAGGTGCCTCCGAGAATCCTCTGTCCCACTGCTGGAAGTTCCCAGGATTTCCACTGTCCTGGGAACTAAAGCCCTGTCTGTCATGGCTCCCACACTGTGGAACAAACTTCCTGCTTCTCTCCACTCAATGAACTCCCACCTTACTTTTAAAACTCACCTCAAAGCCTGGCTGATGTCCGAAGCCAAATGTTCCTGCTTAATTGACTACCTTGGAAATTAGTCTTCTCTCCCTCTCTCTCCAGGGCTCCTACACATCCCTTCCCAAACAAGGGTGCACCAACGAATGTTTCATAATGTATCACAGCTCATCTTGCACTTGCTTCTTCTCCTAGGGAGCTGCACTTGTGCTATGTAACTGCATTCATGTACATGTATTGTATTTGTATTACAACTTGTGTATCCTGCTTTATCCATTGCATTCTGTACCTTTTCTGATGCCTGTGATCTAAGCTTTGTCAATGTATTCTCATGCTCGTGCATTCCACCTGCACCATTTTTATGTAACACAATTTTGGATTTTCTGTATTCTCATGTGCCATCTTCATGGCCCGGGTCATGCCTGAAAATGGTCCTTTGGATCAGTGCACCTACCCGGTAAACAAATAAATAAAGTATACTCTTTCTTTATGAATTTAATGCCCCTAGGTTTACCAATTTGATGTAATATTTATTGTTCTTCTAGTTATTATCTTATTTGTAGTGTTATGGTTTTGTTTTATTGGCTTTTGTCCTAAAAAGGTTTCGGTAGTACATTTTGAACTAGTTTAGATGTTATGTTATGTTATGTTATGTTATGTTATGTTATGTTACGTTACGTTACGTTACGTTATGTTAGTCATGTGTTATGGATTTTAGTTTTTAACTGTGGTCATAACTTTATTGTACTTGTTTAGTCCTGTCTACTGATTGTTATTTCTGACTGGAAAATTTTCAATAAACTTTAATTTCCAAAAAAAAATCAATAAACTTTCACTGCCAAAATGAAAAAGGATTCTCGAATATATTGACAATTTTACATGCAGACTTGGGTTTGGCCAAAATAATGCAGTGCAAGGTGGAGAAAGGTTTTATGTAACACTGTTTTCATTTGAATCCTTGCCTGATTTGCTTTCCCTGTGGTGTTTACTCAGTGGCAGTAACAGTTGGTGTTAGGGGTGAGTACCCGTTTTTGTGTTTTCTTAAATTGTTCTAATTTAGGAATGTTTAGTAGAGTATCTGGTAACTCGTTTAACTATTTTGGTGCCTCAATGGCAAAAGAGCATGAGCCTTGGGTTGTTCTGTGATATGGTACAGCTAAGGCATTTCTGATTACATTTCTAGTGGCGTGGTGGTTTGGGAGTGGACAAAGGAGGTCCTGGATTCCTACTGATGTGAGGCCCAGCAGTGCTTTTTTGCCAAGAGGGCATGTTTGGAGCTTTATCCTATCCTGAAGTGTGAGCCATTTAGTCTGGGTGTATAGGATGCAGATAGAGCTGTGACCAGGGGATGCAAGAGCTATGGCTGCAGTAAGGCCCACATAGTCAGGAGAACCATTACCTCAGAAGACAGCAGTAATAAATCCTTTAGACGTTGCGTACCTCGACTTTAAGAAGGCATTCGACTCTGTACTGCACAGGAGACTGCTGCACAAATTGAGATGTCTGGGCTGGGATCGGTAGTAGTAAGGTGGATGCAGAACTGGTTGGGGGCAGAAGGCAGAGGATAATCATAAACAGGGAACATTCAAAGGAAGGCTTGGTCACTAACGGAATACCTCAGGAGTCAGTGTTGGGACCGCTCCTATTTAGCATCTTCATAAGGGGCATAGCGGAGGGGTTGGAGGAGAGAGTGTGTCTATTCACGAATGACACGAAAGTCTGTAATAGAGTTGATATGCTGGAGGGAGTTGAGAGTATGCGCAGGGATCTAGAGAGACAGCAGGATTGGTCCAGGTAGTGGCAACTATCGTTCAGTACAAAGAAGTGCAAGATCATGCACTTAGGTAGGAAAAAACAGGGAGCAGAGTACCTGATGGGGGGGCATGCCCTAGAGGTAACCGAGCTGGAAAGCGACCCTGGTATAATCATTTCACAGGACATGAAGGTGGGAAAGCAGTGTGAAAAGGTGATGATGAGAGCCAGTAGGATGCTGGGTTATATCAGTAGGAGAAATGCCAGCAGGAAGAGGGAGATCATAATGCCCTTGTACAGGCAACTGGTCAGACCGCATCTTGAGTATGGAGTCTAGTTCTGGAGGCCATACCTCAAGAAGGATGTATATAGAGTGCAGCGAGTCCAGAGGAGTGTGACAAAAATGGTGAAGGGACTCAGTCACGTGTCCTATGAGGAATGGCTAAAGAACTTAAACATGTATTCTCTGGAGCAAAGAAGGGAAAGAGGGGGAACATAACTGAGACCTTCAAATATATCAAAGGTATTAACAGAGTGCCAGAAGAGGACATCCTCCAGCTAAAGAGGCAATCAAAAACTAGAGAGCATGATATGTAGATAGTAGGGGGGGAGGTTCAGATGGGACATTAGAAAATTCTACTTCACGGAGCGGGTAGTAGATAGCTGGAACAAACTCCCAAAGGAGGTGGTGGGGGCAAGGACTAAGGGGGGATTCAAGGGAGCACAGGGGTCTTTTGGACTTGGGGAGGGGGGATGGTAGGAAATAGTGAAGACCTAGCAGTTTGCTAGGCACACTGGGCAGACTGGGTGGGCCTGGCAGTCCCTTTTTTTTGCCGACACGTTCTATGTTTCTATGTTTCTTTTATCACAGACAAACTTGCAACTTTCTCTTTGGAAATTGCTTATCTAGTTAAAGCAGCCTGTGAGCAGTGGCATCAGAAGGTACCAACTCTAGTTTCACGTGGTGGTGGTGGTGGTGGGGGTGTACAGAACAAAGGAGCAATAGGGCCCATTACTCAAAACATCTAATCTTGGTGCTGGTGTCCCCAGGAAGAGCAGGGACAAATTACATTGTTCAGTTCCTTGATCATGGTGCTAGCAAGGGGGACTAGGGGGCAGCATGGACAAAGTATGAATGCTCAGTAGGACTGATACAAAAAAACGTATGCTATAAAAATGTCATATGTGCTAGTGGTTATTTTATGTCTATTGGTGGGAAGGTAGGCCCCATAAAATATTTTGCAGGGGAGCCCTTACAGTTGTTGGCACAGCCCTGGGTGCAGGTGTGAGTTAGTCTATCTGCATTGAGAGCAAAGTGACAGGCCTTATTTAAGGCAATTTTGACTCTGTTGAGGATGGTGTCGAAAGCTGCCCCTTATGTTGTAATTCCAAAGCCAATAATAGGGAGGATTAAGTTGGACACAGCTATCCATTTGGCCTCCTGGGTGAGACTGTACCTTTACCTGTATAATGCTCCCAGTTTCCTATTGACTGCATTGACTAGGTTGTCCACATGGGGTTCATTTTGGATGGCCCTGCTGATTATAAACTTGAATAGGCTAGTTGGTGACAGTGATCCCGCTCTTAACAATTTACAACATAGATTCTCACATGCAAAGACTGCAATAAAAACTTGACTAAACATAGAATTTGATGGCAGATAAGGACCAGTTGGCCCGCCTAGTCTGCCCATTTTTCATACCTACTATAACACAGCAGACCCTACTTGATCTCCGGATCACCCCCCCCACAATGATCTTTTGCCTGTCAGGCAGCACAATGGCTAAACAACCTTCCTACTTCCATCTCAGTTACCAAAAGTATTGCTGTTCAAGAATGCCCTCAAAAAGGAATTTGCCCATAAATCCACATGCATATGCACTCCACTGTACCTCTCCTAACCCTTAACACTCAAGCTCAGGCCTACCCTGACTACCATTCCCCTCTTCTACTCCCTCCCCCCGGCCCACTCATGCCCTGACCTTGTCTTCTGCCCTTCCCCATTCTTCCCCTTACTCTAGAATAGTTTTAGGAGTTCTGACATTTATTCAACTGATTTATTCTAACATAACATAACATGTATTGGACATTGGTTTCTGGTTGTATTGACAAATGCTCACCTGAGCTGCCTGTATCCCAATCTGTATGTTACAATACTTGACTTGGAACCTTAGTAAATGAGCACTTAGCTCAAAGATTTACTGATATACAAATAAATAAAAAAATACTTGCCACTATGGTTCTCTTGTGCCTATCCCATGCATTCTTGAATCCCGTTACAGTTTTGGCCCCCAACACCCCTACTGGGAGGCGGTTCCAGGCATCCACCGCTCTTTCCGTAAAGAAGTATTTCCTCACATCTCCCGAGTCTACCCTGCTCCAGCTTCATAGCATGACCCCTTGTTCTTAAGCATCTTTTTTTGCTGAAAAATGCTTCCCTCTGGAACCTTATTTATACCCATGAGGTGTTTGAAAATCTCTATCATACCCCCCCCTTCCTCCAGGGTGTAAATATTGAGGTCCTTTAGTCTTTCCTCATAGGGCTTTTGATGCAGACCCTGTACCATTTTATTTGCCTTCCTCTGGACCACCTCTACTCTATCTATGTCCTTCCGGAGATGTGGCCTCCAGAGTTGGACACAGTACTCTAGGTGAGGTCTCACTAGTGATTTATACAGCAGTATCACCACCTCCTTCTTTCTGCTGGTGGTACCCCTCCCTATGCACCTTAGCATCCCACTAGCTCTCCCCACTGCCTTGTTACACTGTTTGGCTACCTTTGGTTCATTAGATGTGATTACCCCCAAGTCTTTTTCCTATTTGGTGGTTGTCAATACCACTCCACCTATTGTGTACTCTGCCCCTGAGTTGCTGTACCCCAAGTGCCTGATTTTGCACTTCTTCACATTGAAACTTAGCTGCCACGCTCTTGACCACTCCACAAGCTTTCTTAGATCCCTATTCATTTTTTACAAACTCCCCCCCGAATGTCTACCCTACTGCAGATCTTAGTGTCATCTGCAAAAAGGCATACCTTTCCTTCTAGCCCCTCTGCAATGTTGTTAATAAAGACATTAAAGAGCACTGGTCCCACTACTGATCCTTGTGGCACCTCACTGTTCACCCTCACTTCCTCGGAGAGAACTCCGTTTAACACCACCCTCTGTTGCCTATTCCCCAATGAAATTCTTACCCAGTTTATCATCCTTGGACCCACTCCAAGGCTGCTCAGCTTGTTTACAAGTCTCCAATGTGGAATGGTCCTAAAGGCCTTACTGAAATCTAGATAGGCCATATCCACCACTCCACACTGATCTAATTCCCCGGTCACCCAGTCAAAGAAATCGATCAGATTTGGTTGACATGACTTCCCCCAAGTGAATCCATGCTGCCTTGGATCTTGTAAGCCACTGGACTCAAGATATTCCACAGTTCTTTCCTTCAGTAGTGATTCCATTAATTTCCATACCACTGAAGTCAGGATGACTAGCCTGTAATTGCCAGCCTCTTCCCTGCTACCACTTTTGTGACATGGGATGACATCGGCCCTTCTCCAGTCCTCCGAAACCACTCCCGTCTCCAGTGAGTGGCTGAACAGGACTGTCAGAGGTGCAGTCAGCACTTCTCTGAGACCCCTCACTATACTTGGGTGTATCCCATCTGGCCCCATTGCCTTGTCCACTTTCAGGTTTGCAAGTTCCTTCAGGACTCCCTCCTCTGTAAATGGACTAGTGTCCACCTCCCTTCCTTTGATGCTCCTGTCACTTATCTGTGGCCCCTTGTCTTACCCTTCCTCAGTGAACACTGAACAAAAGTATTTGTTCAGGATGTCTGCTTTTTCCTGGTTCCCCTCCATCACCCCCTTCCCTCCTTAGCCTTACTCTCCCTCCCCGGCTGGTCTTTCTTTTTTCAGTAACATACCTGAGAAATGTATTTTCCCCTTTCTTTATTCCCGCCTGGTCTGTTTTCTTCTCTGTTTGCACTTTTGCACTTCTGACTGCTTTCCCTGCCTTCCTCCCTCTGCTTCTCCTGATACACCTCCCTATCCTCCTCACTCTGTGTTTCCTTATACCTCCTGAATGCTAACTTCATTGCCCTTACCTTCCCACCCAACTCTTTTGAGAACCATAGTGGTCTCTTTTTCCTCTTGCTTTTGCTTACTTGCCTGATGCAGAGGTTTGTTACCTCCAGTATCCCTCCCTTTTACTTTCGCCCACTATTCCTCTACTCCACCCAAGTCCACCCCCCCCCCCCACAGTTAGGGCATCCCTGAGGCATTCCTTCCTCTTTGTAAAATCGGCCCTCCTGAAGTCCAGGACCCTCGCCTTTGTGTGGTTTGAGTCTGCCACAATCCTCATATTGAATCACACCATAGGGTGATCACTTGTCTCCAGACAGCGACCCTTTGTGACATCTGCCACACTATCCCCATTGGTGAATACAAGGTTCAATATTGCTCTCTCCTGAATGAGCTCTCTTACAAGTTGTCAGAGGAACGCCCCCTGCAGGGAGTCCAGAATGTCCTTGCTCCTAGCTGAAGCTGCAGTTGGGATGCTCCAGTCTACAACTGGCAGATTGAAGTCCCCCACCAGCAGCACCTCCCCCTTGTTTGCCATCTTTTGGATGGCTTCTACCAGTATGTTATCCAACCCCCCCCCCCGTGCTGGAGGTCCGTAGATAATGCCAGTGTGAATAGTGGCTTCATTCCCTGTCTCTAGGGGGACCCACAGTACCTCCACCCCTCCCTGTATTCCCTGTAACTCTGTGGCTTTTATGCTATCCCTCACGTAAGGAGCCACTCCTCCCCCTTTCTTACACACCCTGTCCTTCCTGAACAGAGTATTGCCTGGTATGGCTATATCCCAGTCATGGTTCTCATTGCACCATGACTTGGTAATGAGTAATAATGTCCAGGTCGACCTCTGCCATAATGGCCACTAGGTCCGGGATTTTATTTCCCAGACTTTGAGCATTTGCACACATTGCCTTCCAGATTCTGCTACCGCCCTGCTTGTCAACCCCCCATTTTCACTTTTCCCTTCTCCACTTATCCCCTATGCCCTTATTCTCATCCCTCTTCATTTCTACTATTTTGTTATTCTTGTTATTAGGTACCCTTGGGTATTTCCTTCCCTTAGGGTTTTCCCTACTGACTACTTCAGCTTGTGGGGGGTGGGGGACAGTTTACTGAAAGTCTCCCCATTTCCTTCCACCATCCCCCTCAGCTAGTTTAAATACTCACCAGTGTAACATTTGAACAGCTCACTGAGGAATACAGTTTCCCTCCCGAATAGATGCAGCCCATCTCCCCTGTGTAGTCCCTTATCCCTCCATGTGAGACCCCATTCCCAATGTAGCCGAAGTCCTCCTCTCTGCACCACTCCCTCAACCATGTGTTGAAGCTCCTGGTATGGAGTACTCTATTCTCCCCCCTGTTGTAGACAGACAGCACCTCAGAAAAGGCCACTGAGCATGCAACCTGCCTAAGACCCCTTCCCAACTCCCTGAATTCTCCTGCACTATCCTAGCCTCGTCCCTAGTCAGATCATTAGTCCCTAGGTGGACAATGACATCCAGCTCCCCCTCCTGTCCTGCTGCCCTAGCGATCCTCAGGATCTGCTTCCCATCCCTCCAAGCTGTGGTGCCGGGTAAGCACCTAACCTCCCTCTCCACTTCCCTTCCTGTCCCCAGATCTATCCACCTCACAATGGAGTCCCCCGCCAGGACTTGCTTCAAGGTTATAAAACAAACACATAAAATGTATCTGAACATTTATAAAAACAAAATAACTGCAGCCAGAGTAAAATAAAGGTAAATTACAGGGTACCGTGACTACTGTATTATGCAGGTAAAATATATTGGCATGATTTAATGTTTTAATATGTGATTTCAAAAATATTGTATAGTGCTTACAGTGCAAATTATGAATAGTAAGTTTAACAGCATCATTTTTTTTTTTTTTACTAAAGCTCGACTATCTACCACTCTATTTTTTTTCCTGTACCAAAGTGGGTGAATGATTAACAGAGCACTGTAAATAGCTGTTGATCAATTTTCATTATTCTACATCCAGCAACAGACAACATTTGTTTATTCTAGATTTATTTAATATTGATTTGCTGTGGCTCACTAAATAAAATCTATATAGCACTGTATGAGGCAGATGTTTTTAAATTTTGGAAGATAGGCAACACATTGATCAATATTAGGAAAACGAGCATTCCTTCATGTTCAAAACATATTCAAGTGGCAGTGTATTCATTTAGCAGTCTATGCTGACTGATATATGCTGTAGAAAACAATGAAACATTTATTATTGAGCACCGAGGGTGTTTAGTAGAACTCTTGTAACATCCTCGCAATTTTTGCAAAAAAATCTCTGCAGTTTTGGATAACTTTTCACACAGTTTTCCAGTGACCCTGCTGAAGAGAAATCAGCCATAGAAGTCTGGAGGACAAGAGGAAGAACTTATAAAAGTTCAAGAGAAAGTCCTTCCCATCATGACAGGGAAGACATACATGAGAAAAAAAAGGCATTTAGCCCAGCATCAGTACGAGGAGGCAGGGAGTCTATGGAATATCCTTCCATCAAGAGGCTGGCATGCATATAAGTAAATAATACCATTTGCAGGAAGGAACCGAGACATTAAGTTGGCGACTCCTTTCCAACTGGAAAGAAGGCATGCTGAGGAGAAAACAGTCACAGTAGTCTGGGGACAAAAGGGAGGTAAAAATCATCACATAGGGAGAACTTATAGAAGTTCAAATGCAATGCCCTTTCCCTCATATGGGTGGGAAGGCATACAGTATCTGAGAAAACAAAAATGAAGGCATTTAGCCTGGCATCAGCAGTAGGAGGCAGGGAGGATGTAAAAAGAATCCTTCCCATTAAAGGGTGTGCACCAAAAGTCACATGAGGAGAGACTGGAAGACCTCAATATGTATACCCTGGAGGAGAGGAGAGAGAGGGGGGATATGATAGAGACTTTCAAATATCTCAAGGGCATAAATAAGGTACAGGAGGGTAGCATCTTTCAGAAAAAGAGATGTTCTAGAACAAGGGGTCATGACATGAGGCTGGAAGGGGTAGACTAAGGGGTAACATGAGGAAGTATTTCTTTACAGAAATGGTGGTGGATGTATGGAACAGCCTCTCAACAGAGGTGGTGGGGCCTAACTCGGTAGGGGAATTCAAAAATGCATGGGATAGGCATAAAGGAATCCTAGCAATAGGAAAGAGAATAAAGCCAGCAATCAAGCAGGGTCTGAGTTTTTGCAGCAGGTAGGGAAAATGGGCAGGCCGGTTGGGCCTAGCAATCCTTATCTGCTGTCAATTTCTATGTTTCCATTTTTTGATTAAAGGGATGGCATGCATATGAGGAGGAAATGAGGACAGCAGCAGAAGGAAGGTGCTCAAGAAATGACCAAATGGCTCTGAAAAAGTCAGTGACAATACAGTGTATGCCAGCTGTACATGGGTCAGTCAGGTATATTGTACCTGTTTTAAATAATGGCTAAATGGACAGACAGCACTGAGTAGCCACACAGGGTCACTCTGTTGTACCTGCTGCTTCCAAAAATGTCTAGTGATCTGAAATGCCTCACTGGCTGACAGTAATGAGTAACTGTTTAAAGCAGCAGTATTTGCCAGTCAGCAAAACATTTCCTCATGGTTTTTGGCAAAAATATATTTCTGACATCCTTAGATTCATGCTTAGTTTATTTTTAGTTTTCTCAGATACTGTCATAAACAGCTTTATAGCTAATTTTGTAATAATACCTTGTGTCATTAAAAATGGCCGCCACTCGGAATTGTTTTAAATCTCTTCCATCAAGGTTACGTGTTAACTGTACATGCTAGATTCATAATGCGGAAGTGTTAATATGGTGCTACCACATGTTTATGATGGTAAATAGCACAGTACTGAACCAATATATTTATTTTTTTCATGGCTGGCCTGGTACTGGAGTAGGAGCTTTTAAAAACTTCAAAATCCCCTTGATTTAGGAATTTAAAAAAAAACATAAGCAAATTGGGTATTTTGATATCAGCGTGGTGCTCATAAAACATTTCCTGATTGAGGGGGAGAATAAACTTTCTGAAAACATATAAAGCCACATATATTAAGGTAACTTATTACAGTATGCAGAAGAACCCCCCCTTTTGGCTACAGACATATGGGAGGGTTTGGGGAAATGTGAAAGCAGTAAAAACCCTGTTTAGGTGTCCTTTTAAGTATGGATTCTTCACTCGAAGAAATTGCTGCTAATTTCTGAAATGATTTGGTCTAAACAGGGAAAGAATATTTTGAAGAAATTGGATACAGCCATTATTGTCTTACAGGTGGTACAGACCAGGTTCAGTTAATACATAATAATCAATTCTTCTCTGCTGTCTTGCTCTTATAGGAACAATGGTACTAATGCCTCTTTTGCTACAGAATTTCTTTGAAAATTTTAAACTGCCAATTCTTCTGTATGCAAACTGCCAAGTGATTCTTTAACTGCAGCAATGCGTGCCTGAGCCATGATGAGGTCAAAATCTTGGAACAGTAACAATCTGTGTACTCTCTCAACCAGTATATACCGAACAAAATCGTATTGACAAAAACAAAATCCCCAGGAGCCGTGAAAACATCATAAGATACAAGATAGTTTGAAAACCACGTAATTGTACATTGAGCAATTTGCATTGATGTTACTGATCTCAGCGAGACAGGTAATAAGACTGTCAAAACTCTTGAGGAAAGAATTGATAGTGCTTATCTGACAAGCCTACCTGGTATCACATAATTGAATGTGTCCCTAGGATTTAAGCCTAACCCAGTTGAACTTCTAGGAATTTTTGAAGGTTTTTGACTGAATGAAGAATGTATACAAAGCTTCCAGCAGAACAAATAAACCTCAAGCTTCATGGATAATTTTACACAGGGCTCCAGATATTGTGACTACCGACCTATTTTACTCACCTCATTTTAGGAAATACTCTTCAGAAACGTTTTTTAATGAGTACCGATACTCACCCAACATTTGCAAATGCTCCACACTCCATACAACAGTGCTTTGCAACATAACTGGGGATTCAAAAGGAGCTTGCTTTAAAAAAAAAAAAAGATTTCCAGCACTCATATGCATTCCAATTTTAAACTTTAAAACTGGTGAGTAAATTACTCCTGCCTGCCACATTATTTGGAGCACTATTGGCAACACAAAACTACACTGTTTTAAAAAACGTACTCCCATCTCCATCCAGACATTCATACGCATCTGAATTTGGTTTTAGTGGCCCGACTTTCAAAATGAGGAGTACAGTACTCATCCCAAAAAATCTGACTGGAGCCCTGGTTTTACATGTTTGCGCTATCACTAAATTCAGCTAGTAGCATAACAGTGCTCAGCTACTAATGCATATAGGTAATAATCCATAAATGTAGCCTGTGCTCCATCTATGTTTCCGTTCATGATGGAGGCACCATCATAAGCCTGTCCCAATTAAATTGATTGTGTTATTCTTGTTCCCTGTAGACACTGGTAAATGGTAGTAGTTATTCCTTCAGCGCCCAAAGTCTCTAGCTGGTAGAAACCAAAACTTTCCACAATACCTCCTTCACTCAATGCATATTTTATGCACACTGCTTACTGTTCTCTCCCTTGTTACATGCTTCATCAACTACAGTATGCTTGAATACAAGCCAGAAGATCTGTCATGCAGGGATAACATGTCTGAAATTTGTTTTCCATAGCTGTGTATTAGCTGGTTTTAAAAATCGGGAGAGATGTAAGAACAGATCTGAGCTACATGACATTGTTGAAGAAAACAATCACATTTTTCAGCAAGGTAAGCAATTCCAGAAAGTTTCCTTTATTAGAATATCTGGTCTCAATGTGTCATCTGAAAGCCAAGCCCCAGTGCTCCATGAAATGAATTATTTCATTGAGGCCAGTTACATATTTCCTTGGCTTTTGAATTCATCCGCATTCACTACTGAATAGCACCCACTTCCTTTGTCTTCTGAAATGAGAGCCATATAAAGAATAATGTATGGGCAACCATACACAACAGGGTTGTGTTTCCATCAGGGGTGAGATGACAGCATATGAACCTCAAGAGCAAAAACTCAAGATGTCTCTATGATGCCATCTTACCCTGAGATGGAAGCATTAGCCTTGTTGTGTTTGCTTGCCCATACATTATGTTATGTAGTACATAATGTTTGTGCTTGTTTTACCTTCTTTCTAACTCAGTCTTGAACTCTGATCAAATAAAAAGAAAACAGCAAACAAGATAAGGTTAAAATAATTTAATGTGTCTGAGATAATAGCAACATGAACTGGCAACGTTTCCAGTAATTTATCTTTTACAAACAGTTCACCTGGGGTGTTTCAGTCTTGCTGATATATTCATTATGAGGAATCTTAAATGTAGGTAAGAACAAGGAATTTTAATAGACATTGAATTCTATGCTGTTGTATCACAGTAGTGACATCGCTATTATGGTACAACAGCATTCTGACATCATTACTGTGGTATAACAGCATCTGGCAGTGTATGGATTTCTTCTACATATTAAGGAAACCTTACTGATTCTAGCGCACTTTGTGTTGAAAATGCAACATGGAAAACAAAATGCACAATCTTTCTCTAGCGACTTCTCCAGCCAAGGAAGGAAGGAAGAATGAACTACCAAGTTCAAACCCACCGTTACTTGTTTCTGCTTCATTGCTTCTTAAAAAATCTAATGACGTTTTATTGTGACTGTACTTTATTTGCTGGCAAAGTGTTGTGTTACCTCTCCCCTCACTGCTGAATATACTGTACCTTCTAATACTGTAACCTACACAGATTTCATACTGTATTATATTGTGTATTTTGTTTTGCTGCTTAATTGTTCCTCTTCCCCTCCCCCAGGTCACATTTATAAATCAGATTGTTGTATGTCTCTGTATGTTCACCTGGTGAATCACTAAATAAATAAATAAATAAATAATATTTAGTATTTTCACCCATTTCCCTTGGACGAGTGCTTCGGATGAAAGATAAGACAACAGATGTCAAGGGAGATGGAGTAGGACATTAATTTTCTGAGGCAGAGAGAGTATTTAAATGACCCCGTGACCTGTATTTGTTAAAGCACTACGATCAGAACCTTATTTTGAATATTTCTTTTGGAAAGTGCCACCAAAGCATGCTTGATATGTAATTGAAAGGTCAAGTGAACAGTACAGTATCAGTTAAATCAGGATCTGATTAAAAAAAATGTGTCATTGCAAACCTGTGTGTGTGCAAGAATAAGAAGAGGAAATTACTGTGTGACTCTCAGTTTTTATGCCTAACCAGACAGGAAACCTTGTTGTGTTACAACCTACATGAAGGTCATGACACATGACACCTAACTGGCATATTAGTAACTAGCTGGTCAACCAGTTGTACCTGGTTCATAAAATGACCAATCATCTGAAATGCTTAAGTCATATAAAATACTGGGTAACTAACATAGAAACATAGAAGCATAGAAATTGACAGCAGATAAGGACCACTTGGCCCACCTAGTCTGCCCATTTCCCCTACCTACTGTGATATCGCAGACCCTACTTGATCTCTAGCTTTATCCCCCCCCCCTTTCCTAACCATTAAGGTTCCCTTATGCCTATCGCAGGCATTTTTGAATTCTGTTACTGTTTTTGCCCCCACCGGCTCCGAAGGGAGGCAGTTCCATACATCAACCACCCTTTCAGTGATGAAGTACTTTTTCACATTTCTCCTGAGTTCACCCCCCTCCAGCTTCATAGCATGACCCCTTGTTCCTGAACATCTTTTTCTCTGAAAAACGCTTCCCTCCTGTACCTTATTTATTCCCTTGAGGTATCTGAAAGTCTCTATCATATCCCCCCTTTCCCTCCCCTCCTCCAGGGTGTACATATTGAGGTCCTTTAGTCTCTCCTCATAGGGCTTTTGGTGCAGACCCTGCACCATTTTAGTTGCCCTCCTCTGGATCGCAGAGATGTGGCCACCAGAACTGGACACAGTACTTCAGATGCGGTCTCACCAATGATTTGTACAGCGGTATCACCACCTCCTTCTTCCTACTGGTGATACCTTTCCCTATGCACTCCAACATCCCACTGACTCTCCCCACTGCCTTGTCACACTGATTGGCCACTTTTAGTTCATCAGATATGACTATCCCCAGGTTCTTTTCTCCTTTGGTGGTTGTCAGTACCCCCTCCCCCCCCGCCATCATATATTCTGCCCTTGGGTTTCTGAGTGCAAGTGCATGATTTTGCACTTCTTCAGACTGGATCTTAGTTGCCACTCTTGACCATTCCTCAGCTTAAATCCTCCTCATTCCCTCCCCCTGTGCAGTGTCAACTCTGTCACAGATCTTTGTGACATCTGCAAAAAGGCATACTTTCCTTCTAACCTATGTGCAATGTTGTTAATAAAGAGATTAAAGAGAACCGGCTCCAGTACTGATCCTTGTGGCACCCCACTGGTCACCATCCCCAGAGTGAACTCTGTTTACCACCATCCTCTGTCACCTATCCCTCAACCAATTTTTTACCCATTTTGCCACCTTAGGACCCACTCACAGGCTGCCCAGCTTGTGTAGGAGTCTCCTACATGGAACGGTCTCAAAGGCTTTACTGAAATCTAGGTAGGCCACATCCACCGCTTTACTCTGATCTAACTCCCTGGTCACCCAGTCAAAGAAATCTATCAGATTTGTTTGACATGACCTCCCCCCAGTGAAACCATGCTACTTCGGATCCTGTAAGCCACTGGATTCAAGATATTCCACAGTCCTTTACTTCAGCAGTGATTCCATTAATTTCCCCACCACCAAAGTAAGTCTGCCTGGCCTGTAGTTACCAGCCTCCTCCCTGTTCCCAGTTTTATGAAGTGGGACTACATATGCCCTCTTCTGGTCCTCTGGAACCACTTCTGCCTCCCAGGAATCGTTGAACAGGACTGTCCATGGTGCTGCTAGCACCTCTCCAAGCTCCATCAATATCCTTGGATGTATCCCACCCAGCCCCATTTCCTTGTCCACTTTCAATTTTGCAAGTTCCTTCAGGATTCTCTCCTCCATAAATGGACTGGTGTCGACCTCCCTTCCAGTGATGCTGCCTGTTGCCTGTCTGTAATCCCTCTCGTTCCCCTTCTTCTGAGAATACTGAGCACAAATATTTGTTTAGAATGTCTGCTTTGTCCTGAACTCCCTTCACACACTCCCCTCCATTCCCTCTTAGTCTTACAATCCCTCTCTTGGTCTTTCTCCTTTTGCTTATGTACCTGAAAACTGCTTTGTCCCCTTTCTTTACTGCCTGGGCTATTTTCTCCTCCATTTGGGCCTTTGCACCCCTGACTGCTTTCCCTACCTCCCACTGCTTCACCTGATATACTTCCATGTCCTCCTCCTCCCTGTGAGTCCCCTTACATCTCCTGAATGCTGAATTTGTTGCCCTTCCCTTCCCTGCCACCTCCTTTGAGAATCATAGTTGTCTTTTTTAGGGCTGCAAGTTCAGTTCAACCTTGATCCAAAAAAGGTTGAACCCCAGTTGTTCAAAGGGTCGCGAACATCCTCAAACTTTTTGCCATTTTTGGCAAACTGGTTTGCTGCTAACCGACTGTATTAAATTCCCTTTCCTGGTGTCCCAGTGGCCCCACCCTGGCCCACTGATAATGATCACTCACTGCAGTAAAATTCCCTAGTGTGCAGTGGTCGTCCTGCCCCCTGACCACTGCAGCCCGATGAAAAAGTAAATGTTTAAATTCCCTAGAGTCTAGTGGTCCCCCACCCCCATAGTGCCCCCACCCCGCTCCCTCCCCGACCCCAAGCAGGTGATCGGCATGGCCTCCCTCTCTCCACCATGCTGGATGCTCCACTGAGCTGTCAATGAATGAGTGCATACTTGTACAAGCACTCCGCCATTCATTGCCAGCTCACCATCATTGAGCTCTTGAGCTCTGTCAGAAGTACAGACAAGAGCGGAAGGTTGCTCCGCCACTGGCAGTGGAGGGAAGATGAGATGAAGACATTACGGACCCAGGGTCCACAACACCCTTCCTCAATCCGCCCCTCACTAGATGGCCGGAACAATCCTCCGCTCTTGTCTGCGCCCCTAACAGAGCTCAAAGACCTCAATGCATGGGTGTAAGCTGGTGGCCTGTCAATGAACAAGCACGTCCTTGTACAAGTAAGTGCTCATTCATTGACACTCACAGCTCAGTTGGGCAGCCAGCATGGTGGATAGGGAGGGCTATGTCAGTCGCCCACTTGGGGTTCGGGGTGGGGGGTTGAGTGGGGTGGAGGGCACCACCTGCCTGGGTGCAGGACTGGGGGGACCACTAGACAACAGGAGAAATGGTTCACTTGTTCATCAGGCTGGAAGTGATTGGCGGGGGGCACTAGACACCTACTACAATATGCCAGTGATCGGCTGTTGGCCGGGGGACCAAGGGACACAAGGGAATTTTATAAAAAAATTTTTATCAAGCTGGTGATCAAGGGGGGACCACTAGACACCAGGGAATTAAACTGTTCTTGGGGTTGGCAATCGGCAGGGGACCACCAGATATCAGGGAATTTAATACAAAGGGCCAGCGATCAGCTATTGGCAGGGGTTGGGAGGGCACTTCTGTGCCCTGAAAAAGGTATAACTTGGTTCAATCAGTTCTACCTGGTAGAACCAGGTGGAACCTTTGGGGGTTTGAACCTCAAAATTTACAAGGTAGAACTTTTAGAGATTTGCACAGCCCCAGTCTTTTTTCCCTCTTGCTTTTGTTTACTTGCCTAATGCAGAGGTTTGTTGAATTCACTATAGCTCCTTTTAGTTTTACCCACTGTTCTTCCACTCCACACAATCCCCCCCCCCCAACCAGGGCATCACTGAGGCATTACTCCATCTTTGTAAAGTCAGCACTCCTGAAGTCCAGGACCCTTGCCTTCGTGTGGTTCGACTCCGCCACTGTTATTATATTGAACCACACCCTTCGGTGATCACTGGTCCCCAGGTGTTCACCCACTGTGACATCTGCAACACTGTCTCCGTTAGTGAGTACTAGGTCCAATATTGCTCCCTCACAAGTGGGCTCTTTTACTAATTGCTTGAGGAATGCTTGTGTCCTGTGGTCCCCCCCCACCCATCCAACAGCTGATCACTGGCCTCTTGTAGTAGGTGTCTAGTTGTCCCTGCTCCTAGCTGAAGCTGCAGCTGGGATGCTCCAAATCCACATCTGGCAAATTGAAGTCTCCCACCAGTAGTACTTCCCCCTCACCATACACTCAGTCGCACCCATTTCAAACAATGGCAAACTGGTCAAAATGCTTAACTAGCATAAAGTACTAGGTGAATAACTACATGGTCACTCAGTCATATCTTTTTTTTTAAATGGTCATTTAAAAAAAAAATAGCCAACCAGTTGAAATGCCTAATAATCCAGATGCTGGGGGGGGGTGAGAGTATGAAAACACAGATTCAGAAACAAAAAGAGGATAAAAGTGCTCAGTGAGTAACCTCCCTGCTTTACATAATGCATAGCACAACCAGGCTGAGATGTCAAACAGGCTGTAAGCAATTGAGCACCGTACATATCACAGACTCAGAGAATGAATACAACACATAATGTGTTGTGTGTTGTTTGCAATTTTTTTTAACGCAGTGTTTACTGTTTGTATTTTAAGCTAAGGGCCCCTCTATTCAAAAGCTTCGTGTGATGCCAACCATGTTAGTGCAGCAGTAATCAGGAACAGTGTGGTCAGACGGGGGGAAGGCCATATTCAACGTCCCCCAGTACACAGTGCTTACCCAACAGCACAAATGTGCAGAATATACTGCTGTGTACATGCAAATGAAGGACCCCCTTGTATATAGTGCACAGCGGTATGTTCAAATGTTTTTTTTTGTAGTTAAAGTTTTTCATTTTCCAAAAGTTAATAGGGTCACAGGAAAATTGCAAGTACAGTCATGTGTGTTGTGCCGAAGGCAATCTGCACCACATTGAAAACTGGAACAGTAAAGAGAAATTTTAATCAAGTTTTGCGCAGGAGAAGCTCCAACCCCCCTCAGGCTTCCAACATCTGCCTTGTTATAGGAGGGGAGAAGGAGGTTCATTTTGGCAGCTATGTGTTTATATTCAGCAAATAACTATTCATAACTGGAGCGGACTGGAGGTCTTCTCTAAGAGGTGATTCTCGGATGCTTCCCAGAGTGAAATACTATTAAACAGGTTCCATAGGAGTGCCTCTGCAAAAAAAAAAAGAAAACACAAGAAACAAAACACACAAAATACCTTGAAGAAAGCATTTGGCATGGTGAAGAAATCAGGAAGTGTACGTCTGCCCAGTAAGCTTCTTGCAGTTGGAGACTGCTACTGCTATTGTTTAGTGCCTAGAATGGGCCTGGTGAAACAGACTCTCAGGTTGTGGTTGGGGGGACTGGGGGGGAGGAGTTGGTTTCTCACCCTATCCCCTCTCTTGGTTTCAGAAGCATAAGGAAAGGGTCCCAGAACTCAGTATACTGAGGCAGCATGTTTGCTATCACGTGGAACATGTGTGCCAAAGTTGCCTGTTGGGCCAGGGCGTTCATCACCTCCTGGGCTGTGGGGACACTGGATGTCCCCCATTTGCATAGTATCAATCGCTTTGCGAGCATACTAATAAAGGCAATCCATTTTTGCTCCTTGAGGGTAAAGGATGTTGAGTCACCTTGAAGGCTCAGCAGGAGGGCCTCCATCGTTGGAGGGCGGGGCTTATGTAGAATCTGAGATCCTAGAGAACACACATGCTGCCATAGAGGCCTGATCTGTGGGCACACCCAGAGTATGTCCAACAGGTCCCTTTCTGAAACTGAAACTTCCAGCAGCGATCATCAGGTAGTAGCTTCACTTTGTGTAGTACTACCGGTGTTCTGTACCAGGATGGCATAATTTTGTTCTGGATTAGCACACTGCGTGGGTCTGGGTAGGCTCTGTGCACCAGTCTCCAGCCAGCTGCCCAATCTTGTTCTGCAATTTGGATTCCGAGGGCTAATTCCCTTTTGGCCTTAGTGGCCTGAGATTGGGAAGGGATCTGGGTTCTGAGTGCTGCATATATCGCACTGGAGTGACCTTTGGGGAGGGAGAGCCAGCATCATAGGGAGGATTCTGTCTGTGGTCTCATGGACCAATGTCGGACATACTGCATTGTGGCACTTCTAATTTGGAGGTATTTCCAGTGATCTATGGGAGGAATCTTGAAGCGCCCCCAGAGGCCCTGAAATGTGTCCACTGTGTGGGTGCCTGGCGTGTACAGATCTGCCAGCTGCAGTATGCCAGCATCGGCCCATGTCGGCCATACTATAGGCCCTCGGTCTATCCTGATCTCTGAGTTGCCCCAGAGTGCTGTAAAATCAATAGAGGTGGGGTCTGTCTTCAGTTTTCTGTGAGTTTTCATCCAGCATTCTATGGAGGGGCTGATAGTGGGATGCAGTTTTAGCTCCAAGGGAGGGGTATTGTATAGGAGTAAGGGTAAGTTGGTCACCCCACTAGCTACCCATGCCCAACCACTGTGGCACTTCCTTATCAGGTGCTGCAAACCATTTCAGTGCTTGTGTCATCTAAAAGGCCCATTTATAGCCCTCAAACCATGGCAGGCTCTATCCCCCTACAGTCCTGTGGGCCCTGAGCTTGTTTCTACCATATTGTGTTTTTTTCCCCCTCCCAGATGAAATGTCCCAAGAGATGTCTATCCTGCTTAGCCATATAGAGGGAAGATGCAGGGGGAGATGTGAGAATACATAAAGAAGCTTGGAGTGGTGATCATTTTGATGGCTGATATCTTCCCTGCTAGGGTGAGCCGGAGGGGTATTCATCTTTCAAGCTTGAGACGGATACTGGCTATTAAGGGTTTCAGGTTAGCCTCCCATATTTTAGGGAGGTGTAGAGTGATTAGGATCCCTAAGTAGGTGACACCATCTGGTTCCCACCATAGGTTATGGGCAGTGGCCATCTGGTAGGTGCAATGCTCATTTAGAGGAAGAACTTCTGTCTTGATCTGGTTCAACTAGAGCCCAGAGAACAGTGTAAAGCCTTAAAGTATGTCCAGGAGGGTAGGGATTGATGTTTCAATGTCTGCAAGGGGCAGAAGGAGATTGTCCACGTACGTAAGGGTCATGTGCTCTACGTCCCCAATGATCACTCCCTTAACCCCAGGGGCCTGCCTCAGAGCCATGGCCAAGGGCTCCATGGCCAGTACAAAAAGTAAGGGGGAAAGTGGGCATCCTTGGCGGTTCCCTCAACCAAAGGGTATATATGGGGAAAGCCAGGCATTCATCAGGACCTTTGCCGTAGGAAGATGGTACATGGCGTCTACCCAGGCCTGGAACCTGAAACCAAAATCTATGGTTTGTAGAAGCAATTGTATAAAGTCCCACTCCAGGGAATCAAATGCTTTTTCAAAGTCCAGGGCCACTGCCACTGCTGAAGTGAGTAGGGATTTAGCGGCATGCATCAGATTAAGATGTTCAAATGTTTTGACAGTGTTAAACAGCCTCCATTGCAGCACTGTTTAATGCACTAAAACCCTCCTTTTATCACTGTGCTCAGTGGTGTACAAACACCACCCCCCCCAGCCAAGTGCTGGGTAGCAGACTTACAGCAGGGTCTGTCAGTCCCAGCCAGCATCCCTCACTCCCTGATTGTTGTGCATACCTTCAGACTGATAATCTGAAATTATCCCTCGTGCTTGTGGTCCCTTTCTCTCTCGATCATAGATCTAAACATAAATCAACCTATTCCCTGGTGTCCAGTGGACCTCTACCTCCCTATCACTGATACTGATGTTGTGAACAATCGACAGTCCCTTTCCTGGTGTTCAGGGGTCCCCCACCTCCATCACAGTACCACTAGCAGGACTATCAGTCAAAAACCAGTTCCTGGTTCTAGTGGCTCCCAACCCCCAATTGTACAGTACAACCCCCTTCCTCATGCTGCTCACTCTGGTCCCTCCCACCGGTGACCCCATACCTACTCCTGAAGGCAGCGTCCACCCCAAAAGACGTTGGTCAGCACATGCCCTCTGCTCACCACATCATCTGGCAACCATCTGAATGACAGTGGCAAGTGCACACCTACTGTTGACTCTTGTTACCACTCTGTGGTTCGGGACATGGCTGAAAATGGCCCGCTGGATCAGTCCACTTACCCGGTTATCAAAAACATACATACATAAATAAATTAATAACTGTAGAAGCATGCATGATAGGAACAGCAAGGGCAAGAGCAGCTGCATAAACTGAGGAAGCCCAAGTGCCCACTGCAGCAGTAAAAACTGTAAATAAAAAATACAAAGAATGAAAAGGACCATAGTAACAACAGCTGGGAAGCATTTTCAAGAGGAACTTGTACAACAGCCACATCTGAAAATCAAAGTGACAATGATACTAGGAGGCGTCAAGCTGTCCTATGCAGAAGCAGGACCACACTGGAAATGAAATGTAGCATCTCCACTATGCTTTCCTGTATAAATAAGTTGCTTGTAAAACCCTTCTGCGATGCAGTACATGAACAGTATTGCATAAACGTATATAGTGTGCTAGTTTTCAGTCCAGGCACTAGCAATAGTTAATCAAAGTACCAATGGTACTGAGATGTGCCGAGGACCACGTCTCAGCTGCATGGGTGTAGCCAGGCATACTCCAAGTACTCCATGGTGTGCAATTTTATTTAAGGGGGGGTAGCAAATAGGCTCTGAACTACTTCCTTTTTCCATGAAGACTAAGAAAGAAAATGCTGAACCTTACTGCAATTTTATTCCTGGGAGTCAAAACTAGAAGGACTGGTCACTAATACTGTCTTTGCATCCCAAGGACAATACAACTTTATAGGCTCTGGGCTGGTATGTGGGTGTGTTAAGGAGCAATGCATGGCATCTGTATTTACCCATGCATGGCAACAACCATTGTCATGAGATACAAAAGTTGTATTTATTGTGCCAAATGAGGCAACAAACACGGTCCTGGTGTACATTTGTATATTGTCTGACTACACGGGGGTACCACACCTAACAAAGGGGGAGGGAGTGGCGGTGAGTCCACTTGGTGTGCAGATCTGAAATCCCTGGCTACACCCCTGCACAGCTGTACAAAGATCACACCACAGCTGGGCCATGTGCAGGAAAAGATAACATTAGCCTCCCTTATATATACCTTCATCTTCATGCAGCAATTTGCCTACAGTGGCAGGGACGGCTACCCCCGTTGGACTCCAGCTTATGCTACAGAGTGTGGGATGTCCTCAATTCCGCATCATGGTACTAACAAGACAATACAGGAAGTTACACTAGCCACCCTCATCACCTTACTGTTGGATTTCCAACTAAAAACAAGAACAGCAGCAGCTTTAAACCGAAGATCTCAGACTGTGTGAAAAACATCCATTCTCTAGAGTAGAAGTATGATTGACTGGAGCAGAGGATTGTGGCCACAAAAACTGTTGATGAGGAACTGAAGCTGTAAATCAGTGACTCCTTACAATCAAAACTGTTACATCAGTGCTACTGCATGATTAAATTGCAATAAATTCAACAACAGAAAACTTGAAAATGCTCTACTTACAAGAAATCTTCAGCTCATCGGTCTCTCCTTCAACTGTTCAGACTTGAAGGGTATAAAGGGACACTGTTTTATGATAATGTCCTGTTTTCTCTCTTCTGGAGGATATTTTCCTGAAATCAGATTATCAAGGCAGACCTTGAGGGAAACAAACACAGGAGGGTGCACTTGCTCCATCGGCTGCCTTCTTACTCTACCACTCCTCTTCTTATGTTGACTTTCAACTGTCTGGCCGACAGCAA
Organism: Neoceratodus forsteri; assembly: GCA_016271365.2. Taxonomy (NCBI): domain Eukaryota; kingdom Metazoa; phylum Chordata; order Ceratodontiformes; family Ceratodontidae; genus Neoceratodus; species Neoceratodus forsteri. Next base: position 33,146,053 of record CM057453.1, read on the forward strand.
CTTGTAAGAGGCAAAAAACAGATGTTTCTTAAAAATAAGAGGCTTTCTCTTTATCTTACTGTATCTTTGACAACACAAAAATGAAGGCACTGTTTTTATTTATTTATTTATTTATTAAATTTGGTTAACCAGGTAGGCCCGCTGAGCCCCAAAGGTATTTTTTCAGGAGTGACCCGGGATTAGTTACATTTAGCAAGGCATAGACATTAGAATAGTACATTTCTGAACAGATCATTCAGGATTACAAAGACAGTGTACAGAATTACATAGTACAGTGAAGTTATTTACAGCAGGGTTATGCAGTTAAACAACAGCATATAATTGCAATTACAAACTTGAAAGAAAGGGGGATTGTTAGTGCAATAGCCGATGCAGGTTCCACTGAGCCGATTGGCAGGTAACAACCGGGGGGGGGGGGGTTATGAAGAGATGATAGTGCAATGTTAAGTTATTCATTGGAACAGGAGCAGAGACTGCAGTTTAGTAGGTGTTCAAATAATCCTTTATGGAAATTTTCTAGGGAGGTAGTTTCCTGTAAGTGCCAGGGAGCTTATTCCAATGTGCGGGGGCAGCAGGGGCATAGGATTTGCTGCCTACTGCACAGCTGATCCTGGGTACTTCCAGGAGGTTTTTGCCTGTGGTGCGGAGTAGTCTGCTGGACCGCTTTGGAGCTAGTAGCCCAGCTAGCCCTGCTGGAGGGTGGTCATCAAGAAACTTGTATGTGCTACATAGTAGGGGGTACTGAAGTCTGTGGCTGAAGGAAGGCCAGTTGCGTGAGGTGAGAATATCACAATGGTGAGTCCTCAGGGGAGATTTTGTGGCAAAGTGGGCTATTTTGTTATACAGGTTTGCAGCCTACTGTGGTCCTGCTTTGCCATGCCGTGTAGAATTGGAGCTGCATAGGTTAAGATCGGGAGGAGGATACTCTGTGATTGCCAATCTAGTCTCAGGTATCATGTTAGTGCTTAGGTGGTACAGCAGGCCTAGCTTTTGGTGGATATTTTTGGTTACTAGGTCCACGTGGGGTTTTAGAGAGAGCCCCTGACCCTGCACCAGGCCAAGATATCTGAAGGGCTAAACCACCTCAACTGTGGAGCCAGATGTTGTGACAAGCGGGAGAAGGTGAGTATGGTCAGGGCATAGGGATCTAGATCCAAACAGGAGTGCTTTTGTTTTTTTTGGGTTTAGAACCAGACGATTTTCTATTAGCCAGATTTCGATCTTAGCAAAGTCTGACTGGAGTTGTGGCCCTAATTCATCCAAGTGAGACATCATTCTGTATAGTACCACGTTGTCAGCATACTGTACCACAGAGCTGTTTCCGCAGTGGTAACTGAGGTCATTGTCTAACAGAGAGAACAAGAGAGGACCCAATATTGAGCCTTGCGGAACCCCCTCATTTATAGGGAGCATTCCGGAGGTTGCCCCTCTCCACTTGACCTGTTGGGAGTGTCCAGACAGGTAGTTGCTGACCTAGTTCAGGGAGTGTTGATCAAGACCAAACTTTCTCAGCTTTGTTAACAGAAGGCAGTGATCTACCAGATCAAAGGCCTTTGTCAGGTCAATGAAGACAGCCCCTGTTGGGCAGCCTTAGTCCAGTGCAGAGAGGACATTAGAGGTGAATCTGATGAGCACAGTGTCAGTCCCGTGCTTTTGTCAGAAACCATGTTGGGTGGGGGCCAGGAGCTGGTTAGCTTCCAGGTAGTCCCCGAGTTGGCAATAGACTAGCTGCTCTTGGATTTTGGCCAGGGAGCACAGTAGAGAGACAGGCCTGTAGTTACCTGTTGTTTCCCTAGGTACTCCCATGTGAACTGGCACCACGTGGGCCTGCTTCCAAATTTTGGGAACAGCTCCACCCAGCAGGAACCTATTTATGAGCCAGGTGATGGGCACGGCAATGGCAGGGGAAGCTGCCTTGAACAGCCTAGGGTCCAGGCCATCTGGTCCCGCTGATTCAGTTGGTTTGATGGATAGTAGGAGGGGCGGCACTTCTTTGGTGCGTACTGTCCCTAGGTGAAAGTGTGGGGGTAGAGGATCCAACACTTCTATATCCACAAGGTCCTGCTTATGGTGGGGTGGGTTTGTTCTATAAGTGCCCAGGTCAGTGAAAAATTTATTGAAGGTAGCAGCTGCCTCGCCACCCTCTGTTAAGGTTTGACCATTGCTGATTATATGGCCTTGGGGTGATTTATTTGGGCCTTTTATCAGGTCATTGATACAGGACCAGAGGGACTTTGGGACAGTCAGGTTTTGCTGCTGGAGGTTTTAGATATACTTCCTCTTTGTGGTTTTTGTGGCCTTCTTACATTGGTTCCTCAGTGACCTATAGTCAACTAGGTCTTCTGAGAGGGTTGAGCACCTGTACTTTTTCCAGGCCTTAGCTCAGCTTTTCATTAGGGATTTTAGCTCCCACATGTTCCATCTGTAGCAGCGACCATTTGTGGGAATTCTACTTAGGGGAGCATGGAGATTAGCCACAGCTGAGAAGGTGTGTTGAAAAAATTGTGCACCTTCATCTACACTGTTGCAAAGTTTGATTGGGGTCCAGTCAACATTATTCAGACAGCTCTGGAATGCCTCTGCAGAGAAACCTGAGAAGTCTCTAGCTGCAATGAGCCTAGGGGGAATCCTAGCTGGCCTGTTATTCCAAATGCAGAAAGTGGGCGAGTGGTCACTCAAGGCATCCAACATCACACCAGCCACTTGGATATTTGCAGGATCTGAGGCTAGAATCCAGTATAGGGTGGAATGGTTTCCAGTTTTTGTATTTTGCCTAGTGATTTCGGTGATGACCTGTGTCAGGTTGACTTCAAGGAGCGAAGCCCTATATGCTTGCTCAGTGCTCGTTTCCCATCTTAGGTTGAAGTCCCCCAGGAGCAGTAGCTCCGTGGGAGCAGTTCCTGCCAGCGCACTTGTTAAGTCCTCAAGAGCAGAGTGGGCAACATGGGAGGGTTGTATATGCAGCCTATTGTAAGGTACTTTGCATGGCCCAGGACAATCCTGATAAATATTCATTCGAAGCCAGTGGAGTTGGGCAGGGGGAAAGTGGCTAGTGTAGCCTCTAACAAGGATCTTACATAGATGAGGACCTCGCCCTCCTTTTTTTCCCCTCTTCGTCCTTTCTGAAGGCGTCATAGCTGACTAGCTTCACCTCATGATAATTTGACAATTAAATCAGAGTTTATTTTGCTGGGGTTCAAGCCATAGTCCTCTTTCTAACAACTCTTAGAGTAACTTGTCAAGGAAAACTATACTTTTTGAAAGAACTGTATTCAGTTTGTCTTTTGCATGAAAAAACATGCAGTTGCCCTTGCAGTTTAGAAATATGTAGCGGCCCTCACAGTTAAATTCCCAAAATGTAAACAAGACGAAGCAGAACAAAGAGAAAATGCACCACTTAATCCCAAATTTAGTCTTAAATTTTCCTACTAACATACTGACTGTATCTATTGATAATAATTTTCTTAACTCTGATATATAGTATGGATGGGGATTAAAATACCTTTTTCTTTCTTACTAGTTTTTTTTACAAATTTTTCTTTCTAATCTTACAGGTTACATTATTGGTAGGCCAAGTAGAGACTTACAAAAGCTGAAGGGGTGGTCAAGGGTTTGGGAGTTGAAATTCATTGCCAAAAACTGCAAGGTTATGAACATAGGGAACAAAAAACCCAGGATGGAGTACTGAGACTCAGTACCATGGCAGAGGAAAGAGATCTTGGAGTTATCATCAGTGACTCCCTAAATTCTGATCTGCAGTCGGAGCACAGAAGTGCTCAGCGGCAACATCGAGACAGCAGACAGCCTGATTAGGCCTCACCCCAACCCCCCAAACCCACAGATCTACAGTCAGAGCACAGGAGTGCAGATGGCAGACAGCCTGATTAGGTAATAATGCCTGGCCCCCCCTGCACAGCTTCCTTTGACAGGGTGTTAGCCTATCAACACTATGCATTAACTGCCCCTCCGACCCCAGCCACCCAAACCCGACCCTTAATTTATATACCTCCCCATCATGTGACTTCCTGTCACTCCACAGTCTAAGTTCCTAGCTTTCCATTAGCAGGTTATAGCGGTCCTCCACTAGAGGGCTTCCCTTCCTGCCTCTCATCTGCAGTTGCTCCTGGTCCTCCTACCTTGTCTCCTGTTTACCCTCTTGCCACCCCTACTCTCACTCCCCCTGCTCCCTAGCCCACTCTCCTCTCTACTTCCCCTCTCCTCTCCTCTGCCTACCTTTCTTAGACCTTCCCTGTTGTCAAGCACTGCTATCCCTTGGATTTACCTAGCCCAGTGACCCCCTGCTCTACTCACCGCCACCTCTAGGAGTCGCTATGGAGTGCCCACCTTTCTGGTCACCTGCCCCTCTTTTCTGTGCCCCCTGCACTGTCTCTCAAGCTGTCAACAGGCACCATATGTGGTATCCTCTCCAAGGATTTGAACCTGGTACCCCTCGCACCAAAGGCAGCCACACTACCACTGTGCTACTGTGACAACCACAATGATGGGTGTCCGCAAGTCTCCTTTATACTCACCTCGGGAAGCCCCTTCCCCAGGGCAGTCTCTCATAGACCCTACCACCGCATACTGATAATACTTACACTGATACCCCTCCTTGCTCTGCATTGCGACTTACACCCTGACCCTCCACCTATGAATACATCACCATTACTGTGGACTCATCCTGCACCACCTCCCCATAACCTTAACACGCACCACCACCACCCCACACCCTGCTCCAGAAACCTCCCCCCACTCCTCCTGGCCTAGGTCCTGTGCTGTCCACTCCTCCACCTGGCATTCCCAGCACTTACACAGCTACCCATTCCCAACTCACCCCCAGCCAAGCAAGTGAGCCGCTGCCCAGCTAAGCGACACCTGTTCATTGCCCTCCTGAGACTTTCCTACATGCTCCTGCTTCTCTCAGGCAATGTGAACCTCAATCCTGGCCCAGCAGTCCTCCCCCCCAACCGCAGTGACCCTCAGGGCTCCGTATAGCCGCAATGAACATCTGTAGCATACCTAAAGAAATTGCTCAACTGCAATGCTGGGTTACACAGCACCAGCCCGATATCTTGGCCTTAACTGAAACCTGGCTGTCCAATAAGACTCCTGACTCTTTTGTCACATCCCTGACTTCTCACTTCTTAGGGAAGATCGTGAGGACAAAAGAGGTGGGGGTCGTGCACTCTACATGAAGCACTCACTGCATTACCAGGCTCTACCGGCACTCTCACTTGGTTATGCAGCTAAAGCCCTCACCATAAAACTCTCCCCTGACCAAAACCGCACCCCTGTAACTCTCACTGTTGCCTACATCCCCCCCCCCCGTAATCAACCCCTTGCCTGCAAAACACTCACTGACTACCAGCCAACCTCCACACAAACAGGAACAAATACTAGTTGGGGACCTCAGTATAAACTGGCTCGCTAGCTCATCAGCTCATGTCAAGGATACCTTTGCTGCTTTAGATATGGCACAATTGGTATCGCAGCCCACTAGGACAAGCCTTGCCAATGGTGCCCACACCCTCCTTGATATCCTGCTTACCAACCTCCCTGACCACATAACCAACCTAGGAGTCCTACCCAACTCCCTAAGTGACCATTCCCCAATCCTATTCAACTGGTCCAGCTGGCTGCCAAAGCCACCCTCGAATATCACATACCACCGCTGACTATGCCCAAGTTGCCTAACCAAGCTCAAGCAGCATCTGTGTAACTGTGACTGGTCCCCGATTCCCCAGGCCCAGCACTTGGATGATGCAATACACTATTTCACCAATACCTTCAACAAAGCCTGTGACACATTTGCCCCCTTTCTCAAATCAACGGCCAAGAAACGTACCATACCTTGGATCACCTCAGAGCTACTGCAGCAGCTCAAGCTACGGGACAACCTCTAGCACCGAGCCATGGCCTCTGGATTGCAAAGTGATAGACAGAATTACAGTGCCGCCTGCAATAAATGTACCTGGGCAGTATGCAAGGCCAAAGCTGACCACTATAAAACTGCCCTGGGTACCTCCTGGGGTAGTGCTAGGAAATTTTGGGATAATAATAAGGACCTTAATGGTAAATCTTGATCCCTCCACCAACACAATTTAGCATTAACAGTGCTATCACTACTGACCCACTCAGCATCGCTAATTGCATCGCTAATTGCCTTAATTCCACCTTCTCCGACATGCACAGTGCAGTCCTCCCCAGCAATTTCTTCGACCCCATCCTGCCCACACTCCTGATCCCCCAGAGTCCTCCTTTCTACCTTAGAACGATAGCCCCACAGGAAGCCAAAGCCTACCTGTCTAATTCTCTCCAGGGCTCTAGCTACTGTAAAGATGGTTTTGACATGTGCATATTATACTGCGTGCTTGACCCAGTTCTCTCCCCTCTCACTGATCTTCTAAACCTGTCCCTGTGCAAGGGTCAGTTCCCGTCTCTATGAAAAACCACCACTATAACTCCAATCTTAAAAAGCAGCAATAGCTCCTCTCCAAATAACTATCGCCCCATCTCTGTTCTTCCCACCCCCTCCAAAGCCCTTGAAAAAATCATGTCCAACCAGCTCACAGATACATAGATACATAGACAGTGTTGGCAGATAAGGGCCTATGGCCCAGCCAGTCTGCCCATTTGAGCTTGTAAATTCAGTTTATGTTTTCCTAGAAGTCTGTTGCCCCTTACCCCTGACCTCCAGAATTCCTTTATGTCTATCCCATGCATTCTTAAATCCCGTGATTGTCTCATCCCCCACCACTTCCTCTGGCAGGGTGTTCCACTTGTCCACCACCCGTTCTGTGAAGAAATTCTTCCCCATGTTTCCTCTGAATCGTCCTCCTCCAACTTCATCCCATGCCTCTAGTCCTGGAACATCTTTTTCGCTTAAAAATAGTGTATTCCTGCACCCTGTTCCTCCCTGTGAGATACTTGATGTCTCTATCATATCTCTCTCTCCCTCCTCTCCTCCAGGAATACATGTTCAGTTCCTTCAACCTGTCTTCATAGGACTTGTGATGCAATCCATGCACCATCTTTGTTGCCCTCCTCTGAACCTTCTCTACCCTGTCTATGTCCTTACGTGGTATGGTCTCCAGAACTGTACACTGTACTCCAGGTGGGGCCTCACTAGTGTCTTGTATGCGAATTATGACCTCCCTTTTCCTGCTGGTGATGCCCCTGCCTATACATCCCAGCATCCTATTTGCTTTACCTGCTGCCTTGTCACACTGTTTCCTGCCTTGAGGTCATCAGAGATGATAACCCCAAGATCCCTTTCCTGCTTGGTGCATGCTATATCCTCACCCCCAACTGATATATTGTGCCAGGGTTTTTGTGCCCCATATGCATAATCTTGCACTTCTTTGCATTGAATTTCAACTGCCAGACCCCTGACCATTCTTCAAGTTTCTGCAGATCCCTTCTCATTCTGTCTACACCCTCTGGTTTGTCTACTCAGTTACAGAGCTTTGTGTCATCCGCGAACAGTGAAATTCTGCCTTCTAGGTCCTGTGCAATGTCACTGATGAAGATGTTGAATAGGACCGGTCCCAGCACTGATCCCTGTGGTACCCCACTGGTCCTCTTCCCTCTGTGGGTGACGGCCATTTACCACCACCCTCTGTGTCCTGCCACCCAGCCAGTTACCTACCACCACTACTGTCCTGCCCACACCCATATTCCCAGTTTGTGTAATAGTCTTCTAGCTGTGGCACAGTGTCAAAGGCCTTGCTGAAGTCCAAATAGGCCTTGTCCACTGCCCTCCCTGATCCACCTCTCTAGTCACCCAGTCAAAAATTCAACGAGGTTGGTCTGACATGACCTCCCTGGTGAAACCATGCTGCCTTGGGTCCTGCAGTCCATTGACAACCAGATGTTCCACCAATCTCTCCTTCAGTAGTGCTTCCATGATCTTCCCCACTACCGAGGTGAGGCTGACTGGTCTGTAGTTCCCTGTTTGACTCTTTGTTCCGCTTTTGTATAAGGGAACTACATCTGATCCTCCAGTCTTTGGGTACCTCCCTGTTTCCAGTGATCGGCAGAGGTTCAGCCACCACCTCTCTTAGTTCTTTAAGGATCCTGGGTGCACCCCATCTGGCCCCATTGCTTTATCAACTCTTATTACTTCCAGTTCCTTCAGGACTCTTTCTTGTGTAAAGGGACGTGTCCATTTCTGCACCATTCTCACCCCTTGTACTCCCTTCAGACCCATTACCCTCCTCTTCCTCAGTAAAGACTGAGCAGAAATACCTGTTCAGTATGTCAGCTTTACTGTTGTCATCCTCCACACGGCCCCCATCCTCCCCCTTCAGTCTCACTATCCCTCCCTTTGTCTTTCTTTTTTCACTTATGTACCTGTAAAAGGTGTTGTCCCCTCACCCACTGATTTTGCAATGTGTTCTTCTGTCTGAGCTTTGGCTTCCCTTACTGACCTCCTGCCTCCCTTTGCTTCTCCTGGTACTTCTCCCTATCCCCTTCTGCCTGTGTCTTTTGTATTGCCTGAATGCAATCTTTTAGCTCACTTTCTTTGCTACCTTTTTGGAAACCATAATGGTCTCCTCTTCCTTTTCCTTTTGCTCACCTGCTTAATGCATAATTCTGTTGTTCTTGTAATCCCCATTTTAAATACTGCCCACTGTTCCTCAACCCCTGATTCCTGTCCCATTCCCCTTAATGCCTCTTTCAAGTATCTCCCCATTTTCCCAAAGTCTGCCCCCCTAAAATCCAGAATAAGTGTTTTTGTGTGGTTTGGTTCTGCTCTTTTTGTGATTTCAAACCACAATGACTGGTGGTCACTGTCCCTCAGGTGCTCCCCCACTGTTACCCCCATCACACTGTCCCTGTTTGTGAGCACAAGGTCCAGTATTGCCTTCTGCCGAGTTGGTTCCATGACCAGTTGCTTGAGGAAGGCACCCTGAAAGGAGTCCAGGATAAATTTGCTCCTAATTGATGCTGCTACTGGGATGCTCCAGTCCACGTCTGGAATATTGAAGTCTCCAACCAGTACTACCTCACCCTTGTCTGCCATCCTTTGGATGGCTAGCATCAATTCCCTATCTGTTTCTTCCTCCTGGGCTGGTGGTCTATAGACCACACCTGTGGATGGCTGTTCCCATTTTCCTTTCCAGCTTAACCCACAGTATCTCTCCCCAATTTTGTTCCTCCTGGATCTCTGTGGCCCTTATGTCATTTTTCACATACAGTGCCACTCCTCCTCCCTTCCTGCCTGCTCTGTTTCTTCTGAATATGTTGTAGCCAGGTATGGCCATCTCCCAGTCGTGGTTATCATTACACCAGGTTTCAGTGATGGCCACAATGTCCAGGTCTGACTGCACCATGACAGCCTCCAGATCTTCCATCTTGTTGCTAAGGCTCCTGGCATTTGCACACATGGCCTTCCATGATTTGATCTCCCTAGACTGTTTCACTGTTCTCTCCAGCCCTTCCTTGGTTGTCCTTTATCCCTGGTTCTCCTTGCTGTCTTCTGCTGAATTTGCCCTTTCTGCCTATCCACCTCTTGGGCACTAATCTCCATCTTTTTGCACTGCTTTGCAGAGATAGCTACTCCTCTGGTTCACTGGTTCCACTGCTAGCTCTGTGTGGGGGCAAGTAGGTACCCTCCTTGCTGGCCTGCCACCCCCCTTTGCTAGTTTAAATGCTTGTCAATGTAGCATTTAAACTTATCATTGAGTGCTTGGATTCCCCTCCAGGATGGATGCAGGCCATCAGGCTTGAACAAACCACCATCCCTCCAGGTGGGTCCCCAGTCACCAATGAATCCAAACCCTTCCTCACAGCACCAGTTCTTCAACCATGAATTAAAGTTCCTGGTGCATGCACTCCTATGCTCTCCTTGCCTCTCGTGAGGTAGTACTTCTGAGAGTGACAGAAGTAGCTACTTGCTTGAGACCCCTCCCAATTTTCTAAACTCTTCCTGAACTTCCTTTGGCTCCCCATTTGCCAGGTCATTAGTACCTAGGGTGGATAATGACATCCAGCTCACCCTCCTGCCTTGCCTTCCCAGTGATCCCCAGGATCTTCTTTCCATCCCTCCATGCTGTGGCACCTGGTAGGCACCTCACCTCCCTGTCCTCCCCTCCTGTGTTCCTAGTTGGATCCCTCTTATGATGGAGTCCCCCACCAGGATTCGCTTCCTCCTCCTCTGGAGTCCACTGCTTTCCCCGCTGAGGTCACCTCCTTGGCTAACCTCCACATCCTTTCCTTCCACTTCTCTGGGTACCTCTATTTGGTTGTTCTCATTTGCCAGTGTGGCATATGAGTTCTTGAGTGGAATAGGATCTGGGATGTGCCTCTGCCTGACTGCTCTAACCCTCCCTGAGCCCACTGTCATCCAAGTGCACCTCGTTCTCGGCATCCTTTGAGGCAGTTGCATTGGACTGGGTGGTCTCTGGATAGGGATGATGGTACTCCTGACCCAGTTTACTTCCGCTCTGAGTCTGGCTACCTCATCCCACAGTCCAGAGAGATGCATGCAGATAGGCAGCACCTCAGTGTCCAGAAGGTCTGCCTGAATATGGCTGCCCCACAGCCATTGCATTGCACCACCTCCCACATTATACTGCAATTTCACTACTTGTCTGCTACTGAAGCTCTCCTAGTTCCTTTTTATTAATTTACTGTCCAAAATCCTGCCATTGATCCTCAGATAATTTTCTTAAAAAAAAAAAAAAAAAACCAATAAATAAATAAATGAGTCAAAACACTTGTCCTGGGTACTGATTGGGCTTCTTCCCCATATGCCCCTCCTACTTCACACCCCTACTATACCCCTTTGTTTAGCTCCTGTCAATCAGATTTAACAGGGCATATAATTAAGAGTTGGGGGAAGGGGAGGGGGGGCGAAAATTTGCAGCAATTAAAGACAGCACAGAATTACACCACCACTATGTTTTAAATTTTCAACAGCCCAAAAACAATTATAAGTAAAGACAACAAAGAAAGTAAAGTGTCACTAAAAGCCCACAATCTAAGTTTAAAAGAAAAGAAAAATAGCAATTACCAGTTACTCTAAAGCACTGAATTGAATATGTTTCCTTCCTTCCCCTTCTGGCTTCTTCTCACCAACTACCTCCTCTCTCACAACCTCTTATGCAGAGAGCAGCATGGCTTTAGAGCTGGTCATAGCACCACAACTGCCCTTATGGAATTCTCCAACTCACTCCACACTGCGCTCAACAAAGGTCACCTCGCAGGGGCTGTGTTCATAGACCTTTCCAAGGCCTTTGATACGGTCTCCCATCCCCTTCTTCTTAACACTCTACAGCAAATCGGTGTCTCACAAGGACCCCTCTCCTGGTTCTCATGCAACCATTCCTCCAGAATACAATATGTTAAAATCAATAACACCCTATCTACCCTTCTTCCAGTCCACTCTGGGGTCCCCCATGGGTCTATCCTGGGTCCCCTACTCTTCAGCGTATACCTCAACGCCCTGCCCAAAGCCTACACCAGAAATCTACTTCTTTACACAGATGATGAAGTTCTATATGCTTCACATCCCAACCCCTCCACACTTCAGACCTCCCTTTAAAGCTCCTTCCGACAGATCGAGCACTGGTTTGCTGATCACAGGCTGGTTGTCAATGTCAAAAAAACTAAGACTATGCTCTTCACCCACCACCAATCTAAAGCAAAGGACTATATCATGACAATCCACTCCAGTGTCCGCCTCCCCCTGGAACACGTCCAGACTTATAAATATTTGGACATCACTTTCGACACCTCCCTCTCATTTCATGAGCACGTCAAAATCCTCACCTCTGCCGCTAACGTCTATGTGGGTCTTCTCTACAGACATAGGGACTGCCTGATGCCAGAAGTGCTCCACCTGGCTGTCATTTCCTCTGTCTTATCCTTGGTAGACTATGGCCTTACAATTTATGCCGCCGATGTATCAGGAGGGGCACTGATAGCACAGAAAGGAAGATAATACTTACCCTGTATAGATCCTTGGTGAGGCCAAACTAGAGCACCATGCCCAGTTCTAGAGCCACACCTCAGGAAGGATAGGGATAGGCTCGAGACAGTGCAGTGCAGGGTAACAAAAATGATTCAGTGCCATCAGGGCATGTTTGATAGGGAATGCCTCAAGGCACTGAGCATGTACTCACCGGAGACCAGTAGGGAGCGGGGAGACATGACAGGACCTTCAAATTCCTAAAAAGAATTAAGAGGGTGAACTGCAGGGAACTATCTAACTTGAATACCAGCTCCAGATCACATGGTCATGAGTGGAAGCTAATAGGAGGGAGGTTCAGGAGGGATATGAGGAAGTACTACTTTACAGAAAGGGTGGTAGAGCCATGGAACAGGCTGCCAGCCAAGGTGATGGGTGTAAAAACCACTAGTGGTTTTGAGCATGGCTGAGACAAAAAGAAAGGAATAGTGGTTGCTCAGGGTGTCAGAATCAGGGAGGAGAATGGGGTTGGGGAGGGTTAGGGTCCTGAAAGAACAGCAGGTCCCAGGGCTAAATAGAGAACTCAAGCAGACTGGATGGATCTTTGGTCTTTTCCTGCCACCATTTTGCATTTTGCAGTAGCAGTGTCAGTGGCTCAGAAGGTAGCACACTCGCCTCTGAGGCTGGGAGATCAGAGGGCTGTGGGTTCAGTTCCCACATCTGGCACTTGGGTTAATATCCAAGTACTGACACTGTAGTGCAGCATGAGAGGGGTGCTGCACTTCTGAGGTGCCATCTTTCGGATAAGACATTAAACCGAGGTTCCCATCTGCCTGGATTGGTGGTAGTTCAGGTGGATGTTAAAGATCCCATGGCACTTATCGAAAAGAGTAGGGGAATTTCCTTGGTGTCCTGGCCAAATTTCCCTTATTCACTAAAAATACCACCAACAGCTTAATCTGGTTCAAGGTCAGTTGGCATTCATCTGTATCCCCTTCCCCCGGGTCGTGCCTGAAAATAGGCAGGATTTGTCTAGTGCACTTAACCGGTCAACAAAAACTAAATAAATAAAATGAAAATAAATTTTCTGTGCTTCTATGTTTCTCAGTATGCCGTGGAACTAGAGAAGAAAATTAATCTTTTCTGGTTTTCCCTTTGAAGTTTTTTTCTGTGTTATATTTTACATAGAGTAGGAATATATTAATACTAAGTTACAGAGCACTATTAACATATATAACAATATATTAATACTGAAGTATATAAACAGAATAATAGATAGGTTACTGTGGATTACAAGTCAGTAATCCCATTGAGAGGTTCTGGTGACATAGGGAACCTTGAGAGCGATTACTGCCTTGTAATCCACACTAACCTATTTGTTATTTTTTTTAAATATAAGGATCGGAGGTGAATTGACTCACCTCCATTTTGTAGGTTGAGTCAGCAGGTCTGTGTGCATGTTGGCGGGGTTCCTGTGAGCATCAGTGTGAAGGATGCGGCAGCAGTGTGGGCACTGTTTAGCCCCCCCTTTGTTTTTTTTTTCCAACTGCGGTCCCTCAGTGGCTGTATCCGTTGGGCCATGGTAGTGAAAAGAGGAGGTGGGGGAGAGCGAGGCTGAGCTGCAAGCCCTGCATGGCCGAGAACGGGACGGAGTAGGAAGCAAAGAAAAAATGCAGCTTCCAGCTCTGAAGATTTCTCTTGCTAAGCGAGAGAGTAAGCCACCAGGTTTTGGGAGTTGTTCTGCCACCCAGACAGGAAAAGCAGCCAATGGTAAGGCACACTTTCAAAGACGTGGGGAGGCAGACTTGCACCTACGCTGTTCAGTTTTGTTGATAATACTATGGTTCATGTCCTGAACAATAGTATTACGGCACCTGAACGATAGTATTGTCACTCGTGGATGGTGGTATTATCGCTTCGGGAGAGATGACATTACCGGGAATTTTTTGTATGCCTTGAAACAGAATTATTTTGAGAATCCATATATTAAAACACTATTAGCAAACTGAAAAAAAAAAAAAACTAGATGTAGAGTAATAGAAATATCATCAACAGAAAATAAAGCAGGTGCATAGTAAACACAAAAATCTACAGGGTAAATACAAGGTGTAGGGAAAATGAATGTGCACTGTGATGAAGGCCTACAATAATCTCTCTTCAGCAGGGTATTTGATTGGAATCGGCTTATCATGTTAAACCATGAAGGAAACAAACACAGGAGGGTGCACTTACTCTATCGGCTGCCTTTTTACTCCGTCACTCCTGTGCTTATGTTGATTTATCTGGTGGTCTGAACTTGTGAGGGCCAAAAAACAGATGTTTATTAAAAATATGAGGAACCACTTTATCCTGCTGTATACCTGACAACACGAAAAAGAAGAAAGAGGCTTTTGGTAGTTATATCAGAATTCACTGATGCTGGAGTTTCAGCCACTGTCTCTTTCTGACTAATCTTACAGTGACTTATCAAGAAAAACTACTTTGTTGAGGACTCAGATTCAGCTCATCTTTTTTATGAAAAATGTTGCTGCTGCCCTTGCAGTCAAATTCTGAGAATTAAAGAGGGACTCCAGTCCAAATTTCTGGCATCAATAAATTCAGAATTTGTATCAGCATAGCCCCAGTCAGCCTTGTGCCAAAAATAAGATCTGTAAGTTACTTTGTTTAAAAGTTTCAAGTCATTTTACAACCCTAAATTCACTGCCTGTTCAAAAAAGCCAGTTGTAGTGAAGAGCTGCTGCTGCTGATGCCATCTTCTGAACTCACAGTCTAGTCCTCCCTGTCAGTAAACTTATAAGACCTGTTTCTCCAAAGTTTAAAGAGCATGTGAAATGGTTTTCACAAGTAAAACAGGCAGCACCATTCAATAAACATTGCTTTAAAAACTATATGCATTTCAGGTTTTTAAGTTGACAAATTCATATTTTTGGTTTTTGGTGCCTCTTTATTTGTGGTCCATTTCTCCAGAGTTGCTAGATGCTGAGTCACAGCACATTGCAGTGAGGTTTGCAGACTGGATAACTCTGACGTAGTGAAAGACTGTGATCATTCACACCTGTCATTCAAGTTAGGCAATTTCTCAGGATGTCACTTAAAAACAATTAGCCCTTCTCCCTGCAAATGGGAGTGGGAGAGGTAATGCTGTTTTGAAACCTTATTTAAGCAATGAGGCATGACGGGGGGGGGGGCGGTAGCCCACCATAACACCCCACCTGGAGTGCCTTATTGCAATTATGAAATGGGTCCCTAGTAGTACTATATTAAAAATAAATAATTACTAATATCTATATTTTATTTCCCAAAAAAGATACAGAAATGTTGAATAAATCTTTATAAAGAAAAAAAGAATCCCATTTGGTCACTGTGTTGTGACCACTTTGCCAGCAGGTGGCATCAATGTTTTAAACAGCGTTTCTTTTTCTTAGTGTAAGTAATGTAACTATTGAGCAGTGGCTTTGCTACCGGTTGTGTGTATTGGTTCCTGGTCACATCAGGGGAGCAGCGGGTAGTTTCCGCACACTACAGTTAGATGTCTTTTTTTTTTGTTGTTGTTTGTTTGTTTAAATAAAAAAAATAGTTTTATCTTTTGCAGTCCATCTCACATGTGCTGTGTAAGATGGAGCTGACAGAGATTAAGATGACTAGCAGGGTGAAGATAGCTTGTCCATTTTTTTTTATTATTAAAAAACAAAAAATACCTCTCAAGTTAGTGGGGCGAGTGGGAGCTGTTAATGTGACTTGAAATTCTACGTAATGAGTTAGCAGGGAGAGTGGGAGCTGTTACCGTGAGGTGCATTCGGCGCCAAAAGGTAATGGACAAATCCTGTCATTTTTCATTTATTTGTGTAGTCTACAAGTGTATCCCATCCCCCCACTGCTTCCCACTGTTGTGAAAGTGCTTCATTATCTAACAAAAATAAAAAGAAGGCATGATTTGCTCTCAGTGAGGTGGGCAGTGGATGATGGTCAGTACAGCAGAGTGCCCACAACACAAGTGGTCAGTCTGTTGGTCTGGGAGTACTTTCAGCCTGGCCATTGTGATGGGATAACGGCCCAGCAGAAGGCGACTCTCAACCAATCAGGAGCTGGGATTCTTAGCACCTTTTTATAATACAAGTTTCTATGCAGTAGCCAGCCCAGTGTTTTCTCCCTGGCAGGATGTTACTTGACCTACATTCAGGCTCATCTATTTTGTACTCCAAATTAAAATGATCATTTTACCAGGGCTAACACTTCCACCCCTAGTAAGAATTAACACATATAAGGCCCCTATTAAAACTTATTGTAAAGCAGACACTGACAAACAGTAATGAAGCTACCAATATTACAGTACTACTAGCAATACAACTTCCTAACAGGCACAGTAGAGTAGCACCTGGAAGAGTATCAGCAGCCTGGAGGCATGCTGACTCAGCATCCAACAGCCTGGGAAAAATAGACCACAACAAAAAGGCATTAAAAAATATGAATTTGTCAACTGTGTTACAAAACCTGAAATGCACAGTGTTTATTGCAATGTTTATTGAATGGTGCTGCCTGTTTTACTTGTGAAACCACTGCACATGATCTTTAAACTTTGCAGAAACAGGTCCTATAATCTTGCTGACAGGGAGGACTAGACTGAGTTCAGGAAATGACATCATCAGCAGCTCTTCACTGAAACTGGCTTTTTTGAGCAGGTAGTGAAATCAGGGTTACAAAATAGCTCATAACTTTAAAACAAAGTAACGCAGAAACCTATTTTTAGGTATGAGATTTATTGGGGGTGTGCTTATTGTAATTCTGCAATGTAGCACTTTTGGCCGGAGTCCCTCTTTAACAAGATGGAGCAGTACTCTGGAGCAGTAGTGATGCCATTCCTGAATGGTTCTTGATGCTCTATCCTACTATTTTCAGTAAAGTCATAAGTATTGCATTTCAGGCTATACTTGTACTCTGTGTAGTAGTCCATGGTCCCTTTACTAAATTGACCCTGACTGTATTGTCTGTATTTTTTTTTTTTTTTTTGTCGTTGTTGTTGTCCTACAAATTGTATTTGTAACAAATTGCCATTTAATACTGCTGCAAATGTTCTGGTTCTGTAAGACAATGTTACCTGAGTTATATGTGCCATCTTTATGGGCCAGGTCGTGCCTGCAAATGGTCCCTAGGATCTGTGTACTCATCCAATTACCAAATACATAAAATAAATAAATAAGTACTCACATAATATTTACCAGTCAATCTGAATGTTTAGTCTTAAATGTTCCTATTAAAATATTGCATATACAGTATTTCCTAATGCTTTACTCTGATAAATACTATGGAAGGGGGTTAAAGGTCTTTTTCTTTCTTAATATTTTTTTACTTGTTTATCTTATTAATCTTACTTATAAAATGGCAAGGAAAAAATCTAGAAATATCACTGGCCGAGAGATATCACCTGACCATGCATTAAATCTCTATAAATGCATGGCCAGGTGCCAAACTTTATTTTCCTCCCCCAAAAACCTACTTAGAGACATTTTATAAGTGTAATAAGCCCCTTCAGGGTGTGCATCACAGGATTTTAATGCATTTCCCAGGGGTATAAGGACACTTCAGCCTTGTGCATTACTATACCCTGAGGCATGCATTACAATCCTATAATACACACTCTGTCATGTCTTATTACTTACTTGTTACATTATTGCTAGGTTGGTTATGCATTAGAACTAGTGAAGAAAATTAATGTTTTCTTTTTATCCCCCTTTGCCCTTCAAAGTTAAGTAATTTTCCTCCTTAATTATATCTATTATACACCCTTAAAAATGTACTTTAATGTTGATTGTGAAGATAGTGATTTTTCTGTTGTATTTTACAATGGTTTATTGCCTTCAACAAAAATTCAAGTATAATCAAAAAATTCAAGTATAATAAAATCTAAAAAAACAAAAAGATATCTACAGCAACTATATATTAATACTAAAGTATAGAACACTGTTAGCATAAAAGGTGCAGACTAAATGAATCGGCACAGTGATGAGGGGGTACAATAAAGTGTACAGTGTAGTAAGGGAGTTACATCCAGCTTCCAAGATAGCTGAATTGTTCTGTATTAGTGCTTATGGGCCCCTCAAATTCAAAAGGTTAGCATGGCACTAACCATATTAGCATCATGTTAACTGAGAATAGTGTAATTAGATGGGGCCACACTCAAAGACCCTCAGTGCACAGTGTTGACCGTTTTTGGCAATCATGCAAAATATACTGCTATGCCCATGCAAATGGGGGATTTCCCTTGTATAGACACAAGGGGGTACAATCACATTTGGCAGTGCTAAACAGCCTTCATAACAGCACTGTTTAACACTGCTATAACCCTACCCATGTCCCTGCACACAGTGGCGCATCATACTTATCCCCCCCCCAGCCAACGGTTAGGAAGTGGAATAACAGCTGTCAGTCCCTAGCAGCATCATCCACCACAGACTGCCGATCCAGGCATCCTGTAAATGTTAAATGCCCCATTGGTGTTCAGTGGTTCCCCGCCCTATCCTGATCACTAATCCAGGCATCCTGTGAATCCTAAATGCCTGAAGTAGTCACCCAAGCCTCCAATCATGGATCCACATATCCTGTAAATGATAAATGCCACATTGATGTTCAGTGGTCCCCCACCTCACCAGTCCCAGCTCTCATAATCACAGTATGATCTCCCTTCCATCCTATCCCTCAGGAACCTCCATCACCCCTGCTCCCACTCATTAATGTCTCCACCTGTATCTTGAGATGGTGACTGGCACAACTCCTCCACTCACCACTTCAGCGTTCACACTTCCTGTCGTTTAGATGGTGGCTGGCCAAGGTGGTGAACGGAGGCACTGTGTTGGTCGCATCTCAGGTGACAGGTGCCGGCATCAAGAGAAGCCATGGGGGGTGGGGGTGGTTCCAGAGTGGGTTGTGATGGGAGGGTACTTGAACAGTCCTTAGGAGCTTAGGGATCGGGAGGTAGGGGACCACTGAATACCAACAGGGCATTTATCATTTAGAGGACACCTGGATATGTGATTACGGGGGGGGGGGGAGGCTGCACAGTTCTTCGTAATGCTGTCATGCAGTCATGTGCATCGGCACTGTGCAGCATGCTAATAAGCCCATAATGGGCATGTAAATGGCCCTTAGCACCTTGCATACCCTATGGGTTTATTAGCATGCCAGGGCCAAATATGGCTTCCAGGAGTAATGACACTATCCTGTTTGAGATCCATTACTCCCCGCCCCCCAATGCTGATCCTGTGGGTCATGTTCCAGTAGAGAGGTGTGTTAGCACAGCCCATAGTCACTATGCACTGCAATGACAAAGCCCCATATTCAGACAAATAGCCTGCTCTGGTTGGAGTGCACTGTCTGGTTATTGCCTCAGAACTGGCCGTGCGCTATCTCATGCATAGCACTGCTGGGTGTGGAGCATACACAACCTGCTCTGAATATGGGGCTCACTGTTACGAACATACAAATATATGAACTTGCTGGCAGAAAAAGGCCCACAGGTCTATCAAGTCTGCCAGATTGTGCAGCTCTTAGTTTCATATCACTACAGCTGCCCCACCCGACCCAAACCCCTCCCTTCCTCCTCTTTCCCGGTCCTTCCCCCCCTTTGTGTTCTTGTCTCTACTAACCCTGTCCTTGACTCTATCCCAACTCACTTAAAGCTATCCACTGTCCTTTGAGCAATTAACTCCTCCAGCAGTGCATTCCAACCTGTTACTACTCTCTCTCTCTATAAAGTAGTGCCTCCTCATCTCCCTCCTAAACCTTCCCCATTCCAATTTCAGACCGTGCCCCCTAGTAACCCTTCCCCCTTTAAGTGGAACAATCCTCCCTCCCTCCCTTACTTTGTTTATGCCTTTCAAGTACTTAAAGGTCTCTATCATGTCCTCTCTTACCCTTCTGTCTTCCAGCGAGTGCATCTTGAGCTCCTTCAACCTTTCCTCGTACAGCAACTCCCCTAGTCCCATGATCATTTTTGTAGCCCCACGCTGCACCACCTCCAGCAATCTCACAACCTTTTGGAGGTATGGGCACCAGTCTGTACACAGTACTCCAAGTGTGGCCTCACCAGTGATCTATACAATGGCAGGATGACCTCCCCCTTTCGAGAGGTGATCCCTCTGGCAGTGCTCCCCAGCATCCGATTTGCCCTTGCTGCCACCCTCCTACACTGTGCTGATACCTTCATGTCCCCTGTGACTATTACCCATAAGTCCCTTTCCTCCTCTGAAGCTGTTACCTGCATTCCCCCTAGCCAGTAGCTGTACCTGGGATTTCTGGCTCCAAGGTGCATGACCATGCACTTCTTAGCATTAAACCCCAACTGCCACTGTTGCTTATGGAATTAGCTGAGCAAGAAAACTCAACAGAAACCTATTCAAGCTAATATTTCATCCTACCTTTGCCTACAGTATCAGGGAAGGCAACCTCCCCGGCTCTGTCTGGTGCTGAAGTGGGTGGGACATCCCCGACTAAGCATCTTTGTCCTGATATCACAGTGAAGCAGAATTAAATCAAAAGGTCTCAGACTGTACAGAGCCAGTTTATTTTCAAGAGCAGAAGCACACTTAACTGAAGCAGAGGATTGTGACCACAGAAACCGTTGGTGAAGCTGTAAATCAGTGACTCCTTACAACTGAAGCTGCTTCATCAGCGCTACTGCATGATCAAATTGCAAGAAATTCAACAACAGAAAACTAGAAAATGCTCTACTTACAAGAAATCTCCAGCTGATTGGTCGCTCCTTCGATTCTTCAGTCTTTGAAGGATTTTTAAGGGACACCTCTCTCTTCAGGAGGATATTTTCCTGGAATCAACTTATCAAGGTAAACCATGAAGGAAACGAACACAGGAGGGCACGCTTGCTCTATCGGCTGCCTTCTTACTCAGACACGCTAGAGCTTATGTTGACTTTTAACTCTCTGGTGAGCAAAAACCACATTGTGCATTGTGTAGGAGGCAAAAAAAAAGATGTTTGTTAAAAAATGAGAGGACCCATCTTTATCCTGCTGAATGTTTGACAACACAAAAATGAAGGAAGTGACTTTTGGCAATAAAAACAGAGTTCATAGATCCTGTGGTTCCAGCTATGGTCCTCTTCATGGCTAATCCTAGAGTGACCTGTCAAGGAAAACTGTAGTTTTTTTGCAGAACCATAGTCAGTATGTCTTGTGTATTAACAAAAAATAAAAGTGGCTATCCTCGCAGTTTGCGGCTGCCCTCACAGTTAAATTCCCAAAATATGAACAAGATGATGCAGAACAAAGAGAATATTTACCACTCAATCCAAATGTTTTGTCTTAAATTTTCCCACTAATACAATACTCTACATAGTTCCTGTTGTTTACCCTTTAGTAACTGGCACACATCTTGTAGCAATTAATGACTGATAATCATTTTCTTAATTCTTAATTCTGATAAATAGCATGGAAGGGTGTTAAAAGGCCTTTTTCTTTCTTAACAGTTTTTTTTTTTATATATTTTCCTATCTAATCATACAGGTTACATTACTGCTAGGCTGCGTGTGCATTGGAACTAGTGAAGAAAATGTTTCTTTTCTTATAGAAACTGAGGCCCGGATATTCAGACTGCGCCAGGCTGTGGCGCAAGCCTGGGCACAGTGCAACTTGGCTCGCAGGGGCGTTGACAGGCTGATATTCAACGGAGCTGCGCCATGGCACAGCATCACTGAATATCGCACCCTGGCCACCCACAGTGCACATGGTGCAGTAGCACTGCACCAGCGCAAGTGGCCAGAGTGGAGCAGGGGGATATGCTAGCGCAAGTTTCGTTCTGATAGGCGCAATAACCGCAGTATTCAAAAGTGCACATGCAAGTGGGGCCATAATGCATGCAAGGCACAAATGGGGCCATTTGCATGTTATCATGGCCCCATTTGCAGGCAGGTGCACCGATTCCTGGCGACTTGCACCTGGCGCCCTGCCAGGCTGCAGCCGTTGGGGACCGACGCCCCCTGCACATCGCGGAAAAGTGCCCCAATGCCCGATCACTGGCATGTGCAAATGAAGTACACGTCCTATATCCCTGGTGGTCAGTGGACGCTTGCAGCCGATCGCGGGCATCGTTGAATAAAATAGATGTCTATCTGTTAGTGGTCAGTGGACGCTGCAGCCCGATCATGGGCATATGTTGAATAAAACAGACATCCTATATCCTGGAGGTCCAATGGACCTTTGCAGTCAATCACGGGCATAAGTAATAAACAGGAAGTCCAATATCCCTGGTGGTCCAGCGGTACCTCCTTCCCCCCACCCACTGAGTTACCACCCCGCACTCAGCGGTGGCAGCATCTCACCATTTGCTGCCTGCCTTCCGCCGATTGACATCAGACAGGGCTGTACGCCATTGGTCCACAGTGTGAGCCAAGTGTGCACCATTGTATTGCATTGTTCAGATATGTAGGGATCCATTCGCCATATCTGATCGTGTAGAGGTATGGTTGCATGCCTGTCTGGCTCACGCTTGTACCGACGGGCATGCAGGCCCTACCATACGGTGCGTCTGTCGGGCGCGGGCGGGCAGGTGGGCGTGGTGCCACGCGCCATTGACGGGAGAGCTGCGGGTGGGGCTCAGTGGGCGGGTGGGGAGGGGTACTGCTGGACCACCAGGGATATTGGACCTCCTTTATCACTTATGCCCGCGATCAGGGCTGTGAGTGGTCCACTGACCACCAGGGATATAGGACGTTTATTTTATTCAACATATGCCCGTGATCGGGCTGCAAGCGGTCCACTGGACCACGAGGGATATTGGATGATTATTTGTAAATGTATGCCCGCAATCGGGTGGGGGGGGCGCCACCAGAAGGTGCAGCTGGAGCCCGGGTAGCCACCCACAGGTGGCAGCTACCGTGTTGCGCATTGCAATATGGCAGCTCACCTGTGGGTTTCCAGCTGTTGCTCCTTTTTTTTTGGCTCACCTGTGTGCAGCGCAAGTAGGGGTTGCGCATGCATGGGCTCAGCACATCCCGGGCTGAATATCGGGATGTGCAGAGTATGCATGGGCATGCCCCCCCACCCCACCTACGCCGTATACATTACTGGTGCGCTCCAGCACATCGGGATTTGTGTCAGGCTCAATCCTCGTTTGAATATCGCTCCGGGGCGCATCAGTGGGTTGCGCATGGCGCAACAGTGTTGCACCATGCGCAACCCTTCTGAATATCCGGGCCTTAGAATTTGTTGGCATAAAAAGACCACTTGGCCCACACAGTCTGCTCAGATGTACCCTGCCTAATCTGTCTCCGCGGACCCTAACTGGACTCCAGCAACCCTACCTCCTCCCTGCCTATTTACTAATATACCCCTATATCTATCCCAGGGTTTTAAATAATTGATTAGCAGTTTTTTTCTTGGGATGATACTAACTGTACCGAAAGTATTTATATAGATTTTCTAGAAGTGCTGTGTTTGTTAAACACAGTGAGGCAAGAGCTATGCATTTTCACAAAGATTTATCACTTTTATGAGGAAAATGCTAATCAATTTTTAGAGTTAAATAAAACCCTGCTATCCCACACATGCTTGAAGGCCCCCCCACTGTTTTTGCCTCCACCGCTTTCACTGGTAGTCTAGTTCAGGTGCCTACCACCCTTTCAGTGAAGTAGGACTTCCTCGCGTCCCTCTTAAACTTCCCCCACCTTCACCATATGATGCATCCAAGGGTATTGAGAGAGCTCAGAGAAGTACTGGCTGCACCTCTGACAGTCCTATTTAACAGCTCGTTGGAAACAGGAGTGGTTCTAGAGGACTGGAGAGCAGATTTAGTCCCACTTCACAAAAGTGGTAGCAAGGAAGATGTTGGCAATTATAAGTCAGTCAGCCTAACATCGGTGGTGGGAAAGTTAATGGAGTCACTACTGAAGGAAAGTACTGTGGAATATCTGCCTTTTCCTTGTCCCCCTCTGCACAGTCACCCCCTTACCTTTTTACCCTTATGATTCCACCCCTGGTGTTCCTCCTTTCACTTGCATACCTAAAAAAATAGTCTTGTCCCCCTTCATCACCGCCTGGGCTATTCTCACTTCAGTTTCACCTTTGCACCCTTTACTGGTCTTCCTGCTTCCCTCCGTTTCCCCAGACACACCTCTTATCTTCCTTCCTCTGCATCTCCTTACACCTTCTGAATGCCACCCTTTTAGCCTTTACCTTTTCCATCGCCTGTTTCAAGAACCATAGCAGTTTCCTTCTACTCTTGCTTTTGCTTACTTGTTGCCTTCTCTATGGCATTTTTTAGCTTTGCCCACTGTTCCGCCACACCACCCAGGTCATACCTGAGGCATTTACCCCTCTTTTTAAAATCTGTCCTCCTGAAGTCCAGGACTCTTGCCCTTGTGTGATTAAGCTCTGCAGCCATCCTTATACTGAACCACACTGTACAGTGATCGCTGTTCCTCAGGTGGCCTCCTACCTTGACATCTGCAACACTGTCCCTCTTACAGAGTACCAGCACTAGTATTGCTCCACCACGTGTGGGTTCACTGACTAGTTGCCTGAGAAATACCCCCACGTGGGGAGTCCAGGATCTGCTTCTAGCCAAAGCTGCAGCTGGGAGGTTCCAACCTACATCCAGCAGATTGAAGTCCCCCACTAGCAGCACCTCCCCCTTTTCTACAATCTTGCCAGTAGCTTGCACCAGTGCCTTATCTAACTCCTCCCTCTGAGGCGGAGGTCTGTACAGCATGCCAGTGCAAATGGAGGCTCCACTCCCATCTCTCGGGTGACCAACATTACCTCTGCTTCCCCCTATATTCCTTGTATCTCTGTTGCTTTTATGCTTTCCCTCACATAAAGCACCAAACTCCCTCCTTTCAATCTCACTCTGTCCCTACTGAACAGAGTACAGCCTAGTATGGTCATGTCCCAGTCATGGCTTTCAGTGTACCATGACTCGGTAATGGCCACAGTATCCAGGTTGGCCTCTGCCATTATGGTCTCTAGGTCCAGAAACGTATTTCTTAGACATCTAGCATTTGCACACATGGCCTTCCAGATTCCAGACATTGCTTGTCACTTATGAAGACATTGAAGAGGACCAGTCCCAATACATAGCCCTGCTGCAACCCTCTGGTCACTGTCTCATCATTAGAGTGCCATTAACCACCACTCTCTGTTGCCAGTCTGTTAAGTAGTTTCTAACTCAGTTCACCACTTTGGATCCCACACCTACGTTGCTCAGTTTCTTTATCAGCCTCCTGTGCGGTACTCTGTCAAAGACCTTGCTAAAATCCAGGTAGGCCATGTTCCCTGCCCTCCCCTGATCTATTTCCCTGGTCACCCAGTCAAAGAAGTCAATCAGATTCATCTGGTATGACCTCTGCCCCCCATGAATCCATGCTGCCTGAGGTCTTGTAGTCTACTGGATTCAAGATACTCTACCAGTCTGTTCTTTAACAGGGTTTCCATCAATGTCCGCACCACTGAAGTATGGCTGACCAGCCTATAGTTGCTAGCCTTCTCCCTGCTGTTGCTCTCATGTAATCTGCCAATCTAAATGTTTAGCCTTAAATGTTCCCGCTTATATTGTATATATTTTCTAATGCTTTACTCCGATAAATAGTGTGAACGGTGGTTTAAAGGCCTTTTTATTTCTTAAAAGTTTGTTTACTTGTTTTTCTTTTTAATCTTACAGGTTACATTATTGCTAGGCTGAGTATGCTCTGAAGCTAGCAAAGACTATTAATCTTTTCTTTTTTTCCTTTTACCCTTCAAAGTCAAAATATTTTCCTTTTATGTTATATCTACAGTTATTATACATTTACCTAAAACTGTACTTAAATGTTGCTTTTGAATTTAATGATTTTTCTGTGCTGTATTCTAGTGTTTTGCACAAGCAATAAAAACTTCCAGTATAATAAAAAAAAAATACATAGAAAATACACAGAGAAACAATATATCAATACAAAGAAGAAGAATACTATTAGTATACTGAAAACTAGGCGTAGAGTAATAAACATAACATCACAAGAAAATAAAACAGGTGCACATTACACACAGTAAATATATATGGCAAATACAAGGTGCAGGGTAAATGAATCTGCACAGTGATGAAGTCATACAATAAAGCGCACAGTGAAATTAGGAAGTTACAACCAGCTTCAAGATGGCTGCAACATTCTTCACTCATCTGCCATGGTTATGAGCTAATCTTAGACAAAATAAAATTGTTCATTTCATTCATTTTTATTTTATTCTGATAAGCAGATGAGCACTTTCACATGTGACCAGATACATATATACAAAATACATAGACACAAATTTTAAAAAGAACATTATACAAAAATGATGAAAGAATGAACATATCACAAATAACATCTGCAAGTAGCACAAGAAAGTAGCTACATTTTCAATCAGCTCTTAAAAGTGGAAATCCCGGAACAATCGAGAATGTCAGTAGGAAGAGAGTTATAGAAGTAAACAGATGAACAAGTAAATGCTTTTTGGCCAAAGCTAGTCTTACAAAAAGGGTATTGAACATGAATTTGTGCTGGGTCTGATTTCCAGTTCATTTGATGACTGCATAAAGAGCTCAGCAACACTTTGGAGAATGGTTCCAAGTGATTTTAAGAAAGGTTAATGAAAAATAAAGCTTGCAATATTTATCAAAAGGAAAACAACTCACTGCACTGTATAGCTGACAATGACTACTTTGACTGGATATACCCGTTGCAAATCTGCAGATATGGTTACAGATGGTTTTCAGTTTGGATACCACTCTCTCCAAAATGGCTATATAGTTAAAATGAACTTGTTGCCTAAGTTGCTATACTCAGTGTACTTAGCTCCATATAGTATCTCTAAAAAGTGGTTCAGAATGATTAAGAAAGTACTCTCAGATTTCTTATGGGACAGTAAACCCCCTAGGAAAAAATATAATGATTTGCAGCTCCCTCCTTCCTTGGGAGGGATTAAGCTGCCAGATCTTCACTTGTATTATGTAGCAGGTCAGTTGGGTCTAATGGCTCATTGAGGCAATAGTATGGAAGGAGAAGAATATGTTCCAGATTGGTTATATTTAGAGACTCAAACGATGAGGGAAGCTGGGCTTTCTCAAGAAGTGCCTTTATATGCTAATATGACTAACTGCTTTAAGCAAAGGTTGGGAAGCCCAATCTTGAAGGTGGTGGAGGCCTGGTGGTCGTTTCTGACTAGGGCCCAGAAAAATGACCAAATGAAGGCCCAAGAACAGCCACTGGTGGGTAACCCCAATCTACTCATAGGGTATAAGGTAATTAAAGGGAAATGGCTCAAGTGGGTTTCAGGCTTGTATCTAAAGGATGTTATCCAGGATAATAGGGTGGCTCTCCTGGTGCAGTGCGATAGAATGCCATTCTTTCACAGATTGCAACTTATACGGATGCTTGAGGGGGTCCTAAAGAGGACCGGGGGTCTCTCAGACTGCTCATTTAAGTGGGACGAGTTGAGGGAGATCGATCCAAAAACTAAATCTCTATAACAAGTTTACAGAATACTACTGGAGTTTTTTGGTTCGTGCTCTCCTATATCAGTACCATATTGGGACGATAGGTTGGCACCTCAAAGCATTGACTGGGCTAACGTATGGAAAAATAGCAAATACATAGTGATACCTAAATATAGGAGTCTACATTTTTTTATTGCTTCTAATCTATATTTTACCCCTGTGAAACTATGTGATAGAGGCCTTAGACAGACAGACCTGTGTTTTAGATGTGGACAGGAGAGAGGGGACCTATTACATATGCTGTGGAACTCCAGCAAAATATCGCCCTTGTGGGGTGAAATTAAAAGGCAGATGGATCCAATGCTGGACTATTCGGAATTCATAATACCAGAGATATGTGTTCTGGGGGATCTATCACAAATGGTGGGCGTCACACCAAAATATCATGTATCTCTGATGGCGGCTGTAATTAAATCATGTGTGGTCCAGCACTGGAAGGATGATCAACTGTATGTGTGTAACCCCCCTGCAAATGGGGGTTCCCAAAAGACTTCCAGGAGCTTGCTTGAATGCTCCAAGCCTGAATGGTGTTTGGCATTTAAGCCATTTATCAGTGAGTGTTTTTAGAACCTCTGGTACTGTCTCTTTAAGAGCTGTCTGCTTGCAGACATAATTAGTTTGTATGGGGGACTGTGTGTTTCTTTGATTGAGTACCACTCAAGCTGCTGCCAATTCACTTCATTTTGCAGTCACTAGGAGTGCAAAGGAACCTATCTGAAAGATGTAACTGTTTGCCAGAAATTATTTAGAGTAATAATGAAATTACAGTTTGTCTAACCTGCTTTCTTTGCAGTCAGAACTGTGTCTGCTAGTTCCCATTCTAGTTTTGAACTGCTGAACTGGACCAATCAGTGTGGGGTAAGCTAGCTCTAAAATGGCGCCTTGGACGAATCAGAACTTGGACTCATAATCTGAGCCAGCCACAAGAGGATTGTATGGGCAGTGACTCTGGGAGATGTAGTTTAGACTTCAGTGCCTTTTGGACCAACAGCAGCAGTCTATTGTGAGTGACAGCCAATCCAGTCAAGAACTGGGAGGAACTCAAAGAAGTGCCAGTTTTGTCGGTTGGAGTTTCAGTTGAGCTTTGGCAGTGAAGAAGGAAGGAGCCCTGTGCTTTTCAGTGTGCAGTTTTAGTCAAAAACGTGTGTAAGGCCCAGAGTTCGGTCTGCAGCTTGTGTAACAGCTTGTTAGGACTGAATCCGTCCTGTGAAAAGAATCAAAGGATCTCTGAAGAGTAGAAACCAGGCTCACCCTGTAGAAGACTGGAGGAATTGCTGAAAATTGCACTCGGTCTGTCAGGAACTGAATCTGCTGTGTGTTCTCCCGGTATTGTGCAGTAATTGCGATCGGGATACAGATGCAGCCTGCCTGGTATAGTGCTTTCTTTTATATGGATGTGTGAAGAGGTTTGTGTACCTCAAGTGAGCCCTGCTGACATTGAAGGACCCTATCTTATTTGGAGTCGTGAGTACTAATTCAGGGTCGCCCCTGTTGAATTGCCACATTAAATCCAATGGAATTACTGTACTGCTGACTGTTTAATTCTCCTTTCTCTGTGTGAAAGCCCTACCAGCTGCCACGGTTTGGACTAGCCACTAGGGCTTGGGTACCCAGGGACAGTAACTGATAGGGATAGGCCTGTGCACAGAGCCATAGGTAGATTATTAGAGTGATAAGCTAATTAACCTGATTTCCCTGTCCTTGTTATATCCCCAAATAAATCAGAGCTGCTTGTTTCAGCAACGCTATACTGCCTGAGGTATTTTCTATGTTAGTACTTTACTGTGATTGTTGCACTGTATCTCATTTCACAGGAGGTCCCAGTGCGGAACCAGACCTGGGGTAAGTGTATACTGTGAAGGTAATTCTGATATTGTGTGGGCCACTAGTGGGAAGAAAGGGGGGTTGCAGTGTCCCAGAGGGCTGTGACCAAGTTAGTTTAACTATTGCAAACCCTGACCTCTGGGTGGAGGCACCCGCCATTGGATCCAGGCCCCTCAACCTGTTAGTGGCAAATCAGGCAGGGGTAGTAGCCCCTGGGATAGCGCCATCTAGGGGTTACAACTTGGAGGCTCACCGCTGGGATTGTGTGTCCTCTAGTGGCCATATTTACGAACCACTGTTAAGAAAAAAATGGGTACCCCGACAGAAGTGGCTGTGCACCGGCTGGTGGAGTGGTGTACTGGGGAGGAGATCGACCCCCAAAATGCTATGCTTATCCTGGACATCCCCCTGGGTATCAATACGGACACTGTGCAGGAGTACTTTCCAAGGTGGAAGGGTTTACAAAACCCTGTGGTGGTGGGTCGGCATGCTAATCTGCTCACCCACACTTTCCTGGCCCTAGTAGAGTTTAAGGATCCCATAGATAGCTCCAAAGTGCCACAGACCATTACCCCAGAGGAGCCCTCACTGCTTGGAGAGTGATAACTAAGGACAGTAAAGACCCAGGGGGAATGAGCCCCACCACTATCTGAAACTTTTGAGGAGAAATTTGCTAAATGGTTGCTGGGGAAGGAAAACTGTGGAGGACTTGAAGAAACTATTCTTGCCACCTGGGGTGTTCCTCCCCAACACCCTCTCCACTCCAGTACCCGTAATGGTGGCTGAACCAATGCAGACTCCTATTTCTGCACCTGCCATTAGTCACGACTCTTACCGAAGGTTGAGGATCTTCTCTGGCACCTTCCCCACCCCCCAAGGGGAGGATGACTGGGAGACCTGGATAGACTATGTTGCCCCCCAAGTGCTAGAATGGCAATGCTCGGAAGCCGAAAAGCGAAAGAGGGTTAGTGAGAGCCTCCGAGGTCCTGCCCTGGCTACCATTCGTGCTAAACGGGCCAGTAACCCTGAAGTGACTGCACAGGCCTATCTTGAGGCCCTGGAGAATGTGTATGGGAGCCCAGATTCTGATGAGGACCTATGGTGGAGAGTAAGAGATGCACAACAGTACCAAGGGAGTTGTTGTCTGTGTATGTATCTCGGCTGGAAAAATTGTTGCAAGAATGCCTCAGAAAGGTAGTTTGCCAGCGATTGAACTGGACCGAACCAGGCTGGACAGGATCCTTAAGTCTGCCCCTTCTCAGAACTGCTGTTGCTTCAGTTACGCCTGGCAGATCGACTGGAATCCCCACCCTCCTATGATGAGTTAATGAGAGAAATTCGAGGAGTTGAGAAAAGGCGACTCGGGAGGTACCTGCACCAACAGCTGTGGCTACGACCAGTGACTGAGGGTGACCCATCAAGTGAAGTTCAGGGCAGAGGTTGACAGTCAATGAGTGCTCTGACAAGGAAAAGATATGCCACAATGGGCGAACTGTTGAGAGAGATCCGGGAATTCAAAACAATCCCTTTATGAAGGCCACGCCTGCAAGTGCGGGCCCTGACCTATATCCGACTGCATCTGCTATGGGGTGGGTACCCACCCATGTATCTCCTGCTGATAACAGCTCCAAACTCAATTCCTTGACCATGGAAGTGGAGAAACTGACGAGATGTCTCCAAATGCTTATCACGCTGCAGACAGAGATGGCACCCAGGTTTCCAGTTAGTAATACCCCGCCCTGGCTCCCAGTGTGGCGCTCGTCCAGCTCAAACTCCAGAAAAGTATGTTTTGCTATAATTGTGGGAAAGATGGGCACATGAAAAGGAATGCCAGTCCCCAAAAGACACTGACAAAGTTGCATATAGGCTACAAGGAGAGCTTGGAGAAGAAATCAGTGGTTAAGAGGTGCACCACATGATCCCAGTGAGGGCACCAAAAATGCTAATTCACGCCTTTTGTGGCAAGGCGGCTGCCCAGGCCCCCACTCACCGCCTCTCCAGACTGGTCCAGAATAGTGGGTCCCTCCATGGAGACCACTGTAAAGGTGAATGGAGTGTCTACAAGAGCTGTATTAGACAGTGGCTCCCAAGTGACAATTATGTTCCAGGATTGGTATCAGAAGCATTTGTCAGACGTACCCTTACAACCATTAGAAGGACTGCATGTATGGGGGTTAAGGAGAAGGCTACCCTATTCCGGTATATCCGAATTTGGTTGTCTTTCCCCACCTCCGTGGCTGGAGTGGCCGAACAAGTAGAGACCCTAGCCTTAGTGTGTCCCCCACTGGACTGTATGATGGTGTCCATTTGTTGATTGGAACAAATGCTCATATGTTCGGAAGGCTGGCACAGTTGTGTTATGAAAACAGGGGTCAAAGACTAGTAGAGCTTTAAGAGTTCGGCTTTAATTAAGAAGGCCTATGAGGCACAGAGAGATGCTGAAAAAACAGAACCAGAGGAACTGGTCGAAATTGTATGGAAGAAGGATCCTGAGTCTCTGATCCTGGCGCCAAATGCCCAGTGTACCTTACAGGGAGAGGTCCATATCAGAAAGGATGTTAAGAATAAAATATTAATGTTGGATGCACCAGGCGATGGAAAATTGCCAGAGGGACTGCTGGTCAAGCCTAGTATTTTGCCCGCTAGAGCTCATGCTTATGCCAGAAGGGTAATGGTCCAAGTTCATAATGTGTCTGAAAGAGACATTCGAGTAAACAGAGGTTGCATCCTGGCTAATGTGCATTGTGCAGACACTGCAGTGCTACCCAGCAGCAAGAGTTCAAGGAAGAATGGCAGAGTAACGCCTGACTTGTTTGATTTCGGCGACTCCCCGCTGCCAGCTGAATGGAAAGTGAGGATCAGTGAGAAGCTTGCCCAGAGAGACCAGGTGTTTTCTTTAAAGGAATGGGATGTAGGATGCGTGCAAGGAGCTGAGCACAATATCCGACTGCATGACCGAAAAGACCATTTCGTGAGAGGTCTCGGCGCCTGGCACCTGCTGACATAGATGATGTGAGGCGGCATCTGCAAGAGATGTTAGCTGCTGGTGTAATACAAGAATCCAGAAGCCCTTATGCTTCCCCATTGTGGTAGTGAGGAAAAAGAATGGAACAGTAAGGATGTGTGTGGATTATCGCACCTTAAACGGCGGACTATCCTGATCAGTACACAATGCCCGCATTCAGGATGCTTTGGACTGCCTAACGGGAGCAAGTGTTCTCTGTGCTGGATCTCCGCAGTGGGTACTACCAGATCCCGATGGCCCCAGAGGACCGTGAGAGGACGGCCTTTATCTGTCCGCTTGGCTTCTATGAATTCATGAGGATGCCTCAAGGGATTTCAGGTGCCCCAGCCACTTTTCAACGATTGATGGAGCGTGCAGTGAGGGACATGAACTTACTAGAGTGCCTGGTATACCTAGATGATGTTATTGTGTTTGGCAGCTCACTGGAGGAACATGAGAGCAGATTATTTAAGGTATTGGACCGACTGGAGGACTTTGGCCTTAAACTGTCCATTGATAAGTGTCAATTCTTTCAAACATCAGTAAAGTATGTGGGACACATAGTATCCTACCGAGGAATAGAGCCGACCCAAGTAAAGTTGAGGCCTTGACCACCTGGCCACAGCCCAAAATCTAAAAGAACTGCAAAGATTCCTGGGATTCTGTGGTTTATCGGCGCTCATCAAGGACTATTCAAGAGTGATCCGCCCTTTACTTAACCTTACTCAAGGGTATCCCCCAACCCACAAAAAATACCAAAAGTCAGCGTCCCTCAAGACTGAAAGAGTGTATTTTCATCCGAGTGAAGTATTTGGGGCCCGCTGGACTCCTGATTGTGAGACTGCTTTTCATGAGATCATATATCAACTTACCCATGCTCCAGTGCTGGCCTATGCCGATCCAAGAAAACCTTACGTCCTGCACACTGATGCTAGCTTGCAAGGGTTGGGGGCTGTGTTGTACCAAGAGCACGAGAATGGCCTGAGACCAGTGGCCTTTGCCAGTAGAAGCCTGACCCCATCCGAAAAGAACTATCCTGTACATAAGTTAGAGTTCCTAGCTTTGAAGTGGGCTATTGTTGACCAATTCCATGAGTACTTGTATGGGGCTAAAATACTAGTAAAACTGACAATAATCCTTTGACCTATGTGCAGACCTCAGCTAAGTTGGATGCCACTGGCCATAGGTGGCTTTCTGCATTATCTACATATGACTATGCTCTCAAATACCGAGCAGGTCTGAACCACATAGATGCTGATGTCTCTCCTGGAGGCCTGTTCCCCAGAATGATTGGGTCCGATTGGCAGAACCTGACATTGGGCACTCTGCGGAAGTTTGACAGGGAGGAACAATGTCCACGGACGCAGTGGACTGCATGGTGGATTGCTTGGGAGCTCTGAGAATTGCATACCTGCTGCTTATTGCCACTTTTCTGCAATAGACATTGGTGCACTGCCTCAGCTGGACAATGACAGTATTCGGCGGCTCAATCTCGCGATCCCATGATCAAAGCAGCTTTAGAAGCCCTCTATGCAGGAAAAGATGTGTCCAAATTACGCTCCACTGATTTGAGAACTGCACTGTTATACAAAGAAGGTCCTAAGTTGAAACTGATCAATAAACTGTTATACAGAGAAACAGTAGACAGAGAGGGACAAGTAGGCAAACAACAACTAGTGCTGCCCACTGCCTTCGAGACTCAGTACTGAGGTCCTTGCACAACCACATGGGGCACCTTGGTTAGACAGAACACTTGACTTGGTGAGATCCAGATTCTATTGGCCTAAGATGGGGGCTGATGTGGAGCAACACATTCGAACTTGTAGTCGCTGCTTACAGAGGAAAGCTTTGCCCCAGAGGGCTGCCCCTTGTTAACATCACCACCAGTGCACCCATGGAGCTGGTCTGTATTGATTTTCTGAGTTTGGAGTCAGATCAAAGAAATATCAGTATGTGCTGGTGGTCACTGACCATTTCACGAGATATGCCCAAGCTTTCCCCACCAAAGACCAGAAAGCATCCACTGTGGCCAAAGTACTTGTAGAAAACTTTTTGTTCACTATGGGGCTCCACAAAGAATCCATTCTGATCAAGGGAGAGACTTTGAGAGTCGTCTGATCAAAGAGATGCTTTCTCTGTGGAGTGCGAAGTCCAGAACCACTCCTTACCACCCCAGGGGACCCACAGCCTGAACGTTTCAACCGCACTTTGCTAGATATGCTAGGCACCCTGCACCCAAAGGACAAGCCTAGATGGAGCCAACAAATTAGCACCCTGGTACATGCTTATAACTGCACCAAAAGTGATGCCACTGGATTCTCCCCTACCTTCTGATGTTTGAAGAGAAGCTCGACTACCAGTAGATGTGTGTTTTGGGGTCTCTCTGATGGGGTTCAAGCTGACAACTATTTACAGTATGTGCAAAGTTAAAGGCCCAGCTAACTCATGCGTACCAACTGGCTCAAACCATGGCTGCCAAAAGAAATCTGGCCAACAAAGAAAGGTATGATAAAAGGTGAAAGCACAGGAACTCCAGGAGGGAGATCGGTATTGCTAAGAAATCTGGGACTGCATGGCAAGCACAAGATTGCTGACAGATGGCACCATCTCCCTCACATTGTAGTGGGCAAACTAGATGATCTGCCAGTGTACAAAGTAAGGCCTGAGAATAATTCAAAGATGTAAAACAATGCATAGAAATCATTTACTGCCCATTGGACAAATCTTAATTGAGTCTGAGCCCTAGAAGATGCCCCTCTGGACCAGTGACTAGAGCTGCTGCTAAGAAAAGATCAAGAAAGTCTGCACCTACAGAAGCAAAGTTAAAGTGTTCCCTCCACAAGTCCCAGTTGAGCATGACTGTCAGTCCATATCGGAAGAAAGTGAGAGTGACTTTGAATACTATCCTTCTTACGAACTGAGTCAATTGTTTTGGGGCAATCCCTAGTCAATACTGGAGATGAAGCTGGGCCTTCTGGACTGTCTAAGCCCCTAGCTTCATCCCTGGAGCCAATGCTCCCAGAAAGTGAAGTGCAAAGCATCAGATCAGATGAAATGGAATCATTGTGCATGGTTGAACTGTTTGAGCTTTCAGGGAGGAAAATGATAGATTGGGGCAGACTGGTGATACACCGAACAAGAAGAGTATTTTGAGTGCCCTGACAGTCCACTGCCAGTGTCCGAAAGCTCTCCATGCGAGCCAAATGTTGTGGACTCAGAAACTGTAACTCCTGGAGCTGAAAGTGCCCCAGTTCTACCTCTACCCCCATGGAGACTCCCCTGACAAGTGAGGACAATGCTGAAAATGAGGCTCAGAGTGCAGAGACTATAACAGTTCCCCTAGAAAGACTGGTCGAGCTGTAAAGCCTGTGGTGAACCTCAGTTATGATTCACTTGGGAGGCCTGTGGACTTGCCTCTCAAAGTTGTCCATAAAAGTGTATGTGTCCCGAGCTCATTGCCCAAACTGAGCATCAGTGCTAACTCCAAGTTACTTGTGTTGCCCTCTAAGTATGGTGCCCTTGCCCCATCCAGCCCCAAGGTAACTGATAGGAAGGGCCCCTCTTCAGGTTTCATGTACAAGAGGTAATAACTTGAGTTATGGTACAATGTGTATGTAATACTGTGTAAAGAGGACGTACTGCAATGTTTCAGAAATGTGTTCTTGGTAAAATGATATATTGACTGATGATTACATGTGTGAGCCTAATGCAAATGTATATGGTTGCAGTTGAAACTTATGGGGGTACTTGCTTGATGCGGACGTCAAGCTTTCCCAGGCCAGGAAGGGTGTAACCCCCCTGCAAATGGGGGTTCCCAAAAGACTTCCAGGAGCTTGCTTGAATGCTCCAAGCCTGAATGGTGTTTGGCATTTAAGCCATTTATCAGTGAGTGTTTTTAGAACCTCTGGTACTGTCTCTTTAAGAGCTGTCTGCTTGCAGACATAATTAGTTTGTATGGGGGACTGTGTGTTTCTTTGATTGAGTACCACAAGCTGCTGCCAATTCACTTCATTTTGCAGTCACTAGGAGTGTAAAGGGAACCTATCTGAAAGATGTAACTGTTTGCCAGAAATTATTTAGAGTAATAATGAAATTACAGTTTGTCTAACCTGCTTTCTTTGCAGTCAGAACTGTGTCTGCTAGTTCCCCATTCTGGTTTTGAACTGCTGAACTGGACCAATCAGTGTGGGGTAAGCTAGCTCTAAAATGGCGCCTGGACGAATCAGAACTTGGACTCATAATCTGAGCCAGCCACAAGAGGATTGTATGGGCAGTGACTCTGGGAGATGTAGTTTAGACTTCAGTGCCTTTTGGACCAACAGCAGCAGTCTATTGTGAGGACAGCTAATCCAGTCAAGAACTGGGAGGAACTCAAAGAAGTGCCCAGTTTTGTCGGTTGGAGTTTCAGTTGAGCTTTGGCAGTGAAGAAGGAAGGAGCCCTGTGCTTTTTCAGTGTGCAGTTTTAGTCAAAAACGTGTGTAAGGCCCAGAGTTCCGGTCTGCAGCTTGTGTAACAGCTTGTTAGGACTGAATCCGTCCTGTGAAAAGAATCAAAGGATCTCTGAGAGTAGAAACCAGGCTCACCCTGTAGAAGACTGGAGGAATTGCTGAAAATTGCACTCGGTCTGTCAGGAACTGAATCTGCTGTGTGTTCTCCGGTATTGTGCAGTCATTGCGATCGATACAGATGCAGCCTGCCTGGTATAGTGCTTTTTTATATGGATGTGTGAAGAGGTTGTGTACCTCAAGTGAGCCCTGCTGACATTGAAGGACCCTATCTTATTTGGAGGTCATGAGTACTAATTCAGGGTCGCCCCTGTTGAATTGCCACATTAAATCCAAATGGAATTACTGTACTGCTGACTGTTTAATTCTCCTTTTCTCTGTGTGAAAGGGCCCCTACCAGCTGCCACAGTTTGACTAGCCACTAGGCTTGGGTACCCAGGGACAGTAACTGATAGGGATAGGTCTGTGCACAGAGCCATAGGTAGTATTAGAGTGATAAGCTAATTAACCTGATTTCCCTCTGTCCTGTTATATCCCCTAAATAAATCAGAGCTGCTTGTTTCAGCAAAGTTATACTGCCTGAGGTATTTGTCTATGTTAAAGTACTGTACTGTGATTGTTGCACTATATCTCATTTCACAGGAGGTCCCAGTGCCGAACCAGACCTGGGGGTAAGTGTATACTGTGAAGGTAATTTGATATATTGTGTGGGCCACTAGTGGGAAGAAAGGGGGGTTGCAGTGTCCCAGAGGGCTGTGACCAAGTTAGTTTAACTATTGCAAACCCTGACCTCTGGGTGGAGGCACCCGCCATTGGATCCAGGCCCCTCAACCTGTTAGTGGCAAATCAGGCAGGGGTAGTAGCCCCTGGGATAGCGCCATCTAGGGGTTACATGTGTATAAGCATTGGGTGGAAGATCTTATTGGGGCCCTAATTAGGATTAAAAGACATCTATACGCAGAGGGGAGGAAGGGGCTATATGTCAAAAGGTGGGTGGTATTGGAGGCAATTTATTGCCAGTAAAGGGACACATAGTTGGCACAGGTCTGTCTGTAGGGCTGTGTTTAGCTGAAAACTTGAATTAGAATGGGTACAGATATACAGAGATGTTAGGGAGATTACAGGGATAGATTGTGCTGGTAAATGGAATGGTAAGGTTTTGGGACGTGCTTATTAGTAAAAAGTGGGGTCTGCCACGAAGCTGGGGGGTTGGGGATTCTCTCTCTCTCTCTTTCCGGGGGGGCGCAGAGAGGTGTCACCTCCTGAATAAGCCTTAACTCAGTATGAATCTGGCCTAAAGAGTACTTGATAGGCTGCATGGGATCTTTTTGGGAGCAAGGGGAGAAGGTTGGCCTGGCAAGCAGCCTGATGTTCTTATATTGGAGTGCTGTTGAGTATAGAGTCAGAATTGATGGGAGGGGGTGATACTTTCTTTGTGCATGTAAATAGATAAATTGTATATAGTTTACACAATCAGTTTTGGATTGTGTATTCTGGGATTCCAGGATTTTGTTTGTCTTGTCTTTTACTTGAAAATGAATAAAGATGTGTTAAAAAAAATGGCTATATAGACCAGAGTACCATAGTCCAAAATGGAAAACAGTAGGCTATGGGTTAAAAGTTTACGAGACTCCGTAATGAGGAACACACACTCCTAAAAAAGAGACCCAGCCTACATCATGCTCTGTATTAGCACTTATGGGCCTCCATATTCAAAAGGTAAGCATGGTGCTTACCATGCTATTGCTATGCTAACCAAGAATAGTATGATCGGACAGGGCAGGCTCTGTACTCAAAGGCGCAGATGGCTGCAACACTGTTCTGCTCCCTACTGCTGTGTCTGCTATAGAAAAGTTTTCTTTCCCATAAAATACTGGTATTTTACTGATGAATGAAAGACAGTACTAATTTTGCCTTAGTTTGTCCTATTACCAATGGTTTTGCTCTCAGCCTCCGGGATACAGGCTTTGGGAACTTGACTCAGCACTTAACAGTCGGGGTTCTTACTCTGTGCTTTCTAAACAGAAAACTTTTGCCGGAGTAAGTTGTGAATTGAAACCACTTACCTCATGGTTTGAAGTCTTTTTTCTGAAGGGTTTTCTGTTTTCTGTCAATGAGTGGACGAGCTGGCCTCTTGCTGTTCCGGGACATTTTTGGCACTCTGTTTCATTCAAGAGGTTATGGACATTTGTGGAACCGAAATGAGAAAATAGAGTAAAAGTGGATGCTGTCTATGGTTTGGTGGCTTTTTGTGTGCCGATAAGCCTACTAAAACCTTTAAGAGGTATGTTACTGTTGCCTGAGGGCCAGCGTTCACATATATCTCTTGAAAGTTAAAACTTATTGCATTTAGAGGAATGCATTTTTTTTTTCACTTTTTATTTTACAGGGCTGTTGCAGTAGGGAAAAAACAAGTACAGAGAAGACAACTATACGCCTTAGATGGCTCACATCCCCGAGATTGAATTTCAGACAAAGTGAGATGGACCCCGAGTTTGGGGAGACCCTGAAGGCTCGGAACAGTTTCGTAGTAAAGCTAGGCAGAAGCCTTGACAATGGTGTATTATATGACTTGCCGGATCTCAGGAGTAAGGCACGGTGAGAGCTTGGGGACATGTGCCTGCCTGCTGGTTTGGGGATGAGGATTCTCACTTCAGAGATACTGTAAAAATGTATTGTTAATTGTCACCCTGTACATAGACGCTTTCATCTGGCTGTGGATGTTGTGGTACAGAATGGAGAGTATGAACTCCACCATTTACTGATGATGGCATTGGCCTGAACAAAGACTAAGAAACAGCATTTGAACAAATTTTCTCACAGCATGTATAATGGCTTGAATTTTTGTAAATGCTGATCAATGGTTCATTTATACCTGAGGCTATAGTGGGGAATGTCCCATTTTAAAAGTGTGTTTTTTTGGATGCTCACCTGTACAAACCATGAAATGTTTTAAACGATGTTTAACTGATTCATTAACAAGCTTTAATTGCTCATTTACAATATGTTGAAAATAATGAAACTCTGTAACAAGAAAGATGGGTTAGAAAATTTTGAGTACTTGAATATAAATAACAAATCTGTAGAACAAATTTAAATTTTAAATGAAGAGCTCTTAGGTATAAAATTAGCTGTTGTTAAATGCTATTAAGTGCTGTTAGTTAAGAATTTGCAATTAACCCTGCACCTATTTAGGGTGCTTTTATGGATAGAGCACTTGATATTAATATTACTTAGAATTTTTTGAACATGTTAAATTGATCCTTGTTATGTGTCCTTAGGATTGTCTGGATATTTTTCAGTCTAGATAACAACATTAGTTAGTGAGGCCCGGGACCAGCCTGTGGCCATCTGGTATCAGCTAGGACAAAATGACCCATTATAGGGGGTTTCACCAGTACATGGGGCCCCATTATGTACCTAAGGTACAGTCCATAGAAGTGGCTGGATTAGGGGTAATCAATGGGGCATGGAGTGGCATGCATTGCATGGTGCCTCGATGAACGAGCCTCAAGGCTGGCGTGTCCAACTGGCCATCAAAGAGGTGCAGATGTGACATGGTGTGGATGGATGGGACCAAACTATAACACAGAGTTAGAAACAGCTGGACGGGGGGGTGACTTTCAGGACACGGAGCAGCATGCACTGTATGGTGCCTCTAATGAATATACCCTCAGTGCCAGCAGGTCCAACTGGCCTCTGGGTAAGATCGGTGGGGACATGGTGTAACCAGATGGCGCCCCCCCCCCCCAGATACATGTAGTTTCATCAAGAGCCTCAGGTATGGCCAATAGGAGTGGCCGGATAAGAAGTGGTCTATAGGGTATGGAGCAGCGGGTGCTACATGGTACCTCTGATGGTTATCCTACAAATGCAGCGTGTCCATTTGGCTGCCAGATAGGCACAGATGGGACAGGATGTGAGTGGAGAGGGTAATCTCGGATGGGACATATTGGACTGAAATTGTGCCATTTGGACTAAATGCATTATGGTCTTTAGACCTCATCTACAGAATGTTGGTTTAAACTGATTATCAGTCTGCCTAAAATAGGCATTAAATGCCAGCAGACTATTAATAGTAAACATTAATGGTTTGTTATACAGTAAATATTAGGTGTCAAAAATCTGATGATATTATAATGGATATGTTTTTGCATCTTCTTGTATTTGTATTTAATAATGTACATTTTAATGTATTATGTATCATGTTTGTAATGACCTTTTATGATCAAACAAATAAACTACCACTACTACTACTACTCAAGGGCCTTCAGTGCACAGCACTGATGCCTTAGGGTAATTGTCCCTACCTATTTCTTATTCTATCTGCTGCAGCAATGAAAGCAGCTATGAGAAAAGGGCTCACCCCAAACATCCCAGAGACTGCAGATATGCTCAACGTCTGTGACCAAAGCAAGGATGTAAAAAGTACCAAGCTCTTCTAAGAGTCAACAGACAAATTTAGCTCAAGGTCACGCCTCTTTTTCAATCACAAAGAGAAACTTGAGAGTGTTTTTATGCTTGAGTACCTTCTGTAAAGATCTGTACTATTTTGACAGGGTCTGAAATCACAGGGGTCACTTCTTATTCTCATATTTTACTGTTTACCACCTCAAATATCACTCACAAGGACTGAGCAGAGCATTTCAAACAAAAGTAAAATATTAAAAAGCAAGGCCTAGTTACAGGAGGTAGTGACTGTTCCACACCTTCAACCGCTGCATTATACATAGTTTGGTGTGTATTAAATTGACATCCAATGTAACAGGTATCAGACTGGGGGGTTGCATAAATGCTGCAGCTATGTAGGTAGAACCCTAGTGGGGATAGGTGGGGTGGGGGGGGCAAAGTAGGTTTCATGAGCCTCTATGTAAAATGTAATGGACTTAGCTGGAAATTGTTATGCACCTTTGTACAATTCTGCATGTATCATATAATGGATGCCTATGCACGCTGAACGTTCAATAGAAGAACACACTGCTTTGCCCATGCAAATGAGTGATTTCCTAGAACAGAGGGCACAATGCTATATTCATAGGTTTTGGCAGTGCTAAACAGCCTCCATTGCAGAACTGTGTAATGCTGCTAAAACCCTGCCGTTGTCCTTGTGCACAATGGTGCGTGATAACCCCCCCCCCCCCGACTGCTGATCCAGACATCCTGTAAATGCTAAATAACCCACTGGTGTTCAGTGGTTCCCTTACGCCACCGATTGCTGATCGGTACGGGGTCATTATGTCACGGCCGAAACTACGCAAAACAACAATGCCATACACAAAACTGTGTGTGGCAAAATAAGGTTGGCACAACACACTGACTGACATACAACACAGCACACCATTCAGAAAAGTGTCAAAATCTATGTTTATGTGGGGAGCTCCGCCCCAAACCCCCAAACTAAAATAACAAACTCCAAGGGGGATGTGGACCAAGGGGAAAAGGGAATACTCAGGAGTGGGGAACTTAGTTTTTTCTTTAAAAAATAAAATAATAATAATAATCTCAGGAGAGAGGGCATCATACCCTGATCCACGGATCTCCACTGCGCTAGGTGCTTGTGCCTTAGCTACTCCACCACAGGAGCAGCTCGATCAGGCACAGCACCTGTAGCTTCTTCAGTCCTTCCTCCAGTTCCTAGTGAGCGACAGGGGTAGCGGTAGTTTCCTAATGCTATTAAACTCCTGTCGCTGTAATACATTCCACGCTTTACACTGCGTTGTACTTCATGCGACATTTCATTCCTGACGTATTGACCAGGTACCTCGCTAAGCCAGGTATTCTGTGAATTCTAAATGTCCAAGTGGTCACTCTACCACCTGACTGCCAATCCAGGCATCCTGTAAATGATAAATACCACATTGGTGCTCAGTGGTTCCCCACCTCCCTGGTCCCCACCCTCCTAATCACTGTTCAACCAACCTCCTGTTCTGCCACTTAGGAACTTCTGCCAACCCCCCTCTGGCCCCATTAACTAATGCTGCCACCTGTCACCCGAGACAGCAACTGGCACAGCTCTTCCACTCACTACCTCGGTGCAAATGCTCTCTGTCATCTAGGTGGTGGCTGGCCAAGGTGATGAACAGAGCAACTGTGTTGGTCACCATCTCAGGTGACAGGTGGCAACATTGGTGACTTTGTGAGTGGGGCCAGGGGGTCTGGTGGTGGTGGGTCCATAATGAGCTGGAATAGAAGGGGACTTGAGCAGTCATTAGGGGTGTGATGATCTAGGAGGTGAGAGACCACTGAACACCAATGAGGCATTTATCATTTACAGGATGCCTGAGTCACAGGGTAGAGGGACCACTGAACACCAACTGGGCATGTAACGTTTACAGAACTCCTGGATATGTGATCTGTAGGGGGCCGCACAGCTCGGCAGAATGCCATTGCACAGCCATGCACAACATCATTGTGTAACATTCTAATAAGCCCATAATGGGCATGCAAATGGTCCTTAGCACCTTGCATGCCTTATGGTATGGGCTTATGAACATGCCAGGGCTGAATATGGCTCACAAGAGTGCTGGCACTATCCTGCTTGGGACACACTATCTCCATTTCACTACTGTGGGCCATATTCCAATGGGGGCTGTGTCACCACCGCACTATGCGCTGCGATGACACAGCCCCATATTTAGACAATTAGCCCACTCTGGTCAGAGTGTGATAACTGTTTAGATATTTCCCCTGAATGGGCCATGTGCTGTCTTACATGCAACACTACTACGTGGGAGGGGGCACACACGGCCAACTTTAAATATGGGGCCCATCGCTGCTTATGGAATTAGCTGAATGAAATCTCCAGAGCAAGAAAACTTCACAGTAACTTGTTCAGGGTAATATTTCATCCTGTCTTTTGCCTATAATGTTGAGGAAGGCTATCCCCTGTTGGGCTCTGGCTGGTGTGTAAGTAGGTGAGATGTCCCCCAATTCAGCATCTTCTTCTTGATATTACCATGAAACAGAAATGAAACAAAAGGTTTCAAGCTGTAGAATAAGTCCATTCTCTGACTGGAGCAAGGATCATGGCCTCAGAAACTGTTGGTGAAGCTGTAAATCAGTAACTCAACTACGGACCTGTCAGTCTTACCTCTATTGTGGGTAAACTGATGGAGACACTAGTTAAAGAGGACCTTGTGGACTACCTGGAGAGTAATGGACTCCAGGATAGTAAACAACACAGGTTCTTGGCAGAAAGGTCTTGCCAGATCCATCTGATAGTATTCTTTGATTGGGTAATGAGAGTAGTGGATAAGGGCCATGCCATGGATTTACTTTACTTCGACTTCAGCAAAGCTTTTGAACTGGTGCCTCACAGAAGGCTGCTGATAAAGCTAGAGGATCTGGGTGCAGTGAAAGACACAGATGGGTAAAAAATTGTTGGAAGGGGGACAGCAGAGGGTTGCGGTTAACAGAGTCAAATCAGAAGAGTCACTAGTGGAGTGCCACAAGGATCGGTCCTGGAGTCCAGTCCTTTTCAATTTGTTCATTAGCAACATGGGAGAAGGAATCCTGGGCAAGATGTGTCTCTTTGGATGACACAAAACTATGTGGCAAAGTAAACAGTGGGATAGGGAGATGTAGAAAGACTTGCAAAGGCTAGAGAGGTGGTCAAAGGTTTGGCAGTTAAAATCCAATTGCAAAAAGTGCAAGTTGATGCAC
This sequence comes from Neoceratodus forsteri, assembly GCA_016271365.2. Lineage (NCBI taxonomy): Eukaryota > Metazoa > Chordata > Ceratodontiformes > Ceratodontidae > Neoceratodus > Neoceratodus forsteri. The sequence goes on from CM057453.1 coordinate 33,190,475, forward strand.
ATAGGGAACAAGAACCTAAGGACAAGGTACTGGTTGAGGGGTACAGCTGTGCACAACCTCTGAAGAGAGAGACCTAGGAGTCATCACCTGTGACTCCCTAAAACAATCAAACTAGTGCAACAAGGCCCACAGTAAGACAAACAGGATGCTGGAGTGTACAGGAAGGGGTGCTGGCAGTAGAAGGAAGGCGGTATTACTGCTTCTCTGCAGATCACTGGTGAGGCCCCACCTGAAGTACTGTGCCCAGTTCTGGAGTCCTCACCTAAGAAAAGATAAGGACAAGCTGGAGACAGTGCCTTGTAGGATGACCAAAATGGTTCGGAGCCAGTAGGGCAGATCTTAAGAGGATTGGCTCAAGGTACTGAACATGTACTCACTGGAGGCCAGATGAGAGAGGGGAGATATGATACAGACCTTCACGTTTCTGAAAGGAATGAACAAGGCAAACTGTGAGGAATTATTTAGCATAAGTAGTGGACCAAGATTACAGGGGTATGAGTGGAAACTGATGAGAGAAATTCAAGAGGGAAGTGAGAATTTTTTTTTAATTTACAGAAAGGGTGGTGGAGCCATGAAACAATCTGCCGGCTGATGTGGCGGGTTCCGAAACTATCAATGGCTTCAAACACAGTTGGGACAGAGTAAAGGGCTTAGTGGTTGCTCAAAGTGGTAGCGGTTGGGCAAGGAGCATGGAGGTGGGCTAGAATCTGTATGGACAACAGTTTCCAGGTTTGTTAAGGTGTATAGGCAGACTAGAAGGACCAATGGTCTTTTTCTGCTGTCACTGTCTTTGTTTCTCTGATTCTACACAAGAAAATCTGCTACATCCGCACTACTGCATGATCAAATTGTGATATATTCAAGAACAGAAAAATTTGAAAAGGTTCTACATACAAGAAATCTTCAGCTGACTGGTCTCTTCTTTGATTCTTCAGATCTGAAGGGGTTAAAGGGACACTGTTTTACAGTAATGGCCTTTGTTTTCTTTCTTCGGGATGATGTTTGCTTGGAATCAGCTTATCAAGCTAAACCATAAAGGAAATGAACACAGGAGGGTGCACTTGCTCTATCGGCTGCCTTCTTACTCTGCCACTCCAGCGCTTATGTTGACTTTAAATTTCCAGTAAACAAAAAACACATTGTGCAACATGTAGGATGCAAAAAAAAACGTAAGTTTGTTAAACAAAACAGGACCCATCTTTATCCTGCTGTGTGTTTGACAACACAAAAAACAGAAGGAAGAAACTCTTGGCAATAAAATCAGAGTTCATAAATGCTGGAGTTAGAGCCACTGCTGTACTGTTTTCGACTAACCTTAGCATGACTTATGAAGGAAAATCATACTTTTTTGAAGACATAGATTCAGCTAGTCTTTTCTATGAAAAAAATTGTGTGGCTGCCCTTCCAGTTTCATTCCAAAAATGAACCGGATGAAGCAGAACTCATGGAACATTTACCAGACAATTCAAATGCTTTCTCTTAAAATGTTCGTACTAATAAACAGTACATATTTCCTATTGCTTTACATCTTGCAGCAGTTAATGACATAATATTTTTTAACTATGATAACGAGTATGGAAGGAGGTTGAAAGGCAGTTTTATTTCTTAGTACTTATCAGGGCCATAGCCAGGACTTATTTGGGGGGGGGGGAACATTTCTAGGGGGTCCAGGGACATGCTCCCCCATAAAATTTTGAAAATGTAGGAATGAAATGGTGCAGTTTAGTGCATTTTAGGCAATAATTCTCCCCAGCACACGACTGCCTATATCAGCACAGAAATTATTTTATTTTCCTGACTTTTGTTCTGTGCCTTAACCCTTGTTCTATTTATCTTTGTCTTCCCAGTATGTGTCCTTCTGGACATGTTGACTCACATTTCTGTCATTTGTCTGACCCAAATATTCTCTTTCCTCTGACCTGCCAGGTTTTTCTACATTGGAATGCCTAATATGGCAATTTTAGAGACTATTTAATATTTTTTAAAATTGTCATTTCTATTGTTTCCTGTATTTGAATTTCCTTTAGTCCTGACCTCCTAACTCAGCAGCAGTCCTAACCGGGATGTTTTTTTATTTTTCCTCCCCCCCCATCTCCATACTCACACTCAGTTGTGTGGCTTTTATCTACCTTTTCTTTTTTTTTGGCCAGGAAGATTAACGCAGATGCTAAAAGTCACAGGCTGGAGGTGGCTTTACGGGGTAAGACATGATGAGGATTGCCACTTGTTGCTGTCCTTAATGCTGCGCCATGACCCGGGCTAGAGGTGGGACATTGGGGAGCTTGACTTGACTGTTACACTGTTACCCTAGCTCACACCCTCCGAGCTTTTCGAGTCTGACCACCCATCACTGAGCCAAGGGAGAGAGACACCAGGTCCGAATTTCTTTGTATTTAATTTTTAAGCCACCGTGGGAGTATATTAATTTCAGTAAGAGCGCCAGGGAGCTCACAGAGACAGTTTACTTCACCGAATTACTCTGGCGGGAATACTATGTTGCGCTACTCAGTGCACTGGCTCCTCCAGCCACACATGTGGCCTTGCTCCTCCAGATCATGTAAGAGATGTTCCTAGGCTCTGGAGCTGGGGGCGGGGCTTATGCAACATATTCATGAGCTGACGCCAGCTTGCTCTGTCTTACTAGCTCTTTGATTTCCCTGACCGCACGGCTGCCACAGTGAGCCAGTGCTGACAGTGCATGCCAGAGTTTTTTTTAAAACATTATTAAGTCAAGCCAGGGGGGTCCATGCAACCAGGACCCCCTCCCAGCTATGCCTATGCTTTTTTATTTATTTTTTTTTTGTTTGTAATCTTACAGGTTACATCATTGCTTGGCCACATACGCATTGAAACTAGAGAAGAAATTAATCTTTTGCCTAACTTCCAATTTTCTCTTTAAAGTCAAGTAAGCTTCCTTTTTATTATATCTATAATACCCCCTAAAAATGTATGTAGATTGTGAAGTTAGAGACTTTTCTGTGTTACATTTTACAATGTTTTATTACAATCTATAAATATTCAAGTATAATAGAAGAGAAACAATACCTACATCAACAATATATCAATACAAAGGTGAAGAAAACTGTTAGTATACTGAAAAACTAGGTGCAGAGTAATACAATCAGCATCAATAGAAAATAAAACGGGTGCATATAAAACAGTAAATATACAGGGTAAATACAAGGTGTAGTGTAAATGGAAGAGTTTACTCACCTGGCAAAGGTTATTCTAGGAATACTTTTTACAGCACTCTGTGATGTCACAGTTGGGTAATGTAAGTGTCCTCTGACAAGCTGATGCATGAACTTGAAAAGTGCATCAGGAACTCGATCTGACTCCTCTCCTTCCTGCTGACCAGTCCTTAGTCTGAAATTTCCAAAACAGCTCTCTCTTTTGAATGTGAAGTAACCATCTGGTTGAGGAAAGTTTGTTAAGTGATATGAGATATAAGAGAGATACAATGACATCTGAGCAGAGGAAAATATTTATTATCTTAGTCAGTTGTACAAAACAGCACTATCAGTCTATGTGCAGTAGACAAAAACGTGATGAACTACATCTCCACTTATGTTCTTCGAGCTAGAATCAGTAAACAACACACTGACCCAAATGGCTGAGTCAGAAAATGAATATTAAGTGCACTGGCTCACGTTTCTCTCATTGGGTGGGGCACAGAGTCATGTAAAAGATGTTAGTTAGTTAGTTAAAAATTTATTTTTTGACAGGACGCAAACTTTAGGCCAAAGGCCTATTTAACAAAGTTGTCCTGTATATGCAATACAACAATTCCAGAAACCACTTGACAGTACAATGGTAAACAGTGAGAACAATACACAGCTTATATCCAAGACAAACAAAATACAGGCTAAAACTAAATACAGTTGCATTCTTCTGCATTGATCTTATTTAAAGATCAAATGCCAATGTTGTACAGATTTACAATAACACAGGACTTCAAGTCCCTGTGTCATGATTAGTGTTTCCTGAAAAAATATCATGCTATTCGGTTTTGTGTTTTTCTGTAAATCAAAGTTTGTTAATGTGCTCTGCAGTAAGTGAAAACAGTGAAGAACAGTGAAGCTATTTCTTTCCCTATTACAGAGTGTTGACATCATTCCTGCCCAGCCTGTTGGTGCAGCAATAAATTCCTTAATTGCCTTTGTAACATGGCAAATAATGTGTGCCGTGAATCCAGCACAATGATAGGTGGAAACACCTTGGTGGTACAAAATGAAGTGGTCATTAATTCCCTAGAAATTACCACTTTATTTTGTAGTATGATCACTGTCCACATGAAAAGCACTACCTGAGCACACAAAGAGAAATTTTCCAGACACTCACTGACCCGTGACAATAGTTATGCAGTTTCGGGCAGCAGTGCAAGTGGCATCTTACCCGACGGTGAGACATGGACAAAATATCCAGCAATCCACATGGCTGATCTTGGTAAAATGTGCAGAAAAGCAGTTTGTGCAAACAGTTTTATTGAAAGTCGCACACTGTTTGTACTGAGCAATACATGAACAAAACCTCCCATAATCCTTCACAGCAAAACGCACGGAAAACAAATGAAGTTACGAAGAATAGTAATAGCTAACCACCATGTAAAAAATGAAATGCATGTTATAGCATTTATTGAATGACATTACAGATCAATAATCTAAATGCTGAACTTGTAGCAGCCACAATATTAACTGATGTTAGACGTTCGAAAACATATGGCGCTGAGTAGCATACAGAAACTCAAACAAAATTGCATGTCTCTGTTTGTGTTTTAAATAATAATGTTGGCAGTCAATTTCTGTAGCACTTCCATGTTACACAAGCAATAACACATGACAAGGTGTGGTTTATCACCTGATAAGAGCACGCCCAGGGGTGTACAAACGCCTCGTGCCTTATGCCACTGGGCGTGCTCTTATCAGGCGATAAACCACACCTCGGAGTGTGTTATTGCGCTTATAAAATGGGCTGTTTGGTAAAGTAATTAATTTAAAAAATGGAGGTAGAAATTGTATATAAAAAAAGAGGAAAAATGTGCTTAGCAGAAAAATAGAAAAAGTAGTACTTGTCATTGAGTTTGAATGAAGGTGTTTGATTAAGGAAGTAGAGCAAGTTGGTGTGTGTCTGTTTCCCTAAGGCAATATGTTTTTTCCTGTGGACATTTTATTTACTTATTTATTTATTTTTTGTCTGGGGGCTTTTGTTAAGAAAATGTGCATCTAGTTGGAGTGAGCATGTCTGTTAGCAGCTGCCGTATGTGAGGATTTCCTGCTTTGCGATTTTGAAACAGCAGCGGTCGTGGTGAGAAACTTTGATGGTCATGGTGAGAAAATAAAGAAGTTTTGGCATTGGGTTATTGGAGTTTTAAATTTTTGGGGGGGCTGGGGAGATTTTTTTCAGGAGATCTGCATGTAGTTGGAGCAAGCATGCCCCTTAGTGAATCCTGTACGTGAGGATTTCCTGGTTTGCGGTTTTCAAACCGGAATGCTTGTGCTGCAAAAATAAAGTTTTGGTATTGGGGTAATTAAAATGAGCTCCTTCTATTTCATCTGTATTGTAGAGCATGGACTGGACTTTGGTTTTTGAAGTGAAAGGGGAAATTCCTGACTAGTGTACAAAGATCAGAGAGGCATGTGTAGTGGGCAGGGGCTTGAGGAATGGGACTGCTGGAGTTGCAGCTATTGGGAAGAGACGGACTGGGAGGAAGTAAAAATGAAGTTAAATACTACAGTTACTAGTTTGGTGTCACGCTTGTGCAGGAATGGGGCTGTGGAAATATTTTTTAGTATTGTTATTTTTTTTGTCGGTGCCACGGGGCTAGTGAAGAAGTGCTGTTTGTTGTTGAGAGCTATGCCAGCTTGTGTTTCTGTTTTCAGCTGGCACAGCTCAGTGATTCCATGCTGTTGTGGAGCCCAGGAGTGGAGGGTAGTGCTGGTTGGCAACTATATCATCTGATAAGGACATGGCTCAGTTCCTGTAGTAGCCAGTCAGGATGCTTGATTTCTTTAGCACATTTTATAAAAGTGCATTAATCCCCTCGACAGGAGATAATTTCCCAGGAATTAATGCATGGTTGGGTGGTAGGAAGCACTTGGCCAGCGGCCTCGTACACCCACCCCCAACCATGCATTAATTCCTGGGAAATGACCTCCTGTCTCAGGGATTAATGCTTATGTAGAAGCTTCCCAGTCAGAGTAATATTTAGGGCTAACTGTCTTTACTCTAAGTGTGCTACTAACCCACCTGGTATGTATTTAGATAGTTTAGGTTACAGTCTAGCATTCTGTTCTCATAAAAAGTTGGTCATTTGTTTTTCAGTGGGTAACTGAAGTGGTACAAATAAATGTTTGGGAGAAATATCCTGTCTGTATCACACCTGAGTTCTGTCACATAAAAACTCTGCATTATTTGCCTATTTAAATCCAGGGTTGTGTAATGGATATCAAATAAATCTAAAGTTTAAGTCATAGAAGTAGTGTGTGCTTGATGTAGCCTCCATACATATGTTCATGTGAGAACAGCATTGTTATGTAAGATTGACAAACAGGTGTCTGCCACACTTTGCTATTTCAGGAACCTGTACTGTATGATCTCTCAGTTTTGTTTCTCTGAGGGATTCTGTGTGGAAATACATCATGCATGTGTGTAACTAGACATACTATGTGTCGTCCCGATGCCCCGTCTCTTACTCCTCAGTTGAGGCTACTGCACTCTGCTTCCCACTTCCCCCCTAGAGTCAGGGCCAAAGCAACCTGTTACCCCCTGTTCCAGTCTCCACAGACAGGACTGCTGTGCTGTACCTGTGACTCTAAGCCCTAGAGTCCCAGGTACTCTATCTCCACAGTTGGAGCTATTGCACCATGCTGCCCAAGGCCACTAAAGGTGGGGCATTTGCTGCCCCCATCTACCCACTTTCACTACCCCCAAATGGGCAGGGCCACTGCAGTATGTGCACTCTGTCTCACAGTCAGGGCTGCTGTACCCTGATGCCTCCCTTTGTCCTGCCACATGGTCGTGGCATCTGCAAGATGCTGTCCTCTGTCTTTGCCACCACATCCAAGGCTACTGCACCCTGCAACCATTTTGAGACACTCAAGGCTGCTGTGGTCTGCTGTGCCCTAGAGCCCCATGCCACCACAGGAAGGACTGCTGTGCCCTGCTACCCTCTGTCCCCACCCTATAACACAAGATGAAAGTGTTTGTTTTTTCTTTCGAGCAGCTTGGGTAGTGTACCAAAGGATCTAACTCTGGAGGCAGGGAGCTGCATGGAGCAACAACCCTAACTGTGGAGTCAAGAGGCTCTATGATGCAGCAGGGCACAGTGGTGGCAGGAGGTAGAGGACAGCTTGGTGCAGAGGTTATGACTGTGGGGAAGGACACAGTGGAGCATCAGGGTACTGTAGCCCTGGCTGAGACAAGGTGCGTGTGTAGCAGCTGCCTTGCCCATTTGGGGCAGTGCAGGGTGCAGCAAAAGCTCCACCTTTGGTGGCCTGGAGCAGCATGGTGCAGCAGCCCCAACTGTGGAGGCACAGGCCCTGGGACTCTAGGGTCCAGATATTCAAAGGGGTTGCACCTGGCGCAACTGAGCTACACTGGTGCAACCCCTGCAAAGTGTCCCGGTGCGATATTCAAAAGGGGGACTTGTGCAGTGCAAGTCCTGATGCACCGGGGTCGCATTGGTAATGTATGCATCGCACCTGAAGGGGGAGTGCCCATGCATATGTGGCACATCCACATATTCAGCCCAGGATGTAAAATGCATCTGCTGGCACAACCCCTGGATGCACCGAACTCTGTGGCACAAAGTTGAGCCAGAAGAAAAAGGCTCAAATGCTGGCCACCCACAGGTGGGTGGCTGTATTGCAAGGTGCAACACAGCAGCTGCCAGCTGTAGGTGGCCACCCACCCACCCAGAACACTGTCCACAAGCACCTGTATAGTCCCTGGTAGTCCAGTAGTACCCCCATCCCCATAGCCCGATCATGGGTAATATGAAATATAAAACATGCCCTGGTAGTCTAGTGGTACCCCCTCAGTCCCGTAAGCGCAATCTCGGGTATAATTTATTTAAATAATATGCCCTGGTAGTCTAGTGGTAAACCCCTCCCTCCCGTAAGCCTGTATGTGGGTATTATTAAATGAATTATTATGCCCTGGTAGTCTAGTGGTATCCCCCCTCCCTCCTGTAAGCCTGATCACTGGGTTAAGTAAACATAAGGAAACCCTGGTAGTCTAGTGGTCCCCCCACCCCACCCGATGCACCGATCACCGGTGCTCCGTACTGAAACAGATACCTGGTGGTCCAGTGGCACCCACCCCACCCACACAGGACCCCTGCCACCCAGCTCCTCCCCATCATCGTGGGTAGCTGCTACCCACCTGTACACCACCGGCTGCCCGCTGAATGACAGCTTATAGCATGAGCTGTAAGTCTATTGAACCACACTGTGGGCTAATGAGCTTGTAGGGCATACTGTCCACACAGTCGTAAGATATGTGAATGAATGTCATTTACATATTTTGACTGTCTAGTACAGAATGTCCTGCAAGCCTACTGGGCCACAGTGTGGACTAATGGGCTTACAGCTCATACTGTAAGCTGTCATTTGGTGGGCAGCCAGGCGGTATGCGCAGGCAGCAGCTGCCCTGGCGATGATGGGGGCTGGGTGGGCAGGGGTCCTGTGCAGGTGGGGGCATGGGGGGTGCCATTGGACTACCAGGTATCTGTTTCAGTACGGAACACCGCGATCGGTGCATCAGGTGGGGGGCCACTCGATTACCAGGGCTTCTTTACATTTATTCAACCTGGCGATCGGGCTTACAGGAGGGAGGGGTTACCACTAAACTACCAGGGTATATTATTTAAATTAATAATACCCATGATCAGGCTTATGGGGGTACCACTAGACTACCAGGGCATATTATTTAAATTAATAATAAGGAAAGATGTTTCCAGTTCAGCCAGTACCTCAAAATAAAATAAATATAATTTGTAATTGTTTACTCATGGGCAGAGGACAGAAATACCAGTTAAGGCTGACGCTAACCACAAATGGAACTGGTTTACAATGTCCCACTCACCCTGGAATAGAGCAATGTTTCGGGTTAACCCTTCTTCAGGACAAGACTGGATCTTCTAAAGTAATAAACATAAAAACTTTAATTTTAACAGTGGCCTGTGGTGGGAGTCAAACATGAATGTAATAGTAAAGCAGCAAACCTATGGAAAAGTTACAGAAAATGAATAGTAAGGGTTTATAATACCTTCATTTGAAGTATTCTTTGTCATTATATTTTTAGAGCTTAAGAATTGTGATGATAAAAAAACTTTTAGTTTATATCTTTTTATTTTTATTACTTTAGAAGATCCAGTCTTGTCCTGAAGAAGGGTTTACCCAAAACGTTGGTGTATATAACTGACTGGGAGTGATGATGTTAAAATAAAATATTTTTTATGAAAATAGATATATTTGTGGATATATTTCCAGGGTGAGTGGGACATTGTAAACCAGTTCCATTTGTGTTAAATTAATAATACCCATGATCAGGCTTACGGGAGGAAGGGGGTACCACTATCAGGGCATGTTTTATATTTCGTATAACCTGCGATGAGGCTACAGGGAGGAGGGGGTACCACTGGACTACCAGGGACCATATGTGTGCTTGTGGACGGTGTTCTGGGTGGGCAGGTAGCCACCCACGGCTGGCGGCTGCTGTGTTGTGCCTTGCAGTACAGCTGCCACATATGGGTGACCAACATTTGAGCCTTTTTCTTCCAGCTCAGCTTTGTGCCACAGTATGCAGTGCATCTAGGGGTTGTGCTAGTAGATGTTCCGCACATCCCGGGCTGAATATTGGGATGTGCCACATATGCATGGGCATGCCCCCTGCAGATGTGCCGCATACATTACCAATGTGCTCTGGCGCATCGGGACTTGCGCTGCACAAGTCCTCTTTTTGAACATCACACCTGGGCACATTGCAGGGGTTGCACAGGCACAACTTGGTTGTGCCAGGTGCAACCCCTCTGAATATCTAGGCCCTAGAGTCCCAGGGCCTGTGCCTCCACAGTTGGGGCTGCTGCACCATGATGTTCCTGGCCACCAAAGGTGGAGCTTTTGCTGCACCCTGCACTGCCCCAAATGGGCAAGGCAGCTACAACACATGCACCTTGTCTCAGCCAGGGCTACAGTACCCTGATGTTCCACTGTATCCTCCCCACAGTCAAAACTTCTGCACCAAGCTGTCCTCTACCTCCTGCCACCACTGTGCCCTGCTGCATCATAGATCCTCTTGACTCCACAGTTAGGGTTGTTGCTCCATGCAGCTCCCTGCCTCCAGAGTCAGAACCTTTGGTACACTACCCAAACTGCTCGAAAGAAAAAACAAACACTTTCATCTTGTGTTATAGGGTGGGGACAGAGGGTAACAGGGCACAGCAGTCCTTCCTGTGGTGGCATGGGGCTCTAGGGCACAGCAGGCCACAGCAGCCTTGAATATGTCAAAATGGTTGCAGGGTGCAGCAGCCTTGGATGTGGTGGCAAAGACAGAGGACAGCATCTTGCAGATGCCATGATCATGTGGCAGGACAAAGGGTGGCATCAGGGTACAGCAGCCCTGACTGTGAGACAGAGTGCACATAATGCAGTGGCCCTGCCCATCTGGAGGTAGTGGAAGTGGGTAGAAGAGGGGCAGCAAATGCCCCACCTTTGGTGGCCTTGGGCAGCATGGTGCAGTAGCCCCAACTGTGGAGATAGAGTACCTGGGACTCTAGGGCTTAGCAGAGCACAGCAGTCCTGTCTGTGGAGACTGGAACAGGGGGTAACAGGTTGCTTTGGCCCTGACTCTAGGGGGGCAGTGGGAAGCAGAGTGCAGTAGCCTCAACTGAGGAGCAAGAGACAGGGGCATCAGGATGACACATAGTATGTTTAGTTACACACATGCATGATGTATTTCCACACAGAATCCCTCAGAGAAACAAAACTGAGAGATCATACAGTACAGGTTCCTGAAATAGCAAAGTGTGGCAGACACCTGTTTGTCAATCTGACATAACAATGCTATTCTCACATGAACATATGTATGGAGGTTACATTGAGGACACACTACTTTTATGACTTAAACTTTAGATTTATTTGATATCCATGACACAACCCTGGATTTATATAGGCAAATGATGCAGAGTTTTTATGTGACAGAACTCAGGTGTAATACAGACAGGACATTTCTCACAAACATTCATTTTTACCACTTCAGTTACCCACCGAAACACAAAAGACCAACTCTTTATGAGAACAGAATGTGAGACTGTAACCTAATCTATCTAAACACAAACTAGGTGGGTTAGTAGCGCACTTGGAGTAAAGACAATTAGCCCTACAGATTACTCTGACTGGGAAGCTACTACAGGCAGTTAAGGACTTCATTGCTGCACCAACAGGCTGGGCAGGAATGATGTCATCACTCTCTAATAGGGAAATAAATATCTTCACTGTTTTCAGTCACTGCAGAGCACATTAGCAGACTGATTTACAGAAAACCACAAAACCAAACAGCATGATATTTTCAGGAAACACTAATCATGACACAGGGAATTGAAGTCATGTGTTTATTGTAAATCTGTACAACACTGGCATTTGATCTTTAAAGCAGACTTGAAACTGTTAATATTAATCATGTTTCTTAACAAGGGTGGAATTTGGTTCCAAATTTTAGCAGCATTAAATTGAAAAGACATAGTTCCATATTTGGTCGTTGCTTTAGGAAATCTGACACTGTAGTGAACGGTGTCCCTTAAATGATATGAGTGAAAATTACTTTGGGACTGTACGATCAAATTTCCATTAATAAGGCCATTTATGACCATATAGGTAAAGACAGAATATTGCTTCAGTCTACGCATGGCTAAACTATCCCAATTTAGAGCCTGGAGTACTGTACAATGGTGAGTTCTAATAGAACAGCCTGAGACAAACCTAGTTAATCGAAAGTAATATTTACTTAGTGTCTGTAAGTCATTGCATCCTACAAAACTATAAACCAAGTTCCCATATTCCAAGATCGGGAGAATAAGCTGAAGGGCTATGGCATTATGCATTTGTTGCAATACTATAGAGGCAGATCTTCTTAAAGCCCCTATTCTGGAATTAACCTTTCTGGTTGTGTTCTCAATATGGGTACCAAAGGTTAAGCATCTATCCAATTCTACCCCAAAATATTTATATGAAGTTACGTTTATTAGATGGGTCCCTTCACTGGTTACAATGTCCAAATTTGGATTCCTATTTTTTGTGATACTGTTTACCCTGAAAGTGCATGACTTCTCTTTTTTTTGGTACTCATCACTAATTGCGAATCTCTAAACTATTCCTGCAGGGAATCAAAATCCTTCTGTAATTTGTTCTGCATTTGATCCAAAGAACAACTGGATGCCAGCAGCACTGTGTCACCAGCATATAGTTCAATGTGACAGTTTGTAATGCATTTCGGCAGTTTGTTAACATAAATTAAAAATAGCAGTGAGCCCAAAATTGAGCCTTGGGGAACACCCTTTATAAAATGCCCCAAGTCTGATGAATATTCATTTATTACCACCTTTTAAGTCCTATTGTTTAAGTAAGACTTGAACCACTTCAAAGGGCCAGAGGCCAATACAATTAGTTCCATTCTCATTAGTAAGAGTTCATGAGTTACTAAATCAAAAACCTTAGGTAAATCGACCAGCACCGTGCCCGCGGACTCCCTGGCATCCAGTGCTTGTGCAACTCTGCCAATGAAGTCTACGAGCGCAGTGCCCGTCGAGTATCCAGGTCTAAAACCATGTTGATGTTGGATAAGTTTCTGATATTGATCTAAGTATGAGTAAAGTTGGTTGTAAACAATTCTCTCTAACGGCTTTGATAGAACAGATAGTAATGCAATTGTCCTGTAGTTAGATGGATCATGGATATTTCCACCTTTAAAAATGGGTATCAGCTTTGCCTGCTTCCATTCCTGAGGAAGATACTCCTACAGTCACCTTTTACCAGTTGAGTAAACCTCCATTATCCAATTGTACCTTTTACAGCACTCCGTGATGTCACAATTGGTTTACTAAGAAGTATAGCCTACAAGAGAAAGGGCGGACTGAGGGGTACTCTGTTCCAGTGGAACACACAGAACACGGATTCCAGAAGAGGTCATATCTGCATTATGGACATGGATATGGTAGTGTCTGGTGAATGTGTGAGTGTGAGCCCAAGTGGCTGCCATGCAAATGTCCTGAAATGAAGCACAGTTCTTCACCGACTATGAAGTGGAGACAGCCCTGGAGGAGTATTCCTTCGGACTCACTCTCACATGGGCCTGGCAGTATAGCCTAGAGATTAGAGCAATGAACTGTGAATGAGCTTGGTACATCCAGCAGCCCTGGGTTTGATTCTCCACAACCTCCACTTGCATACTGCATGACCGCCCCAAGCAAGTCACTTAACCTCCCCCATGTTCCCAGGTCACCCCTGAAAACAGGCACTTTAGCCTAGTGTGCCTTACCTGGTTACCAAAGGGATAAAAGAAAACTCTCTGCCGTGGGAATACCTTGTGCCTTGTATTCCTCATGGTGGCTAGCCTGATCCATCTGGCTAGGGTAGTTCGAGTGGCTAGAATGCCTACCTTGGTACTGTGGAAAAGGATGAACAGTCTGTCCATTCTCCTAATCAATGTCTCGAGAATAAAGGGGCATCCAGAGTCAAAAGCACCTCTCTTTGAGGAGGGGAAGGCCCGAGATCAAAGGAGGACAGGGCGATGTCTTGATTGAGATGAAAGGAGGAAGCAACCTTGGGTAGGAAGAACAGGATTGTCTTGTGAACCACTCCGTCAGGTAAGAATTTGAGGAATGGTTCTTGGCAGGATAGGGTGCGGAGTTCACTGGACCTGCATGTTGAACATACTGCAACTAGGATCCAAGTCTTAAAGAGTCACAGAATACAACATTGAAGAGTGTCTGGGTTCATAAAGTGGTTTTGTCAAGGCATCTGATCTCCACGTACAGTCTCCAAGGAACCATTAAAGGTCTTCATTTTTGTCTGAGTTTAGTAGTGACTTTGAGAAGTCGAAGAACATTAGGCTGTACAACAGGAGAAGTTCCTTCGATATGTCCTCTGACTGAGCCAACGGTTACAGTTTGAAGGAACAGAGTTGCCATGGCCAGACCCTTGTCAGTACCTTCTTATGGAAATTCAAGAATTTGTGGGACGTTACACTGTATGGTGTCAAGCTGCCAAGTCATGCACCATCTTGAGAAAATATACCATTGTCTGTTATAGGTACGATTCATGGAGGTTTGTCTAGCATGTAGAATAGTAACCACCACCTATGCCGAATACCCATTATGTCTACCTTTGAGTAGCCATAACATCAGACTGACACTGTGAGGTTGTGGATGTTACAGGGGACCTCGGGTGAAAAGGTCCGGAGTAACAATCACTTTCATTGGCTTGTCTACCAGCATCTTCATTAAGGGGGCATACCATGTTATCCTGTGCCAATGAGGTGCGACAAGTACCATTGCTGAGGTTGCATGTAAAAAAAACACACGACAGCTGAATGGGAAACCATGACAAGGGCACCGAACCAGCAATGTGACCAGTTTGAGAAATTACTTGCCCCCGACACCCCCCTTCTTTTAGATTCCAACTCTGGGGGGGGGCACCACTCGGGGATGGGGGAACTATCGGTCATGCTAAGGTGTCAGCGCCGTGATTCCCTTGCGGTTGTCATGGGTTGCCATTTGGCAGTTGCGGTATTGATAGGCTACCCATTGTTGATCTTGTTCTTCGGACTTTCTTTAGCACTTGCAGAATGAGAGGAACTGGTGGAACTATGCAGACGATGTTGAACATCCATGGGATAGACCAGGTGTCTGCCCATAGTGACCCTCGCTTTTCATACCTAGACTAAAATAGTGGAAGCTGTGAGTTGTGGCCATCAAGTCAAGATCGAAGGGGCTCCACCTCTTTGAGATCTGGGTGAAGACCAAGGTTTGAGATGCCATTCGCCTGGGTTTAGTGTTTGTTTGAAGAGCTAGTCTGTCTGAGTGGTGAGCTCCCCTGCCAGGTGGACTGCTAAGAAACTCTTGAGGTTTTTGTCTGCCAAGCTGAGTAGGATTGAGGCCTCCTAGAACATCTGTTCACTTCTTGTTCTGCCCTGTTTTTTTTAGTATGCCATAGTTTGTTTTTTTTCTATACACATTTTGTCACCTGATTTGCCCTGGCAGTCCATATCTAACCGACCCCCCCAGCCCTGTCACCTGGCTCCCCATGACTTACCTGCTCCTTTGGTTCTCTGCTACAGGACCCTCGGTTCTGCCCACCCACCGGCGCAGAGCCTGCGGTAGGTCCGTCATCATCCTGCTGCCTTCAGGGCGGTTTTCCTCTTGTTTTCTCCCCAGGCCCACAGACGTACACTGGACATAATGTCCAAGCTCTGCCTCCATGGAGATGACCCCGGCATCCTGAAAGTGGGGTCCCTTACCGTGTGTGGTGGTGTGCAGGTGGTGATACCCAGCCACCGCTGGGTGCCTGGCAAGCAGTGCGGCTCACCCCCCGGAAGGAGAGCTGTCTGTGGGCACTCGATCCTTCCTCACCCACCCCACCAGCCCCCGAGTGATTTGGATCCGTTCCTGATCCTGGGTCACTGGTGTGGCAGGAAGTGAAGCATCCAGTGCCTTAGCCCTCTAGGCCACTGGTCCGGCTCTGTATACAATAGTTACTTTTTTGTTGTTCCTGATCTGTACGTTGTGCTTTGACACCTGATGCTGAAAATGAAGGAGTGTTAGGCAGACTGCTGTTGTCTCCAAGATATTGATTGGAAGTGCGGCTGCCTCTGGTGTCCATTTTCCCTAAGCTGTGTGATCCCAAGGACTGCGCCCCACCATTTGAGGCTGGCGTCCATTTCTAATCTTCTGGTGGTTTGACAGTTGAGATGAGCTCCTTGCTTTAGGCTTCTGGGAACTGTTCACCAAATGATGGAAAGTCTCACATTGGTTGGCAAGCTCAGTTGTTCCTGGTAGTTCTGATGGGTGTATTTCCATTTCTATAGAAGGAATTGTTGAAAAGGTCTCATGTGCCATAGTGCTCAGGTGTGGTAAAAGACACCAGGAGGAAGGAGTGCTGAGTGACTGGACTTCTCTACTTTAATAGGCACAGGATTTGACTGACAACAGGAACTTCCTGTTTGGGAGCAGGAAGTGAGTGATCACAGAGCCACCAAATACCCACCATCTTAGAAGGGCAAGGGTAGCTCTCTGGCCCCCTGTAGCTGCTGGAGGTCTGCCTCTGAGCAAGTAAGGGGTCTACTGAGAAATATAGGATATTCTTGTCACAGAACAGGACAGTCAGGAGCTTAAAGGGCACAGAGGCAGAAAGTAAGTAGAGAGAGAAGAGAAAAAAAAAACAGAGGAAAGAGTAAGGATTCCAAACAACAGTTAAGGGGCCAAAAATAAGACATGATGGGAGTGGTGCAGTGCAGTGGCTGTGGAGCAGCAGTCTTCCAGGAGACGTTCTGGAGGATGTAGTGTTGTCCCATCTGCAGGCACCTCTCTGGGCTGAGGGAGGAGGTTGCTCATCTCCAGGCTGAGTTGTCCAGGATTTGTGGGACCTCCTCCTCCATCCAGAGACCACCAGTGCCACTGCCGTTGCCTCAGAGGTTGCCAAGAAAGAGGAGCGGTTGGACCACAGTGGGCTCAGGAAGAGTGAGGGTTGTGGAACAGAGGCACATCCCTCCAGTTGTACCTCTCCACAATACCTATGCCATTCTGGCAAAGTGTGGTTCCTCTATGGAGGCACCTGCAGTGGAGACCAAGGAGGATGCTGCGAACCTCCACATAGGAGACCCACAGAAGGGTGGCATGGGACCCCACAGGGGAAGGAAACAACTCCTGGTGGGGGACTCCATTGTTAGGAAGGTAGAACTGGGGGAGGAAGAGGAGAGGGAGGTAAGGTGCCTGCCTGGTGCCATGGCTTGGAGGGACAGGGAGTGAATCCTCAGGATTGCTGGAGCAGCTGCACAGGGGAGGGAGCTGGATGTCATTGTCCACCTAGGGACAAATGACCTGGCTAAGAAAAGGATTAGAGCAGTGCAGGAAGAGTTTGTGGAATTGGGAAGGGGCCTTAGACAAGTAGCACGCACAGTAACCTTCTCGGAGGTGCTGCCCATCTATGGTGTAGGAGAGGCTAGGGTGTTCTGCACCATGGGATTCAATCAGTGGTTGAAAAACTGGTGCAGAGCTCAGGGATTTGGCTTCATTGGGGACTGGGGGTCCACCTGGAGTGATGTAAGCCTATACTGACATGATGGGCTGAATCTGTCCAGGAGGGGAACCAGGATCCTTGGTGATAGGTTTAAATGCTTCATTGGCAAGCATTTAAACTAGCCAAGGGGGGGGAGGCACTGGAAAGGAGCAGGGAAATCCTAGCCCCCCCAAAAAAATCATGGTAGTAAGTACGGTAAACACCAACATAGAGGTGGCGATAGGGAGAAGGGCAGGGGTAAATGGGGAAAGTGACAAAGGCAAGAAGGACAGGGATGGGGCAAAAAGGAGTAAGGCCATCAGGAAATGAAGGGTAATGAGTACCAATGCCCGTAGTCTGGGCAACAAGCTCCCTGAGCTGGTGGCCTTGATGGGAGAGGGATGCCTAGATATCGTAGCAGTCACAGAAACATGGTACACAGAGAACCATGACTGGGATGTTAACATACCAGGGTACATAACCTATAGGAGACACAGGCAGGAGAGAAGAGGGGGAGGAGTAGCTCTCTATGTAAAGGAAGGGATAAAAGCAACTGAACAAAAGAGTAAACAGGGAGGAGAGGAGGCACTGTGGGTCACCTTGGAGACTGGAAAAGGCACCACAATCTGCACAGGGGTTGTGTACAGACCCCCATGTCAAGGGGAGGGAATGGACAAGGATATGATAGAAGGCATTCTTAGGATGGCAGAGAAAGGGGGAGATACTGTTGATGGGAGACCTGAATATGCCAGATGTTAACTGGAGCACATTTGCTGCAGCCACATCCAAGAGCAGGGCCATTCTCAATGCCCTACAGGTGGCAGGCCTCAGACAGCTAGTTTCTGAACCCACTCATGAGGGAGCAATCTTAGACCTCATACTCTCAAATGGGGACAGTGAGAGGATCTCAGATCTAGAAGTGGGTTGCCATCTGGGAACAAGTGACCATCAAACAGTGTGGTTCACGTTAAACTCAGCTACAGAGTCAAGCCATACAAAAGTGAGGGTGCTGGACTTCAGGAGGGCTGCCTTTGGCAAGACGGGAGAGTGCCTCAGAAAAGCACTAGCAAACAGGCTAGAAGGAGGGGTGGAGCAACAATGAGGAATCATCAAAACTGCCATCACAGAGACAACAAGCCTTTGTGTGAAGCAAATAAACAAATCAAAATGAAAGAAAAAGCCACTATGGTTCTCGAAAGAGGTGGCTGGGAAAGTCAGGGAGAAAAAGATAGCATTCAGGAAGTATAAGAAAACACAGAAGGAGCAGGACAGAGAGCTGTACCAGTTGAGGCAGAAGGAAGCAGGGAGGGCAGTCAGAATAGCAAAGGCCCAAACTGAAGAAAAGATAGCCAACTCGGTTAAGAAGGGGGATAAAACCTTTTATAGGTATATCAGGGAGCGTAGAAAGACAAAGGGAGCGATAGTGAGGCTGAATAGAATGAATGGTGGGTGGGCAGAGGAGGACAGTGAACAAGCAGGGATACTGAATGAATATTTCTGCTCAGTATTCACAAAAGAGGAGGAGGAAGTGCCTAATCCAATTAACAGAAGCACTCTTGATAGGGGTGTCGATCCCAGCCCTTTCACAGAAGAAAGGGTTCTGCAAGAACTCCTAAAGCTGAAGGTGGACAAAGCAATGGGGCCTGATGGAATTCACCCCAGAATTTTAAAAGAATTAAGGGGGAACTAGTGAAACCACTGACTACTCTTTTTAATAAATCATGGGAGGATGGTGTGGTACCCGAGAACTGAAGGAAGGCGGATGTGATTCCCCTTCACAAAAGTGGGTCCAAGACAGAGGCAGAAAACTACAGACCTGTCAGTTTGACCTCTGTGGTAGGGAAAGTGATGGAGTCACTTCTGAAGGAAAGAATTGTTGAGTACCTTGAGGCCAGTGGGGCACAGGACCCAAGGCAGCATGGGTTCACAGTGGGAAGGTCATGTCAGACGAATCTAATAGATTTCTTTGACTGGGTGACCAAAGTAGTAGACCAGGGAGGGGCTGTGGACATGGCCTACCTAGACTTTAGCAAGGCATTTGACACAGTCCCACACAAAAGATTAATAGTCAAATTAACCAGCCTGGGAGTGGGTCCCAGGGTGATAGCCTGGGTAAAACATTGGCTGGACAACAGGACACAGAAGGTAATTGTAAATGGAGTCCACTCTGAAGAAAGAGGGGTTACTAGTGGGGTACTGCAGGGTTCAGTACTGGGTCCAGTCCTTTTTAATGTCTTTATAAGTGACATTGCAGAGGGACTGGAAGGAAAAGTATGCCTCTTTGCAGATGACACAAAATCTGCAACAGGGTTGATACACAAGGAGGCGTGGAAAGGATGAGAAGTGACTTGGCAAGGTTGGAGGAATGGTCAGAAGTATGGCAGCTAAGATTCAATGCAAAGAAGTGCAAAATAATGCACCTGGGAAGCAAGAACCCAGGGGAAGATTATACAATGGGGGGGGTAGTAACAACAACAAAAAGGAAAGGGACCTGGGGGTAATCATATCAGATGACCTTAAGGTTAGCAAGCAATGTGAGAAGGCAGTAGGGAGGGCTGGGGGATACTGGGATGCATAGGGAGAGGCATCACCACAGAAAACAGGAAGTTGTTATCCCTCTGTACAGACAGTTGGTGAGACCCCATCTGGAGTACTGCATCCAGTTCTGGAGACCCCATCTCCACAAGGACATAGACAGGATAGAGGCAGTCCAGAGGAGGGCAACTAAAATGGTGCAGGGTCTGCAAAAGAAGCCGTATGAGGAGAGACTAAAGGAGCTTAATATGTATACCCTTGAGGAAAGAAGGGAGAGGGGGGACATGATAGAAACGTTTAAGTACCTCAGTGGAATCAACAAAGTCCAAGAGGGTAGTATCTTTCAGAAAAAGAGATGTGCAAGAACAAGGGGACACAATTTAAAGATAGAGGAGGGCGGTTCTGGGGCAATGTGAGGAAGTATTTTTTCACAGAGAGGGTAGTGGATGCATGGAACAGCCTTCCTGAGGAGGTTGTGGGGTCTAAAACTGTAGGAGAATTCAAGAATGCATGGGACAGACATAAGGCAGTTCTTGTGGGGGGTAGGAAGAAATAGGCTGTTGGTTAACTAGGATCTGTGGCCTATCCTATAGGTAGGGAAATGGGCAGACTAGATGGGCCAAGTGGTCCTTATCTGCCATCAAAGTCTATGTTTCTATGAAGAATACCATGAACCCCAGCAGCTGCATCTGATCCCAAATGGTGGGGTGTCACTTTGTCAGGGTTGCTTTACATTGCTTCATGATGTTGCAAATGAATTTGTCTGATGGGTGAAGCTTTCCCTGTACTGTGATGAAATGGCTGCAAGATGCTCCAATGAGCCTGTACGGTTGTGACTGCTCTTAGTCCAGTGGACAATTCACCCATGCCATCTGAGTGAGTGCTGTACTTTGCTTATTGCCACCACTGCCTCCATTTTGGTTTGGGTTGTTGTGCACCAGTCTTCCATGTCAATCCCCTCATTGTGAAACTTTGCTGCCAGTACTGCTGTGAACTTTGTAAACACCCATCGTGCTGATGCCAGACTGAATGGAAGACACTGGTGCTGGAAATGGGGCCCAGAATGCAGAAGCAGAGGAATCTGTAGTGAAATGGACATATTGAAATATGGAGACAGGTGTTCTTCAAGTCCACGGATGTGAGAAAGACACCTGGTCTGACCACTGTAACGGTCAGCCATAGGGTTTGCACTTTGAGTTTTCTGTATCTGACAACTGATTTAGAAACTTGAGGGTCAGGATGGGTCTAAGATCACCTGTCTTTTTGGGTGCCAAAAAGAATGTCAAGTAGACATCTTGGCCCCATTCGTCTCAGGGTACTGGGGCATCTGCATTGTCTGCTATTAGCTGGATTAGCAGGGCTCTAACCAGATGAAGTGGTGTTCTTGTAGGACAGATTTGGGATGGAACAAATCTGCTGGTGCATGGAAATTCTTTAAAATGAGTACCCTAAGCACACTACTTACAGAATCTATTTGTCGTTCATCATTCTGGCCCAGGTGTGGGTGAAGTCCGGTAATCTGTCTGCCACTAGTGTATTGGTTTCCTGCTCCTGTCTCATCTCATGCATGCTGATTTCTGAAGTTACCATTGTATCTCTTCCCACCTCTAGATCTGGATCTGTAGGAGCAAACCTGGTCATTGGAGTTGCATCTTTTATGAAAAAAATTGGATTTGAAACAAAAATTGCAGTTAGATGGGTTTTAGTAGTAGCTGTTTTCTTTCTCAGAATTTTCCAAAAATCTATTTCTGAAGCTAGGCAGAAAGGGCAGCCGGCCTGTGCTGTTGCTGGTGAGATCTTTCCCATCGCTTTTCATTTAAATATATTTTTTTGAGTCCTGGGCCGAAGATGGCAGTTCCACTGAATTGAAGCTTCATTAACATGGCTTTTGAGTTACTGTCTACCCTGCCGGAGGTTAAGCCAGAGTTGACAATGCACTCTATTGATTGCAGACATCTTGAAGTAGTTCACTACCACATCTGTGATCTATCAAATAGCTTGAATCGTGTAGAACAGGGTAGAGGTGTGTTTATCAGTTTGGGGCAGGTTCATCTGAATGGTTTCTAGTCATCTGAGCATGGTGCTGGTGTTATAGGCAGTAGATGCTTTGGTGATCATGGCTAGCATCTTGACTATCTTTTTAATAATGTACTCTGTCGCAGGCCCTTCAGCACAGCGGTAGTGCTACCGCTCATGACGCTGGTGACCAAGGTTCAGCAATGAGTCTGAGTCATTGGATGGCCAGCCAGGGGAGGAGGACTGAACATCCCAGAGGCCGTGCTCCTCCTCAGAGAGGGAGGGTTGTCAGTCTCTGCTGTGCTTCCACCATCTGGGTGACCAAAGGTGACAGTGCAAGCTGGAGCTGTGGAGGATGAGAGGGAGGAAATTGGCTGCCTGGGCACACATCACCACATACCAGAATGAACACACGTGCACGCTCAGGAGGTGGGTGGTATCTAAGGGGGAGGAGAAAAAAAAGAAAATGCCAGACAAGCAGGAGGATGCCAGCTCTGTTCTACAGGTCCCACACCACTGACCATGGCTCCCACTGCTGAACCGCACTAAATTCCATTGGGGTATGTTGCTCCCCCTCCAATGGCCTCTTCTGCGGGACAAGCCAGGGAGGACCAGGCTGTGGTAGTAAGTCTCAGGAAAGGTAGGTGATGGGGCTGGGGAGAGGAGCATGGCCAATGGGGGCTGCCTAGATGAGAAAGGGGTGAAAAGCATAGTGAAAAATAAATAAATAATGTCCTCTGCCCTTTTATCAGCTGGATCTTTTTACAGCTGTGGAACCATACAAATATACGAAGTAGCCAGCAGAATTAGGCCTTTTGGTCTATCTAGTCTGCTCGATGCACAGGGTTTACAGCTCAGTCTGTTGTTCCGGCTCCCACCGCCCCAACATTTCCATCCACTACCTTCTCCCCTCCCTTGACCCTTATCCTCCCCAGGTATCTATCCAAGCCTCTCTTGAAGCTAGCCACTGTCCTTGCTGAGATCACCTCTTCTGGTAGGAGGTAGTCATATCAGATGACCTTAAGGTAGGCAAGCAATGTAAGAAGGCAGTAAGGAGGGCTGGGGGAATACTGGGATGCATAGGGAGAGGCATCACCAGTAGAAAACAGGAAGTAAGGAGGGCTGGGGGATACTGGGATGCATAGGGAGAGGCATCATCAGTAGAAAACAGGAAGTTGCTATCCCTCTGTACAGACAGTTGGTGAGACCCCATCTGGAGTACTGCATGCAGTTCTGGAGACCTCATCTCCGTAAGGACACAGACAGGATAGAGGCAGTACAGAGGAGGCAAACTAAAATGGTGCAGGGTCTGCACCAGAAACCATACAAAGAGAGACTAAAAGAGCTTAATATGTATACTCTTGAGGAAAGAAGGGAGAGGGGGACATGACAGAAACTTTCAAGTATCTCAAGGGAATAAACAAAGTCTAAGAGAGTAGCATTTTTCAGAAAAAGAGATGTGCAAGAACAAGGGGACACAATCTGAAGATAGAGGGGGTTGACTAAGGGGCAACGTGAGGAAGTATTTTTTTCATGGAGAGGGTGATGAACATGTCTTCCTGAGGAGGTTGTCGAGTCAAAAACAGTAGGGGAGTTCAAGAATGCATGGGACAGACATAAGGCAATAATAGTGGGGGTAGGAGGAAGTAGGCTGTCGGTTAACTAGGGTCTGCAGCTTATCCAATAGGTAGGAAAATGGGCAGACTTGGTGGGCCAAGCGCTCCTTATCTGCCATCAAATTCTATGTTTCTATTCCACTTGTTCACCACCATTTATGTGAAGAAATGCCTCCTGACCTCCCTCTTAAACACCTCCTCCAGCTTAAGGCTATGTCCCCTCATACTTTTATTGCCACTTAGCCTGAAGATATACTCCTTATCCACCTTATTGATCCCCTTCAAGTACTTGAAGGCCTCAATCATGTCTCCTTTCTCCCCCCTATCCTCCAGGGAGCACATGTTCAGGGCCCCCAGTTTCTCTCCATACAATCTACCCTGCTGCCCTGCAATCATCTTTGCGACCCTTCTTTGAATCGTCTCCATCAGGTTGATATCCTTTTTGAGGTGAGGACACCAGAACTGCATCACATACTCCAGATGCGGCCTCACCAATGACCTATATAAGGGCAGAATCACCTCCTGTTTCCTATGGCTGATCCCTTCCCCCCGGCTATGCACCCCAACATCTTGTTCACCCTAGCCACTGCCTTCCTACATTGAGCAGAGTGCTTAAGGTCACTCAATATCATCACTTCCAGATATTTCTCCTCCATTGTTGGAGATACCCAGACCCCTCCCAGGTAGTACTCTGTTCTGGGGTTTTTGGTTCCATTCTGCATGGTCTTGCACTTTTTGACATTAAAGCCCAGCTGCCAGAATCATTCAATGGTAGAGGAGTGCAGAGGCTTAGGGTCACTATTTGTGGATACACTTTTGGTTGGATCCCCCAGGACTCCAATGTGTCTTCTTGTAGAGGATATCATTTATCAAAAGACCCCTCACTAATTCTTGCTGGGCCTGTGGCATCCCATTCATTATTTAATATATCTTCCAGCACCTTACAGATGTGAAAAAATGCCTAAAATTTGGTCCGTTTTCTGACTAGGGGGTCCAACCTTTGTTCTGCTGAGTGGAGGCATATTCAGATTGTAGGGTTTCTCAAACCACCCAGTTGATTTGAGGGATGGTATCATGAGGACTTAACCTAGATGCTAGGGCCTCCATTTCTTCCTCTTCCTCTTCCTCATCTGAGTCATAGGAGCTGGAGCTATGATCTTCATTGTCAGTGGGAGTTTGAGACTATAACTGATACACAGATTGACCACTTACCTGCGTAGATGCTGGTATAGTCAATATTAAATATATAAATAATTGCAGTTGAAAAAGGATGTATTATTTGCCTTCTGCCAGATGTATGTTGCCAAAAGGTGTCTGTAGACAAGCAGTTACAAGCACCTGTTGAATTATGGCTCAGTCTCTTTAAAAACAGACAGAAAATGCCATAAAACTGGTTGTGTAAGGGAAGTAGATGTTAAATGGCTGTCAAGTAGTTGGAGACACAAAATGGCAGATACAATGGTCACAAAATGGATGCGTGTACACGCAAGGCAGTCAGCAAGGCCCCAAATGGTCAGAAGCAGGAGAACTCCCATAATGTGTACCGCACATATGCGCAGTGTAGCTCCGGTCTCAAGATGCCCACCATGGAAACTGTCGTGCCCAATATGGTGGCATTCCTATAAATCTGGCAGAGAGGGTACTCAATTGGGCAATGGGGTAGGGAGGTGGTGCCTGTGCCATGCAGAGAAATGGAGGTGGTGGCATGGGGACTATGTGGAATAGGGTACAACAGCAAAACTGGACTAAGTGGCCATGAGATAAAACAGGGCTGCCTTTTGAGCTAAATATGTTTAACCTGTAGTTGGAGGCAGTAAAGAACAGGTTTGGCAGTATGCAGCCTTGTGATTTCTTACAAAATTCAGAGCCCCAGATTCAGAATATTGCATGATTTTCGGTGGCAGAAACCAGAGTGAGAGAGACATGGCAGCTCAGAATCGATCCACTGGCCAGCGAATCGGTGAAGGCATTGGGTTGCCTTTCCCGAAACAGCCAGAATGTCAGGCTGCCAGGGTGGCAGAGCACAATGCAATTTTACCAAGCCAGGACCGTACCAGGTGGGAGAGCAGTGCTGCATGCCACACTAGGCAATTTAAATCAGAAATTGCAACTTGAGGAACAGGCTGAGTGGTTGAGGTGCAAAAGGAACAGCCACTAAGATCATCTTTATATTTTGCACTGCAACAAGCTTTTCTTTTGTCTGGCGAAATGTAATGCTGATAACAGCAAATAAGTGAGCATTTTCTGCTATTGGTTCAAAACATTTTGTAAATATGATGCAGTTACTGGTGGTTCAAAAACAAGATGTTTTCTTTAGTTTGTTTAGAGAAGGGGGGGCAACCATGGGCACATCTTTTTAATTTGATCTCTAACAAAATCAGGCTGCACCATTAAATAAAGGCAAGAACTGAGCAAAATACAAAGCCACCAAGCAGTTGTTTTTTTATATTTTATTTATGGCACTATCCAATACAGAGAAATAGTATACACTTATACTGTAAGCATATCGACTACAGACAAAATGTGGTTCAGGTAGACAAATCCAATGTATCAATAAATAATATACGAAGCATTAGTCTGGAAGTGCAGAACTGAGAGGCTATGTCTGTAGTTCAATGGACAAGCAGCCAGCCACACCCCCTTCCTGACCTATATAAGCAGTTCATCCCAGCCTCTTTCTGAAGCACTTTTTCTTTGCCCCTCCATCTACCCCTCCAGTGGCATCCCCTCTCTCCTCCGAGGATTCTTCCTAAGGTACCTTTAGCCAAGGGAACCTTCCTGCAGCACCTCTAGGTGTAGAACCCTCTCCCAGGGTTCTTTGCCTTTGGTACCCCTACAAGGTGGTAATTCTGCATGGAATAGAGAGTGCCAATGGCCAAAGTAAAGTAACACAGTTGCACAAACATAACACTTACTGGTTGCGTAGGCCACTGAACCACCATTAAAGGAGAGACAATCCAGTGGGATAAACATGTAGCGTATAACACTCTCACCCAAATCTATTAGCAAAGATCCATATAGAGGCTTCTCCCATTGCTCGGAGGACTGAAGATGGAGGGGGAGGGCAGACAATCCTGTACGGAAAATGCAGGGAATAAAAAACAGATTATCAGGGATGAATTAAGTTGAGATTGAACCCTTCATTTTTAGGTGACTGAAATATCACTGTGACGGGGGAAGAAAACAACTCATGCTAAATCAATAAGTCCACAAACTGAGCAGTGTGTCCCCGCACCCTTATCTATGATTTAGAAACATAAAACATAGAAACACAGAAAGAGACAGCAGAAGGGGACTGCAAGGTCCATCTAGTCTGCCCAAAAACCCACAGGAAGTTATTATCCCTCTGTACAGACAGCTGGTCAGACCCCATCTGGAGTACTGTGTGCAGTTCTGGAGACCCAGTCTTTGCAAAGACATAGACAGGATGGAGGCTGTCCAGAGGAGGGCAACTAAAATGGTGCAGGGTCTGCACCAGAAGACATATGAAGAGAGACTTAAGGAGCTTAATATGTATAGCCTCGAGGAAAGGAGGGAGAGGGGGGACATGATAGAAACTTTCAAGTACCTCAAGGGAATCAACAAAGTCCAAGAGGGTAGCATCTTTAAAAAAAAGAGGTGTGCAAGAACAAGGGGCACAATTTGAAGATAGAGGGCGGCTCAGAGGTAATGTAAGGAAGT
This sequence comes from Neoceratodus forsteri, assembly GCA_016271365.2. Classification (NCBI taxonomy): domain Eukaryota; kingdom Metazoa; phylum Chordata; order Ceratodontiformes; family Ceratodontidae; genus Neoceratodus; species Neoceratodus forsteri. The sequence continues at coordinate 33,217,593 of CM057453.1, forward strand.
ATTTTTTTCACAGAGAGGGTTGTGGATGCATGGAATGGCCTTCCAGAGGAGGTTGTGGAGTCAAAAACAGTGGTGGAATTCAAGCATGCATGGGACAGTCATAAGGCCATTCTAGGGGGTGGAGGTAGGAAGAAGTAGGCTGCTGGTTAACTAGGATCTGCAGCTTATCCAGTAGGTAGAGAAATGGGCAGACTGGGTGGGCCAAGCGGTCCTTATCTGCCATCAAATTCTATGTTTCTATGTTTCTATGGTGCTATTCCCCCTTCCCTCCTTTGCCTTTCCATATACTATCTTTATCTCTATCCCATGCGTTCTTGAACTCACTTACCATGTTGTCCCCCACTACCTCCTTGGGTAGGCTATTCCATGGGTCTACCACTCTCTCTGTAAAGAAGAACTTCCCTATATTACTCCTGAACCTCCCCCCCTTCAGCCTCATGTCATGCCCTCTCATTCTCCTGCTCTCTTTCAATTGGAAAAGCTCCTGAGTGTTAACCTTATTTATACCCTGCATATATTTAAAAGTCTCAATCATGTTGCCCCCTCCCTCCTCTGTTCCAGGGAGTATATGCTGAGTACCTCCAGCCCTGAATCATTTTCATGGCCCTCCTCTGCACCATCTCGATACTGTCTCTGTCCCTTTTGAGGTGCAGTCTCCAGTACTGTATGCAGTAATCCAAGTGGGGGTGCACCAGCCCTGTAGAGTGGTAACACTACCTTCCTCCTGTGACTCGTGATTCCCCTCCCGATGCAGCCCAGTATGCCACTTGCCTTTAGTGCCACGTTTTCATACTTTACCCACTTTCAGGTCTTCTGATATAATGACCCCTAGGTCCCTCTCCTGGTTGGTGGAGGCTAGCGTTTCTACTCCCAGGTAGTAATTCTCTTTGGGATTGTTTCTGCCTAAGTGCATGACTTTGCACTTTTTGGCATTGAATAACAACAGCCATGTTTCTGACCACTCCTCCAGTTTTTTCAAGTCTGAAGTCATACTCCTCACACCCTCAGGGGAGTCCACTCTGTTGCAAATCTTGCTATCATCAGCAAATAGACACACTTTTCCTTCCAGCCCATTTGCAATGTCTGCTATGAACACATTGAAGAGTAGGGGACCCAGTACCGAACATTGTGGTACCCCGCTGGTCACCTCCCTCTCAACTGAAAATGCTCCATTTACCAGAACCCTCTGTGTTCTTCCTCTCAGTCAACTACTCACCCACTCAACCACCTCTCTGCCCATCCCCATGTGGTCCAGCTTCCTTACCAGCCTTCTGTGTATAACAGAGTTGAAGGCTTTGCTAAAGTCCAGATAGACGACATCTACTGCCGCTCCCTGATCTCCTATCCTTGTAACCCAGTCAAAGAAGTCAACCAGGTTGGTTTGGCAAGACCAACCTGCCATGAATCCATGCCGTTTTGGGTCTTGCTGCCCACTGGATTCCAGATACGTTATGTTCTAGTCACCGGAATAATAAAAGGATATTAAGACTGGGTATATGGGGACATCCGGTGAAGTAACAGACAAGCTAGTAGCATAAGAAAGGGTCTCTTTTCCCTCTCAAGTTTAAAACTTCCAACTTCTGCAATTAAACTGCTCCAAAATTGCAAAAATGTCAACTGGACTAGAAATGGAAGACAGGCTGACCCAATACAAGTCCACAAAACCAAAACAGCAACGGGATACAAGGAGACTATGAGCTGCATGTGAAGACCAGAGCTGCAGCGTGTCCCCAGCAAGCTCAAAGGGCTTAAACTATGATACAGAAACATAGAAACATAGAATTTGACGGCAGATAAGGACCGCTTGGCCCACCTAGTCTGCCCAAGAAAGTGAGAAACTAACTAGAAACCGCTTTGAGATGCTATTAAAAGAAATCAAAGCATCTCGCCAGGAAAACCAGAAAGAATGTAGACACCTGGGGCTAGATTCACAAAAACTCACAAAGCACAGCGCAAATGTTTACGTTGTGCTTTGTGTTTCCCCAGGTATCTAAGGATGCTATTCTCAGTCGGATAGCACACCTGTTTGTTTTAGTATGCCATAGGTTGTTGAGACTGAGAATAGTGCTAGGTCAAGTCAGTGGAAACCCCACTACCACTAGCGCTAACACCACTAGCACTGCCCCAACATGCAGCCAGGAGTATGGCGCCAGAATGAATAGCGCAGGTGTGCTATTTCCAGTTCACAAAAGCAGCCATGTAAATGAGCCCATTGGGCATGCAAGGTACCATGTGGCCATTTGCATGCCCCTTATTAGCCCATTTACATAGGCTGTACCAGAGTTTAACGCACCCCCCAGTCCCTGCCTCAAAAGCAGCCCTGTGTCCCTGGTGTCTAGTGGCCCTCCCACTGATCACTGCCCAATTGTAAATATATATTTTCCCATGGTACTAGTGGTCCCCCCAGCCAAATCATAAATGTATACCTTTCCCTGGTTTTAGTGTCCCCCTCCCCCGCTGATCGCCAGCCCAATACGTAATATATATGTTTTCCTGGGGCTACTGATCATCCCCCCCTGCTGATCACTGGCCCAAAGTTAACATTCATCTTTCCCTGGTGTTCAGTGCTCCCTTCCCCCACATGAACCATCACATGATGTAAAAAACATATTTCCTTGTGTCCAGTGGTCCCTCCCTCCACCCCATCACCCTGTCCAATGTCTGGACACTGTTTCTCTGGTGTGCAGTGTATCCCCACATCCTGATCACCTGTATATGATAGTTCAACCATTCCCTGGTGTCCATTGAACCCCCATCCCTGTCCCTGATCCCCTGTATATTATAGTTAAACCATTCCCTGGTGTCTAGCAGACCCTCTGTCTCCCCACCCAGGCAGGTAGTGCCCCACCACCCTGCTCATCCTGACCCCAAGCTGGTGACTGGCATTTTCCTTCACTCTCCATCATGGCTGGCAACCAACTGAACTATCAATTAGCACATACTGCTCCCTAAGCCGACAGACATCATGGAATGGCTGAGATGGTTACTACTCAAATTTTCAAGCTTTCAAACAAAAGAGGAGGTCTTAAGGCTCACTTGACAGAAAATAAAAACTCATACACAATGGATCTTGGCTATTTTGTGACTATGACTACCTTCCAGACATTCAAAAACAAAGGCAGCAGTACATAGATATAATCTGGGCACTCAGGGCTAAACAGATCCAATTTGAAATGCCATACCCTGCTCAAATAAGGATATACTGGGAAGATGGGGTACAAATATATCATACACCATGGGATGCACAGAAGGCCCTCCAAGACCATGTAATCTCAATAGAAACCCACTCACAAAACCAGCAAATCCAGTCAAGATCACCACAAGGGAAATGCATGACAGTACACTGCCACCAAATTAAAACAGCGGGTCAGAGAGCAGCACCACAGACCATGAGAGAGATTCGTAACCTACTATACCAACTTCAAAGGAAATCAACCCAGCAGGGACACAGTGCCTCACAATCCTGAAAGTAGGTGCATTAAACAGTATGTCTCCTGGTAATGTAAGGAACTCTAAACTCCTCACTGACCTAACTCCCTGTTGTGATATCCTTCCCCCTTCTCTGTTGAGTGAACTCACCCACCAATAATAAAGAGCTCACACAGAGACTGTAGTGAACTTGCCCTTCATCTTGTTCCCCCATACATACGTACTGCAGTTTTTGCCAAGAAGCAACATGTGAAGACTCTTAGTCAGGAACAGGATGAAGGGCAATACGTAACTTTAAAATTACAAGAGGGCTGTGGAGAGATTCTGGTCTAGAAAAGGGTTGGTGTCTGTGAGGCTTTTATGGTTGGGGATTTGGAAGCCTCACATTGCGGACACATAAAAAAAATAGTACAGCATACAAAATAGCTGAAATTTCAAGTCCCCGCCTTCTCGCACTACAAGCCTACAAAATGTATTTATTTATTTAGTAATTCGGAAAGACATTTGAGCATGAGCTCTTTTACAAAGATTCCACATCAGGGTGGACAATAAGACAATACATATATTCAGTGATTACAGAGGCCTGATCATTAAGCATTAAAGAGTGATTACATGAGAATTAGACAAATAGGAGAAAAACAGTGCAGCTGTAATAGAATACTAAGCTATTTCTAATTGGTTGCCTAGGTAGAACACCCCTGGAAACCTCCAAATCCATTGCTAGACTATGGCAGAGTAACTGCATAGGGTTTAATGCTATTCCAGATGGCGAGAGGCTGGGTGACAGTGAAACACGGGGGACTGGGTTTGAACCTACCGCAGAGATTGAGAGGTGGGAGGATAGTGAAATGGGTGGGGGGGGGCTGTGATGGGGGGAGCAACTCCAGAGGACTTTGTCGAATAGTGTGTGTGTGGGCAGGGAGTTAGGGAGGGGCAGTACCAAGAGTGTTTAAAGAGGACTGATAGCTTACTTAAGCCCTTGGCTAGGCTGGAATGGAGGCAGGGTTCTCTAGGTAGCCCTGCTGGGTGCTACCTTGGGGGTAGGCCTGTCTATCAAGTGGGGCCTGAGAAGCACGTGCATTTTGAGCTAGACATTAGGCGCTGTTTGAGGCATGCTTTGAATTGAGACAGGCTGCTGTTTGTTTGTAATTTCATCGGGAGTTCATTTATCCAGAGGGGGCCCGATAGGAGAAAGTGTGCTGCCCTAGTGAGGTTCGGCGTGAAAATCCTTACCTCGCACGATCAAGTGGATCCTTCTTACAGACTACCAACACAAAGTACACAACAAGATGAGGGCAGAACTCTGCAAGCAGAAATGACATCATTGTACTAGATATCTGACGTAGTGTGGGATGTGAGAGCCGAGAAAATACATCTGAATGCCTGGGAGATGAGACGAGATGCCAAATAAGGCATATGCACCCAGAACACTTATTGGAAACATACTTAAAGAGAACGGTTTGGGACATAATGGACCAGGTAACTTACAAAGCTCTCCACTGTTGGACATGTTAGATTTTATCTGCGGGGGGCAGTAACACTCCACACTATGAAGAAATGCAACAAAGCTATGCACCAGATGGGCCCCCACATTTCCATGCTTATACTACCCTTTTATTTATAATAAAAGAAGAGGTGGAGACCTAAAGAAAGACTTTGATCAAAAAAGGGAAAGACAAAAGGAAAGAAACTTTTAAACATAGAGTGTCATGAGCAGCAGGCTATTGTGCAACAAATAAATTACAAATGTGTAAAGTAACGTATACAACAAAGGGGATGGGTTGGTGAGGTGGTGCCAGGGAGAGGGGCGGGTGGTGTGAGGGAGGATGATAAGTAAGATAAAGCCGGGTTATGTAAAATGAATAAAGGGCACATAGAACCCCACCCTGAGTAAGGAGGTTAGGTCAAATTACTGAGTAAAGGTACTAAAGCAATATAGTAATGGGATACAAAATGTAAATAATTTTCGAAGGTGTATAAATCTAAGGATATATATAATTAGACCTGGACTGTAAGCAGGGCTATAAGATTAATGGTTGGAAGACCCATTGTAGTGTTGCAAACCCCATCAACAAGGGGGAGTGACGGCACCCCCCCCCCCATATAATAGAACTGCTGTAATTCACCACCTGGGTTAAACTAGAGGGCCAAACACTGTAGCTAACCTAGAATTGACTTCTTGTATTCCTAATTTTCAATTCTGAATTGCATTGTTATTGTATCTGTAATTGCTATCGCTCCTATTTTGTAGTTTGACTGTTTAAAGTTGCACTTGTTATTCTATTCGATTCTTGTCTCAAACTGTATTTGCTGTGCACTAACAATTTGTACCTTGGACATGTTAACCCTCTGTTACACCTACTGTTGTACTGGTATCACTGTTTGTTTTTCTGTACTCCAACCTGTACCCTCCCGGGTTGAGCCTGAAAATAGGCAGCTCTATGCCTAGCGCACTTACCTGGTTACCAAAAGCAAATAAATAAATAAATAAATTGTTGGCATGGGGTGAGACTGTGGGGGGAACTCGGAGGGAGAGGGTCATGTAGGGGGAGGGCCAAGTGGAGCCAACTGCTATGGTGCAGTGGTGGGGGAGACCAGTGCCGCCCATCCCTGAAGTCACTCGCTTGGGATCTCTCCAGGGCCTCCTCCATCATTAAAGGTCGATCTGACACATGTTATAAAATACACAGTATAGACAAATTATGTACAATAGGTCCATAGTACTACAGCAAATGAAGGGGCAAGGGCCTGCTTCCCTGAAGGAGTACCAAAGAGGAAATGCATGCTCCTAGAGGACATTGCTTGCAGGGCAATTCAGTAACAGAGTATACATAGTTCTGACAATGATATACGCCTGGAGGTAGATTAGGAGAAGCATGGGAATCTAAAGATATGGATGTTCTAAGATGTGAGGTGGACTCCCACAATGCTGACAGTACACAGGGACTGGAGACTAATCAATAAGCTCCTCATACAACATTAAGTGGAGAGAAGGGGGGCTGAGAAGGGAGAATATGGTACTTGGACAGTGGCAATTTCTTGTCGAGCTCTCATGGAGTGTGAGTAGAATGAGCAGTAGACATCTACCACAGAGGGTACAGATCCACTACTATATCCTGCCTGGGGGGGGTAAAAAGTTGAAGAGGAAAAACCCAGGACTCAGGGAACATATAAAGTCTTACAGATTGGAAGTGTTTTTCAGTGTTTTAATGTTAAGAATTTAGCCCATTTGACTATGTTATGTTTTTTTTAAAAAAGCAGGAGGTATGGTTTTACATGTGATAGTAAATCTCGACTTCTGAAAGAGGAGAGAGGGACCCCACTTGAAGTGATATACTTTAATTGTAAACCAAATTATTCAAAATGACTATTCCACAAGTAAACATTCTTACTTAAACTGTGAACAGCCTGACCCATCCTATGAAATGTAAAAAGGTAATGACTTAACTGAGACGGTCCAAGGCAGAATTTATAATGCTGCAGGAGCTACATCTATCAGATGTAGAGCATCAGAAGCTCATGAACTGCAGGTATCAACAGGTGCACACCTCCTCATATAAAGCTGGAAGGAGGAGGGGTGTGGAAATACTCATTCCCAATAGACTTGTATTTGACCCAATAGAAGTAATTGTGGATATGAAGAGTAGATACGTGTTCCTATACAATGATCAAAAGGTAACATTAGTGTCTGTGCCCCATCTGCCAGTGCTTATTCCTTTGTCAGACAACTTTTTTCTTTGATAATGGAAAAAGCAGAAGGCCTGCTGATCTGTGGCAGAGACCTTTATCTGACTTTGGTACCCTCGACAGACAGCGTGTCAGGCATGCCTCGAAAAGAACACCAGGTGGCAAAGAAGGTAAGGGCACTCATGGTGCAGCTAAACCTCACAAATGCATGGAGGCACATACAGGGCCCCACGTGGAGATATACATATTACTCCACTGCATACCAGATATATTCAAGAATAGACTTGTTCCTAGTCTCACAAAGAGCAGCTGCCAAATTACACAGCTATAAAATAGGCTTTTAGATCATGCCCTCGTAACCATACAGAGGGTCCTAAATCTTCAAAAAAAGTCCTCTTTTTGGAGACTAAACATTTCCTTACTCCAAAATAAAAAAGTATGGGGTTAGATCCTACTCATAATTCAGCAGGCCATACATAATAATGAAGCCTTGGGTATTTCAGCTACTATAGTGTGGGACATAATGAAAGCTATACTACAGGGAAAATTAATCACCACAGCAGCAGAAAAAAAAGGAAAAGAATGGAGAAACAGACAGATTTAGGGAAAATGATAAAGGAACTGGAGGCTCTTCAGCAGCAGAAAATAAAGAGGCAAAAGGGTCTACAACTGAAAAAGTTAAAAAAATAACTAAATACTATATTGGACTATAATGCAGAACAAAACCTAAACTATCATAGACAATGATATTATGTAGATGGCCCCAGAGCACTCAAATTGCTGGCAAGTAGGTTGAGAGCCCGGAGAGTGAGAGCCTACATTATGAAAATTTAACACCCAGTTGCAGGAGACAGAGTTACCAGCCAGACACAGATCACAGATGTATTTCTGAGATACTATGGGATCCTGTACCAGGGAGAGCAGGCACAGGTACGAGCCCTTACAGATAACTACCTAGCACAGTTAAAGTCACCACAAGTAACCCAAGAACAAAATGTCAAACTTACAGCTCCGATCACCACAGAGGAAATCTTTAATGTAATAGCTAACAGTAAAACAGGAAAATGGCCAGTGTCTAATGGCTACCTGGTTAATAGCACTCACTCTAATGATGGGAGAGTGACCAGTGGGGGGAGACGGAGGGAGAGGGGGACAGAGCAGCAAGATGGCTGCAGGGCTGCTCCACTCCTGGCTGCTCTCTGTTGCGCTAAGCCTTCGCTTTTTAAATTGTGTAAGTGAGGTTTTTTTTGCCCACTTTTATGAAATTTTGGTTATTTTGTTTTATTGCTTTTAAATAAGTCCATTTTATATCGCCTGGGTGACTACAAGTGATCTTTTGCCTCTGAACTTTTTCCGAATGACTGTTGAATGGTGTATGTCTCAATTATATGGATAAGAGAGGGATTGTTTGCCACTATGTTGGCAGACAGAAAATGTTTGCTGATCTGAAATTTGCCAGCTGTTCACAGTACTTTACATGTGCTCCATCTGGAGGCCTCTCGAATGGGAATGCTGTAGAGGAAACCTGCCTTTTGCTCGGCTGTCGATTTATGGCGACCCCAGGTGCTCCGGACCTGATGCCACCAATTCCCAGTTATAAATGGGAGAAAAAGAACTGATTTTATCGGATTTTGGGTTGATAAACTGTGCTTCAGGCGGAAGATGGAAGGAGGATGGGAAGGAATGTCTGAATGTGCCGATACACTTTTGTAATTTACAACAGGTATGATGTCGTTGCCTGGGAGAAGGGGGGTAACCCTTTAGCCTGATAAGAGCATTGAGTTACTATGCTCACTTGAGTGATATTTGTTCTTTTCACCCCTCCAGATTTCTCCAGACAAGAGAAGATGTGCAGTCAGACCTGTGTTTGGAATGATTAAGTTCCAGACGGATGGGATGGGGAGAAAAGTCACTCGACATATTTGATTCTACTGGAGTATTAAGAGCCAGACTACTATGGCCTTCTCTCATGATGATTTTACAGGTCCCTCTAGGTGCTGACTTAAGTGATATGGACGTTGGATTGGGGTATTTTCCCCCGAAGAGGTACCTTTTCCTATATTTTTGGCTAATAGTTGGCTAACTACCGCGCCCATTCCATATCTAAAAATTCTGTTTTGAACCCTCTGTTACCATGGGTCCTTGAACACTATGTGGAAAGCTCTAAACAACGGAAACTAACTGAGGGCAAAACTTTATAGCACCTTATTAAATTCTTCCCAGACTTCGTGTGGTCCTGATTTGTTCTTACTTACTTTTGAGGCTCTACAACATATTGACCAGAGTTGCTGATTGTCCATTAAAGTTGGTGAATACATATGCTAGCATTGATACTGGTCATGCACCAGATGGTTTTGGTATTCTGCAAACATTCTGCAAACTTTATAAAATGAAGCTAAAGGTGCAACGCTGATGGCAAAATCTTTTTACATTTGGGAGCCGTTATACTCACTATATTTGATTCTTGAAATGAACTGCTTAGCTTTATTTATAAACCTTAGGGCTCCAAAGTGAAAGGAGCCTCGAACATAAAATGAACATAAAATGAATGGACTCCAATCCACAAGGGAGTCACAACCTTGCCCACCGGTGCCCAGAGATTACTTCAAAATATAAAAAGGAGTGGTATATTATGGGGCCCCTTACAGAGACATTGAAGCGCTTCTTTTACTGTGTGCTACTGTAATCTAATAGGAAAAATGTTTAAAACATAGTTAATTCATTTCATGAAACTAGTGATATAAAGTTACAAGGCTGGACTTGTTTTAAGTGAGCACCTTTACTGAACTTGTTTATTACTAGAGCTCCAAGATTATTATAAGACTGTTCTGGAGGTTATTAGTGGCCCTTCTGTTTGTGGAAATGTATATAATGTGGACTCCTGAGTCAATGGAGCTCTGAATGCTTGCTTTAAGAATTCATGGACTCTTAAACTTAATGGACCCATAATTTTATTTAATAGATAGTTTATATAAGACTGTGTACTTAGGCTGCTATACAGTATATGTTTTAATATGTAGTATACTAAGGGATCTATGTATTTGTTTATTACTTGGTGCTAAGGCATGTTTTACTTACTTGCAAGAGCTTTAATATGGGATTGGGTGCATCTGTATACTGCTAGGATAGGGATTTTTGTTTTTAGAGGGTTTTTCCCCTTTACAGCAGATTTTAACTGGCATCTTTTTTACATGTAAAACTTAATTACCCAGGAATTCATTATACTGGGAAGTGTCATTAGTTAACACTATCTTTAGTATGTAGCTTATTAAATAGTGCGTAGTCTGCTTACGTTGCAAATGCCATATAATCACCCATCTGGTAATTATATGTCATTTGCTTATGTTGCAAATGCCATATAATTACCAGATAGGTGCCATTTGCACTATTGAAGGTGCTTGGGAGATTTTGCCCAAAGTGTGGAGAAAGTTTTTTCTTTTTCAATTTTTTTTTTATTTACTATACTTTTTGCCACCGACCACGTACCATCAGCTCAGGCCCTCCCACCTTGCATCCCCTATAGCCATGCCCCCGCTGATACCCCCTGACTTACCCCTCAGGGTGGGGCCACTACTTCGATCCAGGCCCTCTACGTTGGGGGAAGGTGTCGGTGAAGATTGACATTGATTCCCTGGATCCCCCCCCAGGGCGGGGTTCAGGTTCGGTCATTGTGACAGAGCTGGGAATAGGTCAGCGAGGAGGCGAGGAGCAATGAAGGCCAGGCAGGTGAGCTTCATGATGGCAGTCAGTGAGATTTTTACCCGGCTAGCAGGGGCAGAGACGTGCAGTGATGCCAGTGTTCACCTCGCCCCTCAGGCATGACGGCGCCAAATGCATATGGATCCCTCAGCCTCTGCCAAGAGTCCCTAGAGTGACAGCACTCAACCTCCCCCTCCCCCTGGAGAAGGAGAGCAGTCCATAGAATGATCAATCCTTCTCCCCCTGCAGGCCCTCTGATTCCCCAGGTCCATTCCTGAACCCGGGTCACTGACGTCACAGACGGAGAACCAACCACTGCACCGGTGGGCAGGCCCCATGGAGAAAGTTTCTATGGTGTTTTTCTGATGGTTCCATTGCATCCTTTTTAGTAGGGTGCATAAGGGGAATGAATCCATCAGTGGCTAAATCATGTATAATGGGGCAGGACTACCTACTGACCTGCATTTTGTCACTGAGTGAGTACTATGGAGTTCTTAATTCCCAAAGAAGCGGCCATGAACCATAAACAGGCATGGCACATAGTGGTAAAGTGAACCAAAATGTGGCTACTCTAAGGCATCTAGTAGGTTATAATACTGGTGGAAGTCCTACCCAGACATGAAGAAATTATGGGAGGCTGCTCCACAAAACACCTCAGAGTTATGGATATAGTGGTAAAGGAATAGAGTGCCCCATGGATGATTTTTTTCAGAGTTTTGGATATTTTCTATTGCGACATCCTATTTAGAATTAAGACATTCCCATTAATTGGCATAGAAATTAAGTGGGGAAAATAGATCATTAAGCTAGAACATATAAGATCTAGGTTAATAAGTCATTTTAAAATAACTTACCTGGAAAATGATTATTTATAAAATCTTAATTAAGTTGTATTATATAGTATAAGGTACTGTCTTGGAGTCTGATTGGCATGGAGTATGTATATTGTACATTTTTATTGTTCAAAATGTATGTTACCTTGTTTCATAATGACTTTCAGTCGATCGAATAAAATAAACAGTTTGCAGTGTCAGCGGCTCAGTAGGTAGCACACTCGCCTCTGAGGCCGGGAGATCAGAGGGCTGTGGGTTCAGTTCCCACATCTGGCACTTGGGTTAATATCCTAGTACTGACATTGTAATGCAGCATGAGAGGGGTGCTGCATTTCTGAGGTGCCGTCTTTCGGATGAGACGTTAAACCGAGGTCCCATCTGCCTGGATTGGTGGTAGTTCAGGTGGATGTTAAAGATCCCATGGCACTTATCGAAAAGAGTAGGGGAATTCTTTATTGCAGAGAAATAACATCATAGGAAGTCACAAAAAAATACTCAAAAAAAGAAAATCAGCAATATAAATAAAGGAAATGAACATCCAAAACCAATAAAAAAACAAGAAAATTGAATCAAAATAAATTTTCTACATTTTTCCAAAATATAGCAAATGTCCTCCTATCCATCTTTAAAAAATCAGATGTTTTAACTTTTTGTATTGCTTTTTCAATTTGTGAAATAATAACAGAGTTTAATAAAACAGCATGTTGCAAATAATAGTGACACCGAGCTTGCCAAAGATGATATTTTATGCAGGCAAAGATCACATTCAAAGTACTAGGTGATATCTCATAAAAACCGAGTAGTCCCCTAAAATTAAGGATTCATAATTAATAGGACCCACTTCCATTTACTCTGTAAATCAAGCCAAAAAGTACAATATATGGACAATTAATATAAAATGTTCTAGGGTTTCTAATAACCCATCACACCCTGGTCTTAAACACTCCTTTCCTCCACCGCTTTATGTTTCCAATTGCCACGGACCCCTAATCTCCCATAACAACAAAGCCAAGAAACATCCCACATATGCACAGGAACTCTAGGGTCTCTTAAAGTTTCAATGCAAACTGCAGTCTAGATGGACAGCATTTTGGAAAATCTACCTGAACCAAGAAATTCATTTCCATGATCCTACTATAAATCTGTTTTCTATTCAGTAAAAAGGCCTCTGCTTTTTGTAATTGCCATGCTTTTACTTTTCTGAAACCAGGGACTGCAAAATCAGGAAGGTTCAAGCCTTTGACCTTCTTAATTCCTTGATCCCCCCAATATTGAAAAAAAGAGCTAAACAGCTCATCCGTCCAATCCATCCATAAATCCTCAGTAGTATTTGAATCATTATGCAAGATAGAACTAAAAAAGAAAGAATAGAAAAAAACCACCGGATTTATCATACCCAGCCTGAATTGGCAGATAAGCAAAATCTCTTTTGATGGGATTTAACCTGTTACCCATAACATTTGAAAAACAACTTAATAATCGAGTTTCAAATTTTAAAGGTAAGGGAAAACATAACTAATATACAAAAAATGGGAAGAAGAAACTTTTAATAATAGAAACCTGTTTTAATTTTGAGAGAGTCCAGGATTTCCACATCTGTACCTTTCTTTCCCCAACACTAATTTCTCTTCCCAATTCAAAGAAGCTACATCCAAGATCCAAAATAAATTCCTAAAATCTTAATATAAGAATGTACTATATTAACAGAACCAATCATTTGTACCATATCCCTAAACCTATTTGTAAACCAAAACATTTATCATAATTTAAATATACTCCGAAAATCTAGAAAAACCTCAAACTGTTGTAATGCCCTAATTCCTGAGACTGAATCTTGCACTATAAGACAAATATCATCTGCATAAGCAGAGATTTTTTGAGGGGAAATATCCATACCTGGAGAAACACCCAAAATCAAATCATTACTTATTATCCCTCTGATCAAAGGATCTAATATAAAAGTAAAAAGCAAAGGGCTTAGCGGGCATCCCTGATGAACCCCCCGTTTTAAATCAATACTTGTCCCTACCAAACCATTAACTATGGGGGAAAAGGAAGCACCCTTATACAAGGATGTAATCCATGCCAGCATTTGACCAGGTAATCCATAATATTTTAAAACAGTAAACAGAAAAGCATGAGAAACAGTATCAAAAGCCTTCCTCTGATCCAGGGCCAAAAGAAACCCAGACAATTTATTTTGTTTACCAAATTCTGTTAGTGCCCTTAATAATAGTAAATTTTGTTTAATGTTCCTCCCAGGAACAGAGCAGGTTTGTGCAGGATGTATCAGCATGGATGCCACCTTCTATAATCTACTACACAGAATAGAAGAAAATATTTTATAATCAGTATTAAGGAGACTAATAGGCCTCCAATTACACAAATCACATCTATCTCCAGATTTAAAAATAAAACTACCAATGCTGAGACAAAGTTCCGCATTAATCTGTCTTCTGTCTCAACCAAAGAATGGAATACATGGTAATATGACACTTAGTTCATCTATATACTGCTTATAGAACTCATGGATAAACCATCTATCCCAGGAGAAACCCCTGTTTTAATCTAGTAATTCGCCCTAACCTCTTGGGCAGAAATAGGCGTTTCTAGCTCAGTAATTAAAACAGAATCTAGCTGAGGAATAGAATAAGAAACATTCTGCCCTCAAATACATGAAGAAACAGGTTCTGTACCCAAAATTGAAATAAATGAGAATGTACAACTTCCAACATTTCCACATCTGAAGTTTTCAAACAGCCATTATTATCATACAGACCCGCTATTACTTTATGAAGTACAGTATCCTTACAGGCCTATACGGATCAAAATAAGGTTGTGTGGTCGTATTATATCTAAATTCTGTATTCTGGACAGTTGCTTTAGTAGCATGATAAGAAAACATTTGTTTTTTAATCTCATCCAATTGAGTTTTAATTCTGTAGTCTGAGACATTAGGTAAGGACATTAGTTTATAAAACTGATCCCTATAGTGTAAATATCATAAATAATCCTTATTACCAGTAAATTTACCAAAATCGATAAACAATTTTTTAAATTCCTCTTTTGTATCCAACCACCAATGCATCCAATCCTCATAAAATTCTGCCACAGATTTCCTATAAAAAAATAGATTTGCCAACTTTAATCTAAGCTCTGAGTGTTGTAAAAATCAAACATTCAGCTTCCACTGCCGAGTAATAGCAGGGAATCTAGCAGGAATATTTCGGAAAGATATATCACATAATAGCAGAACATGATCAGTAAATTCAGAAAAGAAAGTTGAAATCTTTGAGGATATAAAAACTGAGATACAAAATGAAATCTATACGTAGACAATGCACTTCTATAATATGTGGCTCCTGTATCTTGGTACAGAAATCTATAAGCATCTTTAAGGCCTGTAAGCAATAAAGTATCTCTAAGAGCATGAGAGTCACAATAAACCTTCTTTTGAATATTATCTTTAAGTTTTAAATCTAACCCACAGTTCATATCCCCTCCCCAGAGCACATGCCGCTCAGTAAAAAGAAAAGGCTTAGTAATATTAAATAAATCCACTCTAGCTGCTTTACTTTGTGGAGCATAAGTGTTAATCAGGCGTACAGGAAACCCATACCAATAGCAATCTACCAAAAGGGCCCGTCCAGGGACAATATCTAAAATTTGCTGTATAGAACAAAATCCCTAAGCCATCCGCAGCATCCCCCCCAAATGTCCAAAAGGAAATCCCCCAGGGCCACAGTCTCTTAGTGGAAGAAATATCATGCAGGGAATGAAGCCTAGTTCCTTGTAAAAAAAGGATATCATTTTTTAAATCCTTACAGAAGGATAAAACTGCAGCTCTTTTCTTAATGTTCTGTATACTCCGAACATTAAGAGAAGCTATACGTAGGAGGTCATAAAACAAAATAGGAAAAGAAAATTAATCCTTATCTTTTCCTTTTTTTCCTAATTTCTTTTAACTCCCTACCAGACAGAACCGTGTCATTGTCATACTCCATCTCTGAGACCACCTCAGACCTGGAAGAAACATCAGACTCAGAACCCATATCTCCATCTAGAAGTACCTGATAGGTATTCTGAAGTGGGATCTGTACAGGTTGGGCCTTACTTTTACTAACAGACCTAGTCACACTTTTAGGGAGCTGAAAATCAGTTCCTGGGGCATAGGTTTCTGTAAGTTAGAAATTACAGGAGAAGACTGAGAGGGCACAAGTTCTTCAGGGGTATGAGAAAAGGAAGCACCAGTATCTCGGAAGGGGCCTGTGCAGTATGAGTAGGGCTAGAGGGAGAAGCATCGTGTGACTAGTTGGTCTAGCTTGGGGTTCTCCTTCAGCTGAAGGATGCGGCCTCGGCCTACATCTATCTTGGGCCTGACTGATAAGGGAGTCCTTATCTGGGCCTCCAGGTCTATTCTGACCTGCCCAGGGACATTGATGGTACGCATGGCCCTGTTCTTCACATAAATTACAGCAAAAGACATTTCTACAAACAGCACTATCATGGTCATAGTCACCACACAAAGCACAGCTGCACTGATCACAAGTACTGCTAAGGTGCCTACCACTACTACACTTATAACAAGCTTTTTATTGACCTGGGTAAAACAGACACCCTATCTTTACCCAAAAAAAAAGCTGTTAGGTATATGGCGAACCTCATTTTCTACTATTTGTAATTTAACTTTAAATCTCCAGTTCCCTGTCCAAATTCCCTCTGACTCCATGATGGCCTCCGGAGGGCCCAACACATCACATTTTTTTCCTAAGCAAAAAAGAATATCCCCCACATTAACACCCTCATTCCTAAACATGATATTAATAGTTTTAAAGAGGGGTTTTGTTAATGGTATTGCCCAAAAGGGTGTCCATAATGCAGTCATTTTAAGAGATTCATATTTCCTCCAAAAGTGTCTAACCCATAAATGTTTTAAAGCTGACATCAAAATAATCTTCACCTTAATATTAATTAGGGCAAATATGTCTTCAGCATGAAAATGCATAGAATTAAGTAATAAAGTCCTGGCAACATAAATCCTATCCGGATGCTCTTGTAGACCACCTCTATACAAGAAGTTAACAGCATTACGGGCGCAGGAGCTGGTACAACCTTGTTATTTTTGAACAGGTCTGAAAAAAAAGGCCCACTACTTGCCTCCTGTCTTCATTTGGGATCCTAGGTGAAGTGGTCTCAGAAGCCAGGCCAGAAGGTCCCGATGCCTCCATTAATAGTTCTGTGTCAGTAAGTAACCCCCCTCCCCCCGATGCTACAGCAGTAGCAGATGATGCAGAAACACTGACAGAAACTGCCTCCAAAGAGGGAGAACCACTCACAGAGGTACCTGAAAAAGTTTCCCAAGTCTTATCTCGGAGCCATCGTCCATCAGCTCCTTGTATCCATCCAGCTTTTTGCAGAGCCGACTCTTTTGTCCAGTCTTCACCCATGAAGGGAACATCTTGCCCTGAAGCAATAGACGATTTCCGCATTCCAACGGAGAAATCCTTCAATGCGTCTGACACTGACACACTACCCTCGCTCCTGTCAGCCGCTCGCTGACTCACCAGAAGCTCGTCACTACTGTCAGGTCGACAGACAGGCCTGTCAAGCAGGGGAACAGTCTCCAAAGGGCGTGCTTCATCAGAAAATGTATTAAAATCCTTGGACTGTAAGTATAAAGCTGAAGAACTCGCCGATTCTGCCACTGCAGATTCACAAGGTGCATCAAATGGCACAACAGAAATCATAGTTGCAGCATCCAAAGGTAACAGTTCTTTTGCAGCTTCATGTTGTGATTTAAACTGCTCTTCTTTCTTAGCAGCTCTAAAACTAATTTCTTTATCTGATACAGTCTTAACATTATCAGGCAAGGTGTACGGTACCTGGGTTTTTCCTTCAGCATCCTCCATGATCTGAGACCAATCCATGTTATCTTCAAAGAAACATACCGGCACATCATTCTCCTCCATTGATGCACTTAAGTCTTTCTCATTTGCCGAAACTGCAGCCTCCAAAACAATAGCTTTCTGACCTTCCTCTCCCATTTGCAAGTTTGTAGGCCTTGAAACCAGGCCTCCTCCTTGCAGCACATCCTGCTCCCCTGCCACATCAGCACTTCCTCCTCCTCCTGTGTCCGGCTGCAAACTGAGCCCCTCCATCCTGTCCACAGGAAGTGACAACACCCCTGCAGGCAGAGTAGGGGAATTTCCCCGTGTCCTGGCCAAATTTCCCTCATTCACCAAAAATACCACCAACAGCTTAATCTGGTTCAAGGTCAGTTGGCATTCATCTGTATCCCCCCTCCCCCGGGTCGTGCCTGAAAATAGGCAGGATTTGTCTAGTCACTAGTGCACTTACCCGGTCAACAAAAGCTAAATAAATAAATAAACTTGAAACTGATGGCTATCCACTGGAATTTGACAAGGCATTGAAAGAGACCATAGTCCCACTACTTAGAAATGCTTACACAGAAGTCCTTGCAGATGGGGGCGTATTGGCTCCCTCCTGGAACTATGGAGTTATAGCTGTCTTTTCCAAGCCTGGCAAGAATCCTACTTTATGCCATTCTTACCAACCCATCTTCATCTTAAATTAAGGCTAAACATTTTTGACAGGGGTCCTCACAAAGAGGTGGGCAGAAGTAATTCCAAACATGGTAGATATGGATCAAACAGGATTTATTGCTGGAAGACAAGCACCAGATAATGTTAGAAGAATGATACATATAATTGTCCAGACTAACCATACTAAACCAGCTACTATAATAATGTGTATGGATGTTGAAAAAATATTTGATAAAGTAGATTGGAGCTACTTGAACAGGGTCCTTGTCCTACCATCCTTGGATACATTCAAACACTTTATAGAGCACCGCAGGCTTGCGTTATGGCAAATGGACACCTTTACAAAGTTTCTAGTCTAGGCAGAGGAACCCAACAAAGGTGCCCCCTTTTTCCTATTCTGTTTGCACTTTACACAGAACCTCTAGCACAGAAGATCTAATTAGACCAAACTATTAAGGATGTCACCATAGGACAGAGGGAACACAAAATGGCATTGTACATAAATGACATGCTGTTGTATTCACCAACCCACAGACATCATTAGACAGAGTAATGAAACTGGTAAGGGAATTCTCCCTCTACTCTGGATATACCTTAAATATCACAATGACAGAAATACTGAGTTTGAACTTTAATCCCACAAAAAACATGCAAGATAGACACCCCATAAAGTGGAGATTGCAGAAACTCAAATGCTTAGGAATATATTTAAGAATAAATAAAAGGTCACTATACGTAGACAATGATGTTCCTCTGTTGACCACACTAAAGGAAGATATAAAACATTGGTCTCTACTCCCACTCCAGCTTTATTCTAAAATGCAAACTACTAAATTAAATTATTCTCCCTGGTACCTGTATCTCTTCCAGTGTGCCCCGGTGAATATATCTCACATGTGGTTCAGGACCGCACAACACCGACTTAATAAATTAATTTGGGCTAATGCAAGGCCTCAAGTAAGGAGTAACCTCCTGTTAGCTAGAAAAGAATGGGGTGGATGGGCCATTCCTTCACTAGAAGAATATTGGCTTGCAGCACAGGTAAAGCTGGCCCTTTCTCCTGGGACAACCTGACTACTGGGTGCATTTAAAAGAGACAGCACTCACACTAATAGATGAAACACTAGTAGACACCCTCCTAGATGGTCACCCAGACAAATATGTAGCATGACAAACCTATCTTGAAGTCCTGAATGTTATGCAGAACGCATGGGAGAGGTTTCAGTGGTTAACAAGGATCAAAGCACAACAGCAGTTTCTCAGGTGGTTAGAAACATAGAAACATAGAATTTGACGGCAGATAAGGACCGCTTGGCCCACCCAGTCTGCCCATTTCCCTACCTGATGGATAAGCTGCAGATCCTAGTTAACCAGCAGCCTACTTCTTCCTACCCCCACCCCCTAGAATTGCCTTATGACTGTCCCATGCAAGTTTGAATTCCACCACTGTTTTTGACTCCACAACCTCCTCTGGAAGGCTGTTCCATACATCCACAACCCTCTCTGTGAAAAAATACTTCCTTAAATTACCTCTGAGCTGCCCCCCTTCTATCTTCAAATTGTGCCCCCTTGTTCTTGCAAACCTCTTTTTTTGAAAGATGCTACCTCTTGGACTTTGTTGATTCCCTGAGGTACTTGAAAGTTTCTATCATGTCCCCTCCCTCCTCTTTCCTCGAGGCTATACATATTAAGCTCCTTAAGTCTCTCTTCATATGTCTTCCGGTGCAGACCCTGCACCATTTTAGTTGCCCTCCTCTGGACAGCTTCCATCCTGTCTATGTCTTTATGGAGATTGGGTCTCCAGAACTGCACGCAGTACTCCAGATGTGGTCTCACCAGCTGTCTGTACAGAGGGATAATAACTTCTTGTTTTCTACTGGTGATGCCTCTCCCAATGCATCCCAGTATCCCCCCAGCCCTCCTTGCTGCCCTCTCACATTGCTTGCCCACCTTTAGGTCATCTGATATGACTACCCCCAGGTCCCTTTCCATTTTTGTTGTTGTTAGTATCTCACCCCCCATTGTGTACTCTTCCCCTGGGTTTTTGTTTCCCAGGTGCATTACCTTGCACTTCTTAGCATTGAATCTAAGCTGCCATACATTTGACCATTCCTCTAACCTTGCCAAGTCCCTTCTCATCCTTTCCACCCCACCTTGTGCATCAACTCTGTTGCAGATCTTTGTGTCATCTGCAAAGAGACATACTTTTCCTTCCAGTCCCTCTGCAATGTCACTTATAAAGACATTGAAGAGGACCAGTCCTAATACTGAACCCTGTGGTACCCCACTGCTAACCCCCCTTTTTTCAGAGTGGACTCCATTTACTATTACTCTCTGTGTCCTATTCTCCAGCCAATTCTTTACCCAGGCTGTCATCTTGGGACCCACTCCCAGGCTGGCTAACTTGTATATTAATATTTTGTGTGGCACTGTGTAAGTTAAAGAACCTAGCCTAGGTTAGTAAAGAACCTAGCCTTCCCTCCAAGTCAGATACATTCATGGTACCAAAGGCAAGCCAAAAGAGGATTGGGTGCCCACAGCAATGCCTACAGGGCATCATAGTTAAAACATTTGAAGACTTGAAAGTCAAATTTGACTGGAACACAATAGACATGTTCAGGTACTTCCAAATTCAAAATTATTTGAGTGGTCAACTGAGAACAGAACAGAAAAATATACATCCATCTGAGGGAAAAGAGATAACCATTACTACACTAGCAGGCAAAATACAACAGAAGAGGGCAATAATCCTCATATATCAGTTTATGGCTCAGGATAGAGAGAAGGTAGCTTCATTTCTTATAGATAAATGGCAGACAGAGGCACAGTTTGAATTTACGCACAAAGAATGGGGACAGATTTGGAAAGGCACATTTCACACATCCTCATCACCGAAATGGCATGAGTTCATATGAAAAGTAAAAACGCGTTACTTCATTATTCTAGTGATCAAAGTGAACTGGAATCTGACTTCTATGGACACATGCTGGAGGAAGTGTGGGGAACCCAAGGGGACACATATGCACATATTTTGGTCCTGTAAGTGCCATAATAGGTATTGGGTAGCAAAGAAGCTACAAGATATCTTTAGTCTAGGAGAGCTGCCCAGTTATCCCAATCTGGTCCTGGGTCTTAAACCACCCACAATTAAGGGAAAGAAGGCAATATACAGTATCTCTGGCATGTAAACATTGCAGCGGCAACAAAGGCCATGACACGGAAATGGCTGCAAACAGAACCACCAACACTATAGGACTGGAAAATAGTCATGAAAGAAATAGCCGAAATGGAAAGGCTGATGTTTAAGGTAAAGACAGACAGGAAGCATATATCAACAGGTGGACCAGATGGGAGTTGGTGGGGGGAGAGAAAGAGGAGAGAACCCCATCCTTCTCAACCAGCCACAGCAACAAATAACAATAGACAATCTGAAGACAGACAGGCTGCAAACTGAGAGAAGCTACCAATCTAGGAACCTAGTTGGTCTATATAGAAAAAGGCACAGGGTGGGCCAGGCAGAGACTAAGAAACCTACCACATAGTAGATGGGACACACCAGTTGAACCCCACTTGAGTCCTCTCTCAACCAGCCAGAGATTATCACCTATCAAAGATGTATATACAATCTGACCTCTATATGTTTGTTATGTTTATGTGGTGTTATACGTTATTTGAAGAAAAAAAATGTTTTTAAAAAGAAGGCAAAAAAACGGACACAGACTGCAAAGTAATATGAAATGTAATAGACCGTAATGATCAAAGTTAAGATAAGTCTGCAATAGTATTAATGAAATATTCAATAAAATGTAAAACAAAAAGACTGAGTATATGAGCCAGCTTGCCGGCACACCAGAAGTGTTACTGCATGTGATGCAAGTGACCTGGGTTTGGAAATGGGCCTGGTTGCTAGAGGGCCGAGTCCCAGGGATGGCGTGTGATGGGTCTGGGCAACAGTGGTGGACCGAAAAGGGCCAGTCAAGAGCACAGGGGAGAAAAGTATAGAAATAGAAAAAAAAAAGATTGGCTATATGAACTGAACAAGCACAGATTAACAGTAAGAAACAATACAATTCACTTCAATGTCAAAAACCCCAACAACATAACTATTGCATAGAGATCAAACCTTCAGAAAAAGATGCCCACTAAAGAAGGCCTCCATCAGATTCATTAAGGGTATATGAAACAAGCCAGCTAACAGCTATTGGTCCAGGTTCAATCACTGTCCCCATCCGAGTCCTGCTCTAGGTGAGCTATAGGTTGGTCAAGCTTGCTCACAAAACTTTTAGCTGCCACATAGTCAGTAAAAATGTGCACTTTGTTTTTATAGGTGACTTGCAGGCATGCCAGGAAAAGAAGTTGTACCGCTATGCCTTTTCCAAAAAGAGATTTTTTTTAAGTACCTGCAAGTGGTGTTTCTTCTCCTATGTCTATGATGAAAGTTCAGGGAAAATAAACAGTGTGCTCCCATCCCAAGTGACATCACCCTTAGCTCTTTCATTTTGTAATAATGGGATGTGAGCCTCCATGCTGGACAATATAGTTACTGTCATAAGGCTAAGTGGTTATTGAGTAGCCCTCTCCCATGGCCAACCACATGGGACTCACATAGGCTTTCAGAATACCAGCGTAACAGGAGAGAAGGCCAAGATCATCAAAAATAAGGTGCTCCCAGTTTGACACCAATTGTGTTTTAGCAGTAAGCCACAGAGGAAACCAACAATTCTAACATTGTTCTCTCTCACTCTATTCTCCAGCATTTCTACTTTTGCTCTGAGGAAGTTAAGATCACACACTGTCCTGCGTTCAGCCCTGACAGCTGTGCAGGCTCCAGCTGAAGCACTCTAATTGTCTCCTTTCCTCTGATATATAGCCATCAAAGTCAGTTACTTTCTGCTGTACTGCTGCTAGTCACTGGTTTGTTTTCTTTGCCAGTAGCCTGAAGTTTTTGAAGCATAGCCATGATCTGTGCTGTAATGAGCTCTTCACCACCAACGCCTTGCTGACCAGGCCCAGATTTCTTTCTGATGCTGTTATCCCAGGCACAAAAAAGTATGTTTATACACTCTGCTATGCTTGCTCTTGTCCCTTCCTCGGATTCATTATGTTGCGAGTCCACAAGGCTGCACCTCTGATTGTTTTGTCAGTGACAGTAAAATCTTAAAACTGTCAGTTTTAAAGTTTAAAATAGTTGATGCAATGGAGCTCACTAAAGGTACATCTGCTCTAATGGCCACTCCACAGCACTCTCCCACCACCAAAAAATGTAAACCCGCACTTGATCACAAAACAACACAGTAGCAAACACAAAACAAACTCTGGTCAGAGTCGATACAGCTGTGGAGAGCTTTTAGGATTGGCAAGAGCATTGAAAAGAATATGCAGTGCTCTTGCAACACCAGAGTCAGCTGTAACTAATACTGCAACAATTACAGTACTGCACATGCATGATTACTCGCGCATACGCAGATTGCCCTGGAATCAGCCATGAGCAACATGGCGATGCTGACATGACTACATAAGTGCGATACTCACGCATGCATAGTTTAAGTCAGTGCTGCCATGTTACACATGGTGGCCATCACTTCCGCAATTGTGAAAAGGAGAAATAGTGCACCAGGAAGGGTGTGTGTTGATGTGGCCAGCAGAGGGGAAGGGCTACATAAACAGAATCACTAGAAACTATGCCAGAGCACTGTGGCAGCACACCAGACAGTGGCCCGGTCACATGCTTCTACAGTGCTTTTATACAAATCTGATGATGGCATAACATCAGCGGAGCTTGGCCCATGCAGCTGTAAAAATCAGACTCAGGAGGAGACTATTGACAAACTAGAGATATAGTCTGGGACTTGCTCATCATCACAGTCACTTTCTCATTCTTTTCTAATCAGTAATGTTTGGTAAATGTACATTAACATGTACATTAACCATATTAATCTCAGTGCTGGTAGACTACGTCTGGTTTTCCCCTGATTGTAGTAGGTGGGGTTAGTAGCAGTCTTGAAGTGGTAGTTGGCTGACCTGCTCTCTCTGACTGGCTGTCCTCTGCTCTGATCTGGTGCTGTTTTTGTGTTCCTGGCTTCTTCTTCAGTACTTAACTAAGCTATTCACAGTCGTGCCTGTGCTTGTTGAGAAATAGAAATTACTATTCTTAATAACATATACACAGTATTAGAATTACTTTCTTAAATGTCAGAAACTGAAGAGTGATTAGAGAGCATCTGGGAGTTACCTGCCTTTTGACAAAACAATCTCACAGACAGTATGTGGTGGGTAGCTGTCAGAGTTTCATGGTTCACACTGGTGCTTTAAGTACTAAGCTAGAAGGGCTGGCCAAAGTTCTGTGACTTGCCTGTCTTTGGACAAATTCATCATCATCATCATCTTAGAGGTTGGTGGTAGTTGTACATATTACAGCACTGGCACTTCCAGTAAGCTCATCCACAGTCACAATGTTCACTCCTTCTCATCTCACTTCACTAATCATGCTGCTTATTACTACTAAACAGTGATTTAATTGTTTTTTTCTACAGATATGTTGATTAAAATCAGTCTAAAATAATTGTTTAAAATACAGTTACCATAAAACAATAAAAGGCATAAAAGGTTTGGATAAGGATCTGAACCTCTGTTTGCTTATCAGAACCTTTTAGAACCTCAGAACATTTAGAGGTTCTCCCATCCCTATTCCTCGGTCACCATGGGGAAATAGGTGGCAATAATGAGTGCATGTCTTAAGACAAGGTAACAATTGGCTAACAATAGCAAGACTACAAGCTGGGGCTACTACGCAACTGCCAAAGGTGTGTCCCTCCCCATCCCAAAAAGGCCTCCCCTGTGATGCAAGCTTTAACCAGCTCTGCTTTCACAATTTTTTTTACTGGACTACACAAAACAAAAATGGCCTTGTAGTTGCATAGGAAAAGGCTGATGACATTTTCAGACTGTTTTTTAACATCTAATTTGAAGGTCTTCTTTAAGTTTCTGCACTGTTTTGCAAACTGCACATGTTTAAACAGAGTGACTCTAAATACTCACAAATAATATTGATGAACACACAGAGTTATGTGTTTTACATATTTCTAATTAATAAGCTTTAGTATGCATGCATACACACACACACATTTTCTTTGTCTTCAGTGAGATTTAGAACATCTAAGGAGTCAGTTCATAGCATTCCATTCTGTGACTTTTGATTTACGAGTTTCAGGGATGTTTGCTAATCTCTGGCTGTATTTCATGATTAATAGCTAATCTGTCACAGTCATGTTTTAAATGTTTTGTTCTCCTTGTTTAAAGCGGTTCATTTATTTGGCAACAATTATCATCATATAGTTGTCTTTTTTTAGCAAAAATAAAAAAGGAAAAGGTATTTCTGACATCCAGCCAAAATCTAAGAAGCTGAAATTGCTAAGAAGCTCTGATCATTACAGCCTGGTGCATTCTGTAAGATCTGACATCCCATTTACTTTAGGCTGTAGGGTTTTTACTTAGATGCCAAAAGAACTAGAATGAATCTATTTGATTGAGCTCTGAACAGCTGTTCAGTCTGCAGCCCTGCATGGGAGCATTTCATTCAACTGGCATAGTGATTTGCACTTGTGGAAGGATACACTGAAAACTCCAAAAATGTGTGTTTCGGTATCTCATTTTTCAAGCTATTGCAAGACGACTGTAGGCTCTTCCCACAGCCGTAATTAGGAGACAAAATACTGAAACTGAAACTACTAACTGGTCCAACACCCAGGCTGACCATAGTAAGGATTAATAGGCCAACACAGAGCATAGCAAAGGCAGAAATTCACAGAAAAATCGCATAAAGGAGTCTGACAACAGAACCTTATAAAGATATAAAGGATACTAAAGGGAGAGTTAAAATTCAAAGCATATGTTATAAACTTACCACAATTAGCAAGATTAGTAGTAAAAGGCTCAGGCACCTACTGTAATGCAACCAGCCTGTACAGATGCATGAACAAGACTGAGAACTGGTCAGCAGGAATGGAAGGGGCCAGGATTGAGTTACTAATACATTTTATCAAGTTTGTGCATCAGTCTATCAGAGGACACCTACATTACCCAACTGTGACATCATGGAATGCTGTAAAAGGTACAATTACATTATGAATATACCCAATAACAAATGCATACAATAAAGTGCACAGCAAAGTGAGTGTGTTGGGGGGATCATCTGGCTTCAAAATGGTTATACATAGTTCTTCACTTAGCTCCCATGGTTATGATTTATTCTTAGCCAAAGTACCTTCGTGCTTTGTATTAGCTCTTCATGGGGGCTATGCACCATTAAGGGGCCGGGTATACATGGATCACATGTACCCAACCCACGCTGCTCCACACTAATGGACAGGTGCAACATGCATGGTATGCACTATTGCGTGCCTCCACAGGGTACATGTCCATGGTCCTGTCCTCCCCCCCCCACTGTGTGCTGCTTGCAGGTGGGCAGATTGAGGAACACAGGCAGGCTCAGAAAAAGAGATGTGTAAGAACAAGGGGACGCAATTTGAAGATAGAGGGGGGACAGCTCAGGGGCAATGTGAGGAAGTATTTTTTCACAGAGGGGGTGGTGGACATATGGAATGGCCTTCCTGAGGAGGTTGTGGCGTCAAAAACAGTGAGGAAATTCAAGAATGCATGGGACAGACATAAGGCAATTCTTGTGGGGGTAGGAAGAAATAGGTTGTTGGTTAACGGATCTGCAGCTTATCCAGTAGCTAGGGAAATGGGCAGACTAGGTGGGCCAAGCAGTCCTTATCTGCCATCAAAGTCTACGTTTCTATGTTTCATCCAATTGGATGCCTGTCCTGGGCTCTGGAGTGGATCACCTGCTCCATGTGAGCAGGAAATTATCAGAAGGCAGAGGAGAGATGAACTGAATGTATACAGCTGCATGCTCGAATAGCTGTCCCCAGCCCTCCCTTTCTGCCCAAAGGGCTGGGCCAGCATGGTAGGGGAAACCAACATTGAAGTGAAGTGAGCAGTATGGTAGGGGGACTGTTGTGTCCACTGCAGCTGGCGGTTGAAATCTGGGGCCAGGGGGCATGCAACTGACACAGCAGAGTCCCTGTCTGCCTGCATATCTATGCCCCCTTGCTCAGCACTCCATGCCTTCATGAATGGTGCAGAGTGTGGGCACATCCCCAGAGAAGCCCCAGACTGGCTTCTTGCCTAGGTGTGTGACCGGCCAGGGGAACCAGTGTGGAGGAATTGCACTGCCCTTCTGTGCATGCACACAGAGATCAGTGAGACCCCCAGAGCATAGCATTGTCACTTAGGTTTGACTACGCATCACTGATCTGTGGCACAAAGGCAATCCACACCACAGTGCATACACCCCATTGTTGCTTATGGAATTAGCTGACTGAAATCTCCACAGCAAGAAAACTTCTCAGAAACCTGTTCAGGCTAGTATTTCATCCTACCTTCTGCCTACAATGTCTTTACTCTTAAGTAACTGGAATTCATCTTGTAGCAATTAGTGACTGATAGTCGTTTTCTTAATTCTGATAAATAGCATGGAAGGGTGTTAAAATGCCTTTTCCTTTCTCAGTAGTTTTTTATGTGTTTTTTCTTTCTGATGTTACAGGTTACATTATTGCCAGGCTGCGTATGCAATGGAACTTGTGAAGAAAATGAATCTTTTCTCTTTTTTCCCTTTGAAGTCAAGTAATTTTCTATTTTATTGTATCAATTATAACCCTCTATAATGTACTTGAATGTTGAGTGTGAGGTTAATGATCTTTCTGTGTTGTATTTTACAAACATTTTTTTGCAATCAATAAAAAATTGAAGTATGATAAAAACATTTAAAAAAAGTACAGCAACTATATTAATACAAAGGTGAAGAACACTATTAGCATACTGTAAATAAATAGATGTAGAGTAATCAAAACAACATTAATAGAATAAAAGAAGTGTATGTCAAATACCTAAAATATACAGGGTAAATACAAGGTGTGGAGTAAACATGTCTGCACTGTGATGACGGCATACATAGGGAAAGAGAAGGGGGAACTTGTTTAACCAGGAAAGGTACACTAAGCTGGGGCTTGTTTCCAGGTGTGACCTGGGAGCACAAGGAAGTTAAGTGACTTGTTCAGGGTCACACAATATACAGGTGGAGGCTGACGGGATTTAAACTCAGGTCCCCAGCTTTTCAGCTCAGTGCCCTTAACCACTATACTGCCTACTAAAGCATCACATTAAAGTGCACAGTAAAGGAAGAAATTACTAGAGAGTTTAGTTCGACTGATAGGAGTTAGGAGCAGTTGCAAAAATGAACCCAGAAGTCACAGAGGAAGGATTTTAGGGATGAAGAAGAACAGGGAGAACAAATAACCTGGGGGACGTTAGAGCAAAGTTTGAAGAATGTGAAGGCCAGCGCAATTTGACCTGCAGAAGATTCAGTGGAAAGGAGGGAGAGTGAGCAAGTGTCAGAATTCTGAAGGAGAAAGTGGCTGAGGTGGGGTAAGTGAGGAGTTAGCTAAGGTAAGTAGGACAGAGCCAAACCAGAATTTAGAGACAAAAGAGGCACTGTGGGAATCTACAAAAGATGAGATTGCAAGTAAAGACAGCTGTGATGAGTCCAGGGAGGGCAGTCAAGGGAAAAATAGCAGAAGGAGTGAAAGAGAAGGTCCAGTCTGACCAGGGTGAATTTGCACACAGCACTGTACACAGCGTCACTGTAGTCAAAGATCAGGAGGATCATTTTAAGGACAGTCTTGCTATGGGTGGAAAATGTGATGCACACTTTGTTCCAGTATAATAAGCCGAGTTTAGAATGGAGTTACTGATGAACAGCATCTAGCTGGTTCGAGAAATCAAGATGACAGTCCAGCCAAAACCCAAGGTATCTGAAGGAATAGACCTCTTCAGTTACTACACCATCGAGGTGTTAAGGTGGGTAAAGGTAGTGATTTGGCCAGATGCTACCTGGTGCCGAGGGACATAGAAACCATTTTCTTGGCATTGAATGATAATATATGGTTTGTGT
This sequence comes from Neoceratodus forsteri, assembly GCA_016271365.2. Classification (NCBI taxonomy): domain Eukaryota; kingdom Metazoa; phylum Chordata; order Ceratodontiformes; family Ceratodontidae; genus Neoceratodus; species Neoceratodus forsteri. The sequence goes on from CM057453.1 coordinate 33,246,818, forward strand.
GAAACCAGAATTTGCTGTTTGTTAAATTCATCTGGATCTTAGCAGTTAGGTCAGGAGTGGATGAGCCAAATGCAAAAAGCAGTGTCATCATCTTATATACTGTAAGTATGTTCAACAAGATACAGGGTTTACCTACAGCGCTGCAACATCTACTTTCCCGATATCCCCGGCAGTGACAGACACAATACCAAGTGTCAGCACTGAACTGTCAGGGATGTCGGTGTGTTTTCTTTGGGGGCCTGTGCCCCCCACACCTCCCAATCTCTAATTATACAACTCTGAGTCAGACTTGTCTCGGGGGTGGGGGTGAAACACTGGGAGATGCACCACCAGTGTCTGCGGGGACCATCACAGCAACCCAATGCTTTTCGTCAAATTCTGTCACTGTAATGGTCTTCACTGTGGTGGTGTCGACATGCAGTCATACACCAATACAGGCCTTGGGGCGGAGGTCATTCAGAAAAATGGAAAATAGGCTAGGGCCAAGGATGGAACCGTGGGGAACACCTGTATGAATGGGGAGTGAGGGGGAAAAGTGCTTTACTTATAGAGACAGCTTCGGACCTACCTTCTAGGTAGGAGCAGTCATATAGCCCAGCCCTTTTCAGCTTCTCCAGAAGGGGATGAACAACAGTGTCAAAGGCTTTGGCCTGATCAAAAAAATATTTAGTTTTCTTTTAACCAAGTAAACAAGCAGAGTCCCAGCAGTGTGATTTCCAATTGCGACCAGGAAGGGGAAACAGGGCTTGAACAGGGACAATGAAATACAGACAGATAGGATAGGCAATTAACACATAAATATATAGGTGAACATGTACAGATCCAAAAATATACAATGGTTATATACAGTGGTTACAACGATAAATGCCTTGAGATGGAGGAGGGTATGTTTAACCATACTTAACATCAAAGACTGTATATCCTAGCCAATACCTGACCCAGAGACAGGAAGAAAATAGTATAATGCTAGTGGCAATATTTCCCAAGGGAGGCCCCCAGTAGTAGAGGCCAGGGCAAGACAGACTCCAAGACCAGACTGCCATCATTATGGACCTCCATGGATAGACTAAATACCATCTTGAGAGCAGTGGTGACATGATGAAGGGGCCTTGAAATACTCCTTTAACAAGGCCTTCATCAGATGGATGCTGGAGGGGGTCATTAGTGAGGATGGACTACTATTCCATGTGTTTACAAGTCTATACCTAATTGAGGCTTGACCAGTATTGAGCCTGCACCAGGGGATTTAGAAACTATTCCCATCCTCCAATCCCAAGGAATAAGATGGAATGGAGGAGTGGATGAATAAACCATTGAAGTAGACTGATCATTTACTCAACCAATATTTGGTATCTAGCAGTGCAATATGCAAGGAGTACCTCATGGGGAAGTGACCTATCCTAGCTCCTTATACAAAATACAATGGTGGGTTTGGGGAGGGCAGGCCAGAACATGTGTGCCAAGCGCATTGAAAGGGGTGGTAAGCTTGTATAAGACAATGTTGGAGGCTCCAGGGAATACTGCATCCTCATAGTCCAGCAGAAAAAAAATTGACGTTCCTACAAATTTCCCGGTACCTGGGGGAGACAGTTTTATACCCTGTAAAGAGCCCCACGTTCGGTGAAGCACTTTGCAGCTGTGTAGTTAATGGGTTGGGAGTAGTCGAGATGTTGGTCTAGGAACATGCTAAGCTACTTATAGGAGGTTTCCGAGTCAGTAGGGTCATGAGATAATGGGTGAAGCCTCAGAGCAGATGGGGCAGATCTCAGTCAGTGAACGGAGCCAGAAAGTGTAGACCATTTTCTGTGTCTCATGGTAAGCTAACTGGGAAGGAATCAGTTTTTCACATTGATAAAATCAAACTGGAGTAATTGCTCAATCTCTGCAGGTGTGGTCCAAAGGAGAAGATGATAGTATCATCAGCATAACATATGGCATTTGCACATTGAGGAGGAGCTGGGAAGATCATTTATGACGACTGAGAAGAGAATTAGCCCCAAGACTGATCCTTGGGGGATCCCTAGTATGACATGGACAAGAGAAGAGAAGAGAAGAGAAGAGAAGAGAAGAGAAGAGAAGAGAAGAGAAGAGAGAAGAGGAGAGAAGAGATGGAAGACACTAAATTGACTGACTCCTGCCTGAGAGGTATGATAGCAGCCAACTGAAAAAGGGGGCAGAGATGCCTGAGGCTGCTAGTTTGGCTAGGAGAAGAGTGTGAATAATTGTATCGAATGCCTTGGCTAGATCAATGAAAACTGCACTCGTCCCCTAACCTGCATCCATATGTAAATGGCTATGATCAGTCATTCTGAGTAGGGATGGAAGCCAGATTAAAAGAGGTGAGAAAACCTGATATGCCATAAAAACTGGAGAGTTGCCTGCTGACCATTCTCTCTAGTAGCTGGGCAAGGGAGGGAAACAACAAAATGGGGTAGTAGTTCTTCTGGACATCAGAGGGGCCACCATTATAGAATGGGACTACCAAGGTATGTTTCCAGTTGTATGGGAAGAAGCCAGTGACCAAGGATATATTACAAATGTGGGTGATGGGGAATTTAGGAGATAGGCCATCTGAGCCATCACGGAAGAAGGTGTTCAGAGAAGACAATTGTAGGACAGCCAACTTGGAGGCAGATGAAAGATTGCAACTCCCAGAACCTGAGAAGGAGGATAATGGGCAGGATGCAGTGAAGAGAGAGAGGAATGACCTGGGAACTTCAGTGAAGAAACAATTTACAGCATTAGCAGATATAAGGGTACAAGCATCAGACTAGGAGCTGGATGGAGAAGGGAAGACATTAAGAAAGCAATGAACAGCTTTCCAACATTTTGAGTGACACTAAATAATTTATTTTGGAAATAAGTGGCCTAAATATAACGGAGTTCAGCATGCCCTGATCCACCCTGTTCAGAATGGAATCAGTGAGCGTGAGGCATGAGATGGTAGTGGAGTGGATCTTCCTGAAACCAGACTAGAAGGAGGTGAAAAGGAGGAGGAGTGGAGAAAAGGGAAGAGTTGGGAGAAAGCAGGGTGTTCTTGAAGCCTGGATAAGAAGAAGACAAACAGTGTAATAGTTCCTTGAGGTGGTGGGGTCACCACCTTTAGGGTGAGGGATGACAGCGGCTCACTTCCATACATTAGGAATCACACCTCTGGAGGATAGGCTAAGAATGTAAGAAATAGGTACAGCGATTCGAGGGGCAGACAGGTAAATAAGTTTAGGGTCAAGGCCATCAGGGCTGACTCCCTTGTAGGGGTTAAGGGCTAGCAGTGTCATTAGGGAGGCTGAAGATGTTGTAAGTCAGAAAAAGAAAGTAAAGGGGAAAGGAAGAAGGTGGCCGGGGAAGTGAGGAACATACCCATGCACACAATCCCATCTCTTACCTGATAATCTGCATATTCATGCACACACTGCCACCCCTGGTCTACTGACACACATACCATTCACACACTCTCACCCCTCATCTGCTGACAGACATACCCATTCATACACCCCCACCTTGACCCTACATATCCATATATACACTCCCATCCCTTGCCTTCTTCCCTACATACCCCTGCACAAATTCCCCCTCCTGGCCTCCTGTTCTGCATAATTACATGCACACAATCCCATTCCTTGCCAGCTGCCATGCATACCTATGCACACACTCCCACTGCTGCCAGGTACCCTACAGACCCATGTGCACATTCCAACCCCTCACCTACTGCTCTGCATAACTATGCACACTTCCCACTCCCTTGCTAACCTGCACACCCATGCACACACTCCCAACTCTTGTATACTGACACACATACCCATGCATACATTCCCACCCCATGAGGTAAGAGGCATAGCCTTCAACCACCCAGAAAAGGCAGTTATTTAGGTGTTGCCATACAAATGTAATGGATTATTCCACTTATAACAGTCAGAAAATCTGTTTTAAATCCAAATACTAATGATGAAGACTAAAGCAGAAAGATATGGGCTTGTTCAGTCAAGATCGTACAGTGAAGCAGTGTGTGTGTGGGGGGGAGGGTAAAGTAGTCCAACTGCAGTGACTTTGGTGGTGATTACTGCATATATCAAAAGACCTGTTTACACTTCCCTCTTTGCAGTGCCTCAGCTCATGCGTTCTGGGTGATGCGTTGCAAAGTTGCCATTGTGGACACTCACCACATTGTGCTATGTGCTGCTCCACTCCCATTTCTGCTCCAGTGAAATTGTGAGGATGTATACTGCATTGAATGCATCAACCCACAGTGTAAACTGCTGCAGTTCTCCATCCACATGCAGTCCCATTTCTCCCAGTATCCCGGCCACTAGGGGGACACTCCTCTCAGAGTGATCTGCGGCACTTGAGCCACGGGAGGTGTAAACTGTGAATTGCAGCACTAAGTGAGAGTGCAGCAACTTGGCGGCGGAGCGGTAAGTACAGCGCTACCAAAGTGTAAACAGGTCTAAAGACTCATCTGCCTAGGGCAATATATATTTTTTTTTCATAACATATGACAGTACTGGTAAGAACATTTTTTTAAATGTATTGTTTATTGAGGTTTTCAAAAATACATTAGAGCCAGTATAGACACTGTGCATTTGCTGGCAGGAGCTACACAGCTTGACATGCTCTTTGGAAGGTACATTTTTTTTTATTTGTTTATTAGTTTACCAGGTAAACAAGACAAACACATACAAGACAGACAATAGTCAGCTTATTATAATCTGTAACCACTATAGAGTAGCAATGGCAGTATAATATTCATGCTAGCAGGTACATTTCCTTTATCTAGTACTTAAAGCTGAATTACAATAATTCCATTTACATTAAAACAAATTAATTTAACACATAAACAGAATTAATAATTAACATATAACCAGTAACAACGATGCTGGACTCACACCACACGCATCTCCCTTAGCTACTCAGTACCTCAACCCCATCATAAGCTCTATTTAAAAGAGAACACTATCTCACCATGTGTTGTTTATTGTTTTAATGTCCCAGTCACATAACTAGCCCTAAGTGCAATTAGGTGGCCTCTGTGGGGGGAAGGTAAGTCGATAAAGGTACCCCACACCCTACCAAATAGTCCCCCTCTGTCTTTCAACTCATATGTGGTCTATTCCAAAGGGAGTATCTTAGCAATCACATCTAACCACATACTCACCGTGGGGGGCTGACATGATATCCATGTATTCTGTATACACTTCCTAGCCAGAACCAACAGAATCCTAATAACTCTCGGCAGGAAATCTCCCTTCTCACCATTCGAAGCACCCCAAACAAGACAGACAGGAGTGTCTGCTATGTGCCTTCCTCATCTCTGCACTAATTGTTCCTGAATTTCAGTCCAGAACTGTTTGAGCCTCGGGCAGCTCCAGAAACAGTAGCTGCCTCACTCCTCCCCACACCTCCCACACACCTGGGATACCCCAGGGGTAAATTTGCTCACTAGAACAGGGGGGAGATAGAGTCGATGGACAAATTTAAATTAGGCCCCTTTAACTTTATTACACCGCAAGAGCCCCATATGAGACTCACAGATCAGGGCCCAATTATCATTAGTAATGTCCAATCCCAAGTATCTTTCCCAAAGGAGTATATCCCAGCTGACTGGTGCAGGAACTCCTCCCATAAACAAGAACATATACTCAACATGGAGCTCTTTGGGTCCACCCTAGACCTGAGACTCTCCCTCTCCAGTCCACTAATCCTAGCAACCTGTGGGTCCCATCTGTTCATGCTACACAGGTGGGTAGAGATCTGCAAATACCGGAACCTCTGTGACACTCCAAGTCCCAGCTCAACCTCCGACTCCACTTGAGGTCGAAGTCCAGCAGATACCAACAGATTTCCAAAACAGGCTGTACCCCCACTTCTCCACTCCACAAAACCTCTGTCTTCCAATCCTAGGAGAAAGTTTGGATTACCACAAAGAGGCACAAAAAGGTTTTTTTCTTGTTCCCCCTCCTAGAATTTTAGTAGCCCATCCACATGCCTCTAAAGTGTTTATTACCAGGGGATTTGCCTTGCCTATAGCCTTATACTTGGTCAGCCCACCCTTATCTAGATAACAAAAAGGAGTGGCATGTCTAGTACCCATCTCAAGCATGGTCCGGCACACTCCCTTGTCCCCCAACAACCATTCTCTGCCTCTAGCTCCTGTGACTGCCTCATCTAATCAGCCCTCCTCACCACTACCATAGCCTCCCCATGCTCTTCCTACATTGCACTTATTCTTATTCTTCCCTTGTCTCCCATTACCCCCCATTCGTCTCACCCCTCCTTCTACCAGCACTACTCTCTGTGATTTGACAATGATGTTGACTGCTCCTAGCTTCCTATGTGCCCCCCATTTGTTCCCCCTTAATTTCTTCCCCTCTCTCTGTTGACCCTGCCTTGGATTCTTTATGTGTCCCCACATAATTGCATATTATCTGACTACTGAGCTGTGTACCTGAAATATTGAAATATCTGTTGTATACTCCTATATTGTACCATTTTTGACATGGAACCATTGTAAAAGAGCCTTGGCTCAAAGGTACTTGTAATCCTAGACTTAAATAAATAAATAAAAAATAAAATACATTCTCATAACAGATGACGTTGGGCTGCAGCATAATGCTTAAGATTTGGAAAGCGGAGGCGGCCCTTCCCTGTGGGGCCTTCAGCTGAACTAGCACTGCCCAGGGTCTTTTACCCTGTCATAAAAAATCAGTACATCTGGCCTCACAGAGATGAATGTCTTTCACCATTAGGCCCACGACCAGCATTTGGATGGGGTATAGCATACAGGGGAGAACATTCATTTTCAGTAAGTTAATGCGTCTCATCCAAGGTATCGGGAGCACACTCCATCCGGCCAATTCTCCTGTGATTAGCTTCAACAGAGGTGCATAATTCGACCTGTACAGGCTAGAAATTACCAGGCCCACCTTACCCTGTCAACAACTGAATAAATAAATAAATAAAACAAGACTCAAGTAGGTGACCGAATACAGTACTCACTTAAATGGGAGCCCTGGTAACTGTACCTGCTTCCTTTCCCCCAGTTGCAATAATTCAAATTTATCGTAATTAATTTATATCCTGAAAACCCCCAAGAATTGATCTATGATCTGGATAATCTCTAGCAAGGACTTCTGTGAAAGGTATATTCTAATGCCCATACTGAACCACCTTCTGCCCTAGGCCTGAGGTCATCCAATACCTCACAATTGCCCTACAGAATTGATATTGCTCTAGATTTCCACTTCTGCAACTTGAATACCCCAAAAAGATAACATAAGAAGTTCAGCCATAAACCAGAACTGTAACAGTGTCATGTGCTTAACAGACACCGAAGGTAGGAAAGTCTAATGGTTTGACTTGGGGGTGGGGACAGTTCCAGTCTATACCTTCCTGGCTGACAGTGTGAGAGCAGGTACACCTCACCCATGTATAAAAGTAGGACTTGAGGGATGATCCAGAACCACTTGTGCTGAACTGAGTCCCAAACCTCTACTGTAGCACAGGAAGGTTTCGAACACTGTCAAAGACAGCTGCTTTTTCGGCACTAAATAGCTTTAACTTTCATAGTCAGCCTGTCAATGCAGGTCTGCCATCCATTACTGCACAGATGGTATATCAGCTGCCCACCACCTCCGCAGAAGTAGGTGCTTCACTTCCATTAGAGCATCCATACACCACATATTTAAGTGTCTGTCCTAGAGACACTCAATGTTTCCAAGTACCACTAAAGACCTATACCTAGGAAAGTGTACCCCCATTATTTTCTCACATTCCTTGAGTACCTGCACCCACCAAAACTGTATGCTCTTGCAAGGCCACAATATATGCAATAAGTCACCCCCATCTTGCCCATATCTACAGCATGTTCTTGTGGGCAGCAAACCCATTTTTTTGAAGGACAATAGGAGTTCTCTACCAGGACTGTAGATTCTTTAGTTGCATCAGCCTGCCACTGGTATCACAGCAGACTCCATAAGCATTAGCCCAGCATACCTGCCATTCCCTGGGAGTCAGGCTTTCACCTAGCACTGTACCCCATTTTTGTTGTACCATCTCCAGGTCTGAGGACCATAGGCCAAACAACTTAACATATAAGGTTTCCCTCTTTGGGATCCTCCCTCTTGCCCCCACCCCCACCCGCCACCCACTTGACCAAATAAATTACCCCATGCACTAGGTGCCAGTAGTGCAAAAGTGATAATCCAGTTTAGATGACAAAGGTGGTATATTTATCTCCATTGGTGGGATCTTGGAAGGGATGCCATTGCAAACATGTCCACAAGTCTTTGAACATTTTAGCAGGGATCTAAAAGAGGTTTTCCACTTGTAATATGCCTGCCACATCCCATTGTGCCCAGTTAATCTGGGTGCCCTTTATTTTCAAAAATGGGTTTCACCAGACAGGTCAGCACTGCAGTGGAACAGAAATTTGATTATCACACACTTTTGAATCTCCTTCCACACACTGTGAATTTACAATTAAGTGGGGTGGTCACCCTGGGCAACACAACTCTCAAACAATAGGGGCTCTGGTGCGACCTTTCCCAAAGCATCTATCTCCAGGGTCAGCCAATGAGCCAGTGTTTAAAGGACCCTGCTTCCAGCCCCATGCAGATTTTCCTGAGGCCAGTTGCTAAACAGTATCAGGGCATGTAGAAATCCCCCTTAACCCAGGCAACTGCCATCCTCAGGGCTAGAAACTGTGGCCTATCCCCTCATATAGAAAGGCATTTATCACCTTGGTTATCTTCTTAGAAACCTCCTCCAGAAACTTAAGGGACATGTACCTCCATAAGTATAAATACCTGCAGTGTTTGTCCCTTGCCCCACAATGATAACCTCAGTTGCTTCCATCTGACCACTTCTTCCCTGAGCATTGCCAAGAGGGGCTCAATGTTCTATTGGACCGAAGACTTTCAATCCGTAACTGAGATACACAGGTAACAGAAACCCTGCTGGGCCCAAGACAGATCTGCTGCTTATACCAGGCCACTACTATACTGGGAGTTCAGGGCCATAACTTCCATGTTACCCTAATTATTGTGAGGTCCAAGGTTGTTTAACATCAGAAGAATGTCATCAACAAAGAGCGCTGGAGTATACACCTGATTTCCCACACAAAACTCTTGTATGATGGAATGGGTGCAAAGCCTCTGTGACAGTGGTTATATTGATAAAATGAACAAGCCTGAGGACAGAGGGCACCTCTACCTAGCCACCTGATCCAGTGCGAAGGGGGCCGACAACTTCCCATTGGTGAGTACTACTCCCTAGGTGGCTAAGTATAACATCTGAACCCGCTCTATGAAAACTCCCCCTGATCCAAATGCCTCCTGGACCTTCACCAAGTATGGCCTCTCCATGGAGTCATAGGCCTTTGCCTTGTCCAGTGCTACAGTTGGCACAGATTCTTCCATTCATCCTGTGACCCACATCAGATGACCAGATGTCTAATGTGGTCTGCCCCATCCCTTCCTGCCGCAAAGTGCACCAGGCTGGGTGGATTAAGTGTGACAGTACTTTGTTTAGCCAATTTGCAGAAATCTTGGCCAGAACTTTATAATTCACATTTAACAGGGAGATGGAGCAGTAGCTGGAGCACTGGAGCAGGTCCTTCACCCTTTTTCCCCAGAGTGTAATGGCAGCCACCCACTTCGTTCCTGGCATCCTACCCATTTCGTTAGCCTCTTGGCAAGCCCCCCCAGTAGATGTGACCCTAAGACATTCCCTGCCAGATGATAAAGCACACCCGCTATTGCCCCCCCGGCCCCAGCTCATCCACTGAAATAGAGGTACTCAAGGCAGTCATCTGGACAGCCCCTACCACAGACAGTTCCATCAGATCCAGGATGAGAAATACACTCCTTTTGTACCAACCCCTTCTGATATAGTACTGTGTGGGAACCAATCTGGCATGGTAATCCTCTACAATGACATAAGTACCCTGCTGTGTGATCAAGCATGTGTGAACTTGAGAGCGGAACCAGTCTGTCATAATACTGGAACTGGCACAAGTGGTAAAATCTGGAATGCAGGAACCCATGCAAAAGTTGTGCTTGTTCCAGCAGTTCTAGATGTTGCCACTTGCATGGGGGTTCCGGCATGCCAGTAGTTCAAATAATTCCCAAGTCCCACAATGCAGCAGGGCAAAAATTTTGCTTTTCCTAGAGCACAGTATGAAACAAAGATAGGGTTTAATAACAGAATATATTACTGGCAGCAAGCATTCCCTGTTTGCTTGTCAACAGCAAAAAGAAGCCATATAAATGCAAAAAACAAGAAGTAAACAAGTACCTCAAGCCAAAGGCCCCTAACTAGTATAATGAACTACTAACTGCATGTTCTGTCATGCATCTCACCCCACATAGTCCTTTACCAGCTTTAAAAGACTTGCCTGAATGCAGCCTTTTTCCTTTGTTTTCAGGCGTAGGTTGATGGAACATTATACTTTCTATTAATCGTCAGTCTCCCATAAGAAGGCAGAGTTCCTGTCCAGGGAGATTGCTGCAGCACAAAATTGATCAGCTCAGCTATTCCAGACTGTGGATATATTGTGCAATCCAATCTGTCTTCAATCTGTGGGAACCTTTTCACAAGAGAAGTGTGATGAGTTTGCTCAATTTTTTCAGATAAGGTTGCTGCCATCAGGTCAGAGATTGACCAGTCCAATTTCAATGGACGTTGTGATGGTCGGTGGGATGTCACAAGTGCTTGGTCAGTGTGGATGGATTTCGGCCATCTGGAACTCTTCGACATCGTGAGGGTCATCCAGTCTCTGTGGCCACCTTGCTGTAGTTTGGATCTGGGCACCTCTTGGTGGGTAGCGTAGATGAGATCGGCCCGATCCTTGCAGAGACTGTTTGGAGTTCACTGGAGAGTGGGATCTTTCCTGATCCCCTTAAGGAAGCAGTTGTGTGCCCGCTCCTGAAAAAAACCCTCCCTTGACCTGATCCATCCTGCTAACTACAGACCTGTCTCAAACCTGCCCTTTGTGGGTAAGGTTATTGAGAAGGTGGTTGTGCTGCAGCTGAATGACCACCTTACCACCCACGATGTCTATGACTCTCTCCAGTCCAGATTTAGGAAGATACATAGTACCGAGACTGCCCTTGTCCAGGTATTTAATGATCTAATAGCAAGAGATCAGAGGTCTCATTCCATCTTGGTCCTCCTTGATCTCTTTGCTGCATTTGACACTGTGAACCATGTAGTGCTACTGAAGTGCCTTCGGACCACCTGCAGACTTTCTGCTATGGTCCTCAGATGGTTTAGATCTTTTCTCCAGGGAAGGACTCAAAGGGTGGTCATGGAAATGTATTCTTATGGCTCCCTCCTTCTATCCTGTGGGGTTCCGCAGGGCTCCATTTTAGCACCCATGTTGTTCGCAGTGTAAATGTTGCAATTAGGAGACATTATTAGGAGGTATGGCTTGAGTTTTCACTGCCATGCAGATGATATTCAGCTGTACCTCTCCTTTGTGCCCGGACAGGATGATGCGATCTTGGTATTTAACTACTGTCTCGCTGAGATCCAGGACTGGATGAGTGCTAGTTGGCTGAGCTTAAATCCTGACAAGACTAAGTTGCTGGTAGTGGACCCAGATCGTCGGGCAGTGGGCACACTGAATGAACAGGTTCCTGGGCTTTGGCTTGGAGATGCTCCATTGGTGGCCTAACATCAGGTGTGTAAAGCCATACATGACCAGGGACCCCACTACCTGAAAGAACTCTTTCACCCCTCCCGCCCGCTTTGTGATCCACCGATGAGGGACTGCTAGAGATTCCCAGGGTACGTTTGAAAACATCTGGGGCTTAGTCTTTCTCTTACGTAGCCCCCGCCCTATGGAATTCTCTACCTTGTTGGTTGAGAGAATGACAGACTGTCAAAGGCTTTATAAATGCCTTGAAGACCTATTTATTTCAACAAGCATTCCCAGAATTTGAAAACTAATATGCCTTGTTGTTGTTTGAGCAATGATGTGATGCTGTTTTAACCTGATTTTATGGACTATTGTCTGTTTTTATTGTGTTAGCTTATGTACAGCGCTTTGGCTTTGAAAGACACTTTATAAAAATAAGGTTATTATTATGATTATTAACTGGAAACATGCAACAAGTGCAACTGGCAGTCCCAAGACTCCTCACATGGAACATAGACAGACATACAAGCCAAATCTCAGGAGGCTAAAACAGAGCAAACACAGGGAGGGTGAGTTGGGGCTGTATTCTATCACTCCCATGTCTCTTATTTAAACACTGACTTTCTGTCCAGCTATGCTCTAGGAAAATCACTATTGCACTAAGTGACATGGAAGTTCTGCTTAGAGGCTACTTCAAAGCCTTCCACAGTGCAGCAGTAGCAAGAGATTGAACACCAGCTTGTGGTAGAACTGCTGAAAAACCAAGTCCCCAACCTAGTTTTAAGAATATCTTCCAGTCTGATACCTACATGGAAGGCCTGACTGGCCATGCCTCCCCTAGAGGAAGCTGATCAAAAGTAGGACAAGTCTGCCCCCACCAGTTCCATGGTCCACCACACTCAGCAAGCCGTGATTGCTGGAGAAACTGGTTTGTGTGGTTTGGAAGTGCTGATGAGCAGCTGATCCCAAGAGTCATTATGAAGGTCCGAGTCCTTGCAATATATGTGTATATGCATCTGAAAACACATAGGTTCAGTTCAGCACCAAATCTAGGACAGGGAACCACAGATAGGTTAGTCTTCATCCTAAGCACTGTAGAAAAGTGAAGTCCATCCAGTGTTGCACATACAAGAGAAATTCAAAGCTCTTATGTCAAAAACCCATTTGATGGGAACAAGGCACAACAGGGAGGTCAGTTTCATGGACAAAAGTTTAAAGGAATTAGGAACCATCATCTCCCCCCCCCAATGATCTACACAACTGACATCCCAGGTGGTCTGATACATAGTCTGCAAAGTTTCTGATCATTTTATGGGGCAGTGTGGAATGGTGAATTCATTGTCTACACAAATTGTGGAATAAAACTCTTTGAACTAAATCTTGAAGTCTACAGGAATTTATTATTGTTTACTGCTGAGGGTAAGGAGCGCTAGCGTTTAAGAATTGTGGTCTGACACATAATCTGCAACATTTTTGACCATCTTTTGGCATTAGAAAATTTACAAATCAAAGGTCGTTGGACCATGCATACCTCTCAACGTCTTGCCTCATGAATCAGGGACAAGGCTTAAAAAATCAGGGACAAAGACCTCAAATCAGGGACACATCTTAAAATCTGGTGCTATTCACTTAAAAAGCTGACAGAATAAAGGGATTTGTGGTTAAGAAGCATTTTCTGAAGAAGGACAAGTCTGCAACTTTAATGTATAACATTATTTTGAGCTTTTAATCTCCACTGTTCTGTCACAAAAACACAAATTTTATGAGGGACAGAGAAAAATTCAGATCAGGGCCATCCTTGAAAATCAGGGACAGTTGAGAGGTATGGGACCACGTACTTTTTGACAACAAGAATATAGATGGTAGATAAAGCTGACTGCAGCACATCACTATGAATGACTTACGAGGAAGAGGAATTCTACAGTTTGCGTTAAAGGAGCTGAAAGGGGATCTGAGTGTCAGGGATCATACCAGCAAACCTACAAAGCCCAGGATGACTTATACATTTCCCAGTTTCAGGAGCATATGCCTCCCTGAGAAGGTATGCAGCCCTCTCTGAGAGATGTGGTGTTGCCCATGCACCCCTGAAACCATCTACATGGCCTCACTTCAGGGAAACATCCTAGACATGGAATTCCAGTTCCCATTGGCCCACAAGCAAGTCCCAGGTGGGGCAGAAGGAGAAAGACATCTTTTCAGCAGCTCACAGAGAGCTGATACCATGGGTGTTGGCCAGACTGGTGCCACCAACAATACCATGGCCATCTGCTTCCTAATCTGCACAGAGTTTTGTAAATCATAAAGAAGAGGGGAACTTGTAGGTCAAAAAAGCAACTCCAAGCCTGCTGGAATGCAGAATGCATTCTCCAGCTCCATTTCAGGGCTTCAGGGTTTGGGCGCCAACTGAAGTATTATCTTAGCTGACAAATCAGGCATGAGGCAAACAGGTCCCCCTGTAGAGGCCCCCCAACTCCTGAATCTACAGAAAGAGGTCCCTCCTTAGGGAGAACTCACCAAAATCCATCAGGTATCTGGAGCTCCAGTCCACTGCCAATTGGAGAGGCCCATGATATGAACTGCCTGTGCCTGCTGGTTGTGTTTGAGACTTAAAAACAAGGCCTGGAGGTCTATCACATCTGCCTGATGCAGAGGCACATGTACTTTAGGGGTTCATGTCTCTATGCTCCCATCCCCCCAGCCCCCATTACCCATATCTTGACCTTATCCAAACCATCCTGAAGCTCCTCACAGATTTTTGCATTAACAACCTCATCCTGCAGCTTGTTTCACCTTCTCACCACCCTCTCCATGAAATAATACCTCCTGGCATCCCTCCTGAATTTCCCCCGTCAATTTGTTGCCATTCTGTCTTACGTTCTTGTTCTCACTAGGCCTAAATAATTCACTAGTGTCCACCCTGTTGATAACCTTTAGCTATTTAAAGGTCTCTATCCAGTCTTCTCTTTCCTTCCTGGTCCCCAGTGAGTACAAACTCAGCTTCATCAGCCTCTGCTCCCACGTGTACCCCTGCTGGCCCTGAACTGTCCTGGTGGCTCTTTTCAGCACTGCCTCCAATTGGTTTATGTCCTTCCTGAGGTAAGGTTCTAGTATTGGACACAGTACTCCAGGTGTGGTCACACCAGAGATCTGTGCAGGTGTGCAGGGGCAGTATGACTCCCTGATGAACCCTTTTTTGTAAGGTGATGCGCTGGGCTGCTCTATTCTTCTAGACCACCTCAGTGTATTTGAACTGCTGTATTTTGGTTTGCATGACTTTGCACAATGTTTTAGACTTTTCTTACCTGTTTAGAGCAATAAAGTAACTTGAAAATAAATAACTGATTCAGCAAGCCTTCTTGGATTTGTGTCCAGGAACTGTGTGGGAGTTTTATCCATACAGTGGCTGTATAACCTCCTTTGTCCTGCTGCTGAACCCCCTACTTATGCAGCCCAGCATTCTGTTAGCCTTACCCACTGCCTTACTGCATTGTGCAGCGGTCTTCAGGGTGTCCATAACTGCCATCCTAGATCTTTCTATTCTTCTAATAATGTGACAGCCATCCCCTCTAACCTGTACTCAGTACCTGGACTTTTTTTCCCCACGTGCACGACCTTATACTTCTTGGCATTGAATCCCAACTGCCTGGTCCTAGACCACCTCTCTAACCTTCCCAGGTCTTCCCTCATATTCCTGAGCCTCTCTTCTGTATCGACAGAGCTTGGTATCATCCACAAAGAGGAACATTTTATCCCTGATGTTGTCTCTGATGTCACTGACGAACACATTAAATAGCACTAATCTAAGAACCGATCCCTGCAGTGCCTGTCTTGTGACTTCCCTCATTACTGAGTGTTCCCCAGTAACCACTACTATTTGCGTTCTCCCTCCAAACCAATTACATACCCACCTGGTCATTTTTTCTCCCATCCCAAGATCATCCAACTTCCTGACGTGTCTCTTGTGCAGACAGAGTGAAAGGCCTTGCTGAAGACCTTGTGATCTAGTCAAAGAAGTCAATCAAATCTGTCTGACATGACCTCCCCGACACAAACTGGTGTTGTCTGACATCCTGCAGCCCATTAATCTCTAGAAATTCTATCAACCTTTCTTTAAGATTTGTTTCCATCAGTCTGCCAACTATTAAGGTCAAACTTCCTAGCCTGTAGTTTTCCAGTTAGTCCCTGGTCTAGCTTTTATGTATGGGTATAACATCAGCAGTCCTTAATTCTCTACTCACAACTCCTGAGTCAAGGGAGCTGTTGTACATGTCAGCTAGGAGTCCCTCATCAGCCTGGGCAGTGCACTCCATCCGACCCTGGAGATTTATTTAACTTCAGGAATAACAGCCCCTTTTGGCCTAACTGTGGCAAGGGGTACTGCTCACATCTTTGTCGCCCCCTACCTCCCTTTATCCACCCTCCCTGTGGCAGTGTTCTCTCCTACTGTTTTGTAAATATTGAGCAGAAGTATTCGTTCAATACTTCCACTTTCCCTTTACTGTGGTCCACCGACTCTGCCCCCTGCTTTAGCTTAACAATGCCTTCTTTCATTTGCTTTTTCTCTCTCTTACGTAAAGAAAGAAGGCCTTGTCTCTTCTCTTGATGTGTTCCACTACTTTTAGCTCTGCACTTGCCTTGGCCTTTCTCACTTCCCTGTTACCTGCTTTCAGTTTCTCTAGGTAGCCCACTCTGTCTTCCTCCCTCTGGTTTCCTTATATTCCTTAAAAGCAGTCCATTTCTCTCTCACTGCTCTTCATATCTCCCCTGCCAACCAAGGAGGCTTCCTGTGCTTTTTTCTGCATCCACTTCTGTCTCAGATGGGTGACTTCTGGGAGACCATTTTTTTATAATGGTCCATTTGTCTTCCACTCCTTCTACTCCCTTAGGCCTAGAAAAGTGTTCTTCTAATTTGTGCCTCACTGCACTGAAATCTGCCATTCTGAAGTCTAAAACACGTGGTTTGGTGTTAAAGTGTTCTGTCCCCATTTCCAACCTGAACTACACCAGTAGGTAGTCACTGTTACTCAGGGGCTCAGCTATGTCACCAAGTCCAGGATCACTCATCCTCTTGTTGGCAAGCTATCCTAGAATGTACTTAGCACAAACTCTAACTGAGTGAAGCACCCAGGCATCTAGCTGTCCAGTAACTTTGAGGTCTATGACCGTATGGACTTTGTACTTTGTCTCTGACTTTTAATTTTCTCAGATAAGCTTTCTATCACAGAACTTGAACATTGGCATAGTAAAACATGAAATAAAAAAAAAAAACAGCCTTCCGAGCCGGATATATCTTTCCCATGCATGGAGACCCTACTTTCCCCACATTGTGGAGTGCAGCAGCAACAGGTTTGGCATGGTAGTTTATTGGGGACAGGCACCTCTGCAGCAACATTGTTTATTTGATAAGCTAGAGTAACACATGCCTTTCTGCAGGTTTGGGGTGAGTTAAAAGCATATGGCTTCCCTCTTCTTCATGATGCCTCACACACTGACACAGGCCAGGAGACAGAGGGCAACAATTGTCTTGGTACCCCCAGTCTGTCTGACACTGCTGTGGTACCTATTAATGCTAGAGATGCTAGTCCAAGCACCTCTGCTGGTTCCAGACAGGTGGGACCTGCTGATTGACCCAGAGGGGAACCCACACCCCTGGTGGTGGACTATTCTCTGTTTCTAACAGTATGGAAGGTTTCAGGAGTTCCTGGACTATCCCTAAACTTTCTGTGACCAGCTTCTCTCTTCACCCAGCTTGAAGCCTGTTCCTAGAGAGCACCTGAAGAGTAACTTTGAGAGATTTTCTCTAGTGGGCCCCAGCTTGGAGACAGCAGTCCAGATTTTCAAAAGGTTGAGCTTGCCGCAAGCCCAGGGTACATTTATATTACAGTACTTGCTGCTCTTCAGATGCTCTGCCTAGCTCACTTGGTTGCTACTTAACTGTTTGACTAATATTTCTGATTTGTGTAACCCACAGTTGCAACCTATTGTTGCATTTTCATTTCCCCCTTTCCCAGGATGCATCTGCAAACATGCTACTTCAGCTCAGTCTTTTCTGGTAAATCTTGTAAGTAAAATCAGGTACTACACTTCTGTGTGGTTCAGTGTTTAAGAGTGAGATATCAGGACTCACTCTGGGAGAGGTCAGCATGATCAACTGCTGCTTTGCTCGTTAAGCCCCATAATCCAGTTCTTCAGCAACTATTGCTTGGTGGCTCAGGTGGGTCATAGACAAGACTGATATTGACACCAGCTCATTTGGGGCACATTCTGCCAGGGAAGCAATGGCAAGCAAAGAATTAAAGTAGGTGCTGAACAATAGATATTGTCAGAGTGACAGACTGGGCCAGAAACACAGTCTTTAACCAGTTTCACCTTCGGCCATTAGTAACTTCAGCCTTGACTGCAGTGTTTGAAAAGGCTTTGAACTAATGTAACCCCACCATTCCCCAAATGGTGGGGGCTTACTAGGACTCCTACTGCCCCAGAACTGCCTGCCACTGTCTTCTGCTCTCCAACCCTTGGGACTGCAGCCTGGTGGGGGATCACAGGAGCATCACTGGAACAACTGCCAAGCTGCTTCCTCCTCAGTGATCAGTTGCACCATCTCTCGGCTAGTGTGCGCATGTTCAAGCAGCCACCTGCTCAAACATGGGAGCTGCTTATTCACAGACCCTGTTGCACAGTGCTATGCATGCTTGACATACCATACTGATCTTCACTACCAGAGCGTGCAGCCATGCACAGACTGTTGCCCCTCCAGTGTGCTCAGGCCCCAGGGGCTTCAGCTGGCATCAGGGGGCATGGAAGCACTTGAAGGGGGAGGACAGAAAGACTTCATGTGTCTGGCACCACTGCGCCCTTAAGGACAACACAGCTGCTAGCCGATTCAGCAACAGAAATTCTCAGCAAGGGTGGGCTGGCAATGGAGCTCCCGATAGGGCAAGGAAAGCCCTCTGCCACTAAATCTCACCACAGGGTAACTAAGCATAGGTGTGTCCAACGAACCAGGGGACTGTGAAAAGAAAAGCTGGGCAAGTGCCCTATAAAAATAACTTTAGTCAGAGGCAATTGTTTTAACTGTGGGAAAGCCACCATCTTGCCGACCCCTGACCTCGCAGCCAACCAATCAGAGGTCAGGGATTTCGGCACCTGACACCAACAACCTGCTGGAAGAATGACTGTGCTGTGTGCATGGCACCCTTTCTGCCAACCAATAGGGCACCAAGTGAATGTTCTTCATACTATTTCTGGAGATTGACAGCCCCTTACACCAATTGTAAGCTGCCTTTCCCCCAGAAAATGTAGAGGGAAGTTCCAGAAGAGGGAAGTCAGCAGTAAGCTCTTGGAGAGAGAGCGAGAGAGAGGAGAGTGAGTGCTGCTAGCCAGAGTCACCTAGAAAAGCCTGCCTGGGCTTCCACAGCCAACCATAAGGGAGTGACTCCAGAGGTTTCAACAACTTGGATATACAGTGACTGAACCGTGTGTCTACTGAACATGTCAGGGTGACATTTTCCTGAGAGAGTGTGAACTACTTTGAAGAAAACAGGCTGCACCTTAATTGGGAGGTATCAAAAGTATTCAGAGACAAGCTGGGGGAATACACAGAAAGAGATCTGAGTTTAAACTACTGAGGGGGAAAGAGGTGGGCCAGCAGGTACAGAAACTTTAACACAGGGAGGTCTGTGGGCCTCCCCCCAACACAGGAAGTAGTAGTAGTAAAATGTTGAATTCATCATCGTATGAATTGGATACTCAGTTGAGCAAAACTAATTTTCAATGAGGTCTAGTACACTGCACATGATACAAGTAGAGAAAATGTAAAATAACATATTTAGATTTTGTTACAACATTTGTGGTATATGTATATTCATACATTTAGACACAGCTGCAGGCAAGTAACATCATAGCAATCAGGGGGGAGGGCAAATGAGCAAGTGAGGACATCCAAGGACGGGTGTCAGGGGGAGTATGGGGATAGGCAGGTCAAGAAAGACACAGAAACTAGGCAGGGAGGCACAAAGTCAAGGTGAAGGGTGGTGTCACTCAATGCTCACCGTCGTGGTAACAAGATGGCTGACATGCAGGCCCTCTTAGCAGAGGGGAAGGTAGATGTAGCAGCAGTTACAGAGACCTGGGCTACAGCACTCCATGACTGGGACCTCTTGATCCTGGGGTACAAGCTCTACAGATGGGACACAGAGTTAGGCAAAGGAGGGTGGCGGCATACATCAGGAAGGGGATAATATGCACTAGGGAGGAGAACGAAGAGGAGAAAGTGGAATCGCTATGGATCCAGCTCCAGACAAATAGGGGGTGGAAGGTCAGGTTGGGAATTGCTAGAAGTGGCAGGAAAAGGTGACGTGGTAGTGGTGGGTGACTTTAATCCACCTAAGGTGGACTGGGGTACACCAGCCACATCCTGTGCCAGGAGTCAAGTGATCCTGGGTGCAATACAGGGAGGGTTCATGACCCAGGGAGTTACTGAGCCCACCAGGGAGGGGGCAATCCTTGATCTTGTGTTCACAAATGGGGAGCACATACATAAGAAAATGGTCAAGGAAACCATGAGAAGTAGCGACCACAGTACAGTGTGGTTCAGTTTGGATATGGAAAGGAAAAGCTTTTCCACCAAGACCAAAACCCTGAACTTCAAGAGAAAGGATTTCCAGAAAATAGACGAGGTGCTAAGGAAGCAACTAGAGGGCATCAAAGCATGCATGGGGGTGGACCAACAATGGGCTATCAACAGGGATGCAATACTAGTAGCCACAGCAGATTGTGTTAAGCTTAGGGGGAAGAAATCAGGAGCTAAATCATATATCAGGTTCAACTTTGAGGCTGCCAGGGCAGTGAGGGACAAGTGAGTGGCCTAAAAGAGATACAAGAGGACTGCAAGTGAAGCAGATAAGGAAGAATATCTGAGATTAGCTAAAGTGGCAGGCAGGACGGTGCAGCAAGCAAAGGCACAGAAAGAACTGCAAATAGTAGAAGGGATTAAGACTGGGGAGAAGGCCTTTTTCTGCTACATAAGCGAGAAGACGGACAGGAAGGAAGGGATAGTTAAGCTGAGGATGGGTGGAGGAAGAAGTGAGCAAGGTGGAGGTACTAAATGAGTACTTCTGCTCTGTCTTTACCACGGGAAAAAGATGGCCCGATGCCACAAGGGGGGAGAAGGATTGAGGTGGGTGGAGGGGCCACAGACGTGGTAACGGGTGGATAGAGTTAGGGGAGGGCTACTAGCACTGAAAGCTGACAAGTCCCCAGGACCGGACGACATACACCCAAGGGTACTGACAGAGACAGCAGAAGAGCTTTCGGGGCCACTGGCAGACCACTTCGATGGATCCCTGGAGTTGGGCGTGGTGACGCAGGACTGCAGAATGGCATATGTGGTGCCTGTCCAGAACAGCGGACCTAGGAATGATCAGGGAACTATAGGCCGGTCAGTCTGACATATATTGTGTGCAAACTCATGGAGACCATACTTAAGGAGAGGTTGGTAGGGCACATATGAGGAGAATGGTCTCCAGGAAGAGAGGCAACACAGGTTTGGGGGAGGAAGATCCTGTCAAACGAACCTGATTGACTTTTCTGACTGGGTCACCAGGGCAGTGGATCGGGGCAAGGCAGTGGACGTCTTTTACCTGGACTTTAGTAAAGCTTTCGATTCTCTGCCACATAAAAGGCTAACCAGGGAACTGAAGGATATTGGGGTAGGGGAGAAAATGACAAGGTGGGCAGAAAACTGGCTAAATGACAGAACCCAGAGGGTGGTGGTGGGGGAGACTTATCCAGTTCCAAGGGGTCACCAGCGGGGTTCCGCAGGATCGGTGCTAGGGCTGGTGTTGTTCAATATCTTAATAAATGACATTTGGGAAGGCATAAAGGGCAAGATGTGCCTGTTTGTGGATGACACCAAACTCTGTCGGAGGGTGGACACAGTTGAAGGGATACAGGACCTATGGGAAGACCGCAGGAAACTTGAGAGATGGTTGGGGATCTGGCAACTTGGCTTCAATGCCAAGAAATGCAAAGTGATGCACATTGGTGCCAGAAATCCCAGGAACGAGTATTACCTGGGTGGGGGAGGGGGGGTCTGGGTAGCAGCATCAAAGGAAGAAAAGGATCTGGGGGTGGTGATCACTAGTGACCTGAAACACTCCTCGCAATGCAAAAAGGCAGCGGCAAAGGTGAACAGGATGTTGGGCTGTATAGCAAGTGGAATCAGCAGTAGGCGGAGTAAGATCATACTGCCCTTGTACAGTTCACTGATGAGACCGCATTTAGAATATGGGGTAAGGTACTAGCATCCATATCATAAGAAGGACATCAGCTTGTTAGAGAAGGTCCAAAGGAGGGCAATCAAGATGATCAGGGGTCAGCAGGGCAAGCCTTATGAAGACAGGCTGAGAGCCCTGAGAATGTACTCCCTGGAAGAGAGCTGCGAGCGGGGGGATATGATAGAGACTTTTAAGTACCTGATGGGAATGAACAGGGTGGAGAGAGAACACCTCTTCAAGCTAAGTGACAACAGAACCACAAGGGGGCAGTTTGAAATTGGTGGTGGGGAGTAGAAGGGATTTTAGGAAGCATTTTGTCACAGACAGGGTCATGGACACACGGATTGTGCTGGTGGAAGATGTGATCTCAGTGAAGATGGTGAGCAGCTTTAAGAGGGTCTGGGGTAGGCATAAAGGGAACCCATGGGACTGTGAGGAAGGAGTTAAGAAGGAAAGGTTGATGGTGTACCAACAGGAGGTAGACACCACTACTACGAAGTCCACCACAGCGACATATTTCACCAGAAAGTGGGCAAGTCGCTGTGCTGGTCCCTGAAGACACTGGTGATGCAGCTCTCTCGGTGTTGCGTCTCCTGATCCAACTCCGACTCAAAGTTGGATATGTAGAGACCAGGGGGTGAAGGGGGCACAGCCCCCCACATGGGAAGTTTGGGGTGTGCAGTCCACCTACTGAAACACACTGGCATCCCCACCAGTACAATGCCGATACTCGGCACTGTGTCTGTCGCTGTCGGGGATGTCAGCGTGAGCGCTGTCACAGCACTACAGGAAAACCATTTGACCTTCATCTGCTGGCTCTTTTATATGTTTGTAAAAAGGAGGCAACTGTGTGCCACACCTGTCAGTCTGTGGACACCAGTGAGAGACTGCTTGAGTTCAACTGTGAGAAAGTCTGCATCCGAGAGAAAACCTACATCAGTCTAACAGACAGTCTAGGAGATGGCTGGTTAGTGCTAATGCCATGTACTAGCTAATACTCCACACTAGGGTTCTGAAGCCTGGATGTGGGTGTGATGCATGTGGCCCCTGATCCCTAGACTGGGCTGTGCTATGGAGAAGAAAGAGGGAAGAGCCAGAGAGGTGCAGAAGACTGTGAATGCAGAGAGCCTGAGCTGCATCCAGAGGCACCTGAGACCTGAAGCATCTTCAAACTGCCCACCCCCAACTGCACAAACTGAACCGTCAACCTGAGAGTAACTGCATCTGTAAAGGAGGAGAAGGAGCCCAGCTGACAGGGAAGTACAACAAACCCTGAGTACTCTCAGGGTTTGCTCTGCAACTGGAGAAATCTGTACAAAGCTGCCACCAATTCTACAGATTTAGCCAACAGGCCAGGAGTTACAAATATCACATTTGGAGGTGCTGCACTGCCATTTAAGCAGTTGCATGGCCTGTGGAGTTTTGGGTTTAACTGTTCTGTTTGTTCTAAAGTGCATCACTGCTGGCCAATCAGCTGCAACATCAGCAGGCCTGCAATGTTCCTATGGCTGGGTACCCAGTGAAGCACCGGGAGCTTCCTTTGAGGTTTAAGGATTTAAAAATTGTACCAGTGGGTAGTGCCCCCAGTACAGGTGGGCTGGTAATCCAGGTTTTATAGTTTACTTGTTACTGCATTGTCTTGCCTGGTGGGGATGGGCACTGTTACTATTTTAAAGTCTTATACTGGCCAAGCCTAGTCAGGCACTTAATTTCATTCCTGCCACAGGAGTTCACGAGATCCTTTTAAAGCCAGTTTTGCTTTGCATTCTCCCATTCCTTGTGAATATCCTTCAGTAAATATTTTGTTGATATTTACATTTGTCTCTTGAGCATATTATTAGTGTAAGTCATTAATTGCATTACTGTTGAATATTGCACTGTGATTTTGCATGTGCAGGGTGACACTGTGGGGAGGTACTGCATATCAATGGGTTGCACTGCTCTGACTCCAGGCCCACTTAAATGTTGCTCTGAGTGGAGGCACCATGCTAAACTTAAAAGATCTGGCTTTGAAGCCCCCAATCAGGAAAATCAGAAACCAGTCCCCTCAACCTTGTTTGAGCTCACAGGGCAGGGGCAGTAACTGCAACATCCATAGTGACCCGGTTACACTAGCATTATAATATGAGCCTCCATGGGGTGAAGTAAAATTGTGATTCTGCTAGTGCATAGCTTGGATTAAAGTCTTGATTTAATGAAACACACTGAGGCAAAATATTACAATCCCTCCCATCCTACTGCACCCCTGATGGCTGTTTCCTCTCTAAAATTCGGCAGGGTTAATGGAGATTCAGGCAGACCATACAGGTTTCAGGGGGCCAGTTATCCCACATTCTCAGTGGACACATTTTATGACATCCACTGACTCATTTCATTGCATCTGACGGTTCTTAGTGGCTTGTAGAAGAAAAAATGGTAGCGCTGGGGGCTGCAAGAACCAAATAATTCAGCAGGCAGTACAGCCTAGAGGTTAGAGCAACAAGTTGTGAATGAGCCAGGTGCACAAACGCACTCTGCAGGTCAGCTCACACAGTGCCAACCTCAAAGTAAACCTCCTGTCTGTTTCGGGTCCAAATTACTTTTAGCCTTGAGTTCTGGAGGGATTCAGACTGTGAACCTGATGCTAGCATACTCAAATGTACAGGCTCAGATAATATTCTCTTCGGGGGATGCAATATATCTTTCGCCTAAGGACACCTAACCAGGTATCCAAAATGAACCCTTTTTAACTGTATAAGAGACCTAGGTATTTCTTACCTTATTAAGTAAGCTCAGTAACACAATCAAGATTTTCAACAGCTGTCAGACTTAAACACGGGTACCTCACATGCAAAAAGAAACTGAGAAGACACCCAGGCAGTATTTCAAAGAAAATGTTGTTTAATAAAATATGACAAAAACAGGTAAAATTAAACACAGAACAATATATCATACATCTTACAGTCATGTAAAACAGGAAGGAAGTTACAGAACAAAACACTCCTACCACAAAGGCTTAATTTCTTCTATCTAAGTATTACCTTGTAAGTGCTGTTTAAGTTAGAGAACTTCTGTCTCACAGCCCAAAAATCATATGTCACATATCTCAGATACAGGATTCATTTTCAAGATCCTGCTCCCCACCTCCTTTTGGTAAGTCAGCTAGCTCCTCCCTTAGAATAAATTTCTGACAGTTATCCCTGAGGATGTAAGTCTTAAAAATCTGTAACTAGCCATTTCCCAAATATGACAGTCTTTAATCAAACATTTCTCTTTGAAATCCCTCTGCTGATTTCCTGGTGCTAGTCTGATCTGAGGGTTTTACAACTCTTCGCACATTTCTGGCTATGTGCTAAAATGAGAGGAACCAGCCCAATTACCTTTCTTCCTGCAACGTCACGAAACTCACATTTAATTTCAACTTCAAAAGACTGGGCAAGTCATAAAATGCCCTTCAATAAGGAAATCTTAATTAAATGGTTCTCCTGGTCAGTTCAATGACATCATGTGGTTTCAACTCCTGACCTTTAAAGTTAAAGGCCAAATTTCTCACGTACTGACATTTCATACACAGACCATTTATTTCTAACTATCATACAATAACCATAAGCAGAGGGCAGAGCGTCACAATAGGTACATCCAGAAGAGCTGGGTTTGATTCCCACAATCTCCACTTGCATACTGCGTGACTCTGAACGAGTCACTTAACCTTCCCGGTGCTCCCGGGTCACCTCTGAAAGCAAAAAAATGTTGTAGGTGCCTCTGAAAGCAGGCACTTGAACCTAGTGGGCCTTACCCAGTTAACAAATTTAAGCCCCCACAACAAAAACAATCATGGGCTTAACTTTGTGCCTCCACTGCTGCCCAGATTCTATCTATGTGGCTATATTTATATCTAATTCTGTATTATAGCCTTGTATTTCTTACCATATTCTAGATACAGAAGCACTGTATTATAAAACTGCATTTTATCCTTATATTTCTTATTGTAACATAATTCTGTATTCCTGTCCTACCTGGGACTTCCTTGTGAATAAGCTTACTCAGTGGAGTTTTTCCCTGGTTAAATAAATTATATTAAATTAAATCTTTACCCTCCAGATCCCGTGACTGCTGTAGAGGGTACCAGCAGGGCAGCTGTGCAGATATCCAGGAGCCCAGGTGGGATTTAAACCAGGTCTCCATACCGAGGATGTCCACGGTTGTTGCCCCCCTCCCCATCATCTTCTGTCCTCAGGCTCTTCCAGTGTTACTGGTGCTGAGGCAGGGGCAGATAGATGGAAGCAGCAACTTTAAAGTTCCCAGAGCCCAGTAGCTGCAACAGGTTGGGTAATGGGAATGAGTAAGAAGGAGCACAGTGGCAACATTGGCTGCCATGCATGAGCTCCAAAAGAGGAATCAGGAATTATGCCTGCTTCAAGTGAAGTTCCTGGCTCCACGGCAGGAAGCAGAGCTGGGATCCAAGAGCAACTATGTCACCAGGTGCCTCTTAAATGTTTCTCAGTCCCTGGACTGCTTGTGGAATCGAGGCAAAAAGAATGCATGTGTGTATGTGCACCACAGTGGGAGAGGTGACATAGATGGCCACTTCACAAATCACAAGCTTCAACAGAGAACTGGGCTAAGTAGTAGGGCTGGGTGGACTGTTCTGCAGGAGATCCAGACCCCCAGATCGAACCTGCAATCCACGGACTCAGATAAATATGGACTTCATTGCAGAAGTCCGGTTCCAGGTCTGTGAAAGTGCCTTTTTGTGTATTGTTGATATGGGGATTCTGTCGGCACGCTTGCTCCACATACAGGTGGCATCCAATCAGGCAACAGACAGTCACGTGATGCACTGATGGTACATAACCTTGCTGAGCATGCAATGCGGCCCAGACGAGATGAGGATGGTTGGAGGAGCAACTTGTTCACTCACTGTAGCAGAGAGCTGCCAGAAGAAGTTGCCAAAAGGAAAAAAAAACACAAATATAAAAAAAATACAATTTTAGAGTGGAGGGAAGAAAAAACAGAAGAAAGAAAGGAGACTTACTGGGGCGAGGTGCGGAAGAGATACTGATCGCTGGGGGAGGGTGATGGATCAGGACTGAAGAAAAGAGGAATCCGGAGGGACTGGGGATATAGTGGTGGCCTGGGTGGCTGCTGAGGGGTGGAGAGAGGTGAAAGGC
The DNA here is from genome assembly GCA_016271365.2 of Neoceratodus forsteri. Classification (NCBI taxonomy): domain Eukaryota; kingdom Metazoa; phylum Chordata; order Ceratodontiformes; family Ceratodontidae; genus Neoceratodus; species Neoceratodus forsteri. The sequence continues at coordinate 33,273,880 of CM057453.1, forward strand.
AGGTAGTGTGGCAGAGTAACTGTGTACATTAGCAAGGGCAGGCTGGTAAAGTCTTTGACTTGTGCCATTCCAGACCCAGAGGAGAGAGGGAGAGACTACTGGGGGCCCAAGAGAAATTTTAGTTATAGAAAATCCCAAATGAAAGTTTTTTTCTTTTCTTGGCCTCAGACAGTGTGACTGTGTACATGAGCAAGGACAGGCTGGCAAAATCTTTGACTTGTGCCGTTCCAGATCCAGAGGAGAGAAGAAGAGACTACTGGAGGCCCAACAAAAATTTTACAGTTACAGAAAATCCCAAATATTTTTTTTTCCTGGCTTCAGTGTGGCTGTGTGTACACGGCAAGGGCAGCAGGCTGGCAAAATAAATCTTTGACTTATGCCATCCAGAGAGGGGGAGAGAAAGAGACTACAGCAGGGACCATGAGAAATGTAACAGCCCCAGAAATCCCAAATACATTTTTTTCATAGCTTTTCAGTGTGGCTGTGTGTACAGGGCAAGGGCAGCAGGCCAGCAAAATAAATCTTTGACCTGTGCCATCCAATAACAAATCCCAATCACTTGTTAACGTCCATTCACGATTTCTTCCAGAGAGAGAGAGAGAGAGAGAGAGAGACTGCTTTTTCTGGCTTTTCAGTGTGGCTGTGTGTACAGGGCAAGGGCAGCAGGCTGTCAAAATAAATCATTGACTTGTACTATCTAATCATGAATTACAATCACTTGTTGATGTTCATTCATGATTTCGTCCAGAGGGGAGAGAGCAGAGAGAGCGAGACAGAGACTGCCGGGGTGGGTCACAAGAAATGTAACAGTCCCAGAAATCCAAAACAATTTTTTTCCTGGCTTCAGTGTAGCTGTGTGTATAGGGCAAGGGCAGCAGGCTGGCAAAAAAAAAAAACTTTGACTTGTGCCATCCAAAGGGAAGAGAGAGAGAGAGAGACTGCAGAAGGGCCCATGAGAATTTAACAGTCCCAGAAATCTCAAATATTTTTTTTTCCTGGCTTCAGTGTGGCTGTGTGTACAGGGCAAGGGCAGCAGGGTGGCAAAATAAATCTTTGACTTGTGCCATCCAATCACGATAACTTGTAAACAGTCATTCATCATTTCATGTATTAAAAAAAAATGCTATTCAGACAAACAACATACAAGTTGACGCGCCTGTACTGCTGGCTGTGGGTGGCCCTGGGGATAAAATCTGACTTTATGACTCACAGCAGGCTGCTTACACTACAACACAAGTAAAGTACAACTACTGTACACACAAGTATCATCATCATCACTCATTCCTCATTATTCCTCCTTATTATCATTAGTTTTATAGTACATTGTGTTACATTATGTATAAGCATTAGCCAACCCCCAGTGTGGAACTGTGCTACATGAGGCTATGCACCAGATGTGTTTGCATCTCCAGTTCGAATTCTTAGGCACACTTAACAGTTGCTAAATTTGGTCACTTAACAGTAACTAACTGTACTGTAGGAGTCAGTCAGGTAATCTTGGAAGGAAGTGGTGGTAGACAGCAGTGCTGTCAGTGTGCTATGTATAGTTATGAGTTACTACAGAAATTTGTCCCTGGCCTGTGGGTGGGAGTCATCAGATCATCACGTTAGTTAGAGGGATTATTTTTTACAGGTTAGAATACTAAGAAAAAATGGATCAAAGTGTTGATGAGACGCATTCTATTTCTCAGGTAGGAAGTGGCACTGCAAAAGAAAGCAATCAGCCTGAAAAGGGAAAGCAAAATCAAACCCCCAAAGGTGATTTTTTCATGTCTAAGGTTTCGTCTTCCAAGCAAATGCTTGAATCCAAAAAAGGTAAATGTCTCGGATCATCATCAGTCCCAAGTAAAAAAAAAAAAAAAAGTTATGTAGTTAAAAAAACTAAAGGCTTGGTGGGTATCACCCACAGAGGCACCCAATGGTATGGAATAACTGCATACTATGCTACTGCCAGTCCCTCACCCTCATCTGATTCTTCTGAGGTTGACCCCAATGACAGTAATAATAAAGATGAAAAGAATGATCAGGCAGCACAAGGTTTACTGGAGGGGATGGAAATTGCAGATGAGGAAGTGGAAATTGCAGATGAGGAAGAAACAGGAAGAAATGTTTTGGTTGTGAAGGGGGCAGTTGGAATAAACCACAAGACGAGCAGGCCCAAGACAAATCTGGAGAGGAGGCGGACACTGAAAACGTGACTGAGGTGCTGTGCCTTCCTGGGAAAAAACTGAAAAAATATATTTTGTTTGGTCATACTTCTCCATTAGTACTTTCAATGACTTGGTAGCAACATGCGCTATTTGTAAAAGGCTAATCAGTAGGGGTAAAAAGAAAAGAGCACTGGGAACTTCAGCACTGAAAAGGCACCTAGATGGATGTCATAACATTACTGAGAACTCCAGTTGTGAGTCTCGAAGAGAAAGTGACAGTGATAGCTCACTACACTCAGGGGTAATGCCCATAGATGAAAGCAGTGGCAGCCCCCGCAGCACTACTGAAACACTTCCACCGCCACTTCCTCCCATTCGAAGGACTCCACCTACTGTTACTGAAACTGACCATGTGTTCAAAAGCCCTCCTCCTCCTCCTTCAAGGAGACAGCTTATCATCTCAGAAACATGAGCATAAAGCCAAATATGCCTCGATTCACCCTGCTGCTGTTACAATAACCAAATACATTTCAGAAATGATAGCTGTTGATTTGCTACCATATAACGTGGCTGAACATATAGTATTCAGGGGGCTGCTTGAGTACCTCGAACCTCAATATAGTATAACATCATGGAAATACTTCTCGACAACAGAGATTCCATATCTTTACGATGTTGTATGTAAAAAAATTAAGACGCGTCTTGTGAAATACTGTTGGGAGGGTAGTGAATGTCACAACAGATATCTGGACAAGCTGTCAGCCTGAACCCTTCATGTCTGTCATGGCACATTGGGTATGTTTCTATAATTCACGTGGGACTGGGGACAGTGAAGCATCATAGTTTGCTGTTCTAAGAATGTTTTATTTTCCATCTGAACATACCTCATACAACATGAATGAGGAGCTCCAAAAACCAATACAGAAATGGTTCACTTCATAGGGACTGTCAGTTGACTTTATAGTTGCAGATAATGGATCCAACATAAGGAAGGCCTTGGAGGAGAGGGCATTGTTCACATCCACTGCTCTGCACATTTCTTGAATTTAATAGTTCATGGTTTTCTCAATGACAACAGAGAGCTTAAGGCTCTTGTTAGCACTGCTAAAAAAATATGTACTCATTTCAGTCCCTCAAGCAAAGCCCATCACATGTTTGAAAAAATACGGCAAAAGCATAGTTTACCTTTGCACAGACTGATCCAAGACATTTCTACTCAATGGAATTCAACGTTTTATAAGTTCTAAAGGCTGCTGGAACAAAAGAAAGCTGTCAGGCAAAACACCTCGGAAAATAAAATTGGTGATGCAGATGTCTATATTACTCCACCATAGTGGGCCATGCTGGAGTTTCTAATTTTCCTGCTCCAGCCATTTGAAGAAATCACCAGGAAGGTTAGTGCAAACACAGCAACTCTCAGCCAAGTGATACTCTAATAAAAATGTTAAAATTAGGATTGAATCTGATTAGGGAAAAGTTAGAGAAGCAAGATAGTTCCATGATCACACAGGCTGACAGTGGTGCTGCTGACACATGCAGGTTACCCCTAGAATACAACATGTTTTAATGAGATGTACAGTATGATCAAAAAAGTTGAAGACGATAACAAACTATGTAAAATGCTTCATTCTGAGTACTACATTAAAGCAACAATCTTGGACCCACAATACAAATTGAAGTAACTATTGAGTGATGACACTTGTTTCAAGATAATAACAAACAGGAAACAACTGACGAGATGTGTGTTGTCATGGAACAGAGTACAACAGCAGTACCACATTCAGAATGTTCTTCATGACACTGCACAGCATCAGGTGGTCCACCCCCTACTGTTGCAGCATTTTCTTCCTCTTCCTCCTCAGCTGCTGCAGCCGAATCTTCTTCTTTACCACCAGCCAAACATAGCACTGTCCCACAGTCACTTGGTTCAGCGTCATGTCTCTGGAGTCACTTAGAAACCGTAACTGTAGCATCTTCATCTGCCTCTTGTATCACAGCCTCGGCACAGACCATTGTTGAAATGTACCTGGCTGAGTCCAATATCAGCTGGAATCCTGATCCTTAGCAATACTGGAAATCCAAACAAAATATGTGGCATGCTTTAGTAAACATTGCAATGAAGTATTTGAATTGCCCTCCAACTAGCATCTGTTCAGAACGATTGTTTAGTTCAGCTGGTAACGTCATTACTGACACACGATCCTGTTTGACACCAGAAAATGCTGAGCACCTCAATTTCTCAACATTCCTCACTTTAATTTCAAATATAATTCCTGAATAAAACATACACTGACTGCTCTGAGCAGACCCTATCCACAAAACACTTTCAAGAATTTGTGCCTGTGGTGAAAATCTTTTGTGAATAGGGTCTACTACATGAGGTAGCAATTAACTGCACCAAGTCTGGTTAGGACGGATTAGGCCAGGCCACTATTACTTGAATGATCACATGAGCAGCACATAATAGAAAAAAAATAATAACATCAGTGGGTTCAGAGTCCAAATACAGCAAGCAACTGCATTTCATGTCACAAACTTACTTGGTGGTACCTGGTACCGCTATCTGATTTGGAAAGTAGGGTATTGCTGCCTACTACTACTTGTCACTTTTTGTCCTTACTTAGGAAAGCATTTCAAAAATAAGGGACAGACCGCCCGGCCCCTCTCCCCACCTTGTCTCCCCCCACAGGCCACTTCCGAGGCCGACATCGCGGAGAAGTATTGATTATTTTTGGTATGGCGATCAGAATAATAATCTATTTTCAACAGAAATTTTACAACATATGTGATTTGAGGTACCAGAAAGTAAGTCTAAGAGGGGTGCAACTAGAAAGAGACATGCATCACCTTGGCTCCAGTCTGAGAAGTGTTTATAGCAGCCAAACCCAGCACAGAAGTCTAAGGCATCAGCATGCTCTCATTTTTTAGCATTTAGTAAACTTAGCTCTGAGAGACACACTACTAGTCAGAGAGACAGACTGCACTTACTTTAGGTTTTACAGGCCTCCCTCCTAGCTGCCTACACAGGCCGCCTGCCTGCTCCTCCGGCTCCAGTCCAGACTCCACACCTCTTCCTCAGTGGCTCTGCCTTCTGCAGCTGCCAGATCCGGCAGAGTCCAGACCAAGACAGTCCCCTCCCGAGTCCCGACCGAGATTCGATTCCACCAGCTGAGCCAGCGGCCCAGCGCTCAGCCTGAGCCCGGGGCTGGGCTGACATCGATGAGTAGAGGAGGACTTCGATCAACCTGTGACTAAACAGTACTACCCCACGGCCCACCCGCCTTCCCTGCCACAGCCGCCTGGCCTGGCCCACTCCACTTAGGCCCTAGCTTCACTTCACAGGCACTGGCATGTCACAGTCACATGACTGAATGGAATCCTTCTCTTCTGGGTGACCAGGTGGTCACAGCTTCTCTCCCACACTCGACTTGGTTCTTCTGGCTGGGTTGGCTCCTCCTGAGTATGTCTACGCTGGACTCGTGCCTGCAGCAGTGTCACCATGATGATGTCCTATGGCGTCGTCTCCATGGGCAACGGCTGCAACGATGATGCTATATGTGTGCAGTTGCACACAAGCTCCACCTCCAGCCCTCCATTGACCACACATGACAGACTGGAGCCATACAGCCAATCCTGAAAGAGGGACAACACAGTGAGTTTTTTACAGGGCTGGGGCCACTGTGAAGTATGGGACAATAGGCGTTCCATATCAAGTTAAAACGCGACATGGGAAAATTGTTTAAAATACTGGACATCCTGTAAAATATGGAATCGTTGGCAACCCTATCCTTACTACTTGTCACTTTTTTTGCCCTCAGCAACTGATCCGGACTGTACTGTTTTAATTTTCATACAGTGCAAGGCTTAGCAGATGCCTGAAACCCAGAAACTGAATACTCTTTGTATATTTATCACATCCCCCATATTTGGCTGCAATTACTTCACAGAAAAAAATGCTACTAAATTGAAAATTCATATAATGTCTTTATTGTTTGTGTGTGTGTGGTATGCTAGCCTAGTTACATCTCACTTACTGTAACTGGGCTGAGATTATTATATTACTATATTTTACTTTTGATACTTAAATTACTTGGCAGTGGCTGGCAGCAATTGTGGAACTAGGAAGGATGTAATTGTGTTGTGTGTCATCAGGTGGAAGTGGCAAACTTTTCTATAACTGCATTTGACCAATGTGATGTGTGACTGGCTGCCTGCCTGAGCGGTGATCACTGTGTCTTTCATTTTTCTTCTTTAAGGATTCAATGTGTTGATCAGATTGAGTAGAAGTAGTCGTAGTACTAGAAAACATTACCATCTCTTGGGCCAGGTACTGTACCACATACCACAGTACACTGGGGCATGCAAAGCAGTTGCATCATTCACATGGGTAGAGTGGGTGGGCTCTTAGTGCTGCTCATTTGATCATTCATATCCATATCTTTACTGAGGAAGAGGAGGGTAATGGGTCTGAAGGGAGTACAAGGGGTGAGAATGGTGCAGAAATGGACACAAGTCCCTTCACACAAGAAAGGGTCATGAAGGAACTGGAAGTAATGAGTTGATAAAGCAATGGGGCCAGATGGGGTGCACCCCAGGGTCCTTAAAGAACTAAGAGAGGTGGTGGCCGAACCTCTGGCTATCCTGTTTAGCTGATCACTGGAAACAGGGGAGGTACCCAAAGACTGGAGGATAGCAGATGTAGTCGCCTTATACAAAAGTGGGAACAAAGAGGAAGCGGGGAACTACAGACCAGTCAGCTTCACCTCGGTAGTGGGGAAGATCATGGAAGCACTACTGAAGGAGAGACTGGTGGAACATCTGGTTGCCAATGGACTACAGGACCCAAGGCAGCATGGTTTCACCAGGGGGAGGCCATGTCAGACCAACCTCGTTGAATTTTTTGACTGGGTGACTAGGGAGATGGATCGGGGGAGGGCAGTGGACATGGCCTATCTGGACTTTAGCAAGGCCTTTGACACTGTGTCACACAGAAGTCTATTAAACAAACTGGGGAATATGGGTGTGGGCAGGACAGTAGTGTGGTGGGTAGGTAACTGGCTGGGTGGCAGGACACAGAGGGTGGTGGTAAATGGCTGTCACTCCACAGAGGGAAGAGTGCCCAGTGGGGTACCACAGGGATCTGTGCTGGGACCGGTCCTATTCAACATCTTCATCAGTGACATTGCACAGGACCTAGAAGGCAGAATTTCACTGTTCGCTGATGACACAAAGTTCTGTAACAGAGTAGACATACCAGAGGATGTAGACAGAATGAGATGGGACCTGCAGAAACTTGAAGAATGGTCAGGGGTTTGGCAGTTGAAATTCAATGCAAAGAAGTGCAAGATAATGCATATGGGGCACAAAAACCCTGGCACAATATATCAGTTGGGGGGCTGAGGATATAGCATGCACCAAGCAGGAAAGAGATCTTGGGGTTATCATCTCTGATGACCTCAAGGTAGGGAAACAGTGTGACAAGGCAGCAGGTAAAGCAAATAGGATGCTGGGATTCATAGGCAGGGGCATCACCAGCAGGAAAAGGGAGGTCATAATTCCACTATACAAGACACTAGCGAGGCCCCACCTGGAGTACAGTGTACAGTTCTGGAGACCTTACCTACGTAAGGACATAGACAGGGTAGAGAAGGTTCAGAGGAGGGCAACAAAGATGGTGCATGGATTGCATCACAAGTCCTATGAGGACAGGTTGAAGGAACTGAACATGTACTTCCTGGAGAAGAGGAGGAGAGAGGGATATGATAGAGACATACAAGTATCTTACAGGGAGGAACAGGGTGCAGGAATACACTATTTTAAGCGAAAGAGATGTTCCAGGACTAGAGGGCATGGGATGAAGTTGGAGGAGGACGATTCAGAGGAAAGCGTGAGGAAGAATTTCTTCACTGAACGGGTGGTGGACAAGTGGAACACCCTGCCAGAGGAAGTGGTGGGGGCTGAAACAATCACGGGATTTAAGAATGCATGGGATAGACATAAAGGAATTCTGGAGGTCAGGGGTAAGAGACAACAGACTTCTAGGAAAACATAAACTGAACTTACAAGCTCAAATGGGCAGACTGGGTGGGCCATAAGCCCTTATCTGTCAACACTGTCTATGTATCTATGTATATGTATCATTTCGTTGGCCTGTTCGGCTCTGTCTGGAACATCCATCAAAATAATATCCACACAGCATCATTAATAAAAAAAAAATGTCAGCTGCCTGGCAGTGCCTGAAGTGCTTGGTGTTGCTATGATATATGTATTTGCATCTGTCTCTCTCTCTCTCTCTCTCTCCCCATCTCTCTCTGTCGCTCCCAGCATACTCATGTCACGGACCCGAGAAGGATAAGTCAGTGTTATAGGCCAGCCATGAAGGGGCTAGCAGTGAGTGACTGTTTTTTTATTTAGCAGTTTTACATTCATTTTTATATAAATAATCCATGAAATTATTTCCTTTGGGTCTCTGTGTCAAATGTGACCGACTTTAACCACTTTTAGGCATTTTTTCACATTTTTTCAAATATTTGTCAATAAAGCAGAACTAATCAGAACAAATCACAACTTCACTGTGTTACGATACTTATCTAATAAGGGTCAGAACTTCACCGAGTTCTCTCACCCTACTAAGTAGCCAGAAAAATGAACACATTCCTGGCCCCAGTGCAGCAAGTGGGGTGGGACATACAACAACATTTTGAGACTGTTAATTAAGTTGCAGCAGGCTACTTCGAGTTGGGGACTGTATGTAAACTAAAATGGCGGCCCCATCTGAGAACAGAGCACCTTGAGAATGGGTCAAAGGTCAGATCCAGTTTGCCTGTGAATTTTAGCCAATAAAAAGCAGCGTGAGCCAGGGACTGTTTGCCTGTGAACCAGCCTGGTTAATCAGCCATCAAGTTTCAGCCTGCATAACAGGAACTGTTTTCAAAAGTTTGTGGCAGTTCAGTCAGACCTCAGGGAGAGTGACTGTGTGTCAAGGCATGCCATAGTCTGTCCAGGCTTGGCCTACCTGGCAGACTACAAGAGTTTAGAATCCCAAAGTAAAGTGTGTGTGAAAAGAAAAGAAGAAGTTTTCAGTGAAACTTTTTTTTGAAAGGCAAGTCGGAGCTGGAGTTTTCCTGCCTCTCCACAGACTTTTCCCCTCTGTGTGATCAATTTCTAAAGCATCTCCAGTCCAGAAAGACACCTGCCTTCATCCAAGTCCTGAGCTTCAGCGAGACAAGCAGTGAAAGAAGTGAAGCAGAAAAAATCAACCAGCTAGTCTGGAGAAGCCATGTCCCAGCTGGGAGCATCGCATTCAGTCAGACAGTTCCAGCAACCTGTACCAGAGGTAGAGTTTGAGGCATCAGAACTGTAAGTACAACCCCGGGTTCAACCCTGCAACTGTGGAAAGAGTTAGTGTGTCAAGAGTTACAGGAGCAGTCCAGGGCAGGACTGTGCCAGTAACGGAAACCCAAGCAAGAAAAAGTGCAAGAAAGCAACAGCAAAGGCAAACAAGATGCTGGGAAGCATATCTAGGGAGATCAGTAGTAGGAGAGAGGAGGTTATACTGCCCTTGTACAGATCACTTGTAAGGCCACATCTAGAGTATGGAGTTCAGTACTGGTGCCCACAACTCAAAAAAGACATTAACCTGCTGGAGAAGGTCTGGCTGATGGCTACAAAGATGATAGTGGATCAACAGGGTAAGGCACATGAGGAGAGGTTGATGGCACTGAACATGTACTCCCTGGAAGACAGGAGAGAGAGAGAGGGGACATGATTGGGACTTTTAAGTACTTGAAAGGGATAAATAAGGTTGATAAGGAGAGTCTCTTTAAGCTGCGTGGCAACCATAACACTAGGGGGCACAGTCTTAAGCTGGAGGGTGGGAGGTTTAGGAGGGAAATCAGGAAGCACTTCTTCACAGAGAGGGTGGTGGACAATTGGAATGCACTGCCGGAATAGGTCTTCTCATTGAAGAGAGTGGGCAGCTTTAAGAGAGGCTGGGATAGCCATAGGGGAAAGTAAGGATCATGGGTAGGGAGGATGGGAGAAGTGGGGAGGGAAGGCAGGGACATTAGCTCAAGCTGTGGACCCTGCAATACGAGCAGACTTGATAGATCAAATGACCTTCTTCTGCTGGCTTCTTCGTATGTTCATATGTATGAGCTGTTGAGGCCAGTTTACCACCAAATTCCATTTGGATTACAACTATAGGCCCCTTTTTCATTTGTTGTACCAGTTTATGTTCAGCAACAGTGTGTTAAAGTATTTTACCTGCAACCATTTAAATTGCGCCACCAAGCTCCACCCTAGCAGCATCAGCATCCCCAGTGTTGTACCCACTACTCTCACCCAGGCCTTCAGGGGAATTAAGACAGGTGCACCTGCATTGGGGTTTGAGGACTGCCAGGGGGTGGGCAGAGTTTGTGAGGCAAAGTACTGAAGTGAGTATTGCTTTGAAGTCTGCTTACAGTAATACAGTATAGATTTACTGCTGCCTCACTGCTTCTTTTTTACCCTTGCTGACCCTTTTTCCTTCTTTACCCTCCCATTTATTTCAAGAAACAAGCAGTCACGGCACTCACCTCAGCACTGATTTAAAACAGAATAGCCAAACAAAGGAGCTATGAAGCAAATTTCTGTTTATTCGTGCAGCCAGCAAACAAACATAATCTCTGTCTTATGTTCGTTTGCTGGCTGCACGAATAAACAGAAATTTGCTTCATAGCTCCTTCATTTAGCTATTCGTTTCAAATCAGTGCCGAGGTGAGTGCCGTGACTTCTGGTTTCTTGAGATTTGGGATTGTTACAGAGCACCCCTAGCCCACCTTGTGCGGCTCTGTTTTATTTCATGCCTCCCATTTATTTATTTATTTGTACGCTCCCCCAATTCAGGCTTACCCGAGAGGACTACAGCCCTCCGATCCTCTGCTGGGCGTCCTCTGAGAGGCTGTGGTGGGGCTCGAGCCTGGTTGCCCCTCTATGCCCGCAGCTGCGGCAGCACCCGATTCGGGACCTTGGCCCAGGATGTTGCCGGGGCCAGGGTCTGGGTGGTGTTCCTGGGCATTCAGGAACTGCAGGGAGGTTGGATCATCCTCGATAATTGGAAACCGTGGGGACACTTGGAAAAAAATACATTTATGGCGGCTGTGCACACAGCGTGCATGCGCTGCCGGGGGAAGAGAAAGTTAAAGGAGCCATGCTCCTATTGTCCACTCGGCCATGCGGCCATTATGAAAATAAGTGTACCCCCGGTCCCCAGATAAGCAGAGGAGCCAGGGGTAGCCACATTTAGTGACCGGAAGGATTCTGGTCACAAATTATTTTACAGATAGCCCTGTTAACGGGCAAAATTAAATAACATGGGGCCTGACTTCAGGGAGACAAACTGGCAGCTCCCTAAAGAACTATAAACTGGGGCTGTTGGGAAAATACCCAGAGGCAGCCTAGAGATCACATGGGGAGTGAGAGGGAGGCTGTGCAGGGGAAATAAAAAGCTGTTTTTTGGCACTGAAAAGGGGGCTGTAGGTCAAGAGGGACTGCAGGGTGGATGTGAGAGGAGAGACTGCTTTCACGAATACAGTCTGCCTGGCTTTGTAAACCCTGTCTACATCCATCCACCAAGCTGAGTGCAGGAGGAATACAAGCTGCTTGTGAGACTGATTCAGAGTAAAGAAAAGATACAGTTTTATAGCAGCCCAGCTGGTTCAAATTTCTGTTTGAATTGGGAAAAAAAGATATGGGCTATGGACTTTGAAATAAACCAATCCCTGCTCTGCAAGGCACAGAAACTGTTGAATGAAGTGGACATTTCAGCTATGGGAGAGTCTGTAAGTGTTGAATCAGCCTACTGTGACAGGACCCAGCACTGCTAGTGAAAGCACCCTTCAAGAGAGGGGCTGTAAGGTGGAGACTGTGAAAGCCCAGCTGCCCTACATTGGTCCTGAGGGTGGTCAGGCTTGCATTATAAGGGTTTGAGGAACATAAGCAATCTTCATTCCCTGGACTGAAGATGACAACGCATCAGGTTGAAGGATGAAACAGGCCTGCCTGTGTGAAGCCTGTATATAAAGACCCATAGGCAAAGATGAAAGGCCAGGCAGGTGAAGATCATCATCCCTTGAACCGTCCAGCTTTGGTTTCCCCCCGTGGGTGGTGCACCACCTATGCAGCACCGCCACGGTACCGTTCAACACATCTGGCTGTGAACCCCCAGTGTGGACTGCAAACTGTGAGTACCCAGAGCTGTGGCTCTGGGGAGTCTTTTAGTTAGCTAGTTAGTTAGGAGTCTGAGGGGAAATCCCTGCACACCCACAAAGAGACAAACCAGTGCGCAAGTATATGATTATAAGTCTCAAGAGTGTTTCTGTTAACAGGGCCCCGATGAAAGACCCCAGGCTGTCATCACAGAGTGGTGAGGTACCCACCACACAGGGACAAACTGGATGCACCCAGGGGGTGGTGAGAAGGGTTGATACTGGGGAAGGTATTGATGCCTAGAGTGAATTATGTTTGACATTCTCCTCTTTGCTCCCCCTCCCCAATAAATAAGATTACTGTTTGCATTTTATTCACTGTCCCTGTGTTATTGAAAGAGTGCTGCTGGGGGTTGCGGGACAATAATGTGGAAACTATAGTTTATGTGGGGAAAGTATTTGGGGGGCAGGGTACTATTTCCTGAGGGGGCAGTAACCTGTTCTTTATCCACAGGATTCCCTTGCCATTACCCCAGGTGGAGGCACAGTGCCACACGAGCTGCCACTGCAGAACCCAGGCCGGCTCCCTCGAAGGTGTGTTCTGAACTACCCTGAGGGCCTTGGAGCAGCCAAGGTGAGTCAAAGGGCTGTTGCATATTAATATCTCGGATTACAATACCTTTGAACCACAGGCTCTTTTACAAAGGTTGCACTTCGGAAAAACATATGAATACAATGGCATATAAAAACAATAATTTTGACATACAATTCAATAACAACGAGATAAATACAATTGAGGCAGAATAGAATACAATACAATCATGTCATTACATACAGAGTAGCCAAAGTGCAGTAAAAGGTGGTAAAAAGAAAACAAGTTAAACCAGGGGGAAATGAACATGGAGGTGTGGAGACAAGTTCAAACATTCTGTGAATAACATAACCAATAGAAAGATCAAGACAATAGTAAGCTAACGATGCTGCTGGAGGTAGGCGTTGTTAGAGGGCGGGGGGTGAGGTCTGCAGTATGATGGGAGGGGGAACAACGGACACATATAAGGGGGTGGGTGGGAAGTAGAGGGGTGAGTGCAGGCATGATAGTGGAGGAGTTGGGGTAGGTAGGATGAGACGATATTGAATAAATATATAAAAGGCAGGATTCACAAAGAAGATGCGCTGGCACAAATCAGATGTGCCGAGCACAAACAGAGCAATTCACAGAGGCATGCACACAAGGATGCGCCGAGTGCAACCCCTCTGTGACTCGCCCAGAAACAGTACAGCACAACTGGAGATATGCCAGGGCACCCTGGATGCCCTGAGCCACACAGGGGAGCAATTCAGAGCAAGTGGAGCAAGCCAGCAGGGCAATAGGGAGCATCCATGAAGCAGGAACAATGAAACCCACGGACACAGGTGCTGAGAGCAACACGTTTATAAAAGTGTAAAATCAGATAGAAAACTGTGCAACACAAAAACCAGAACAATAAACAAGTGCAATAACAGACAGAGAGAAAGGGGAAGTGTGGGAATGGCAGGTATGGGAAGGAGGGCTGCAAGGGGACAGAGACAGGGGTTCTAGATACAGAAACTATGTACAGAGTCAGGCCCCAAGAAGAGGCAGGGGGCCACTAGCACCACCGTACCCCACTAAGCCACACCCTGGCATGGCCATGTAAGGGCAATCGTAGCAGTATACCCCGGAGGGCAGCTGACAGGCACTGAATAGTCCTGGAGAATGGCCTCAGGGCAGCATTGATGGCCACATGGATTCATCTGTCCAGGTCCAGAGGAGCACCACCCCCAGCCACAGCATGTCGATCCTGGAAACCTACAGCAATGACAGAGATAACACACACTGAGGGCCTGAACATGGACAACAACCCCACCCAGCAGTAACCCAGAGCAGTGGAACTACAGCAAAAGGAGAATGCACTGCTTACCTGCCCCTGCATGGGCACCAGGCCTGGCACCCATGAGCCTCCTTCTCCATGCCTCAACGTCAACCACGGCCCTCTGCCTGGCCTCTGGGCCTGCAAAACACAACAGAGAGCACCATGAGTCAGCACAGCAATGCCAGAACCACACCACAACACCGACATGCACAGGCGGTGTAGGGACAGCCAGATACTGCAACTGTACAGGATGCACTACCACAGGCCCCCCCCCACCCGCATGTGTGCCTGCAACATACAGTGGTACCCAGCCATGCAGTCCCCAGTGGCCTGCACCCAGACACAGCCCTGCCTACAGCCCCCCCCACAGCACACATGATATGGTTGCACTGAGCAGGTGCAGCCACTGCCATGTGTGCAGGATGACTGTGACCCAAGTGGGCTCCCCATGAGGGCCCAACACACACACACCCACTACGCGCCACAAAAGGAGCCAGATGAGCAACACCTACCTGGCCTTGGCAGTGCACCCTGGTGTGCATGGCGATGCAGCAGCTCCAGTCTTGCTGGGTCCCACCTCTGGAGGTCGCCAAACCGATGCCTGCACTGCTCCCAAGTGCATGACATCCCAGTGCGCTGTTCCAGCCTCAGCCCTGGGAACATGGAGGTCCTCCTGCCCAAACAGCCGCCCCTCCACCGACATGACAAGAGCCACCAGATGCTGCAGCTCCACCTGGGACCACTTCATGGCCCTAGGTGATTGTCTCCCTGCTCTAGGCATTGTGCCACTGTCAGGTACAGTTCCCTAGAGCAACACGGTAAAGCGCGATTGAGTACTCCAAATTCACCACATGAAACACTGAGGCAAGTGCAATACAACGCGCACTGGGCGTGAAGCGCAATAGGTCAAAGGCAACATGGCCACGCATGCGCAATGCTGATCGCTAAGGCGTGGCACTGTCATGGCCGGGTCAAGCATGTGTGATGCGCATGTGGTCACCATGTTGTGCATGGCATGCGTTACACCGCCAATCGCACACAGCTCGGCGATCCATGGCTGACCACACCACACAGTGCAGCATAGTGGCGCAAGTGGAAGATCCGCCATTGAACACTGTGACCGCGCATGGACGATGGATGCGCCATGTAGACTACCCCAGAATCAGAAAAATGCGCCCAATGCTCGCACACGTGCCAAAGATGCACTGTAACATCACAGTGGCATATCTGAGATGCTTCTTGTAGAGTGAGATGAGATTAGGGCACTTTAGCAATTCACAGATGATGTGCCTTAAACTGCCTCATTCCACATGCAAGGGCATCTCAGTTGATTAGCATCTCATTACCAGAGGCCCAGGCCTCATATTGCATGCCCTGAGCCATAAATGCTCCCAATCCAGCAGGCTGATATCAGGTGACTGAAAGGAAACAGAGCCTTGGAGGCGAGTACACAACTATATTCTCATGGTCTACAGAACCTACTGGGGGATTGTACATGTGCATACATACCTCTGAACGATTATGTCCCCCATATGTGAAACATTGCCACCCAATATGTGGAACACATGCTCCAACTGTGCATCACACAACCAGAGCATTACATATGACGCACAGGACACTGTTATAGTGGCTGCTGCCATGTCCAGAACACCTATTACTGATCCATGGTGTACACATGGCAGTGTGAATGATAAAAGTACTTCTGTATGCTGTAGACGTTGGCAGTAGGGCAAGGCCTTGCACTGTGGAACAAGGTGGTTATGTGACGCACACAGAGGTACTGTTCCCTGCATAGCAGAACTGTGCAAATGGGTGGTGGATGCAGCGATGTGCTACAGGTCTGCCAAAGAACACTGCGGTGTCGCCATGCCACACACTGCAGCCTGCTGCATCATGGCAGTAGCTGACTGTCCTGTGCCCCCACCAGGCATAGCAAGGGCCATACCCGGGTCGGGCGGGGTACCACTGTGGCTACACACATGCCACTGAGCTACTAGTGCATGTCCATAGCGGACTGCACTGCATGCCCCCCTGGGGTGGCAGCATTGTAACACCAGCCGTGGACTGGTGGCCATGCATGGCAGGTGCACCGTCCCCAGTGGGCCATGTACCATGGGGCGCCGCCCCCCATGCCAGGACACCCACCCGCAAACCACCACCCAGACCACCAGCTGCAGGGACCCTGGCGGGGTCAACACACAGTGGCAGGTGGGGGCAGGAACATGTGTCCCCATAGGCATGATTGACACCTGGATGCCTCCCCCCACAGTAGCCAGCATGTCGGAGGATGCAGGTGCCGCCACCAGTCAGTGACCGAATTTTACGAAGGTTGAGGGCGCTCATCGAAGCATTTCACCTATGCCTGGATGTCCTCACCAGCAGGGGAGACAGCCAGATTCCGCATGCAGTGGCCTGGAAGGAGGTGGTCCGGCAGGTGAATGCTGTGGCACCATACAACCGCCCGGTGCAGGAGTATGCAAGCACTGGAACGACGAGAGCAGGAGGGCCAAGGACAATGTGGCCAGCATCCAGGCCTCTCTAGGGTGGACAGGGGGTGGCCCGAGCATGGCGGAACAGTTGAGCCCAAATGAGGCCATCCTGGCCGCCAGTGTGTCCTGGAGAGCTGTGCAGGGTGTCACAGGTGGTGGGTTCCAAACTGGTGACAGCCCGTTGCAGCACTGTGAGTAGCCCTGTGTCTTTGATGGGCCCGCTCCATGTACCCAGGCACAGCAACCTGTGGATGGTCGCCCCTGGCCAGACGCGACATGCCTCATGGTGCCGCAGCTGCCCCTGCACCGGGGGTCACGTATCTGCTGTGAGTCCATGTGGCATGTGCCACCAATGCCACGCAATGTGCATAATGGGACAGAGACGGGCACAACCATACCATGGCCTGTGTAGCGCGGGCATGCCATGGACCTGCCGAGTTCAGGCCTGCAGCCTTGGCGCCGTGAGGACAACTGTGTACTGCTGTGCAACACCAATGTGACATGTGTACTGTGCATTACCCATGTTCTCACTTCTTCTTTCCACAGTACCATCATGCCTTCTGGGTGCCCTCATGGGCAACGATGCAGGCCTGTCTCACGGGGTCGGGGACACCACTGTGGATGACTCTGCAACCAGACCATCCACGTCCTGGGGAACAGCAGACACAGCCCTGGCACAGGCGGGCCCTGCGGTCTCCTCGGCCAGTGCTGGCAGGACAGTCAGCGGGTACATCTCTTGCCTGGGGAGCCTGTCCAGGTTGTCTGATGATAACCCAGATGATGCGGTGGACATTGCTGATGCCCTCCTCATGCTCACCAGTGGCGTGCAGGGGGGAGGGCCTTGGCATCACCACGGTCATCACTGCCACCACCTGTGCGGACATGGCAGATGGTGGTGCACACGACATGGGGGTGCCTGTGCACGTGACCACGGTTGCCACTGACTTTCCCACTGTGCATGGTCTGGCTGCAGCTGCGGCACAGCTACCCGCAGCTGAAGGTGCTGTGCCCCCTACACCACTGCCATGTGCAGTGCTGTCGATGTCGGTGGCATCTGGGCAAGGCGCCGCTGTGCATGCTCCCGCTCCGTTGGCCTGAGAGGACACCACCCGTGGGCAGTCAGTGGCAGTGCCCAGCCAAGCCCCGCCATGTCGCAGCCTGCCAGAGTGCAACCACTCTTCATGGATGCACTAGGATAGGCTGATTCATCCCCTGCTCACTGGCGATGCCACCATGAATCATCACCCGCCGACGACATGGAGGCATACTTCGCCCTCCTGCAGGTGACTGTGGAGGGGCAGGAGGCCCCTTGTGCAGAGTACCATGCCCACAGGACTGTGATGGTCCAAGAGCACGAGTCTGCGGCACAGATACTGGCAGAGGCACGCCACATGTGGGTGGGCACGACTGCAGCAATGGAGCAGATCGCAGCTGCTACAGAGGCGGTGGCTGCCTCTGCAACCAGCTGTGGACATCAGGCATCCAGTTGGACGCCCAGGAGCAAGTCCTGCACAACCCTGTGGCAGAGCCAGGTGGACCCCCTGCTGCTGACTCCATCACCGCTGGCCTCCACGCCCAGCGCCCATGGCTTGGGCGGTGGCCATGGGTTGGCCACTCCACTGAGCACCTGTTCATGGTCTTGGTGCAGCACCCCTGCAGGGTTACAGGCGACCCCCCCCCGTGGCTGGTGGTGGCACACCCACCATCAGTCGTGTCAGAGGCCGCCCCCATGTCCATGGCGGCCGGGGTGCTGCCCTGTGATGCCCATGTCCCCAGGCCTGTGGTTGAAGGCTGGCATACCTGTGTGTACCAGACGTACTGCTGGTGGTGCCGGGGGCAGTGGTGTGGCAGTCTCCCACTCCACTGCAGCCCTGGCACCACTCCGTGCTACCTGTGCAGGACCACCTGCGTGTCTGTGTGTGCCACTGTTGTGCAATGTGTCATGGGAATGATGAGTGTGTTCTAGTATCTGCTGTGCCCGTGCGCAGGCTGCAATGCACACTGACCCGTGACGTCTGCGACATGGCCCAGGTAGTGCATGGTTGTTGCATGCCTGGCGTGTGTGTGTGCGTCTGTGTCACTCGCCATGTGTGTGTCTGTGTACGCCACTGTGTTGTGTCCAGTGTCCACTGTGCCCACAACATTCCATTTCCACACCTTGGTGCACACCCTGCAAACAAACATACCTGCATGGCCCAAAGTGTTCCTCCACCACATGCCTGCAGTGGTCCCTTGCTCGGGATGCCAGCCTCGGGTCCCTCCTGCTCTGGCCAGCATCACCTCCCTGGCCCTGTGGGGGTACTCTGTCCCCCCCTCCCACCTGGAACTGTCACCTTCATCGGCCTCTACAAGTATTCCATGGTCTAGGACCATGCTGTGTAGCATACAGCAGACCAGGAATATGCCACAAACCTTCTCAGGGCTATACTGTAGGGCACCACCTGACCAACACAGGCAACAGAAGTGCATCTTCAGCATGCCAAAGACACGCTCTATGATGGCGTGTGTCGTGATGTGTGCCACATTGTAGCACTCCTCTGCCTCTGTTCCAGGTCATCTGAAGGGGGTGATGAGCCAGGGCCTCAGTGGGTATGCAGCATCTCCTGTGGGGGTAGACGTGTGTCCGTTAGTACACTGGGTACCACTTTGACATGCACCCTGTCCCCAACCCTAGCCTCAGTGGTGCGTGCACCTATCCTGCTCTACCGCCCATGCATCCCCAATCCAGGCAGTCCTGCATCCCTACCCCTGCATGCCCCCATATGTTGTGTGGTTCACAGAACTCGTGTGCCACCCTGTGTACCCTTGCACACCCCTGCTGCCCCAGGGCCCATGCGTCCGCATCACACTGCTCGGGTTGCCCACGACCCACCACGTGTTCCCTGCCTTGGTGCCCTCCTGTGCTGTTGGGGCTCTGTCACACGCACCTAACAGATGGCGACTTGCTATGTCCCCGTTCTTGAACCTCATGCACAGTGTTGACTAATGCCATATGAATGCATCATGTGTGCTCCCAGGGTATGTGGCACAGACATTGGTGATGGGCCCTGCGGCATCGCACACCACCTGGCAGTTCATAGAATGGTAGCCCTGCCGGTTGATGTACGCGATGGCATCCTCACCAGGTGGTGCGCGGATTGCCACATGGGTGCAGTCAATGGCCCCTATGACGCCTGGCATGCGTGCCACCCCGTAGAACCCCCGCATGACTTCTGTCCGCTCCGCATGTGTGCTGGGGAAATGGAAGCATACGGTAGCAGTGTGGTGAGGAACTGTGTGAGGTGGCGGGATGTAGAGGACTATGAAATGCCAGTGGTGTCCCCAGTGGGCCTCTGGAAGGTTCCCGTGGCAAGCAAGCACATGACTGTCGTCACCTTGGTCTCCACTGGGATGGCATGACCTCATGCAGTGGGTGCCTGCATCACATCACATCATGGCACAGCTCACAGAGCTGCCTCAGCATGGCCCTGTTCAGGTGGTATCAGCCTACTGTCTCCACATCTGTAAGCTGCTCAAAGGACAGCCTGGCACAATACCGCCATGGGGCTGGCCACCTATGGTGCCTTCCATTGCCCTGCCTCCTCCTCATTGGTGCACCTGTGATGGCAACTGCTGCTGGGTTCATCCTGCCGCGGGGTTTGTCTGTCTGGCCCTCTGGCTCAGTCCCTCTAGCTTGCTGGCTCTGTCTCCTTCTCTCTCCCTCTGGCCCAGTCAGTGTGCTGCTGCTGCACTTCAGTCAATGACCTGCAGGTGGACTAGAGGTAAGCCTACTTCTTTTGTACTTGTCTTTCTCTGGCGCATGTTGCCTTTGTACTGGAGATGCCCCATAGATGCGCTGTGGATTTGCAGTGAATCGGGTTGTGCTGTGTATGCATGGGTACACCCCCTGTATTTGCGCCACGTATCATTACGATGCACCTATGGTGCATCTCGTTTGGCGCAGGGCATTTCAGTTGTGCCGGTACATTCACCGTTTGAGAATTGTTCAACGGTCCATTTTTTACTTGCGCCGTGCATCTCTTTTGTGAATCCTGACTTAATTGTTTTTAAATTGCATTCTGTGGTTGGGAATTGTCATTGTTTACTGTGTCACCTACTTTGAGAGAAAGTGTGAGGGTAGTTTATGCATTGTCGGGGGGAATAGCCCCGGGTTTTGGCAGCCAAGTCAGTGATGAAGGTGATCAGGAAAACTCAGGCACTCGGTTCCTATACCTTTTTGGCAGCAGGAACAGAGTCCCTGTACTTCTTCCTACTGATATTTGAAGTGAAATTCTTACAAGAGTAACTTAATGACCATTTACGGGGCCTATGACCTGAGATCAGTGGACTCCATCACGAAATCTGACTTAGAGAACAATTTAATTTTAAGAAATACCTCGACATCTCCGATTGGGTGCACCAATACCTATACAGATGTGTCTGGATTGAAGAAAATATGGAAACATACTGTAGATGAAGACAGCAGAAAAGGGTCCAACGGCCCCTCATCCTTCAGCGCGAGGATCTTAATTCTGCTTTTCAATTGTGTCAATGTTTGAGTTGCTGTACTTCTTGTTCACCACTGAGCCAAGTACACCATATCATTACCAGGTGAAGGCACCGCGCCAGGGTAAGACAGTGTAGGGTATCCCTAGGGAACCGAGCAGGGTGCCAACATAAATTCCTGGGCCTGGGACACACCTTTAGGACTGCCCCGGAGCCTCACATCCCGTTACAGGTCACCATATGGCCCCAATGAGCCCTGGACAGTTGTCCCCCCTGTCTGCTTCCCAGAAACCAAGACCGAACCCGAGGACCACAATGGGAACGCTTACACAAAGAAAAAAAATCAGTCTTTTTCGAACCATCTGTATTTATCGTTTTCTGCAGATATCGTCAATATTGCCATGATGGGATACTGCAAAGTGACCCTGATTAATCTGCCCTTTCTCTTTTATTTTCTGCTGCTGTAACCTAATAAAACTATATGCACCGTATTGTGCTTCATAACATCACGACTTTACTGTCACTACCAGCTACGCTCTTCTAAACATCCCAGTTCTCTGTCACATTCTGTCGGCCAATATACTGCTGGGAAACTGCAATAAAAAAAGTTCACATATTATACGAGCTCCTGAGCGTCCTACTGACGTCATAAAGAAGAGCCACAGTCTCCTGGTCTGGCTGATGGAATTTCCGCTGTCCGTTCTAGAACGCTTCCGGGCTGTGGAGTCGGAGGTTCATTGTATTGCATCGTGGGGTGCTGTGGCCATGGCGCTATAAACCGCATGGCTGCAGCGATGGATGCCACCGATGGAGAGAAGGAAGACGACTCGGCCCCGGGGGACGGGGTGTCGGACGACCGCTGGGAGATGGCGGAGTGGCTGGAATCGGCGAGGGGAGAGTGCGAGTCCGACAAACACTGGACGGCTCGGAGACAGTTCATCCTAAACAACATAGACTCTTTTAATATCGAGTCTTCTGGTGGGACTGTTAATACTCTTAACCTGGATAGACTGCTGTCCCTGTCAATGGTCTGGTCAAACCACGTCTTTATGGGCTGTCGGTAAGCGTGTTTCACGCAGTTGTGGGCTATTACGGGAAGATTACAGGTGCGGGAACAAACTGTTCACGGTGCTCGGAACTGTTGCGTAGTTCCACTTCCTTGAAAGAGAGATTGTCTCTGTGTAACAAACAAAAAATTCCCACTCCTGGTTTCCGAACTAACTATACAAGTAAACGTTTTATAGATGCTGTTGTGGCACACTGTGCATCATCACTTCACTCACGCAGTACAGACAGGCTCAGGTGCAGCATTCCGTTTTCAGTGGGTGTGCTGTTGCTTCCTTGTTTAACAGCAAAGAAAATCGGAAGCACAGTGCATATTTCAAGGGTCCCAGATACATGTAGGTGACATAGTGTTGTAAACTAACATACTAAAATAACAGCAGAGTAGGCCTAACGGTCTTTCGTGTCTGCTCGTTTGGTCAGCCCCCACCCTGGGAGCTGACCTCGTTGCCCCCCTCGCCGTCTCTGGCTTCTCCCTTCCCAGTTCCGAATATTCTTTCTGCACTGGATTTTGCTTCCAGAACCCTTCCCTTGTACCTGCCCCATCCCCTCTTGAACCCCTCTGCCTCCACCAGCCCCATGGGCAGTGCATTCCGTGGCTCCACCACCCTCTCAGTGGAGTAGCACCTCCTCCTTTCTCCCATAAATCTCCCCTTCCCCAGCTTCCACCCATGTCCTCTAGTTGCCCCCTCCTCCTTCCTTCGAATCACCCTGACTGCTCTTCCACTATTTACCCCCTTCATGTACCTGAAGACTTCTATCATGTCCCCCGGCCTCTTCTCTCTTCCAATGTGTACATATTTAGCTCTTCGAGCCTCTCCCCATAGGTCCTGTCCCCCAAGCCCCAAATCATTTTGGTTGCCCTCCTCTGGACCCTCTCCAGGAGTTTAATGTCCCTCTTTAAGTGTGGCCTCACTAAGCAGTTATTTAGCAGGAGTATCACTTCCCTCCTTCTGGAGGTGACCCCCCCCCCCCCAGCGATGCATCCTGTTGGCCTTGGCTGCTGCCCTCCTACAAATCTCCGAGTTGTTCATCTTGACATTCATCACCACCTCCAGGACCCTCTCAGCCATCGAGACTTGTAGCATAACTCAGACTTAACAGTTGCTAAAGCAAATTTAAGTTTTGTTCAAATACGGTTCTAGTTTCCAGTGTCCTGAACTTGCATATCCATGTTTGATGTGTCTTGTACAGAGGGCCAGTATTGTGCATTTTCAGTGATAGTATCCCACAATTCCGTAGCAAAAGGTTGACAGATGTATTTCACAGATTGAGTGGGCAATGGTGGGGTTTGGACTTGGTATCCTGTGGTTCACCGTTCTTTGTACTGATTATTGCACTGCTCAAGAGTGTTATAGTGCAACAGACCAGTCAGCCTGACCTCCATTGTGGGCAAGCTCATGGAGACCATACTAAAGGAAAGGTTGGTGGAATATCTAGAAGAGTATGGTCTCCAGGATGCGAGGAAGCATGGGTTGTGGGTGGGGGGATCATGTCACGTAGACAGGGGCAAAGTGGTGGACATCCTGTATCTTGATTTCAACAAGGTATTTGATTCTGTGCCCCACAAAAGGTTGATCAGGAAGTTGGTGGATCTCAGGGTTGGGGAAAAGATGACCAGATGGGTGGAAAACTGGCTGAGGGACAGAACCCAGAGGGTGGTTGTGGGGGGAAGAGTTATCTGGTACCAGCGAGGTAACCAGTGGGGTCCCACAGGACTTGGTGCTCGGCCAGTGTTGTTCAGTGTCTTCATCAGTGACATTGGGGATGGCATTAAGGGCAAAATGTAACTATTGCAGAAGACACCAAGCTCTGTGAGAGTGTGAACATAACTGAAGGGGAATACGTGACCTCTCGGAAGGTCTGGAAAAGCTGGGGAGGTAGTCCAGGATCTGGCAGCTTGGCTTCAATGCCAAGAAATGCAGAGCTATGCATATTGGAGCCAAGAATCCCAGGACGGAGTATGAGTGGAGTCTGAATATCTGCATCAGAGGAGGAGAAGGACCTGGGAGTGATGATCATTAGTGACTTGAAGGGCTCCATGCAATGCAAGAAAATAGCAAAGACAAATGAGATGCTGGGATGCATATCTAGAGGGATCAGTGGTAGGAGAGAAGAGGTTATACTGCCCATGTACAGGTCACGGGTAAGGTCGCATCTAGACTATGGGGTTCAGTACTGGTGCCCACACCTCAGAAAGGGCATTTACATGCTGGAGAAGGTCCAGAGGAGAGCTACAAACATGATAGCGGGTCAGCAGGGTAAGGCATATAAGAAGAGATTGAGGGCACTGAACCTGTACTCCCTGGGAGGGGGAGAGAGAGAGAGTCTTTAAGCTGAGTGGCAACCATAACACGAGGGGGCACAGTCTTGAACTGGAGGGTGGCAACCGTAACACAAGGGGCACAGTCTTGAGCTGGAGGGTATGAGGTTTAGGAGGGAGGTCTGGAAGCACTTCTTCACAGAGAGGGTGATGGACACTTGAAATGTGCTGCCATAAGAAGTCATCTCGTTTAAGACAGTGGGCAGCTTTAAAGAGGCTGGGATAAGCATGGGGAAGGTTAGGATCATGGGTAGGGAGGAGTGGGGGAGGAGGGAGGGAGGGCAGGGACAGCTTAAGTTGTGGACCCTGCAATATGACAGGTCGAAATTGGCACCGCCCGCTTAGCCCAATGCTGGTACAATTTTGTATTGTGGCTATGTAAGATTTTCAGTTAACTAGCCCTGCAGGCTTGTACTAGAGAAGGCATCACTTCAGTATATACACAAATTGGGCCAGTGGATCTTCCTAGTCACTAGCCCTGCTGGTAAGTGTCTGCAAAACTTAATTTCGATCCCTTATACGAGCAGACTTAATAGACCAAATGGCCTTCTTCTGCTGGCTTCTTTGTATGTTCTTATGTAAGTTATAAAGAACACCCAAGCCAACCTGTATAACAGCCTACCAGCCGAGAGAGTGAACATAGACAGTACAGGGCTTTAAGATAAACCCCATTTTTTGCTTACTAAGGGACTTCAGGGTACCCTAGGGTAGTAGGGTGGGTGGGAACTCTTTAAATGAGCTTCACTCCCGAGGTCTCTATGATGTCATCAACTCCTTCATTGGAAATGCAGCCTTGATGTGGATGGTCACTCATCTGCTATTCTGTATATGTTTGCACATCATATTTGTGGGTCTCTAATATGAAAGGGGGGGGGTGACGGACTGAGAGTCCCATCTTACCTTGAATTACTGTTGCACGTCCTCTTACACTAGTTACCTCTCTTCACTGATTATACTTGCATGTAGTTTTGAGCATTGTTTTCTCTCTTCTTTTTATCATTATATGTATTGTATTCTGGGCTTTTGCACGTTGTCTCATTTACACCTTCTCCCAGGTTGCATCTGGAAATGAACCTTGGCTCAGTGTGCCTTTCCTGGTCACCAGTTTATAAATTAGACTGTAATAGCACTAATGGGTTCTGGTGGAATCACATTGGTGTTTTATGTTTGTAAGTATAACCTAGAGAAGCTGTTACAAATTGATGTGTACACTTAGTGGGGTATTTTATGAGTAATAGTTCCTGTTTCAGTTCTCATTAATCTGTGCCTGCTGTGCTGCTGGTTTACTTTTACCTTTGGTTGAAGCTGCAGTGAAGTAGGAACTTGTTTATTGGTAAGTTTCAACGCTAGAACTTGTAGATAATGAACAGTTGGATAACAGGGCTGCAGATGCCTGATGTTTATATGGAGATTGACTTTAAATAAAGGAATAATACGTGTGTGTGACACCAGTATTTTATATACCCCTGATGTGTGTGATACTACATAAACCCCAAATCGGATTACACTCACCCACCCATGATATAAGTTTATGGGTTTGGTTGGAGGGCCCCTTGTGGAAATGAGTGTCACCTTGTGAGCTCTTAGGACCAGAGGACTGCTAACCAAAGGTGATCAGTTCTTTCGTCCTAAGGATGCAAGAGGCAACACACTTAGATCCATAAGAGGTCCTCCAAACAGACCCATAAAATTATCGATCACTAACTTGTATTAAATTAAAAAAACAAAAAACTTTTTTATTTAATAATATTAATGGCAGGAGCCTTTTATCGAGAAGCTCATTACAGTGCTCAGTGCATGAGGTGGTCTTATGGCAATGAGTACCTCGCATACAGCTGAAGGAAGTGCTATGATTGGTCAGGGACGCTCCTGCAATCTATAATGAGATATAATTACTGATGACCCCCTTTAATACACTGACTAGATCCGTGTTTCAAATGCTGTAATAAACAGTAGAACCGGTTATTACTGCGTTTTGTCACTTATTTGTAGTGCTCTACCCAATTGGCTCTAACTCTGCGTGTGGATGGGTTGAACACCTCAACAGGCACGGCGGCTCGGTTTCTCCTTTAGCGAGGATCCATTGTTCAGTGGCCTTGTCACATCCCGGGGTCACGTTAATCACCATGGATTACTGATTTTTTCTTATTCATCTGGTTGATCCTGCCTTAACAATAAAGAAAATGTATCTGGTTGATCCTCGTGTTTGCTGGCTTTGGGAGACCTCAACCGTGATTGAGAATGGGCTCTGGCTGACTACCTGCAGCACCACTTAAAGTGTGGTTGAATGTAACTTAAAAAAAAAAAAAAAACAGAAAAGAATGTCCATACTGGAGAGGGGGGGAGAGAGTGTGTTTCAGACGAACTGAGCAATGCTCTGACTCCTTGCACCAGTAATTATAAAAAAATAATGCATAGACTGTGTGTCTGTGGATTTCTTTTACGTACCATCAGTATGTGATGACCTAATAAACCTCAAGTTCGCTCTTGAGGCTTATGGGTCATCACACACCTTGGGTGTGTTTTTAAAAAAAAAAAAAGTCATAACACACAGTAGCCTATGCAGCATTCTCCATAAATTGTTCAAGGCATAAATTGAACAGGTTTGCATCGCAATTTGTGATACAGAAACCTGCCCTTGAGAGTCAAGTTCAACTCTGATTAGCTGTTTCTGCAAATCAGTGTTGCTGGACTTGATTTAAAAAGGCCTTCTACATGACCAGCCCCACCTCATCCCATAGTCCACCTGTCCTTAGCCAATCATCCCAGTTCACCTCTAGGCTGTAACTGACATAGAGGTGGCACAGTGGGCATGGCAGGCACCTGGAGAGATGAAGGTCTGTACTGGCACTATGGTCTGCATCTGTCCACGAAGGGAACCAAGATCCTAAGTGACAGGTTTAAATGCTTCCTTGGCAAGATTTTAAACTAGCCATGGGGGGAGGTGCTAATAAGAGGCAGGACATTTCAAGTCTCCCCCCACAAAACATGCCAGGTAGTAAGGTAAACACTGAGGTACAGTGCTCAACAGAGGGCAGGACGGGGTAAATGGAAAAATAGACAAGGGCAAAAAAAGCAGGCATGGTGGGGAAAAAGGATAAAGCCAACATTAAATGGAGGGCAATGAGTACCAATGCCCGTAGTCTGGGAAACGAGCTTTATTAGCTAGTAGCCTTGATGGAAGATGAACAGTTGGATATTGTGGCAATCACAGAAACATGGTACATGGAGAACCATGACTGGGATGTCAACATACTGGGGTACACAGTCTACAGGAGGGACAGGGAGGGTAAAAGAGGAGGTGGAGTAGCTCTGTACATAAGGGAAGGGATCAAAGCTACAGAACTAAAAAGTAAAGGGGGAGGACAAGAGGCACTCTGGGTCACCTTGGAGACAGGGAATGGCATCACAATCCACACTGGTTGTATAAAGACCCCTGTCTCAAGAGGAGGAAATTGTCAAGAAAATGATAGAGGACATTCTGAAAAAGGGGAGATACTGTTGATGGGGAACCTAAATATGCCAGATGTTAACTGGATGACATGTACTGCAGCCACATCCAAGAGTAGGGTTATTCTCGATACCCTGCAGGGGGCAGACCTTAGACAGCTGGTGTTGGAACCCACTTGGGAGGAAGCAATACTAGACCTGCTACTTTCAAATGGAGAGAGAGGATCACAAATTTAGAAGTCAGTGGACATCTGGGAACAAGCGACCACTGCACAGTGTGCTTCACAATAAGCACAACCATGGAGACGAGCCATACAAAAAAACAAGCATACTGGACTTTAGAAGGGCTGACTTTGGCAAAATGGGTGAATACCTGAGGAATACACTAGCAAATGGCCAAAAAGGAGGGGTGGAAGAACAATGGAGAAAAATCAAAACTGCCATCATAGAGACAACAAGCCTTTGTGTGAAACAGATAAAGAAAACAAAGCAGAGTAAAAAAAAAAAAAACACTATGGTTCTCAAAAGAGGTGGCAGGAAAGGTTAAGGAGAAAAAGGTTCCATTCAGAAAGTATAAGGAATCACAGAAGGAGCACGACAGGGAACTGTGTCAATTAAAGCAGAAAGAAGTGGGAAGGCAGTCGGAATAGCAAAAGCCCAAACTGAGGAAAAAATAGCCAGTTCAGTTAAGAAGGGGGATAAAACCTTTTATAGGTACGTTAGGGAGCATAGAAAGTTAAGGAGGAATAGTGAAGATTAATAAGGAGAGGGAGGTGGGCAGAGGGAGACAGTGAAAAGGCAGAGATACTGAATGAATACTTTGCTCAGTATTCGCAAAAGAAGATAAGGAAGAGTTACCTAAACCAGACACTAGAAGCACTCTGGGTAGGGGGGTTGACACCAGTCCATTTA
The DNA here is from genome assembly GCA_016271365.2 of Neoceratodus forsteri. Taxonomy (NCBI): domain Eukaryota; kingdom Metazoa; phylum Chordata; order Ceratodontiformes; family Ceratodontidae; genus Neoceratodus; species Neoceratodus forsteri. The sequence goes on from CM057453.1 coordinate 33,302,833, forward strand.
CAGAAGAAAGAGCCCTGAAAGAACTCCTAAAACTCAAGGTGGACAAAGCAATGGGTCCTGACAGGATTCACTCCAGAATCCTGAAAGAGCTAAGGGAGGACCTAGTGACACCACTGACCACACTTTTTAATAAATCATGGGAGGATGGGGTGGTACTTGAGGACTGGAGGAGGGCAGATGTGATTCCCCTTCACAAAAGTGGGAGCAAGGCAGAAGCAGGAAACTACAGACCTGTAAGTTTGACCTCCGTGGTAGGGAAAATGATGGAATCACTTCTGAAAGAAAGACTTGTTGAGTACCTAGAGGCCAGCGGTGCACAGGACCCAAAGCAGCATGGATTTACAGCAGGAAGTTCATGTCGGATGACTCTAATAGATTTCTTTGACTGGGTGACCAAAGTAATAGACCAGGGAGGGGCTGTGGATATGGCCTACCTAGACTTTAGCAAGGCATTTGACCAGGGCTCGAAATAACCGTCTGTCCTCCTGTCCCGGACAGCCGTTTTTCACAAGGGACAGCCGTTTTAATCAGTTTGCCTGTCCCTTGGACAGGCAGTTCAGCCTTACACTGTCTGGCACTAGGACACAGTGGGAAGACTTCCGTCCGCATTTCTATTGCCACTGTGGCTGTGTGCTGGTTTGGTCAGGTGACTGCTCCTAGTGGATATCACCTGACCTTCAGTAGTCCGATGTGGCGGCAAGCGGGAACAGGCGTGCAGCAGCAGCAGCAAGTGAACTAGCGCTACCGCGCATGCCCATTGTCACTGAGCATGCGTGGTTGCTGTGCCCAAACTCGCTCGCTGCATTTCCTAGCTAGCGCTTAACTGGTGAGGTCGTGAGGAGAGCTGGAGCAAATTCTTAACAGCCCTTTTCAGGGCTATCTCATTTTGGGGCTGATTTTGTGTGACTGAAACTCCTGCTTCAACATTTTGTCAATATAAACAAGTTACAACACTGAGGGTCTGCTGCTGTGTGGGAGTTGAAGGGGAGAGGAGATAAAACGTTGTGGAAGACAGAGGAGGGTGGTTCTTTACAATTTGTGTGGATGGTACTTGGAGGAGGAGAGGGGAGATAAATGAGGGGGATTCTTTAGTTTGAACTGAAGCCACTGCCAGTCTCAAAGTGGGGGGAAAAAAAAGACATCTGCCTTGAGGGATCTGTGTTGCAGTACATGCTTTTTGTTGATCACTCAGTCATCAAATAATCCACTGTATTTCTGTGCACTGCAGTCTGCAAAAAAAGTATAAGGGGAGGGAGGAAAATATTGGGGGGGGGGGAACAACCAGAAAAACAAAAGCAAACAATTTAAAAAATACTAAGAGTAAAACTAGGGGTATTGTGGTGAGGTGAGAACTAAACGCTTGCCTGGAGTCTGTGTGTTGACTGAACTTCTGGTGGTGTGGGTAGGTGTCTGAGTTCAGGGGAGGGAGTGAAAAAAAGAAAGCAGTCAGGCACTGTACACCTGAATAAAACTCTCTCAAAACCAAAAGAGACCTTGTGATCTGCAAGTCTCGTCTCGTCTCATCTCTGACTCTGAATAAAAAAAAATATCTTGAGTGTGCGGAGAGGTGAAGGCAAGGCTCTATTAAAGCTTATTGTTCACTCAGCCTGTGTAAAGCCCTCCAGAGCTTGAACCTTGAAGATAGATACTGATGGACTGACTGTACTAACTTAAACTAGCCCCTGTCAGCCTGCTGTTGTGCTCTGCCACTGGACTAACTGAATAAAAGTAAAATTGAGTGACTGTGACAAGAAGGCACTGTCAAAGGGAGAGGAGGGGGGTTGAATTGAGTCACCATGACCCAGATTAACAAATATTAAACCAAACCAAAAAGAAGTAACAACAATATCATAGCAGGCTGCTTGTGCGTGGGGGGGGGGAGGATTGCAGGTGGGGGACGGGGTTAAAAAAAAAAAAAGTGAGTGTGAGTGATCAAGGCACTGTCAAAGGGAGAGGAGGTGATTAAATTATAAAACAGGTTGACAGCAGGCTACCCCTCAGGTTTTAGTTGTGAAATCTGAGAGGGAGGAAAATATAAATATTAAACTCCTTTGTCCGGGTTTTACAGGGAGGGAAAGAAAACTAAACAGACTGTTCACGTCTTCTGATATCTCTGATCATCACTTCACTGTAGTGTCCACTGTCTTCCAGAGTGCTTACTGTACTTTAAATTCGTACTAGCTAAGTAAACCAAAAGGGGGAAAAAATGTCTTTGTTAAAGTTTGGCTTTAAAAAAATTACAGGAAAGCCTTCAGTTTCAAGCCAAGAGGGAGGAGAAAGCTTGGGTTCTTCTATGTGTACTGCTTCTCCATTACTGATGGTGCTACTGAGTCTAACTACTCACCCACCATTGTGGCCACAGATGTGACAACTTGTAGTGCCACTGCCAGTGCTGATATGCCAGCAACTCTGACTACTGTTGAAAGTGGGACAAAAAGAAAAAGGGGGTTCCAGGAGACCTGGAAGAAAAATAGGGAGTGGCTACTATATGAGCCTGATGTGGGCATGACCTGCTCATACTGCAAAAAATACTTAAGGGAGACGAACACTTTCATGAGTGGCTGTAAGAGCATGAGACTTGAAAATGTACGAGCTCATGAACTCTCCAAACCTCATAAATTAGCCAATGAAAAAATATTGTCTAACATTGAACCTTCCAACTTAGCAATAGAATGAGGAATAATACAAATGGAACAAAATGAGGCGACACAAGTAGAATATTTGTTTAGAACAACTCTTTATTTGATTAATTCAGAACGCCCATTCACAGATTTCCCTGCATCTTAGAATTACAACATGTAAATGGTACAAATGTCGGAGTCAGTTATAGAAGTGACAAACAGGCAGCAACGTTCACACATTTTATTTCAGAATCAATAAGGATAAAAGATGCAAAACTGGTTAATAGTAACACTTTAATCTCTATCTTATGTGACTCGAGCACTAATGCCTCAGTAATAGAAGAGGAGACAGTTTATATTAGGATAATGGAAAATTTCCGTCTAGTTAACAAATTTGTTTCCCTTCAGCCAGTCTCTATTCCAAACGGTGGAAGCATTTATAACTCAATAGGCGATGCCTTAGAATTCACCTTGGACTGTAAAGACTGGAAAGAAAAAATTGTTGCTTTTGGATCTGATGGGGCACCCGTCATGTTGGGTAAAGTGACTGGGGTGTTTGGCAGGATTTTGAAAGATGTACCTCATTTGTTAGGGATTCAGTGCAGTGCCCACAAGTTGGAGCTAGCTATAAAGCAATCAGCAACATCTATTCCATACATGAAAACAACAGATGAAGTCTTAATGGGTATCTATAAAATATACCATAAGCCTCCCAAAAACTGGGCCGGTCTCAGAGTTAGCCAGTAATATGAGCTACACCATTCACAAACCAGTTAACGTGTCAGGGACCCGGTGGGTTGCACACAGAGAAAGAGCTCTGTCTGTTATTCTGTCCAGCTACAGGGCCTTAGTTGTACATTTACAGCACATTGCTTCCACACCAGGGCAAACAAAAGATCAGGCCAGTGGGTTGTTCAAAACAATAAGTACTGTGAGATTTGTCCTCTTTTTCTCAGTTTCTGGCTGAATAACTTTCTGTCATGATGGCCTTCAGTCTAACTCTACAGAGAGACAGCTCAACAGTAGAAACAATAGTCAGTAAGGTTGAAAGCACGGTGCTCTGGCTAGAGAACTACCCTGTGCAGGATAAACTTGACAAAGTCTGTAAGAATTGCTCTTGCTCCCTGACTCTGACACAGCTGACAGTGACACTAGCACAAGTCGACTGACAGGCTCAGCCAGTACTCAGGTTCAGTACCGTGGATCTGATATCTTCCTTAACTTAGAAAGGGGATATTCTATAGCTAGAACCAAACAGGCAGTGTTGCGTGATGTTACAAGCCTTCTTTCATCAACAATTGAAAGTATTAACTCACGATTTTAAAATGGACAAAGTCCTGCGGTCATTCAGTATATTTAACCCACTACAGTTACCAGATAGTGACCACCAGCTAGCCCTTTATGGCAATGAGGAAGTCAGAACCCTCACAGAGCACTACAGTGACCTACTGAAGAAACACAATCATAATGTAAACTTGATTGAAGTGCAGTGGTTAGAGCTTAAACCACTTATGAAAAAATCACTGAATGAGCTGTCTCCGAAATTTCGCTATTTGGATTTCTGGCAAAAAATTCTCCATAATGATGCACATGAACAGCGATTCCCTGATATTCTGGTCTTAGTCACAATAGCTCTACTGATCCCAACCCAAACTGCAGTAGTTGAGAGAGGATTCAGCTTGATGGGCAGAGTGAAGTCTGACTGGCGGTCCTGTCTGTCTCCTATGACTGCATCTGAACTAATGCGTCAAGCTGTCAGATGCTATGCTGCTACATTTGACCTGCAGGATGCCATAACACTATGGTTCAAATCTGGAAAACAAAAGAGAAGACCTCATGTGAGACCATATGGCTGCAGACTAGATTCAAGTTCTGTTTCAGAAATAGACTAGACTCAGTCAGTGTCTTACCTTGAAAAATAACCCCCCAAAAAGCAACAGTTTTCTCTATTTCCAATTTACAGTCCATTTTATATTTTAAGTTTAAAATTCACCGCACAAAAATGTGGTCTGGTAAAACTTTGTCCGGACAGGCAGCATTTACATTCCACCTGTCCCTCGGACAGGCATCTCAAAAAAATTATTTCTAGCCCTGCATGTGACACAGTCCTGCATAAAAGATTAATAATCAAGTTAGCCAGCCTGGGAGTGGGTCCCAGGGTTGTAGCCTGGGTAGCAAACTGGCTGCAAAACAGGACACAGAAGGTAATAGTGAATGGAACACATTCTGAAGTAAGGGGGGGGGGTCACTAGTGGAGTACCTCAGGGTTCAGTACTGCGTCTAGTTCTCTTAACATCTTTATAGGTGACATTGCAGAGGGTCTGGAGGGAAAGGTATGCCTCTTTAAAGATGACGCAAAGATCTGTAACAGAGTTGATACACAAGGTGGGTAGAAAGGATGAGTAGGGACTTGGCAAAGTTGGAGGAATGGTCAGACATGACATATGGCAACTTAGATTCAATGCAAAGAAGTGCAAAGTAATGCACCTGGGAAACAAAAACCCAGGAGAGGAGTACACAATAGCAGGGGAGGTACTAACAACAAAAAAAATGGAAAGGGACCTGGGGGTAGTCATATCAGATGATCTAAAGGTTGGTAAGCAATGTGAGAAGTCAGTAAGGAGAGCCGGGGGATACTGGGATGCATAGGAAGGGGCATGCCAAGTAGAAAAAGGGAAGTGGTTATCCCCCTGTACAGACAGTTGGTGAGACCCCATCTGGAGTACTGTGTGCAGTTTTGGAGACCTCATCTATGCAAGGACATAGACAGGATGGAAGCAGTCTGGAGGAGGGCAACTACAATAGTGCAGGGTCTGTATCAGAAACCATGTGAAGAGAGAGACAGAGAGCTTAATATGTATACCCTTGATGAAAGGAGGGATGGGGGGGACATGATAGAAACGTTCAAGTACCTGAAGGGAATCAACAAAGTCTAGGAGGGTAGCATCTTTCAGAAAAAGAGATGTGTAAGAACAAGGGGGCGCAATTTGAAGATAGAGGGGGGACAGCTCAGAGGTAATGTGAGGAATTATTTATTTATTTTTTTTTCCCACGGGGAGAGAGAGGTGGATGCATGGAACCACCTTCCCAGGGAGGTTGTTGGGTCTAAAACAGTAGGGGAATTCAAACATGCATGGGACAGACATAAGGCAGTTGTAGTGGGGGTGGCAGGAAGTAGGCTGTTGGCTAACTAGAATCTGCAGCTTCTCCAGTAGGTAGGGAAATGGGCAGACTGGGTGGGCCAAATGGTCCTTATCTGCCGTCAAAGTCTATGTTTCTATGAATGAACATGCCATAGTCAGCAGGGACACCTCAGAGGGTCATGTTTGTTCTGACCAGCGAGCCCAGTCTGACTGAGCTGCACAGCAGAGCAGCAATACCATGAAGACTGGTGGTTCCTGAGTGCTCACCTGGTTAAAAAAAAAAAATCCTCTTCCTCCTCCTAGTTAGCTTGTCTCGAAAGCCGCAACATGCAGTCATGTGCTCTAGTTAGCTCCTTTTCAGGTTGTAAGGAGGCAATATGGCCCTGTGGTTTAGGGCATTGAGCTGCAAACTTGGAGACCTGGGTTTGAATCCCACAACCTCCATTTGCATACTGTGTGACCCTGAGCAAGGCACTTAGCTTTTTTGTGCTCCTGGGTTGCAGCTGGAAACAAGCTTCGGCTTAGTGTGCCTTTCCTGGTTAAACAATATCCCCTTTCCCTTTTGAAAGCTGCGACGTTTAGTTTAGAGCCGATGCCCAGTGCCCTAGTTTGCTTGCCTTGAAAGCTGCAGCACTTAGTTCACAGCTTGCTCATCTCTTGTACTGTGATCATCACATAAAAGTATTCGATTAGACTTTTATTTTAACATTTTTTATTTGCATGATTTGTTTGTTGAATTTTTGTGTATTATAAACACAGCAGTACATACAATAACCACAACATTTTACACAACAGTTAAAACAAGACCACAACGTACAAAAAGCAAAAGACAGCACACCTAACATACTAAAATACCAGCAGAATAGGCCTAATGGTCTCTTGAGTCTCTCGATTTTCAGCACCCGCACCGAGGGTCGAATTTTTTTTTTTGGGGTGTCTCCTCCCCTGGGTTGTACTGTCCCCAGTCCCAGATGTTCCACCTGTACTGGGACTGGTCAGATGCACTCTCCCCTATACCTGTCCCATTCCACCAAAAGGAAGGGTAAAATAACATAAGTCTAATTCTTAAATTCTAGCCTGTTTGTCAATACCTTATATTTAAATCCATTAGTTATACAATGGAACAAGAGATCAGAAGAGTTTAGATTACAGTAAAAGAATATATTTATTCTGATTGTGTGTGTGTATATCTTTTTTGTATAGATAAATATATATACAGTTGACTCTCATGTGCTAAAACTGCATTAGTCTATGTAGGCTGAGGGGTGTTCATATTGAGATAGGCAATGATGTTGTGACACATCCTCCCCCAGTGTCCTCTCCCATATCTTTACATCTGTAAGCCTTTTCTTATTGCTGCAGCCTCACCTGGAGAGAGGGACACCAGCAATGGTTCCCAGACCAGGAGGAAAGGTTCCTCTGTCTTTGACAGTATATGTCAGGCGCTCTAGTGCCAGGACCTGATTGGTTATGGCCCTCCACTGCTGAGTCGTGGGCATGGCCACCGACACCCAGGTGTTAAGAATGCAGTGTCTGGCTAAAACCAGCAAGACTCGAATCCATCTTGGATAGGGTACCCATTCCTCTGGATTTGAATAATCAACCCCAAAAAAGAGGGTCACTGGTACGATTCCCAGTTGTTTTCACAATATCTGCCAACTTTCTGTGCAATACTCTTCCCAAAAAATCTGCAGTGTTGGACATGACCAAAAATAATGATAATAGGTGCTAAGCTCAGTGTTACATCTGCCACATAGGGAGGAACCACAGGATTATATTTAGGTAGCATTGTTGGGGGACAATATAATCTATGATTAAACTTATAAAAGGACTCTTGATACTTGTTGCCTATTAAAATCCAATTGTGTTCTAACATGTCCCTCCCCAGGTCCCTTTCCCAGTGTCCTCTGGTCTTTTGTGTGTAATCCAGGAGACATTGTCTTCCCAAGCGAGTAGCCCTACCTGTTGAGCCCCCTGCCTCACATCTGGTGTTGAGGATCATGTGTTCCACACGGACCAGAGAGGAGTCATCACCCATCACCTCTCTCCTGTCCTAATGTTTTAATATTGTCTCTGACTTGTGTTTAAAAAAAAAAAAAAAAAAAATGCAGCTAGTGTGTCCTGAGTATTCCATGTCCCTCACTCAAGTCCTCAAACGAGATCACTTACCCACTCCTACATATGTCCCTCAGATATCCTATCCCCCTGGATTCCCATACTCGGAAACCACTATCCTCCAGGTTTGCCAGAAACTCCAGGTTTCCCATCAGGGGGAGTAGAAGAGTCTCCTGCCCCACTCATTCATTTTAAAATCTGGTCCCACCTTTCCAGGACAGACAGCACCAATGGGTTCCCTACCTCCGTCCTATTATATGTTTTCCTCCTACCTTCCCTTGATAGGCTGAAAGCCTGACCGGCCTTTCCTCCACCTCCTCCTCCAGTTCCACCTAGCCAGCTGCTCAAGGTCTGTTAACCCAATCACTGACACATCTGTATTGCATGGCTAGGAAGTAGTTCTGCAGGTTTCAGAGAGTTGGCCCTTCCCGGACCGATCTGCCTGGATCCTACGTAGACTTATCCTAGGCCAGCTGCCCAGCCATAAGAACCCTGAGAAGGCCCTCTCCGCCCGTCTGACATCCCTTCTAACCAAATCTAAATGCAGCATCTGCATCACGTAAAGTATTCTTGGTAGAATATTCATCTTCAACAAGTTAATCTGACCCAACCAGGACACCGGAAGCTCTCTCCATCTCCGCAAGTCATCTTACATAATTTTAAGCAATGGGGTGTAAATTAAACCGATACAGGGAGCCCAAATCCTGTCCAACTGGAATACCTAGATATCTGAAAGAGTTTGTGACTCTCTGCAGGCCCCATGCCTCTTCCCCCATCTTCCTCCTCTGTGCCTCCCCAGAGCATGATTTCAGACTTGCTAAGATTAATTTTATATCCAGAAAAGGTCGCAAAAGTCTTAAAAAATTTCAAGTAGTGGGGGAGCAGACCTAGCTGGCTCCTAACATACAGGAGCATATCATCCACGTAGAGGGTGACATGGTGAACCATCTCTGACTTACCCACCACACTTAATTTTTGGGTGTTTCCTAACTGCCCACTGCCAAGGTTCAATGGCCAAGGGGAACAACAGTGGGGAGAGGGGATCCCTGCCTTGTGCCTCTATGTAATGACTGTTTTCTTCATGAGAGACCCATTCACCAAAACTTGGGCCGTCACTGCACTGTATATTCTTTGTATGATTCCCACAAAACTGTCCCCCAGACCATACTGTTTAAGGACCTCTCTCAAATATTCCCATGCAATACAATCAAATGCCTTCTCGGCATCCATGGACAGAACAGCTGTGTTGTCCCCATCCCGGGAGGCCCTCCACACAGCATTCAGCAGCTTTCTCATATTATGGTATGAGCATCTGCCAGTCACAAATCCAGTGTGGTCTGGGTGAACAAGCTCCGGGGGAAGCTGATCCATGCGTCTAGCCAGAACCTTTGCTAGTATCTTAGCATCCCAGTTTAACTGTGACATCGGTCTATGAGAGGAACACTACTGTGCATCTTTCCCTGGTTTTGAGATCAAACAGATCACTGCCTCATTAAAGGAAGCAGGAAGTGCCCTCTCCCCCTGAACCTCAGCCGACATTTTCAACAGGACCTCAACCAGTAGATCCTGCATAACCTTGTAATATTCACAGGGGAAACCATCTGGACCACTAGCCTTCCTTTTTAAGGCTTTGTATGGCCTGTCTGATTCCATTCTGGATATCCTCCTCCCCCCCAATTGCTCCCTCTGCTGCTCTTCAATCTGTGGCAGTGTGATCCCCTCCAAGAACCGTATGGCCTTATCAGGTGTGCCACTGCAATCAGCTTGATAAAGTTGCTGATAAAATTGTTCAAACTGATCCTTAATTCGTTTTTTGTCCTGGGTGAGGATCCCCTGTTCATGTTTACTCTCTGGGATATGCGTATATGTCCTTCTCCCTTTTATCAAGCAGACCAACAATGGGCCAGGTTTGTTCCCCCACTCAAAATCTGCTTTCTTGCAAAAAAGCATGTTGTTTTGACTTCGCCTAGAAGAAAGTTGTTAAGGGCTTCCATGGCAGCTGTCAATTCTTTTAAGGAACTCTCTGAGGGCTTCTCTACCACCTCCCTCTCCAGGGCCTTTACCCTCTGTTCTAGTTCATTTCGTCTAGCTCTCTTTTCTTATGTTTTGCAACAAATTTTACAATGGCTCCCCTAATAAATGCCTTGCCAGCATCCCAGTACACCCCAGCAGAGTGCACCGAGCCTTCATTTGTCCCATGATAGAGTTCCCAGTGCTCTTTTAAGTAATCCACAAATTCCTTGTTGCCCAGTAGGTTCCTTGGGAATTTCTAGGTTGGGGGGCCCCCTTCTCCTCTCCTAGCATGCACCTTAAAATAACCATGGTATGGTCTGATATAAAAATTGGACTGTGATGCACCTTCTGTATCCTCCCCATCCAGCTCCTGGGCACATGTATGTAGTCAGGCCTGGGCCAGGATTTATGGGGATCTGAAAAATTTAAACTCTTTTTCCCGGGGTGCACTGATCTCAGCTGTCAACCATATTCATATTATTATTCCCTCTAACAATTCCTCAGTCCTCCCACTTGTCTACCCTCCTCCTCAGAGTGGTCCAGTTTTGGATTTATAGTGGCATTGGAGTCCCAACCCATAATTAGTCCCTTAAATTGCTCCTTGATGAGGGTGTCTGGAAGCTCCTGGTAGAATGTAGGATCAAATATAGCCAGGGCATACTCACTACCCACTGTGATTACATGGGGAAGTAATGTGCCTTCAACAAACACACATCTTCCCCCATCCTGGTCTGCCACCACCTGAGACACAGCAAATGGTGGGTGTACTGCAACTTCTCTCTTACATGAGTCATAGGAGGAAGTGCAACACTTCCCTACCCACCCCCTTATTAACTTCTTATATTCTTGTCGGGTCAGATGCATCTCCTGCAAAAGTGCAGTCTGCACCCCCTGCCTGTGCAGGGCTGTAATTAAACTTGCTCTCTTCACAGGAGACGAGACCCCACGCACATTCCATGACACCACACTTAATTTCTTAGGGGACGCCATTTTGGTCGTCGAACAGACCTCCATTCCACTCTCCTGCTCCTACACATGTCCCATTACGTAGCGATGTACAGAGTCCAAACTGATGACCAAAGAATGGCAGGCTAGACATAAAACAGCTCACTAACAACAAGGGCCTTGCACACAGAAAAACATGTAACATTTGGATTAACATCTTAAAAACAACTAGCAAAACCAAAATCCACAACTTGTGTACATACATCCCCTCATTCCCCCCCACCCCCCTTGTATTCCCCAACAAATCCATCGCCATTCAAATAGAAATAGCCTTCCTCTCATAGAAGACGTCCCTTTCTCCGCCCCCGACTCCATGAAAATCACTTGTTACCTTTATATATAGGCATCCCACAGTTTAAATCAGGAGGCCGTGATACAAGCCCTCCGATTCCACATCAAGAGTCCAACATAATCCCAAATCTCCTTGAAACCGGGATGGTCTCTCTCCCCCTCCCCCCTTTTTTGTCCCTCCTCGATGGGGAGGCCCTCCAGCCTTGGCTAAGTTTCTCTTTCCTCAGATCATCAGTAAGCATCTCGCATTCATATTCATCTCCCCTTCCCCTTCATACAGTGTAGCCATGTGCCCCCACTCCCACAGTAGTAAGGAGACTATTCATCGCCCCTCAGGGCCTCTCTTCCAGTCCAACCATACAGTATAAAAATCACAAACTGAAGGGGATTGCAAGGGCAGCAGGGATGCTGGCAACAGCATAATCACGTGGTGTCAGTCCTCCCACCTGCCCAACTCACCTCTGTTATCTCGTAGCTGCTAAGTGTGTGTAGCTGGACCGTTCTGTTGGGGGGGGGGGCATATCCTGCAGGGCCATACTCCATCGCACAGTTATCTTCCCCAACCAAGATACGAGGTTGCTGCAAGCACTACCAGTCTGTGCTGCTTAAGCTATAATGAAATTAGCGGGGTCCAATTCTCAGAGTTTCTCCTTCCTCTGATCAAACCTCATGGTAGTTCCAGGAATCGTGCCCTCAGAAACACAATGGAAAAAACATGCAACTCAAAGAGCTCCCTCTGCCTAAATCCAAAGTCGGGAGACCTCGTTTTAGGGAACAAATTTAAAACTCATTCACAGTAAGTCCACACAATACATCCTCCAAGAGGGTCACCTTCCATCAGATTTCACTGTTCCTTATACTCGGACCACTTTTTTCTTTAGCTCATCCACAAATCCAATGGTGGGTTGCTAGCCCTCAGTGGGGCCAGCAGATGTGTGGTGGGTCACCCCCAAGGACATTGGGCACATGCTGAGTCTGTCCCGGGGCCTACGGGTATGTGATGGGGTTGCATGCCCCTCAGCCTGGTCTGTGTGCCCGTGATTGGTCATTTCCTCCCTCCAGGAGCCTGCAACTGTGTGGAGGGTGTCGGTCCCCTGGGACTTGCTAGTGCATAGAGATGTTATCCCCTGTGGTCTGCAAGTCCATTTGGGGTTCATCGCTGTGGGTCTGGGGGCGCATGATGGTTACGCCCCCCAGGACCTGTGGGCTCATGGTGGTATAACTGCCTTCAGGGCCTGTGCGTGGTTCTTGGAGTCGCACCCACAAGAGCTTGCAGACATGTGCCCTGTGGAGCCTACTGGCACGTGCCCAGTGGGGCTGTATGCGAGTGGTTGGGTTGTGCAACCCCCGGGAGCCTGCAAGCATATAGTGAGGTCACTGTCTAGGGCCTGCTGGCATGTGGTGGGGTTACCACCCCAGGCCCTATAGGCACTTCGTGGATCAGCGCCTTGGGGTGTGTGGTGTCACCACCCTGGAGCTTTGGGCATGTGGTGTGGTCACCACCCTGGGGCTTAATGGTGCATAGTGAAGTCACCCCACCCTGGTCTGTGGACATGTGTTAGTCATGCCCCCCTTTTGGGGCCTTCAGGTGCATGGTGGGTTCATGCCCCCATCCACACACCAGGGCCTCCAGGGCATGATGTTATTGCATTCCCTCAAACTGGGGCCTCTGTGCATGTAGTGGGGTTGCTTCTGCAGTCTCTCCCCCGGAGGCTGGGGGTGCGTGGTGGAGTCGTGAGCCAAACCTATAGGGACTGTGGTGCATGGGACCCCTTCAGACCTCCACTGGAGCTTAAATAAATTAAATAAATCACATTGAAAATGTTTTTTTTTTTTCTTCACAATTTTATGCTGAGATCCGGAACAAATTTTCATTTTTCCCCCAACAAAAAAGATTTCATGCTTTCATGTTCATTTTGAGATGACTCTGATAGTAGGGTTGGAGTTGAAGAGCATGCAGTATAAACATGTTTCAAATTGAGTACAGCTGGGTACAGAGTGTTCTGGTGCCGAGGCAGTGACTTAGTGTTATCTGACACTTTGATCTGTTGAGCTTTGTCAAAGATGATTGGGACCTCCCTCAAGATCTGGGGTATGTGGGAGCCCCCTGGGCCGGAGGGGGGGCTATATGGGAGGCCCCCTCCGGTCCTGGGGTGGGGTACGTGGGAGGTCCCCTTCAAGTCTGGGGCAGGGTACTTGGGAGGTTCCCTCTGGGGTAGAGTATGTGGGAGGCCCCCTCTGGGCGTGGGCAGGGTACATGGGAGGTCCTCTCTGATCCTGGGGCGAGATACATGGGAGGTCCCATTTGGGCCTTGGGTGGGGTACGTGGGAGGCCCCCTCTGGGCCTGGGGTGGGGTGTGGGAGGCCCCGCTGGGCCTGGGGGCGGGAGATGCGGTGAGAGGCCCGCTAGGCCTTGGGGCGAGATGTAATGTGAGGCTCCCTCTGGGCCTGGGCAGGGGAGGCCCTCCCTGCCTGGTGCATGGAGCCCCCAGTGTTGGGGTGAGGAGGCCCTCCAGGGTTGGGGGGGTGGGAGCCCTCTGATAGTTGGAGGTGGCGTGGAGGTCCCTGGTTGGGGGAGCCCCCTGGGTCATGCGGGGTGTGGTAGCCCCCCCCACTCCCCGGCCAGGGGGATATGTGTTGGGATCAGGCATGTGACCCCCTGTGAAGGTGGAAGGCATGCTTTGGATGGTTCCCTGTTCTCTCACCAGCCCCAACTTCAGAAGGGGCTGAAATATGCTGCAGATGGTAATCTCTGCACGAGGAGACTGGTAAGACTGCCAAGTAATCCATGAATGCCAGTAAAGCATACTGTGTCGGGTAGAGGAGCTGAGATGCTAATAATGGCAGAAACATAAAAGGGCTTCTGACCTGCCAATGCTCTCAACGTCTGGGAAGAAGGAACATACCACGATTCCTCTACCTAAAAGGGAATCTGAGCAACCAGTGCCACAACATCCTGTGGTTCCTTTGCATAAAGATCAGTCAATGACATAAACGTGAAAGGTGTCTGTGGAGGATATCAAACAAATATTGCTGTTTTTCTAGGCCATGCAGGCTATCGGAATCTGTTTCAGAAATAACGCTTGGAGCTGCACCTGGAGACAGCAGTGCCACGCTATGTATAAAGTGCAAGAGAAGGGATGGTAGCAGCACCTACAAACTGCTGACAGCTTTTACTGCACATTGAGAAAGAATAACAAGCATACCTTTTTCTTCCAGAAGTGCTTCCTTTATTCAAAATACAGTGGGCAAAACATGTATGTTCCTAGCTTGTTTCACTTCCTTAGTCCCCCTCCACTCAGACAATGGTGTTATTTTTGTTTGTTTAAATTTTGGTAACCGGGTAGGCCCTCTGAGACTGACTGTCCCTTTTTCAGGAGTGACCCAGGATTAGTTACATGTACTAGGGGGAAAAGGAAACCAATGCTTTTTAATTATACTACAGTATATGGTACATAGATCATATATAAGTGTCACAGGGATAAACATTACTACAGTTGCCATAGACGAGTTAACATTCAAGCAAACTTGTTCGTTTCACACAGTAATGATTTGATAGCAGACATAAGTGCAGTTCAGTATATTATGTCCTTCCTTACTGTTCTCCCTCAGTTTTAGTCTGTAGTTCCATAAGGCAGCCCCCTTTGGCAGAAGTAATTTTATGGGTTGCGGAACCCGCAATGTGGTGTGGCAATACTAAGGTTTTGTTTTAGCCTTTTCTTGTACCCCTCAGGAGAGGTGCACTCGGGAGATTGTTCAGAGTTTAGGGAGAGTTAATCTAGGTGACCGTTGACCTGTGGTTGATCTGGCTCTCGGAGGGTCTAGCAGCTTGCGTTCAGTCGATCTGAGCTCCCTCCTGTTTGCTTTTGGGGCTAGTAGATTTCTTGGGCACGGTGGGGCATCAGGTTGCTGCAATTTGAAAGCTAGTCACCTGATGTTTCACGCTTATGCACTTCCTCAAAGGCTGATGTGTATTACAAGCTCCTTCCTTATACACGGTCCATATTTAAAGAGACAAAGTATGAAAAAAATCATATTTACACTCAAAAAGTGCAAGTGTGCTATGTCATACAGATAATAAATACCATCACCATAAATAGAACAGCATTGGTGATTTACAAACAAAATACGGACTAAAATTAACTAGAAGTGGAAAAATCCACTGCTGGAAAAAATTTAAACCAAAAGTCAGCCACACACCCCTATATCTGGATAATACTAGTATGCTACGCTGCAGGGGAAAAAAACAGAAGGCTGTACGTCAAAATTGAATTGTTCGAATATTAATTGGAATACTGGTGCTTCATGTGGTGTTTCACAGTGGGCACTAAATAGATCCAAAAAATAAAACATCTAGGTAATGGTTTAGGAGTTCAAAACAAAAAGATATGCAATCACTGATCTATAATGTCCTACCATGGACTCCCAGTGATGATTGGGTCAGCCGTATGAATTTTATGTACAAGAGATAAACGGTATGAAAACAATATCTGTTAAAAATGTAATAGAAACATAGAAGTTGAAGGCAGATAAGGACACTACAAGAACAGAGTCTGCTTAAAGTTACAGGACGGTGCATAGATTTTACAAAAGGCAGAATGGATTATAGAAATTGTGTAATTTCCAGTTAATCATTTAATCCTGGACGAGTATCGGCCCCCAATGAAAAAATCCAGTAGTGTTCCCTTAAAAGAATTTTATCATCACCTCCCTTCTGATGTTTAATGGGTTTTTCAACCCCGGTGAAAGTCGCCTTGTGTGCATTCCTGTTCTCTGCGCTATATACAGTACATGTATTACTAAAGCATATGTGAGGTCATTTTGTTCTATGGCCCTGATATGGTTCCCAATTCTGGTCTTAAACTGGCATTTTGTTTTGCCTACATAAAAACTCCCACAGGAGCAAGTGGTCCTACAAATGGTGACCTCTGTAGCACATGTAATAAAACCCCGTATGCTGACATTTTTCTGTGTCTTAGGGTTGAGTGAATCATTCCCGGATACAATTGGTCTCCCTGGCGGGCTCACTAAACATTTCTGTACCTACAGTAGGCAATAAAAAGATGCTCTCACAGGATTTTTATCTGCTAGCGTAATTGTATAGATTTGTTTTCACCTAAGCCTGCGGGGTTCCTGCTGGTGCCCTCTGTCCTCAAACTCGCTACCTCGAACAGGAATCGTGTGAGGGGGAGGATGAAGAGGAGGAGTAACCAATAGAACCTGACATTCCCCTGGAACAGGACTTTGATTCCCCCTTCCAGAGTGAATGAGAACTATTACTAAGATGCGGTTTACTTTTTTTTTTTTTTAATGTATTTTTTGATCTTACAGTAGATACTGTATTATACAAAAAATGAGAACAGCATGAGGTTTGCAGACCTCACATCTGGATGTACAGGAAATGATGGATTGACACCTTGATTTATAAGTCCTGAAATCCATACAGGAAGGAAGTCCGTCTTGTATTTAACCCAAGGAGTAAAGTTTGATCTGATTATCCTGTAGGACAATGTCACTTTCACTGACAACAATTAAAACAGATCTTGCAAACCAGCATATCTGGTCCCATGCAGGCTGTGTGTGTGCGTATGTGGGCTGAGTAGCTAAAGTACCCTAGAAAGGCAGTTAACTAGATCGCCTGGACTCAAGTTATGAGATAGCACCACCATCATGGGCAGTGCATGGCAACCTGACATATGGGGTGCAGAATAGAAAATTATTAAAATTCAGAAACTGGAAATTATTAAAATTCACAAACTGAGTGGTGTATCTAAACACCAATATTAAGTACTTCTATAGTACTAGCTTTATATAAAAAATATAAAAATATGATACATGATTATTTAAGTCTGCACAGCAGATTTAACTAAAGCTGGTTGAGCATAAAGCCCTCCTTATAAACCCAAAATATTAATTCGATCTCTTCGGGTTACTGTGGGTTACTACAAGTACTCAAAACTAGGCAAAGCACAAACAAGCACTGTGGAACATACTGATATAAGTCCATAGGCACAGTTTTTCACCCTTCCTCATTGGAAACATCTGCAGGGGGATTCACCTGACCAGTTACCTTCTCAGCAAAAGCAGCTGTCACTCTGGGATCTACAGGCGGATAAGCAGCAGGGTAGTTCATGTGCACCTCAATGTTATGCTGAAGGAGCTCCTTCGCCAGTTGCAGTTCTTTTTTCCTGGCCTGCATGGATGCCGATAGATCTGGGAAAAAGCCCAGCTGACTCTCTTCCCAGACAATTTCCCCCTTGGATCTGGCCGCTTGCAAAAGAGGAATTCTAGCTTCTGCTGATGACAGACCAAGGATTGCTGTAAGCGGTGTCTGCGCAGGGTCTCCTCTCATTGTAGGCCATTGGGGCATTGCGAAGGCCTTCAGATACTTTATTATACCAGAATCATTAGGTAGTAGCTGCAGATCGTGAAATTTAATTAGTGACGGGGCATTTACAATTTCTGTCGGCCCAGCAAAGCAAGGAGGGAAGCCCACTGTGCGAACAGTCAGTTGCGGCTGTACATTTTCCATACCTTGTCTTGGCCTTCAGATAGGCAATATCCCGCAAATAGGCGGCATTACAGTCCACTTGCTGAATATTTGCTTCCTTCAGGTCTTGTATTGCAGTTGTAAATTCCTTAATATTGTGTTCATTTTCATTCAGTTTTGCCTCTGCTGCTGCTGCCAACCTTTTATTTGTTTCCTCACCGGTAGCTTGTATTTTGGTGAGCATTGCCATATTTGATCCAGTAGCAATTCAGGAGTGATCAGGCCGCTCATAGGAGGCGGCCCTGGATCCTTAATGGAGCCAGACGAGGAAAGATAAACATCTAAACTTTGCAAAGTGCACTTTGAGTCCATTTTTGGACCCATTTTATTGCAGGACAGTTCCAAAGAGCAGAGGGGTGAGTTGAAAATATGTCCGATCAAGAAATTTTGTAGACCGAATTACATCTAGTTGGCTCTGAGCTGTGTTTGAGTGTTGCCCCCTGTTTTTATGTGTGTTTTAATATTTTATATACTGCTGTTTCACTTTATTTCATTTTATATACTGTGTTGTATCATGATTTTCTCTGGTTGTTCTGTCATTGCCTTGTACCGTTCTTTGTTATTGCATTTCATGTATGTAATCTTCCACGTCATGTCTTATTTACCTAGTGCACTTACCTGGTCAACAAAACTTAATAAAATGATGTGGAAGAGTTTTACCACCTTTGTACTTACAGCTGTCAAGATCAGTATTGAAAAACTCTCTCTGTGATAGACCTTATAGCCTCTTTTGTACACGTGACCATTTGTAGCACAGTGGGAAAATCGAGAGTTTCCCTTTGGAAATGTTTTGATAGGCAGACAATATGTGACAGACATCCAGCACTATGTGAGACAGGTACAAAATTAAACTGATGGATAAACAGCAACAGTCCTTTTGCGTTGCCACTACCTAGAGTACTGGATACAATCACATGTTCTAACACATCTTTTAATGATTAAAGAGTTCTGCACACAACAAGCTCTGCACCATAAATTAACAGCAAAACTCCATGAGGCTGACAGTATTTCAGACTGGTTCCTCCTGCTGTTTCTGTAGATCATGGGCCAGATTCTCACTGGGCAGCGCTAGGCTTGCATCAGACCCGGCATCAAACCAGCTGCACCAACAGTTGTACTTCACATTGCACCCACTTCGAGTAGATCAGGTGCATTTATGACACTGTTCCTGATTTACAGCAGCTTGCGCCAAATATTTTGTGCAAAGCTTGTAAAAAGGTAACCGGGATTGCCACAAGCTAGACCCGAGAAGGCTGTTCTAACTTATGGCAGTTGGCGCACGTGATGGAGAATCCCGATTGCCGGCCGTGAGAATGCTGCAAGCCCCATGCGTTCATATGTTCACACAGCCTGGGCTTGCTGCATTTTCAGCCCTTTGAGAATCTGGCCCCTAGGCTCTTTTTTTTTTTTTTTTTTTTTTCACTTGTTCCACTGATTGAGCTGCATCACTGGCACAGAAGGCAAACCCATGAGCTGTACAGTGTACTCCAGTTATAATCGGTTCTTGGTGTTTCTACAACCGGTCATAACTTATGCTGCATCAGTACAGAAGGCAACGGGTTTTTACCTGCTGTAATACCCTTGTTATTCAAAAGTTGACAAAGTGCCTGGAAAATAATTCAGCCTTTCCAGCAATAACTTCTGCACCGCAGTAAAATTGAGTAGAAGGGGTATCACTGTCTAATTATCATATGTAAACTATCTTGCTAATGTCTGTGGACTCATCCAGTATCAAGCTTACCACTGGGTTGTTCTTCACAGCAGGGTCCAGCTTGTCCATCGTGGTCTGTGTAGTGGCCTCATGCATTTCAGACAGTCCAGCTACATTTATGTAGGTGCCGTAAGCCCCCTATGCTTTGAAGTTTTTGAAGTATGGACGCTCCATTTCCTTGGGAAAGTGAGCAAATTTTATGAACACTTAGGTAGCCCTTTTCAGCAACAAAATATGCGTCTCTCAAAAGCTCATCACTGTGTGCAGTAGCCTTATCGATTACCTTTGTCATTGCTTGATGGTTTGATTCCGCGTCCATTTTTAACGCTTTAGTATGAGCAGTGCAACTAGAATGACTTGTACTAACATACTAAAATGCCAGCGAATAGGCCTAACGGTCTCTTGAGTCTGTTGTATTTTCAGCACCTGCACTGAGGGCTGATTTTGGTGTCGTCCCCGGTTATACTGTCCCCAGTCACAGATGTTCCACCTGTACTGGGCCTGGTCAGATTTACTCTCCCCTGTACCGTCCACAGTCACCGCCTCTACCAGCTCCCTGGGCAGTGCATTCCATGGCTCTACCACCCTTTCAGTGAAATAACATTTCCTCCTCTCCCCTCTGAGCCTGTCCCCTTCCAGCTTACACCCATGACCTCTTGTTGCCCCACCCTCCTTCCTTTGGAGCACCGTGACTGGGCCTCCTTTATTGGTCCCTTTCTTGTACTTAAAGACCTCTATCATGTCCCCCCTGTCCTCCAGGGTGTACATGTTGAGTTCTCTGAGCCTCTCCTCATAGGTCCTCTCTCCCAAGCCCCAGATCATTTTGGTTGCCCTCTTTCGGACCCTCTCTAGGAGTGTAATGTCCCTTTTTAAATGCGGTCTCCAAAACTACACACAATACTCAGTGTAGCCTAACCAAGCATTTGTACAATGGAAGGATCACTTCTGCCTTTCTGGAGGTAATCCCCCTGGCGATGCATCCCAGCATCCTATTTGCCCTTGCCGCTGCCTTCCTACAGGTCTCTGAGTTATTCATTTTGACATCTACCACTACTCTTAGGTCCCTCTCACCCTCCGTGACTTGAATCATGTCTCCTCCCAGGGTATACCCCTGGCCTGGATTTCTGACTCCCAGGTGCAGAACCTTGCACTTCCCCACATTGAATTTTAGTTTCCATTTTCCCGACCACCTTTCCAGAGCCTCCAGGTCCTCCTGCAAGGCCACCCTGCCCTCCTCCACATCCACCACTGCACCCAGCTTTGAGTCATCTGCAAAGAGACTCATCTCACTCCTGATCCCCTTCCTGATGTCCGAGACATGGGCTTTGAACAGGAGTGGCCCCAGCACTGACCCTTGGGGAACCCCACTAGTAACCCACCTTGAGGACGAGGCTAACCCTCCAACCACCACCTTCTGAGTCCGCTCAGAGAGCCAATTTCCTATCCATCTTAACAACTGTCTCCCTACCCCCATTTCCTTCAGCTTAGCCAGCAGGCCACTGTGGGGTACTGAATCAAATGCCTTGCTAAAGTCCAGAAAGAGGACATCCACTGGCCTGATCTGGTCCAGGGCCCTCGTCACCCAGTCATAGAAATCAACAAGGTTTGTGTGGCAGGATCTTCACGTGACAAAGCCATGCTGCCTATCGTCCAAGTACCCAGTTTGCTGCAGTGACGCCCCTAGCTTTTCCTTGACAGTACCCTCCATCACCTTGCCGACCACCGATGTCAGGCTAACGGGCCTGTAATTTCCTGCCAACTCTCTTGACCCCCCCTTTGTGGATTGGCACAACATGGGCCACCCTCCATTCTTGGAGCACTCACCCAGTTCTCAGAGAGGTGTTGAAAAGCTCCGCTAGAGGGACTACCAGGACATCTGCCAGTTCCCTCATCACCCTGGGATGCATCTTATCTGGCCCAGGTGCTTTCTCTGTCCGAAGGGACCTGAGGGATTCCTTTACTCTCTTTACCAGGATTTCAGCCTCCATGTCTTGCCCCTTTTCTCCCTGCACTGCTGGCCGCTCCCTTTCCCCAGACACGTCAGGGCCCCTGGTCTCTACCAGTCCCACCCCTTCCTCCGGTTTGCCCCCGCTTCCCTCACAAGACATGGCTCCTTCACCCCCCCGGTAAACACTGAGGCAAAGTACTCATTTAGGACTTCTGCCTGTTCCCCCACCTCCTGTGCCCAACCATCCCATCTCTTATCTGATCTTCCCCTTACTTTCCTTTTTACTCCTATGTATCTAAAGACCCCTTGTCCCCCCTCCGAACCCACTGGCCAAGGACTGCCCCCCTTTTTTTTTTTTTTGACCTAGCTGCTCTCACCACCCTGGTGACTCTCTTGGCTGTCGGCTCATATTCCTCCTGATCCCTTTGACTCCTTGAACACTTGAAGCGTCTGTAGGCTACCTTCTTTTCCATCACCACCTGCTGTACCTCCCAGGTCTACCAGCAGGGTTTTCTGGCCTTACTGAACTTGCACCTTTCCCTTGCACAGGATCTGGTAACCTCCTGTATTCCCCTCCTAATGATCTCCCACCTGCTGTCAGCATCCATATCTGGTCTTATCCTGTCCAGACGAGCTTTAAGGATCCTTCCATCTCTCTGAAGTCTGCACCCTAAAGTTGGTTACTACCATTCTTGTTCGCTCTCCCCGGTCCAGGAAGAACCAAACTGTGGCGTGATCACTCCCCGCCAAAGGATTCCTCACCTCTAAGCCCCTAATCTGATCACTGCCCACCAGGACCACGTCCAGTGTCCGGGCCTCCCTAGTTGGCTCACCCACCTGTTGTCAGAAACTCATCCTGGAAGACATCCAGCAGCCTCTGCTCTTTGGCCACTGGTAACATCATAGTCCCCCAGTCTGTTCCTGGCATGTTGAGGTCCCCCATTACCATTACCCTTCCCAATCCACAGTGTCCCTCGAGATTTGCCACCAGACTTTCTTCTAGGACCTCTGCCAGTGCTGGTGGTCTGTATATCACTCTGACCTTTACTCTTTTACTCCCCTGCATCAGCAAGGTGACCCAAATAGCCTCCACAATCCCCTCTGCCTCCTCTACCCCTCCAATGCCCACGCCATTTCTGACTAACAGTGCTACACCACCACCCCCCCCTCATCTTTTCTGAACATAGTAAAGCCCTCCTGATTTAGGTCCCACTCATGCCCTTGAGTGGCCCAGGTCTCAGTGACTGCTGCCACATCTACCTCCCCCTCAACTAGCATCGCCTGGAGCTCAGGCATTTTATTTCCTAAGCTCCTGGCATTTATCAGGACCACACTCCACCCCTTTTCCCTCCTCAAGCTCCCATTTCTCAGCTCCTGCACCCTATCTGGTGACCCATTTCCATATCTCCCTATCCCCTTAGAGGAGTGGAGACCATGTCCCTTGTTTATCGTACCTGTTGGCACTGCCCCTTTTTTGATCCCTTCCCCCTGCACAAGTTTAAACCCCACCTTTCGTTGATGAACCCAGCTAATCTGAGCTTAAGGATTTCTTTCTCCTCTAAATTAAGGTGGAGCCTCTCCCTAGCATACAGCCCCTTATCCTCCCAGTTTCCCCACCAGGCCTTATTAGGGTCAAGGTTTGTAACAATTGCTTTTAACAGGAATGGATGCGTAAGGATTACAAACAGAACAACTCATCTGGTCACTGTCTTTGTCAAATGGTTGTAAGTATATAGCCACCTTTTTGGAATTTATATTGTTTTTTAGAGGAGCTGAAGCTATTGTAGGTGCAGTGTTAGTTGTCTGGCTCATCGATTTATTAATTCAAACAGCTTAAGTTCTGGTGCAGGCTCTTGTGTGTCTACTACATCTTCTTCATGCTGCCTTTTTTTCTGGTACATCCGCGTGGGCTTCTTACACATTTGGTTGGTTTCTTTTTAGCCAGGTCATTAATGATGACATGTTGTGCAATGTGTCACAATATTTTTTTTATTATCATTATGTAAGTTCTGGGACACAACCCCAGGTTATTGACCTTCATTTTCCCCTCGGTAGCAGTTTCTTTTTCTTGCTGTCTACCCAGATTCCCTTTTCTGCACAGTTTGCCAGGGCACGGTGTACCTAGTCTGTGGTACCCAACTTATTTACCTATCTTTCTTTCTTCACAGCCCCAGGTTATGGACCTTCCCACACCCGTTTCTTTTTCTTGCTGTCTGCTCTGATACCCCCTGTCAACACAGTCTTCGAGAGCTCTTAGTACCTAGTCTGTGGTACCCAAGTTATTTAACTTGTTTTAATTCCTTTTTTTGTTTAAGATTTTAGTTTGTGGGACACGGCCCTAGCTTATGGTCCTTCCCAACCCTTTCAGTTGTTTCCTCACATTTCTTTTTCTTGGGACGCACAGGCCCCAGGTTACGGACCTTCCCACCCCCTTCAGTTGCAGTTTCCCTGGTCAGTTCTTTTTTTTTTCTTGCACACTTAGTGCTATGGTATTTATTTATTTTTTTATTTTTATTTAAAAAAATTTACATCCATTTCTCCTTGACAACCAGCCACGGACACAGGTTACGGACCTTCCCATCCCTCAGTTTTCCCATAACATTTTTTTTTCTGCAGCTGCTTTTATTGATACTGGCCCAAAATCCTCCTGGCACCTAGATCTTTTTTTAACCCAGGCATGCTACATCTTATTTTTTAGACACAGGGCCAACTTCTGAATTACAAAGGCAAGTTGGACATTTTTACTGCTGTTTTTTGTTTCTTTTTCCATTAAAGTTTTGTAGAGTTTACAGCTTTACAAGATATAGTTGTGGCCAAAAATATTGGTGCCCTTGCAGTTTTTTCTAATAATGCACCATTCCTTCCAGAAAATTGTTGAAATTAAAAAAAAAAAAAAAAAAAAAAAATATTGGTATCCACATATGTATTTCTTTGATTTGCAGTGGAATAAAACACAAAAAGCAGAAACATTTACTAAGTCTTAGCTTATTCCAAAGAGAAATCCTTAAATGGCCTGGACAAAATTGGCACCTTTTAGAAGTAGTTAGAAATAATTAGATTTCAAGCAGGTGATTCTCCTTCACTTTGGAATTGAATTCACCTGTGGTGAGTTGCAGGTGCCTGCAATATAAAATCACTCATTCAACCAGTTTGAATAGAAAAGGACTCATTCTCCTGTTTTGTGTCACTGTGTGTATACAATGAGCATGGAGAAAAGAAAGACAGCCAGAGAATTGTCTGAGGAGGTCAGACAGAAGATTGTAGCCAAGCATGGACAATCTCAAGGCTACAAATCAATCTCCAGAGACCTTGATGTTCCTGTTTCCACCGTATGTAATGTTATCAGGATGTTTAAGGCCCATGGCACTGTAGCGAACCTCCCTGGACGTGGCCGCAAGAGAAAACTTGATCGAAGATTGCAGCGCAGGATTGTTCGAATGGTGGAGAAAGCACCTTGATCAACTGCCAAACAGATTCAAGCTGACCTTCAGACACAAGGTACGACAGTTTAAACTCACACCATCCGTCGCCAACTCAATGAAAGGGGTTATATGGTAGGCGGCCCAGGAGGACCCCACTGCTGAGAGAGAGACATAAGAAAGCCCGACTGGGGTTTGCCAAAACACACCCAAACAAGCCAAAATCCTTCTGGGAGAATGTCTTGTGGACAGATGAGACCAAATTAGAGCTTTTTGGTAAAGCACATCATCTCTGTTTACAGAAAACGAAGCCTTCAAAGAATAGAACACCTTCCCTACAGTCAAACATGGAGGAGGTTCAGTGATGTTTTGGGGTTACATAGAAACATAGAACTTTGACAGCAGATAAGGACCACTTGGGCCACCCAGTCAGCCCATTTTCCTACCTACTGGATAAGCTGCAGATTCTAGTTAACCAACAGCCTACTTCCTGCCACCCCCCACTACAATTGCCTTGTGTCTGTCCCATGCATGTTTGAATTCCCCCACTGTTTTAGCCCCAACAACCTCCCCAGGAAGGCAGTTCCACGCATCCACCACTCTCTCCGTGAAAAAAGATTTCCTCACATTACCCCTGAGCCATCCCCCCCATCTTTAAATTGTGTCCTTGTTCTTACATCTCTTTTCTGAAAGATGCTACCCTCCTGGACTTTGTTGATTCCCTTGAGGTACTTGAACGTTTCTATCATATCCGCCCTGACCTTCCTTTCATCAAGGGTATACATATTAAGCTCTCTCAGTCTCTCTTCATATGGTTTCTGATGTAGACCCTGTACCATTTTAGTTGCCCTCCTCTGGACTGCTTCCATCCTGTCTATGTCCTTGCGTAGGTGAGGTCTCCAAAACTGCACACAGTACTCCAGATGGGGTCTCACCAACTGTCTGTACAGAGGGATAACCACTTCCCTTTTTTCTTTTGTGATGCCCCTTCCTGTGCATCCCAGTATCCCCCTGGCTCTCCTCACTGACTTCTCACATTGCTTACCCACCTTTAGATCATCTGATATGACTACCCCCAAGTCCTGTTCCATTTTTGTTGTTGTTAGTACCTCCCCTGCTATTGTGTACTCTTCTTCTGGGTTTTTGTTTCCCAGGTGCATTACTTTGCACTTCTTTGCATTGAATCTAAGTTGCCATATGTCTGACCATTCTTCCAACCTTGCCAAGTCCCTTCTCATCCTTTCTACCCCTCCTTGTGTATCAACTCTGTTACAGATCTTTGTATCATCTGCAGAGAGGCATACCTTTCCTTCAGACCCTCTGCAATGTCACCTATAAAGATGTTAAAGAGGACTGGACCCAGTGCTGACCCTGAGGTACTCCACTAGTGACCCCCTTTTCTCGGAATGTGTGCCACTCACTATTACCTTCTGTGTCCTGTTGTGCAGCCAGTTTGCAACCAGGCTACCACCCTGGGACCCACTCCCAAGCTGGCTAACTTGATTATTAATCTTTGTGCGGATCGTGTCAAATACCTTGCTAAAGTCTAGGTAGGCCATATCCACAGCCCCTTCCTGGTCTATTACTTTGGTCACGCAGTCAAAGAAATCTATTAGATTCGTCTGACATGACCTTCCTGTAGTAAATCCATGCTGCTTTGGGTCCTGTGCCCCACTGGCCTCTAGGTACTCAACAGTTCTTTCTTTCAGAAGTGATACCATCATTTTCCCTACCACTGAGGTCAAACTTACAGGTCTGTAGTTTCCTGCTTCTGCCTTGCTCCCACTTTTGTGAAGTGGAATCACATCTGCCCTCCTCCAGTCCTCAGGTACCACCTCATCCTCCCATGATTTGTTAAATTGTGATCAGTGGTGTCACTAGGTCCTCCCTTAGTTCTTTTAGGATTCTGGGGTGAATCCCATCAGGCCCCATTGCTTTTTCCACCTTGAGTTTTAGGAGTTCTTTCAGGACTCTCTCTTCTGTAAATGGACTGGTGTCAACCCCCCTACCCAGAGTGCTTCTAGTGTCTGGTTTAGGTAACTTTTCCTTATCTTCTTTTGCGAATACTGAGCAAAAGTATTCATTCAGTATCTCTGCCTTTTCACTGTCTCCCTCTGCCCACCTCCTCTCTCCCTTATTAATCTTCACTATTCCTCCCTTAACCTTTCTATGCTCCCTAATGTACCTATAAAAGGTTTTATCCCCCTTCTTAACTGAATTGGCTATTTTTTCCTCAGTTTGGGCTTTTGCTATTCTGACTGCCTTCCCCACTTCTTTCTGCTTTAATTGATACAGTTCACTGTTGTGCTCTGTCTGTGATGCCTTATACTTTTTGAATGCAGCTTTTTTCTCCTTAACCTTCCCTGCCACCTCTTTTGAGAACCATAGTGTTTTTTTTTACTCCGCTTTCTGTTTCACACAAAGGCTTGTTGCCTCTATGATAGCAGTTTTGATTTTTCTCCATTGTTCTTCCACCCCTCCTTTTTGCCCATTTGCCAGTGTATTCCTCAGGTATTCACCCATTTTGCCAAAGTCAGCCCTTCTAAAGTCCAGTATGCTTGTTTTTGTATGGCTTGTCTCCATGGTTGTGCTTATTGTGAAGCACACTGTGCAGTGGTTTGCTGTGCTGCCTCTGGCATGGAGTGCCTTGAACATGTGCATGACATCATGAAATCTGGAGATTACCAGGCCATTTTGGAGCACAATGTTGAACCCAGTGTCAGAAAGCTGGGTCTCCGTCGAAGGTCATGGGTCTTCCAGCAGGACAGTGACCCCAAACACACTTCAAAAAGCACTCAGGAATGGTTCAAGACAAGACGCTGGACTGTTCTGAAGTGGCCAGCAATGAGTACAGATCTAAATCCCATTGAAAATCTGTGGAGAGATCTGAAAACAGCAGTTGGGAGAAGGCACCCTTCAAATCTGGGAGAACTGGAGCAGTTTGCACAAGAAGAGTGGGCCAACTGCCAGTAGAGCGGTGCAGGAAGCTCATCCATGGCAATAGGAAGATGATTGCAGTTATTTTGACCAAAGGCTGTGCTACCAAATATTAAGTCTAGGATGCCAATAATTTTGTCAGTGCCATTTCTTTTCATTTTCTGATTTAAAAGGGTATATTAAATTCTGAATCAAAAACAAAGGTTCTGTAATATTAACAGAGAAATAAAGAATTGTGGAGACCAAATAATGTACTGTTGTTTCAACTTATGTTTAGAGGAAATTGTTATTTGAAAAAGTGCAAGGGCGCCAATATTTTTGACCACAAATGTATATGCACACGTCAACAGAACACTTTCCTAAAGGAAGGCACATGCACAGGGAGCATTAAAATCAATGGCACATACCCTAATAATGCAAAGCATCATGGGAAACATGCTGCCCATAATGCTTTTGCATTATTGGGGTATGTGCAATTGTGTTTTCTTTTAAATTTGGCTGTAAGGCCAATATCCTCTGGGATAACCCATGCCTCAGGGCATTTGCTGTGGGGTTCTTTTGCAGTTATTTTCCTTCTCTATTTTGGGGTCCCCATGGCACAAACAAATAACATCCCCCTTAAGGGGTGGCTGGCTCTCTGTCCCTGGGCTAAGATACAGATATGGCACACAGATTAGTCCAAACGAAGACGAAACACACGTGTGTGTGTGTGTGTGTGTGTGTGTGTGTGTGTGTGTCTGCTGTTCTTAGCCTTTGTTGATTGCACTGTGAGACCTTCTGGCACCATGCAATTCTGCTTTAAGTTGAGCCAGTCCAAATTCTCTCGGGATTTGCATGTGTTTCCCGTGATGCTTTGCATTATTGGGTATATGGAATTGTGTTTTCTTTAAAATTTGGCTGTAAGGCCAGTATCCTCTGGGATAACCTATGCCTCAGGGCATTTACTCTGGGGTTCTTTTGCAATTAAAATTGACTATCCGGGAACAAATTTGATAACAGCAATGTAAAAAGTATCATTGAACCTACATATTGGTCGCAAAATCTGTGGAATCCAGAGTAAATTATAAATAATTAAGATGACTGAAGATCACTGTTGAGTCACAGAACTGGTGCATAGGATCTGGCAAACTACTATTGAAAGGCCTGCGCTAAGTTGTATAACAAAGTCTGGGCCTCTGGAGTCCAGTAGAGAAAAGTGCAAGTCATGTCAGTTTAGCAAGTGTCCGTTAACTAGGTAAATTACTGGGGACAGCTACAGTGTTGACCTAAAAACTTAATCAGAGGATAGGGAGAGAAGGGGGAGCCAGAATCAGCTTGTTATGTTCAGAGCCTTAAGCTGATGGGTGGCCTCTGGGGGCACACCAGGTATAGTGGGGGGGGTAGGAGAAAATGACTAATTCCCGCTAGGTATTGGGATAGTATTGAGTCAAAAGCTTAGATTGATAATTTGGGAAGATGCTGTCTCAC
Source organism: Neoceratodus forsteri (assembly GCA_016271365.2). Lineage (NCBI taxonomy): Eukaryota > Metazoa > Chordata > Ceratodontiformes > Ceratodontidae > Neoceratodus > Neoceratodus forsteri. The sequence continues at coordinate 33,332,053 of CM057453.1, forward strand.
CTTTGAGGGGCAGAGGTTAGTGGCAGGAAATGACCACAAGATTTTTTTGTACAAAGGCAGATTGCCTATGGCAGTATGGGCCACTTTTTCGTACCTTGCTGTGAGAAAAAGATTTAACAATTCCGCATACCTAGGTGGTTCGATGTCCCTCCGGTGGCATAAGAAGCCCCGCTTAGCAGCAGCAGCTAGTGCCCCTGTAGCCCATAGTTCCTGTGTATGTGACAAGAACATGCCATCTGAGAGAATGCCCAAGAGAACAAAGTGTCAGTCTTTTGCTCTGGTTAAGGGGATAATGTCCTTGCAGAGTGCCCAGACCCTGTCCCAGTAATTATCTAACAAGGGGCAGTACCACAGTATGTAAGACAGAGAGGCTTGAGGAGATGAACATCTCCAGCAGTCACTGTGCGGGAGCGGCCTGGCTTTGTATAGCCATAATGGGGTATGATATGCTCTGTCCATGATCTTGTATTGAAGGGTCCTGGCCTGCACTTCTCTTAAGAGTCTTGATGTTTTGTAAATGCATCGCCATGGTTTGTCCCAGTCTTCCTGTGGGATAGACGTGTCTAATTCTTGCTCCAACACTTCCCAGGGTCCCGCTGATGAGGCAGGCTAAGTCCAAGTGGATTGTAAGGCTGTCTACTTTGGGGGACATCCATTTCAGAGAAGAGAGGGTACCTAACCATTGTTCCAGTGGATGCACAATAGGAAGAGTATACATCCTAGAGACCTTGGCCTTCAACAGGTCTCTGATTTGCAGATAACCTCCGGAGCTGAGTTCAGGGGATAATATATTTGTCAGAAAACTCCATAAAGGAATACAAAACTCCTGTGAGGGGATGGTATGGCCCCCAGAGAAGCTATGCCCCACTTCTTCTAATCATCCCAGGCCAAAGATTTATTTTTAGTACTTAATGCTGGGTTATTCCAAATGAGATGACTATGGGCAGTACAGGGAGACCACCCCAGACCTGAGGAAAATCAAGTCCAGATTACTCTCATGTTTAAAGGATATCTCTGGGCAGCCGTGAAGCCCCGACTGCTGCAGAGATCAGGGCTTCAGTCTGCAGATCCCCCTTGCAGGCACCATATAAAGGAAACATTTTGTTATCTGAACGCTCAAAAAAATGTGTTACGCCCCTGGTGCAGTGGGCATTTTTAAATATGGCGCTCTTCACCTGGTTGCGATCTCGCTAGTAATAACACGAGATGATGACGCTCCACTGCCCCTTCCTTATTGTTGCCCTTATGTACTGAAATAAAATAATCTCTGTATCTCAGATGCCCATCAGAATTTTTACAGACTTAGCCTAAACATTTTGGCAATGTCTGTACAAATACTGATGGGCATCCAAGATATGGAGATTATTATATTTCTGTACATAAGGGCAACAATAAGAAAGGGACAGTGAAGCATCATTATCTCGTGTTATTAGTATTACTAGCAAGATCGCGACCAGGTGAGATGGTCATATTTGAAAATGCTGGCTGCACTGGGAGCGTAACACATTTTAACGGACGTATTAGTTAACAAAACATTTCATTTTATATGGTGCCTGCAGGAGGGAATCTGTGGAGTGAAGCCCCGATCTGTGCAGCGGTCGGGGCTTCACGGCTGCCCATAATTCTCCTTTAACACTAGGAGGAGGTGCCTCTCGGGGAAGTTTCCAATCAGGGAAGAGAAAAGCAGGAGTGCAGGAAAGGCTAGTCTATGCTAGCTCTAAGGTGACCCGGCGCAGAGGCAAAGACTTGAGCACTGGCTTCAAGCAAATAAGGGCCTGATGGAGCACCACATATTCATGCAGTTTTTTTTTTTGTTAATAATTATTATTTTATAGTAGAAAAACAATACAGAAAAATACATTCATTAGGTAAGTCGTTCATACAACTAACATAAGAACATATACCTGTACAAAAACAAAAATTAAGCATTTCATCTGATATATCACATTTCTGTTCAACAACTAAACTAGAGACTCATCAGAGTAAATAGTATGATTTGAGGAAATAACTGCGTATGAACTTTAATAATAGCTCTAAAAGAACAATATGGCAACAACTATCACATTGGGCAAGCCAGAGCTGCCCTTTCTCTAAGGCCGCATCATGGTTTGTGGTTTTATTTTAGGTGCCTTCCCATTCCAGGTGAATACTGACATTTTAGATATAGTGGTTTTGGAAAAAAAAAGTGGAGGGGAGTTTCACTGGCAGATGGCCCTTTCCAAGCTCCAGTACATTTTGGGCAATCAATTTGAGAGCATTGACTCTGTGTCACATTGAGAGAACAGATTTCCACGCGTTTGTTTTTGGTGTGCTTGTTCAGCATAGTGTTAGCAGAGGCAGTAGCTGCAAGTTTTGGCTGGATATGCACTCCTAGACATCTGACACTGTCTGGTGACCTCTGAAGGATATGTCGAAAATAAAGCCTGTGTACAGGACGAATTAAGGAGGAGAATCTGGAATTTTGCTTCATTTAGTTTGCATCCCGCCAGTTCGGATTATTCCCCAATATTCACCTAAAGGGCATGTAGGGAGTAGGGAATATCTGTAAGAAATGAGTAATATAATCTGCAGATACGGCAATTTTATGTGGAGTACCTGTGACCAGGATGCCTGGAAACCATGAGGAGGAGAGACTTTTGAGTGCCAGCAGTTCCACCACCAAAAGGAAATGGGACAGGGGACAGCCCTGCCGAGTGCCTCTGTGTAAAGGGAAAGGTGGGGAGACTGCTGAGTTTGTGAGAACTTTGGTAGAAGGGTGTGCATATAAGAGACGGACCGTATCCCCGAAAGCCGATGGGAGACCAAAGTGCAGTAAAGCATCAAACAGGTACGACTACTCCATCCTGTCAAAGGTCTTTCAGGCATCCAGTGACAGAGTGGCATTAAGCTCATGGGAATCCCTAACCTGCAGCAGGACATCCAGCGTACCTCTGATGTTGTCTGACCCTAGGTGGCCATGCACAATGTCATCTTGGTCCGGGTGAACCAAGGTGAAAATGTTGGGTTCCAGTCAGTGGGCCAGTACCTTCGCAAAGACCTTGGCATCCACATTAATTAGTGAGATGGGGCAAAATTGGGAGCATGAAATGCTCTTTCCCTTTCTTGGGTATCGAGAGTGATGAGTGCTTGCATAAAGGAGAGAGGTTGGGTTCCTTTCTCACTAGCTTCATTGAAAACTGGAGCTAGTCAAGGTGCCAAGCTCTCCACAAAGGCATGGTAAAAATCAGTAGTGAACCCATCCAGCCCTGGGAGTCCCTAAAGATAGGAACTGGATGGTGTGCTGTACTTCCTGTGGCGTAATGGGAGCTGCAAGTTGTTATGAAGCTGCTGGCGGTACCCGAGGCAGATGAAGGTCCCTACAGAACCGATCAAAAGCCTCCTGAATAGGGTCTTCTTCAGAGGTGTACAAAATACTATAGAAGTTCCGGAACCCCTCATTAATAAGCAGAGGAGGTGATACAGTTGTGCGGTCCTAGTGCTGAATAAGGGGAATGTACCTCTCTGACTGCTAGTTCACAAGTGATGGGCTAAAAGTCTGCCAGGCTGCTCCCAGGCTTCCCAGTCTGACTGACTGACTTTAAACAAAGCATACTCTGTTCTTTGTTGAAAGGATTCTTTCAGTACGGCTTTGGCCTGGGTTCACCGATCATCCCGGCCAAAGGTTTGGTAGGTGGCTCTGTGTTCCGATGCTTTGGCAACATCAGGGACATCGACAAGTCTCCTGACAAGGAATTGAAGAAACTAGACTATGCGGTGAAAAAGGTGTACGCTGCTTCATCCCTGGGCCTTCGGTAGATGGCCAACTTTTACCATGCTCTGTTGGAAGCTTTGGACCAAGTTATTCCCTGCCTTCTTGCAGATTTACAGTTGTCGGTTAAGATGGTCTGGTACCAGGGATGCTCAGTGGCCAGGCAGCTGCTCCAAATGGACATTGGCAAGTCCTGTGCCACGTCCATGACCACTGCAGTCGCCATGCGGCGCCAGGCGTGATTTAGGATCTCTACCTTTACGGTGGATACCTTGCACAAGTTGGCAGATGTTCCTTCTTGGGTACCGACCTGTTTTGGCAAGGTTTCAATGGTCACCTCACCCGCATTGAGACGTCCAGTGCCACTCTGGACTCCATTACATCCTCACAGAAGGACATTAAAGGCCAGAAACAAAGGAAGAAACCCTTTCAGTTTTGACCTACTCTGTGCCTCCATCCTGACTGCTGCTGCACCAAGCGGAGAAACACCAGGCCTGGTGGCCCAAACCTAAGCCACCTAATACTGGCTCCAAGAAGTCTGACCGCTGAGGAGATGATGCTCCCTCGACAGCCAGCTCTGGAGCTGCCACCAAGCCTTGTCATTTTCCCACCCGTCCTGCGCCTCCCAAGAAGGGCCAGCTCCACGATTTTGTGCATCCCTGGTCCGTCATCACATTGGACAAATGGGTGTGGATCGCGGTCTGTCTCTGGGTTTCAGGGCTGTCCTGCCCAGCTGAGCCTGTGCCCTACGGGAAGTCGTGGTGTCCGTGGACATGTCTGCCCTTTTGGGAGGACATCATCAGCTTCTTCAAAAGGAAGATGTGTCCCTCATGGTGGACTCCATGGCTGGTCTCGGGTTTGTCTCCAGATATTTTCTGGTTCCAAAATGGACAGGGGGTTGGTGCCCGGTACTGGATATTCACAATCTCAATCGGTATTTGAGGAAGCGCAAGTTCCAGATGGTCACTCTGAGCCAGATCATACCATCTCTAGAGTGGGACATGTGTGGTTCTGCTTTCTGGATCTCCAGGATGCCTTCTTCCACATCCCAGTCTGTCCATCCCACTGGCAGTTCCTTTGGTTCTGTTTGGAAGGGATCCTGTATGAGTTCTGCACCATGCTGTTTGGCCTCTCCTCGGCACCAGGATCTTCACCAAGTATATAGCTGTGGTGGCAGCATTTCTGCGAAGCTGAGATCATCCGGTATACCCTTACCTGGTTGACTGGCTGGCCGATCACAGGTTCCTCCAGGGAGGAGGTGGAGTGGTACAGGGATCTGACCCTCCAGACGTGCTCAATCTTGGGCCTTCTGGTCAGCCCGGCTAGATCAGAACTCCGCCCCTTGCAGGTGATTCACTTCAGTGGGGCAGAACTTGACTCCCTTCAAGCGAAGGCCTGACTCTCGGCAGACAGGGCAGTGGATCTTGCCTTCTTTGCCTGATCATTTCAGGTTGGGCACTTGCTCTCTGCCCAGGACTTCCTGCAGCTGCTGGGGTACATGGCTTCCTGCAGCAGTGTGGTCCAGTGGGCCTGTTGGCGGAAGCACCCCCTGCAGTGGGAACTGGCCCATCAGTGGTCATAGCGCCTCGGTCACCTTGACCAACTGGTTACAGTTACTCAGCCAATGTGGTATGTCATCCAGTGGTAGCTCATCCCAGACTATCTGCAGGAAGGAATCCCATTTGTCCACCCAGAGCCAATGGTCACTCTCATGATGGACGTGTCTCTGATAGGATGGGGAGTCCACCTGGGGGACCACAGGGCCCATAGGCTCTGGACCCCCGAGGAATCATGATGTCACATCAGTCTGTTGGAGCTCTGTGCGGTGTATCTTGCTCTGATGGCCTTCACTTCAGTTGTGTGGGGTCAGGTCATTCAGGTCCAGACGAACAAAACAACCATGTACTATCTCAACAAACAGGGTGAGATGCATTTCCCTCCTGTTGTGCCAGTAAGCTCTCCGCACCTGGTCCCTCGTACACCGTTTGGACACCAATCTTCTGGTGATTCATGTGCCTCCAGTCAGTTGGCAGATGCTCTCAGCCGAGTGGACGAGGCATCTCACTGGTGGTCTCTTCAGCAGGAGGTAGTCAATCACCTGTTCTCCCAGTAGGGCTCTCTCCTGGTTGACCTATTTGCCTCCTGGGAGAACGCTAAGCTGAGGCCGTTTTGCACCCGCTCTCCTCAGTGTGGGACACTGATGGGGAATGCCCTCACAAGGCCCTGGACCCCAGGCATCCTGTATGCCTTCCCTTTCTTTCCCCTGATCCACAAGGTGTTGCTAAGGTTCAGAGGGACAAGGCATTGAGATCCTGGTAGTTCCAAACTGGCCACGCCAGTTCTGATGCCCCGATCTCCCCAGCCTCAGCAGCAGGCCTCCGTGGCGATTTCCGCTCTGCCCGGACCTGCTTTCTTGCTCTCAAGGGAAGGTCCTCCACCTGGGCCTTCAGTCCCTGCACTTGACAGCCTGGTTCCAGAACAGCTAGACTTCCAGGCTTTGGGTCTCTCCAGTGAGATCCTCCATGCAGAAGGAGTCACCTTGCCAGTGCTATGCCTTCAAGTGGAAGAAATTTTCTTTTTGGTGTCAAGGCAGGGTGGTAGACCCCCTGTCTTGCCTAGTGGTGAATGTCCTGGATTACTTGTCCCTCTGTCAGCCAGGCCTGAGGTCAACTCTCAAGGTGCACCTGGCTGCCATCTCTGCATTCCAGGTGTGGGCTGGTATGCTGACGGAGACATAGGAAAGGGTGGTTGGGTGCTTTTTTTAAGGGCCTCAACCACTTGTCACCACCAGTGCGTGAACCACCACAACCTTGGGACTTGTTGCTGGTACTTGCAGTGCTCATGGGCAGGCCATTTGAACCCATACACAGGTGTCACATCTCCTACTTGTCATGGAAGACTGCCTTCTTGGTAGCTATCACCTCTGCCTGAAGGATCAGTGAGTTCCAGGTGCTGTCGGTGGAATCTCCATATTTGGTTTTCCAGAGGGGTAAAGTTGTCCTCTGCCTCAACCTGAAGTTCCTCCCGAAGGTTGTTTCGGAGTTTCACCTTAACCTGGTGATCAACCTCCCAGTGTACTTCACCAGTCCAACCTCAGAGCTGAGCACAGTCTCCATACGTTGGACCTGAGGCGAGCGCTCTCTTAGTATAAGGGCACACTGCTGGAGTTCATGGAGAGGTTTGCCAGCTGTTTGTCACCTATGCTGAAGCTGCACCTGGCAGACAAGCAGCTAAGCAGATGATTGGCAGGTGGATAGCCTCCTGTATCAACCTGTGCTGTAGGCTGGCTGGTAGGGAGCCTCCCATTGGGCTTAGGGCTCATTCCACCAGATATAACACTGCCTCAGTGGCTGCTTCCAGGGACGTCCCTATCCAGGAGATTTGCAGGGCTGCTATCTGGAAGTTAGCACACCTTCATCCTCCATTACCACATCGACCGTAGAAACAAGGAAAAGATGGCAGAAGGAGACCCAAGGGTCCATCAAGGTAGTGAGGTATCACAGGAGGCTGGGTCCTGGGTCCCGATCCTGTTAATGCATACATCGGACATCAGGGAGGTATAGGGTGAAGAGTCTCTTTCACTACGACCCAAGATGGGCACAGTAGTTTGGGAGAGGGGAGGTTGGCCTCGCAAGGACCTGGACACCCTGAAAAGTTGGTCTCACACATGGAAATTAAATTTCGATATCACCAAGTGCAAGGTGTTACATCTTGGGTAGGGAAACCCTAAACACAGGTACACCCTGGGAAGGGAGGCGCTGGAAGCCTCAATAGAGGAAAAAGACCTAGGGGTCATGGTGGATGCATGTATGAATAACTCTGAGCAGTGTACGAGAGCGGCTAGCAAGGCAAACAGGATGTTGGGATGCATCATAAAGGGGATCACCTCTAGGAGCAGGGAAGTGATTCTTCCACTGTACAATGGACTGGTTAGACCACACCTTGAGTACTGTGTACACTACTGGAGACCGCACTTGAAGAGTGACATACAGCTCCTGGATAGGGTACAGAGGAGGGCAACTAAGATGATACAAGGACTAGGGGATTTGACGTATGAGGACAAACTTGAGGAGCTCTGCCTGTTTTCATTGGAGGAGAGGAGAGACGGGGGGCATGATTGAGGTCTTAAAGTACCTCGAGGGAATAAATAGGGTAAACATGGAGGGGATCTTCAGACTAAAGCAGGGAGGTATCACCAGAGGGCATGGTGGAAGGGTGGGGGAGAAGAGGAGGAGGTGTTTCACTGAGAGGGTGGTGGAGCCTTGGAATGCACTGTCTGGCGAGCTGGTTCAGAGAGCCACAGTGGAGGGCTTCAAGAGAGGGTGGGACAGACACAGAAAGTGGATGTATCAGATGATAGCCTGGCCTTGGGGGGTGGGGATGGATGATGGGGGTTTCTGGAACACAAGGGGGGATGGCCTCGGCACCCAACTAGGGATCTGAGGTTCGAGCAGACTCTATAGACCGTAAGGCCTAATCTGCTGGCAATTAGTATGTTAGTTGCCCAGTGGATTTGAGACCTCTAGCAGTCACGGGTCCTATCCACCTGCTGAGTTTTATACTCATTCCAGCTCCTGTGGATTCAAAGGTAGCCCTTGCTTTGTCCCACCCATGTTTGAAAGCTGCCAAGGACCTAGCTCCTACCACCTCAGCAGGCAACCTGTTCCATGGTTCCACCACCCTTTCTGAAAAGTAGTGTTTCTTTAACTCCCTCTTGAAGTGATCTCCTCTGTTTCCATTTGTGTCCTCTTGTGTTTGAGTCTAATAGCCTGTTGAAGAGTTCCAAGTAGGGCACCTTGTTTATGCCCGTCATGAATTTGAACATTTGTCATATCCTCACTCCTAGTTTCCAGCAAGTACATGTCGAGTTCCTTCAAGTGATTCCCATATGAGAGCTCATGGAGCCATGTATTATCTTGTCCACCCTCCTCTGTACTGCCTATAGTCTATCCCTGTCTTTCTTAAGGTAAGGACTCCAAAACTGGACACAGTATTCCAGGTGGGGCCTCACCAGGGACCTGTAGAGTGGGAGGATCACCACCTTGTTCCTGCTGTCAAAGTCAATCCCTATACATCCCAACATTCTGTTGGCTTTGCTGTAAACTTTGTTGCTTTGCTTAAGGGTGTCGGAGAGGATGACTCCTAGGTCCCTTTCTTCGTGTGAGGTACAGAGTTAGACTCCATTAATCCTGTATTCCGTCATCAGGTTACCCTTACCCAGGTGCATCACCTTGCACTTCTTCTCATTGAACTTCAGCTACCAGACACTGGACCATCTTTCAAGCCTCTGCAGGTCCTGTTGAAGGTCCCTAACTGCCTCTGCGCTGTCTACCCTACCGCCAAGCTTAATGTCCTCCATTAAGAAGGTGAGCTTATCCTGGATGCCTTCGCCAGTGTCGCTGATGAATATATTAAACAGGACCAAGCCTAAGACCAAGTCTTGGGGTACACCACTAGTGACCTCTCCCTCTCCTGACCTCATCCTGTTAACTATCACACTCTGTTTCCTGCCCCTTAGCCAAGTATCTACCCATCTAACTATACTCTGGGCTGTGCCTAGATCCTTCACCTTTTTCAGTAGGCGCCTGTGCAGTACTGAATCGAAGGCCTTGCTGAAGTCAAAGCATAGGAGGTCTACTGGATGGCCCTTGTCCAATTCCTTATTTATCTAGTCAATAAATGTAATTAGCTTAATCTGGCATGACTTGCCTGTCACAAACCCATGTCTGCCATCCTGAGTACCATACGTTTTAGATATTCTACTAAGTCCTGTAGTGTCCAGAAGTTTCCCCAGTATCGAAGTGAGGCCAACTGATCTGTAATTGCCAGCCTCCTTCCTCCTTTGTGAAGAGGTACCATATCTGCTCTTCTCCAATCACCAGGCAAAACCCCTGACTATAGTGAACAATTAAACAAATAAGCCAAGGGGATTTGCCAGTTCTTCCATAAGCTCTCTCAGCACCCTTGGATGCAGTCCATCCAGCCCTGGTGCTTTATCCGCCCTTAGTTGAAGTAACGTCTCCCTGATTCTGTTGGCAGTAAAAGTCAGCGACTTCATTGGCTGGATCCCCAGAGGAATTGGCTGCTTTAATGCCACTTTCAGGCATTGGCCCACTGTGCTCATTTGTAAACACTGAACAGAAGAAGTTGTTCTTAAAGGCAGCCTTTTGTTCATCCTCCTCAACTAATGCTCCCCTGCCTCCTTGCAGAGGTCATGGGGCAAAAATAAAAGGTGCATTCAAGAGTGCAGGATTGTAGACAAAAGGCAACCATAGTGGTAGGAAAGAGAAGGTAAGCTGCAGATCATTTTAGGATATGGCGCTTATGTAGGTAGAAAAATGGACAGACTAGGTGGGCCAGGCAGTCCCTCATCTGCTGTCAAATTCTACGTTTCTAATGTATCACCATCTAAGAAATGAATTATCCTTCCCACTTCTTCCTCTTTTCCTGTATATAATGGAACAGTTCTTTGATCCCTGTCGCAGTCTTTAGTTTAGCTGTCACCTCTGCCAGCCTCACTGCCCTCTTAGCTTCTTTGCTGCTTTAATTGAAATCATCCCTATTACTGTTGCTCCTACCCTTCTTACAATTGCAAAAGGTTACCCTTTTGGTCCCAATTGCATTTTTGACCCGATCTGTGAACTGTATGGGTCTTTTATGCTTATTCCTTTTTGTCACTATCCTAACACAACATTTTGTAACCTCCAGTATGGCTAGTTTGATTTGCCCCAGATGTCTTCCTCCTCCATTGTTTCCTGGATCTTAAACAGCCTGTCCCTGAGCAGTCTCTTCAGTTTCTTGAAGTTGGCACCTCTGAAGCTCAAGACCTCCATCCTGGATAGAGATCTTACATCCACAAGAGATGGTTCAAACCAGATGGAGCTGTGGTCGCTATTTGACAGCAGTTCCCAACCTCTATAGCAGCGACTGTCTCCGAGTTAGAGAGACCTTGAGTCATGCTGGGATGCTGGTTTTCGGGGCCTGAGTTCTCCAGTCTCTTTTACCCACGTAGGGATGTGCACCTTGCCCAGTACTCCTAGAGAACTGCTAGGAGCCTGTCAGAAGTGTGGATAGTGTGCCATATCCTCAACCCTAGAAATGAGGGTTACTCGCCTGCAACCGTAATTCTAGGAGTGGTGTATGGTGCACATCCACACAACCCACCCGACCTCACCTGGCAAGTGGCACAGAGATCCTTGCTTCCAGCGTGCACAATCTGATGTCACAGGGCAGTGCCAGAGGATGACACCACCTGGGTGAGTGGGAGGAGCTTAGCTTGAAGACCTTCTGGCAGGTTTTAAAGGGGAAGGAAGAACTGCCAGAAGTGTGGGGATGTGCACCAAATACCACTCCTAGAACTAGGATACGGGGAATAACCCTAATTTCCAGGCTTTTCAGGGTTGCTTCCCTGTGCCAGGTTAAATGACCCCTTTTTTAATGGAGTTTAGAGGAATAAGCCATGAGTTTACCTCTGAGGGTAGCATTCATGGCTTCCCATTGTGCCATGATTGAGGTCGGGGCCTTATTAAGGAGAAATGTCCTGTAGTTCTGCCCTACCCATTCTTTAAAGCCATTGTGCTGGAGTGGGGCGGAATTAAACCTCCATTTGTTTCTTGGGGTAGTCTGGCGACCAAATCACTGGAGCGTGGTCAGATACAAGTATGTTACCTGGGTCTGCCAAGTGCGAGGGAGCAAGTCTGAGGAGACAGAAATTGCATCTAGATGGCTATAAGTATCATGGACTGGAGAAAAGTATGTCAAATCTTGGTCAGTTGGATGGGTAGTCTGCCAGATATTATGTAAGCCAGTGGAGCGAACATGGGCTATAGTCTGGATTTCCATCCTAGTCTTGGGTCCAGTTCTACCAAGATTGGGATAGAGGGCTAAGTTTAAACTCCCTCCTAAAATAATACTAGCAGGCCTCCAGGGAGTGTCCTGAGGACTCTGTCAAAGAAAGCAGGGTCTGGGGAGTTGGGTGCATGCAAACTACTCAGAGAAATAGGTTCACCTTGATATGTACCCTGAATCAGAATTATATGGCCCTCCTCATGGGGTAGGTGGCTGTGTATGCCTAATTAAAGCCCCTTTCTCCAAAGGATAGCCACCCAGTAGCGCCACAAAGAGTGGTAACTATGGTATTTCGCACCCACCCAGGAGCAACACAGGCAGGGGGGCATCCTCTGCAGAAAGGTTGATCTCCTAAAGTAGGGCAGTGTTGCACTGCACGTAACTGAGTTTTAATAGGACTTTACGTCATTTAACCAGGCAGTTGAGACCCCTAGTATTCCAGGACAGAATTTTGAAATTATCAAAAGCAGCCACAATTATACCATAAGTCCAAAGACTAGTTAAACGTATTACGTTAAATGAAGCATCCCTCCATCCCCAGCATTATCCCCCCCACACCCCAGTACCACAACACCAGATAATATAAAACATCATTAATAAAATAATAGACAAAGAGATCGCTGCCTGGATCTCTTGCTCTGCGGGGGGAGGGACACAGACAACTAGATAGTGAAGTAGTAGTTACCCACTTGCCCAAGTAAAGGAAAACAAACGAATATTCAAGCGTGTCCAACTGGTGGAGGTACACCAGATACCACTACCAATTAGTGACAAGGAAAGCACTTATGCTCTTGCTTACATGGAACCTGGAAACAACCATAGGCTACTTGGGCTGCCTCAGATCCCTCCCTCCTGGTGCAATATGGAGGGAAGGACAGTACAGCTATGTGGGGAGATTGCAGCAGGAAGGGGAAGAGTGAGATCTCATGGGGGGGGGTTCCTCTATAATGAAGAGGAAGAGGCGCAGCTCAGTCCAGGAGGCCCATGCAAAAAGCCACCATAGAGGAGGAGGGAGACCAAAACTGACACCCTATTTGGGTCACAGCTACCAAGTCAGCGTGTGTGTGTGTGTGTGTGTGTGTGTGTGTGTGTGTGTGTGTGTGGTGGTGGTGGTGGGGCCTTTTCTTGGAGTGAAAATGACCATATGGGGGTAAGGAAACCACCTGGAAAGGGCAGGTCTCCGCTATGGTCACAGGGTACCGTCCTAGAACTAGCAATAGGGTAGCTCCAGACTCAGTAGTTTAATGCTAGGAAGGGATCGGAAAAATAGGGTTGCATCGTCAAAGCACTGCACTAGAACACTGCCAGCAGTGTATGGCATATTACCAAGAGGCTTTCAGGCTTCTGGGTAACATGGTGTCTCCGAGATATAGGAAAATACCTCTCAACCTTCTTTCACTGAAATGAGGGATACTTAGGGACACATCCTCAAACACGGGTACAAGCTCAGAACAGTGTGCTAACCATTGTGTTTATTTGTACAAAGTTTATTTTTGCTTGCTTTAACTTCTTAGAATATTTTTTTTTTTTTTTTTTTTATTTTAAGTTTGACTTTGCAGCACATTCTGTGTGTGGCAGTACTTTTTCATTAGGGATGGATGAGGGACAGAGCAGTTTTGAGGAGTAAAATGAGGGACTTCCCTTATAATGAGGGACAGCTGAGAGGTATGTATAGGAGTGGCAAAAAACAGGGCCCCCTGCTGGAAGCAATGACTGTGGCAGGTGGGACAGCACTAATGGCTAATTGGAGCATACATTGAGGAAATAAGGAAGCAAAGCTTTTGCACTCAAGGAAAATGCGCGTTTTTTTGGGGGGGGGGCAGCAGGCTCATACTGTGCAAATAAGAGAGACAGTGAAACACAGCCATCCTAAGTGAGTCAGATACATATCACTTAGTAAAAGAACAACGTGTTTTAGCCCAGAGGACACTGATTAGAACTATAACTTTAAACCATTTTGTAAACAGTTATGACATTGTTATAGGAAAGAGTTTGTGGGCATATAAGTAGGACAGTCTGAGGTAATCGGCTAAACTACAGAGTCCCACTTCTGTGTCCCACGCTGGTCAGTCATCGAGGGGTATGCAAGAAAAGGGCAATAGAAATCTGCACGCATGAGAGCCATGCCAAAAAGTAGCAGAAATTCAGTAACCCTGTGAAGGATTGCTCCTGCCTAACACAAGTGCACAACAGGCCCCAACTCCAGTCAGGAAGTCTCACTAATAGTTTGTGCCATACCGGAGTAACACTGTGCAGGGCTCCAAATAAAGTGTAGACTCTGTGCCAAAGGGGTGGTCCCATTCTCCTTTAGTTTCCAGTGCAAGGCACTCCACCGATCACTCAGCACTGCTGCTACATCACAGCTGTACTTACTGTTCCCAGTCATGGATTGAGTGGCAGCTTCTTCCATGGACTCCGACAAAGGGTCAGTATAAGAAGTAGTCGGTTGTTGGGACCCAAGTGCTCCTGAGAGAAATGGTCTGCCTCCACCGGTGTCTGAAAAATGAGCCACTTGCCGTGAAAGGTAACAGCAAGAACCACAGGGTATAGCAAAGAGTACTTCAGCCCACGGTTTCATGGGCCTTGCTTGATTTTGTCGAAAGCCTGGTGCCTTTAGAGCACAGTGTGGGGGGAGGTAATCCGGGTAAAAGGAAATGCGTTGGTCAGCGGCAGACATCCTTAAGATCCCTGACAGCCTTCAGGATAATCTTCTTATCCTGGAAATTAAGTAGTTTAAAAACAAATGGAGGAAGTCTGGCAGTGGTGGAGGCCTTCGCAGATGTCCGATCTGATGGGCCCTCTTCCACCCTTAATTCTTTGTGCTTTAGCCTCCCCATAACTTTTTTATAGCATCAGCTTTCTTTGGGCCAATATTTATTTTTCACTCACTGGACTTTTTAGCTCAGTATTGTATGGCTTCATTCATTTGGCTGCTTACTTCAGTGACTGCCATGTCACATTATGTCTGTGCCTACTGCATTAGGTTTTTGTTTTGTTTGATCTCACTTCGAGGGGAGCTCTTGCAGCAGGTATTACCAATAGGATTAAGGCCACCTGGCGTTACGACCCCACGGAAGAAATCTTGTAGCTAGCAGTCTGTGGCGAGGGACTGCCACCGACATCCACTCCGTCCGACATCAGACATGATATAAAGGAGGTCCCCTGGTGCCATCTCAGTTCTTTTCCACCATCGACCCGCTTAGTTTAGCTCCACGGACACCTCCCTTTTCGCAGTCAACTGTGTTTTTTTTTTTTTTTGTTTTGTTTTTCTTCCTAGTCGAGTTTTTTCCAACACTTCTAGTCTTTCTATTACTGTTTTGACATTTTTACATGTCTTCACCTTCTCCATCTCAACGCAAGTCAAAGTGCAAATGCAGGAAGCAGATCCCGGCCAGAGACAGCCACGCAGCCTGCCTCATCTACTTAGGCCCGACGATTGCGTGCACTGCCAGAAATGCAACCAAAAGACCCGCGTCAGAAGAGCCAGTGCCCTGAAGGCATATCTTCTTGAAAAGCAGGTGGCAGCCATGCAGAGATCACCATTGGGAAACAGTTCATCACCCCCCACTAGAGAGTCGTCCCCCAAAGAGAAGCCATCTGGAGGAAACATCACCATCACTGGGAGAAAGATTGGGCCAGGTAAGAGTCCCGCCCTCAGTCCCCCCCACAGAGCCTCCTCTTCCTCAGGCTCTGGTGGGAGGTCGGGGTCGGTTCCTCCAGCAGCCGCCGGGACCACACAGAAGAAGTCATTCTCCTCTTCTACTAGGGAACAAGGTAAGGAGTCGTCTTCTGGGCACTCGTCCACCCAGCTCCCCTTGGCTCACCGACCCTACAAACCTTTAGGGTCAGCCCAAGAGGGAAAGGCGTCTTCAGGCAGGCCTTCATTGGTCTTGGGCTCTAAGTCCAGTGGATCGTCCAAAAAACAGACACACGGACAACTCCACCAGGTGCCAGGAGACCATCTGGCACCGGACGCCTCTGCAAAAGGGATGCCTCCCGTGGGCGACAAACATCCTGTTCTCTCTCCTAAAGCTGGTCTCCGGGTTCATAACTACTGGGAGGTCCTTCCTGGTACCATGTGACAGGCAGGATACAGATCTCTGTAGGGAGACTGCATCCTCCCCTCTATTTCCTGCAGCCACTAGTGTGCATGTTCTCTGTAGGGGCTCTGTCACCAGAGTGACAGAGCTGAAGACATCAAACTGTAAGTGCTGATTATTTTTATTGGCAAGAGAGGTGCAGCAGTTTCATCAAGAAATTCTGCTTAAGGGATTTGCCTGTCTTCTTTACTGGGACTCCAGTCTCAGCCGTGCATGCTGTACAGACTGGCTCCCTTCCCCCACACCTTTCCGTGCACTTAGGAGTTCCGCGGTGCTGCCTCCCCAATCCAGAGTCTGCTCCTTCTAGGGTGCAGCAGGACTTACAAGGGCACAAAATAACTATTGTATTGCTCTCAGGAGCAACGGGGAGAAACTGCAACAGTTATTGCTGGCAGTGGAAGAGCCGCGTTTCCGCTTTGGCTCATCAACGGATGCGCTGTACCACGCACAGGCTCCATTCAGAGCGGGGGGGGAGTCGGAGCAATCGCGCTCCACCAGCAGGGGTCCTGCAACAAACCAGCTCTTCAGTGGCATTCAGAGCAGCAGGGGAAATCGGTCAGAGCTATTGTGCTCCACCAGCAGGGGTCCTGCGACGAACCAGGTCAATGGCATTTTCAAGTGGCAGGGCCCACCTCAAGGCAAGCTGGAGGGAACAATGCTTCTTGCATGTCGACGAGCATCTACTGGCCTTTGCTCGACAACTGATTTACAAGCCCCTGGCTACAAGCTTCACTACTGGCCTTTGCTCGTCGACGGCTTTTCAAGCCCCTAGCTCCAATCATCAGTGTCATCAGGAGGGACTGTAAAGGAGGCTATCGTGGGTCAATTAATAAGGGCTGGAACAGAATCACAGTTTAAATTCCTCACCCAAGGGACACCACAAGCATCAGTATGTCCTCCGCCTAAATGGATAAGCCCTCTAAGGGCAGAAAGTGCCACAAATGCCGATTTCCCCCACTGCTGGCCACCTTTGTGGGCTCGCTCTGCTTAAAGTGCGAAAATGCTGTGGCCCCAAGGTTGGAGGAGGCCATGGATGCATCCATTTCAGAGTTGCAGGAGCAACAAACCCTGATGATAGGATCTGAACAGACCTCCACCTTAGATGGGCGGCATTCCTCATCCAGACCTCATCGAAAAGCTCTACAGGGCTTTCGCCCGCATCCCATCTCCCTTTGATATCCTGCACATTTCCCAGATCACAGGATGCAGAGGAAAACCTCCCAAAGGGGAACCCCCTCCCCATCCTGAGACATGGAGGGGTACCCCTCTTCACGACATGACAGTAGGAGAAAGAGGTCCACATCAAGGAGCAGATCCAAGATGCCCACAAGAGGAAACGCTGACGAGACAGGTCCTCTGACTTATCAGAGTCCAGCTACTTCTCCCCAGAAGAGGGGGAGCTTCGGAACGATGACTCCGATTCAGGCGCCTCGCCATCCACAAACCTTGATTTGGATGAGCTAGCTTTTTTAATTGAACAGGCGACCGTGGAGATTCACCTTTGACTCTCCTCCCCAGCTTCTAAGTACTCAAAGCCAGCTTTCAGGCTACCATTGGCCTTCAAACCTTACCTAAAAAAAAAATGGTTATCCCAGCAGAGGGTGGGGACTCCCTGCGGGATCCAGTGGATAGGAAGGTGGACGCATCCCCTCAAGAAGGCGTTCCAGTCGCCGCAACCCCACTCAAGGCAGCTACAGCCAACCTGTTCTTGGCACGAACCGCACTATCATGGGCCACTGACCTGGTATTCCAGCTTGCTGATGAGCCAGATAAGAACTAACCTGCCCTGTAGCAACTACAACTAATGGGGCTAACTTCTGCCTACTCAGCTGACATATCTGAGGAGGCAGTCAGATGTGCAACAGGAGCCATATTTTACCAGTCCTCGGCTCGATGTAACCTGTGGCTGCGGGCATGGCAGGCGGACGCCTCTTCAAAGGTGCACTTGGTGATTGCCCCCTATAAAGGAGGCCTACTTTTTGCATCACCTCCAAATGAGGCAGTCCAGGAACCCGGAGAAACAGCAAAAGTTTGCATGCCACAATCCAGGGGCAAGAGCAGGTCCTGGTCTTTGGGATCCAGGCAGAAATTTGGGGCCCAAAACTATTCAAGGGGACAAAATAAAACATTTTCAGGCTGACAAACCTCGTTCTCCTCCCGCAGCCAGTGTGGCTTCAGGGGAGGAAGAGGTGGCTCCCGGGACGCTGGAGGAGATGCCCTAAAGTCTGTGAGGATCCCTGGACCCATCCTCGACTTGGGGGCAGGCTTTCCAGTTTTTATCGAGGAGTGGATCCACACCATCACGAACAGTTGGGTGCTAGATATAGTACGCATGGGTTACTTTGAGTTCGAATCAAAGCCCCAGCTACTCCATGCGTTGCCCTCCCTATATCCAACAATCAGGAAAAGAAAGTGGTGATGTTATAAGCGATCACAGACCTTATCCACGCCCAAGGGATTGAAGAAGTTCCCATCTCAGAATGGCACTGGGGCATTTTTCTCTATTTTTCATAGTTCCAAAACGCTCAGTAAGATTCAGGCCCATATTAGTCATAAAATACTGGCTTTGTTCGCAACAGAACATTCAAGATGGAAACCCTTTCTTCCATCATCAGGGAATTCCATCAGGGGAATTTTTTGGCCTCAGTAGATCTGCAGGATGCCTATCTGCATTCGAAGGGCTCGTAGACAATTCCTCAGATTCATGGTGGGAAAATGCCACTTCCAATTCACTCTAATACCATCCCAGACCCTGATCATCTAGGTGTGGACTTCAAAATGCTACAGAACAAAGTTCAGGGCCCTTATATGCAGATTCCAATTGGCACAATACCTGCCAGCTGATATCTTTATGCAGCTCATAGGGATGATGGTCCCTCTGGCAGACTTAGTTCCCTGGGCACTGGTTCAGATGCGTCTCCTCCAGTTGAACCTTCTCCAACAATGGCCCCAGTCAAGGGACAGTCTGGGCCAGCAGATACTAATCTCTCATCAGGTGAAAGCATCTCATTAATTGGTGGACTTGGCAACCCTACATCATGAAGGATCTCAAACGGGGGCATTCTTGCCAGATGAGAATCACTACCGATACCAGTCTTCGGGGCTGGGGAGCACACATGGATAAGCTCTCGATAGAGGACAAATGGTCACGGGCAGAAACACGTTAGAACCAGCATCAGCGTTTTGGAGTTGCATGCAGTCCCCCAGCACTTCAATAGTTGCAAGTATAGATCTCCAACCGGGATGTGCTCATCCTTACAGACAGTCGAAGGACAGTGGCCTACATCAGTCGCCAGGGAGGCACCAAGAGCTCTTGGATGTTACAAGAAACCCTGTTGCTCTTACAGTGGGCAGAGCACCACCTGGAAAGCCTAATGTCTTTGTACATCCCAGGCCAGGAGAACATCACGGCAGGTTGGCTAGGTCGAAAGGATGTTCTTCCAGGAGAATGGGAACTGAAGGACAGTGCTTTCCACCTCCTTACTGCACAGTGGGGCATCCTACAGGTAGATCTTTTCACCTGCCGACAAAATTACAAAGTTCTGTAGTTCTGCTCCCTAACCAGGGGTGAGCTGGCAATAGCACAGGATGCCTTCTCCATAAACTGGGGTCAGTACGATATCCGATACACCTTTTCCCTCTGTACCACTAATCTCAAGGGTCTTGCTCAGATCGCTCTAGATCAGGCGGAGCTGATTCTAATCTGTCCATGCTGGCCTGCCGGCCATGGTTCTCTTGACCGGTTCAAATGTTGCTACAATCTCCACTGATTTTTTCAGGCCAGCCAGGACCTGCTGCATCAGGGACCAGTACTGCACCCAATGTGCACAATCTGTCCCTCTTGGTGTGGAGATTGAGCAGGAGACTCTCAAGGAGTTGTTATACTCTCCCTGTCATTGAAATGATGATCCACTCAAGACAACCTTAGTCTTCCAAGGTCTATTACAGAGTATGGCGAAGATTTCTCTTCTGGTTACACTCCGACATACCAGACAACAAGGTATCTCTCCCCACTATACGACAATTCCTGCAGGAAGGCTTTGACAAGGGTCTCCAACTGGCAACCTTGCGAGTCCAAGTTTCAGCTCTGGGCGCACTTCTGCTGGCGGATTCAGGGGAGTCCTTGGGTGCTCACCCTCATGTTAGACAATTCCTGAGAGCAGTGATTCTAAAACGTCTTCCAGTCAAGCCCATCGTCCCACCTTGGAGACTCAATCTGGTCCTTAAGGCCCTAACCAAGGCCCCCTTTGAGCCTCTTAAAGAAGCTTCCCTTCTTCACCTGACGATGAAGGTCGTTTTTCTTACAGCAATCGCCTCGGCATGATGCATCCGTGGGATAGGAGCCCTGTCGACCAAAGAGCCATGCACTGTGTTTCATCAGGACTCTGTGGTCCTGCTAACAGCTCCGCCTTTTTTTACTGAAGGTGATGTCTCCTTTTCACTGCAACCGAGAATTGAACCTTCCTTCTTTCTTTCTGTCCTCACCTTGAGAATGAGAGAGGGAAGTTCGTACACTGGACTCAAGGAGAGCACTCTGGCTATACATCAAAAGAACAGATTCCATATGCTAGACTTTGAGTTTGTTCATTCTCACTTCAGGGCAGAATATGGGCCAAAAGGCATCAAAAGACACTATTGCCAGATGGATTCATTCCACCATATCCTTCGCCTACCAGAAAGCGGGGGTAGCCCTACCAGGTCCAGTGAGGGCCCACTCAACGAGAGCAATAGTGGCGTCCTGGGCAGCCTCCCGAGAAGCCTCGCTGGCAGGCTTATGCAGGGTAGCCACTTGGTCATCCATCCATACCTTTCCAAGGTTCTAAAAATTGGAAGTGTAGGCAGCCGGGTCCTCCAGGCAGTGGTGGACCCACAAAGGGCTATTAACATTCTTTCCACCCAGGAAACAAGAGGATGCACTGCTTTAGTATATCCAAGTAGTTATGAGCCCGGAGACGAGCTTTAGGAGAGAAAAATAGAAATTTAAATACCTGTAAATTTTCCTTCTCCGACTGCTGGTCTCCTGACTCCTTCCCTCCCAAAATGTTTGAAGTCGGCCATCCAGCCACATGTTCAAATTAACATTTCTTCTTTTTGTTTCCAAGTTCTGTAGTACTGTAGGGAACAACTGCTTTAGGAAGAACTGATGGCTGCAGGAAATGGAGGGGAGGATGTAGTCTCCCTACAGAACTCTGTATCCTGCCTGTTACATGGTACCAGGAAGGACCTCCCAGTAGTCATGAGCCTAGAGACAAGCAGTCAGAGAAAGAAAATTTACAGGTATTTAAATTTTTATTTAGCTGGGCTAGCTTGCCCCTGGGCCAGGCCCAGGCCCCTCCGGCGGATAAGATGCCATCAGGCGCCAGGGATCAGGCCACCATCCCTACTCCATGGAATCAGTCAAAGCCGGATGCCAGATCGGATGACAGGTCTGCCCTGATACAGAACCAGACCAGCAGCCCAATACCATAATCGAAATG
Organism: Neoceratodus forsteri; assembly: GCA_016271365.2. Taxonomy (NCBI): domain Eukaryota; kingdom Metazoa; phylum Chordata; order Ceratodontiformes; family Ceratodontidae; genus Neoceratodus; species Neoceratodus forsteri. The sequence goes on from CM057453.1 coordinate 33,353,226, forward strand.
TTCACCAGACCAGACGTCCACACCAAAAGGTCCATTAATGGACGTCTGCGCCTTGTTCACCTCGTGGTAGAACAGGGTTAAGGGGAACTTGCTTTACAGGCCTCTGGAGCCTTCTTCGAAGGAAACTCCTGCAGCACCTTCCCCACCTGATGATGGTCGGGTGCCCGATGAGAGCTCTAATCCAACACCTGCCCCCATAAGAAGAAGGCACCCGTCTGTACCCTCTTCGAGCAGTGTGGAGCGGACGTGGGGGACGCTTCTTCTTCTGATCATCTTTTGGGGGACGACTTGCCACTACCTTCCCCTAGTCTGAGGGACTCTCCCAGATCACCCCAAGACTACCCCTAATTTCTATATATGAGGCACATACAATCAATCTACCAATGGGATACCGAAGAGCTTGATGCTGAGAGGTGTTGCCTGGCTACGTTTTTGGGATCCAGGGACCCGAAGCCACTAGTGATCCCACCTCTGGTGGAGCCCTTTCAGGACATTACCAAGCTTACCTGGCAGTGCCCCTCTACAATGCCTATTGTGCCCAGAAAGACGGACAGGCTGTACAGGACACCAAAAGAGGAACCTTTTTTGGGGGGAAAACCCCAAAGCAAATTCTGTGGTACTGACAGCAGCTCATGGAGGGCTCAACAACCCAAGCACATGAGCATCCAGCCCCCAGATCCCGAATCCAGAAAGCTGGACTACATGGGCTGTAAAGTCTGTACGTCTGCCAAGGGGGCTATTTGTTCCTTGAACTTTCTAGCCCACATGGTAACCTACCACAGGTCCCTATGGGGAAAAAAAACATGGAACTGGTAAAGGATCAGCCACATTCAGACAACAAGAATGAGTTCATGGCATACATTCAGTCAGGCTTGGACATAAACAAGCACATGCTCAGGTGCTCCTACAGCTCTCCAGACATGGCAGCCAGGGCTGTGGCCTTGGGCATCTTCATGCTGAGGCATGCCTGGCTCCGAGTGTTGGGTTTCTGCCAGGACCTGCAGGATACCATCCTGGACGCGCCCTTCCAGGGCTCCGTTCTCTTTGGGCAGGAGGCAGAGAAGGTGATCCTGGGACTTCAGAACTCTGGCAAGGAGGTAGCTGAGGTGCACAGGATGTACAAATCAGAATCGCCTGCCTCCTGTCGTCATCGTTCTCATAAGAACTAAGGACAACATGGGAAAAGGCAAGCCCAAAACAAAGGAGCCTTCAAACAACACGGCTACCCTGTCCCTATTGGTGCCCAGGGCCCAAAACATTCCAAGGCACCCAGAACCCCCTTGCCCAATCCCCCCAACACAGCATGACTCTCTGCTGTCCCTCTCCCATCATCAGATTCCGTCGGAGGAGACAGTAGGAGGTAGATTATCCCTCTACCTGTCAGGGTGGTCCAGTATCACCTCGGATCAGTAGGTCCTTCAGAGAGTAGAGAGGGGCTACTCCCTAGAGTTCCTCAGCTGCCCTCTGGACAATCCTCCCATTCAGTCCCATTGTTCAGCCAGCCACGTTCTTCTGCTGAAGGCAGAAATCCAAGCCTTTCTGCAGAAGGCCATCCAGGTGGTTCCATCCACCCAGCAGGGCAAAGGCTTCTATTCCTATTTTTTTCTGGTTCCCAAGAAAACGGGAGACCTTCGCCCTATACTTGATCTCAGTCGACTGAACCAGTTTATCCAGTACAGGAGATTCCGGATGGTGACACTGGCAAGCCTCTTGCCCATGATCCATCGAGGAGACTGGCTATGCTCCCTAAGTATGCAGGATGCATACATGCACATCAAAATCCTGCACTCACATAGGAAGTTCCTGCGCTTCCTTTTCCAAGGTCAGCACTATCGATTCGGGGTACTTCCGTTGGGCCTCTCGTCAGCGCCAAGAGTCTTCACCAAATGTCTGGCAGTAGTGGCAGCGGCCCTGAGAAGGAAAGGCCAATTTGTCTGTCCTTACCTGGACGACTGGCTCATTTCTGCCCAGTCCGAAGACCAGCCGACCGATAGAAACGGTTTCGATGTTCCAGTCCCTGGGCATCACCCTGAGCTGGGTGAAGTCACAACCCTGACCCTCCCAAAGGCTTCACTGTATTGGAGTGATCCTAGACACTATTCAGACCAAGGCCTTTCTGCCAGCAGACAGAGCAGAACGGCTCAGAGGAATTGCTCGCAAGCTTCGCTTTCTTTCTTGGAAAGCGTTACTTTTAGTTGCCATTACCTCTGCTTGGAGAGTTTCTGCGCTACAGGCTCTAATGTGTAAAGAGCCTTATCTTATTTTTCATAGGGACAGGGTGGCACTGCATATTAACCCTAAGTTTTTGCTGAAGGTGGTGTCCGAACTGACTCTGAATAAGGACATCCAGCTTCCAGTTTGTTATCCAGAGTACTCTAACAAAGGGGAGGCCCTGTTGCATACTCTGGATGTACATAGGATACTTGAGTATTACCTCAGCAGAACTAGTTCTGTTCGGCAAACGGATCAGCTGTTTTTCATTTGCTCACAGGAAGACAGGGGCTCCTGTCACTAAGCAAACACTAACCAGATGGCTGGTGCACTGTATCACCTTTTGCTATCGGCACCACAGTAAGCCCTTACCGGGTAGGTGAAGGGTCATTCCACCAGAGCTGTGGCAACTTCATTTGCCTCTCTGCGAATGTTTCTTTGGCAGACCTTTGCACTGCTGCCACCTGGAACTCGGTTCATACTTTCATCAGACACTACAGTTTGGACATTGCCTCTAGGAGGAGAGAAAGGTTCGGACTAGCAGTCCTTCAGGGCCTCCTCTACTGAACTCCATCTGTCCGGATCATCAGTTATTTATCCCCCCTCTCCTCTGACCTTGGTCTATCTTAGGGTACTGCTTGGGACTCTGTCCTATTGGTAATACCCGCTGCAAGAGCTCCCCCTTGAAGTGAGCTAGTACAGCTACATAAGAACTTACCATAACAGTAGCTCTTCGAGAGGAGCTCTTGCAGCAGGTGGCATTCCCACCCACCGGCCCCCTGGAACAAGTAAAGTTTCTTTCTCTTTGGATAGGGGAGACCCTCCTCGGTTCTCCTTTCCTTTGTTAGCCAGGTCTCTGGCGGGAGAACTGAGATGGCGCTGGGGGACCACCCCTTTGTACCACATCTGACGTCGGGGGTAGTCCCCTGTCAGACTGCTAGCTAGAAGATTTTTCTGTGGGGTCCTAATGCCTGGCAGCCTTAGTCTTATTGGTAATACCTGCTGCAAGAGCTCCTCTCAAAGATCTACTGTTACGGGAAGTTCTTGCCTAACTGTACTTTACCTTAAATCTTTTTTCTGCCATTTTTGCCGCCATCAGCTGTCTGTCGGTTCTTTCCTGCCACAGGTCTGTCGTGCCCGCCCCTTCATTTTCTGCTGACACCGTGTAATTTCTTTTTATTTTATTAGTTTTTTCTTTTTTGTTTTTAACTGCTGTCGATCAGAGCAGGCCTGACCCTCTCACTGCTGCAGCAGCCAGCTGCCATCCACATGCTGTCTCACTGCTCCGTTCTCTTTATCGACTCCTCGGCCACTCTTTCCTCAGCCTGAGATGGTGGCTCTTTCTTTTGATGTTGTGATATCTCTCTCCAGTCACTCTACGAGCAGCTGTCTCGTGAGACCAGTGGAGGGATGAGAGAGGCATGCACACTAGACCACCAGGGAGTTCGACATATAGGTGCGCACACTAGACCACCAGTGACCGGACGGGAACTGGAGGGAGCCAAAAGAAAAAAGATGTTTCAATGGCAGCGTGCCATGGGCTGGTACCCTGTTTGGAGTCAAAGAAAGGGGTCCTAAATAAATGGAGCACATGTTGCCATAACATTTGTTGCTTTGCTTTTTCTGTGACCAGTCTTACCCATCACTGTGCCCTCTGCTCAGTCTGGGTTGGCTCTCCCCATCCTCTTACCATCTTTTCACTGCTGGCTGCACCATTAATAATAATATCAGAACAGGTATACCAGCAGCCCTAAAGCCCACTTCACAGGCCTACCTCTTGCGGTTTACTGATAGGTCTCTACTGGCTGTCTCAAAATGTGCTACTAAGATGGGTGAACGGGTTTTCTCAGCATTTTTTTCCAAGCTCTGGAACTCCTTCCATTACCTCTTAAGATGCTCTGTTTCACCAAGTCTTTAAGAATGAACTTCGCACGTTTCTTGTGTCCAGTGATAAGTGCATAATTGGTCCATCGTATTTGTACTTAACTTGACTTTGTAATTTACCACGTGATAATTTTGCACTTATGTAGTTGTATTTTTATTTCTGACATCTGTGTCCTGCTCATTGTTTCATGTTACACCTGTATTTTGCCTGCTCATGTTGATGATGATGTACTCTGGGGCCTCCATGCGATTCCCAGAATGAGGTTAAAAACTGCCGGCAACAGAGCCTTTAGTGTCGCCAGGCCTGTTCTTTGGAATTTGCTTTCTCCATCAGTAAGGGAGGCCCCTTCAGTTGAGGTATTTAAAGTCCGCCTCAAGACATTTTTATTTAGCCAGGCATTCCCTGACACTGTTTTCTAGAGATTATTTCCCACATATTGTGAAAGAATGGCCCCATTTATCTGTTGCTCAGTCAGGCGTCCCGTTTCGGGTTGTCTGTTTTTTAAATGTGTTGAATAGATTTGTTTTGTTTGTTGTTATTGTATTTTAACTTTTTTTTTTTTATGTATTTTGATTGTACGGTGCCAAGAGCCTCTGGAATTGGGTGCTTGAAAAACAAAATATGCTTTGCCTTACTTAGTGAGTCCTTGTAATGCTGTTCGTTTATTTTCTGTAACTTTTCTTGGTCGTGCCTGAAAATAGGCAATGCTTTTGTATAGTGCACATACCCGGTCAACAAAAACTAAATAAATAAATAGGAGGCACTCTGTGGCAAATTGCCATAGAGTAAAGTGCGCTGTGAGGGCACTCAGTGTGTGTGGGATTGTCGCATGGGGGTCCAGAAATGGGGGGCACAAGTACCCCAGATTTTCAGCCCTGTATGTCTGTCCCACACATGCTTGAAGCCCCTACTGTTTTCAGCTCTACCACTTCTGCTGGCAGTCAGTTCCAGGTGTCTACCATCCTTTCACTGAATTAGTACTTCCTCACATCACTCTTAACTCCACACCCTGGTCACCCCTGTGAGATAATTGTAGGTTTCTTATCTTATACTCATGTGGGAAAACAAGAGGAGGCAGTGCACTCAGTGCAGACTGACTGTACTACAACAACGAAAAACACTTCCCAAGCTGGCCCGCCGCTGCAGCAGTTGGATTTCCGCTTGCGATGCCAGCGACCTGGGTTTGGGAACGAGCCGGGAGGGGAGGATTTGAGCGTCCCAAGGATTGCTTGTCCTCTCCGGGGGGTACCAGAGCTTGGCTCTTGCCTGACCCCGGGTGGAGACCCGAGGTACAGCAAGCCCGATGCTCCAACAGAGGGGGCGATGTGCCAGACGTTGGCGCTTCAGCGCCTTGACGTCCAGGGACCTGACACGTCAAGAGAACATCAGGAAAAAAGCCTTGCAGCCTCCCGGTAGACAGAGCAACAGGCCCCAACCTTCAGTGCCCCTACCTGCCCAGAGACAGCGTGCCGACGATACACAGAGAAGCATCAGGGTGTAAGGGCTCCCACCCCATACCTGACTGGGGGGGGTACAGTCATGGCACCATGGGGCGCAGACTGCACCGGTCACCAGGTAGGTGAGCGAGGGGTGATAAGGCCGTAGGTGTCTCCTGAAGAAGGGGAGAGCTGCGAGAAGGGGGAGCATAAAGAGAAAGAAAAAAAACACTCTTCCCAAAGGGGTTCCTCCTAAATGTAATAAAACGAAAAAAAAACACCTAGAACCCAGCCAACTACTGTAGTTCATAGACCTTGAATTAAACGCAGGACATGAGAAGACGTATCAGCCACTGAATTACATATCTGCCTCCTCACAGAGCAGAAGTCCTCATTCAGAATGCAGACTCATTCCTGGCAGTTCATGTCAGGTCCACCCAGGAATTCCTGCAACTGCTGGGCCACATGGCCCTGAACACTGCATTAGTGCCATGAGTATGGTAACAAATTAGATATGTCCAGTACTGCATAGAAAGGTACTGGCATCACAAAAGTACACCATTAGAACAGCCAGTACCAGTCAACTTAACAATGCTTTAGAGTGGTGAAAAGAGGAAAGCAGCCTCAGAGAGCATAGTCCCTTCCTTCAGCACTCGCCTGCAAGGGTCCTAATCACAGATGCCTTCCTCCTGGGATTGGGAGGGCATATGGGGGACTAGTCAGTTACTGGGGTCTCGACCCACAACAAAGCTAGGAGCACATAAAACCTGCTACAGCACAGGGCTGTGCCCCGTCCATGGAGTGCTTTCTCCTCCCTATTGTAGGACCAAGCCATCCCGATTAAGACGTACAAGAAAACCGCAATATACTGCATGAACAGGTGAAGTACAGGATCTTCAAAACTTCGTACAGAGATGACAAGGTTATGCAGTCTGGCATATTCGCTAAATGCAATACTATCTGTAGTACATGTAGCAGGCAGTGACAGTATACTAGCAGATTTACTGAACAGAATGGGTCAGGTGCCCACAGATGGTCTTTGAACCAGCAGGTGCTTGCCTCTGTGTTCCAGAGATGGAGATTTCCCCAGAGATGGCTCTATTTATTACTTAGGAGAACGGAAAGCTCCCCTCTTGTTGCTGCCCTTCAGTGGTGATAATCCCGTTAGATGCTGTATCCCTTACCTGGGGGCAAATTTATTTCTGAATTTTCTCCATTCCTACTGATTCAGCAACAATGAGTA